>CM034156.1:108699464-110156964 GCA_019776745.2 Taxus chinensis | reverse complement strand
TCATCCTTCAGTCAAGTTTAAAAAATTCATTTCCATAATCCCTAATTACTTTAATAAAGTGGTTCCTAAAGTCATTCAATAATTTATTATAAAAAGACTAATTCTAATTTTCTCTTCCATTCACACAATACTATTAAATTAAATTCCTACAATGAATATTGCTTACCTAGAAAAAGGGGGTAAGTTTGAGTTAATTAATTACAAGGTTTGAGGGGATTTTTATAAAATAAAACACCATCTAATAAATGTTATAAACCTAAATTAATCCCTACACCACTCAAGTGGCCTCCAAGCATTTCATTTAAAATAATCTCACCTACCCCTCACCTAAGTTTTGTATGGAACGTTCCTAGCCATTGGATGGGATCAATCTAAGCCATTGGCTCAAGAAATCCCTAAACAACCCTAAACATATATATGGAGTCTTTTATTCATTCCATTTACCAATTTCTTCATTTTTGTTTTGTGGGTTAAAGGAAAGAGGAAGAGAAGGAAGCCATGGAAAAGGAGGATAAATCTTGTGGATGGATACACACAACTCCATATGGCTTTTGCCCAATAGATATGGTTTTTTTTTGTAGTATACACACTCTATATATATATATATATATATATATATATATATCTGTGTGTGTGTGTGTGCAAAGAACTTACTTTGAAGGGAAGGGGCATGCTATGCTATTAGTATTAACCCAATTCATATATCAGAACATGGATAGCCAACTTTTGGCTAACATAATTTCTTATCATGTCATCTCATATTTATATATGCTTTCATATATTTAGTGGGTCGGCCTCACTACTTTGCATAATATTGTAGTAGGGTATATAGATAGGAATTAGAAAGTAGAATATTATCATCATATTGAACAATTAGTCTTATCATAAACTTTGGAAGTTTCCTCCTCAAAACCTTGAGTCGTTCTACTTCTATACTATGATCAATTCTCTATATTTTGATATTATTTAGTGTTACAGAGATTCAAATCTATCTAAATAATTTCATTTCACGTACTTAATACATTATTGTCACTAGTTACGCACAAATTATTTCCTTGTTTGGTTGTGTTATTTGCCTCCTTAATTATGATTGATTTTTTACGTCTCGTGATTTAGTGTATTTTTTTAATCAACACATATGGACTGACATTCTATTATAATATATTGAAGGGTATTTCCTTCTCAGTCATTTTCATTGTTTTCATGAATAATGTTGTAATCAGAAAAAATTATTATACATTCTCTAATAAAGAAATTTAAAAAGAGGGATATACACTGTAATATTTGTGTCAATTCTCTTCTTCAATCTTTTATTCTCGAATCATCTCGTCTTGAAAGGATTACAAATAGCTTCTACAATTATCTTCCAAATTTTTTTAATCCAATCTTTGTTTTATTCTCAATTTTGCATTAATGAAAATTATCATTGCCGGCAATTTGGATCATTACAGCATTCGTTATGCTTGACTCGAATAATCCAACAGCATAAACATGGGAAACCGCCGTAAACATCATCAACATGAGCATAATCAGTGAGGGAAGTTTGATTGGCTGGAGCAGCAGCAGGAGCAGTGGCTATTTGAGCTGTCCATGGTTCTGAAAAATACACAACATTTGAATATTATTATATTTTTGTTTGGGATGCTAATGAATTTGCAGCCTGAATGACTTTGATACTATTAGGAAACAAGACACGACAATACAGAATCAAAAAGCTGAATATCAAAATACCAGTTTTAGTAACATAGAATTTTAAATTAAAAAAATATCAAACATGCAAGAATCGAAATATGAAATTCCACGTAAGAAAATTCTAGCTGAATGTTTAGGGAAATATCCACAGTACAATATATCAAGCTTTATGAAATCAAGATGAAAAAAGTACATATGAACTCGTTATTATCTATCTGAACACCCCACAATGATAAATAGACCTAATTAGTAACATAGAATTTTAATAAAAAAATTAGATATCAAAATACCAGTTCTAGTAACATAGAATTTTAATAAATAAAGATATCAAACATACAAAAATCGAAATATGAAATTTATGTGATAAAATTCCAGCTGATTGTTTAGGGAAATATCTACAGTACAATATATCAAGCTTTATTAATTCAAGATGAACAAATTACATCGCTCTTATTCTTCTCATTCCTATTATAACTATTAGTCTCACCTGATCAAGGAGTTGAAAAACAAGTGGTTAAGTAACTGTGGATGAGATTATACCTTGCACATGCTATGATCTGCACAACTGCCACAGATCCCATGGTCACAATGTTGAAAAAAAAAAGATGCCCGCCTCAGCCATGGTCTAACCAAGTATCCCGTCATGTGATAAAACTCCAGCAATACATGTTTAGGGAAGATATCTACAGCACAATATATGCAAGCTTTATTAATTCACAGATGATACATAATTACATCGCTCTTACTCCTCAAGTCATTCCTGATATATAACTATTGAAGTCTCGCCTGATCAGCAGAGTTGAAAAATGAAGTGGTTAGAGTAACTGTGGATGAGATTATACCTGAGCACATGTTGTGAAATCTGCATTCACACTGTCACTCAGATCCCATTTGTTTTTCAACTCCTTGATCAGGCGAGTACATTATATCTAACATATACTTAGATAAAAGAATGATACACTAAACATCACAACGGAAGAGGACTATCTATATATAAGAGAAATATAATGAAAAATCATTTCACCTGATCGGATGGCAGAAGACGGTGAAAGCAGGAGTAAAAGATAACATAAAACAATAAATATCAGTCTTATTCCTCTCACAATAATCATTGTTCTTCTTCTTCTGTTTCTCTGCTCCACATACACTAATTAATTATTTTACATTGTAATATGCTAATATATTTATACTTCACATTTATTCTTATTTATCTCGCTCGATTTTACAGGATTCGATCATATCTAGTAACATTACGGGAAGGCAGCTAATACTATCCCCGAATGCTACGAAATTGTGCAACAAAATTATGATATTTACCAGCATTAGAAAGAAACCGTTAAGCCTGCATAGCAAGAAATCTTGCAACAAAATCAAAATATCGCCTCAATTCAATTCCCTCTACTAACACATTAATTCCTCGTTAAAATTTAATCATATCTAGCGAAGCATAGGTGGGTAAAATTAATTTTACCTTATCAGCTTTAAAGTTGTGGTAAACCTCTACAATTCATAGCTTATATTTGTTTTTCAAATTATTAAATTTCTGTTTACAATTTATAAAAAATAAAATAAACAAGGTAATATATTGCAAAATTTAAAATATTAATAAAAAAAGATCTATTTCAAATATATCAATTTTAAATCATGGATTCTATATAAAAGAATTATTATCCACGTGTTGCGGAAAATGATCATTACTGTAAATTGTGGTTATGCAATTGCCTCCTATATAAAATGGTGCAAGAGCCATTGTTCCAAATAGGGGTCACTTCATCTCTAGGAGATGGTTGAAGCCGTCTTGATCAATCTTCCTTTTCCTTTAATGTTTTGTTGGACTCTTTGTGATGCTTTCAAATAGTTGTTTGTTCTTTCTTTACGCATGCTAAATTGTCGTCAAAGGAAGCATATTGTACAAACAAAGAGATGCTTACAAATGCACATAAGAACCCAAACCCGTATTTTTATGGAGTGGATATTGTTCATAAATCCAAATGCTCCCTCATCAAACACCTAAGGTAATGAAGTTGTGCACGAGCTCCTGTTCATAAACCTCTTGTGAGCTTATTGGTTTTTCCCGACTTGGTAACTTCATACTAGTCATCTATCTTTTATGCGCTTAGTTTCTCTATTTTCCCACTTAATCAAGTACTATCTTTGCGCTCTACCGCCTATTTTCATACTAGTCTATGTATCCATTACTATCTCAACTTATTTTCTTAACTTCGTAGGAAACTATTGTATATGATCTACACTTGTAGAAAATAAACTTGCTTCTTCACATCTCTCATGTTCCTCAAAGTAAGGGTAAAAACTATTATACCTTGAAGATATATGATACATTCACCCATAGAGTAGATATATGTCATTAATTTCACTTAGAATCTCCTCGAAATAATCGAAAGACCAATCTTCTTCCACTTGAGCTTGATGTATATTCATTTCAAGAACCTCTCCTACCATAAATGTGTAAGAACCAGGTCACCTACTTTGAACTCTCGTTCTCTTCTTAACTGACCATTCTTTTTTTATATCTCATTACACGCTAGCTCCTCTTCCAATTTCTTCTTTTTATGTGATTTACTTCATTAATACACAATACTGCAAAATCATCTGCTTCATCACTTATTTTTCTCATAGTTGTTATAGTTCATAATTCACAAATACGACAATAGATGCAACCACACACCACCTAAAATAAAATTATTATTGTACTTGTGTTTAATGAGATATATGTAGTGGCATATCCCATTGTTTGGCATTATCTATTACCTAGAATCTTAATGATTTACCAAGGATATAGTTCACTTGCTCTCTTAGACCATCCAATTAAGATTAAATGCTAAAGAAATTTCTAATATTCTACTAAAATTTGTTGTATTAATGTTGTTCAAAATTGACCAAAAAATATTATATCTTTATGTGAGACTATGGTTTTATCTAAAACATGTTATCTTATCAATTCATCAAATACAAATATTACAATATGTAATGTATAACTTTATTTCTTAAGGATTTTCACACAAAAGTGTGCGATATTGGAAAATATATCCACAATCACAAAGATAAAATCATTATCGTTTGAGTCCTTGATAACCCAAAAATCAAACCCACACTTCTGTCTTCCCATTTCCTTTCCAAATTTTTATAAAGGTTGGTATAAACCCTAATATTTTTACTTTCACCCTTAGCGTATTTTAAAAATTGGCATTGCCAATATCAAACCCTCATTATGATGGATTAGAGTTTTTTAATACAAATGTTATCCGATAAGACACCAATATGTTTTTCCCTTATAAAGTCCTACTTCGTTGATTTTTTAAGTATATATAACTATTACCCTTTTTACAATAAAGCCATCATGCAATAACTATTCTTTTGATGGATTTCTAACCATGTTGGTCATGTAAATGCATGATACATGTGCATTTCAAAAATCTAACTCTTCCTCATACAAATACTTCATTGAGTTAAACCTAATAAATTCTAATCTCATATCATTAATCATTCACCATAAGAATAAATTACTTAAAGAATTTGCATCTTTGTTTAAATGACCCCTTATATGTCTTAAAATAAATGGGCGTACTAGAAGAAGCTCAATTGACTTCATGTGACATTGATTCAAAATACCTTCTAGGATGTTTATGAATTGTAGTCTTAGGTAAAGACTGTACAACAAAAAAAGTTTAATGAAAAAATAGCACCTCCACTTCTTGACACATTTGATCATTGTATATAATAATTTATTTTTTATTAGATACAATAAGAAATTGATTTTGAGGGGCCCTAAAAACCATCAAAATATGTAGGAGAAAAATATTTTACAATGACGAATAATATAAATGACCTCTACCAATGGTCAGAAAAGAAAAACAAAAGCTAATGTAAGCTGGACCTAAAGACAGATCAAGGAGACTTGATCCAACACAAAGATAGAGCATTACATTAAGACTTGCCACTGGAATCCGCAAAAGAACGACTTTACATAACAAAATTAGTATTTACATATTTATGTTTCTTACGATGGACCTTATTCCAACCATCACTATCATTCACGGGGGCCGATGATCCTATCAAATCTCCATCATGAAACTCGCCCCCTTTGGGCCTGAGGATCACCTCCAATTTTCCATCCAAATTATCAGCTAATTGTATTACAAGTAAAGGGATATCACCCCATGATTAAGCGAAATGTGGATAATAGGTTCTTAATCTAATTATTATTATAGCAGTAAATAAATAATAATTAAGTACAAAAATTAACTAAAGCAGACTAAGCAGTGAAATGTGAATCCTTGGTTACAAGGAGGAGAAATAGGGACTTATCTGATTTGTAGTGGAATTTGAACTATGTTGAAGTGTTGCCCAGGTGAACAGACAGGTAGTACAATCACACAAAGACCGAGAAAAATCTATATCTAGAGGAACATGCTGTACAAAGGTGCCTAGAATGGGGTAGGGGCTCCTAAGGACGCTACAGATTGAAAATAAGCACATGTGACTATGAAAGTTCTAATAAAATCATCTTTTCTAGGTCATGAGTTGTTCCTTGACCTTCAATTTTGGTCACTATGAAGTCGCACTATTATCGTAAAACTTTTGGTAACCTACAATGAACTAATGACATGTAAAACCCTAAAATAGAAATCAAATCCTAAAAAGAAAGATACAAAATGAGGGGTCTTACTTTTCTCAGTTGTTGCAATGGTGGTCTTACAAATAAGTGCTACAGTAAATCTTAGACCCAATCTAGTTCTATTTGTGTGTGTGCGGAATTTTTCCCTAGGCGGATCTTTTGTCTGTCGCACTTGGATAGCGAGAAAATAGCTAAATGCTAAAAAATGTAATAGATGTGTACATGGAATAGAATAGACTCCCCTCCTATTAACTATTCACATAATCATGCATTCACTTTCCCTTAAAAGGGTCCTTTGATGCTCTTGAATAACCTTTGGATGCAACTTTAGGAAGTGATAGCTAATGCTTTTTGTTTGGTCCTTTATTATGATCACATAACTTTATATTTATATGATTCCCTTGCTTGAATTGTGTAACTAACCTCATAAATTCTTACTACCAAAAAGATAAGATGCTCATATGGCTAGAAATAACCCAAAATATGTGAGTAAAGTATAAAGAGGTCACCGGTTCTCAAATGGGACATGATCACCTAGCGCTTGAATCCTAGTTGGGCGCTAGTGTGCAGGATGAGAAATGCAAAGGAGTAAAAAGCAAAAATGAATAAAGAAGAGTGTAAGACCAAAAGTGGCAGTAGAAATAAAGAAAATATTTCCCAAGACATGGGTTCATTAGTACTTTTCTTACATATGAATCATATGAATAGTAGTATGCAACCATCACTAGATAATTACCCAAAGTGTGTCATTTTATGTCTAAATTTTACCCCACTTTACATTTTTGAGTGAAATTTGTATAACATAAAGTAGATAGAATTGCGTACATGATAACCATATAGATTGATGGTAAAAAGCGTGCCGAGAGACAAGGAAAAGTGTGGAGTGAAAACAATATGGACCATGGAGACTAAAGATGAGAAAGTGCAAAATTTGATGAGATGATTACCCTAGGGTAGAAACACATGATATAGATTCTTGCTGATGTACCTATTGTTGATGTCGATTACTGATGTGTTTGATGTTCTTATCAATGTTAAGTGATGTTTACTTCCACTTCCCATATGGATGGACCTACAAAAGAGAAGAATAAACAAATAGTTAAATACACATGTATATGTATAAAAACGTATGTAAAGATGTATGAAAAATATGGAAAAGAAACATGTGCACCTGATCTGTGATGAGGAAAATATTATAGAAAGGATATTGTAGATTTTGTTGATGACTGATTTGTTGTGGTGATCTCATGCTAGTATTTCTGACTACAATTTTTTTGAGAAATATCACGCTAATGAACTTGAAGAAATATCGGGAGAAAATTCTTGTGTCATCCTCCAACCTTTAATTGCTTCCCATGAATGCAGAAGACCACTATAGATGGTGTGTAAAAATCTGATCCAGTTCAACAATTTCCAATCCAACGTTGCTGACGGGAAAATAAAGGTGTATTGTATGAATTCGGAGAGCAAAAGGACTATCTTCCCTGTTAAAATCCACTGTGTGAAGTGTTAAAGAATTTGGTATAGTGAAGAATTTGGTGTAACTACCCCCTGGTGTAATGCCAACATTTTTATCTACATGAACACAAGACAAAACAAAGGTTAAAATAGAAAAATTATGGAATAATTTTTTTTGTTGAAGAACGATAGTGACTATTAGTTGTACCCTTGGTTAACAAACGATCATCACAAAATTAATTAAATAATAATATTCATCCTTCATTCAAGTTTAAAAAATTCATTTCCATAATCCATAATTACTTTAATAAAGCGGTTCCTAAATTCATTTGATAATTTATCATAAAAAGACCATGTCTAATTTTCCCTTCCATTTACACAATATTATTAAATTAAATTCCTACAATGAATATTTCTTAGCTAGAAAAATGGCGTAAGTTTGAATTAATTAATTATAGGGTTCAAGGGGGATTTTATAAAAGAAAACACCATCTAATAAATGTTATAAAACTAAATAATCCCTACACCACTCAAGTGGCCCTATTCAATCTTGACCCAAGCATTTCATTTCAAACAATCTCACCTACCCCTCACCTAAGTTTTTTGTGGAACATTACTAGCCATTTTGTGGGATCAATCTAAGCCATTGGATCAATAAATCCCTAAACAACCCTAAACATCTCTATGGAGTAATTTATTCATTCCATTTACTCATTTCTTCATTTTGTTTTGCAGGTTAAAGGAAGGAGGAAGAAAAGAAAGCCCTGGAAAAGGAGCATAAAGCTTGGGGATGGATACACACAGCTCCAAATCTATATCATTTTTATTTTTCTTGTAGTTATAATCTACCCTATTCTAGGGTTTGTTTGAAAATTCCATTTTGTTGTAAATTTGATTCAATGAAAATTCCTATTGATGGCGAATCACAAAACCCATGAATGTCTGCAACTCGATGGGTTGAGACTCTCAGTGTGATTGCATAACATGGAGCTTTTCCCAAGTGTGGGACCTTGTGAATCGGGAAAACTCTGTAGATGAAGGCTGGTTCCTATTCCTCTGTTCAGATGCACACATAAAAATGTAGAGGGTTTACTCAACAACCTAATCTAACTTTTCAAGGAGACAGGGTAAGAAGATGCATAAAAATAAACCTAAACTAAAAAAGGTGATGCATCGAGGAATGAAGAACACCTGTCTTGCAAATAAACACAAACCATTAAATTACAATGCAAGATCATGCATAGATAACCAAATTTGTAGTGAAAGATCAGGAGGATGCAAATGAACATAGAGAGGGTTGAGAATCATCCACAAGAATATAATATTTGCTCCAAATATTGATAAAATACACTACAAAATGCCAAGAGGCAAAGTTGCATTACATTTTTAGATGGGAGGTTTGAACTCCACAAATTTTCCTGCCAAGGAGAAGAAGGGAGGGGCAAGACAAGAGTGTCCAACCTTTAGAAAGAAGCTCCTCCTTACAATTTATAGGAAGAATGAGAGAGGGAAGAAAGAGGAATTCCAAATCTACCCCAACCACCTCTAGGTTGTATTTAATTCATCTCATTATGGCGGTAGGTGAGAACCCTAGCAAACCCAAAAAATGGTGAACTGTATTTTACATTTTTGAAGAAATTGTTCTCACCTAATTATGGCTCCCTGTGAAAATTTATGGCCATTTGAATATCCAAGTTAGGGATTACTTTCTATAGGGTTCAGGGTGTCAACGCTCAAAATGTTACGCCTCCTAAAGATGTGCCTCCTGAAGATGCACCTCATGAAGATGCACCTCAATGTATCCATCGTCATGTCAACATACTCTTAAGTGTGCCATAGGTGCTGAAAATGTGGTGTCGATGCCTTCTGATCTGTACATCCAACTTGCGCCATGGGTGTAACTTTTTCTATGTCAAATTTTTCTGATCTATGCATCCAACCTTGCGTGAATCCGAGATCCCTGTGAAAAGTTATGGCCATTTGAATATCTGGGTTAGGGTTTGCTTTCTGTCGGGTTAAGGGTGTCAATGCTCAAAATTTTACGCCTCCTAAAGATGTGCCTCCTGAATATGGGCCTCATGAAGATGCACCTCAGTGCATCCATCCTCATGTCAACATACTCTTAAGTGTGCCATAGGTGCTGAAAATGTGGTGTTAATGTCTTCTGATCTGTGCCTCCAACCTGCACCATGGGTGTGAATTTTTCTATGTCAACATTTTCTGATATGTGCCTCCAACCCATGCCATGGGTGTGACTTTTTCCACTTCGACATTTTCTGATGTGTGCCTCTAACCTGTGCCATGGGCGTGAATTTTTCCATGTCGACATTTTCTGATGTGCGCCTCCAACCTGTGCCATGGGCACGAATTTTTCCATGTCGACATTTTCTGATGTGCGCCTCCAACTTGCACCATGGGCGCAACTTTTCCCAAGTCAATTTTTTCTGATCTACGCCTCCAACCTGCACCATGGGTGTGACTTTTACCATGTTGACATTTTCTGATGTGTGCCTCCAACCTGCGCCATGGGTGCGAATTTTTCCATGTCGACATTTTTCAACCTGCGCATTCCAACCTACACTAGGGTGCAACTGTTAGCACAAATAAATGTCAGGTTTTGAGTTTCTTTGATTTCCATATTCTTCTGTTTGTCTATATTTACCCGGGGGGGAAGATATATACAACAATTCCCATTTGGGTATATGGCTTTTTCCCAATAGATCTATTTTTTTGTGTAGTATACACAATCTTCTTCATTTAAATAAATATATATAAGTATCTATATGTATGTATGTATGTATGTATGTATGTATGTATGTATGTATGTATGTATGTATGTATGTATATATATATATATATATATATATATATATATATATATATATATATTTGTGTGTGTGTGTGCGCGCACACACACAAAGAACTTGTAATAATAAAACCCAAAATTTTTATTATTTTAAATAATAATATATATTACGAATATATATATTTGTGTGTGTGTGTGCATGTGTGTGTGTGTACTATACCAAATAAAAATCTATGGTCGTGGCTTTAAAACACATGGTCCTCGTTTTACTAACTCGATAGTTTAAACAACACAAATATTTTTTTTTGCATTGATAATGTTTAAAACATTGGGGTTCTCAATATTAAACACTGCATTGAATAATGAATTTGTGGAGAGGGTCGCCGACCCCATCCCTCATCCCATGGTATAATGGGGGGGGGGGTGTGGTGTGGGGTGTGGGGTCAGCGAACCTCCTCCCCGCCCTCCCCTCCTCTTTTTTACTATTATAAACTATAGTCTTGGCCATGAGACCACCACAAGCCATTCAAATTTTTTGGTTTTACTTTTGATTTAATAGAAAGTCTTATACACTTATATAATATTAAAAGTTTTAATAATAATATTAATAATATTTAATAATAATAATAATAATATGATTTAATATAAATAATTATGTTTAATAATATTAATAATTGCTCTCGTTCCCTATGACGTGGCCCTAACCCTAAACTCCATGGTGGAGGCAATCAGGAAGAGGGCGACCCTAAACTCCCTGGTGGTGGCATAAATCATATAGAGGTCGAGCACCAGACCATTTCATGTATAAACCTATCATTTGGTAAAGAAAATGGGAGACTTGCAACAAGGGATAAGCTAGATGGTGGAATAGATCGAGTACAGATGAACAAGGTGAACGTTGGAAATGATAAGAAATCTACAGGAAAGGACGAAACAAAAGCTCAGACATGGAGTGGAAGAAATGCCACGGCATATGTAGCCAAGGACCCTACCCTTCACGTAGTACATATTGATCACATATCTTTTGATGGGAGTGAACTAGAAGCAGGATAGGGTATGAAAGGGAATTGGAGTGCCAAACAGAGGAATTGAAGCCCTTCCTTTGCTGAAGTTGCTTCCCAGGTAAGAGGTAGGACTTCGGAAAAACCCCTGAAACCCTCTCAGATGATACCAACACTAAATATTGAGGAATATCTACTTCACAAGGTGTTAAAAGAGGAGGAAACTCTTACTCAACGTGGCCTCATTTGTAGGTTTAATAAAAATTTTCCTAAACTCTCTCAACTGCATGACTGGATTTGCATAAAGACGGAGAGAAAAAGTGCAAGGTAAGATTGAGCTTTATCCTTGTGCTAAAGCATATTTCATTGTTGTCTTTGAAACCCCTGAGGATAGGGATTTCATTTTCAAACAATATTGGGTTTGGGGAGAACATGGGCTCATGTTCAAGCCATGGTATCCATCTTTTGATCCCTTACAAGGTTCTTTTGATACCTAACCTGTTTGGAATAGATCGTGTTTGCTTTCAATAGGTGATGCTCTTGGATCATGTGTAAAAGTTAATGATAAGACCTCTGTTCAAGCACATACTACTTATGCTTGAATCCTTGTAGATCTTGATACCTCTCAAGATTTACTAGTAGAAATCAATCTGTAAATTGGAGATAGAATTTGGGCGCAGAGATTGGACTACAAATGTAACAGCCCAAAAATCCACACACACGAACAACACAGTAAAAGACAGGATATTTTTTATTTGACTTGCTTGACACATAACATGATGCAACATGTCATCACCAAGGATACAACTAACTCTGTGAACAACTCGATACAAGGATGGCCATAAAAGCTGCACGGAAACGTTCACACCTATCAAGAACAATATAAATTTTTTTTGAAAGAACAACATAGAAGCCCAACCACATGACACTCTCACAGCTAGGGCAAGCCACAGTAAGTAATGATTGGAGGTTATTTATTTTGATAAGACACCCTTTAACTCACGACTTAAGTTTTCAGAAGGATTTAATATATGATTCACACAAATTCATCTTACCAACTGAGTTATGTTCTTATACACTGTAGATTAGTTTGCTTAAAGTCTTCTCCTTTATATCCATTATTTGTTTCATATATTTATTTGATAAAGATGGTAATTTAATTCCCTAAGGCCATCTATTCACACTTACATTACTAGAACTCGTTCATGCCCTTATGACAACATCGGTTCACGTTCAACAAACTTAAGAGAAGAAGGTCAAATGAGTTCACCCTTAAGACATCATTAGATCTTACTAAGGTTTAATTGAAGCTTGAGGTTTTATACGTAGTTAATAAGCACTCTTACTTAGGCTTCACCGAAAGAGATTATCAAGAGGAAGCTACTTGCTTTTAAAAAGGCTGAGAGATAAATTGACTGGTTTCTAAATTTTCTTCTCTTACTTGTTAAATCATATAAGAAACTAACCATAGTTTACCTTTAAGCTTGTCTTTAGCATTCACCAAAAGAGTAGTGTTTACTAGTTCAGTTAGGGATAACACGTTATATAAAATCACTTTGCAAGGATGGTCTCACTCTTGATTACTTAAGGTATTGTTTTTTTACAAGGGGATCTAAACCACAACATATTTCTTTGAATAAAACTTTTAGGTAACTTCTGTAAGGAAAAGTCGCCCCATTAAAGCTTACATATAACCCATCAATACAAAGTCTTAGAAAGATTTAAATTAACACTTAATTTTCAAGATCAAAGTTTTACAATGCTTATGCCAGTGAAGAGATTGAATATTATTTCTCACTAAGAAGAGTTACCAGCCAAAATACAAAAAAGGACAAACTACTACTTCATGTAATTCTCTGAACAATTCCAGGCAAGAGGTCATATAAACTCTCTTTACAAGCAATGTTACACAATTTACAACACATTGGACATTTTTACAAGGAACTTCATAAATTGTACAGATGAACCTTTTACACTCTTTTCTTCTAGTCTACTCGCATAATCCATCTGCACAAATACTAACTAGAGTCAGTTCGCTAGAACTGAACATGTTAAGACGACCCATTGCAACAGTAAGCTAACATTTTATAATATCATGAAAGTAAAATTCTAAATTCAAAAAAGGATCAAAACACAAACCACTAATCAATATGTTTCACAAGATGACGAGATTTATACCAGCCAACAAGGAGGAATCCCAATATTCAAGTGAGAGAAATATTCCAAAGATAATCAAGGGGAGACCTTATTGGTGAAGACAACAAGGCTAAGAGTATTAATATTTCAGTCATGTAATCCTACAGATTACGTGATTGAAATCTAACACCCAAACATCATTCTATTATTTTTAACCAAAAGGATAAAGATCAGTCAAATAGCTTAACATATTCAAAATTTCTTGGTAACAAGACTGCATTAACACACATCCTTGTTTTAGGAAGAAAATAGGCCCCAACCATATATGAACACAAATCAGTCAAAGATTAAAGTTAACTTCACTCGACTGAATAAACCAACATACATATAATACTCACAACACAATAACTGAATCTGAAGATTCAACATACCAAGTAATTCTCACCGAACCTAATTATTTTTCTTCAAGAAGTTAAATAAATTAGATTCTATCCAACTAAATTACATTCAACAACTATAGTTGGATTACACAGGTAAGGATCAAGAAGAAGTCTTTTCACCAAAGGTTGTTATTATCTTACATCACATAAACAGTAATAAACCCATAATCCACCACATGATCATTGTAAGAGTTAAGGACTTAGCTCACCAAAATATGTAACCGAGTTGATTCCTACCTTTTCCATTTTCATACAAGTCTAACCCAATTCGAAGAAAGGTAACCATTCTATCTTCATACATGCCTTAGTCAACACTTACTTAGAAAGTCCCCACCTGAATTATTGAAGGTTTACTAAGCTACAAAATGGATTTAATAGGAACCCATTTCATTCGATACTTGGATTTAAACAAGCAAGGGATAGTCTGTTGAAAGTACAAGTGAATTGACACAAGATCCTCTACCGTGACTCAACTCGAGTCACCAATCACAAGTTTAACAGTCAGCGAAGGAGGAATACAAAGCAAAATACTCTTCCTACGAACTATGCCTTCTCTTTTGTCTCTAAAACAACATATGAATAGTTTGGGCATACCCATCTATTTCACGATAGTCTACTTGACCTATCCTCATAGTTGCTCCAAAGAAAACGTCTGCTACTACAGAGTTTGATTGAACTCTTTTATCGTATGATACAATGTCTCACGTCACAGGATCTGTATTGAGCAGTCAATATTTCACTCACATAGGCCTCTAAGAAAACATCATGCTCACTATGCGAGGTCTACACACAGATTCAGCCCAAGAAAATCTTTTACCAAGACAAAAACAAACACTTAGCCTAAAACTGGCCATGAGTCGACAAATCTACAAATATCCACTAACGTTATTCAGTGCTCAAGTTTATATCTGCTACTGCTGGTTTAGAAAACGAACTCAATGGCCATTATTCACTATTGTCTCTAAACATCACCCGAATTGAAGAATTAAGTAGGAAACACCCAAGTTAAAGATCTAACACACACAGTATAAAACATCAACCATTTTTTGCTATCACATGGTAGTTACTTTTTTATTTCGAAAAGAAAAAAAACGAGGCAGAAAGTAGTGTATACATGCTATCACAGTTGCTACCAGGGTATGAAAAAAACAAACAACTCCCAACAGTCCTTCCATTCCTTCAAATTGGGTCGATTCACAGGGAAAAAATAGAAGCCCATTCTAAAAGCCATAATAGATAAAAAAATAGAAGGACATTCAATTCATGACATAATAAAAGGGTAGCAGAAGATTGCAAGGCTAGGTTTAACATGCCTGGTTTAAAACGCCATCTCCATATGCATATGATTGTTTCAATGCAGCTGCTTGCCCTTAACCCAAAGTGCTCTGCAAGCTCGAGGTAGCGCCACATTCACGCAGTGAAAAACAGCTACAAAGCCGACCCCATGATTTGAAGCTCGGACACAAGACATAAAGATTACATCATGCTCCTGGCTCTGAAAGGCATCTACCGTAATGATAAATAACCTTTTCCTCCATCAGGTTTGAGGACAGCATCAAACTCTTGGTGCAAACATTTCAGCTGTAGATTTTAAGGTGTGATAATTCCAACAGAAAACTTTATGCCTGCCAACTTGGTGACTTGTTGAAGAAGCTCATATAATATCAAAGCAAATTGTGTTTCATGAATATTCTGATATGAAACAGATCGGCCTCTATGAGGTTCTCTTCCATGAGTTACATCGAAAACAAGCAGAAAGGTTTCAATAGAGGATATTTGCAATAAACTTCATCAGGTCTCCTGGTAACACTCTCACTATCACATAGTCGATTTTGATTAAAAAAAATACCTTGAAGGAGAATCCCGAAATGAGGATGCAGTCGATACTGAGCAGATAACAACATAGTTGGACGACCTACTTGTTGGAGGCACTCACGAAGGCCTCTTCCTTACTGTAACGTTCCTACAGCCTGGCTGGAAACAATGGCAGGTCTCTGCTGTGGATCCCCGACAAGAACACATCTCACAGCACCCCAAGAAATGGAGGTAAAACGTCTACTTCACCAGCTTGTAGTTTCATCTATAACCACCATATCAAACCCATGGGCTAGGCGCTGGAATAACTTCCGGTCAGTACTAGAAATAGTAGTGAACGCAATTTCAGCCTCACTTGCAAAACTTGCCTCAAGATTTGATCGAGCTTCTTCCATGTTAAATTCACCACCTGGACGGAAGCGACTTTCCAAAATCAAAAGGCAAGATATCTCAACTAAAACTTTATCTCGTTCTTTTACTATAGCTGCAAGATTTTGCAACAACTGATGACAACTGTGGTCACGTGCAACTAGAACATCAGGATCAACACCAACAGTTCCTTGGGATCACCCTACGGCAGCTGTCGCACTTAACTCTCTCTGGAGGCCACTGATTTTCTGATATGAGTTTACTTCTCTACCCTGTAGCTGCTACATATAGCCAATTACTTCCGCACGGCACTTTCCTAGGAAAATTTCAGTTCTACGCTCCACTGATACTGCCTGTGTAGCATGATTTTGAGAACCCACACCCACCCTCGCAACATCAGGGTGATAGACCTTCATTTCACCATCAATGAATCCACTATCCAGAACACGCTGTAGCAATTCATCTGTTGCAGCATTTGATGGAGCGCAAACAAGCATTCAGGGTTTAGGCCAGAAAACAACAGGTAGACCATGTGAGACATCAGATTGCAAGTCAACATTTTAATAAATGGGGCATGTGTGGCCACCAACAAGGAAGTTGAACACGCCAAGAAAGGTGTAGGGGGTTTTTTTATGTAATGGCAGGTGGCCATTACAGCCACCCACCTCCAGCCGACCAAGGAAACAAAGTAAAAAAAAAACATTAACCTTTCCTTCCCCATGCCAAATGTGGTACACAAGGAGATCAAAAGGGAGAGATAAGGTAGGTTGGGGACATAAAAATCTATATTTAAAAGTAGTAATTTAAAACAATTCTATGATTGCGGGATCAGTCGACCCAGGAGGAGAACAGGGTTGAGTAATTAAATCAAATATTTACGCGAACGCCACTCCCAAACCGTGGTGCCACCACAAAACATACTCTTCCTCATTTGCGCAATGAGGCTCGATCAGCAGGAGTGAAAAACAAATCAAAAAGATAGTTTAACGATAACAGAGGATGATATCGATAACAACCGATATAGAGAAGGTAATAATAAAATACAATCGTTGATCGATAATACAATCATAATGTCATTATTATTATTATTATCATTATTACCGTTTTAGAGCTTGTAAAATAATTATCAATTATAGTCATAATGGTCAGCAATCGAGGTCGACGAAGGCACAATGACACTCCATGCTTGGCACTTGATTGCCACAGGATGAACAGGTGTAACGTAGAATAGGGCATTACATTCTCCTCCCCTTACGAAAGCATCGTCCTCGATGCAACATTACACGGAGGAAAGTAAATAGTTCGCAACCAAGAACAGGTAAAGGAGAAAGTACACCCTATGGTTTAAAATTTTAGTTGATTAAAGCACGGTCACAAGGTAGCCTTAGGAACATTTGGTAGAATTTTTAACTTTCAATGTTCTGTGAAGATTGGCAGTTCTTTCTTGTTCATCATTTAATTAGTCTCTTTCCATTATCATTATTTCTAGTTATAGTTTCTTTAAAAAAAATAAAAATATCATCATTGAAGAGTTTTGATTTATTCCTTATTGTGGGTGCCCAACATGAGCTGCTAACACAACACCCTATCAGGTTCACAAGACCCTACGGATTCACAAGTACACAAGTATATACTTCAAGATTGTATTACACCACAAAAGGTTACACAAATATGGAATAGAATAGGCACACTCCACATAACATAGTACTCGTCACACATCAATGATTGACATACAAAATACTCAAACAAAAGAGTACTACAATCCACCAAACATTTCCTCAATTCCACGTATGAATATTTTCCATGACTCATAAAAACTACATGTACATAGGGTCCACAAGGGCATCAATGACATAACCACAACATCACAACACATATCCATTTGACATGAGTAACACATACATCAAAATACCACTACCAAACATCACAATAACTCAACATATATCCTGAAACATCAACCATACAGACAAATATCATAAGCCTCCCTCAAAATCTTATGCCTCCCTCAAGTCTCTTATGCCTCCCTCAAACTCTTATGCCTCCCTCAAGTCTCTTATGCCTCCCTAAAACTCTTATGCCTCCCTCAAACTCTTATGCCTCCCTCAAGGAGGCCGGTTGACCCTATGGTCCAAGACACATAGAGTTCGAACACTCCTAACCCAAGTGACATAATAATGCGTGGTTCAACAACCCGATAGTTATATGTAACTCCTTGGGGCATACCCCCATACAACGAAGTGGGTCCATAGGTCCAACCAATCCATGGTGCATCCTATGACCCTATTCCACACATCACGACAATAGAACCAGCACAACAATCCAATCCAAAGTGCCAAGTGGCAAAGTACAAGCCTTGGGCAAGGCGGTAAGAATTCCAAATTTAAAAGAAGACCCAAATTCAAGCAAAATAAATGGCCAAATAGCCATAGTTAGTATTAAAATCCTCATGTCAGTGCCACAAACCAAGGAAATGCCAAAAATTGTAAAGCATGGCAATCAAGAAAATCTGCTGGTCCTTACAAAATAAAGTAAAAAGCTCAATTTACTAATAAAAACAACTTATAATAATGTCACATTACGATAACTGTGTGGCCTTATCTAGCCACCAAAGGGGTACCCAACGAGTTGCTAGCACTCAGAACATTGATCCTCAGCTCGCAAAATACGTATCAATAATACAACTGTCATCACCTCCATCTGAATCATCCGGCCACCACTTCGACAAGGCTAAACATAGTCATAGTTGCACTTAGGTTGCGTACATACAACCACATAGGGAGAGAGGAAAGAATCACATGTTATTTACTAAACCGTGTTTTGGCTCAAGTTATTGACCCATGGTACACCATTCCTCACTCTCAACATACACCTCTAGCAATTTCCCTCAGGATCGGTTAGCGTAAGGTTCACAACATAACATACAACAACATCACTAACATAACGGTGGCACATACATAACTACCATAACGTCTTACATATGGTACATATACAGGGTAGATCATGATCATACATTCACTGAGTGTAACACATCACTTTACCACATTCTGCACCCAAAGTGCAGTCACCATATGATAGGGTTCATACACTCACCGTATGACCCAAAATCACAACATGAAGCATTACATATTTGCACAGTCATACATACGATGAACATAGTACATCTCAACATAACATCCATTGCTACATAACAAGGTGGTACACACATTTCTTCAAAACATGGTAAAACATCATGATACAACTCATTTCTTTTAACACCAATCTAGTCACACAACACATTGATACACCTACATATCACCATATGTCATAATGCTCCAACACTATGTCATCCACATTAAAATTCTTTTCACACATCACAAACAATAATTCACACGTGAATTATTCATAGAATCTACAAGAAGGAGAGAGAATACTCCCATCCCCAACACATCAACATGATGACAAATACGCACTGAGTGACACACACATCACATGCGTTCACAATATCACAATTACAACGATAATCACATCACGCTTGAAGCACATTACTCCTCCAATATCTACCACCATCATGCAACATCATCATCATCATGCAGTATCATCATGTAACACCACCATCACCATCTAACATCATCATACAACACCAATCCAGCCCATAGGTTCGAGAGCATGAACCTATGCTCTGATACCAAGTGTAACGGCCCAAAAATCCACACACACGAACAACACAGTAAAAGACAGGATATTTTTTTTTGACTTGCTTGACACATAACATGATGCAACATGTCATCACCAAGGATACAACTAACTCTGTGAACAACTCGATACAAGGATGCCCATAAAAGCAGCACGGAAACGTTCACACCTATCAAGAACAATATACTTTTTTTTTTGACAGAACAACATAGAAGCCCAACCACATGACAGTCTCACAGCTAGGGCAAGCCACAGTAAGTAATGATTGGAGGTTATTTATTTTGATAAGATATCCTTTAACTCATGACTTAAGTTTTCATAATGATTCAATATACGATTCGCACAAATTCATCTTACCAACTGAGTTATGTTCTTATACACTGTAGAGTAGTTCGCTTAAAGTCTTCTCCTTTATATCCATTATTTGTTTCATATATTTATTTGATAAAAATGGTAATTTAATTCCCTAAGGCCATCTATTCACACTTACGTTACTAGAACTCGTTCATGCCCTTATGACGACATCGGTTCACATTCAACAAACTTAAGAGAAGAAGGTCAAATGAGTTCACCCTTAAGACGTCATTAGATCTTACTAAGGTTTAATTGAAGCTTGAGGTTTTATATGTAGTTAATTAGCGCTCTTACTTAGGCTTCACCGAAAGAGCTTATCAAGAGGAAGCTACTTGCTTTTAAAAAGGCTGAGAGATAAATTGAGTGGTTTCTAAATTTTCTTCTCTTACTTGTTAAATCTTATTAGAAACTAACCATAGTTTACCTTTAAGCTTGTCTTTAGCGTTCACCAAAAGAGTAGTTTTTACTAGTTCAGTTAGGGATAACACGTTATATAAAATCACTTTGCAAGGATGGTCTCACTCTTGATTACTTAAGGTATTGTTTGTTTACAAGGGGATCTAAACCACAACATATTTCTTTGAATAAAACTTTTAGGTAACTTCTATAAGGAAAAGCCACCCCATTAAAGCTTACATATAACCCATCAATACAAAGTCTAAGAAAGATTTAAATTAACACTTAATTCTCAAGATCAAAGTTTTACAATGCTTATGCCAGTGAAGAGATTGAATATTATTTCTCACTAAGAAGAGTTACCAGCCAAAATACAAAAAAGGAAAAACTACTACTTCACGTAATTCTCCGAACAATTCCAGGCAAGAGGTCATATAAACTCTCTTTACAAGAAATGTTACACAATTTACAACACATTGGACATTTTTACAAGGAACTTCATAAATTGTATAGATGAACCTTTTACACTCTTTTCTTCTAGTCTACTCGCATAATCCATCTGCACAAATATTAACTAGAGTCAGTTCGCTAGAACTGAGCATGTTAAGACGACCCATTGCGACAGTAAGCTAACATTTTATAATATCATGAAAGTAAAATTATAAACTCAAGAATGGATCAAAACACAAACAACTAATCAATATGTTTCACAAGATGACGAGATTTATACCAGCCAACAAGGAGGAATCCCAATATTCAAGTGAGAGAAATATTCCAAAGATAATCAAGGGGAGACCTTATTGGTGAAGACAACATGGCTGAGAGTATTAAGATTTCAGTCATGTAATCCTATGGATTACGTGATTGAAATATAACACCCAAACATCATTCTATTATTTTTAACCAAAAGGATAAAGATCAGTCAAATGACTTAACATATTCAAAATTGCTTGGTAACAAGACTGCATTAACACACATCCTTATTTTAGGAAGAAAATAGGCCCCAACCATATATGAACACAAATCAGTCAAAGATTAAAGTTAACGTCACTCGACTGAATAAACCAACATACATATAATACTCACAACACAATAACTGAATCTGAAGATTCAACATAAAAAGTAATTCTCACCGAACCTAATTATTTTTCTTCAAGAAGTTAAATAAATTAGATTCTATCCAACTAAATTACATTCAAAAACTATAGTTGGATTACACAGGCAAGGATCAAGAAGAAGTCTTTTCACCAAAGGTTGTTATTATCTTACATCACATAAACAGTAATAAACCCATAATCCACCACTCGTATGATCATTGTAAGAGTTAAGGACTTAGCTCACCAAAATATGTAACCGAGTCGATTCCTACCTTTTCCATTTTCATACAAGTCTAACCCAATTTGAAGAAAGGTAACCATTCTATCTTCATACATGCCTTAGTCAACACTTACTCAGAAAGTCCCTACCTGAATTATTGAAGGTTTGCTATGCTACAAAATGGATTTAATAGGAACCCATTTCATTCGATACTTGGATTTAAACAAGTAAGGGATAGTCTATTGAAATTATAAGTGAATCGACACAAGATCCTCTACCGTGACTCAACTCGAGTCACCAATCACAAGGTTAACAGTCAGCGAAGGAGGAATACAAAGCAAAATACTCTTCCTACGAACTATGCCTTCTCTTCCGTCTCTAAAATAACATATGAATAGTTTGGGCATACCCATCTATTTCACGACAGTCTACTCGACCTATCCTCATAGTCGCTCCAAAGAAAACATCTGCTACTACAAAGTTCGATTGAACTCTTTTATCTTATGATACAGTGTCTCACGTCACAGGATCTGTTTTGAGTAGTCAATATTTCACTCACATAGGCCTCTAAGAAAACATCATGCTCACTATGTGAGGTCTACAAATAGATTCAGCCCAAGAAAAGCTTTTACCAAGACAAAAACAAACACTTAGCCCAAAACTAGCCATGAGTCGACAAATCTACAAATATCCACTAACTTTATTCATAGCTCAAGTTTATATCTGCTACTGCTGGTTTAGAAAACGAACTCAACGGCCATTGTTCACTATTGTCTCTAAACATCACCCGAATTGAAGAATTAAGCAGGAAACACCCAGTTTGAAGATGTAACACCCACAGTATAAAACATCAACCATTATTTTGCTATCACATGGTAGTTACTCTTTTAGTTCGAAAAGAAAAAAAACGAGGCAGAAAGTAGTGTATACATGCTATCACAGTTGCTACCAGGGTATGAAAAAAACAAACAACTCCCAACAGTCCTTCCATTCCTTCAAATTGGGTCGATTCACAAGGAAAAAGTAGAAGCCCATTCTAAAAGCCATAACAGATAAAAAAAAATAGAAGGACATTCAATTCATGACATAATAAAAGGGTAGCAGAAGATTGCAAGGGCAGGTTTAACATGTCTGGTTTAAAACGCCATCTCCATATGCATATGATTGTTTCAATGCAGCTACTTTCCCTTAACCCAAAGTGTTCTACGAGCTTGAGCTAGCGCCACATTCACGTGGTGAAAAACAGCTACAAAGCCAACCCCATGATTTGAAGATCAGACACAAGACATAAAGATTACATCACACTCCTGGCTCTGAAAGGCATCTACCGTAATGATAAATAACCTTTTCCTCCATCAGGTTTGAGGACAGCATCAAAATCTCGGTGCAAACATTTCAGCTGTAGCTTGTAAGGTGTGATAATTCCAACAGAAAACTTTATGCCTGCCAACTTGGTGACTCGTTGAAGAAGCTCATATAATAGCAAAGCAAATTGTGTTTCATGAATATTCTGATATGAAATAAATCGGCCTCTATGAGGTTCTCTTCCATGAGTTACATTGAAAACAAGTAGAAAGGTTTCAATAGAGGATCTTTGCAATAAACTTCATCAAGTCTCTTGGTAACACTCTCACTGTCACATAGTCGATTTTGATAAAAAAAATACCTTGAAGGAGAATCTTGAAATGAGGATACAGTCGATACTGAGTAGATAACAACATAGTTGGACGACCTGCTTGTTGGAGGCGCTCAAAAAGGGTTCTACCTATACTGCAACATGCCTGTTGCTTGGCTGGAATTACTGTTGCAGGTCAGTCTGTTGTGGATCCCCAACAAGAACACACCTCACAACACCCAATGAAAGTGGAGGTAACATGCCTACTTCACCTAGCTTGTAGCTTCATCTATAACCACCATATCAAACCCATGAGCTAGGCACTGGAAAAACTTCCGGTCAGAACTAGAAACAGTAGTGAACGCAATCTCAGCCTCACTTGCAAAACTTGCCTCAAGATTTGATTGAGCTTCTTCCATGTTAAATTCACCACTTGGATGGAAACGAATTTCCAAAATGAAAAGGCAAGACAGCTCAACTAAAAATTTATCTCGTTCTTTTACTACAGCTGCAAGATTTTGCAACAACTGATCATGACTGTGGTCGCGTGCAACCAGAACATCAGGATCAACACCAACGGTTCCTTGGGATCACCCTGCGGCAGCTGTCGCACTTAACTCTCTCTAGAGGCCACTGATTTTCTTAGATAAGTTTACTTCTCTACCCTGTAGCTGCTGCATAAAGCCAATTACTTCCTCACGGCACTTTTCTAGGAAAAGTTCAATTCTACGCTCCACTGATACTGCCTGTGCAGCACAATTTTGAGAACCCACACCCACCCTCACAACATTAGGGTGATAGACCTTTATTTCACCATCAATGAATCCACTATCTATAACACGTTGTAGCAATTCATCTGTTGCAGCATTTGATGGAGTGCAAACAAGCATTTGTGGTTTAGGGCAGAAAACAAGTAGACCACGTGAGACAACAGATTACAAGTCAACATTTTAATAAATGGGGCATGTGCGGCCACCAACCAGGAAGTTGAACACACCAAGAAAGGTGTAGGGGTTTTTTTAATGCAATGGCAGGTGGCCATTACAGCCACCCACCTCCAGCCGACCAAGGAAACAAAGTAAAAAAAACATTAACCTTTCCTTCCCACGCCAAACGTGGTACACAAGGCAATCAAAAGGGAGAGACAAGGTAGGTTGGGGACATAAACATCTATATTTAAAATTAGTAATTTAAAACTATTCTAAGATTGCGGGATTGGTAGACCCAGGAGGAGAACGGGGTTGAGTAATTAAATGAAATATTTATGCAAACGCCACTCCCAAACCATGGCACCACCACAAAACATACTCTTCCTCATTTACACAACAAGGCTCGACCAACGGGAGCGACAAACAAATCAAAATGATAGTTTAACGATAACAGAGGATGATATCGATAACAATCGATATAAAGAAGGTAATAATAAAATACAATCGTTGATCGATAATACAATCATTAAGTCATTATTATTATTATTATCATTATTATCATTTTACAGCTTGTAAAATAGTTATCAATTATAGTCATAATGGTCAGCAATCGAGGTCGATGAAGGCACAACGAGACTCCATGCTTAGCACTCGATCGCCACAGGATGAACAGGTGTAACGTAGAACAGGGCATTACAACAAAGGTCTTGCTTTTATATGTCGAATTTGTTTTCAAATTGGTCATATTTCAGAGGATTGTGAATATTCCAAACAAAAGATCAAATTTGCATGGTGGAAGGATTCCCTTCTTGAACATCTAACAATCAATCCCCATATCGACCTAGTTGTAGAACTCGTGCAAGATGAGAAAAATTCTGAGAAGAAAGCTTCCTCTCCTCAGAATATGGATTCATCGATAGATTCGACACTCCTTACTTCGGAGCACATGCCTATCAAGTCAATTGAAGTTGTTCTTCCAATCTTAGTGGAAGAAGGAAATGAGGAATGGAAGGTAGTGGATAGGAAAAAGAAGGGATCTAAACCCTTTGATTTCTTAGAAAAGGCATGAGTCTTGTCCTATTGTGTGTTATCATTGCTACATCTAGGCTATTAGCCTGCCATGCTGCTACAGAGTAGCTATTATTTAGTTGTTTTTTTGTTGGTTTTTGGCTATGATCTTGGCAGATTCTTCTCTACTGTTGCGCTTTGTTGTTATATCTTTATTTTCATCTCTTGTTGAATTACTGAAGTTTTCAAATCTAGCGTTTGAGTGTTGTTGTACAAGGGTATAGTACCTTTCAAAAAACTATTTAACCTTAGTAAAAAATAATATAATTATATATTATATATATATTATTAACATTTTGATTTTTGATACTATTACTATATTGTAGTAATATTAAGGTATCATTTATAGATTGTTTATGTTGCCACTGCTCTCTGCCATCTGCAACATGGTAAATAAAACCTAAAATGTAACCCTCTGCATGTCTCTACCAAAAACCCTTTTACGAGAAGTGACAATGGAGGAAAAACTGACCACGCAGAGAGCCAAACCCTTTCCTGGATAAATATTGCATTTGGAGAAGATAGTTCTGCATTTGGAGAAGATAGTTATGCACCTGGAGGAGTAAACAAGCATCCACTAGAAGGTGCCATAGTCTTTGCTGGGAAAAAATAATATATACCAGAGGATTCTAGAAACAGAATGGAGACATTGAAACCAGCAACGCTTCCTATAATGCCACGATCTCACAGGCCCGAGTATATGGAAAAACTAGTTTTCGACCTAGCTCATGGTAGGGGAATGCACCCCTCAACAGAGAAAATGTGAGTTAGATGTGCAACAGATATGAGATACCTACACTCTTTCAAGAATAGCTTAACCAGGGTGGTGGAAGTGATATAGTGATCAAGAGATCCAGTTGCCTCTCCTTCACAAATATAGTGTCTAAACAGTCAAAGACTCGAGCAAATACTACTATGAAGCCTACTGAGAAAAACCCATGCGTATCCTTTGGAGATATAGTTCTCAAAATAGAGTCTTTTTATGAAGACCATGCCTTAATTTATAGATTCGCTGGTCTTTGGCATAGTTTACTTGTCCTACATGAATGGATCTCCACTCAATGGATCCCACTTCTAAAAGGAAGGTTAGATCTCTACCCATGTGCTAAAGGAATATTCATTGTTTCTTTTGAATCCATCGTGGATAAGGTTATCATTGCTTATCAAATTTGGATCTTCCAGAAAAAATACCTTATGTTAAAACCTTGGTTCCCAGCATTCAACCCTCTCACTGAATCCTTCTCCCGTAAACTGATCTGGATCAGGTTACCCCAGCAATTTTGGGATCAAAAATGTCTGACAATCATAGGCAATACATTGGGAAACATCATTAACATTGAGTCCCATACCTCTGAATTCACAGATACAACTTATGCCATAATTCTTGTTGAGGTTGATACCTCCAAGGATCTTCTAGCTCATATTGAGCTAAAGGTGCAAAATCGAACTTGGACTCAACCTCTGGACTATAAGGGTCTTCCTTTTAGATGCAGGAAATATTTCTCTTTAGGAAATTCTACTGTTAATTGTGAGATGATAAAACGTAAAAAGGAGAATGCTAACTGGTGGAAAAATGCCCTCCCGGAACATCTGAGATTTGAACCTCAAAATATGCCTACTTCTAATGTTGGGAAGGAAGACATGTTGGAAATGGTCCCAGAAACCCCTTTGAACGAGCTTACAAACCATGTAAATAAATATTCAGCTGGGGATGAGACTCAATGGATCGGAAACACTGTAACAAAAAAGTCTGTATTGGATAAGGAGAATATTCCTCGATTTCCTTGCTCAAACAATTCTTATCATCCAATTAAGGATTTTGAAGTTCCTTTATAGAAATCTATGGATCAATGGATTACAATACGTAACAAGAAGAAAAATGTTCGAATTAAAAACAGTAGTTGTTAAGCTGTTGTTTTTCAGCTGCTGGTTTGCTGATGCTGGCCTTATTCATGGCAGGTTATTTTTGCTGTCGTTCAGCTTTTTGATGTCATCTAGATTTTGATCCCTTTGGTTATATTGATATAGTTATATCTAGCTTTTGTGTCTTTTTGTATAAGTGTATAGTCCCTTTCAAAAAATTATTTATCAATAATATTAATAATAAAATATTAATACATTATTAATATTAAAATAATCAAATTTATTTAGATCTCTCCCTTTTTTTTTTGTTCAATGCAAATGCCATTTAACTTTATATATATATATATATATATATATATATATATATATATAAATTGTAGGGCATTTCTAGAAAATTGATTTTTTCATAGTTTAATGCATATAAGTAGGAATGGTTATAAGTATATTTATTCATTTGCATCATTATATGAATTTTTTTTATTTAATCCTGATATCGTCATTACTCCCATTATCCTGGGAGATTGTTAAGATTTCATACATTTATCTAGATACACTTAATAAAAAGAAATCCCTTTCACTAATTTATCTAAAGGAGGTCACACACTACTCATCATTTATCTCATTTAATCTCTTTCATCTCTATCTCATCTTTACAACTACATACTAATTAATTCCACAAGCATGCAATTAGGTTCATTATCCATATTAACATTTTTTAGGAATTTAATGATTCCTACATCAAATAAGCTACCCACCTAATTTCTTTCAAATCCCTACACCTAGTGTTTCCAATGCAACCTCACCTCTAATCATCAATTATTGAACCTAATCTACATCCTAATCCTAAGTCACATGCTCCACCTCTAAATCTATAGGCTTCTATTTCTAAAATCCTCTCTAAATTTCCCTTCTTTACAATACTTTAAAATATTACATAAATATATGCTCCCTCCCTCCATTCTATTAATTCATATGGTTTTTAGACTCTTCCACTCAAATTGGGAATAAATATCCATGAACTATAATTCTCACTATGAAATATCTCATGCACTCTCCATAATTAGAAGTCTCTGAAATCCAACATGGCTTCATCTTAGTCATGGAATCCTCTACCCACAAACTATAAATTGAGCTCTCCTCCTCCATCAGAGCTAGCTAGTTAGAATCTCAAATCAAATGGGGAGTAACAAATGCTCTCCACCCAACTTTTATCCATTCAGAGGGGAATCCATCCCTTCAAGTCCAATCCCAAGCATCCATCCATAACATTCATCAAGAAATCACGGGGCAGGTGATTCCACAAGTGTCTTCAAAATATGAAGCAATCAACTATAATCAAACATACATTGAGCACATCAAACATAATCAAAGGGATCTCTATCTTCATCAAGTGAAGGTAACTTCATTATATTCCACAAAAGTTTCCAATCTAGTTCAAATATGAGGTATTGTTGAAGGGATATTAGATCCTTATAAATCCTAATGTTTTGTTTTTGAGTTTCTAACTTTTATCCTCAATATTTTTACCATATGCAGTTTCCATAGGTGAAAGAAATTGTTATCAGAACCTTGCAAGCCCGCAACAAAATCAACCAGGATGGTCATT
Source organism: Taxus chinensis (assembly GCA_019776745.2). Lineage (NCBI taxonomy): Eukaryota > Viridiplantae > Streptophyta > Pinopsida > Cupressales > Taxaceae > Taxus > Taxus chinensis. Next base: position 110,127,791 of record CM034156.1, on the reverse strand, counting down.
TCCCTACTTCTCATAGGTGATCACTCTCAATAACACTCCCACAGGAAATGAATTCCTCATAATACTGGCCCTTTACAACTTCACACTGGTCTTCATACGGATTTCTTCAAGCAATCAAATTATGGGCTACGAAGTATTCCATCACACAAGCATAATCACAACCCATCTAAGAAAATTTACCAAGCACAAAATGACATATGAGATGACCACCACCCCCCTAGGCCAATGAAACTCATGAGGTGGAGATGCCTACATCTCCATCAAGTTCCAAGGAATCTTCATAAGTCACCTTCAATTCACGAGGAATAAGGTGTAACAAAAAGGAAAAACTAACCCCCATTCCATTTAGAAGATTCATCAATGAAAATACCCACCTCGTATGTGAAAAATTTCATGGACCTAAATGCCTCTTCATCTCTTCCAATTGAAGAAGTTACTCCCATTGGTATATTTTATCCAGAGTCACCATTTCAAAGAACATGGTTTCAGTTGTACAGGGGTATGAGAAATCACATGGCTCACAAACTGGGTGAACACATTGTTGGAAAATGGACACAAGTGGATTGTTTCTGGAAGGATTTCGTTGTTCAAGTACGTTCTGCATGATAGTCACCCATAGGTTACCCACATGAACACAGGGGTGAAATTGAGAAAGTTAAACTAGGAACATTGGGATCAGAGTGTTTCAACTGGTGACAGAGGTGGGGAAAGTGATCGATTAGCTCAAGTACCCTTGGTGGACGGGAAGGTATTCAATCTCTCACATATGAGGATTTGTCACAAGTATGGGCCATAATAATCTTCATCACTTCAGATACGAGATGTTGAACCATGCTCTAGGGGATTTAGATTCAAACAAGAAGCATGCCTCAAAGATATAAGATGGTCTCAATATCAAGATACAGAAGCTTGGAGTTCCTGCAATTGATGAAAATGCATTTATGGATGACTTGTTGCAGCCATTTGAAGAAATCATCAAGAAAGAAGCTGGGAATCCATTTTCATTCAATGAGGACACATTGGAGTAGCTAGACATAGGGGGTACGAGTTGTGATATCAAGAACTGTGAAGAAGCATTGGTCTTGAGTTCACAAAGGTAAAAAATCAATATCATCATCAAATAATTGTTATCAACCTCAATTGAATTTTTTTACGTTCCACTCAAGCTGAGCCCCAGTTCACACCTATGATAACCCAAGCATATATCAGAGAATTCAAAGGAGTGGATATCTTCACCAGAGGCACTCAACAAAATTCCACCTGTATGAGCAAAGTTCCTATCCATTCAATGAGCATTGATCTAAGCCATCTGAGCTCAAGTTCTCTCTCTAAACAACCTCCTAAACATAACTTTGGAGTCTTCTTCATTAGCGGGGGGGGTTGGCACCTTTACCAGTTTTTTCTTATTCACATTTTGTATTATGTGACTTATAGTGAAGGATTATAGATAATTCACCCTCAATTAATAAAAGGAGGACTTAAATTTTGGGGATGTATACACACAACTCCAGGAATCTATGATAGAGTTTTACTTTGCTTGTAATTCTAATCTACCCTATGAAAGGTTATGTGGCAGGTAAGTGAAGAGTCTATTTTGCTGTAAATCTATATATTGTAATGAAAATTACCCATTTGGGTATAGGGCTGGTACCAATAGATCTGTGTGTTCAAGAGTAGTATACACACTACTTCAGAATAAGCAAATATAGATATTTCTTCTATATATGCCCTATATCATATGTATCTATCCATCTCTTTAGATGTATACAAATTTGCCAATATGTCAATAAAGAAAGGAGTGTCCATGCTTTGTCTAGATGAGTGAATAAGTGAAATTTGTGTGTGTGTCATGGTTTCAAATGTGTCTATGTATATAACTAGCAAGGTTTAGATCTATCTCTCTAATTTTTGGTGTTTGCAATATTTATAGTTAATCCTTTCAAGGGAATCTGCACGTTTCCCTACTTGCAATATTAATCCCAATCTCCTATATTAGAACACTCCCACTTTCCCACCTTTGGCTAGACATAATCTCTTATCACGTCATCTGCAAAAATTGCATAGCATAATTTCACATGTATAATGGAGTCGGACTGCACTACTTTGGAAGTCCCCGACCTCCTAGCCAACCTTGAGTCAAAGTTTTATTTTTTTACTATGATCAATAATGGAGCTGCTATATTTTGATATTATTCAGGGTTACCTGAGATCCTAGAGCGTATGGCAAAAACCCACTAATTTCATCCCACGTTCGAAATACATTTTCTGGTCACTAGTTACGAACAAATTATTAGCTTGTTTGGTAATGTTATTTGCATCCTTAATTATGATTGATTGTTTACGTCTGGTGATCTTAGATGAAAATCATCATCAACACATAGGGATGACGTTGTATTAGAATATTTTTAGTGACAGAGGTATTTCACTTCAGCAATAATATAACTAAGGTCATAATAGAAGAACTCATGTAATTATGAAAAAATGATTAGAGCATTCTCTAATATCACCCTTGTGAATATGGAACAGACATAAACAACTGTAATATTTGTTTAAACATTCTATTCTTGTCAAATCTTTTCAATTGTTCAAAGAGATCAAGTGGGAAGATATTGTGCAATTACTCTGTAGTACTTTCCTAGCATATTATCTCACTGACAAATCTGATAAGCAATTAATTGTGACTGTCATACACCTTTACTTAGTTAGTGATACATTCTGTAGTGCCCACTTCCCTTCGACCTCATTTTGTTTTGTTGTTTTCGAGACTGATTACTTCACTTATGGATTATTATGACTTTTGGTTTTAGCATGCTAGTAGATATCATAGACATTGGACTGTTATTGATTCGATCTTTATATGATGCATATGGTTTACTGGTGGACATTTGATGACGATATTTGTATATTTTGACAGGGTTATTTATCTTAATTATGACATGTGATATGTTTAATCATTTTGAGTAGAACTTGATAATTGGACTAATGTGATGATCATTTTGACATAAATGAAATATGGAATAGAAATGTGTTAGAAAGTGTTAGTGATATCGTACTTGCATAGATGATAGTAAATCATGTGTCGTTTATTTTAGATTATATTGTATAATTGGCATGAATGTTTTAATGTGGCCAACAGGCCGAAGGAGGTATTTTCTGTTCTGCAGGTATATTATATTCACAACAAAATTGGGGAGTGGAGACCAACCACATCGGAATTCGAGAAGAATCCAGCTAAGGTCACCATGGCAACAAGTAATTGTGTGTGTGTTAGAATTATCTGGTAAAGGAAAAAAAATTGTGACCTAGGGGATCATGTGTTGTTTTGTTTTAATTTTTCCCTTTTATTATGTTAGTATGTGTTGCTCTTAGTAAGTGAAATTTGTGTTATTATTTATATTCTTGGATTGGAGTTTACCCCCTTTGTTAGCCATGGGTTGTAGTGGGTTAATTAAGTTAATTTGAAATTGTCCTAAACTAATTAAAAGATGTGACCTAAGAGAGTTCATTTATTAACCTTGATTTACTTGGGATTTTGTGTGGATTGATGTGTGTTTGAGTTTGAGTGTAGCACACTCTACCCCACTTGGGAAACTCGAATTTGGCCTTGGAGGCCAAATTTCAAAGCTTGTGGGACAAGTCAAACTTGTCCCACACCTCTTAAAACCCCATGCCAACCCTACCTATGGGTTGGAAGGCCAAATTTAGGGTCTTTTAGGTGTTTTGGGGGGATAAAAGGGGTAAAATATTAATTGCACTTTCTTTCAAATTTAATTTTGTCCTTTGGGGGGAGTAGGCTTAGTTGGAATGTGTAAGGTGCTTGCCTTTCTTTCAACCACTTATTAATGGTGCTTTGGGATTTGATGTTGACCAAATGATGTGGAGTGGAGGGAGAAGGAGGTGGCATCCTACTTGGAGCCACATCACCCCTCCCTCTCTTTTCTCTATATATTTGATCCTCTTGTTTGTTTTGGGGGTTGGAAGTTTCATTTTTAGTCTTGTGTATTGTGGAGAGGAGAGGAATTGGAAGGAGTTTGTGGATTTTTGGAGCTTGTTGATACTTGTGGGAATTTTGTGAGAGCTTGTGGATGCTTGCTTGATCTTGGAGGGATTTGAGACTTCATACTTGGAGCAAGCTCTACCATGGAAAGGTAGGAGCTTCACCCTTGTTGTATTATGTTTTCTTCTTTTTGTTATATGAATGAGTACATATGTTGTGTTGAATTTTGTTGTTGCATTGCTTGTTGGGAATGGGTAGAATGCCTAAGTTGGGAGTGGGAGGAGACTATGGGGAGTTTATTGGAGGGAGGCATAAGAGATCATGTTCTTGAGGAGGGAGTTTGGGTTGGGTGCCCACCTTGTAAGAGAAATGCTTGCATTTTCTTCTTGTTTTACTTTGAGGGAGCCATAAGAGTTGAGGGAGGCATAAGAGTGAATGGAGGGATAAGGGGTACTTGAGGGAGGCATAAGAGTTGTTAGGGGTATTGTGTTTGCATTGGAGGCTTTTAGGTGGCACCCATACCCATTGGGAGGCATAAGTGGCCTCCCCATATGTCTTACTCTTATGGCTTTCTTGATAAGCCTTGTGACTTGTTGTTGTGATTGTTTTCTCTCTTGTGTTGTTGATCTTGTCTTTGAAGGATTAAGGGATGCATGTGAAATGTTATGTTTAGTTATGTGGAAGCTTGTAGTTGCCATGAGTTGGATTCTCTCCCATTGTGATGTGGTTGGGGCTCGGGGGCCAATGGAGAGGATGGCTTCTCTTCTCCATTGGGTATCTTGGTTGGGAGGAGAGCGTTGCCTCTCCCCTTATTTTGTTGTGAATCAAGCAAACTATGGAGGAGCCACCTTGTTGATAATTGGAGCTTTGGAACCTTGTTGTTGACAATGTAAAACCACCATGTATTTACCCACCTTGAGTGGAGGAAAAATGTAATATCACTTTGTATTGTAGTTTCCATTATTGTAAATTTGTTTCCACATGAAGTAAAAAGTATTGTAACAAGATGTTGAAGGAATGTTGTTTTGAACTTCATTAGTAAGCTTGTAATGGGGATGGAATTAAAAGTTGCAAGAAAGAAAATCCATTCATTCTCCTTACTTGGCTTGGAACCTCTTATGAATAAGTTGATCTTGTTGAAATGTTGGTAGATCTTGTTTAAAATTTAATGGGAATATTGTAGGACTCTTTTGTGGAATGTTAGGATAATTACAAAAAAAATATACATGTTAGATTTCATTTTGTTGCTTAAAAAGGAGATGTATTGAAAAGTGGAATGTTAGTGTATTTTCTCTTCTTGTATTATTGAAGAAAGGACTTAAGTTTTTAAATAGCCTTCAATATAACCATGAAATAATCTATGCTCTAACTCTATTATGCTTTTCTTCATTTAAGAATCCATTGTAAATATAATTACAGATTGTAAAAGGAGATCAAATCCGCTTGAAATTCCATACAAATGTCCCTATTAAAATATGTAGAAAGAGGTTTTAACGCAAAAATTATAAGCTTAGTTAGTTCCTTACCCACCTCTCATTAATAAGGAAACTAATATTTTCAATATAATTCATATCTAAGTAATGCCAAAGCTAATGGATTTATCTTTATTGAATTATATTAATATTAGTGTATTATAAAAAAAAAAAAAAAAAAAATAAAAAAAATAAAAAAATTTATGTCTCTTAACAGAAGTATACTAATAAGTATATATATACATATATTTAAAACCCAACCCACGGCATGGCCGTAACAGGTCTGCCAAACAAACTGTACTAGGTTTTATAAAATCATACCTTCCTATCATACGAGGCAATTACAAATAATGATACGTTCTGTAAATTTATCATGTAATAAGACTGTCAAAAAAACAAAATTTGTGCTGGACTGTCCCAAAACTTGCAAGCAGACTGTAAATAAAAAAAGGGGGGGCCACGTGGAAGTGCTAGTATAATTGTAAAACAAAGTATTGTTTCATAAATATTCTGATATAAACAGATCCACCTCCGTGAGTCTCTTCCACGAGCTCACCGTATAACTGGTAAGTCCCCATGAAGAAACACGTAGGAACTTCCTCAGGTCGCCTCTACACTCTCACTGTTCTCTAATCGATTTTGGTTGGAGTATCTTGAAGGGAATCCCGAGTTTTGAGGATGCATTCGAAACTGAACACGTTTTCAGTAGAAAAACATTGTATTACCTTGCTTCTGTCTCCTCGTGACTCTATTACTGTCCCTTCATCGATTTGAATCGAAATATCTTGTAGGCGAGTCCCGCATTTGACGTTGCATTCGACACTAAACAGATAACAACATAGTTGAGCAACCGGCTTGTTAGAATCACCCAAGGGGCCTCCATGCTGCTGCCTGGTCGTTGTTGTGCAGACCAGGGCCATAGATCCCCGCCCCCTCTTCACCTGTAACTTCTCCTACACCTCTCTTCTATTGCTTGCGCGGCCAGGGCCGATTCAACAGAGCTCATGCCTTTCCACTGGTCTATGGCCTCGTCTATAACCATCACATCGTTTTTTTTCACGGACAGGACAAAACCAGACAACAGGTCAACTGTGAAGATCTAATGGATTTGCAAAATAAAGAGAATTCAATGAAGGGATGCGGCCGCTTGAGAATGACTTGCACGCCAGGAATTGGGAGGGAGTTTTAATGGTTGTCAGGTGTTGGTTGAGCCACCCACCGCCCCCAACAATAAAATTTAAACAAAGTTTGAAAAGCTAAATTTGGCAAAGGCTCTTGTCTTTTGTTTTTTTTTAATATGTTTATCCTACACGGATAACTACTTAGGTTTGTTTAATTACTATATACTACATAGTATAATAGTAGTAGGACACATAACTTAATTTCCATATAACATTATACTAAATAATAACATGGTGATATGTATATCTAAACACATAAAGTCATATGATGTAATAAATTAATGTCGAAGTATATATCTTAATGTATGAATTCTTATATATATATATATATATATATATAATGTATTAAATTCATGAGATAACGTAATATAAATGGATAATAAAACAAAAATAAAAATCGAGTGGTTAGTGTATTCATATCATAACAAATTATATCTTACCCTAAGGTTAACTTCCAGAAATGTTGTTATTACGATATTATCAGCCATTAGACTTTCAACTCGAGAGACGACCCATCTCAACTTTAGTGAAACATCGAATGAGATAAATTTAAATATCCTTAACCTTGAAGCATCATCGTGACTTTTGTAGTTTCGAGCCTGTATGCGGACTCACCCTGGAAATTTAAAAAAAAAATTGTCGCATTTTCGGGTCGAATGTTTCTGGCGCGGCGTCATTGTCGTCGTCGTCTTCGTGAGTGAGCGTCATCTTTTTTTGGTGCTACACATTCTCCCTGATTATCTCTTGCCAGAGATTTTGTGTTGACTTGCAAGGAAAGTTTTTTGTGTAGGTGTTTATTATTAATGCATTATGTTTTATTGAAAATTAGTAAGAAGAGTAAGAAGAGCAAGAAGCAGGAAGAAGAAGCATGAAGAAGGAGAAAAACTAGATTTAGAAGAAGGAGAAAAGGGCGCAGTTCCAGCTCAGGTATCGACTATTTTTGCTGATAGAAAAACTTCATTTCTCAGCTGTTATTATATGCATGAATGTTTTGCGTGCAGCTATAGTTGTTGTTCATTCATCAAATATTTATATGCATTACTGAAGCAATTTGATGCCCATATCGATGTTATTTGCAGCCAAGTGTTTTATCTTCTTTTTGCTCTTATAAATTTTTGTAGCTTCTCTTTTCCCCTATTCTGCATCCTTCAAATCCACTGCATTTTATTTTCTATTATTGTATAAAGATTCTGTAGATTCCGTAAAATCTACATTTTTCATAGATCCCCGTATTCCCTTCATCTGGTATCAGATCCAGGCTAAACCCTTCTTCTATTTCATTTCTAGTTTTTTAGTTTTTCATTTGGCAGCCATTAATGGCTTCTACATCTGGTGCATTGCTGGTTAGTGTGCAAACTTTGATTTTCATAGGAAAGAACTATGAGTATTGGTATTTGACCATGAAAGATTTGTTTTTGTCTCAATACATTTGGGAAATGGTTGAAAATCGTTACCAGGAACCAGTAGACCAGGGAGCATACAATGCTCTTTCACAATCTCAAAAGAACATCTTGAAGGAACAGAGGAAGAAGGATGGGAAAGCATTGTTTTATATCCATCAAGCAACGCATGAGAGCATACTCCCAAGAGTTGCAGCAAAAAAGCAAGCCAAGGAAGCATAAGACACACTCCAGACTATGTATCAAGGTATGGACAAGGTTAAAACTGCTAAATTACAGCTCCTTAGAAGATAATTTAAAAATTTATCAATGAGAAACTCAGATTTAGTAGAATCTTTCTTTACTGATGTTGTTGGTTTGATAAATCAAATCAAGTCCCATGGAGAGGTCATAGAGGATAGGAAGGTTGTTGAGAAGGCACTTAGAAGTCTCCCTACTAAATTTGATCCTGTAGTTGTGGCTCTAGAGGAAACAAAAGATTTGAGCCAGTTTAGTGTTGATGAACTACATGCCGCACTTATCAATCATGAATATAGACTGAATAGATCAAATAGTTCAGTTGAAAATGCATGTTCATCTCAGATTTCTATAAATCATTGAAGAGGAAGGAGGATTTTCAGTCCTAGAGGAAGAGGGAGAAGTTCTCCTAGAAGTGGACGTATTGGCAGACCTGCAAATGCTGGTGGTAGAGGTCAAAATCAAAATTTTAGTCACCCAAGTGGCCACAGATTTGACAAATATTACATTCAATACCACTATTGTAAGAAGCTTGGGCATTATGCTCATGAATGCAAGAAAAAATAGTATGACCAGTGGAAGCAAGGTCAAAATAAGTCAAGTAGCACTCCCTCAGGCAGCATGTTCATTGCATGCACGAAGATTGCTGAAGCAATCCCTACAAACTCTCCAGTTGAGTGCAATGTTGTTCAAGAAAGCCCATGTGACATATGGTATTTAGATTCAGGCTGCAGTGTAATCACATGACAGGTAATAAAGATTTATTTTCTAGCTTGGATGAATCAGTTCAAATTGATGTTACACTTGGTAACAACAACAAAGTCACTATTTTGGGTAAAGGTACGGTTAATATTCTAACCAAAAAGGGGAATCTGAAATTTATGCTTGATGTATATTATGTTGCTTGTCTAAAACACAACTTGATAAGCATTTGACAACTAATACAAAAGGGATATAGAGTGTACATGGAAAACAATGAGTGTGTTATTTTGGACATGCTTGCAAGCAATATGCTTATTGCCAAGGTACAAATGACTGCAAACCGCATGTTTCCATTAAAAATAAGGCCGTCTATGAAAGGAAAAATAGCTCAAGCTGTTCATGAGACACATACTGTCAATTCCTGAGCAGCTTTTAACGTTGAAGATACAAAATCAGCAGTAGCCAAAGACAACTATGGAAAAGTTCAACACAGTTACAAAAATGTTCAAAACAACCACAAAAAGGTTCAAGACACCTACAAAAATGTTCAAGACAGCTATGGAAATGTTCAAAACAGCCACAAAAAGGTTCAAGATAGCTATGGAAATGTTCAAGATAGCTACGGAAATGTTTAAGACAGCTACGGAAATGTCCAAGATAGCTACGAAAATGGCCAGAACAGCTCCAAATAGGAAAATGATGTTTTTGTAGAAACTCAAGTAGTGTTTCAATCAGCGGTAAAGGATGATTCTTGGCTATGGAATTTTAGAATATGGTAAAAGTTTTGCCATTAATTGAGAAACTGGAAAGATTTTGTGAAGGATGTATTATGGGCAAACAACATAGAGAGTCATTTCTAATTGGTAAGGCAAATAGAAGCTACAACTCCACTTGAGATTGTGTAGTCAGATATTTGTCGGCAAATGCAAACATTGTCTATAGGAGGCTGCACTCATTTTCTTACTTTTATTGATGATTTCACAAGAAAAACTTGGATTTATTTCTTGAAACACAAATCTAATGCATTTGCTTATTTCCAACAATTCAAGGAACTTGTGGAGAAGAAAAGTGGCCACTACATCAAGGTTTTAAGGATGGATAGAGGCGGTGAATTTATATCTAATGAATTTATAAATTTTTGTAGATCTCATGGCATACACAAGAAATTTATAGCCCGCTATACACCTCAGAAAAATGGTGTGGTGGAGAGGAAGAAACAAACCATTATGGAGATGGCTCGTAGCATGATGGCACCCAAACATCTACCAAATGAATATTGGGCTAAGGCAGTGGCAACTACTGTTTACATCATGAATAGGTGCCCAAAAAAGAGTGTAAGAAACAAAGTCCTTCAAGAGGCTTGGACAAGAAGGAAACATAGTGTTTCTCATATGAAGGTATTTGGATGTATAGCATATGTGCATGTTCTAGATGAGTTGAGAAGGAAGTTAGATAATAAAGGACAAAAATGTATGTTTGTTGGTTACTCAGAGGAAACAAAAGCATATAAGTTGTTTGATCCTATCAATAGGAAAGTTATAATCAGTCGTGATGTTCAATTTGTGGAGGATGAAGCATGGGATGGAAGCATAGAGAGGATTATCAGAATTGCAGCTGTTGTCCCAAATGATAATATGGTGGATGAAGTGTTTCCAACACCAAATATAACTCAAACAACTGCTTCCAATTTCGGGATGGTACCACACGTTGCAACTCAAGCTACAACTTCATTCACACAAAGGAGATCCTCATGGTTGTCGTCCACACCAACAGAATAGGAAACTTCACAAGCATCTACACTGGCATCTACATCAATCAGTATCCTTGGAGAAACACCATCTAGCACTCCAAGTAGTTCTTCATCTTCAGATCCAACTCTAGCAAGCATGATGCCATGAAAAACAAGGAGTTTGAGTGAGTTGTATAATGTTGACACAACTAATTCATTTTCAGATTTTGCTTTAATTTCTCATATTGATGATCCATGTAACGACCCAAAAATTTCACACACGAACAACACAGTAAAAGACAGGATAATTTTTTTTTTTGACTTTCTTCGACACATAACACGACACAACATGTCATCACAAAGTTACAACCAACTATGGGAACCACTTGTTATGGGGATGACCACAAGGTCAACACGGAAACGTTCACACCCAAAAGAATAATACACTTTTCTTTTTGACAGAACAACATAGAAGTCCAACCACATGACACTCTCATAGTTAGGGCAAACCACAATGAGATATTCTTGAGGGTTATTTATTTAATAAGACATCTTTCAATTCTTAGCTTACATTTTCAAGGAGACTCAAGATATGATCCGCACAATTCATCTTACCAAGCTAAGTTATTTTCTTATACACTGTAGAGTAGTTCACGTAAAGTCTTCTCCTACTTGCTAAATCTTATTATCTTCCAGAAAACTAACCATTGTTTTCCCTTAAGCTTTTTTAAGAGTTCACCCAAAAGGGGTAGTGTTCACTAGTTTAGCTAGGGATATCAAATTTTAAAATTTTACTTTACAAGGATAGTTTCACCTTTGATTATTTCAGGAATCTATTGTTCTCAAGTAAGTCATCTCTACATTAATTTATCTGAATATGTATATATATAGTTAACTTCTATAAGGGTTAACCACTCCATTTAATTTTACTTATATCACAACATTACAATGTGTCAGAGAGTTTTGACTTAACACTTTATTCTCAAAATCAAGGTTTTACAATACTTATGCCAATGTAATGATTGAATATCATTTCTCACCAAGGTAAGTTACTAGTCTAACAACAAAAGGGAAAGAACACTTCACCACGTAGTTGTCCAAACATACCAAGACAAGAGATCTTCTAAACTCCTTGCAAGCAAAGTGACAAAATTTACAACACATTGAACTTTCTACAAAGAACTTCATAATTTGAACTGATGAAACTTTTACACTCTTTTCCTTTAATCTACTCACATAATCCATCTACACAAATATTTAATAGAGTCAGTTCGCTAGAACTGAGCATGATAAGATATAAACCTCACCTAATAATTTATGCCATCTAGCATTTAAATAAATGAAAGTTTGCAATACTCCTTATCAAATAAATTTCTAACATACATTTAAAACTTAACTGCACATCTCATGATAATACATTTCATACTCATTAATGTTCACTTCCTTAAGATCTACTTACATAAGAACACAATTCCAAGTGACTAGATATACAACCTTAACCATGCAATCAATCATACTTAAATTACAGTAATAATAATAACGCTCACCTAATACCCTCGACCTACTTCACAATATAATTATCCAACAATATTATCTTTTAATTAGATAAAAGCACCAACGACATTAAGTTTATATAATAAATACAAGTATCAATCTTATATTATTCATCGATATTACCCAAGTATCAAACCTTCTTAGATAATCAGTGATATGTAAGTATAATTTGGATATTTATCTCACAATTTTAAGAATATACTTATGTTAACAAAGATTCCACCAATCCACAAGTTCATATATTATTTAGGTATCCTTTTGGTTGCTTATTCCATGTCTTTATATGTTTCTATTAGTATAAGGGTCCAACTCATTGGAATGAGTTACGATCAACAATATTGTCATATTTTGCTAATATGTCAAAAATACATTTGACTAACTAGGATATGTAAGCGCGGTCCAAGCCACTATAAATACAAGTATCAACATTATCTCAACTCCCAATTGAGATGCAAGTATCAATTTTTTTAGCTAACATAATCATCATCGTAAATGACAGAAAAATATTCCATTGGTTAACCAAGTATTGAAATAACATATTTATCCTTACTGGTTACCTGATAACATAATATACCCTGTTATATAATTCAACCTCCACTTGCATACCCCAATTTATGGGTATTAATTATTGTTCTATAAAATGAAGTTAAATAATTTCAGGTGGACTTATATCCTTACTGTCATACATGGTATGCACAGTCCCATCATGGTAGCTGTCACCTTTACTTAAGGCTATGCATGACTCCATTTTAGGGTAGTTATCTTAACTTCCCTATTCATCTGTTTTCCTAACAAAAGTCTTTCGACAAGCTTCAAGGTCAAAGTATAAGATAAATTTATAATTTCATATTTCAAGCATTGCCTGAATTCATATGCACGAGGACATCACATATCATTCAAACTTGAAGAACGTCGACATTCATGAGAATTCGATGTATCCAATATTACTTTAACCGATTCAAAGATCCAAGTAGTGCCTCAAAATTAAGCCAAAGAATTATCCACACAGGATAATGACTTGCGTGCATAACATATTCGTAAAGGTCATAGAAAACCCATTAACACATGCTTCAAGAGGGTTCAAATCTAATAATAAGCTCATAGTAATAATATTAGCAGAGGGCCTGGTGAGGGGTTTTCAATAATCCCCAAGGTAAATGATAATCGAATGACTCAGATGGAGCTATCTAGAAACACCAATAAAATTAGTATGACTCTCCCCAAATAGAAGCCACCAATCCTAATGGGAGTTTATATTATTATAAATCCACAGTAAAATCCAAATACAGTCATATCAGAAATTCCCTTTTTCAAGTCATGTTCTACATAATATAAAAAATATAAGAAAAATTATAAACCTCATTCACGCTCCATAATATTTTCTACAGAAACCATTATTTAAAGGAATAATCAAGGCAAAAGAGATAAACGAACATTATAAGATCAGTAGGCAAGAATCGATGTAGATATTTCTTCTACTCAAATAGTAAATAAGATAAACTGTAAAGGGGGAGAGAGATCAGTTCATGCAATTATGATTAAAAGTCATTTGAAACTCGTCTCTTTTTGGGCATCTCTTTCAAGAAGGAGTCAATATATGTAAATACATGTTATATGATATCCAGAGTCCAAACGCTATTTATTTAGTAAAACAAAAACACATCAACATTCCAAAAGAAACCCACATCTATAGCATTCGAAATTTTTTGCAAAGATTGATTTACCCAAATACTAAAGGGAATAAATTATTAAGAGAGAGGGTTAGGGCTTATCATGCCTGAAATGCATTCATCAGATTCACCCAGCCTACAATTTCTCCATCATCAGCACCTATTGCTTTCCCCACAAGGTGCTCAATCTCTGCAAGGGGCCTCTAACCCAACAACAAGGACAACCAGTGACCATGGAAAGAGTAGGTCAAAAAATTGCAAGGCAACATCCACCTCCACTTGATTGTCTATGAGAAGCTCTTATAGTTGATCCCACACATACTCAGTTTCAGAGCTTGACAAAAGGAACATATGCCTTTACATGAAGGACTGCAGAAACATTAATGTTGTTATTCTAGTATGCCAACTAGTGTCGTTAGTTACAGACATAAGCACAGACACAGCTGATGAAACATATGGTTGGGGAATTAGATGCCATTTTAATAGTTCCATAGTTGTTCTTGCTAAAGTGGATAAGTCCTTATACGTAGTCTCCTGTAAGGAAATAACAGGATAAAGAAGACCAACAATTATGTCTGTCAAAACTACAACTCGTCCAGACTTTAATGCTAATATAAGAAAATAGAATGTTGTTTCCATCCATTTTATAAATTCTTGTTCCTCAGTATCACCTTTATCATTCTTTTCACCAGAAGAGACCAACTGTCCATCAAGGACACTCGATTTACTGGCACTGTGAATCTTATTCACATATAGACTGGCTCTTTCCACAAGAAAAGTACTCCAATTAAGTCTCTCAATTAGTTTGGACGATTGATCCCCAAATGGTGAATTGAAATGAAGGTTTGAGCACAAAATGCTAAGAAGAGTGCCAATAGAATCTCGTACCTGGGCAGCAGAATGGCCCATGCAATTCAAAACTTCCCCTAATAAGTTCTCTTGCAAAGTGATCTCTGTTGCTGGCATGCAGGAAGGAGAAGTCTCTATTAATGTCACACAAAGTAGAGCAAACCATTTGGCCACCATGTGATTTGCAACTGTACTAGCTACAGGTTCAGCAAGGCAATCTATACTTCATGAATATTCTGATATGAAACAGATCCACCTCTATGAGATTCTCTTCCATGAGTTACATCGTTAAACAAGTAAGATCGCAATAGAGAATCTTTGAAATAAATTTCATCAGGTCCCCTGGTAACACTCTCACTGTCAAATAGTCAATTTTGATAAAATATCTTGAAGGAGAATCCTGAATTTGAGGATGCATTCGATACTAAACAAATAACAACGTAGTTGGACATCCTGCTTGTTGGAAGCGCTCAAAAGGGCTTCTACCATATTGCAACATGCCTGCTGCCTTGCTAAATACTGTTGCAGGCTATTACTGAGGATCCCCGACAATAACACACCTTGCAGCACCCAATGAAAGTGGAGGTAACATGCCTACTTCACTAGCTGGTAGCTGTGTGTGGCCATTAAAAGAAAACAACGCTCCTTTTTCCCCAATGCGGCCAGGGTAGGAAGAAGGAAGGTGTCCAGGATCTGCGCACCAGCATAAGGCATGAGGAGGTTTCATTACAGCTAGGGAAGACAAAAAAAAGACGTGCCCAGGAGGAACCATGAAGAAAAATGCCTTGACAGAAAAGATTACGATGGCCTCTCAACCACTCCACACACAGTCCATCAAAAGAAATCTCACGTAGTTAGAGAAGGATATTGCAGGCAGTCAACAAGAAACATAGAAGATTTGCAAATCAGAAATAATAAATGAAGGCAGTGTGGCCACCAGAAAGAAAGATTCCAACACGTCTAGTAAAAGGAGTTAATGAAGTGGCAGGTGGCCATACACTCTACCACTCACCGCTCTTGCCAGAAAATAAGGAAATAAAGAATCCAAGGACAACAATGTAGTCCACATCTCCTCATGTCTACCTTGTCACATCCATAATCCAATGTGGGAGGAAAGGCAATGGACGCAACAATAAGTGCACCCCGGAATTAAGAATTGCAACGAGGCGTGCATGTGGGATCAGACGGTTAAGGTGGGAGTTGGTGGCTGGAGTTTCCAATAAGATAAAAAGAAACATGAACATTACTTCCTGAACAATGGAGCCACCACGAAAACAAGCTCCTCTTTTAAGCGAATCGAGGATCACTTTTCGGGGATGATAAAAAAAGATGCAATAAAAGAACATTAAGATAATTAATATTAATGACGATGACATTCGACAATCAAATAATAATAATAAATCGTAGATCGAAAAATAAAATAATAATAATGATAATATCATTACTAATATTTTATATTATTTTTACTGCTCCCAAAAATTATTATCCATGTTAATAATGATCACTTGTCAAGCTCGACTACAAAATAATAACCAAAGATCGATAATGGCACGGGGAGGCAAAACAGATAAGAAGAATGCTAATCCTTCACTGTGACAAGGTCACCGAGGCAAGAACTGGGAACTGGGATAACGTAACGAGGCTCTACATTCTCCTCCCCTTAACAAAGCATCGTCCTCGATGTGACATGACATTCAAGGAAGCAAAGGTGGTAAGCAACAAGGAACAAATAATGTCAAAAGTGCATTCTATGGTTAAAATTTCAGTTGATTAAAGCACAACCACAAGGTAGCCTTAGGAACATTTAGCAGAAATTTTAACTTTCAAGGTTCTGTGAAGATTGGCAGTTCCCTCTTATTTATTATTTCATTAGTTCCTTTCCATTAGCATTATTCTTAGTTTAATTTCTTTTAAAATTTCATGATTGAAGAGTTTTGGTTTATTCCTTATTGTGGGTGCCCAACATGAACTGCTAACACAACACCCTATCAGGTTCAAAAAGACACTACAGATTCACAAGCACACAAGTATATCCTTCATGACTGTATTACACCACAAAAGGTTTCTCAAATACGAAATGGATTACGCACAATCCATATAATATAGTACACGTCACACATTTATGACCGACGTATAGAATGCTCGAACAAAAGAATACTACAATCCACCAGACATTTCCTCCATTTGCATCGATGAAAGAAATTTACATAACACCAGACAAATGCTACAGGTACATAGTGTCCACAAGGGTATCAATGACATATCCACAACATCACAACACATATCCATCTGACATGAGTAACACATACATCAAAAGACCACTACCAAAACATCACAATAACTCAACATATATCCCGAAAAATCAACCATACACACAAATATCATAAGCCTCCCTCAAACTCTTATGCCTCCCTCAAGTCTCTTATGCCTCCCTCAAACTCTTATGCCTCCCTCAAGTCTCTTATGCCTCCCTCAAGGAGTCCAGTTGACCTTATGGCCCAAGACACATAGAGTTCGAACACTCCTAACCCAAGTGACCTAATAACGCGTGGTTCAACAACCCACTAGTTATCTATAACTCCTCGGGCCATACCCCCATACAACGAAGTGGGTCCTTAGGTCCAACCATTCCATGGTGCATCCCATGACCCTATTCCACACATCACGACAAAAGAACCATCACAACAATCCAATCTAAGTGCCAAGTGGCAAAGTACAAGCCTTGGGCAAGGCGGTAAAAATTCCAAATTTAAAAGAAGACCCAAAATCAAGCAAAATAAATGGCCAAATAGCCATAGTTAGTATCAAAATCCACATGTTAGTGCCATAAACCAAGGAAATGCCAAAAATTGTAAAGCATGGCAATCAAGAAAAGCTACTGGTCCTTACAAAATAAAGTAAAAAGCTCAATTTACAAATAAAATCAACTTATAATAATGTCACATTATGATAATTATGTGGCCTTATTTGGCCACCAAGGGGTACTCAACGAGTTGCTAGCACTCGGAACATCGAGCCTTAGCTCGTAAAATACATATCAATAAAAACAACTGTCATCACCTCTATCTGAAACATCCCACCACCACTTCGACAAGGCTAAACATAGTCATAGTTGCACTTAGGTTGCATACATACAACCACATAGGGAGAGAGGAAAGAATCACATACTAAACTGAATTTTGGCTCGAGTTATTGACCCATGGTAAACCATTCCTCACTCTCAACATACACTTCTACCGATATCCCTCAGGGTCGGTTAGCATAAGGTTCACAACATAACATGTAACTACATCACTAACACAATGGTCGTACATATACAAGGCAGATCACAATCATACATTCACTGAGTGTAACACATCACTTTACCACATTTTGCATCCAAAGTGCAATCACCATACGATAGGGTTCATACACTCACCGTATGACCCCATATCACAACATGAAGCATTACATATTACACACATCATACATATGATGAACATAGTACATCACAACATAACATCCATTGCTACATAACAACGTGGTACACACATTTCTTCAAAACATGGTAAAAACATCATGATACAACTCATTTATTTTAACATCAATTTAGTCATACAACACATTGATACACCTACATATCACAATATGTCACAATGCTCCAACACTATGTCATCCACATTATAATTCTTTTCACCCACCACAAACAGTAATTCACACGTGAAATTTTCATAGAATCCACAAGAAGAAGAGAGAATACACCCATCCTCAGCACATCAATATGATAACAAATACGCATTGAGTGACATACACATCACGTGCATTCACAATATCACAATTACGACAAAAATCACATCACGCTAATACCACATTACTCTTCCAATATAAATCATCATCATGCAATACCATCATCTACATGAAACAATATCATGTTACACCATCACCATCATGTAACATCACCATACAACACCAATCCGGCCCATAGGTTCGAGAGCATGAACCTACGCTCTGATACCAAGTGTAACGACCCAAAAATTTCACACACGAACAAAACAGTAAAAGACAGGATAATTTTTTTTTTTTACTTTCTTTGACAAATAACATGACACAACATTTCGTCACAAAGTTACAACCAACTCTTGGAACCACTTGTTACGGGGATGACCACAAGGTCAACACGGAAACATTCACACCCAAAAGAATAATACACTTTTCTTTTTGACAGAACAACATAGAAGTCCAACCACATGAAACTCTCACAGCTAGGGCAAACCACAATGAGATATTCTTGAGGGTTATTTATTTAATAAGACATCTTGCAATTCTTAGCTTACGTTTTCAAGGAGACTCAAGATATGATCCGCACAATTCATCTTACCAAGCTAAGTTATTTTCTTATACACTGTAGAGTAGTTCACGTAAAGTCTTCTCCTACTTGCTAAATCTTATTATCTTCCAGAAAACTAACCATTGTTTTCCCTTAAGCTTTTTTAAGAGTTCACCCAAAAGGGGTAGTGTTCACTAGTTTAGCTAGGGATATCAAATTTTAAAATTTTACTTTACAAGGATAGTTTCACCTTTGATTATTTCAGGAACCTATTGTTCTCAAGTAAGTCATCTCTACATTAATTTATCTGAATATATATATATATATATATATAGTTAACTTCTATAAGGGTTAACCACTCCATTTAATTTTACTTATATCACAACACTACAAGGTGTCAGAGAGTTTTGACTTAACACTTTATTCTCAAAATCAAGGTTTTACAATACTTATGCCAATGTAATGATTGAATATCATTTCTCACCAAGGTAAGTTACTAGTCTAACAACAAAATGGAAAGAACACTTCACCACGTAGTTTTCCAAACATACCAAGACAAGAGATCTTCTAAACTCCTTGCAAGCAAAGTGACAAAATTTACAACGCATTGAACTTTCTACAAAGAACTTCATAATTTGAACTGATGAAACTTTTATACTCTTTTCCTTTAATCTACTCGCATAATCCATCTGCACAAATATTTATTAGAGTCAGTTCGCTAGAACTGAGCATGATAAGATATAAACCTCACCTAATAATTTATGCCATCTAGCATTTAAATAAATGAAATTTTGCAATACTCCTTATCAAATAAATTTCTAACATACATTTAAAACTTAACTACACATCTCATGATAATACATTTCATACTCATTAATGTTCACTTCCTTAAGATCTGCTTACATAAGAACACAATTCCAAGTGACTAGATATACAAACTTAACCATGCAATCAATCATACTTAAATTAGAGTTATAATAATAACGCTCACCTAATACCCTCAACCTACTTCACAATATAAGTATCCAACAATATTATCTTTTAATTAGATAAAAGCACCAATGACATTAAGTTTATATAATAAATACAAGTATCAATCTTATATTATTCATCGATATTACCCAAGTATCAAACCTTCTTAGATAATCAGTGATATGTAAGTATAATTTGGATATTTATCTCACAATTTTAAGAATATACTTATGTTAACAAAGATTCCACCAATCCACAAGTTCATATATTATTTAGGTATCCTTTTGGTTGCTTATTCCATGTTTTTATATGTTTCTATTAGTATAAGGGTCCAACTCATTAGAATGAGTTACGATCAACAATATTGTCATATTTTGCTAATATGTCAAAAATACATTTGACTAACTAGGATATGTAAGCGCGGTCCAAGCCACTATAAATACAAGTATCAACATTATCTCAACTCCCAATTGAGATGCAAGTATCAATTTTTTTAGCTAACATAATCATCATCGTAAATGCCAGAAAAATATTCCACTGGTTAACCAAGTATTGAAATAACATATTTATCCTTACTGGTTACCTGATAACATAATATACCCTGTTATATAATTCAACCTCCACTTGCATACCCCAATTTATGGGTATTAATTATTGTTCTATAAAATGAAGTTAAATAATATCAGGTGGACTTATATCCTTACTGTCATACATGGTATGCACAGTCCCATCATGGTAGCTGTCACCTTTACTTAAGGCTATGCATGACTCCATTTTAGGGTAGTTATCTTAACTTCCCTATTCATCTGTTTTCCTACCAAAAGTCTTTCGACAAGCTTCAAGGTCAAAGTATAAGATAAATTTATAATTTCATATTTCAAGCATTGCCTGAATTCATATGCACAAGGACATCACATATCAATCAAACTTGAAGAACGTCGACATTCATGAGAATTTGATGTATCCAATATTACTTTAACCGATTCAAAGATCCAAGTAGTGCCTCAAAATTAAGCCAAAGAATTATCCACACAGGATAATGACTTGCGTGCATAACATATTCGTAAAGGTCATAGAAAACCCATTAATGCATGCTTCAGGAGGGTTCCAATCTAATAATAAGCTCATAGTAATAATATTAGCAGAGGGCCTGGTGAGGAGTTTTCAATAATCCCCAAGGTAAATGATAATCGAATGACTCAGATGGAGCTATCTAGAAAGACCAATAAAACTAGTATGACTCTCCCCAAATAGAAGCCCCCAATCCTAATGGGAGTTTATATTATTATAAATCCACAGTAAAATCCAAATACAATCATATCGGAAATTCCCCTTTTCAAGTCATGTTCTACATAATATAAACAATACAAGAAAAATTATAAATCTCATTCACGATGCATAATATTTTCTACAAAAACCATTATTCAAAGGAATAATCAAGGCAAAAAAGATAAACCAACATTATAAGATCAGTAGGCAAGAATCGATGTAGAGATTTCTTCTACTCAAATAGTAAATAAGATAAACTGTAAAGGGGGAGAGAGATCAGTTCATGCAATTATGATTAAAATTCATTTGAAACTCGTCTCTTTTTGGGCATCTCTTTCAAGAAGGAGTCAATATATTAAGTGGACATCAAATCCTGAATTTTACATTAAAAACAACAAAACATCAAATTTAGTCTTCCGCAAACTTGAACCATGCGAAAAAGTAAAAACTATGTCATAAAAATGGTACCATTGCATAGGCGAGACTATTATCTTTGTAGAAATACTGATTTTAAAGTGAATAGAAGAGGATAAATATCATTATATATATTTTTACTAATAGTAGGTCTTTAAGACACTTTTTCCTGTGAATGTTTATGTCTATGTTTAAGACTGCAAAATTTGTTTCACTTATCAGAATGTGATAAAACTTCTACCATCCCAACCGTGGTGAAATTATATACATGTTAAAAAAAATAATATTTTATTTCAATATTTTTTGATGAAGTTATGGCGGGCAAACGGAAAGTGCTCTGCTTTCTTTATGTTTTCATACCACTTTCACGGAAAAAATCATAAAAAATAAAATATTACTCAAAAAAATACAAAATAAAATCCATCCCAAGATAGATAGTTGCATATAACTTCTCACAAAAGGAAGAAAATATATATATCAATTTTTGGTCATCCAAATTGCGGGCAAACGGATTATAATCTTATCGGCGTTTTTAAAAAAAATACAATTTCATTGAATTTTGAGTGTTTAATATAGATAATCTTGTCCATTTTTTACAAAAATTAGTATTTTAGAAACTAGATTCCGGATGCTATGATTCATATTAATATAATTTTGTCTAATTTTGAGTGTATGTATTGCTAATAATCCCTACAAGTTGATATCATGTTGTTATTTGCAATTTGATGTCCACGGATAACCCTATATTTGTCCATCAACTTCCTGCACTTACCCATATGTAAATACATGTTATATGATATCCAGAGTCCAAACACTATTTATTTAGTAAAACAAAAACACATCAACATTCCAAAAGAAACCCACATCTACAGCATTCGAAAAAAATTGCAAAGATTGATTTACCCAAATACTAAAGGGAATAAATTATTAAGAGAGAGGGTTAGGGCTTATCATGCCTGAAATGCATTCATCAGATTCACCCAGCCTGCAATTTCTCCATCATCAGCACCTGTTGCTTTCCCCACAAGGTGCTCAATCTCTGCAAGGGGCCTCTAACCCAACAATGAGCACAACCAGTGACCATGGAAAGAGTAGGTCAAAAAACTGCAAGGCAACATCAACCTCCACTTGATTATCTGTGAGAAGCTCTTGCAGTTGATCCCACACATGCTCAGTTTCAGAGCTTGACAAAAGGAACATATGCCTTTACATGAAGGACTACAGAAACATTAATGTTGCTATTCTAATATGCCAACTAGTGTCGTTAGTTGCAGACATAAGCACAGACACAGCTGATGAAACATATGGCTGGGGAATTACATGCCATTTTAATAGTTCCATAGCTGTTCTTGCTAAAGTGGATAACTTGTTATGCGTAGTCTCCTATAAGGAAATAACAGGATAGAGAAGACCAACAATTATGTCTGTCAAAACTGCAGCTCGTCCAGACTTTAATGCTGATAAAAGAAAATAGAATGTTGTTTCCATCCATTTTATAAATTCTTGTTCCTCAGTATCACATTTATCATTCTTTTCACCAAAAGAGACTAGTTGTCCATCAAGTACACTCGATTTGCTAGCACTGTGAATCTTATTCACATATAGACTGGCTCTTTCCACAAGAAAAGTACTCCAATTAAGTCTCTCAATCAGTTTGGACGACTGATCCCCAAATGCTGAATTGAAATGAAGGTTTGAGCACAAAATGCTAAGAAGAGTGCCTATAGAATCTCATACCTGGGCAGCAGAATGGCCCGTGCAATTCAAAACTTCCCCTAATAAGTTCTCTTGCAAAGTGATCTCTGTTGCTAGCATGCAGGAAGGAGAAGTGTCTATTAATGTCGCAAAAAGTAGAGTAAACTGTTTGGCCACCATGTGAGTTGCAACTGTACTAGCTACAGGTTCAGCAAGGAAATCTATACTTCATGAATATTCTGATATGAAACAGATCCACCTCTATGAGATTCTCTTCCATGATTTACATCGTTAAACAAGTAAGATCGCAATAGAGAATCTTTGAAATAAATTTCATCAAGTCCCCTGGTAACACTCTCACTGTCACATAGTCGATTTTGATAAAATATCTTGAAGGAGAATCCTGAATTTGAGGATGCATTCGATACTGAATAGATAACAACATAGTTGGACATCCTGCTTGTTGGAAGCACTCAAAAGGGCTTCTACCATACTGCAACATGCCTGCTGCCTGGCTAAATACTGTTACAGGCTGTTGTTGAGGATCCCTGACAATAACACACCTTGCAGCACCCAATGAAAGTGGAGGAAACATGCCTACTTCACTAGCTGGTAGCTGTGTGTGGCCAGCAAAAGAAAACAACACTCCTTTTTCCCCCATGTAGCTAGGGTAGGAAGAACGAAGGTGTCCAGGATCTGCGCACCAGCATAAGGCATGAGGAGGTTTCATTGCGGCTAGAGAAGACAAAAAAAAGATGTGCCCAGGAGGAACCATGAAGAAAAATGCCTTGACAGAAAGGATTATGATGGCCTCTCAACCATTCCACACGCAGTCCATCAAAAGAAATCTCACACAGTCAGAGAAGGATATTACAGGCAATCAACAAGAAACATAGAAGATTTGCAAATCAGAAATAATAAATGAAGGCAGTGCGGCCACCAGCAAGAAAGATTCTAACACGTCTAGTAAAAGGAGTTAATGAAGTGGCAGGTGGCCATACACTATACCACGCACCGCTCTTGCCAGAAAATAAGGAAATAAAGAATCCAAGGACAACAATGTAGTCCACATCTCCTCATGTCTACCTTGTCGCATCCATAATCCAATGTGGGAGGAAAGGCAATGGACGCAACAATAAGTGCACCCCGGAATTAAGAATTGCAACGAGGCGTGCATGTGGGATCAGACGGTTAAGGTGGGAGTTGGTGGCTGGAGTTTCCAATAAGATAAAAAGAAACATGAACATTACTTCCTGAACAGTGGAGCCACCAAGAAAACAAGCTCCTGTTTTAAGCGAATCGAGGATAGCTTTTCGGGGAAGATAAAAAAAGATGCAATAAAAGAACATTAAGATAATTAATATTAATGATGATGACATTCAACAATCAAATAATAATAATAAATCGTAGATCGAAAAATAAAATAATAATAATGATAATATCATTACTATTATTTTATATTATTTTTACTACTCCAAAAAATTATTATTCATGTTAATAATTATCACCTGTCAAGCTCGACTACAAAATAATAACCAAAGGTCGATAATGGCACGGGGAGGCAAAACAGATAAGAAGAATGCTAATCCTTCACTGTGACAAGGTCACTGAGGCAAGAACTGGGAACTGGGATAACGTAACGAGGCACTACATTCTCCTCCCCTTAACAAAGCATCGTCCTCGATGTGACATGAAATTCAGGGAAGCAAAGGTGGTAAGCAATAAGGAACAAATAATGTCAAAAGTGCATTCTATGGTTAAAATTTAAGTTGATTAAAGCACGACCACGAGGTAGCCTTAGGAACATTTAGCAGAAATTTTAACTTTCAAGGTTCTGTGAAGATTGGCAGTTCCCTCTTATTTATTATTTCATTAGTTCCTTTCCATTAGCATTATTCTTAGTTTAATTTCTTTTAAAATTTCATCATTGAAGAGTTTTTGTTTATTCCTTATTGTGGGAGTTCAACATGAACTACTAACACAACACCCTATCAGGTTAAAAAAGACACTATAGATTTACAAGCACACAAGTATATCCTTCATGACTGTATTACACCACAAAAGGTTTCTCAAATATGGAATGGATTAGGCATAGTCCACATAATATAGTACACGTCACACATTTATGACCGACGTATAGAATGCTCGAACAAAAGAGTACTACAATCCACCAGACATTTCCTCCATTTGCATCGATGAAAGAAATTCACATAACACCAAACCAATGCTACAGGTACATAGTGTCCACAAGGGAATCAATGACATATCCACAACATCACAACACATATCCATCTGACATGAGTAACACATACATCAAAAGACCACTACCAAAACATCACAATAACTCAACATATATCCCGAGAACATCAACCATACACACAAATATCATATGCCTCCCTCAAACTCTTATGCCTCCCTCAAGTCTCTTAAACTCTTATGCCTCCCTCAAGGAGGCCGGTTGACCCTATGGTCCAAGACACATAGAGTTCGAACACTCCTAACCGAAGTGACATAATAAGGCGTGGTTCAACAACCCGCTAGTTATCTGTAACTCCTTGGGGCGTACCCCCATACAACGAAGCGGGTCATTAGGTCCAACCATTCCATGGTGCATCCCATGACCCTATTCCACACATCACAACAATAGGACCAGCACAACAATCCAATCTAAGTGCCAAGTGGCAAAGTGCAAGCCTTGGGAAAGGTGGTAAAAATTCCAAATTTAAAAGAAGACCCAAAATCAAGCAAAATAAATGGCCAAATAGCCATAGTTAGTATCAAAATCCACATGTTAGTGCCATAAACCAAGGAAATGCCCAAAATTGTAAAGCATGGCAATCAAGAAAAGCTACTGGTCCTTACAAAATAAAGTAAAAAGCTCAATTTACGAATAAAATCAACTTATAATAATGTCACATTACGATAACTGTGTGGCCTTATCTGGCCACCAAGGGGTACTCAAAGAGTTGCTAGCACTCGGAACATCGAGCCTCAGCTCGTAAAATACATATCAATAAAAACAACTTTCATCACCTCTATCTGAATCATCCCGCCACCACTTCGACAAGGCTAAACATAGTCATAGTTGTACTTAGGTTGCATACATACAACCACATAGGGAGAGAGGAAAGAATCACAGGTTGTTATCTACTAAACCGAATTTTGGCTCGAGTTATTGACCCATGGTACACCATTCCTCACTCTCAACATACACTTCTACCGATTTCCCTCAGGGTCGGTTAGCGTAAGGTTCACAACATAACATGTAACTACATTACTAACACAATGGTGGTACATATACAAGGTAGATCACAATCATACATTCACTGAGTGTAACACATCACTTTACCACATTCTGCACCCAAAGTGCAATCACCATATGATAGGGTTCATACACTCACCGTATGACCCCAAATCACAACATGAAGCATTACATATTACACACATCATACATATGATGAACATAGTACATCACAACATAACATCCATTGCTACATAGCAAGGTGGTACACACATTTCTTCAAAACATGGTAAAAACATCATGATACAACTCATTTATTTTAACATCAATCTAGTCATACAACACATTGATACACCTACATATCACAATATGTCACAATGCTCCAACACTATGTCATCCACATTATAATTCTTTTCACACATCACAAACAATAATTCACACGTGAACTCTTCATAGAATCCACAAGAAGGAGAGAGAACACATCCCATCCCCAGCACATCAACATGATGACAACCACGCACTAAGTGACATACACATCACGTGCATTCACAATATCACAATTACGACAATAATCACATCACGCTTATACCACATTACTCTTCCAATATAAATCATCATCATGCAATACCATCATCTCCATGAAACAATATCATGTAACACCATCACCATCATGTAACATCACCATACCACACCAATCCGGCCCATAGGTTCGAAAGCATGAACCTACGCTCTGATACCAAGTGTAACGACCCAAAAATTTCACACACGAACAACACAGTAAAAGACAAAATATTTTTTTTTTTTTACTTGCTTCGACACATAACACGACACAACATGTCGTCACAAAGTTACAACCATCTCTGGGAACCACTTGTTATGGGGATGACCACAAGGTCAGCACGGAAACGTTCACACCCAAAAGGATAATACACTTTTCTTTTTTGACAGAACAACATAGAAGTCCAACCACATGACACTCTCACAGCTAGGGCAAGCCACAGTAAGAAATGATTGAAGGTTATTTATTTTGATAAAACACCCTTTAACTCATGACTTATGTTTTCAGAAAGATTCAATATATGATTCGCACAAATTCATCTTACCAACTGAGTTAATTTCTTATACACTGTAGAGTAGTTCACTTAAAGTCTTCTCCTACTTGCTAAATCTTATTATCTTCCAGAAACTAACCATTGTTTTCCCTTAAGCTTGTTTAAGAGTTCACCCAAAAGGGGTAGTGTTCACTAGTTTAGCTAGGGATATCAATTTATAAAATTTTACTTTACAAGGATAGTTTCACCTTTGAGTACTTTAGGAATCTCTTGTTCTCAAGTAAGTCATCTCTACATTAATTTATCTGAATATATATATTTTAGTTAACTTCTATAAGGGTTAACCACTCCATTTAATTTTACTTATATCACATCATTACAAGGTGTCAGAGAGTTTTGACTTAACACTTTATTCTCAAAAACAAGGTTTTACAATACTTATGCCAATGTAATGATTGAATATCATTTCTCACCAAGGTAAGTTACTAGTCTAACAACAAAAGGGAAAGAACACTTCACCACGTAGTTTTCCTGAACATACCAAGACAAGAGATCTTCTAAACTCCTTGCAAGCAAAGTTACAAAATTTACAACGCATTGAACTTTCTACAAAGAACTTCATAATTTGAACTGATGAAACTTTTACACTCTTTTCCTTTAATCTACTCGCATAATCCATCTGCACAAATATTTACTAGAGTCAGTTCGCTAGAACTGAGCATGATAAGATATAAACCTCACCTAATAATTTATGCCATCTAGCATATAAATAAATGAAAGTTTGCAATACTCCTTATCAAATAAATTTCTAACATACATTTAAAACTTAACTGCACATCTCATGATAATACATTTCATACTCATTAATGTTCACTTCCTTAAGATCTGCTTACATAAGAACACAATTCCAAGTGACTAGATATACAACCTTAACCATGCAATCAATCATACTTAAATTACAGTAATAATAATAACGCTCACCTAATACCCTCGACCTACTTCACATATATAAGTATCCAACAATATTATCTTTCAATTAAATAAAAGCACCAACGACATTAAGTTTATATAATAAATACAAGTATCAATCTTATATTATTCATCGATATTACCCAAGTATCAAACCTTCATAGATAATCAGTGATATGTAAGTATAATTTGGATATTTATCTCACAATTTTAAGAATATACTTATGTTAACAAAGATTCCACCAATCCACAAGTTCATATATTATTTAGGTATCCTTTTGGTTTCTTATTCCATGTCTTTATATGTTTATATTAGTATAAGGGTCCAACTCATTGGAATGAGTTATGATCAACAATATTGTCATATTTTGCTAATATGTCAGAGATACATTTGACTAACTAAGATATGTAAGCGCGGTCAAAGCCACTATAAATACAAGTATCAACATTATCTCAACTCCCAATTGAGATGCAAGTATCAATTTTTAGCTAACATAATAATCATCGTAAATGCCAGAAAATATTCCACTCGTTAACCAAGTATTGAAATAACATATTTATCCTTACTGGTTACCTGATAACATAATATACCCTGTTATATAATTCAACCTCCACTTGCATACCCCAATTTATGGGTATTAATTATTGTTCTATAAAATGAAGTTAAATAATTTCAGGTGGACTTATATCCTTACTGTCATACATGGTATGCACAGTCCCATTATGGTAGCTGTCACCTTTACTTAAGGCTATGCATGACTCCATTTTAGGGTAGTTATCTTAACTTCCCTATTCATCTGTTTTCCTACCAAAAGTCTTTCGACAAGCTTCAAGGTCAAAGTATAAGATAAATTTATAATTTCATATTTCAAGCATTGCCTGAATTCATATGCATGAGGACATCACATATCAATCAAACTTGAAGAATGTCGACATTCATGAGAGTTCGATGTATCCAATATTACTTTAACCGATTCAAAGATCCAAGTAGTGCCTCAAAATTAAGCCAAAGAATTATCCACACAGGATAATGACTTGCGTGCATAACATATTCGTAAAGGTCATAGAAAACCCATTAACGCATGCTTCAGGAGGGTTCCAATCTAATAATAAGCTCATAGTAATAATAATAGCAGAGGGCCTGGTGAGGGGTTTTCAATAATCCCCAAGGTAAATGATAATCGAATGACTCAGATGGAGCTATCTAGAAAGACCAATTAAACTAGTATGACTCTTCCCAAATAGAAGCCCCCAATCCTAATGGGAGTTTATATTATTATAAATCCACAGTAAAATCCAAATACAGTCATATCGGAAATTCCCTTTTTCAAGCCATGTTCTACATAATATAAACAATACAAGAAAAATTATAAACCTCATTCACGCTCCATAATATTTTCTACAGAAACCATCATTCAAAGGAATAATCAAGGCAAAAAGATAAACCAACATTATAAGATCAGTAGGCAAGAATCGATGTAGAGATTTCTTCTACTCAAATAGTAAATAAGATAAACTGTAAAGGAGGAGAGAGATCAGTTCATGCAATTATGATTAAAAGTCATTTGAAACTCGTCTCTTTTTGGGCATCTCTTTCAAGAAGGAGTCAATATATGTAAATACATGTTATATGATATCCAGAGTCCAAACGCTATTTATTTAGTAAAACAAAAACACATCAACATTCCAAAAGAAACCCACATCTACAGAATTCGAACAAAATTGCAGATATTGATTTATCTAAATGCTAAAGGAAATAAATCATTAAGAGAGAGGGTTAGGGCTTATCATGCCTGAAATGCATTCATTAGATTCGCCCAGCCTGCAATTTCTCCATCATCAGCACCTGTTGCTTTCCCCACAAGGTGCTCAATCTCTATAAGGGACCTCTAACCCAACAACAAGGACAACCAGTGACCATGGAAAGAGCAGGTCAAAAAACTGCAAGGCAACATCCACCTCCACTTGATTGTCTATGAGAAGCTCTTGCAGTTGATCCCACACATGCTCAGTTTCAGAGCTTGACAAAAGGAAAATATGCCTATACATGAAGGACTGCAGAAACATTAATGTTGCTATTCTAGTATGCCAACTAGTGTCGTTAGTTGCAGAATATAAGCACAGACACAGCTGATGAAACATATGGCTGGGGAATTACATGCCATTTTAATAGTTCCATAGCTGTTCTTGCTAAAGTGGATAACTCTTTATGCATAGTCTCCTGTAAGGAAATAACAGGATAGAGAAGACCAACAATTATGTCTGTCAAAACTGCAGCTCGTCATGACTTTAATGCTGATATAAGAAAATAGAATGTTGTTTCCATCCATTTTATATATTCTTGTTCCTCAGTATCACCTTTATCATTATTTTCACCAGAAGATACCAGCTGTCCATCAAGGACACTCGATTTACTGGAACTGTGAATCTTATTCACATATAGACTGGCTCTTTCCACAAGAAAAGTACTCCAATTAAGTCTCTCAATCAGTTTGGATGACTGATCCCCAAATGCTGAATTGAAACGAAGGTTTGAGCACAAAATGCTAAGAAGAGTGCCAATAGACTCTCGTACCTGGGCAGCAGAATGGCCCATGCAATTCAAAACTTCCCCTAATAAGTTCTCTTGCAAAGTGATCTCTGTTGTTGGCATGCAGGAAGGAGAAGTCTCTATTAATGTCGCACAAAGTAGAGTAAACCGTTTGGCCACCATGTGAGTTGCAACTGTACTAGCTAAAGGTTCAGCAAGGCAATCTATACTTCATGAATATTCTGATATGAAACAGATCCACCTCTATGAGATTCTCTTCCATGAGTTACATCGTAAAAGAAGTAAGATCTCAATAGAGAATCTTTGAAATAAATTTCATCAGGTCCCCTGGTAACACTCTCACTGTCACATAGTCGATTTTGATAAAATATCTTGAAGGAGAATCCCAAATTTGAGGATGCATTCTATACTGAACAGATAACAACATAGTTGGACAACCTACTTGTTGGAAGCACTCAAAAAGGCTTCTACCATACTGCAACATGCCTACCACCTGGCTAAATACTGTTGCAGGTTGTTGCTGAGGATCCCCGACAAGAACACACCTCGCAGCACCCAATGAAAGTGGAGGAAACACGCCTACTTCACTAGCTGGTAGCTGTGCACGGCCAGCAAAAGAAAACAGCGCTCCTTTTTCCCCCACGCGGCCAGGGCAGGAAGAAGGAAGGCATCCAGGATCTGCACACCAGCATAAGGCGTGAGGAGGTTTCATTGCGGCCAGGGAAGACAAAAAAAAGGCGCGCCCAGGAGGAACCATGAAGAAAAATGCCTTGACAGAAAATATTTCGATGGCCTCTTAACCACTCCACATGCAGTCCAACAAAGGAAAATCTCACACGGTCAGAGAAGGATAATGCATGCAGTCAACAAGAAACAAATAAGATTTGCAAATCAGAATTAATAAATGAAGTGCAGCCACCAGCAAGAAGGAGTCCAACACGTCTAGTAAAAGGAGTTAATGAAGTGGCAGGTGGCCATACACTCTACCACGCACCCCTCTTGCCAGAAAATAAGGAAATAAAGAATCCAAGGACAAAAATGTAGTCCACATCTCCTCATGTCTAGCCTGTCACATCCATAATCCAACGTGGGAGGAAAGGCAATGGACGCAACAATAAGTGCACCCCGGAATTAAGAATTGCAACGAGGCGTGCGTGTGGGATCAGACGGTCAAGGTGGGAGTTGGTGGCTGGATTTTTTCCAATAAGATAAAAAGAAACATGAACATTACTTCCTGAACAATGGAGCCACCAAGAAAACAAGCTCCTCTTTTAAGTGAATCGAGGATCACTCTTCGGGGACGATAAAAAAAAAGATGCAATAAAAGAACATTAAGATAATTAATATTAATGACGATAACATTCGACAATCAAATAATAATAATAAATCGTAGATCGAAAAATAAAATAATAATAATGATAATATCGTTACTATTATTTTATATTATTTTTACTGCTCCCAAAAATTATTATCCATGTTAATAATGATCACCTGTCAAGCTCAACTACAAAATAATAACCAAAGATCGATAATGGCACGGGGAGGCAAAACAGATAAGAAGAATGTTAATCCTTCACTGTGACAAGGTCACCGAGGCAAGAACTGGGAACTGGGATAACGTAATGAGGCACTACATTCTCCTCCCCTTAACAAAGCATCATCCTCGATGTGACATAACCCAGAGGGAAAGCAAGTTGTAAGCAAAGAGGAACATATGAGGGTGAAGGTACACTCTATGGTTTAAAATTCTAGTCGATTAAAGCATGGCCACAGGGTAGCCTTAGGAACATTTGGTAGAAATTTTAACTTTCAAGGTTCTGTGAAGATTGGCAGTTCCCTCTTATTTATTATTTCATTAGTTCCTTTCCATTAGCATTATTCTTAGTTTAATTTCTTTTAAAATTTCATCATTGAAGAGTTTTGGTTTATTCCTTATTGTGGGTGCCCAACATGAACTGCTAACACAACACCCTATCAGGTTCAAAAGGACACTACGGATTCACAAGCACACAAGTATATTCTTCATGACTGTATTACACCACAAAAGGTTACTCAAATACGGAATAGAATAGGCACAGTCCACATAACATAGTACACGTCACACATCTATGACTGACATATTAAATACTCAAACAAAAGAGTACTACAATCCACCAGACATTTCCTCAATTTGCATCGATGAAAAAAATTCACATAACACCAAACAAAAGCTACAGGTACATAGTGTCCACAAGGGAATCAATGACATATCCACAACATCACAACACATATCCATTTCACATGAGTAACACATACATCAAAAGACCACTACCAAAACATCACAATAACTCAACATATATCCCAAAACATCAACCATACACACAAATATCATATGCCTCCCTCAAACTCTTATGCCTCCCTCAAGTCTGTTATGCCTCCCTCAAACTCTTATGCCTCCCTCAAGGAGGCCGGTTGACCGTATGGCCCAAGACACATAGAGTTCGAACACTCCTAACCCAAGTGACATAATAAATCGTGGTTCAACAACCCACTAGTTATTTGTAACTCCTTGGGGCGTACCCCCATACAACAAAGCGGGTCCTTAGGTCCAACCATTCCATGGTGCATCCCATGACCCTATTCCACACATCATGACAATAGAACCAGCACAACAATCTGATCTAAGTGCCAAGTGGCAAAGTACAAGCCTTGGGCATAGGTGGTAAAAATTCCAAATTTAAAAGAAGACCCAAAATCAAGCAAAATAAATGGCCAAATAGCCATAGTTAGTATCAAAATCTTCATGTTAGTGCCATAAACCAAGGAAATTCCCAAAATTGTAAAGCATGGCAATCAAAAAAAGTTGCTGGTCCTTACAAAATAAAGTAAAAAGCTCAATTTACGAATAAAATCAACTTATAATAATGTCACATTACGATAACTGTGTGGCCTTATCTGGCCACCAAAGGGGTACTCAACGAGTTGCTAGCACTCGGAACATCGAGCCTCAACTTGTAAAATACATATCAATAATACAATTGTCATCACCTCTATCTGAATCATCTCACCACCACTTCGACAAGGCTAAACATAGTCATAGTTGAACTTAGGTTGCATACATACAACCACATAGGGAGACGAGGAAAGACACATCACAAAAGTGGGTTGTTCAGCTATGTAAGGCCCAATTTTGGCTCGAGTTATTGACCCATGGTACACCATTCCTCACTTTCAACATACACTTCTACCGATTTCCCTCAGGGTCAGTTAGTGTAAGGTTCACAACATAACATGTAACTACATCACTAACACAATGGTGGTACATATACAAGGTAGATCACAATCATACATTCACTGAGTGTAACACATCACTTTACCACATTCTGCACCCAAAGTGCAATCACCATATGATAGGGTTCATACACTCACCGTATGACCCCAAATCACAACATGAAGCATTACATATTACACACATCATACATATGATGAACATAGTAACAACCACAACATAACATCCATTGCTACATAGCAAGGTGATACACACATTTCTTCAAAACATGGTAAAAACATCATGATACAACTCATTTCTTTTAACATCAATCTAGTCATACAACACATTGATACACCTACATATCACAATATGTCACAATGCTCCAACACTATGTCATCCACATTATAATTCTTTTCACCCACCACAAACAGTAATTCACACGTGAACTCTTCATAGAATCCACAAGAAGGAGAGAGAATACTCCCATCCCCAGCACATCAATATGATAACAAATACGCACTGAGTGACATACACATCACGTGCATTCACAATATCACAATTACGACAATAATCACATCACGCTTATACCACATTACTCTTCCAATATAAATCATCATCATGCAATACCATCATCTCCATGAAACAATATCATGTAACACCATCACCATCATGTAACATCACCATACAACACCAATCCGGCCCATAGGTTCGAGAGCATGAACCTACGCTCTGATACCAAGTGTAACGACCCAAAAAATTCACACACGAACAACACAGTAAAAGACAGGATATATTTTTTGACTTGCTTCAACACATAACACGACACAACATGTCGTCACAAAGTTACAACCAACTCTGGGAACCACTTGTTACGGAGATGACCACAAGGTCAGCACGGAAACGTTCACACCCAAAAGGATAATACACTTTTCTTTTTGACAGAACAACATAGAAGTCCAACCACATGACACTCTCACAGCTAGGGCAAGCCACAGTAAGAAATGATTGAAGGTTATTTATTTTGATAAAACACCCTTTAACTCATGACTTATGTTTTCAGAAAGATTCAATATATGATTCACACAAATTCATCTTACCAACTGAGTTAATTTCTTATACACTGTAGAGTAGTTCACTTAAAGTCTTCTCCTACTTGCTAAATCTTATTATCTTCCAGAAACTAACCATTGTTTTCCCTTAAGCTTGTTTAAGAGTTCACCCAAAAGGGGTAGTGTTCACTAGTTTAGCTAGGGATATCAATTTATAAAAATTTTACTTTACAAGGATAGTTTCACCTTTGAGTACTTCAAGAATCTCTTGTTCTCAAGTAAGTCATCTCTACATTAATTTATCTGAATATATATATTTTAGTTAACTTCTATAAGGGTTAACCACTCCATTTAATTTTACTTATATCACATCATTACAAGGTGTCAGAGAGTTTTGACTTAACACTTTATTCTCAAAAACAAGGTTTTACAATACTTATGCCAATGTAATGATTGAATATCATTTCTCACCAAGGTAAGTTACTAGTCTAACAAAAAAAGGGAAAGAACACTTCACCACGTAGTTTTCCGAACATACCAAGATAAGAGATCTTCTAAACTCCTTGCAAGCAAAGTTACAAAATTTACAACGCATTGAACTTTCTACAAAGAACTTCATAATTTGAACCGATGAAACTTTTACACTCTTTTCCTTTAATCTACTCGCATAATCCATCTGCACAAATATTTACTAGAGTCAGTTCGCTAGAACTGAGCATGATAAGATATAAACCTCACCTAATAATTTATGCCATCTAGCATATAAATAAATGAAAGTTTGCAATACTCCTTATCAAATAAATTTCTAACATACATTTAAAACTTAACTGCACATCTCATGATAATACATTTCATACTCATTAATGTTCACTTCCTTAAGATCTGCTTACATAAGAACACAATTCCAAGTGACTAGATATACAACCTTAACCATGCAATCAATCATACTTAAATTACAGTAATAATAATAACGCTCACCTAATACCCTCGACCTACTTCACATATATAAGTATCCAACAATATTATCTTTCAATTAAATAAAAGCACCAACGACATTAAGTTTATATAATAAATACAAGTATCAATCTTATATTATTCATCGATATTACCCAAGTATCAAACCTTCATAGATAATCAGTGATATGTAAGTATAATTTGGATATTTATCTCACAATTTTAAGAATATACTTATGTTAACAAAGATTCCACCAATCCACAAGTTCATATATTATTTAGGTATCCTTTTGGTTGCTTATTCCATGTCTTTATATGTTTCTATTAGTATAAGGGTCCAACTCATTGGAATGAGTTACGATCAACAATATTGTCATATTTTGCTAATATGTCAAAGATACATTTGACTAACTAGGATATGTAAGCGCGGTCCAAGCCACTATAAATACAAGTATCAACATTATCTCAACTCCCAATTGAGATGCAAGTATCAATTTTTAGCTAACATAATAATCATCGTAAATGCCAGAAAATATTCCACTCATTAACCAAGTATTGAAATAACATATTTATCCTTACTGGTTACCTGATAACATAATATACCCTGTTATATAATTCAACCTCCACTTGCATACCCCAATTTATGGGTATTAATTATTGTTCTATAAAATGAAGTTAAATAATTTCAGGTGGACTTATATCCTTACTGTCATACATGGTATGCACAGTCCCATTATGGTAGCTGTCACCTTTACTTAAGGCTATGCATGACTCCATTTTAGGGTAGTTATCTTAACTTCCCTATTCATATGTTTTCCTACCAAAAGTCTTTCGACAAGCTTCAAGGTCAAAGTATAAGATAAATTTATAATTTCATATTTCAAGCATTTCCTGAATTCATATGCATGAGGACATCACATATCAATCAAACTTGAAGAATGTTGACATTCATGAGAGTTCGATGTATCCAATATTACTTTAACCGATTCAAAGATCCAAGTAGTGCCTCAAAATTAAGCCATAGAATTATCCACACAGGATAATGACTTGCGTGCATAACATATTCGTAAAGGTCATAGAAAACCCATTAACGCATGCTTCAGGAGGGTTCCAATCTAATAATACGCTCATAGTAATAATAATAGCAGAGGGCCTGGTGAGGGGTTTTCAATAATCCCCAAGGTAAATGATAATCGAATGACTCAGATGGAGCTATCTAGAAAGACCAATTAAACTAGTATGACTCTTCCCAAATAGAAGCCCCCAATCCTAATGGGAGTTTATATTATTATAAATCCACAGTAAAATCCAAATACAATCATATCGGAAATTCCCTTTTTCAAGCCATGTTCTACATAATATAAACAATACAAGAAAAATTATAAACCTCATTCACGCTCCATAATATTTTCTACAGAAACCATCATTCAAAGGAATAATCAAGGCAAAAAAGATAAACCAACATTATAAGATCAGTAGGCAAGAATTGATGTAGAGATTTCTTCTACTCAAATAGTAAATAAGATAAACTGTAAAGGAGGGGAGAGATCACTTCATGTAATTATGATTAAAAGTCATTTGAAACTCGTCTATTTTTGGGCCATCTCTTTCAAGAAGGAGTCAATATATGTAAATACATGTTATATGATATCTAGAGTCCAAACACTATTTATTTAGTAAAACAAAAACACATCAACATTCCAAAAGAAACCCACATCTACATCATTCGAAAAAAATTTGCAGATATTGATTTATCTAAATGCTAAAGGAAATAAATCATTAAGAGAGAGGGTTAGGGCTTATCATGCCTAAAATGCATTCATCAGATTCACCCAACCTGCAATTTCTCCATCATCAGCACCTGTTACTTTCCCCACAAGGTGCTCAATCTCTGTAAGGGGCCTCTAACCCAACAACAAGGACAACTAGTGACCATGGAAAGAACAGGTCAAAAAACTGCAAGGCAACATCCACCTCCACTTGATTGTCTATGAGAAGCTCTTGCAGTTGATCCCACACATGCTCAGTTTCAGAGCCTGACAAAAGGAACATATGCCTATACATGAAGGACTGCAGAAACATTAATGTTGTTATTCTAGTATGCCAACTAGTGTCGTTAGTTGTAGAATATAAGCACAGACACAGCTGATGAAACATATGGCTGGGGAATTACATGCCATTTTAATAGTTCCATAGCTGTTCTTGCTAAAGTGGATAACTCCTTATGCATAGTCTCCTGTAAGGAAATAATAGGATAAAGAAGACCAACAATTATGTCTATCAAAACTACAGCTCGTCTGGACTTTAATGCTGATATAAGAAAATAGAATGTTGTTTCCATCCATTTTATATATTCTTGTTCCTCAGTATCACCTTTATCATTCTTTTCACCAGAAGAGACCAGCTGTCCGTCAAGGACACTCAATTTACTGGAACTGTGAATCTTATTCACATATAGACTGGCTCTTTCCACAAGAAATGTACTCTAATTAAGTCTCTCAATTAGTTTGGACGAATGATCCCCAAATGCTGAATTGAAACGAAGGTTTGAGCAAAAAATTCTAAGAAGAGTGCTAATAGACTCTTGTACCTGGGCAACAGAATGGCCCATGTAATTCAAAA
Source organism: Taxus chinensis (assembly GCA_019776745.2). Classification (NCBI taxonomy): domain Eukaryota; kingdom Viridiplantae; phylum Streptophyta; class Pinopsida; order Cupressales; family Taxaceae; genus Taxus; species Taxus chinensis. Next base: position 110,088,656 of record CM034156.1, on the reverse strand, counting down.
CTTCCCCTAATAAGTTCTCTTGCAAAGTGATCTATGTTGCTGGCATGTAGGAAGGAGAAGTCTCTATTAATGTTGCACAAAGTAGAGTAAACTGTTTGGCCACCATGTGAGTTGTAACTGTACTAGCTAAAGGTTCAGCAAGGTAATCTGTACTTCATGAATATTCTGATATGAAATAGATCCACCTCTATGAGATTCTCTTCCATGAGTTACATAGTAAAACAAGTAAGATCTCAATAGAGAATCTTTGTAATAAATATCATCAGGTCCCCTGGTAACACTCTCACTGTCACATAGTCAATTTGTATAAAAATATCTTGAAGGAGAATCCTGAATTTGAGGATGCATTCTTTACTGAACAAATAACAACATAGTTGGACAACCTCCTTGCTGGAAGCACTCAAAAAGGCTTCTGCCATACTGCAACATGCCTACCGCCTGGCTAAATATTGTTGCGGGCTGTTGCTGAGGATCCCCGACAAGAACACACCTTGCAGCACCCAATGAAGGTGGAGGAAACATGCCTACTTCACTAGCTAGTAGCTGTGCGTGGCCAGCAAAAGAAAACAATGCTCCTTTTTCCCCCACGCGGCCAGGGAAGGAAGAAGGAAGACGTCCAGGATCTGCACACCAGCATAAGGTGTGAGGAGGTTTCATTGCGGCCAGGGAAGACAAAAAAAAAAGACGTGCCCAGGAGGAACCATGAAGAAAAATGCCTTGACAGAAAAGATTTTGATGGCCTCTCAACCACTCCATTCGCAGTCCAACAAAGGAAAATCTCACGCAGTCAGAGAAGGATATTGCAGGCAGTCAACAAGAAACAAATAAGATTTGCAAATCAGAATTAATAAATGAAGTGTGGCCACCAGTAAGAAGGAGTCCAACACATCTAAGAAAAGGAGTTAATTAAGTGGCAGGTGGCCATATACTCTACCACGCACCCCTCTTGCCAGAAAATAAGGAAATAAAGAATCCAAGGACAACAATGTAGTCCACATCTCCTCATGTCTAGCCTGTCACATCCATAATCCAATGTGGGAGGAAAGGCAATGGACACAACAATAAGTGCACCTCGGAATTAAGAATTGCAATGAGGCATGCGTGTGGGATCAGACGGTCAAGGTGGTAGTTGGTGGCTGGAGTTTTTCCAATAAGATAAAAAGAAACATGAACATTACTTCCTGAACAATGGAGCCACCAAGAAAACAAGCTCCTCTTTTAAGTGAATCGAGGATCGCTCTTTGGGGACGATAAACAAAGATGCAATAAAAGAAAATTAAGATAATTAATATTAATGACGATAACATTCGACAATCAAATAATAATAATAAATCGTAGATCGAATAATAAAATAATAATAATGATAATATCATTACTATTATTTTATATTATTTTTACTGCTCCCAAAAATTATTATCCATGTTAATAATGATCACCTGTCAAGCTCGACTACAAAATAATAACCAAAGATTGATAATGGCATGGGGAGGCAAAACAGATAAGAAGAATGTTAATCCTTCACTGTGACAAGGTCACCGAGGTAAGAACTGGGAACTGGGATAACGTAACGATCCACTAGAATCCATTAACATTTGAAGAGGCTGTGAGTAGTGATATATGGGCAGAAGCCATGGATGAGGAGATTGAATCCATTGAAAAGAACCAAACATGGGAGTTGGTTGATTTTCCAGAAGGAAAAGATATAATTAGTGTCAAATGGATTTATAATACTAAACAAGATGCTAATGGGAAAGTGAAAAATCATAAAGCAAGGCTAGTTGCAAGGGGCTTTACACAATAGCCCGGTATAGACTTCAATGAGACATTTGCTCCAGTTGCTCAGTTTGATACAGTTAGGATTGTTATAGCTATTGTTGCTCACAACAAGTGGCCTGTATATCAAATGGATGTAAAGTCTATATTTTGAAATGGTTATTTAGAGGAGGAAGTGTATGTGGAACAACCACAGGGATATGAGCTACTGGGTCATGAAGATAAGTTGTATCGGTTGAAGAAGGCACTCTATGGATTGAAGCAAGCTCTAAGAGCTTGGTATAGCCACATTGACTCCTATCTCATTGAAAATGGTTTCCAAAGAAGTGGTTGTGAAAAAAAATTGTACATCAAGGTCAATGAGCAAGGTAACATTTTGATTTTTTTCTTGTATGTGGATGATCTAATCTTTACCAGTGATCTAAACATAGATTCTTTCAAATCAGTAATTAAGAGTGAATTTGAAATGACTGATTTGGGTCTTATGAGGTATTTCTTGGGGATTGAAGTCCATCAATCCAATGGTGGTATATTTATTTCTCAATCTAATTATGCAAATGAATTTTTGAAGAGATTTAATATTGCAAGGTGCAAGGTATCCTTAACACCGGTTATGATAGGGATGAAGTTAAGCAAGGAAGATGATGGAGCATGTGTGGATTCTACATTGTTTAAGAGGTTGGTTGGAAGACTTTTTACTTAACAGCCACAAGGACGGATATTATGTACGGTGTAAGCCTGATTTCAAGGTTTATGGAGTCTCTAAAAGACTCACATTGGTAGGCCGGTAAGAGGATATTGAGGTATTTACGTGGTAGAAATGATTTTTGTATATTGTATTCCACTTCAGTTGATTTCAGTCTTGTTTGGTACATTGATAGTGATTTTGGGGGCAACATAGATGATAGGAAAAGTATAATTTTCACTTTGGTACAGGTGTTGCGTCATGGGCATCAAAGAAACAACCCATTGTGACCCTTTCTTCAGTTGAAGCTGAGTATGTGACAGCCACTAGTGTTGCGTGTCAAGCTATTTGGATGTAAAGGATGTTGAAAGATTTGATGCATGATTAAAAGGAAGACACTACAGTATTTTGTGATAACATTTCAGCCCTAGCATTATCTTAAAATCATTTGTTTCACAAGAGAACTAAGCATATTGATATGAGGTATCATTTTATCAGAGAGCTTGTAAGCAACAAAGAAATTTGTCTTGATTTTTGCAAGTTTGAAGATCAGCTGGCTGACATATTTACAAAAGCACTAGAAAAAGAGACATTTGAGTTTTTATGAAGTGAATTAGGAGTTTGTGACTTTGCACAAGTTAGCAGCTTCGGAAAACTGTCAGTTAGCTACGGAAATGCTACAACAGTTGTTTAACAAACGTGATTCATATTTCTAATGATTTGTAGCAATTCATAATTAAGGGGGAGTGTTACAAAATCAAGTAAGAATTTATTGGGCAATTAATCTCTTTCTTTTCCCAGATATTATCTCACTGACATATCTGATTTGTAATTAATTGTGATTGCGGCACATTTACTTTTTGTTTAAACATTCTCCCTGATTATCTCTTGTCAGAGATTTTGTGTTGACTTGCAAGGAAAGTTTTTTGTGTAGGTGTTTATTATTAATGAATTATATTTTATTGAAAATTAGTAAGAAGAGGAAGAAGTAGGAAGAAGGAGACAGAAGAAAGAGAAAAACTAGATTTAGAAGAAGGAGAAAAGTGTGCAGTTCCAGCTCAAGTTTGGACTGTTTTTGCTGATCTAGAAAAACTTCATTTCCCAGCTGTTATTGTATGCATGAATGTTTTGTGTGCAGCTATAGCTGCTATTCATTCCTCAAATATTTATATGTATTGCTGAAGCAATTTGATGCCCAGATCTGTGTTATTTGCAGCCAAGTGTTTTATCTTCTTTTTGCTGTTATAAATTTTTGTAGCTTCTCTTTTCCCCTGTTCTGCATGCTTTAAATCTGTTGCATTTTATTTTCTATTGCTGTCTGAAGATTCTATGGATTCCGTAGACACTGTAGTTTCTATAGATCCTCGTATTCCCTTCATCTGGTATCAGAGCCAGGCTAAACTCTTCTTCTATTTCATTTCTAGTTTTTTAGTTTTTCATTTGGTAGCCATTAATGCATCGTTGGTTAGTGTGCAAACTCTAATTTTCATAGGAAAGAACTATGAGTATTGGTTGAGAAACAATCTTCACAAAATTAAACAAATAATAATATTCATCCTTCAGTCAAGTTTAAAAAATTCATTTCCATAATATGTAATTACTTTAATAAAGTGGTTCCTAAAGTCATTCAATAATTTATTATAAAAATACTAATTCTAATTTTCTCTTCCATTTACACAATACTATTAAATTAAATTCCTACAATGAATATTACTTAGCTACAAAAAGGGGGTAAGATTGAGTTAATTAATTATAAAGTTTGAGGGGACTTTTATAAAATAAAACACCATCTAATAAATGTTATAAACCTAAATTAATCCCTACACCACTCAAGTGGCCCCATTCAATCTTGACCCAAGCATTTCATTTAAAATAATCTCACCTACCACTCACCTAATTTTTGTATGGAACGTTCCTATCCATTAGATGAGATCAATCTTAGCCATTAGCTCAAGAAATCCCTAAACAACCCTAAACATATCTATTGAGTCTTTTATTCATTCCATTTACCCATTTCTTCATTTTTGTTTTACGGGTTAAAGGAAAGAGGAAGAGAAGGAAGCCATGGAAAAGGAGGATAAATCTTGTGGATGGATACACACAACTCCAAATCTATATCATTTTTATTTTTCTTGTAATTCTAATCTACCCTATTCTACGTTTTTTTTGAAAATTCTATTTTGTTAATTTGATTCAATGAAAATTCCCATTTGGGTATATGGATTTTGCCCAATATATTTGGTTTTTTTTTGTAGTATATACACTTTGATATATGAATTGGGTTAATACTAATAGCGTAGCGTGCCCCTTCCCTTAAAAGTAAATTCTTTGCGTGCACGCACGCGCACACACACACATGTATGTATGTATGTGTGTGTGTGTATGTATATATATATATATATTTTATATATATATATATATATATATATATATATATATATATATATATGTCTCTCTGTGTGTGTGTGCACGCGCGCACGCAAAGAACTTACTTTGAAGGGAAGGGGCACGCTACGCTATTATTATTAACCCAATTCATATATCAAAACACAGATAGCCAACTTTTGGCTAACATAATCTCTTATCATGTCATCTCATATTTATATATGCTTTCATATATTAAGTGGGTCGGCCTCACTACTTTGCATAATCACTACTAGATGTAAGCTTATTTATCCACATTTTTATCCACAAAATAATATTTTTGTGAAAAAAATGTGAATTATCAACATTAAATGGTTAGAATTAAAAAGTATAATGTAAAAATTACACAGATTCATATTAATCAAATATAAAATTTTGGAATATCTATATTCTTGAAATTTCATTGTGGATAAATTACATTTTCTACATATAATTATAAAACATTTATATTTTTAAACAAGAATTATTCATTGTCTAAACAATCCAAAAATATTGAATGGTGAATTCATTTTCAAACCATTTCAAAAGTTCAAACAAAACTTATACAAAAGTATTAATTTTTCAATATCTAAAAAATGTAAAGTATATCTATTGTGGATGAACACATATCTTTAATTGTTTATAATTTAGACTATATAATGCAATAAAATCCCAACTTTTTAACTCTATTTTTATAATTAAAACATTTTTTTAATTAAAATAATTACATTACAAAATGTAAATTGTGTATTATCCACAAAAATGTAAAATATAATTTTTTGACAATACTTTTATGGTTATAAAAAACTCCAACTACTAAAAATTTTGTATTGAAATTTTAACACATCCAAAATTTCACATAATATTGTTGTTTGTCCACAAGCTTTTAAAACATTGATTATTCACAATTTATGAAATTTTGTAGTGAGCCTACAATTTTTACTATAATAGTTTATTATTCACAATTTTAAAAATATATAACTTGCCCTCAATTTATCTATTGTGATTTTTCAACAATTTTTTGAATTATTATTTTTCACAAATTTTTTTAATATCACATTTTTACTATTTTTTCAATGAAACCATGGATTATAAAGTTCATATGCTCATAATTCCATTTTTTATAAAACGCTATATCAATTTTTAAAATGATAATCTTAAGTTTGATTACTACTAGATAGTAATAATATACCATGTAAAACAGTAATTATTAGAAAGAAATTAAATATATATTATTTTGAATGAAGAAAATTAAGTTTTTAAAAATAGAATCTTAATAAAAATTAAATAATACATTGATTTTCAATTATTAAATTAAAAGAATATTATTAAAAATATTTTTTATTTAATTTTTTTTTTTTCAATGATATGGATAAATATTTAAAACAATTATTAAAGAGAAATGTAGTTATATTATATATGCATGTTAAACGATGGACACTCAAGTCTTGGTAATAAAAAAGAGAAAAAAAATAAACTTCAAATAAACATTACAAAAACAATAACAAAATGGACCAAAAAAAAAGAAAAAAAATTGAAGTTAACACATTATTATTATACTTATTATTAATAGATGTTTTCTTATAACACACTATATATATATATAATTGTTCTCATACCATTATTCTATTTTCTAGACATTAATTAGTAATCTTAACATCCATGTGCTCATTAAATGCTTAATATCCCCATGATTTAGAGGCTTTTTTTCATGTGTTCAAAGTGGATGATTATTTAACTAAACCCATAACTGAAGCATGCAATCATATTGATTGTGGATGGATTGAATATTATTAGTTTTGAACCATTGATGAAGAAAGCAAATCTAACGACTCAGATGTGTTTTCCGTGCTATTAATATACCTCTTCAAAAAAAACCAAGGGAAGAAAGTGATTTTCTACAGTTTTGTAAATAAATATTCAAGGATATTGAATTCGGTGTCAATGGTTGTGTATGCTTGTAGATTTTTTTGATTGTTTTGCAGAAAGAATGGAAAAAGGTGAATATTTTTGGTATTTTATAGGGTATCATTTTCTATAGATCCCCGATTAAGCTGATTTCTTTTAATGATATGAGAAGAAATTATATAGTTTTAAATTTACCATGATTTAAAATGGATTTAGAAAGATTAAAAAATTCATGTTTGTGGAGGAGGTCATGAATATGAAAAACTATGTTTTGGTAAATTTTAGATTTAATTTTTTCTATATTTGGTGATGCATGTTGTAATCTTTAATGTCTTTTATGAGATCGGTTATAATATAATAGATATACTATTTTTCAAAACACTTTAATGAAATTTATGCATTTTTTTAGTTTGTTGCACAGGAATTTATTCCACATGCACTGTTTTATTTTTTTGATTTGTCAGACACAAATCGCTTGGATAAGAGAGAAAGGCAATGTTAGTATTGGATTGGAGGAGTAAAACTTTTGTTTCTTCTAGGAAATAAAACATTTTATTTTATTATTTTTTATCATCCTTAATGATTGAAAATAGTCAAATTAATTGTTTTATCATCCTGCTAGAGAAAGGCAAGATGAGACAAAAAATAGAAATTCAGAAATTAATTTTAATCTTACATAACAGAGTTGTCCATAAGAGGAAGAAAAACAAAATACAATACATAAAAAAATAGATTTGTATTATGTTTCAAAAATCATATACATTGAGACAAAAAGCATTGTATTTGCCAAAGAACAGAGCTACTTGTACTCTTGTTTACATGCCTTCTTATTCTTTCTAAAACTAAGTATTCCCTCTTCTTACAATGTAAAAAGGAACAGATTTTTTATTATTTAAAACGTAGAAGTTTCTAGATTAGAAAAATGGAAGTGTCTAGATGCATACGAAAGAAGTTAGCAGAAGGAATTAAATGTGGTGGGTGGAGTGGTTTGTTAGCAAAAGGTAGAGGAGATTAGGTATACATAAGTGGATGTCCACGTCTACCAAAACTCCCCTTTAATCTTCACTGCCATGTATATCAACTATGCCTATGCTTTCCCAAAGATGCTCAAACACATTCTTTCCAAGCGGCTTTGTGAAGATGTTTGCTAGTTGCATTTTGCACCTACAAAACTCAAGATGAATGTCACCATTGTTCACCAATTCTCGAATAAAATGATATCTTGTGTCAATATGCTCGCTGCATTTATGGAAGACATCATTTTTAGACAATGTTATACCTAAGTTATTGTCACAATAAATCTGTGTAGCTCCTTTTTGTGTATGCCACAAATATGAAAGTATTCTTCTCATCCAAAGTGTCTGAAAAGCTGCTAATGTGGTTGTAACATATTCCACTTCAGCTGATGAGAGTGTCACAGTTGGTTGTTTCTTTGATGCCCAAGAGATAGCAACTGATCCAAGATGGAAAATGTAACCGTAAGTACTCTTCCTATCATCCAAGCTACCTCCCCAGTCACTATCCGTATATCCAATCAGCTTGTATTCATCTGAAGATGTATACAAAATCCCAAAGTTCTTTGTTCCAGATATATACCTTAAAAAAAAAATTCAGCCTTCCAATGTGATGACTTTGGTTTTTCCATGAATCTAGAAAGAAGACTAACACCATACATGATATCCGGTCTTGTGGCGGTTAGATATATGAGGCTGCCAACTAATCTTTTAAATAAAGTTGCATCAACACTAGTACTTTTTTCGTCCTTACTAAGTTCTCAACCCAGTGCAATTGGTGTAGGGGTTGCATTCACATTTGTCATCTTGAATCTTTTCAACAAGTCAATAGCATATTTACTTTGACATATAAAAATTCCTTGATCACATTGACTTACCTCTATTCCAAGAAAGTATCTCATGATCCCCAAATCAGTCATATCAAATTCACTTTCTGTGATGCCCCGTTCAGCGGTTACCCCGGTTCTTGTCACAGTGACCCTATTTGCTGATCATCAAACGACTGTGTGTAATTCTGATGTCTTGGACCATGTCTCAGTGATGTTTTAGCACCTTCCCTGTCCTTCTTGCTTTCTCGAGTCGTTATTGACAACTCTATGTGTGGACTGTGTAATGTCCTGTGCATCAACCTATTTAAAGGAGGATCTTGTTGTTGCATGGTTAAGCTGGATCATTGGTCATTATTGATGTGAGTAGAAATTATTTATATTTATAGTATATAATGATAACAATGTTGTTTTAATTTAATTATTGATTGGCCTCTATTTTATAGTATTATTGTTTTACAGTATTATCGAGCTGGTATATATACGTCTTTGTTAATATGATTAATAATTATTTTAAGTGGTAATAATAATAATAATAATAATAATAATAAAATAATAATAATATTATTAACAATATTATTATTTTAATTATCGATCGACGATAACTCATTATTTTTATTGTCGATTGTTATCAACTTCATTATTAATTATCGTTAACCGATTTTATTGTTTGGTTGGTCACTTTGCAGAATGAACCCCGTTCTGTGCTAAGGAAGGGGTTACCCGTCTTGGTGCCATGGTCATTCCTTGCTTCGTGTTTACTTTTGAATGTCAACCTCTAGTTTTCTGCGCTTGGTCGCTTAGGCATGTTCACATGTTGTTTTAATCATTGTGAGTAATGGAGAATTTGATTCTTACTTCCTCTAGCTTGCTCGTATGTACGTGATTTAATTTTCTCAGGTTGAATAGTAATCATACAAAAATTCTTATAAATTTTTAGCTTATGAGAACTGTTCGGGTAATCTTGAAACTCCTTTTACTTTTTTATTAAATTAATCTTCTTGCGTATGCTTTGTGAGCTTACCTTAGTTAGTAGAGATTTTGTTTATCTCGTATCTTTGCATAAGGAGGGGCTCATGGGGGCACCATGTCATGGTGAGGACTGCCCAGTTTTTAAAACTTTTAAACTTCTTTCACCTACCCTCCACTACCACCTTCGCCGACCAGGTCCATTCACATGTCTTGTTGCAAGTAAATGGCGTTAGACTCCTCCCAACCACCGAACTACAAATAGTTATGGTATTTTAATGCATCCTTCTTAGCGTGTTCAAATTTCCTTGTTGGTGGCCGCACATCCTCCATTTATTAATGCTTGATTTGCTAATCTACTTCCTTTTGTGGTCTGCTTGCTATATTCTTACCTAGTCGCGTTAGTTTGTGTGGTCTCATGGGCTGGTTTTTATCACGGCTCTTGCAGACTGGTTCCTTGTTGTGGAGGGGCGTGGAAACTTGCTGGAGATACGTGGTTGGTTCTGAACCCCTTTCTTGGCTGCGTTCTCCCCCCCCCCCCTCTTTCCTGTACCAAACGTGGAAATCCTGATTTCCCTTCAACGTGGTTTCCTCTTATTCCTCTTTTTGCTAGCACATTTTCTCTGCCTCTTTCTTGACTGCGTGAATGTTGGGTTAGGCGAACTAATAAACTTCGACACATTTTTGTTCCTAGTTGGAGACCCTTCCATTCTTACCTTGCTACGTGGAAATGCAGTGAGACCACATCTATTTGAGGCAGTTTTTCAAACAGTTTGCTTCCTCGTGGGGCTTCCACACCATACAAAACAAAAATTTGATTTTCCATTGTGCTGGATGGATGTCCATGTTCTGCTCTAACATTCCCTTCAGACATGCGTTAGGAGGATGTTGGCAAGTATTTTAGACCACCTACCCTGGCCCTGAACTCCTGCCTGTGCCAACGTGGAGATGATCGATGTTTGGGCACCCAACAAGCTTGAAGAAAATGGAATTAGGCTTGGGTTGCTGTTGCAGGTTCTGTTTCAGCATGTCCTTGTCTTGGGAAGCACATTAAAGGCATGATAAGTCCTAACCCTCTCTCTTAATGGTTTATTCCCTTTAGTATTTGGGTAAATCAATCTCTGTAAAAAATTTTTGAATTCTGTAGAGATGGGTTTCGAGTGACTTATAATCATAATTGCATGAGCTGATCTCTCTCCCCCTTTACATTTTATCTTAATTACTTTTTGACAAGAAGAAATCTCTCCAGTGATTCTTGCTTATCAATATTATAAAGTTGGTTTATCTTTTTACCATGTTTTATCCTATGAACAGTGGTCTCTGTAGAAAATATTGTGGTGTGTGAATGAGTTTTAGAATATTTCTTGTATTGTTTTTATTATGTAGAACATGGCTTGAAAATGGGAAATTTTCTCGAAAGACTGTGTTTTCTTTTAATGTGGATGGATAATAATATAAAGCCCACCATTAGGATTGGGGGCTTCTATTTGGGGAGATTCGCACTGGTTTTACTGGTCTTTCTAGATACCATCTGACACTTTTGTTTATCGTTTACTTTGGGGATTATTGAAAACCCCTCACTAGGCCCTCTGTTATTATTATTTCTATGAGCTTATTTTTAGATTGGGACGCTCCTGAAGCATGTGTTGATGGGGTTTTTTTTTGTGACCTTTTTGAATATGGTAAGCACTCAAGACGTTAGCTTGTGTGGATAATTATATGGCTTAAGTTTGAGGCACTACTTGGATCTTCAAATCAGTTAAAGTAATATTGGATACATCAAACTCTCATGAATGTGTACACTCTTCAAGTTGACTGACATGAGATGGCCCTCAGGCATATGAATTTAGGCAATGCTTGAAATATGAAATTGCAAATTTATCCTATACTTTGAATTCAAGCTTTTTGAAATACTTTTTGGTAGGAAAAAAGATGAATAGGGAAGTTATGAGAACTACCCTAAAATGGATTCATACACAGCCTTAACTAAAGGTGACAACTACCATAATGGGACTATACATACCATGTATGACAGTAAGGATAGAAGTCGACCTGAAATTATTTAACTTCATTATATACAACAATAATTAGTACCCATAAATTAGGATATGTAAGTGGAGGTTGAATTATATAACATGATATATTATGTTATAAGGTAACCAGTAAGGATAAATATGTTATTTAAATTCTTGGTTAACGAGTGGAATATCTTCTGGCATTTACAATGATTATTATGTTAGCTAAAAAATAAATTGATACTTGCATCTCATTAGGAGTTGAGATAATGTTGATACTTGTATTTATAGTGGCTTGGACCACGCTTACATATCTTAGCTAGTCAAATGTATCTTTGACATATTAGAAAAATATGATAATATTGTTGATCGTAACTCATTCCAATGAGTTGGAATCTTATACTAATAGAAACATATAAAGACATGGTAATAAGAAACCAAAAGGATATCTAAATAATATATGAACTTGTGGATTGGTGGAATCTTTGTTAACATAAGTATATTCTTAAAATTGTGAGGTAAATAGCAAAATTATAGTTACATATCATTGATTATGTACTAAGGTTTGATACTTGGGTAATATCGATGACTAATATAAGATTGATACTTGTTTTTATGATAGAAACTTAATGTCATTGGTACTTTTATTTAATTGCAAGATAATATTATTGAATAATTATATATGTGAAGTAGGTTGAAGGTATTAAGTGAGCGTTCTTATTATTACTGTAATTTAATTATGATTAAATGCAAGGTTAAGGTTGTATATCTATCCACTTGGAATTTTTTTTCATATGTAAGCATATTTTTAGGGAAGTGAACAATAATGGGTATGAAATGTATTATCATGAGATGTGCAATTAAGATTTGAATACATGATTTGAAATTTTTTTGATAGGGATTATTGCAACCTTTCATTTATGTAAATGCTAGATGGCATAAATTATTAGGTGAGGATTATATCTTATCATGCTCAGCTCTAGCGAACTGACTTTAGTTAATATTTATGCAGATGGTTTATGCGAGTAGACTAAAGGAAAAGAGTGTAAAAGTTTCATCAGTTCAATTTATGAAGCTTCTTGTAAAAGTGTCCAATGCATTGTAAATTTTGTAACATTGCTTGCAAAGGAGTTTAGAAGATCTCTTGTCTTGGTATGTTCGGAAAAGTACATGATGAAGTGTCCTTTCCTTTTTATTGTTAAACTGGTAACTTACCTTTGGGAGAAATAATATTCAATCTTTACATTGATATGAGCATTGTTAAACTTTACCCTTAATAATAAATGTAGATTTAAAACTTTTTGAGACCTTGTAATGATGTGTTATAAATAAAATAAAATGGAGTGGTTAACCCTTAGGAAAGTTAACTAAAAATCATATTCAAATAAATTAATGTAGAGGTGATCTACCTGAGAACAGGCGATTCCTTAAGTAATCAAAGGTGAAACTATCCTTGTAAAGTAAAATTTTATAATTTGTTAACCCTAGCTAAGCTAGCAAACATTATCCTTATATGGTGACTTCTTAAACTAGTTTAAGGGAAACCAATGGTTAGTTGTTAGAAGATAATAAGATTTATTAAGTAGGAGGAAACAATTTAGAAACCACAAAATTTATCTCTCATCCTTTTGGAAAGTAAATAGTTCCTTTTGTAAAGCTCTTCGAGTCAAGCCTAAGTAAAATCTTTAATATTTGTTGATAAAACCACAAGCTCCAAATAAACCTTGGTAAAAACTAATGACGTCCTAAGGATGAATTCAATTGACCTTCTTCCTTTAACTTTATCCAAGGTGCCTTGTAATTTTATCTTAAGTTTGTTGAACATGAACCGATGTTGTCATAAGGGCATGAACGAGTTCTAGTAACGTAAGTGTGAATAGATGGCCTTGTGGAATTAAATTACCATCTTTATCAAATAAATAAATAAAACAAATAATTGTCATAAAGGAGAAGACTTTAAGTGAACTACTCTACAATGTATAAGAAAATAACTCAGTTGGTAAGATGAATTTGTGCGAATCATATCTTGAATCTCTTTGAAAACATAAGTCATGAGTTAAAGGGTGTTTTTTCAAAATAAATATCTTTCAATCATTTCTTACGGTGGCTTGCCCTAGCTGTGAGAGTGTCATGTGGTTGGACTTCTATGTTGTTCTGTCAAAAAGAAAAGTGTATTATCCTTTTGGGTGTGAACGTTTCCATGCTGACCTTGTGGTCATCCTCATAATAAGTGGTTCCAAGAGTTAGTTGTAACCTTGGTGACGACATGTTGTGTCATGTTATGTGTCAAGCAAGTCAAAAAAAAAATTATCCTGTGTTTTCCTATGTAGTCTTGTGTGTCTGAATTAGTGGGCGTTACACTTGGTATCAGAGCATAGGTTCATGCTCTGAAATCTATGGGCCAGATTGGAGTTATGATGGTGATGGTGTTGTATGATGGTGTTACATGATAGTGTTACATGAAGATGATGGTATTACATGATAGTGTAATGTAGCCAAATTAAGCACAAACCAGATATGCTGCAAATATTATGAACTCCAAAAGAAAATAGATCTCCTTTTTTGTTCTCTAATAATGAATTACAATGTTTCCTAAATAGGACAAAAACTCCCAATTCGAGTTGCCAAGTAAACTCTAGCTAACTCTGACTAAATCTACTCTAGGTGGCGGAAATTACTATTTTTAGCAGTTTACTAGAACCTGCCATTCTTAGTAAGTTCGCATGCTTATTCCTATGGGCACAGAAATTGCCACACATCTTCTACATCCCTAAATTAGAGGAATTGCCAACTTTCTAACTCATAATGCAATTAATAGACTAAAATTAACTAATGCTCAAAAATAGGAAAAAACTAAACTATAACTTAAATCCTAATTTTCAGCCTCAAGATGGTGGATTTAGGGCCCGAAAACATGTCGAAAACTTGCCCCAACTGGTTCTGTTTGAGATTCTGAAACCTCATGTAAAAGGTTTGTGCATAATCCATAGGGAGAAATTTATCTTTCATCTTCTTCTCCATCTTACTCCACGTCCTAATTCTTTCTTTCCCCTTTCCTGACTGCTCTTTCTGTAGGTGATCCCACCATAACATAGCATGACCTTTCAATTTCGTGCATGCAAATTTTACCTTCTTTTCTTCTGACATAGTCTTCCACTCAAAAAAATTTCCCATGCTAGTCAACCAGTCTATTAGCTCCTCTGGTTTTAGACTACCACCATACTCTGAAACATCAACTCTTATCCCATCATTCTTTCCTTCTAATGCTCGAAGCATCCTTTCTTCAAAAGCTAATGGTGGTGCTTGCATTTCCTCCTCTTCACAAATTTCTTCTTCATCTGTGTCATCTCCACCTTGATTTCCTCTCTGGGTTATCATTGCAGCAAGTGAAACAAATTTCCTCTATAGATCTTGCATATTTCTATTCATCTGTGCAATACCGCATCCTCTTCCTCTTCCTCTTCCTGCCATTTAAAAAAAAAAATAACTTCGAACCAGCTCTGATACCAAATAATGTAGCCAAATTAAGAACAAACCAGATGTGCTGCGAATATTATGAACTCCAAAAGAAAATAGATCTCCTTCTTTGTTATCGAATAATGAATTACAATGTTTCCTAAATAGGAAAAACAACTCCCAACTTGAGTTGCCAAGTAAATTCTACCTAACTCTGACTAAATCTACTCTTGGTGGCGGAAATTACTATTTTTAGTAGTTTACTAGAACCTGCTATTCTTAGTAAGTTCGCATGCTTATTCCTACGGGCACAGAAATTGCCACGCATCTTCTGTTAGGATTTCATATTATTAGTGCTCACATTATTATAAAAGTTAGATTATAATTATGTGATATAATTGAGTTGATATTACAATTCATATTGTTATAATATATTGTTTCAACAATATATTATTATAGAGTTTTGTTGTACTCGTAAAGTTATAAATGGGTAAGTTGTTTGTTGACTTCCTATTTTCTAGGAAGTAGTTCTTCTATTATATTGGCTATATATTAGCCAAACATGTTGTGTAGAGATATATAGAGATATAATATTATTGTGTTATTTTGCTGTGACAAATCTGCATCTTCTTCAGAGATTTGGTATCAGAGCGACTAGTTCTCTACTGATTGCTCCATGGATTAGTTTGCTTCTAGGGGCATCCATTGTCTCATCTGCCCTGGCTGATGTAAACTTGTTCATCATGATTTCAAGAAATGCTTTACTAGATCTATGGTCAAGCAGAGGCTAAGTGTGGTAAATTGTGTTTGTGACCATACTCAAGTATTTTCTCAGATCTATTTTTGCTCATCGTGCATCATTCTGCTCCATGAGCTTAGAAATCTTATGTAACATAGACACCAAATATATCCCACCCAGACTCATTCCTACAAGATCTGGATTCTTTTAGTTGCACATCGATTCAAAATTCTTCTAATCGTAACAGAGAGTGATCAATATGAATTTGTTGATCTGAGTTTGTGCATACCTTGATCAAAGATTAACTTGAAGGGTAAACTCCCATGAATCAATTTCTTTCTTGGTGTACTGTCCACATCTAAGAATTCATGGGATTATTCATGAATTGGTCATTGATGCCTGTAGAAGAGCTCTTTCTTCGAGCCTTCCATGTTCTTTTGATCCACTCAAGTCCATGATACATCTCTGCAGCATACATTCTACAAATTCTCGTTGTATGTCGGCCTGTGAACAGAGTAGTTGACTCGCCACATGCCCATGTCTATAGTTTGGACCAATGATTGTTGTTCTAATATCTTCATGCATCAATGAGTTGGGAAGTATTCACCAGATCGGCCTCGAAACTGAAACTCGAGGTCTTCACCAAAACTGTTGTCTGCACAAAGCCGGTGCATTCTCAATTTCCAATTGCATCATTGTTGATCTATATTGCACCTAATCTAAGTCGGTAAAGTGTTTCTTATTTTACGTTTTCCAATAGCATGTAAAGTTGTTGAAATGCATATCACACGGATAACCATGCACTTTAAGGTTATTGCAACTCCAGATCAAGTCTACATTATTTCCTCAGAATTTATTGTCAATTTATCAGACTACAGTTAAGAAGCATGCGGTTTATTTTTTGCCTAGCCGTCCCTCATCCCTTACCACGTGGGTTGAAATTTTTTGTTTCCATTCTATATGCATACACAAGTCCAATATTGTGTTAGGTTTTATTCTTGGGATTATTATATATCTTAAGAATCATAGTCAAAAGTGAGTCATTAAAAGTGTCTTTAACCTTAAGAATTTGTTTTTATTATTAAGTCTTTTTGGTGAGCGTTAATAAAGTTTTAATTTGTCATGGCATTAAAACTAAAAAATTAGGCCATTTTATCAAATATGTCTCATTTTCATTTGTTTGTATATTTTTGAAGAGTAAGTGGAGAGTCATCTACTATAGTCAAAATATTATTAACATATATAGTTATATTGTCATTGCAAAAGTCAAAAATAGGTGATCTTAGGATTATTTGTAAGGTTGTTTTGAGTCTAAAGTATCATTGTATTGTTAAAAGCTGATTTTTTGTCAAAAGTTCATTTGTGAGTCAAAGTAAAAAGTCTAAAATAAAATAAATAAAAAATTGCCTTACGAACGCATTTTCGGTGGAATCCAACGTTTGGGTAAGGTATGTAATTATTGAGTCTCAAAGCCAAATTTGCTGAGCTAGCAGCATGATACTGGAGGATGGAGGCACAGGAGGCTGGAGGTCATTCAGTGACCTCTCGTCAGTCACCAACGATGGGGCCACACAAAGCTATGGTGATAGTGTGTGTGTGAGTTTGCTTTCTTTTCAACCGTTGCAGTTAATTTTCAGTTGTGTGCAGCGTAATTTTTTCTCAGTGTTCCGTGTTATGGCTTGAATAAGTGAAATGTTCACATTGAGGGGAGCGAACATGGTCTCAATGTTCCATTTTCTCTTTTCATATTTGTTATCAGTGAGCACCTCATATTTCCTACATAATTCCCTAAAGGAAAAGCATTAGTGGACAGATGAAAGCACAAAAGAAAAGCAGCATCATGATATTGAGGTTGTTGGTTGTCCTGTAAAACCATCCCTTGTTGAGGTTGTTGGTTGTCCTATAAAACCATCCATGTTGAGGTTGTTGGTTACTCCTGTAAAACCATCCATGTTGAGGTTGTTGGCTGTCCTGAAAAACCATCCAATCATGAGCACGCACGGGCGACACGCTGCAAAAGGAAGTGCAATTGTTTTTCTCCCATGTTCGCACTAAGGGGGGGAATGTTAGGATTTCATATTATTAGTGCTCACATTATTATAAAAGTTAGATTATAATTATGTGATATAATTGAGTTGATATTACAATTCATATTGTTATAATATATTGTTTCAACAATATATTATTATAGAGTTTTGTTGTACCCGTAAAGTTATAAACGGGTAAGTTGTTTGTTGACTTTCTATTTTCTAGGAAGTAGTTCTTCTATTATATTGGCTATATATTAGCCAAACATGTTGTGCAGAAATATATTAAGCCAATATATTATTATTTTTCTGTGTTAATCTGCTTGTTCTCCAAGATCTTCTATAGTACCTTACATAAGAGGACACCTTCCCTATGCATATTCAAATCCCTTAATGCCATGATTAGTTCTCAAATTAGTCTCTATGCTTTCCTTCATAGGAAGGAGGATACTGAACTATAACCTACACATCCTATTTTTCGGCCTCAAGATGACCTATATATCTCCCCAAAACATATCAAAAACTTGCCCCATTTAGTAGGGTGCATTTCCACTGATTTTGTATAAACGATTAACCGCCAAGGTTTCATAAATCTAAGTTTCAAACTGGACTCAAATTTTTAGCTTCCGGAAGCTCATGTTTTTGACCTTGTATCCAGTTCCAGCTAATTCATCGCCCATCATAACGATTTTTTTTACCGTTTAATTCATGGAGGCGTTCATATTTTCTGCTCTGCATAAAACTGCTCATGTGATTGAAGTCGAAATTGTGATCAGATATGAAATCCCCACCATTGTTGTTGAACATGCCAGTTAGTGCATATTTGTTAGCATGTCAATATGCTTGAGATGGAGAGTATTCTCTCCTCCTTATTCAGGAATTCTATGATGAATTTGACGCATGAAACACTATATTTTTTTGTGTGGAAAGAAATGTGATGTGGATGATTTCCGAGTGTTGAAGCATCTGTTTGCATATTTGTGATGTGTGGGTGTATCTTATATGTTGTGGGACTAGGGTGGTTGTAAAATGAATTGAGTTTTCTCAATGATGTTATTTTTACCATGTTGTGTAGAAATGTGTGTATCTCCATGTTAAGTAGCAATGGCAGTTGACTGTATGTTGTAATGGTGCTCATGTTCATAATATGTATGATTCATGTGTAATATATAATGATTCATGTCATGATTTAGGGACATATTGTGGGTATATGATCCTTATCGTACAATATTGCACTCGGGGTACATCATGTGGTGATGTGGTGTGTGGTAAACCCGGTGAATGTAATGATAGATGATATACCCTGTATTGGTGCCATACGTAAGATGCTATGGTAAGGTATGTGTGAACCACCATTTGTGTTAGTGATGTAGTTGCATGTTATGTTGTGAACCTTTCACTAACCGATCTTGAGGAAAATTGGTAAACTGTGTATGTTTGGAGTGAGAAGAATGTGTACCATGGGCCAATCAGTCAAGCCGTGTATGAGTTAGGACATTAGAGCCTTACAGTAGGCTGATGACCCACTGTTGTCCTCGTATTGGTCTCTCTGGCACTTGTTCAATGGGTGTCATGCATATTGTGTTTCGTGGACACCTTAGGCTCAATAGATGGTGACTTTTACTCTTTTCTCTCTCTTGATATGTTTTTCGTATGGGTTCAACCTATGTGATTTTGACTACGTAGAACCTTGTTGAAGTGGTGTCGAGATGAGTTGGAATAGAGATGGTGATAGTTGTACTATTGATATGTATTTTTTTTACGAACTGAGAGCTCGATGTTCCGAGTGCCAAAAACTCGTTGATTACCCCGTTGGTGGCCAGATAAGGCCACATAGTCATTGTAATGTGACTATTCTTATATAGTGTATTTTATACATAAATTGAATTGTTTTGTTTTATTTCTGAAAGGACTAGCAGTTTTCTTGTTTTCAATGTTTTATATTTTAGGAATTTCCTTGGTTTGTGGTACTAAAATGTGGATATTTTGGCACTAACTATGGATATTTGGCCATTTGTTTTTCTTGGTATTGAGATCTTCTTTTCAAATTTTAATATTTTACCGCCTTGCCCAAGGCTTTGTACTTTATCACTTGGCATTTGGATTAGGATTGCTATGTTGGTCCTATTGTCATGATGTGTGGATTAGGGTCATGGTATGCACCATGGAATGGTTGGACCTATGGACCTGCTTTCATTGTATCGGGGTACGCCCCAAGGAGTTACAGATAACTAGAGGGTTTTTGAACCATGAGTTATTATGTCACCTGGGTTAGGGGTGTTTGGACTCTATGTGCCTAGGGCCATAGGAGACAACTCGGCCTTCTTGAGGGAGGCATAAGAAATTGAAGGAGGAATAAGAGAATTGAGGGAGACATAAGATACTTGAGGGAGGCATAAGAGACTTGAGGGAGGCATAAGAGATTTGTGTGACTGTGTGTGATTGATGCTTCAGGAAGTCTGTGGAGTTGTTATGCTGTTTTACTTGTGGTGTTATGATGTATGTGTTACTCATGTTGGTTGGATACGTTTTATGATGTTGTGAAAATGGAATCCATGCCCTTGTTGACTCTATGTACATGTAGATATTTTTTTCTAAGTTATGTAAATTCTTTTTTCATCTGTGGAATTGTGGAAATGTCTGAGGTTGTTGTAGTACACTTGTGTTTGAGTATGGTATTTGACAGTCATGGTTACGTGTGAAAAGTACTATGTTATGTGGAGCGAGCCTATGTTCTCTTCCATATTTGAGTTAAGCTCTGTGTGGTGTGGTACCAGTCATGAAGAATATGTAAAAGTATGTTTGTGAATAAATAGTGTCTGTGTATGACTCTTGATAGGGTGTTGTGTTAGCAGTTCATGTTGGGCACCCACAATAAGGAATAAACCAAAACTCTTCAATAATGAAATTTTAAAAGTAATTAAAGTAAGAATAATGTTAATGGAAAGAGACTCGTGAAATAATAAATAAGAGGGAACAACCAATCTTCACAGAACCTAGAAAGTTAAAATTTCTACCAAATGTTCCTAAGGCTACCCTGTGGCTATTCTTTAATCGGCTAAAATTTTAAACCATAGGGTGCACTTTCTCCTTTATTTGTTCCTTGTTGTGTACTATTTCTTTTCCTCTGTGTTATGTCGCATCAACGACGATGCTTTTCTTAAGGGGAGGAGGATGTGATGCCCCGTTCAGCGGTTACCCCGGTTCTTGTCACAGTGACCCTATTTGCTGAGCATCGAACGGTTGTGTGTAATTCTGATGTCTTGGACCATGTCTCAGTGATGTTTTAGCACCTTCCCTCTCCTTCTTGCTTTCTCGAGTCGTTATTGACACCTCTGTGTGTAAACTGTGAAATGTCCTGTGCGTCAACCTATTTAAAGGAGGATCTTGTTGTCGCACGGTTAAGTTGTATCATTGGTCATTATTGATGTGAGTAGAAATTATTTATATTTATAGTATATAATGATAATAATGTTGTTTTAATTTAATTATCGATTGGCCTCTATTTTATAGTATTATTGTTTTATATTATTATCGAGCTGGTATATATACGTCTTTGTTAATATGATTAATAATTATTTTAAGTGGTAATAATAATAATAATAATAATAATAACAATATTATTATTTTAATTATCGATCGACGATAACTCATTATTTTTATTGTCGATTGTTATCAACTTCATTATTAATTATCGTTAAGTGATTTTATTGTTTGGTTGGTCACTTTGCAGAATGAACCCCGTTCCACGCTGAGGAAGGGGTTACCCATCTTGGTGCCATGGTCGTTCCTTGCTTCGTGTTTGCTTTTGAATGTCAACCTCTAGTTTTTTTGCGCTTGGTCGCTTAGGCCTTTTCGCATGTTGTTTTAATCATTGTGAGTAATGGAGAATTTGATTCTTACTTCCTCTAGCTTGCTCGTGTGTACGTGATATAATTTTCTTGGGTTGAATAGTAATCATACAAAAATTCTTATACCTTTTTAGCTTATGAGAACTGTTCGGGTAATCTTGTAACACCTTTTACTATTTTATTAAATTAATCTTCTTGTGTATGCTTTGTGAGCTTACCTTAGTTATTAGAGATTTTGTTTACCCCGTATCTTTGCATAAGGAGGGGCTCATGGGGACGCCATGTCATGGTGAGGACTGCCTAGTTTTTGAAACTTTTAAAATTCTTTCACCTACCCTCCACTACCACCTTGGCCGACCAGGTCCATTCGCATGTCTTGCTGCAAGTAAATGGCGTTAGATTCCTCCCAACCACTGAACTACCAATACTTATGGTATTTTAATGTATCCTTCTTGGCATGTTCAACTTTCCTTGTTGGTGGTCGCACATCCTCCATTTATTAATTCTTGATTTGCTAATCTGCTGCCTTTCATGGTCTGCCTGCTATATTCTGCCCTGGCTGCATGAGTTTGTGTGGTCTCATGTACTGGTTTTTATCACGGCTCTTGCAGACTAGTTCCTTGTTGAGGAGGGGCATGGAAACTTGCTGGAGATGCGTGGTTGGTTCTAAACCCCTTGCTTGGCTATGTTCTCCCCCCCCCCCCTCTTTCATGTACTAAATGTGGAAATCCTGATTTCCCTTCACCGTGGTTTCCTTTTATTCCTCTTTTTGCTAGGTGTATGGGTAATTATTTTTGCTAGCACATTTTCTCTGCCTCTTTCTTGACTACGTGAATGTTGGGTTAGGGGAACTGATCAACTTTGACACCTTTTGGTTCATTTTTAGAGACCCTTCCCTTCTTACCTTGCTACGTGGAAATGTAGTGAGACCACATCTCTTTAAGGCAGTTTGTCAAACAGTTTTCTTCCTCGTGGGTGCTTCCACACCATACAAAACAAAAATTTGATTTTTCCATTATGCTAGATGGATGTCCATGATCCACTCTAAACATTCTTCGGACTGCATTGGGAAGATGTGGCAAGTATTTTAGACCACCTACCCTGGCGTGAACTCCTGTCTGTGGCCAAGTGGAGATGATCGATGGTTTGGTGCACCCAACAGCTTGAAGAAAGGAAAATGGAATTAGGCTTGGGTTGCTGTTGCAGCCATGTTTTCAGCAGTCCTTGTATTGGGAAGACACAAAAGCATGATAAGCCTAACCGTCTCTCGTAATGGTTTATTCCCTTTCGATTGGGGTAAATTAATCTTCTACAATTTTTGTTTGAATCTGTAGAGAGCGTTGCGACATGGACTTATAACATAATTGCATGAGCTGATCTCTCTTGCCCCTGTAGTTTATCTCTGCCCCCTGCAGGTCAACAATTTGTAACCGTGGCTTACTCTTCTTTGATTTTGATGTAGTGATACTTTTTGCTCCCACTCGATCCTAGGCTTTTGTATCTCATTTATTTTTTAACTTTGGGATGTACTTCCATACCGCCCAATTCTTTTGTGAATTATCTTGTATCATTTTACTTATTAAATTAATATAAGATCTCATTCATTAAAAAACACATTTTTTGATATATATTTTTATTTTGTATAGAATCTTTTTACAACAAATTATGCAAATAGTATACTAATTTAATTGAAAACTCCAATATTAGCTAATAATGTGTACTCGAAGTCCATTATTCATTGGAAAATTACATCATCTATATGTGGACGAATATACACTTTTCCACCTTTTGTAGAGAGTAGGTCCCCTTAACCCTTTTCCCTTATTTACCTATAATCCCACCAAATAAAAATAATTCGCTGGTAGGCATTCTCCTTTGAAGATGCTCCTGCTGGAAAGTATCAAATTCTAGCGGATCCAATGTTTACAGGTTGCCGGATTTTAGATATTTGTTGTTTGCCGGATTTTGGATATTTATAGTTGCAATAGTATTCACAATTAATATATTTGGTGAAATAGTGTGTGAGTTGTCTTGCATATTTATTTGCTAAAGCAATGTTTTTTACTGAATAGTGTTTGGAATTAATTTGGTGAAAACAACATAAATGCATAAGTAAATATCAAATATATTTTCTTATTCAATTCCCTCAATAATAAATTTACAATTTAATCTCACTGACATTAAACTCGTGTGCAATTGCTAGTAATAATACATCGTTCCACTTTATATTAAGAGGGGCAATAGAAGTCAAGACTATAATATTAGCAATCCGATTCTGTCCGGAAGACAACTTTGTTCATGAAATTGGGATTGAAAATTGAAAGAAAAAAATCACTTACAGGAATTTCCATGTTGTGGGTAGTAAGACAACTGCAAGAAGAACAAGTACTACATTGAAATGAATAGCACCTAGCCATAAAATGATTGAGTGCAGAATGAAATCCTAATTTATATTGATTGGAACTAATAATAACTGTTGGTTCGGGCATTTCCATCTTTTGTTCATCTGCCATCTACTCCTGACTGGTTTCAAATCAATGCAATGCCAAAGATACAATCACTTTCTATCCCTGCAAAAATATAATACACAGCCAGTAAAGTGGAGGCAGAGCACCAAATATGCAGAAGACGTAGCCCATCCATTTCATCCACTGGAATGACATGATGTTGCTGCTCATGACATCCACTGCACAAGCGCTCCCATTGCCCATCCATTTCATCCACCGATTTGGGGATTTGGATACCATTTATAAGGATGATTTTCTTCAGCATAATTTCAAAGACGTCCTTCTTCTCCATTACTGGCCAAGAGAGCCCTAACATGATGTTCACTCGAAGATTGAAGGCCCTGCAGCGTGGGATGCGGATAAAAATTTTACACAGCAGTGGACAAAAAGGACAGATCCGAGGCTGCTTCTTGATTTTCTGTTTCGTAGTAAATTTCCTATCCTCACACTTCTTGAGAGCATTCAAGATCACCAGCGTGGTAAGCTCGATTCTCTTCGCCGACCAACGACACTGCAAATCTACAGTTATGGGGTTGGGATTGACGGAACTCTTGTCATTCTTGGTGCCCTTCTGAGAAATATAGCTTTTAATGGCGGCGCCACCACTATTGCTGCTGCTCGAGGAAGAGGATTCCATAGGAAGGCAGGCCTTGAGCTCCATCATGAAATAGAGCAGATCTCCAACTGTCTGCAGCGGCTTGCCACTAATTCTCATGTAGCCATGTATGATTCCGAGTACTTGAACATCTGCCCTTTCAAAGTGTTGCGCTATGAGCGTCAAGGGATTTCCATGGACAACCTAGATGGCTTTGGTGTACATTTGCTGAGTCACCCAAAAGCTGTCATGGTCAAATCCGTAACACCATCCTCCAAACCAGGATTCTACATAAACAACCACAGTTCAGGAGCCTGAATTCCATCTTCTCTTGTGCGTTACATCTTCCACACTAATCTTCCTATAAAATTTTACAAAAAACTAATTATTTACCCTCCTCTTTCTCCTAAAATACAATCTCTAAGCTTAAACTTGGAAGGTTTTAGGCTCATGCACCACAAAAACGTTTTGAAAAACATCAAAATACAGAAATCCGGCTTTAATGTTTTCCCTAAGATGTAAATTTAAATGAAGAAGAATTACCTGGCTCGCAACATTATGCACATTCTGTCCCAAAGATCCATAAGGTCCCTTCCGAAGACATATTTGGAACCTTTCTCTCGGCCATTGATAGAGAGAAAATGTCCAAAGCCATTTCCATGGATGATGCCGTGAAAGAGGTCCTGAAGGAACAGAGGCCTGGAATGTGTAAATTTTCAGGTCCATAGATGATGGCTCGGCTGTTGGGTTTCCTGCAAATTCAAGCCTCGAACTTGCGCTGGTTACCATGAAAGACCAAGTGATAGATCAGAACATCCACTGTGCATATGTGGAGGCCATTCTTCAGGGAAAGAACTTCATCTAGATTGAAAATCAATATTTTTTTCGGAAGCTGCACTTCCTAGGCAGAGGATCTTGACTGTGTATGTATCGACCTTGTTCTGATCGAGATAGTGAGCAAGATCAGGGCCAAGGAAAGATTTGTAGTGTATGTTATGACTCCACCGCACAACCGCTGCCTCCTGATGTTGTCCCTGCCCTTTCCACTTCCTCCGTGCCCCTGGGGCTTCCTCCTTAGGGCCCTGCCGCCTCTGCCATTGCTCAAAGAGAATATGTTATTGTGGACAATCTAACTTCAGCCACTCATCTCTCTCAGCAGGCACTCACTCTTCCCCGACTCGTCCCCCCTGTAATGGATTGCCTATTTTCATAATGGAAGCCACGATTTGGGAAAGAAAACAGAATAAACCCTAACTCTATTCTACTTCGGAAAAGAAAATACAATTTTGTTTTATTACAAAGAACGAAAATAAAATTAGAGACGAAAGTTCAATCAAAAAATTAAAAATTAAAAATTAGAGACAAAAAAATAATAATGTCTCTAATATTTGTCTCTAATGACCCCCCCGTGTAGTAGTGTATGAAGTTACCAAGTCGGGAAAAACCAATAAGCTCACAAGAGGTTTATGAACAGGAGCTCGTGCACAACTTCATTACCTTAGGTGTTTGATGAGGGAGCATTTGGATTTATGAACAATATCCACTCCATAAAAATACGGGTTTGGGTTCTTATGTGCATTTGTAAGCATCTCTTTGTTTGTACAATATGCTTCCTTTGACGACAATTTAGCATGCGTAAACAAAGAACAAGCAACTATTCGAAAGCATCACAAAGAGTCCAACAAAACATTAAAGGAAAATGAAGATTGATCAAGACGGCTTCAACCATCTCCTAGAGATGAAGTGACCCCTATTTGGAACAATGGCTCTTGCACCATTTTATATAGGAGGCAATTGCATAACCACAATTTACAGTAATGATCATTTTCCGCAACACATGGATAATAATTCTTTTATATAGAATCCATGATTTAAAATTGACATATTTGAAATAGATCTTTTTTTATTAATATTTTAAATTTTGCAATATATTACCTTGTTTATTTTATTTTTTATAAATTGTAAACAGAAATTTAATAATTTCAAAAACAAATATAAGCTATGAATTGTAGAGGTTTACCACAACTTTAAAGCTGATAAGGTAAAAATACTTTTACCCACCTATGCTTCGCTAGATATGATTAAATTTTAACGAGGAATTAATGTGTTAGTAGAGGGAATTGAATTGAGGCGATATTTTGATTTTGTTGCAAGATTTCTTGCTATGCAGGCTTAACGGTTTCTTTCTAATGCTGGTAAATATCATAATTTTGTTGCACAATTTCGTAGCATTCGGGGATAGTATTAGCTGCTTTCCCGTAATGTTACTAGATATGATCGAATCCTGTAAAATCGAGCGAGATAAATAAGAATAAATGTGAAGTATAAATATATTAGCATATTACAATGTAAAATAATTAAGTGTATGTGGAGCAGAGAAACAGAAGAAGAACAATGATTATTGTGAGAGGAATAAGACTGATATTTATTGTTTTATGTTATCTTTTACTCCTGCTTTCACCGTCTTCTGCCATCCGATCAGGTGAAATGATTTTTCATTATATTTCTCTTATATATAGATAGTCCTCTTCCGTTGTGATGTTTAGTGTATCATTCTTTTAGGTAATATATGTTAGATATAATGTACTCGCCTGATCAAGGAGTTGAAAAACAAATGGGATCTGTGGCAGTTGTGCAGATCACAGCATGTGCAAGGTATAATCTCATCCACAGTTACTCAACCACTTGTTTTTCAACTCCGTGATCAGGCGAGACTAATAGTTATAATAGGAATGAGAGGAGTAAGAGCGATGTAATTTGTTCATCTTAAATTAATAAAGCTTGATATATTGTGTTGTAGATATTTCCCTAAACATTCAACTGGAGTTTTATCACATAAATTTTATATTTAGATTTTTGTATGTTTGATCATCTTTTTTTATTAAAATTCTATGTTACTAGAGCTGGTATTTTGATATCTAATTTTTTTATTAAAATTCTATGTTACTAATTAGGTGTATTTATCATTGTGGAGAGTTCATATGTACTTTTTTCATCTTGATTTCATAAAGCTTGATATATTGTACTGTGGATATTTCCCTAAACATTCAGCTAGAATTTTCTTAAGTGAATTTCATGTTTCGATTCTTGCATGTTTGATATTTTTTTAATTAAAATTCTATGTTACTAAAACTGGTATTTTGATATTCAGCTTTTTGATTCTTTATTGTCGTGTCTGGTTTCCTAACAGTATCAAAGTCATTCAGGCTGCAAATTCATTAGCATCCCAAACAAAAATATAATAATATTCAAATGTTGTGTATTTTTCAGAACCATGGACAGCTCAAATAGCCACTGCTCCTGCTGCTGCTCCAGCCAATCAAACTTCCCTCACTGATTATGCTCATGTTGAAGATGTTTACGGCGGTTTCCCATGTTTATGCTGTTGGATTATTCGAGTCAAGCATAACGAATGCTGTAATGATCCAAATTGCCGGCAATGATAATTTTCATTAATGCAAAATTGAGAATAAAACAAAGATTGGATTAAAAAAATTTGGAAGATAATTGTAGAAGCTATTTGTAATCCTTTCAAGACGAGATGATTCGAGAATAAAAGATTGAAGAAGAGAATTGACACAAATATTACAGTGTATATCCCTCTTTTTAAATTTCTTTATTAGAGAATGTATAATAATTTTTTCTGATTACAACATTATTCATGAAAACAATGAAAATGACTGAGAAGGAAATACCCTTCAATATATTATAATAGAATGTCAGTCCATATGTGTTGATAAAAAAAATACACTAAATCACGAGACCTAAAAAATCAATCATAATTAAGGAGGCAAATAACACAACCAAACAAGGAAATAATTTGTGCGTAACTAGTGACAATAATGTATTAAGAACGTGAAATGAAATTATTTAGATAGATCTTAATCTCTGTAACACTAAATAATATCAAAATATAGAGAATTGATCATAGTATATAAGTAGAACCACTCAAGGTTTTGAGGAGGAAACTTCCAAAGTATACAATAAGACTAATTGTTCAATATGATGATAATATGCTACTTTCTAATTCCCATCTATATACCCTACTACATTCACTACAAGATAATGGGTCATGTATCCACAATTTTTCTACAATTTTGTTGTGGATATTTTATCTAAAATTGTGAATCCAATTTTGTGGACTTCACCTACAATTTATTTGTGGAAAAATCAAATGTGACAAAAAATGTGGTAAAATCTACACTCAAAATTATTGTTAAAATTACACAATATTATAATTGTGGAATTTATGACAATTTCAATATTGTAACATTTCTACAATGTAACTTATTGTGAAAATTTTCACAATTAAAAAATTCCACCACAATTTAAAATTGGTAATGTACCACTACATTAATAATGATATGGGTCCACAAGTTTAAAATTTGAATTCTTTCCACAATTTTAAAATTGTAACTATTTCAACATATATATATATATATATATATATATATATATATATATATATATATATATATATATATATATATATATATATATATAGAATATTATTTTGTAATTAAAAATTATAATTTCAACAAAAATTTAATATGTCAAAATTATTATAACTTTTTTAATCATATATATCACAATTAAAATAAAAATATAATATGTAATAGTAAATTATTTGTAGAATATTTACATAATATTTTAAATAATGTTCCATAAAACCAAAATTATTACTTTTAATTAGGAAAATATTTTATTTATTTATTATAAAATGAAGCATAGTTTCAAAGGAAAGTAAAAATAATATTAATAGAATTTTTTTTGAATTCATACATCATCAATGCTTAGAACTAATAAAATCTGAAAATAAATATTATTTTCCTTCAATTTCTATTTCTTTATATATTTGAAATCCTTAGTTTTCTTAACATTATTTTATTTTTAAATATAATTTAAGAATTATGTTATATAAGAATTATAATTTCTTTAACATAATTTCATAGTTTTACTCCTACACTATCGTTGGTATTCGGAGCCATTATTTAAAATTCTTATTTTTTAATGATAAATATGCTACAAAAAAGTATTGTCGAGGTATCAAAGGTTCAATTTTGTTAATTGGAAATTACAGTTTTAAAGTCTCAAAAATACTATATTTGTTTATAACATGATTATAAATGAACATTCCCATTTACATACTTGAAATTTTCCATAATCTTTTATGAATGGAGGACGTGTTGGTAGATGTGGACATCCACGTATGCAAACTTAATCTCCTCGGCCTTTTGCTGACAAACCACTCCACCCACCACATTTAATTCCTTCTCCTAACTTCTTGTAATGCCCCCAACCTACCTTGTCTCGGTTAGCATTATCTCCTGACTGCGTGGAGGATGGAGACATTAATTTCTGACTGATTTTCCAGATTTGCAAATCTTTTTGTTTTCTTGTTTGACCTGCTTGCTTATCCTCTCAGACCGCGTGAGATCTCCCTTGGATAGCCTGCATGTGGAGTGGTTGAGAAGGCATCAAAATCTTGTCTGTCAAGTTCCTTTTCTCACGGTTTCTCCTAGACGCCTCCTTCCTGCCCTGAATCACGAATGCTTGTTTGCGCTCCATCAGATGCTGCAACAGATGAATTGCTACAGTGTGTTCTGGATAGTGGATTCATTGATGATGAAAAGAAGGTATATCACCCTGATGTTGCGTGGGTGGGTGTGGACTCTCAAAATCGTGCTGCATAGGCAGTTTCAGTTGAGCGTAGAACCGAAATTTCTCCTAGGAAAGTGCCGTGAGGAAGTGATTTGCTATATGCAGCAGCTACAGGGTAGAGAAGTAAACTTATCCCAGAAAATCAGCGGCCTCTAGAGAGAGTTAAAGTGCGACAGCTGCTGCAGGGTGATCCCAAGGAACCGTTGGTGTCAATCCTAATATTCTGGTTACACATGACCACAGTCGTGACCAGTTGTTGCAAAATCTTGTAGCTGTAGTAGAAGAACGAGATAAAGTTTTAGTTGAGCTGTCTTGCCTTTTCATTTTGGAAAGTCGCTTCCGTCCAGGTGGTGAATTTAACATGGAAGAAGCTCGATCAAATCTTGAGGCAAGTTTTGCAAGCAGGGCATAAATCTACTTTGGAACCAGAAAAGATGGAACTTGACACCCAAAAGGAACACATGGAACATGTCGACTCTATCCAAAAGAGTCCTTTGGGAGTGCTACAGAGTTCTGAGGTTTTGTACCATGATGGAATGGAAGGTGCAGCAGATGACTCTGAAACCACACACACTGTTCAAGGGTTGAATGAGAGCAGCATAGATATAAGTGCACCAAAAGCCCTGGATTCCTCTGCGTGTTTTCAGAAGCCTGGACTTGGAGATGAGGCAGAAGCAAAGCCAGAAAATTCATTTGACAAAGATGAAATGATGATATCGAGTCTCTGTGGCACAAGCATGGTGGAGAAACACTCTAGTATATTAAGTTCAAAAGAGCCTATGGATTTGGGGGATGCACATATTCAATGTGAGGGTCTGGATGCTCCCCTGCACAGACTTGGAGAGGAAGCCAAAATCAGTTCTGATGAAGAAGTCTTCCATATTTCGGGTAAAATGGCAAATCAAATACATTCAAAAACAAGTGAATATCAATTGGAAGAGAAAGAAGAAAAAGGAAATAGCTTGACAGCTTATTGTGATGAAAATTTGAAGATATGCGAGACTGTCTTAAATTCAGTTGATATGACAAAATCTGATGTAGTTGCAGTCAGTCCAGAGGCTACAAGGGTTGATGATGAATATCAATCTGTAAGTACAGATGCTATTTCCTATGACTATAAATCTGAACCCAGACATAGTTATGAGGAATCAGATGCCTCAATCGTCAAGCAGGACATGGTTGAGTGTGAACCTCATAGAGGCCGATCTGTTTCATATCAGAATATTCATGAAAGCACAATTTACTTTGCAATTATTGAACCTACTGGAAAACGTGACAGCTGTGTAGCTTCGACTTTTGTTGGGGATTGAAGAGCATAGACAAGGCATTTTAGCTGTTTTATTGAAAGCCTGAAGAATGTGACCGGCATACCTTTGCTGTTTGGAATTGTGAACCGGCAAGGCAGAGTATCTTGCCATTTGTTCTTATATTCAGAAGATATTACGCAGGAGACCTTTTCTAATCAAGAATCTTGAAAATGTTATGCGAAAGTATTTACAGTCCCTTGAGCTTTTTGAGGAAAATGAAAGAAAGAAGCTGCTATTTTCACCGCACTCACTTTCTCTCAGAAACTGTCTGGGCTTCCACCAGAAACAGTTTTTCAACCTCTGCTTAAAGACAATCTTGTGGCCAAGGGCATCGTGCTTTTATTCATCACAGACTTTTTCAAGGAGTACTTGGTTGATAACAGCCTTGATGATCTCATAGGACTGCTGAAGCGAGGGAAGATGGAAGACAATCTCCTCAAGTTGTTTCCAGTGCAGAAGCGTACTACAAGGTGGTGTGAGGTGGATTTGTGAAAGGACTCAACTGTTAAATTTTCTGCCCCATCTGTCTATCCAGTTATCACATTTGGCCCTTTGACATCGCCAGCAGCAGTACTCACATCCTTGTCTCATGCTATTGTTTTTATGCTGGCCCGTGTGGAGTCTGTACGACCTGTTGAAGCTGGAGAAATAGGCAAGATATTTCTACACTTTTCTACTGTTATTTTATTTAAAAATATTGTGAAATCGAACCACTTTTCCTTGCATTGATTTGTCAGTTGGATGTCATGATGGGAGATTTCCCTTTCTGCTTGTTTCTTCTTGTTTTAGCTTTTATCGTTGACTGTATGTGGGTCGAAAGGATGCGTGTGCCCTCTCCTCTGAATGTTATGTTTCTCTTACTCGAATGATAGACCTTCGTCTGTTTGTTTATGTATTAATTCTTCTCGGCGATTGAGTTGCAAGTTATTATGTTGATCAAGCTAGTATTTTCGATATCATGGAAGTAAGTTTACGATAACTATGAAACCCCCTTCCTAGCACCCAAGTTTGTCCTTGACGTTCTTTGTTAGCTCCTTCGCAAGTCCCTTTGATAACCTTTTGGCATCGAGAAAGAAAGGTTGTAGGATTGTGTGAGCAATGCGTGGGCTAGTCAGCTTAGAGTTTTGGTATTAAAACTGGTAGAATGAAAAGGTTTGTTTGCAACGTGTTTTTCCATCTCGCGTGTTTAGACTCTTATACTATCTTTCATCTTGTTTCTAGGCTTTTAAGGCCATCCTCAGGAAGTGCCTTGACCATCCCTATCAACTTGAACCATAACTAGCTTTTCGGATCAACTAAGCTGGAGGTTTCATTGTGTGAATCCTGTACCTCGTTGACACTAGAATAGTTGGTCTAATCCCCTCTCAGAATCATTGCTGATGGCGCTCTTCTATTTTTTCCTAACTTGCATTATTTGCTCCCTTGTAATGTTAACGCTATTAATTAATATTGGTCGGTTTTTATGCACGTAATTACCGTAATAGTTTGTGATGGAAATTTCCTTAAATGTGATTAACCTTCGGGAAAAACTCAGCTTTCATTTGATAGTCTTATGGATTCATAGCGGAAGGTTTTGTTTTGATAATGTCACTTTGAAGTTATGTTTGTATCTTTGTGCGACGGTTGACTGTGTTACCCAGGGTTGCCGTAAAATATGGTTGTTTTGGGATGTGGGCAATTTATTTTAAATTAACCAAACATTAGTACTGTAGTGGAGGTTTGCAAACCTTTAGTGTTATAAAAATTTGTTGATGACATTATTGTATACTCTTGTTGGACGGAACCCCCTTCTTCTCTCGCGTGTTTGCTACTAGCCTGTAAGACTTTGACCCTTCCTGGATGATTGGTAAATCTCCTTGTAGTTAATGGTCAAAACTAGTATACTTTGCCTTCGCTTCGAAACTTATGTTGTGTGTATACTCTAATTGATTTCCGGTTTGAAACTCATTTATGCATGGCTTTTGTGTTAATTTCTGAAACCCGTGTTTCCCCCTTCTTGGGCCGATCAACTCTTGTTCTTTTGGAAAAATATTATTTTAGCCTATGCGTTTGGTACCTTTGATAAATTTCTAGATGACTGGTATATGTATCAAATCTCAATCTTGTAATTATTGTTTAATCACTTACTTGATGGGGATTCTGTTTTTGCTAGATTGTTTGTTTTCTCCTTATAGGGCCAAGGGCCATTCTCATATGATTGTTACTTTCGTTGCATTTGCTCCTAACTGAAGTACAAGGTCTTCTCCTTCTTTGATCGACATGTTATAGACTTTATTATAACTTGATGTGCTCATAGTGTTTAGAGGTTTGACCCAAATTCTTGTAATAAGGTGCTTCTTTTCATGATATTGTTAGATAATAGTTATGGTGGTTTTGTGTAGCCTTATCTTGCTCAGTTCTCGTGAACTGACTCTTGTAGAAAATTTGCTGCAGATGGATTTTGCATGTAGATGAGGGATAGATTTGTAGACTTTTGTCATCAACCTCAGTTGAGAAGATCCTTTGCTCGAAACCTTTTTATGTTGTTCAACTTTTGTTAACGTCCAGTGGAAAGTTTAAAAGAGGATTAATGTCTTAGTATAAAGTATTGTGGACTTTGTCATCTGAACTTTGGAAACCTTGTATTGTTTGACCATCATTGAAATTATAAGAAAATTTGGTTATTGTGGTTGAGTGACTTGTGGAGTATCAGTATTTTAAGAAATGATGTAATCTTGTTTTGTTCTCGTAAATGAGTGTTGCTTCAACCTTGCCTTGAGAATAAATTTTGAGTTAAACCTTGATATGACTTAGTAATAAAGTGTCATAAGTAAACTAACATGGGATTGTTTAATACTTCTGGAAGTTAAATTAAAAGTTGCATTCAAATAAAGTAACGTAGGGGTCACCAACTTGAGAGCAAGAAATTCTCTAAGTAAACAAGGGCAAGACTATCATTGCAAGTAAACTTTATATCATGATAACCCTAGCTCCTCTAGTGAACATTATTTCCTTTTATGGTGAAATTTGTAAAATGACCCTAAGGTGAAATGAACTGTTAGTTGTTTGAAGATGATAAGATTTAATAAGCCAGAGAAAACAAATTGGAGACCTCACCATCTTTCTCACCGCCATTTGGAAAGTAAATTTTTACTTCTTGTTAATACTTTTAGCGAAGCCTAAGTAAAGTTGTTGTTAATTCTGGTTAAGAGCCCTAGCTTCAATTTAATACTGGCAATAACTAATGAGGTCCTAAAAATGTTTCATCTCGACCTTCTCCCTCTAACCCTTTTTCAAGGCACCTTGTATCTCTTCTCTTAAGTGTGTTGAACTTAAAACCATGTTGTCTTGTGAGCAAGAACGAATCTTAGTAGCGTTAGTGGTGAGCAGATGGCCTTGTGGAATTTAAATACTCCTTTTTCTTGATAAACGAATTAAGTAAATAAATGTCATAATAGAGAAGATTTAAAGATAATTACTCAATGTCAAAGGAATAATCTTGGCTTGGCAAGTTGAATTATACGGATCATATCTTGAGCCTCCTTGGAAAACGTAAGCTAAGAATTGCAAGATATCTTATTAAAATAAATAACCCTCAAGAATAACTCTTTGTGGTTGGCCCTAACTGTAAGTGTGTTCTGTGAATGGACTTCTATGTTGTCTTGTCAAAAAGAAAAGTAAATTGTCCTTGATTTGTGTGAACGTTTCCGTGCTGCCTTTATGGCCATCCTTGTATCAAGTTGTTCACAGTGTTAGTTGTATACTTGGTGACGACATGTTGCGTCATGTTATGTGTCAAGCAAGTCAAAAAAAAATTATCCTGTATTTCACTGTGTTGTTCATGTGTGGATTTTTTGGGTCGTTACACTTGGTATCAGAGCGTAGGTTCATGCTCTCGAACCTATGGGCCGGATTGGTGTTATATGATGATGTTACATGGTGGTGGTGGTGTTACATGATGATACTGCATGATGATGATGATGTTGCATGATGGTGGTAGATATTGGAAGAGTAATGTGCTTCAAGCGTGATGTGATTATTGTCGTAATTGTGATATTGTGAACGCACATGATGTGTATGTCACCTTGTGCATGTTTGTGATCATGTTGATATGTTGGGGATGGGAGTATTCTCTCTCCTTCTTGTGGATTCTATGAAGAGTTCACGTGTGAATTACTATTTGTGATGTGTGAAAAGAATTATAATGTGGATGACATAGTGTTGGAGCATTGTGACATATTGTGATATGTAGGTGTATCAATGTGTTGTATGACTAGATTGATGTTAAAAGAAATGAGTTGTATCATGATGTTTTTACCATGTTCTGAAGAAATGTGTGTACCACCTTGTTATGTAGCAATGGATGTTATGTTGAGATGTACTATGTTCATCGTATGTATGACTGTGCAAATATGTAATGCTTCATGTTGTGATTTGGGGTCATACGGTGAGTGTATGAACCCTATCGTATGGTGATTGCACTTTGGGTGCATAATGTGGTAAAGTGATGTGTTACACTCAGTGAATGTATGATCGTGATCTACCCTGTATATGTACCATATGTAAGATGTTATGGTAGTTATGTGTGTGCCACCGTTATGTTAGTGATGTTGTTGTATGTTATGTTGTGAACCTTACGCTAACCGATCCTGAGGGAAATCGGTAGAAGTGTATGTTGAGAGTGAGGAATGGTGTACCATGGGTCAATAACTCGAGCCAAAACTCGGTTTAGTAGATAACATGTGATTCTTTCCTCTCTCCCTATGTGGTTGTATGTATGCAACCTGAGTGCAACTATGACTATGTTTAGCCTTGTCGAAGTGGTGGCGGGATGATTCAGATGGAGGTGATGACAGTTGTATTATTGATATGTATTTTACGAGCTGAGGCTCGATGTTCTAAGTGCTAGCAACTCGTTGAGTACCCCTTTGGTGGCTAGATAAGGCCACACAGTTATCGTAATGTGACATTATTATAAGTTGATTTTATTCGTAAATTGAGCTTTTTACTTTATTTTGTAAGGACCAGCAACTTTCTTGATTGCCATGCTTTACAATTTTGGGCATTTCCTTGGTTTGTGGCACTAACATGGGGATTTTGATACTAACTATGGCTATTTGGCCATTTATTTTGCTTGATTTTGGGTCTTCTTTTAAATTTGGAATTTTTACCGCCTTGCCCAAGGCTTGTACTTTGCCACTTGGCACTTTGATTGGATTGTTGTGCTGGTTCTATTGTCGTGATGTGTGGAATAGGGTCATGGGATGCACCATGGAATGGTTGGACCTATGGACCCGCTTCGTTGTATAGGGGTATGCCCCAAGGAGTTACAGATAACTAGCGGGTTGTTGAACCACGCGTTATTATGTCACTTGGGTTAGGAGTGTTCGAACTCTATGTGTCTTGGACCATAGGGTCAACCGGCCTCCTTGAGGGAGGCATAAGAGTTTGAGGGAGGAATAAGAGACTTGAGGGAGGCATAAGAGTTTGAGGGAGGCATAAGAGACTTGAGGGAGGCATAAGAGTTTGGGGAGGCATAAGAGACTTGAGGGAGGCATAAGAGTTTGAGGGAGGCTTATGATATTTGTCTGTATGGTTGATGTTTCAGGATATATGTTGAGTTATTGTGATGTTTGGTAGTGGTCTTTTGATGTATGTGTTACTCATGTCAGATGGATATGTGTTGTGATGTTGTGGATATGTCATTGATTCCCTTGTGGACACTATGTACCTGTAGCATGGTTTGGTGTTATGTGAATTTTTCATTGATGCAAATTGAGGAAATGTCTGGTGGATTGTAGTACTCTTTTGTTTGAGTATTTTGGTATGTCAGTCATTGATGTGTGACGAGTACTATGTTATGTGGACTGTGCCTATTCTATTCCGTATTTGAGTAACCTTTTGTGGTGTAATACAATCTTGAAGTATATACTTGTGTACTTGTGAATCTGTAGTGTCTTGTGAACCTGATAGGGTGTTGTGGTAGCAGTTCATGTTGGGCACCCACAATAAGGAATAAATCAAAACTCTTCAATGATGATATTTTATTTTAAAAGAAACTAAAACTAGAAATAATGATAATGGAAAGAGACTAATGAAATGATGAACAAGAAAGAACTGCCAATCTTCACAGAACATTGAAAGTTAAAAATTCTACCAAATGTTCCTAAGGCTACCTTGTGACCGTGTTTTAATCAACTAAAATTTTAAACCATAGGGTGTGTTTTCTTCTTTATCTATCCCTTGTTGCGTACCTTTTCCTTTCCTCTGTGTAATTTCGCATCGAGGACGATGCTTTCTTAAGGGGAGGAGAATGTAATGCCCCCAACCTACCTTGTCTCGGTTAGCATTATCTCCTGACTGTGTGGAGGATGGAGACATTAAATTCTGACGTGATGGAATCCTTGCTGGTGGCCGCACCCACTGATTTTCCTGATTTGCAAATCTTTTTGTTTTCTTGTTTGACCTGCTTGCTTATCCTCTCGGACCGCGTGAGATCTCCCTTGGATAGCCTGCATGTGGAGTGGTTGAGAAGGCATCGAAATCTTGTCTGTCAAGTTCCTTTTCTCACGGTTTCTCCTAGACGCCTCCTTCTTCCTGCCCTGAACCACGAATGCTTGTTTGCGCTCCATCAGATGCTGCAATAGATGAATTGCTACAGTGTGTTCTGGATAGTGGATTCATTGATGATGAAATGAAGGTCTATCACCCTGATGTTGCGTGGGTGGGTGTGGACTCTCAAAATCGTGCTGTACAGGTAGTTTCAGTGGAGCGTAGAACCGAAATTTCTCCTAGGAAAGTGCCGTGAGGAAGTGATTCGCTATATGCAGCAGCTACAGGGTAGAGAAGTAAACTTATCCCAGAAAATCAGTGGCCTCCAGAGAGAGTTAAAGTGCACAGCTGCTGCAGGGTGATCCCAAGGAACCGTTGGTGTTGATCCTGATGTTCTGGTTGCACATGACCACAGTCGTGATCAGTTGTTGCAAAATCTTGCAGCTGTAGTAGAAGAACGAGATAAAGTTTTAGTTGAGCTGTCTTGCCTTTTCATTTTGGAAAGTCGCTTCCATCCAGGTGGTGAATTTAACATGGAAGAAGCTCGATCAAATCTTGAGGCAAGTTTTGCAAGCAGGGCATAAATCTGCTTTGGAACCAGAAAAGATGGAACTTGACACCCAAAAGGAACACATGGAACATGTCGACTCTGTCCAAAAGAGTCCTTTGGGAGTGCTACAGAGTTCTGAGGTTTTGTACCATGATGGAATGGAAGGTGCAGCAGATGACTCTGAAACCACACACACTATTCATGGGTTGAATGAGAGAAGCATAGATATAAGTGTACCAAAAGCCCTGGATTCCTCTGCGTGTTTTCAGAAGCCTGGACTTGGAGATGAGGCAGAAGCAAAGCCAGAAAATTCATTTGACAAAGATGAAATGATGATATCGAGTCTCTGTGGCACAAGCATGGTGGAGAAACACTCTAGTATATTAAGTTCAAAAGAGCCTATGGAGTCGGGGGATGCACATATTCAATGTGAGGGTCTGGATCCTCCCCTGCACAGACTTGGAGAGGAAGCCAAAATCAGTTCTGACGAAGAAGTCTTCAATATTTCTGGTAAAATTGAAAATCAAATACATTAAAAAACAAGTGAATATCAATTGGAAGAGAAAGAAGAAAAAGGAAATAGCTTGACAGCTTATTGTGATGAAAATTTGAAGATATGCGAGACTGTCTTAAATTCAGTTGATATGACAAAATCTGATGTAGTTGCGGTCAGTCCAGAGGCTACAAGGGTTGATGATGAATATCAATCTGTAAGTACAGATGCTATTTCCTATGACTATAAATCTGAACCCAGACATAGTTATGAGGAATCAGATGCCTCAATCGTCAAGCAGGACATGGTTGAGTGTGAACCTCATAGAGGCCGATCTGTTTCATATCAGAATATTCATGAAAGCACAATTTACTTTGCAATTATTGAACCTGCTGGAAAACGTGACAGCTGTGTAGCTTCAACTTTTGTTGGGGATTGAAGAGCATAGACAAGGCATTTTAGCTGTTTTATTGAAAGCCTGAAGAATGTGACCGGCATACCTTTGCTGTTTGGAATTGTGAACCGGCAAGGCAGAGTATCTTGCCGTTTGTTCTTATATTCAGAACATATTACGCAGGAGACCTTTTCTAATCAAGAATCTTGAAAATGTTATGCGAAAGTATTTACAGTCCCTTGAGCTTTTTGAGGAAAATGAAAGAAAGAAGCTGCTATTTTCACCGCACTCACTTTCTCTCAGAAACTGTCTGGGCTTCCACCAGAAACGGTTTTTCAACCTCTGCTTAAAGACAATCTTGTGGCCAAGGGCATCGTGCTTTTATTCATCACAGAATTTTTCAAGGAGTACTTGGTTGATAACAGCCTTGATGATCTCATAGGACTGCTGAAGCGAGGGAAGATGGAAGACAATCTCCTCGAGTTGTTTCCAGTGCAGAAGCGTACTACGAGGCGGTGTGAGGTGGATTTGCGAAAGGACTCAACTGTTAAATTTTCTGCCCCATCTGTCTATCCAGTTATCACATTTGGCCCTTTGACATCGCCAGCAGCAGTACTCACATCCTTGTCTCATGCTATTGTTTTTATGCTGGCCCGTGTGGAGTCTGTACGACCTGTTGAAGCTGGAGAAATAGGCAAGATATTTCTACACTTTTCTACTGTTATTTTATTTAAAAATATTGTGAAATCGAACCACTTTTCCTTGCATTGATTTGTCAGTTGGATGTCATGATGGGAGATTTCCCTTTCTGCTTGTTTCTTCTTGTTTTAGCTTTTATCGTTGACTGTATGTGGGTCGAAAGGATGCGTGTGCCCTCTCCTCTGAATGTTATGTTTCTCTTACTCGAATGATAGACCTTCGTCTAGTTTGTTTATGTATTAATTCTTCTCGGCGATTGAGTTGCAAGTTATTATGTTGATCAAGCTAGTATTTTCGATATCATGGAAGTAAGTTTATGATAACTATGAAACCCCCTTCCTAGCACCCAAGTTTGTCCTTGACGTTCTTTGTTAGCTCCTTCGCAAGTCCCTTTGATAACCTTTTGGCATCGAGAAAGAAAGGTTGTAGGATTGTGTGAGCAATGCGTGGGCTAGTCAGCTTAGAGTTTTGGTATTAAAACTGGTAGAATGAAAAGGTTTGTTTGCAACGTGTTTTGCCATCTCACGTGTTTAGACTCTTATACTATCTTTCATCTTGTTTCTAGGCTTTTAAGGCCATCCTCAGGAAGTGCCTTGACCATCCCTATCAACTTGAACCATAACTAGCTTTTCAGATCAACTAAGCTGGAGGTTTCATTGTGTGAATCCTGTACCTCGTTGACACTAGAATAGTTGGTCTAATCCCCTCTCAGAATCATTGCTGATGGCGCTCTTCTATTTTTCCTAACTTGCATTATTTGCTCCCTTGTAATGTTAACGCTATTAATTAATATTGGTCGGTTTTTATGCACGTAATTACCGTAATAGTTTGTGATGGAAATTTCCTTAAATGTGATTAACCTTCGGGAAAAACTCAGCTTTCATTTGATAGTCTTATGGATTCATAGCGGAAGGTTTTGTTTTGATAATGTCACTTTGAAGTTATGTTTGTATCTTTGTGCGACGGTTGACTGTGTTACCCAGGGTTGCCGTAAAATATGGTTGTTTTGGGATGTGGGCAATTTATTTTAAATTAACCAAACATTAGTACTGTAGTGGAGGTTTGCAAACCTTTAGTGTTATAAAAATTTGTTGATGACATTATTGTATACTCTTGTTGGACGGAACCCCCTTCTTCTCTCGCGTGTTTGCTACTAGCCTGTAAGACTTTGACCCTTCCTGGATGATTGGTAAATCTCCTTGTAGTTAATGGTCAAAACTAGTATACTTTGCCTTCGCTTCGAAACTTATGTTGTGTGTATACTCTAATTGATTTCCGGTTTGAAACTCATTTATGCATGGCTTTTGTGTTAATTTCTGAAACCCGTGTTTCCCCCTTCTTGGGCCGATCAACTCTTGTTCTTTTGGAAAAATATTATTTTAGCCTATGCGTTTGGTACCTTTGATAAATTTCTAGATGACTGGTATATGTATCAAATCTCAATCTTGTAATTATTGTTTAATCACTTACTTGATGGGGATTCTGTTTTTGCTAGATTGTTTGTTTTCTCCTTATAGGGCCAAGGGCCATTCTCATATGATTGTTACTTTCGTTGCATTTTCTCCTAACTGAAGTACAAGGTCTTCTCCTTCTTTGATCGACATGTTATAGACTTTATTATAACTTGATGTGCTCATAGTGTTTAGAGGTTTGACCCAAATTCTTGTAATAAGGTGCTTCTTTTCATGATATTGTTAGATAATAGTTATGGTGGTTTTGTGTAGCCTTATCTTGCTCAGTTCTCGTGAACTTACTCTTGTAGAAAATTTGCTGCAGATGGATTTTGCGTGTAGATGAGGGATAGATTTGTAGACTTTTGTCATCAACCTCAGTTGAGAAGATCCTTTGCTCGAAACCTTTTTATGTTGTTCAACTTTTGTTAACATCCAGTGGAAAGTTTAAAAGAGGATTAATGTCTTAGTATAAAGTATTGTGGACTTTGTCATCTGAACTTTGGAAACCTTGTATTGTTTGACCATCATTGAAATTATAAGAAAATTTGGTTATTGTGGTTGAGTGACTTGTGGAGTATCAGTATTTTAAGAAATGATGTAATCTTGTTTTGTTCTCGTAAATGAGTGTTGCTTCAACCTTGCCTTGAGAATAAATTTTGAGTTAAACCTTGATATGACTTAGTAATAAAGTGTCATAAGTAAACTAACATGGGATTGTTTAATACTTCTGGAAGTTAAATTAAAAGTTGCATTCAAATAAAGTAACGTAGGGGTCACCAACTTGAGAGCAAGAAATTCTCTAAGTAAACAAGGGCAAGACTATCATTGCAAGTAAACTTTATATCATGATAACCCTAGCTCCTCTAGTGAACATTATTTCCTTTTATGGTGAAATTTGTAAAATGACCCTAAGGTGAAATGAACTGTTAGTTGTTTGAAGATGATAAGATTTAATAAGCCAGAGAAAACAAATTGGAGACCTCACCATCTTTCTCACCGCCATTTGGAAAGTAAATTTTTACTTCTTGTTAATACTTTTAGCGAAGCCTAAGTAAAGTTGTTGTTAATTCTGGTTAAGAGCCCTAGCTTCAATTTAATACTGGCAATAACTAATGAGGTCCTAAAAATGTTTCATCTCGACCTTCTCCCTCTAACCCTTTTTCAAGGCACCTTGTATCTCTTCTCTTAAGTGTGTTGAACTTAAAACCATGTTGTCTTGTGAGCAAGAATGAATCTTAGTAGCGTTAGTGGTGAGCAGATGGCCTTGTGGAATTTAAATACTCCTTTTTCTTGATAAACGAATTAAGTAAATAAATGTCATAATAGAGAAGATTTAAAGATAATTACTCAATGTCAAAGGAATAATCTTGGCTTGGCAAGTTGAATTATACGGATCATATCTTGAGCCTCCTTGGAAAACGTAAGCTAAGAATTGCAAGATATCTTATTAAAATAAATAACCCTCAAGAATAACTCTTTGTGGTTGGCCCTAACTGTAAGTGTGTTCTGTGAATGGACTTCTATGTTGTCTTGTCAAAAAGAAAAGTAAATTGTCCTTGATTTGTGTGAACGTTTCCGTGCTGCCTTTATGGCCATCCTTGTATCAAGTTGTTCACAGTGTTAGTTGTATACTTGGTGACAACATGTTGCGTCATGTTATGTGTCAAGCAAGTCAAAAAAAATTATCCTGTATTTCAGTGTGTTGTTCATGTGTGGATTTTTTTTTGGGTCGTTACACTTTTTTCATATACATCTAGAAACTTCCGTTTTTATAATATGGAAGTTTCTTCGCTTTAAATAATAAAAACTCTGTTTCTTTTTTCACTGTAAGAAGAGGGAATACTCTGTTTTAGAAAGAAGAAGAAGGTGCGTAAAAAAGAGCACATGTAGCTCTGTTCTTTAGCAAATACAATCCTTTTTGTCTCAGTGTGTCTGATTTGTGAAATATAATACAAATATGTTTTTTCATGTACTATATTTTGTTTTTCTTCCTCTTATGGACAACTCTATTATGTAAGATTAAAGTAAT
Source organism: Taxus chinensis (assembly GCA_019776745.2). Lineage (NCBI taxonomy): Eukaryota > Viridiplantae > Streptophyta > Pinopsida > Cupressales > Taxaceae > Taxus > Taxus chinensis. Next base: position 110,044,770 of record CM034156.1, on the reverse strand, counting down.
TTCTGAATGTCTATTTTCTGTATCATCTGGTCTTTCTCCAGAAAACTAGTATTAGAGCATTGTGCAGATATTTCTTAGCATTTGGAGACTTGAGGATATCTTTGCAAATGCCATCAACAACAACTTGTATTCGAAGAAGGGCAGATAGATATTCCATGAGGATTTAGGTTTGTTTTATTTTGTGCTTTCATCTATCTATGTAGGTGAAACTTTTTTTTTAAAAAAGAGGAAGAAATACTGGAACAACAAGTTAGCAAAGAAAAATCTTCGGAGGAATGGGAAACACGAGTTGAAATATTGCACAACCTCAAATACCAACATTTGGAGCATAAAAATGAAAACTATGTTTTGCTCCCAGGATGTTTGGGACTTGGTTGAGAATGGATTTAATGAACCAGTAGACCAGCAAGCATATCAAGCTCTTTAACAAGCAGAGAAGGACTTATTGAAGGAAAACAAAAAGAAAGATGCAAAGGCATTATTATTCATTCAACAAGAAATGAAGGAATCAATCTTTGCAAGAGTAGCAGCTACCACAAGATCAAAACAAGCATGTGATAGTTTGCAAATAGCATACCAAGGCACAAGCAAGGTAAAAATAGTGAAATTACAAATGCTTAGAAGGGATTTCAAAAATCTGCAAATGAAGGATTCAGATTCAACAGATTCATTCTTCACTCATGCAATGACAATAGTTAATCAAATTAGATCTTATGGAGAAACCCTTGAATATCAAAATTTTTTAGAGAAAATACTTAGAATCTTGCCTAGAAAATTTGATTCAATTGTAGTAGCCATTGAGGAATCCAAGGATCTTACACAACTATCAGTAGATGAATTAATACGATCACTCTTAGCACAGGAGCAAAGATTAAATCGGTCAGGGGCATCATCATTGGAGAATGCATTCAAAGCTTAGCTTCCATTTGGCAGAACAAGAGGGAGATCAAATTACTACAGAGGCAGAGGACATTTTACACCAAGAGGAGGAAGAGAAAATACCCAATTTGAAAGCAAAAGACTAGTATCAAGCCCACATACTCATTCTACACCAACAAGAGGAAGAGGTGGCAACCACTCTCATAGCCATCATCAAGGAGAAAGGTATGATAAATACAACGTTCAATGTCATTATTGTAATAAATTTGGGCATTTTGCATCTGAATGTAGAAAAAGACAATATGACATGAATAAGAAAAAGGCACATTTCACAAATGAGAACCAACCCAACAGTAGTGAGAAAAACACCATGTTTATAACATGCAATGTAGCACAAGAGAGTTCTAAAGAGGTATGGTTCCTAGATAGTGGATGTATAAATCACATGAGTGGGATTAAGGAGATGTTTTCAATAATTGATGAATCAGTAAAATCAAAGGTAAAATTGGGGAATGATCACCAAGTATCAATCATGGGAAAAGGATCAATTAATATAAAAACCAAGAAAGGTGAGAAGAAGCATATCCCTGATGTATACTATGTTCCTAGATTGCAACACAATCTCATAAGTATTGGGCAACTAGTGAAAAAAGGATATGGAATATAGTTTGAAAATGGTGAATGTGTGATTCTAGAGAAGAAACCAAGCAATAGGCTGATTACAAAAGTTGAAATGACAAAAAATAGGATGTTCCCACTTGAAATCCAAAGTGAACTATTCCTAGAGCCACACAGATTGCAAAAGGTTGCTGAATTAGCCTTCAAAGGTTCATACAAAAATGAATCTTTGCTATGGCATTTAAGATTTGGGAATTTAAATTTCAAAGGATTACAGTTGTTATATAATAAAATAATGGTATATGGGTTGCCACCAATAGAGCCACTTAAAATAACATGTGAGAGTTGCATATTGGCAAAGCAACATAGCCATAAATTTCCAGTTGGGTAGTCTTATAGGGCAAAGCATCCACTTGAGATAGTGCATTCAGATCTTTATGGAGCGATGCAAACACCATCCATAAGTGGAAGTCTTTATTTCTTGACATTTATTGATGATTTTAGTAGGAAAGTTTGGGTTTATTTCTTAAAAGACAAATCATATGCATTTTCTATTTTTAAAGAGTTCAAGGAAAAAGTTGAAAAGGAAAGTGGAAATTATCAAATTATTGAGAACCGATAGAGGTGGTGAATATATATCAAATGATTTTCAACATTTTTTAAAGAAAAATGGCATAAAGAAATAACTTACAACAATATATACTCCTCAACAAAATGGAGTAGCTAATAGAAAAAAAAATCCAATTATGGAAATGGCACAAAGTATGATAAAAGAAAAAGACCTACAAATGAGTATTGGGCTCAAGCAGTTGCATGTTCAATATACATATTAAATAGATGTTCAACAAAAGTAGTGATAAATAAAATACCAGAAGAATCTTGGAGCAAAAGAAAGCATAATATAGCACATTTGAGAGTCTTTGGATGTTTGGCATACTCCTTGATACCTCAAGAGTTGAGAAAGAAACTAGATGATAGAGGAGAGAAGTGCATATTTGTGGGATATAGTGAACAATCCAAGGCATATAAGTTATATAATCCTATCAGAAAGAAGGTCATAATAATCCGTGATGTTGATTTTGTTGAAGAAGAAGCGTGGGATGGCAGTATAGGCAAAACGAATACAATTGCAGCTAGTGTTCCACAAGAGAATGAGGAGAATGAAACTCAAGTTGTGATTCCTAATACTCAAGCATATGTTCCTATAATGCCTTCTAAGGCACCCACCACTCCAAATCCAACTACTCCAGCAAGTAATAACAGAAGTGAATCTTCGAATCCAACACTTGCATCACTATGATCAACGTCTATAAACACTTCAAAGAAGTCACGTAGTCTAAGAGAGATTTATGATGAAATACAAGAGGCTGAAAATGATGATTTATACTCTAATTTTGCATTCTTAACACAAGCTGATCCAATTTATTTTGAGGATGCCATTAAAGATGACAATTGGATTGCAGCCATGAATTAAGAAATTCAATCAATTGAAAAAAATCAAACTTGGGATCTAGTAGAGCTTCCTAAAGGCAAGGATGTAATTGGAGTCAAGTGGGTTTACAAGGCAATATAATGCTGATGGAAAATTAGAGAAACAAAAGGCAAGACTAGTAGCTAAAGGCTTCACACAACTACCTGGCATAGACTATAATGAAACATTCACACCTGTGGCAAGATTGAATACCATTAGGATGGTTTTATCCATAGCAGCTCAAAACAATTGGAAGGTTTACCAAATGGACGTCAAATAAGCAAAATTGAATGGCATTTTAGAAGAAGTGTATATAAAACAACCACCTGGTTATCAAGTTTTGGCAGAAGAACATAAGGTATACAAACTGAAAAAGGCACTTTATGGTTTGAAGCAAGCTGCTAGAGCTTGGTAATGCAGGATATACTCTCACCTTGTGAACAATGGGTTTAGCAAGAGTGGCAATGAACCAACTTTATATGTCAAAGAAAATTATGAAGGAGAAATCTTGATAGTTTTCTTGTATGTAGATGATTTGATATTCGCAGGTAACATGTCAATTAAATCATTCAAGGAAGCCATGGAAAGTGTAACGCCCACTAATTCAAACACACAAGACTACATAGGAAAATACAGGATAATTTTTTTTTTACTTGCTTGACACATAACACGACACAACCTATCGTCACCAAGGTTACAACTAACTCTAGGAACCACTTATTATGAGGATGACCACAAGGTCAGCACGGAAACGTTCACACCCAAAAGGATAATACACTTTTCTTTTTGACAGAAAAACATAGAAGTCCAACCACATGACACTCTCATAGCTAGGGCAAGCCACCGTAAGAAATGATTGAAGGTTATTTATTTTGATAAAACACCCTTTAACTCATGACTTATGTTTTCAGAGAGATTCAAGATATGATTCACACAAATTCATCTTACCAATTGAGTTATTTTCTTATACACTATAGAGTAGTTCACTTAAAGTCTTCTCCTTTATGACAATTATTTGTTTTATTTATTTATTTGATAAAGATGGTAATTTAATTCCACAAGGCCATCTATTCACACTTACGTTACTAGAACTCGTTCATGCCCTTATGACAACATCGGTTCACGTTCAACAAACTTAAGAGAAAATTACAAGGCACCTTGGATAAAGTTAAAGGAAGAAGGTCAATTGAATTCATCCTTAGGACGTCATTAGTTTTTACCAAGGTTTATTTGGAGCTTGAGGTTTTATCCACAAATATTGAAGATTTTACTTAGGCTTCACTGGAAGAGCTTTACACAAGGAACAATTTACTTTCCAAAAGGCTGAGAGCTAAATTTCGTGATTTCTAAATTTTTTCCTCCTACTTAATAAATCTTATTATCTTCTAACAACTAATCATTGGTTTCCCTTAAACTCGTTTAAGAAGTCACCATATAAGGATAATTTTTGCTAGCTTAGCTAGGGTTAACAAATTATAAAATTTTACTTTACAAGGATAGTTTCACCTTTGATTACTTAAGGAATCATCTGTTCTCAGGTAGATCACCTTTACATTAATTTATTCGAATATGATTTTTAGTTAACTTCCCTAAGGGTTAACCACTCCATTTTATTTTACTTATAACACATCATTACAAGGTCTAAGAAAGTTTTAACTCAGCATTTATTCTCAAGGGTAAAGTTTAACAATGCTCATATCAATGTAAAGATTGAATATTATTTCTCCCAAAGGTAAGTTACCAGTTTAACAACAAAAAGGAAAGGACACTTCATCACGTAGTTTTCCGAACATACCAAGACCAGAGATCTTCTAAACTCCTTTGTAAGCAATGTTACAAAATTTACAACGCATTGGACACTTTTACAAGAAGCTTCATAAATTGAACTGATGAAACTTTGACACTCTTTTCCTTTAGTCTACTCGCATAAACCATCTGCACAAATATTAACTAAAGTCAGTTCGCTAGAAATGAGCATGATAAGATATAATCCTCACCTAATAATTTATGCCATCTAACATTTAAATAAATGAAAGGTTGCAATAATCCCTATCAAAAAAATTTCAAATCATGTATTCAAATCTTAACTGCACATCTCAAGATAATACATTTCATATCCATTATTGTTCACTTCGCTAAAAATCTGCTTACATATGAAAAAAAATTCCAAGTGGATAGATATACAACCTTAACCTTGCATTTAATCATAATTAAATTACAGTAATAATAATAACGCTCACTTAATACCTTCAACCTACTTCACATATATAAGTATCCAATAATATTATCTTTCAATTAAATAAAAGCACCAACGACATTAAGTTTCTATCATAAAAACAAGTATCAATCTTATATTAGTCATCGATATTACCCAAGTATCAAACCTTAGTAGATAATCAATGATATGTAAGTATAATTTTGATATTTATCTCACAATTTTAAGAATATACTTATGTTAACAAAGATTCCACCAATCCAAAAGTTCATATATTATTTAGATATCCTTTTGGTTGCTTATTACCATGTCTTTATATGTTTCTACTAGTATAAGAGTCCAACTCATTTTAATGAGTTACGATCAACAATATTGTCATATTTTGCTAATATGTCAAAGATACATTTGACTAGCTAAGATATGTAAGCGTGGTCCAGTCCACTATAAATACAAGTATCAACATTATCTCAACTCCTAATGAGATGCAAGTATCAATTTTTTTTTAGCTAACATAATAATCATCGTAAATGCCAGAAGATATTCCACTCGTTAACTAATAATTTAAATAAAATATTTATCCTTACTGGTTACCTGATAACATAATATATGATGTTATATAATTCAACCTCCACTTGCATATCCCAATTTATGTTTACTAATTATTTTTCTATATAATGAAGTTAAATAATATCAGGTCGACTTCTATCCTTACTGTCATACATGGTATGTACAGTCCCATTATGGTAGTTGTCACCTTTACTTAAGGCTGTGTATGAATCCATTTTAGGGTAGTTCTCATAACTTCCCTATTCATCTGTTTTCCTACCAAAAAGCATTTCAACAAGCTTGAAGTCAAAGTATAGGATAAATTTGTAATTTCATATTTCAAGCATTGCCTAAATTCATATGCCTGAGGGCCATCACATGTCAGTCAACTTGAAGAATGTACACATTCATGAGAGTTCGATGTATCCAATATTACTTTAACTGATTCGAAGATCCAAGTAGTGCCTCAAAATTAAGCCATATAATTATCCACACAAGCTAACGTCTTGAGTGCTTACAATATTCAAAAAGGTCACAAAAAATAAAACCCATTAACACATGCTTCAGGAGCGTCCCAATCTAAAAATAATCTCATAGAAATAATAATAACAGAGGGCCTAGTGAGGGGTTTTCAATAAACCCCAAAGTAAACGATAAACAAAAGAGTCAGATGGTATTTAGAAAGAGCAGTAAAACCAATACGACTCTCCCCAAATAGAAGCCCCCAATCCTAATGGGGGGGTTTATATTATTATCAATCCACATTAAAAGACAACACAGTCTTTCGAGAAAATTTCCCGTTTTCAAGTTATGTTCTACATAATAAAAACAATACAAGAAATATTCTAGAACTCATTCACACACCACAATATTTTCTACAGAGACCAGTGTTCACAAGATAAAACATGGAAAAAAGATATACCAAATTTATAAGATCGATAAGCAAGAATCACAGGAGAGATTTCTTCTTGTCAAAAAGTAATTAAGATAAACTATAAAGGGGCAGAGAGATCAGCTCATGCAATTATGATTATAAGTCATTCGAAACCCATCTCTACAGAATTCAAACAAAAATTGTAGAGAATTATTTACCCAAATACTAAAGGGAATAAACCATTAAGAGAGACGGTTAGGGCTTATCATGCCTTTAATGTGCTTCCCAAGACAAGGACATGCTGAAACAGGGCTGCAACAGCAACCCAAGCCTAATTCCATTTTCTTCAAGCTTGTTGGGTGCCCAAACATCGATCATCTCCACGTTGGCACAGACAGGAGTTCACGGCCAGGGTAGGTGGTCTAAAATACTTGCCAACATCCTCCCAATGCATGTCCGAAGGAAATGTTAGAGTGGATCATGGACATCCATCTAGCATAATGGAAAAATCAAATTTTTGTTTTGTATGGTGTGGAAGCACCCACGAGGAAGAAAACTGTTTGACAAACTGCCTTAAAGAGATGTGGTCTCACTACATTTCCACGTAGCAAGGTAAGAAGGGAAGGGTCTCCAAAAACGAACCAAAAGGTGTCGAAGTTGATCAGTTCCCCTAACCCAACATTCACGTAGTCAAGAAAGAGGCAGAGAAAATGTGCTAGCAAAAATAATTACCCATACGCCTAGCAAAAAGAGGAATAAAAGGAAACCACGGTGAAGGGAAATCAGGATTTCCACATTCAGTACATGAAAGAGGGGGGGGGGGAGAATGCATCCAAGCAAGGGGTTCAGAACCAACCACTAATCTCCAGCAAGTTTCCATGCCCCTCCTCAACAAGGAACTAGTCTGCAAGAGCCGTGATAAAAACCAGTCCATGAGACCACACAAACTCATGCAGCCAGGGCAGAATATAACAGGCAGACCATGAAAGGCAGCAGATTAGCAAATCAAGAATTAATAAATGGAGGATGTGCAGCCACCAACAAGGAAAGTTGAACATGCCAAGAAGGATGCATTAAAATACCATAAGTATTGGTAGTTCAGTGGTTGGGAGGAATCTAACGCCATTTACTTGCAACAAGACATGCGAATGGACCTGGTCGGCCAAGGTGGCAGTGGAGGGTAGGTGAAAGAATTTTAAAAGTCTTCAAAAACTAGGCAGTCCTCACCATGACATGGCGTCCCCACAAGCCCCTCCTTATGCAAAGATACAGGGTAAACAAAATCTCTAATAACTAAGGTAAGCTCACAAAGCATACACAAGAAGATTAATTTAATAAAATAGTAAAAGGTGTTACAAGATTACCCGAACAGTTCTCATAAGCTAAAAAGGTATAAGAAATTTTGTATGATTACTATTTAACCCGAGAAAATTATATCATGTACACACGAGCAAGCTAGAGGAAGTAAGAATCAAATTCTCCATTACTCACAATGATTAAAACAACATGCGAAAAGGCCTAAGCGACCAAGCGCAAAAAACTAGAGGTTGACATTCAAAATCAAACACGAAGCAAGGAATGACCATGGCACCAAGATGGGTAACCCCTTCCTCAGCGTGGAACAAGGTTCATTCTGCAAAGAGACCAACCAAACAATAAAATCGCTTAATGATAATTAATAATGAAGTTGATAACAATCGACAATAAAAATAATGAGTTATCGTCGATCGATAATTAAAATAATAATATTGTTAATATTATTATTATTATTATTATTTTGTTATTATTATTAGTATTATTATTATTATTATTATTACCCCTTAAAATAATTATTTATCATATTAACAAAGACGTATATATACCAGCTCGATAATAATGTAAAACAATAATACTATAAAATAGAGGCCAATCGATAATTAAATTAAAATAACATTATTATCATTATTGTTAGGATACGTTGATTTCTAACTATAGGATACGTTGGTTATTTCTTAGCTGTCTATTCTTATCCTATTATCACATTATTCTCTGCCACTTTTGTGGATCTTCCCAGCATTATTAGGAAGTCAGTTCAGTTCTTCTGTCCTATATAAACTGGACGTGTGCATTGTTCTCTTCAGAATAATATGAGATAAATCTATCTATCTCTTCTTATTTCTCTCTGTTGCTCTCAGTTTGGTATCAGAGCACGTTCGGTCTGGTTGCAAGCCAAGATCTTTGTCATCGATGATGTTCTGAGCGCCTGGAAAACCTGCTGCTGGACGTGGAGAACTGTTGCTGCGGCCTGCTCCATATAAAACGTAGGGAGAGAACCTACGAAGACCTGTTCAAGCTGAGCAGGCGCTGTTCAGTATCAGTGAGAGCTGCAGCAGATGCTACAGACTTGAACGCCAGGTGGAGGAGGATCCGCAGTGGTGTGGCTGCTGGGATCATCGGTGGCAGTCACCACCACGCTTATCAAAGACTTCTGCCCGCCGCCTGCATTATTGGGCTGAGCAGATCGCAATATACAAGGAGAAGGCGAAGTAATAGGAGAATCCACCATCTTAGACTATACACTTTGCTTCTGCGTGAGGATTGATTGATAGTTGATTGGCGTAGAAGAGAAAGGCGTGTGGAGTGCGTAAGGAGAAGCCTCGGCACTTGCAGAAAGGCGGTCCACTTTGGAGGGCTTGGTATCGGACAAGTGCCAACTTGATCCAAATTTGAATACTCTATACCACAGACCTCTTGACAGCTACCAGTCCCATCTGTTTGTACACAGTTGCAACCACATCGATACTTAGAGGAATTCAGTTGATGGTTCACCACCTCTTGCAAGATGAGCAGCAACACACATAGAATAAGTGGGAAGATGACAAGAGCCACATTTGTTTTCAAATTACGCTTCTGAAACGTGAGATTTTTTCTCAAGAGAGCGCTGGCCTGAGTGCCGAATTTGGCAGGGCCTCGACTCCCCGTTGCTATTACCACTCCTCCTGTGGAAGAGGAGGGCCTTGCACGTGCGCGTTTTCGAGGTAATCTTGAGTCTACAATAGTCTCTTCTACACTACATCGAATGTCGAGTGTAGACAACTCGATTGAAAGCGTCAACAACACGGTCGCTTCAGCTGAAAGCCACAACATCAACTCGCCAGCCAGAGAACACCGTGAAGAAGCTCCTGAGAGCTCTGGGTTCTACTTTGCCTTGCTGAACGAGCTTAAAAATTGCGGAAATCTTGCATTCAACAAACTTGTTCGAGAAGGGCTCCTTGAGTACTTTCTTTTCAACGTCAGCTTCCAAGCAAAGCGAGTACGGGAAGAATTAGAAGCCGGATACGACGCAGATTGTGACGACGAAGAAGAACGCCCTACAAAGCGTCGTCATCTCAACAGCATGCGAATATTACGAGCATCTACGAGCAAGTCATTCTCGACAGTGAGTCCAAATTGTAATACCTTTTTCAAATAAATAAATAAATAATTTTTTTTTATTACAATGTCTGCTCCAAAGTTACTTCTATCTGATGCTCAGTTGCTCAAAGGGCCTAATTTTGCGGCCTGGAAGACAAAAATGAAGACAATCCTTCAGTTTGAAGGATTATGGGGAATTGTCACAGGGTCTGTGCCTGCTCCCACAGCCCCTGATGAACTAGTAAAATATGACATGGCTAGTGCTAAATCCTTGATGCTGATAATGCTCAGTATCAGTGATGACGTGCAACCGCATGTTCGGAATGCGGAGAAACCCAAGGAGGCCTGGGACAAGTTGGCAACCATTTATGAAGCCAAAAATTAGACAAAGATTCTTCATCTTCAGTCGAAGCTGCACACCCTCTCTATGGGGTCTCACGAGAAAGTGGAGGAATTCCTGCGTCGCGTGGTTGAGTTGAGATCGGAGTTATTGGCACTCGGTGAAACGGTAGACGATAAACTACTCGTCCCAATCACCTTGAGAGCACTCCCTTCTTAATTTCGAGTGTTTGTTACAACACTGAATGTGTCTAAAACAAACAGTGACATTCGAAGAGCTTGTGAATTTGCTGCAGCAGGAAGAAGCTATCACTTCATCGCATGGGGAGACTCAGGACAAAGCCTTGTTCTCAAAGCCTAATCGTGGCCAGAAGAATCGGAAAGGTCCCCCAGAGAAGCCAAATCCAGTGCAATCCAAACAGAAAGATCAAAAGTCAAAGAGATGGTGTCACATTTGCAGAACCAATACTCACGACACTGATCACTGTTGGCACACACAGCCTAAAACAAGGGTCTTCAAGCCATACAAGCACATCCGGGCGCGAAGATTTTTCAAAAGTCTAAACGACGTCCCCCGCTAGAGAAAGCAAAAAGGACATCTTGCAGCCCAACAAGAGGATGATGAATCTGATGAGGAGACATCAGAAGGAGCCCATTGTAGTAAGAATCTTGTACTCGTCTCTCAAACTTCTCAGCCCACGAAGAAAGTCTGGTTGATAGACTCTGGTGCAAGCAAGCATATGTCAGGTGACAAGAAGCTGTTTGATTCACTACGCGAAGAGCCAACTGGAGATCGAGTTCAGATAGCGATGAAAAAGAGTACATTGCAGAAGGAATAGGGAATGTGACCATTCCTCTGGGGCCACGAAAATGTACACTTACAAAGGTACTATATGTTCCTGGCTTGACTAGCAATCTTTTGTCAGTTACTCAGCTCTTGAATCATCACCTTAAAGTTGAATTTCTTGTTCAAAATGGCATTAAATCATGCTTAATCTCCCGACAAGGTATGATTCTTGCTAAAGCCTTTGTAAAAGATAAGTTATTTGCTTTAGATACTGTTTCATCTTCTACAGTAGCTTTATCTACTTCAAACATAGAATCAACTGCCTTATGGCATTATAGATATGGACACTTGTCGGTCGGATTCACTGTACCAGATGAGTTCAAAAGCAATGGTCCATGGACTACCCAAATTGTCCAGTTCCTTGCCTATTTTCCCTGGTTGTCTTGCAGGAAAACAACATAGAGATCCGTTTCAAGCGAGCACCTTCCATGCCAAGAAGTGTCTGGAGATAGTTCATACTGATCTGAACGGCCTATTGCCCTGCTTCGTTTTCAGGATACAAATACTTCCAGTTGTTCGTGGATGACCACTCTCGCAAGATATGGGTATATTTCCTAAAGCAGAAAAGTGAGGCTCTTCAACACTTTCAGAACTTCTATCATCGTGTTGTCAAAGAATCTGGAAAACCACTTCTTCTACTCCGCTCAGATCGAGGGGGGGAATTCACATCAAAGAAGTTCTTGGCCTTCCTAAACCATCACGGCATTAAGCAGCACCTGACAGCTCCCTATACACCCCAGCAAAATGGCATTGTTGAGCGTCGCAATTGCACAGTGATGGAGATGGCTCGCTGCATGCTATCAACTGCACAAGCTAGGAGAACGCTATTGGGCTGAAGTAGTACAAACGGCTGTATATCTTCTCAACAGGGCACCAACAAAGATTCTACTGAACAAGACGCCAGAAGAGGTATGGAGTGGTAAAAAGCCATCAATTTCTCATTTGCGAGTATTTGGTTGCACAGCATACATGCATGTCCCAGCTCAGAAGAGAAAGAAGGTAGAGCCAAAAAACACTCCCGTGTATCCTTCTTGGCTACAGTACTACCTCGAAGGTGTATCGTCTCATGGATCCTGAGAAAAAGAAAGTATACGAAATTCGGGATGTGGTTTGTGACGAGTCATCCTTTGACTCAATAGTATCAATAGAAGATTCACTTCCAAACACATCTCACCGATTAGTCTCTGAATCAGATGATGAGCTGGAGGAGACTACTCAGAGAAAAGAAATGCTACCAGGAGAACTATTTGTTGACCTTGGAGAACTGCAGAATCTGACTCCACATCAATTCTCATGGCAACAACACAGTTCTTTTCAAAAGCAGTCAAGTTCTCATCCGAAGTGGGTACAAAGAACTATCAAGGACTCAAATTTGCAACAACTCCCAGATACATCATCCGGAGTCAAAACGAGGAGCCAAACAAGAAATGATGTAAACTTTACACTCATGAGTTCACTGATGAATAGCTCCGAGCCAGATAATGTTCGTGAAGCACTCAGTCAAACTCAGTGGAAGGAAGCTATGGAAACAGAATATGACTCACTCATGAAAAATCAGACATGGGAACTTGTCGATCTGCCTACAGGAAAGAAACCCATAGGCTGCAAATGGGTCTTCAAGACAAAATATAAGGCAGATGGATCCATCGAAAATACATAAAGCACGACTTGTAGCCAAAGGATATGCTCAGAAAGAAGGCATCGACTATGAAGAAACCTTTGCACCCACTGCGAAGATGAAGACCATCAGGGTAGTTTGTGCACTTGCAGCACAGAAAGGATGGAGACTTCAGCAGATGGACGTCAAGAGTGCTTTCCTAAATGGTGATCTGAAAGAAGAAGTATACATGACCCAACCTGAAGGATTTGTTGATGAAAATCAGCCTAAAAAGGTATGTCGTCTCATCAAATCTCTTTACGGACTGAAACAAGCTCCCAGGGCATGGTATATCAAGATCAACGATCACCTTCTGCAGCATGGGTTCACTCGTAGTCCCTCAGATTCAAATCTATATATAAAGAAGGTAGGCAAAGAAATTATCATTCTGGTTGTTTATGTAGATGATCTTGTGATCACTGGTAGTTCAGAAGACCAGGTTGATATTGTAAAGAATGATCTCAAAAGAACCTTCGACATGACAGATTTGGGGCTACTACATTACTATCTTGGCTTGGAAATTTGGCAAAAGGAGCATCACATCTTTGTCTCCCAGAAAAAGTACGCCAAGACACTCCTGGAAAAGTATAGAATGTCTGATTGTAAACCTATATCCACTCCCATGGAAAAAGGTTTGCAACTTTCAAGATTCCAGGACTCACCTCAAGTAGATGCTACTCTCTACAGGCAATTGATTGGAGGGCCCATCTATTTGACATACACCAGACCAGATCTCTGCTATGCTGTCAGCTATCTTTCCAGGTTCATGCAAGAGCCAAAGAAATGTCACTGGAATGCAGCAAAGCATGTTTTGAGATATGTCTGAGGAACAACTAATTATGGTCTAGAATATAAAAAGAATGATCAATTCTTCCTACAGGGATATGTCGACTCGGACCATGCTGGATCTGTTGATGATAGGAAGTCAACTACAGGATACATATTTCATCTCGGATCTGGACCAATCTCGTGGATAAGCAAGAAGCAGAATGTTGTTTCTATCTCATCCACAGAGGTAGAATATCGCACCGCACGAGGAGCTGTGTGCGAAGTGATATGGATACGTCGCATTATGGATGACCTGGGAATTCCTGAAAAACAGTCACCTATTCTCTATTGTGACAATTAAAGTGTGTTGAAGCTTGTGCAGAATCCAGTCTTTCATGAACGAACAAAGCATATTGAAATTGACTGCCATTTCATTCGAGAGCACGTCTTGAACCATCAAATTCAGCTCCAGTACTGTCCTACTGAAGCACAAGTTGCTGACATTCTCACTAAATCTCTTGGAAAAGTGAAATTTGAATCTTTCAGAGGTCACATTTGCAAGAATAATGTAATAAGGGGGGGGAATGTTAGGATACGTTGATTATCTAGCTATAGGATACGTTGGTTATTTAGAATTAGCTATCTATTTCTTATCCTGTTTCTTATCACATTATTCTCTACTGGCTTTTTTGGATCTTCCCAGCATTGTTAGGAAGTCAGTTCAGTTTCTTCTGTCCTATATAAACTGGACGTGTGCATTGTAATCTTCAGAATAATATGAGATAATTCAATCTCTTCTTATTTCTCTCTGTTTCTCTCATCAATCCTATCAAAATGCCAACTGGAAAAGTACAAAGCCTTCAATAACGGCTCGAGAAAGCAAGAAGGAGAGGGAAGGTGCTAAAACATCACTGAGACATGGTCCAAGACATCAGAATTACACACAACCGTTCGATGCTTAGCGAATAGGGTCACTGTGACAAGAACCAGGGTAAGTGTTGAACGAGGCATCACATCCTCCTCCCCTTAAGAAAAACATCGTCCTTGATGCGACATAACACAGAGGAAAAGAAATGGTACACAACAAGGAACAGATAAAGGAGAAAGTACACCCTATGGTTTAAAATTTTAGCCGATTAAAGAACAGCCACAGGGTAGCCTTAGGAACATTTGGTAGAAATTTTAACTTTCAAGGTTCTGTGAAGATTGGTAGTTCCCTCATATTTATTATTTCACGAGTCTCTTTCCATTAACATTATTCTTAGTTTAATTAATTTTAAAATTTCATTATTGAAGAGTTTTGGTTTATTCCTTATTGTGGGTGCCCAACATGAACTGCTAACACAACACCCTACCGGAGTAAGACAAGACACTACAGAATCACAAACACACAAGTATATTCTTCATGACTGTATTACACAACACAAGATCACTCACCTCCGGAAGGGAATAGGCACGGTCCACATAGCATAGTACTTGTCAAATAACCATGACTAACAAATATAATACTTGAACAAGGTGTACTACGACATCCAGACATTTGCTCAATTCCACAGATGAAAAAAAAATTCACATAACTCCGAACAAAAGCGACAGGTACATAGTGTCCACAAGGGCAACAATGCCATATCCACAACATCACAAAATATATCCAACTGATATGAGTAACACATATATCATAACATTGTAACCAAACATCACAATAACTCAACATATATCCCAAAACATCAACAATACACACAAGTATCTTATGCCTCCCTCAAACTCTTATGCCTCCCTCAAGTCTCTTATGCCTCCCTCAAGGAGGCCGGTTGTCACCATGGCCCAAGACACATAGGGTTTGGACACTCCTAATCCAAGTGACAAAATAACGCGTGCTTCAATAACCCGCTAGTTATCTGTAACTCCTTGGGGCGTACCCCCATACAATGAAGGGGGTCCATAAGTCCAACCATTCCATGGTGCATCCCATGACCCTATTCCACACATCACGACACTAGAACCAACATATCAATCCTATCAAAATGCCAACTGGCAAAGTACAAAGCCTTGGGCAAGGCGGTAAAATCTTAAAATTTGGAAGAAGATTCAAAACCAACTAAAACAACTGACCAAATGGCCATAGTTAGTGCAAAATCTGAGTGTTAGTACCACAACCCAAGGAAATGCCCAAAATGTAACACATGGCAATCAAGAAAACTGTTGGTCCTAGCAAAAATAAAGTAAAAAGATCAATTTACGAATAAAATAAACTTATAATAATGTCACATTACGATAACGGTGTGGCCTTATCTAGCCACCAAAGGGGTACTCAACAAGTTGCTAGCACTCAGAACATCGAGCCTCAACTCGTAAAAAAAATACATATCCATAATACAACTGTCATCATCTCAATTTGAATCATCTCAACACCACTTCAACAAGGTTCTACATAGTCAAAATCACATAGGTTGAACCCATACGACAAACATATCAAGAGAGAGAAAAGAGTACAAGTCACCATCTACTGAGCCTAAGGTGTCCACGAAACACAATATGCATGACACCCGTTGAACAAGTGCCACACATACCAAACGAACAAAAGTGGGTTTTCAGCCTATGTAAGGCTCCACTTCCTAACTCGTACTCGGCTCGAGTGATTGGCCAACGGTAAACATCTTCTCACTCCAAACATACACAGTTTACCGATTTCCCTCAGGGTCAGTGAGTGTAAGGTTCACAACATAACATATAACTACATTACTCACACAAATGGTGGTACACACATAACTACCAAAACATCTTACGTATGGTATGTATACAGGGTAGATCACAATCATACATTCACCGGGTGTAATACATCACTTTACCACATTCTACACCCAAAGTGCAATCACTACACAATAGGGTTCATATGCTCACTGTATGCCCCTATATCACAACATGAATCATTAAATATTACACAAATCATACATATGATGAACATAGTAACATCACAACATAACATCCATTGCTACTTAACAAGGTGATACACACATTTCTTCAAAACATGGTAAAAAAAACATCATGATACAACTCATTTCATTTTACATCAATCTACTCATACAACACATTGATACACCTACATATCACAATATGCCACAATGCTTCAACACTCCATCATCCACATTAGAATTCTTTTCACACATCACAAACAGTAATTCACATGTAAACTCTTCATAGAATTCAAAATAAGGAGAGAGAATACTCCCATCCCCAGCACATCAACATGGTAACAAATACGCACTAAGTGGCATGCACATCATGTGCGTTCATAATATCAAAATTATGACATCAATCACATCACATTTATACCACATTAATCTTCCAATATCAGCCACTATGATGCGCCAGAATTAGCAGGAACTTGACAAGGTCATAACTTGAGTTTCGGGTGTCCGTTTGAGTCCGTTTTTTTTTTGAAACCACGTGTTTCGATGAGACGAACGCAGTGGAAACCCACCCTACTAGTTGGGGAAAGTTTTCGACATGTTTTCGGGCCCTAAATCCGCCATCTTGAGGCCGAAAATTAGGATTTAAGTTATAGTTCAGTTTTTTCCTATTTCTGAGCATTAGTTAATTTTAGTCTATTAATTGCATTATGAGTTATAAAGTTGGCAATTCCTATAATTTAGGGATGTAGAAGATGCATAGCAATTTTTGTGGCCGTAGGAATAAGCATGCGAACTTACTAAGAATAGAAGGTTCTAGTAAACTGCTAAAAATAGTAATTTCCACCACCTAGAGTAGATTTAGTCAGAGTTAGCTAGAGTTTACATGGCAACTCGAATTGGGAGTTTTTTTCCTATTTAGGAAACATTGTAATTCATTATTTGAGAACAAAAAATGAGATCTATTTTCTTTTGGAGTTCATAATATTTGTAGCATATCTAGTTTGTTCTTAATTTGGCTACATTATCTGGTATCAGAGCTGGTTCGAAGTATTTTAAAAAAAAAAAATGGCAGGAAGAGGAAGAGGAAGAGGAGGTGGTATTGCACAGATGAATAGAAATATGCAAGATCTGTAGAGACAAGTTACTGCGCTTGCTGCAATGATAACCCAGAGAGGAAATCAAGGTGGAGATGACACAAATGAAGAAGAAGTTTGTGAAGAGGAGGAAACGCAAGCACCACCATTAGATTTTGAAGAAAGGATGCTTCAAGCATTAGAAGGAAAGAATGATGGGATAAGAGTTGATGTTTCAGAGTATGGTGGTAGTCTAAAACAAGAGGAGCTAATAGACTGGTTGACTAGCATGGGAAATTTTTTTGAGTGGAAGACTATGTCAAAAGAAAAGTAGGTAAAATTTGCATGCACGAAATTGAACGGTCATGTTATGTTATGGTGGGATCACCTACAGAAAGAGCGGTCAAGAAAGGGGAAAGAAAGAATTAGGACATGGAGTAAGATGGAGAAGAAGCTGAAAGGTAAATTTCTCCCTGTGGATTATGCACAAACCCTTTACAGGAGGTTTCAGAATCTCAGACAGAACCAGTTGGGGCAAATTTTCGACACGTTTTTGGGCCCTAAATCCACCATCTTGAGGCTGAAAATTAGGATTTAAGTTATAGTTCAATTTTTTCCTATTTTTGAGCATTAGTTAATTTTAGTCTATTAATTGCATTATGAGTTAGAAAGTTGGCAATTCCTCTAATTTAGGGATGTAGAAGATGCATGGAAATTTCTGTGCCCGTAGGAATAAGCATGCGAACTTACTAAGAATAGCAAGTTCTAGTAAACTGCTAAAAATAGTAATTTCCGCCACCTAGAGTAGATTTAGTCAGAGTTAGCTAGAGTTTACTTGGCAACTCGAATTGGGAGTTTTTTTCCTATTTAGGAAACATTGTAATTCATTATTTGAGAACAAAAAAGGAGATCTATTTCCTTTTGGAGTTCATAATATTTGCAGCATATCTGGTTTGTTCTTAATTTGGCTACATTACACTATCATGTAATACCATCATCTTCATGTAACACTATCATGTAACACCATCATACAACACCATCACCATCATAACTCCAATATGGCCCATAGATTTGAGAGCATGAACCTATGCTCTGATACCAAGTGTAACGCCCACTAATTCAAACACACAAGACTACATAGGAAAACACAGGATAATTATTTTTTTTGACTTGCTTGACACATAACACGACACAACCTGTCGTCACCAAGGTTACAACTAACTATGTGAACAACTTGATTACAAGGATGACCACAAGGTCAACACGGAACACGTTCACACCCATCAAGGATAATACATTTTTTTTTCTTTTTAACAAGACAACATAGAAGACCAACCATATGAACCACTCTCATAGTTAGAGCATAGCCACAATGAGCGAATGATCTTGAAGGTTATTTATTTAGATAAAACATCCTGGAATTCTTGACTTACATTTTCAGAGAGATTCAAGATATGATTCACACAAATTCATCTTACCAGACTAAGTTATTTTCTTATACACTATAGAGTAGTTCACTTAAAGTATTCTCCTTTACGTCAATTATTTGTTTAATTTAATTATTTGATAAAGGATGATAATTTAATTCCACAAGGCCATGTCATTCATACTTACGCTACTAAAACTCGTTCATGCCCTCATGACAACATGGGTTCGCATTCAACACACTTAAGATGAAAATTACAGGGCACCTTGGGATAAATTTAAAGGAAGAAGGTCAAGTTGAATTCATCTTTAGAGACATCATTAGTTATTACCAAGATTTAATTGGAGCTTGAGGTTTTATCTATATAGTATTAAAGATGTTACTTAGGCTTCCCTGGAAGAGCTTTACAAAAGGAAACTATTTACTTTCCACAAGGCTGAGATATAAGTTTCATGGTTTCCAAATTGTTTTCTCCTACTTATTAAACCTTATTATCTTCTACAGGAACTAACCATTGATTTCCCTTAAACTTGTTTAAGAATTCACCATATCAGGATAATGTTCGCTAGCTTAGCTAGGGTTAGCAAGTTACAAACTTTTATTTTGCAAGGATAGTTCCGCCTTTGATTACTTAAGGAATTGTTTGTTCTCAAGTGGGTCACCTTTTCATTAATTTGTTTGCGTATAATTTTTTTTGTTTAGCTGCTACTAAGATTTATACAACTCCATTTTGCTTTACTTATAACACATTTTTATTAAGGTCTTAGAAAGATTTAACTCTAACACTTTATTCTCAAGGGTCAAGGTTTTACAATACTCATATCAATGTAAAGATTGAATATCATATCTCACAAAGATAAGTTTCTAGTTTAACAACATAAGAGGACAAGGAAAACTTCATCACGTAGTTTTCTAAAAATTCCAAGGCAAGAGATCTTCTAAACTCCTTTGTAAACAATGATACAAAATTTACAATGCACGTCGGGCACTTTTACAAGGAAGTTCATAAATTGAACTGATGAAACTTTTACACTCTTTTCTTTAATCTACTCGCATAATCCATCTGCACAAATATTAACTAGAGTCAGTTCGCTAGAACTGAGCATGATAAGATATAATCCTCACCTAATAATTTATGCCATCTAGCATTTACATAAATGAAAGGTTGCAATAATCCCTATCAAATAATTTCTAATCATGTATTCAAATCTTAACTGCACATCTCATGATAATACATTTCATACCCATTATTGTTCACTTCCCTAATAATATGCTTACATATGAACAAAAATTCCAAGTGGCTAGATATACAACCTTAACCTTGCATTTAATCATAATTAAATTACAGTAATAATAATAACGCTCACTTAATACCTTCAATCTACTTCTCATATATAAGTATCCAATAATATTATCTTTCAATTAAATATAAGCACCAACAACATTAAGCTTCTATAATAAAAACAAGTATCAATCTTATATTAGTCATCGATATTACCCAAGTATCAAACCTTTATAGATAATCAATGATATGTAAGTATAATTTTGATATTTATCTCACAATTTTAAGAATATACTTATGTTAACAAAGATTCCACCAATCCAGCAAGTTCATATATTATTTAGATATCCTTTTGGTTTCTTATTACCATGTCTTTATATGTTTTTATTAGTATAAGATTCCAACTCATAGGAATGAGTTACGATCAACAATACTGTCATATTTTGCTAATATGTCAAAGATACATTTGACTAGCTAAGATATGTAAGCGTGGTCCAAGCCACTATAAATACAAGTATCACCATTATCTCAACTCCTAATGAGATGCAAGTATCAATTTTTTTTTAGCTAACATTATAATAATAATCGTAAATGCAAGAAGATATTCCACTCGTTAACCAAGAATTTAAATAACATATTTATCCTTACTGGTTACCTGATAACATAATATATCATGCTATATAATTCTAACTCCACTTGCATATCCCAATTTATGGGTACTAATTATTGTTCTATATAATGAAGTTAAATAATTTCAGGTCGACCTCTATCCTTACTATCATACATGGTATGTACAGTCCCATTATGGTAGTTGTCACCTTTACTTAAGGCTGTGTATGAATCCATTTTAGGGTAGTTCTCATAACTTCCCTATTCATTTGTTTTCCTACCAAAAAGCATTTCAAAAAGCTTGAAGTCAAAGTATAGGATAAATTTGTAATTTCATATTTCAAGCATTTCCTAAATTCATATGCCTGAGGGTCATCACATGTCAGTAAACTTGAAGAATGTACACATTCATGAGAGTTTGATGTATCCAATATTACTTTAACTGATTCGAAGATCCAAGTAGTGCCTCAAACTTAAGCCATATAATTATCCACACAAGCTAACGTCTTGAGCGCTTACCATATTCAAAAAGGTCACGAAAAAACCCCATCAACACATGCTTCAGGAGTGTCCCAATGTAAAAAAAAGCTCATAGAAATAATAATAACATAGGGCCTGGTGAGGGGTTTTCAATAAAACTCATCCCAAAGTATAATGATAAACAAAATACATGTTAGACATGGTATCTAGAAAGACCAGTAAATGAGTACGAATCTCCCCAAATAGAAGCCCCTAATCCCAATGGGGGGGTTTATATTATTATCCATCCAATATTAAAAGAAATACACAGTGTTTCGAGAAAATTTCCCGTATTTCAAGCCATGATATTCTACATAAGGCAAACAACAATACAAGAAATAAATCTAAAACTCAGTTCACACACCACAATATTTTCTACAGAGACCACTGTTCACAGGATAAAACATGGCAAAAAGATAAACCAACTTTATAAGATTGATAAGCAAGAATCACTGGAGAGATTTCTTCTTGTCAAAAAGTAATTAAGATAAACTGAAAAGGGGGAGAGATATCAGCTCATGCAATTGTGATTATAAGTCATTCAAAACCCATCTCTACAGAATTCAAACAAAAATTGCAGAGATTGATTTACCCAAATACTAAAGGGAATAAACAATTAAGAGAGAGGGTTAGATAGTTCACTTATCATGTCTTTAATCTGCTTCCCAAGACAAGGACAAGCTGAAATAGAGCGTGCAACAGCAACCTCAAGCCTAATTCCATTTTCTTCAAGCTTGTTGGGTGCCCAAACATCGATCATCTCCACGTTGGCACATCTACAGAAGTTCAGGGCAAGGGTAGGTGGTCTAAAATACTTACCAATATCCTCCCAATGGGATGTCCGAAGGGAATGTTAGAGCGGAACATGGACATCCATCCAGCACAATGGAAAATTGAATTTTTGTTTTGTATGGTGTGGAAGCACCCACGAGGAAGCAAACTATTTGAAAAAATGCCTCAAAGAGATGTGGTCTCACTGCAAGGCTCCACCCTAGCAAGGTAAGAAGGGAAGGGTCTCCAACAAGGAACAAAAAGGTGTCGAAGCTGATTAGTTCACCTAACCCAACATTCACGTAGTCGAGAAAGAGGCAAAGAAAATGTGCTAGCAAAAAGAATTACCCATACACCTAGCAAAAAGAGGAATAAGAGGAAACCACAGTGAAGGGAAATCAAGATTTCCATGTTTGGTATAGGGAAGAGGGGGTCACATTAAGAATGCATCCAAGCAAGGGGTTCAGAACCAACCACTAATCTCCAGCAAGTTTCCATGCCCCTCCACAAAAAGGAACCAGTAACAAGATGCCCAGAAAGAAGAAAGAAGGGACCACACAAACTAACGCAGCTAGGGAAGAATATAGCAAGCAGACCGCAAAAGGTAGTAGATTAGAAAATCAAGAATTAATAAATGGAGGATGTGCGGCCACCAACAAGGAAATTCAAACACGCCAAGAAGGATGCATTAAAATAACAAAACTATTGGTAGTTCGGTGGTTGGGAGGAGTCTAACGCCATTTACTTGCAACAAGACATGTGAATGGACCTCGTCGGTGAAGGTGGTAGTGGAGGGTAGGTGAAAGAAGTTTAAAAGTTTTAAAAACTGGGCAGTCTTCACCACGACATGGCACCCCCACGAGCCCCTCCTTATTCAAAGATACAGGATAAACAAAATCTCTACTAACTAAGGTAATCTCACAAAGCATACGCAAGAAGATTATTTAATAAAAATAGTAAAAGGAGTTACAAGATTACCCGAAAAGTTCACATAAGCTAAAAATTTATAAGAATTTTTGTATGATTACTATTCAACCTGAGAAAATTAAATCACGTACACACAAGCAAGCTATAGGAAGTAAGAATCAAATTCTCCATTACTCACAATGATTAAAACAACATGTGAACAGGCCTAAGCGACCAAGCGTAGAAAACTAGAGGTTAACATTTAAAAGTAAACACGAAACAAGGAATGACCATGGCACCAAGATGGGTAACCCCTTCTTCAGCATAGGATGGGGTTCATTCTGCAAAGCGACCAACCAAACAATAAAATCGCTTAATGATAATTAATAATAAAGTTGATAACAATCGACAATAAAAATAATGAAGTTATCGTCGATCGATAATTAAAATAATAATATTGTTATTATTATTATTATTATTAATTTATTATTATTATTATTATTATTACCACTTAAAATAATTATTAATCATATTAACAAAAACAGATATACCAGCTCGACAATAATGTAAAACAATAATACTATAAAATAGAGGCCAATCGATAATTAAATTAAAACAACATTGTTATCATTATATACTATAAATATAAATAATTTCTACTCACATCAATAATGACAATTGATCCAGCTTAACCATGCGACAACAAGATCCTCCTTTAAATAGGTTGACGCACAGGACATTACACAGTCCACACATAGAGGTGTCAATAACAACTCGAGAAAGCAAGAAGGAGAGGGAAGGTGCTAAAACATCACTGAGACATGGTCTAAGACAACAGAATTACACACAGTCATTTAATGATCAGTAAATAGGGTCACTGTGACAAGAACTGGGCTAACCGCTGAATGGGGCATCACAAAAACTGAATTTGATATGACTCATTTGGGGATCATGAGATACTTTCTTTAGATGAATACAAGCTGATTGGATATAGGGATAGTGACTGGGGAGGTAGCTTGGATGATAGGAAGAGTACTTCCGGTTACATTTTCCATCTTGGATCAGTTGCTATCTCTTGGCCATCAAAGAAAGAACCAATTGTGACACTCTCATCAGCTGAAGCGGAATATGTTACAACCACATTAGCAGTTTGTCAGACACTTTGGATGAGAAGAATACTTTCATATTTGTGGCATACACAAAAAGGAGCTACAAAGATCTATTGTGACAATAACTCAGGTATAGCATTGTCTAAAAATGATGTCTTTCATAAACGCAGCGAGCATATTGACACAAGATATCATTTTATTCGAGAATTGGTGAACAATGGTGACATTCATCTTGAGTTTTGTAGGTGCAAAGAGCAACTAGCAAACATCTTCACAAAGCCGCTTGCAAAGAATGTGTCTGAGCATCTTTGGGAAAGCATAGGCATAGTTGATATACATGGCAGTGTTGATTAAAGGGGAGTTTTGGTAGACGTGGACATCCACTTATGTATACCTAATCTCCTCTACCTTTTGATAACAAACCACTCCACCCACCACATTTAATTCCTTCTGCTAACTTCTTTCGTATGCATCTAGACACTTCCATTTTTCTAATATAGAAACTTCTGCGTTTTAAATAATAAAAACTATGTTCCTTTTTGCATTGTAAGAAGAGGGAATACTTAGTTTTAGAAAGAATAAGAAGGCGTGTAAACAAGAGTACAAGTAGCTCTGTTCTTTGGCAAATACAATCCTTTTTGTCTCAATGTATCTGATTTTTGAAATATAATACAAATCAATTTTTTTATGTATTGTATTTTGTTTTTCTTCCTCTTATGGACAACTCTGTTATGTAAGATTAAAATTAATTTCTGAATTTCTATTTTTTGTCTCATCTTGTCTTTCTCTAGCAAGATGATAAAACAATTAATTTGACTATTTTCAATCATTAAGGATGATAAAAAATAATAAAATAAAATGTTTTATTTCCTAGAAGAAACAAAAGTTTTACTCCTCCAATCCAATACTAACATTGCCTTTCTCTCTTATCCAAGCAATTTGTGTCTGACAAATCAAAAAAAGTAAAACAGTGCATGTGGAATAAATTCCTGTGCAACAAACTAAAAAAATGCATAAATTTCATTAAAGTGTTTTGAAAAATAGTATATCTATTATATTATAACCGATCTCATAAAAGACATTAAAGATTACAACATGCATCACCAAATATAGAAAAAATTAAATCTAAAATTTACCAAAACATAGTTTTTTCTGCATATTCATGGCCTCCTCCACAAACATGAATTTTTTAATCTTTCTAAATCCATTTTAAATCATGGTAAATTTAAAACTATATAATTTCTTCTCATATCATTAAAAGAAATCAGCTTAATCGGGGATCTATAGAAAATGATACCCTATAAAATACCAAAAATATTCACCTTTTTCCATTCTTTCTACAAAACAATCAAAAAAATCTACAAGCATACACAACCATTGACACCGAATTCAATATCCTTGAATATTTATTTACAAAACTGTAGAAAATCACTTTCTTCCCTTGGTTTTTTTTGAAGAGGTATATTAATAACACGGAAAACACATCTGAGTCGTTAGATTTGCTTTCTTCATCAATGGTTCAAAACTAATAATATTCAATCCATCCACAATCGATATGATTGCATGCTTCAGTTATGGGTTTAGTTAAATAATCATCCACTTTGAACGCATGAAAACAAGCCTCTAAATCATGGGGATATTAAGCATTTAATGAGCACATGGATGTTAAGATTTCTAATTAATGTCTAGAAAATAGAATAATGTTATGAGAACAATTATATATATATATATATATATATATATATATATATATACATAGAGTGTTATAAGAAAACATCAATTAATAATAAGTATAATAATAATGTGTTAACTCTAATTTTTTTTCTTTTTTTTTGTCCATTTTGTTATTGGTTTTCTAATGTTTATTTGAAGTTTATTGTTTTTCTCTTTTTTATTACCAAGACTTGAGTGTCCATCTTACGTTTAACATGCATATATAATATAACTACATTTCTCTTTAATAATTGTTTTAAATATTTATCCATATCATTGAAAAAAAGATTTTTAAATAAAAAATATTTTTAATAATATTCTTTTATTTTAATAATTGAAAATCAATGTATTATTTAATTTTTATTAAGATTCTATTTTTAAAAACTTAATTTTCTTCATTCAAAATAATATATATTTAATTTCTTTCTAATAATTAGTGTTTTACATGGTATATTATTACTATCTATTAGTAATCAAACTTAAGATTATCATTTTAAAAATTGATATAGAGTTTTATAAAAAATGGAATTATGAGCATATTAACTTTATAATCCATGTTTTCATTGAAAAAATAGTAAAAATGTGATAGTAAAAAAAATTGTGAAAAATAATAATCCAAAAAATTGTTGAAAAATCACAATAGATAAATTGAGGGAAAGTTATATATTTTTAAAATTGTGAATAATAAACTATTATAGTAAAAATTGTAGGCTCACTACAAAATTTCATAAATTGTGAATAATCAATGTTTTAAAAGCTTGTGGACAAGCAACAATATTATGTGAAATTTTGGATGTGTTAAAATTTCAATACCAAATTTTTAGTAGTTGGAGTTTTTTTATAACCATAAAAGTATTGTCAAAAAATTATATTATACATTTTTGTGGATAATACACAATTTACATTTTGTAATGTAATTATTTTAATTAAAAAATTGTTTTAATTATAAAAATAGAGTTAAAAAGTTGGGATTGTGTTACATTATATAGTGTAAATTATAAACAATTAGAGATATGTGTTCATCCACAATAGATATAGTTTACATTTTTTAGATATTGAAAAATTAATACTTTTGTATAAGTTTTGTTTGAACCTTTGAAATGGTTTGAAAATGAATTCACCATTCAATATTTTTGGATTGTTTAGACAATGACTAATTCCTGTTTAAAAATATAAATGTTTTATAATTATATGTAGAAAATGTAATTTATCCACAATGAAATTTCAAGAATATAGATATTCCAAAATTTTATATTTGATTAATATGAAATTTTAGAATTTTTACATTATACTTTTTAATTCTAACCATTTAATGTTGATAATTCACATTTTTTTCACAAAATTATTATTTTGTGGATAACAATGTGGATAAATAAGCTTAGATCTAGTAGTGATTATGCAAAGTAGTGAGGCCGACCCACTAAATATATGAAAGCATATATAAATATGAGATGACATGATAAGAGATTATGTTAGCAAAAAGTTGGCTATCCGTGTTCTGATATATGAATTGGGTTAATACTAATAGCGTAGCATGCCCCTTCCCTTCAAATTAAGTTCTTTGTGCCCGCGCGCGGCACACACACACACACAGATACATATATATATATATATATATATATATATATATATATATATATATATACATATACATACATACATACATACATACATACATACATACATATGTGTGTGTGTGTGCGTGCACGCGCGCGCACAAATAACTTACTTTGAAGGGAAGGGGCACGCTACGCTATTAGTATTAACCCAATTCATATATCAGAGTGTGTATACTACGACAAAAAACCAGATCTATTGGGCAAAAGCCATATACCCAAATGAGAATTTTCATTGAATCAAATGAATAAGAGTGTGTATACTACAAATAAAAAGCTAGATCTATTAGGCAAAAGCCATAAACCCAAATGGGAATTTTCATTGAATCAAATTTACAACAAAATAGAATTTAAAGAAAAAAACATAGAATAGGGTAGATTAGAATTACAATCAAAATAACAATGATATAGATTTGGAGTTGTGTGTATCCATCCCCAAGATTTATCCTCCTTTTCCATGGCTTCCTTCTCTTCCTCTTTCCTTTAACCCGTGAAACAAAAATGAAGAAATGGGTAAATGGAATGAATAAAAGACTCCATAGATATGTTTAGGGTTGTTTAGGGATTTCTTGAGGCAATGGCTTAGATTGATCCCATCCAATGGCTAGGAATGTTCCATACAAAACTTAGGTGAGTGGTAGGTGAGATTATTTTAAATGAAATGCTTGGGTCAAGATTGAATGGGGCCACTTGAGTGGTGTAGGGATTAATTTAGGTTTATAACATCTATTAGATGGTGTTTTATTTTATAAAATTCCCCTCAAACTTTGTAATTAATTAACTCAAACTTACCCCCTTTTTCTAGCTAAGCAATATTCATTGTACAAATTTAATTTAATAGTATTGTGTAAATGGAAGAGAAAATTAGAATTAGTATTTTTATAATAAATTATTGAATGACTTGAGGAACCACTTTATTAAAGTAATTACGGATTATGGAAATGAATTTTTTAAACTTGACTGAAGGATGAATATTATTATTTGTTTAATTTTGTGAAGATTGTTTCTTAACCAATACTCATAGTTCTTTCATGTGAAAATCAGACTTACCACACTAACCAGCGATGCACCAGACGTAGAAGCCATTATTGGCTACCAAATGAAAAACTAAAAAACCAGAAATGAAATAGAAGAAGGGTTTAGCCTTGCTCTGATACCAGATGAAGGGAATACGAGGATCTACGGAAACTGCAGAGTCTACGGAATCTAAAGAATATTCAGACAACAATAGAAAATAAAATGCAACAGATTTAAAGGATGCAAAAACAGGGGAAAAGAGAAGCTACAGAAATTTATAACAGCAAAAAGAAGATAAAACACTTGGCTGCAAATAACACAGATTTGGGCATCAAATTTCTTCAGCAATACATATAAATATTTGAGGAATGAGTAGCAGCTACAACTGCACACAAAACATTCATGCATATAATAACAGCTGAGAAATGAAGTTTTTCTAGGTCAGCAAAAATAGTCCAGACTTGAGCTGGAACTGCGCACTTTTCTCCTTCTTCTAAATTTGGTTTTTCTCCTTCTTCTGTCTTCTTCTTCCTACTTCTTGCTCTTCTTACTCTTCTCATTAGTTTTCAATAAAACATAATGCATTAATAATAAACACCTACACAAAAATCTTGCCTTGCAAGTCAACACAAAATCTTTGACAAGAGATAATCAAGGAGAATGTTTCAACAAAAAGTAAATGTGCAGTAGTCATAATTAAGTACAAATCAGATATGTCAGTGAGATAATATCTGGGAAAAGATAGAGATTAATTTCCCAATAAATTTTGACTTGATTTTCCAACACTCCCCCTTACTTATGAATTGCTACAGATCATTAGAAATATGAATCACGTTTGTTCAAAAACTGTTGTAGCATTTCCGTAGCTAACTGATAGCTTTCCAGAGCTGCTAACTTGTGCAAAGTCACAAACTCCTAAGCCACTTCATCAAAACTCAAATGTCTCTTTTTCTAGTGCTTTTGTAAATATGTTAGCCAGCTGATCTTCAAACCTGCAAAAATCAAGACAAATTTCTTTGTTTCTTACAAGCTCTCTGATAAAATGATACCTCATATCAATATGCTTAGTTCTCTTGTGAAACACATGATTTTAAGATAATGCTATGGATGAACTATTATCACATAATACTATATGTTGGAGCAGAAGAAATGTAAAATGTCTGAATATTATATTGAATGTACGAGGGGGAATAAATACAAAGAGAAAGCGGTTAGGAGGAGTAACCGCCTGTAACCAATAAACAATGTATTAAATAATATGCCAACATTCCCCCCCTTAATATATTGTTTTTACAAATCTACCCCAGATTCATCATCTTGTAACGTTGCGACATGTCCTATTTGCTTCTTACAACAAGGAATTTGTCTGGATTTTCTTGAATCTCTGTGACAAATGTGCTCTCGTTAGTAGAAAAACAGATGAAGTGAGCTCGAAAGCTCGTGTGGTACGCCACAGATGTGCCTAAGGGCATTTAATCTCGCATTTGTCATCTCCATCGACACAACTCTTCTCCGTCTATATGTCGAACAAGACTCAGTCCATTATGTCCTCGGATTGCAAGTTTTGGAGACTGGCTAAGAGTAGATACCAATGCTCTTCGGTTCTCTCACATGCGGCATGTCTCTATGGTTGCTTGCAATGTTGCTAACATCTCTGGGCATGTCTTTCATGCTCTCAGACTGTTGCATGGGATCATAGGCTGGTTGTTCGCGTCCATCTTTGATAGCAAATTTGATGAATGAATGAAGGGGCTTAATCTCATTTTGTTCCGATTTGATTCAAACAAATTCCACATGTCTCCTGATCTTTTGTACGATGCGCTTGCTAATGTATTGCATGATCTGCGAACAATAGCTGAGAAGATGTTTGGAGAAGGAGTCTACCAACACACACCTGGGCTGTCGGTGGTCGATGCCACTCATGTCAGACTCCACACAGTGCTTATAAGTTGGTCAATGGTCATTGTCACATGCTCTCTTCTCCCTCTTTGGTGATGGATTCTTGAACTGCGGGCTTGTACCACAGGTTTCCTCCTCTGAGTACGCTCACACACCTGACTATTTACTCTTCTAGTCGCTGTTGTTTCCTCACACGCTAAGAAATGGTCGTTGATGGGATAACTCACAGGTAGACTTGGATCGGTTTAATGATTGATGCCACATTGCCAGACATGAAATACAACAGAATTCTTCATGTTGTTGCTGCGCCACAGGTATGGTCTTCTCATTTTGTATGAAGCGGTTATATTTTGTAACAGCCTTCTCATATTTTCCTTCTGAAACCCAGACCTTCGAAAGATTCATATCTCTCCATTTGGTCAGGCATAAACTATTTCAATATAGCTGTGAATCTCTCTGTTTTATCAGGGTTTTCCGACTGATATTTACCTAATTCCACATCAAAATTCCCGTTTTCTTCATAATCGTCGTCGTCATCTATTTACAGGACTACTGATAATGCCCTTGTTTTTAGATGAATCTTCTTCCCCTTTGAGACAACGCATATATGAGTGAGCAAGAAGAACGTGGACAGGGATGAATAGAAAACAGTTTCACAACTACTTGCTTCGTCCTGTAGTCTTCTTTCTTCTCCCACGCGCCTTCCTTCAGCGCCACGCCTCTGAGTGTGTCCCAACTACCGAGATAGGGTGCCTCTGAGCCAGAAGAATTGCTCTACCTGTTGCTTAGAGGGTGTGGCAGCCAGTGTTTTGGATTCACAGACCCATCTTTTGCATGGAATGATACATTCAAATGGGTTTGGGCATTTACTCTGCATCAATGGACGGGTGGCAGGGTCCAAAGGGAAATGATGGATCTATGGGACCGAATGTGTGCAATGTTAAGAGCCAGGAAGCCCCAAATGTATAGCAAAGAAACCTCCACGCACTGTTCTCTAACTATTGTCAAACTGTCAAATGCAATTTCCACGCAGGAGGGGAAGCGGTGGTTCCAAGAAGCACTTCATCTTTTATCTACATGCTTCCACGCTCCTGCTTCCACGCCGCTCTGATACCACTGTTGGACTAGAAGAAATGTAAAATGTCTGAATATTATATTGAATGTACGAGGGGGAATAAATACAAAGAGAAAGCGGTTAGGAGGAGTAACCGCCTGTAACCAATAAACAATGTATTAAATAATATGCCAACACTGTAGTGGCTTCCTTTTTATCATGCATCAAATCTTTCAACATCCTTCACATCCAAACAACTTGACACACAACACTAGTGGCTGCCACATACTCAGCTTCAGCTGAAGAAAGGGTCACAATGGGTTGTTTCTTTGATGCCCATGACAGAACACCTGTACCAAAGTGAAAATTATACCCAAAATTACTTTTCCTTCTATCTATGCTGCCCCCAAAATCACTATCAGTGTACCCAACAAGACTGAAATCATCTGAAGTGGAATAAAATATACCAAAATCCTTTGTACCACTTACATACCTCAATATCCTCTTACCGTTCTGCCAATGTGAGTCTTTTGGAGACTCCATAAACCTTGAAATCAGGCTTCTTAAGTACATAAGGCTTCCAACCAGCCTCTTAAACAATGTAGAATCCACACATGCTCCATCATCTTCCTTGCTTAACTTCATCCCTGTCATAACCGGTGTTGGGGATACCTTGCACCTTGCCATATTAAATCTCTTCAAAACTTCATTTGCATATTTAGATTGAGAAATAAATATACCACCATTGGATTGAAGGACTTCAATCCTGAAGAAATACCTCATAAGACCCAAATCAATCATTTCAAATTCATTCTTAATTACTAATTTGAAAGAATCTATGTTTAGATCACCGGTAAAGATTAGATCATCCACATACAAGAAAAAAATCAAAATGTTACCTTGCTTGTTGACCTTATGTACAATTTTTGTTCACAACCACTTCTTTGGAAACCATTTTGAATGAGATAGGAGTCAATGCGGTTATACCAAGCTCTTAGAGCTTGCTTCAATCCATAGAGTTCCTTCTTCAACCGATACACATTGTCTTCATGACCCAGTAGCTCATATCCTTGTGGCTATACCACATACACTTCCTCCTCTAAATAACCATTTAAAAATGCAAACTTTACATCCATTTGATATACAGGCCACTTGTGTGGGTAGCAATAGCTAAAACAATCCTAACTGTATCCAACTGAGCAACTGGAGCAAATGTCTCATTGAAGTCTATACCGGGCTATTGTGTAAAGCCCCTTGCAACTAGCCTTACTTTATGATTTTTCACTTTCCCATTAGCATCTTGTTTGGTATTATAAATCCATTTGACACTAATTATATCTTTTCCTTCCGGCAAATCAACCAACTCCCATGTTTGGTTCTTTTCAATGGATTCAATCTCCTCATCCATGGCTTCTGCCCATATATCACTACTCACAGCCTCTTCATATGTTAATGGATCATCAATATGAGAAAATAAAGCAAAAGCTGAAAATGAATTAGTTGTGTCAACATTATACAACTCACTCAAACTCCTTGTTTTTCGTGGCATCATGCTTGTTAGAGTTGGATCTGGAGATGAATAACTACTTGGAGTGCTAGATGGTGTTGCTCCAAGGATACCGACTGATGTAGATGTCGGTGTAGATTCTTGTGAAGTTTGCTATCCTGTTGGTGTGGACAACCACCTTGAAGATCTCCTTGGTGTGAATGAAGGTGTAGCTTGAGCTGCAATGTGTGGTACCATCCCAGGATTGGAAGGAGTTGCTTTTTGAGTTATATTTTGTTTTGAAAACACTTCATCCACCATATTATCATTTGGGATAACAACTGCAATTCTGACAGTCCTCTCTATGCTTCCATCCCATGCTGCATCCTCCACAAACTGAACATCACGGCTGATTATAACTTTCCTATTGATAGGATCAAACAAATTATATGCTTTTTTTTCCTTTGAGTAACCAACAAATATACATTTTTGTCCTTTATTATCTAACTTCCTTCTCAACTCATATGGAA
The DNA here is from genome assembly GCA_019776745.2 of Taxus chinensis. NCBI lineage: Eukaryota > Viridiplantae > Streptophyta > Pinopsida > Cupressales > Taxaceae > Taxus > Taxus chinensis. Next base: position 110,011,241 of record CM034156.1, on the reverse strand, counting down.
CATGCGCATATGCTATGCATTCAAATACCTTCATATGAGAAACACTATGTTTCCTTCCTGTCCAATCCTTTTGAGGGACTTTGTTTCTTACACTCTTTCTTGGGCACCTATTCATTATGTAAACAACAGTTGCCACTGCCTCAGCCCAATATTCATTTGGTAGATGTTTGGCTGCCATCATGCTACAAGCCATCTCCATAATGGTTCAGTTCTTCCTCTCCACCACACCATTTTGCTGAGGTGTATAACGGGCTGTAAATTGCTTGTGTATGCCATGAGATCTACACAAATTTATAAATTCATTAGATATAAATTCACCACCTCTATCCATCCTTAGAACCTTGATGTAGTGGCTGCTTTTCTTCTCCACAAGTGCCTTGAATTGTTGGAAATAAGAAAATGCATAAAATTTGTGTTTCAAGAAATAAACCCAAGTTTTTCTTGTGAAATTAACAATAAAAGTAAGAAAATAAGTGCAGCCTCCTATAGATGGTGTTTGCATTTTACCACAAATATCTGAATGCACAATCTCAAATGGAGCTCTAGCTCTATTTTCCATGCCAATTGGAAATGACTCTCTATGTTGTTTTCCCATAATACATCCTTCACAAACTATTTCCAGTTTCTCAATTAATGGCAAACCTTTTACCATATTCTTCATATGAAGTAGTTTCAGTGCTCCAAAGTATAAATTCCCAAATCTAAACTGCCATAGCCAAGAATCATCCTTTACCACTGATTGAAACACTACTCGAGTTTCTACAAAAACATCATTTTCCTCTTTGGAGCTGTTTTGGCCTTTTTCGTAGCTGTCTTGGACATTTCCGTAGCTGTCTTGAACATTTCCGTAGCTATCTTGAACATTTCCGTAGCTATCATGAACCTTTTTGTGGCTGTTTTGAACATTTCCGTAGCTATCTTGAACATTTCCGTAGGTGTCTTGAACGTTTTTGTGGCTATTTTAAACATTTCCGTAACTGTGTTGAACTTTTCCGTAGCTATCTTTGGCTACTGCTGATTTGGTATCTTCTACATTAAAAGCTGCTCCAGAATTGATAGTATGTGTCTCATGAATAGCTTGAGTTATTTTTCCTTTCATAGCTGGCCTTATTTTTAATGGAAACATGTGGCTTGCAGTCTTTTGTACCTTTTCAATAAGCATATTGCTTGGAAGCTTGTCCAAAATAACACACTCATTGTTTTCCATGTACACTCTATATCCATTTTGTACCAGCTGTCCAATGCTCATCAAGTTGTGTTTTAGACCAGAAACATAATATACATTAGGAATAAATTTCAGCTCCCCCTTTTTGGTTAGAATATTAACCATACCTTTACCCAAAACAGTGACTTTGTTGTTGTTATCAAGTGTAACATCAGTTTGAACTGATTCATCCAAGCTAGAAAACAAATATTTATTACCTTTCATGTGATTACTATAGCCGGAATGTAAATACCATATGTCACATGGGCTTTCTTGAACAACATTGCACTCAACTAGAGAGATTGTAGGGATTGCTTCAGCAATATTCATGCATGTAATGAACATGCTTCCTGAGGGAGTGCTAATTGACTTATTTGACCTTGCTTCTGCTGGTCATACTATTTTTCTTGCATTCATGATCATAATGCCCAAAATTCTTACAATAGTGGTATTGAATGTGTGATTTTTCAAATCTTTGGCCACTTGGGTGACTGAAATTTTGATTTTGACCTCTACCACAAGCATTTGTAGGACTGCTACTACATCCACTTCTAGGAGAAATTCTCCCTCTTCCTCTAGGCATGAAACTCCTCCTTCCTCTTCCATGATTTATAGAAATATGAGATGAAAATGCATTTTCAACTGAACTATTCAGTCTATATCCATGATTAATAAGTGAGGCATGTAGTTCATCAACACTAAACTAGCTCAAATCTTTGGTTTCCTCTAGAGCCACAACTACGGGATCAAATTTAGTAGGGAGACTTCTAAGTACCTTCTCAACAACCTTCCTATCCTCTATGACCTCTCCACGGGACTTGATTTGATTTATCAAACCAACATCATGAGTAAAAAAAGATTCGACTAAATCTGAGTTCCTCATTGATAAATTTTCAAATTCTCTTTTAAGGAGTTGTAATTTAGCAGTTTTAACCTTGTCCATACCTTGATACGTAATCTAGAGTGTGTCCCATGCTTCCTTGGCTTGCTTTGTTTCTTTAACTCTTGGGAGTAAGCCATCATGCATTGCTTGATGGATATAATATAGTGCTTTCCCAACCTTCTTCCTATGTTCGTTCAAGATGAAATTTTGAGCTTGTGAAAGAGCATTGTATGCTGCCTGGTCTGCTGGTTCCTGGTAACTGTTTTCAACCATTTCCAAAATGTCTTCAGACCGAAAAAAAGATTTCATGGTCAAAGACCAATACTCATAGTTCTTTCTTGTGAAAATCAGAGTTTTCACACTAACAAGCGATGCACCAGACGTAGAAGTCATTAATGGCTGCCAAATGAAAAAATAAAAATGAAATAGAAGAAGGGTTTAGCCTGGCTCTAATACCAAATGAAGGGAATACGAGGAACTATGGAAACTGCAGAGTCTAAGAAATCTAAAAAATCTTCAGACAGTAATATAAAATAAAATGCAATGGATTTAAAGGATGCAGAACAGGGGAAAAGAGAAGCTACATAAATTTATAAGAGCAAAAAGAAGATTAAAAACTTGGCTGCAAATAACATAGATCTGGGCATCAAATTGATTCAGAAATACATATAAATATTTTAGGAATGAACAACAGCTACAGCTACACGCAAAACATTCATGCATACAATAACAACTGAGAAATGAAGTTTCTCTATCAGCAAAAACAGTTGAGACTTGAGCTGGAACTGCACACTTTTCTCCTTCTTCTAAATCTAGTTTTTCTCCTTCTTTTGTCTTCTTCTTCATGCTTCTTGCTCTTCTTACTCTTCTTACTAATTTTCAATAAAACATAATGTATTAATAATAAACACCTACACAAAAAACTTGCCTTGCAAGTCAACACAAAATCTCTGACAAGAGATAATCAGGGAGAATGTTTCATCAAAAAGTAAATGTGCAGCAGTCACAATTAATTACAAATCATATATGTCAGTGAGATAATATCTGGGAAAATATAGAGATTAATTGCAAAATAAATTCTGACTTGATTTTCCAACAAATAAAATATTGAACAAGAGAATTGACACAAATATTAAAGTGTATATCCTGTTTTTAAATTTTTTTATTAGAGAATGTATAATAATTTCTTCTGATTACAACATTATTCATTAAAACAATGAAAATGACTGAGAAGGAAATACCATTCAATATATTATAATAGAATGTCAGTCCATATGTGTTGGTGAAAAAAATACACTAAATCACCAGATGTAAAAAATCAATCATAATTAAGGAGGCAAATAACACAACCCAACAAGGAAATAATTTGTTCATAACTAGTGACAATAATGTATTAAGAATGTGAAATGAAATTATTTAGATAGATCTGAATCTCGATAACACTGCATAATTTCAAAATATAGAGAATTGATCATAGTATATAAGTAGAACGACTCAAGGTTTTGAGGAGGAAACTTCCAAAGTATATGATAAGACTAATTGTTCAATATGATGATAATATCCTACTTTATAATTCCTATCTATATACCCTACTACATTATGCAAAGTAGTGAGTCCGACCCACTGAATATATGAAAGTATATATAAATATGAGATGACGTGATAAGAGATTATGTTAGCCACAATTTGGCTATCCATGTTCTAATATATGAATTGGGTTAATACTAATAGCGTAGCGTGCCCCTTCCCTTGAAAGTAAGTTCTTTGTGCGCACGCGCGCACACACACACACACACACAAACAAACATATATATATATATATATATATATAGAGAGAGAGAGACACACACACACACACACACACACACACACACACACACACACACACACACACACACACACACACACACACACACATATATATATGATGAAGAGTGTGTATACTATAAAAAAAACCAGATCTATTGGGCAAAAGCCATATACCCAAATGGGAATTTTCATTGAATCAAATTTACAGCAAAATAGAATTTTCAAACAAAACCTAGAATAGGGTAGATTACAATTACAAGAAAAATAAAAATTATATAGATTTAGAGTTGTGTGTATCCATCCCCAAGATTTCTCCTCCTTTTCCATGGCTTCCTTCTCTTTCTCCTTCTCATAACCCGTAAAATAAAAATGAAAAAATTGGTACATTGAATGAATAAAAGACTCCATAGATATGTTTAGGGTTGTTTAGGGATTTCTTGAGCCAATGGCTTAGATTGATCCCATCCAATGGCTAGGAACATTCCATACAAAACTTAGGTGAGGGGTAGGTGAGATTATTTTAAATGAAATGCTTTGGTCAAGATTGAATGGGGCCACTTGAGTGGTGTAGTGATTAATTTAGGTTTATAAAATTTATTAGATGGTGTTTTATTTTATAAAAGTCCCCTCAAACCTTGTAATTAATTAACTCAAACTTACCCCCTTTTTCTAGCTAAGCAATATTCATTGTAGGAATTTAATTTAATAGTATTGTGTAAATGGAAGAGAAAATTACAATTAGTCTTTTTATAATAAATTATTGAATGACTTTAGGAACCTCGTTACTAAAGTAATTATGGATTATGGAAATGAATTTTTTAAAACTTGAGTGAAGGATGAATATTATTATCTATTTAATTTTGTGAAGATTGTTTCTTAACCAAGGGTATAGCTAATCGTCACTTTCATTCTTCAAAAAAAAATTCCATAAATTTTCTATTTTAGCCTTTGTTTCATCTTGTGTTCGTGCGTGTAAAAATGTGGGTGTTAAAGAGAGAAAATAATTGCACTTCCTTTCACATCAATTAATTGTGTCCTTAGAAAACATGGTGTACAAGTTTGTGAGCCATGTGATTTTTCATAGTCCTTACAAGTTCATTTATTTTCTTGGGCATGGTGTTTTGACTTGAGTGTGGGAATGGAGGAATGCTAACGTGGAATCCTACATGGAGCCACCTCATCATCCTCACATTTCATTTCTATTTATTCATGAATTTTAATTGGAATGGGGTTTACTTTTTCCTTTTTGTTTCTCCTTTTGCACTTTTGGGATTTGGAGCTTGTTGGAGAGTTTTTCTTAAATTACTTGGCTTGGAATTAAAAGAGACTTATGGAGTTTTTGTTGGCACTTGATGGAGAGGTAGGATCTCCACCTTTTTTGTTTCATTATTATACTTATTTATATGAAATTTTTGTGCTTGATAAATTTGTTTAAGTCTTGTGATTATGCTTGTGTGTGGTTAGGTAGTAGCCCTTAATTTGAGTGTGGGAGAAATCCTTATGGGACCATTATGGTGGTAAAGAGGAATATTATGATGAATGCACTTTTTGGGAGTGTTATTGAGAGTTTCACCTATGGGGAGTGAAAAGGAAATCATGGTTATTTTGTTGCATGCTTGCAAGGGTGAGATAACAATTTTCTATTGATTTTTTTGTACACTTTGAGGCTAAGGGTGAAACTCCAAATTCACTTAGGAGGCATAAGGAGGTGCTCTCCCATATCCATTTCTCTATTTGGTTTGATTTTAAACTTTTGTGTCGTTTATAAGTTATTAACTTGATTATGTGTGATTTTGGTTATGCTGAATGTATTAAATGTATGTTGTTTGTGAAGCTATTTTTGTTGAAAGTTGTTAAATGATGATCAAGACCACTCATGTATCTTTGGTTGGGGTTTGGGGTTACTTAAGGGGATGGCTTCCCCTCTTAATGGATTCAAGGTTGGGCGGAGAGCGTTTCCTACTCCCCATTTATTTGTATTGTAATCCTTCTTATGAAAGTTGAAGAATGCAAGTTTTGAAGCTACCTTTGGGATGAAGACATGCATTTCAGAGACTTCTACTTTTGCCTTGTCAAAATATTTCATAGTGAAATTTGTTCATGTAATTATTCCCACTTTGAGTGGAAGAGTGTAGAAATTGTATGCTTAATAGAAAGCTTGTGCATTTATTTATGTAATATTTGAAATTATTGTAATGAAAGGAACAAAGTTTAGTTGTATGTTAGTTGAGATGGAACTTCACTTGATTTTTGTGTTTTTCAAAATTGAAAGATAAATACATTTGTAAAAATAAGGGTGTGATTGAAAGAAATTATTGCAAGCTTATTTGATCTAAATCATTATTCAATTTATTTGAATGGAGAATGAACCTTGTTGCATGCTTATGGAAAGAACTATTTAACTTGTAAACAGAGAGAGAGAGAGAGAGAGAGAGAGAGAGAGAGAGAATAGTTATCCATATTTTATCGTATGGAAGACATAATGAAATAATTAAATTGTAATTGCATTCTATTCATGATGAAATAAGAAAGTAGTGTGTTGACCTCCATTTTGAATTAGTGATAATCTTCCTTTTTATTAAGTGTATCTACTTGTGTAAGAAATGTTAACAATCTCCCAATCTTGGTGTTAGATAAAATTAAATAAAAATAATTCATATAATGATGTAAATGAATAAATATACTTATAACCATTCCTACTTATATGCAAACTATGACTAAATCAATTTTATAGAAATGCCCTACAATGTATATATATATATATTAAGTTAAATGGCATTTGCATTGAACAAAAAAGAAGAAGAAGGGAGAGATTTAAATAAATTTGATTATTTTAATATTAATAATGTATTAATATTTTTTTTTTATTATTGATAAATAATTTATTTGAAAGGGACTATACCCTTGTACATAAAGACTCAAAAGCTAGATATAACTAAATCAATAGAACAAAAGGGATCAAAATCCAGATGTTATCAAAAAGCCCAATGACAACAAAAAAAACCTGCCATGAATAAGCCCAGCAACCAGCAAACCAGAAGCTGAAAAAAAACAACTTAACAACTACTATTTTCAATTTGAACATTTTTCTTCTTGTTACGTACTGAAATCCATTCATCCACATATTTCTGTAAAGGAACTTCAACATCCTTAATTGGCTGATAAGAATTGTTTTAGCGAGGAAATCAAGGAATATTCTCCTTATCCGCTATAGACTTTTTTATTTCAGTGTTTCTGATCCACTGAGTGTCATCCCCAATTGAATATTTATTTGCATGGTTTTTAAGCTCTTTCAAAGAGGTTTCTGGGACCGTTTCCAGCATGTCTTCCTTACCAACATCAAAACTAGGCATATTCTGAGGTTCAAATCTTAGATGTTTCGCGAGGGCATTTTTCCACTAGGTAACGTTCTTCGTTTTGTGTTTTATCATCTCACAATTAATAGTAGAATGTCCCAAAGAGAAACATTTCTTTCATCTAAAAGACAGACCCTCATAGTCTAGAGGTTGAGTCCAAGTTTGATTTTGCACATTTAGCTCAATATGAGCTGGAAGATCCTTAGAGGTATTAGCCTCAACAAGAATTCTGGCATAAGTTGTATGTGTGAATTCAGAGGTTTGGGAGTCAATGTTAATGATGTTGTCCAATGTATTTCCTATGGTTGTCAGACATTTTTGATCCCAAAATTGCTGGGGTAATCTGATCCAGATCGGTTTATGGGAGAAGGATTCAGTGAGAGGGTTAAATGCTGTGAACCAAGGTTTTAACATAAGGTATTTTTCTGGCAGATCCAAAGCTGATTAGCAATGATAACCTTATCCGCGATGGATTCAAAAGCAATAATGAAGATTCCTTTAGCACATGGGTAGAGATCTAACCTTCCTTTTAGAAGTGGGATCCATTGAGTGGAGATCCATTCGTGTAGGACAAGTAAACTAGGCCAAAGACTAGCGATCTGCAAATTAAGGCATTGTCTTGATAGAAAGACTTTGTTTTGAGAACTTCATCTCCAAAGGATACACATGGGTTTTTCTCAGCAAGCTTCATAGTAATATTTTCTCTAGTCTTTGAAGGTTTAGACACTATATCTACGAAGTAGAGGCCACTAGATCTCTCGATCACTATATCACTTCCACCACCCAGGTGGTTAAGTTGTTCTGGAAAGAGTGCATGTATCTCAGATCTGTTGCACATCCAACTCACATTTTCTCCGTTGAGGGCTGCATTCCCCTGCCATAAGCTAGGTCAAAAACAAATTTTGTCATATACTCCCGGGCCTGTGAGATTGTGGCATGAGAGGAACGGGCGCTGGTTTCAATGTTTCCATTTGGCTTGGTGTTTCCAGAAGCCTCTGGTATATCATCATTTTTAACAACAAAGACTACGCCACCTTCCAGTGGATGCTCGTTTAATCCTCTAGGCGCAAAGCTGTCTTCTCCAAACATAGAACTATCTTCTCCAAATGCAAGATTTATCCAGGAAAGGGTTTGGCTCTTTGCGTGGTCATTTTTTTCCTCCATTTTCACTTCTCGTAAAATGGTTTTTGGTAGAGATGTGTAGAGGGTTGTGTTTTAGGGTTTTCTTTACCATGTTGTAGATGGCAGAGAGCAGCAGCAGCGTAAAAAATCTATAAATAATACCTTAATATTACTACAATATAGTAATAGTACCAAAAATCGAAATGTTAATAATATATATATATATATATATATATATATATATATATGTATAATATATAATTATAATATTTTTTATGAAGGATAAATAGATTTTTGAAAGGACTATACCCTTGTACAACAACACTCAAACACCAGATTTGACAAATTCAATAATTCAACAAGAGATCAAAATCAAGATATAACGACAAAGCCCAACAGCAGAGAAGAATCTTCCAAGATCACAGCCAAAAACCAACAAACAAATAGCTAAATAGTAGCTACTCTGTAGTAGCATGACAGGCTAATACCCTAGATGTAGCGATGGTAACACACAACAGGACAAGACTCATGCCTTGTCCAAGACATCAAAGTGTTTAGATCCCTTCTTTTTCCTGTCCACTACCTTCCATTCCTCATTTCCTTCTTCTCCTGAGATTGGAAAAACAACTTCAATTGACTTGATAGGGATGTGGTCCACAGTCAGGAGTGTCGAATCTATCAATGAATCCATATTCTGAGGAGAGGAAGCTTTCTTCTCAGAATTTTTCTCATCTTGTGCGAGATCTACAACCAGGTTGGTATGGGGATTGATTGTTAGATGTTCAAGAAGGGAATCCTTCCACCATGCAGATTTGATCTTTTGTTTGGAATATTCACAATCCTCTGAAATATGACCAATTTGAAAAAAACGTCGACATCTGAAAGCAAGACCTCTATAGTCCAATCTCTGCGCCCAAATTCTATCTCCAATTTGCAGATTGATTTCTGCTGGTAAATCTTGAGAGGTATCAAGATCTACAAGGATTCGGGCATGAGTAGTATGTACCTGAAAAGAGGTCTTATCATCAACTTTTACACATGATCCAAGAGCATCACCTATGGCAAGCAAACATGATCTATTCCAAAGCTGAAGTGGGATTCCTAGCAAACGAACCCAAACAGGTTAGGTATCAAAAGAATCTTGTAAGGGATCAAAAGATGGATACCATGGCTTGAACATGAGCCCGTGTTCTCCCCAAATCCAATATTGTTGGAAAATCAAATCCCTATCCTCAGGGGTTTCAAAGACAACAATGAAATATGATTTTGGCACAAGGATAAAGCTCAATCTTACCTTGCACTTTTTCTCTCCATCTTTGTGCAATCTAGTCATGCAGTTGAGAGAGTTTAGGCCAAGATTTATTAAACCTACAACCAAGTTGAGTAAGATTTCTCTCCTCTTTTAACACCTTGTGAAGTAGATCTTCCTCAATCTTTAGTGTTGGTATCATTTGAGAGGGTTTCAGGGGTTTTTCTGAAGTCCTACCTCTAACCTGGGAAGCAACTTCAGCAAAGGAAGGGCTTTGATTCCTCTGTTTGGCACTCCCATTCCCTTTCTTCCCCTGGCCTGCTTCTGCTTCACTCCCATCAAAAGATCTGTGATCAATATGTGCTGCGTGAAGGGTAGGGTCCTTGGCTGCATATGCCATGGCATTTCTTCCACTCCATGTCTGAGATTTTGTTCCTTCCTTGCCCATAGATTTCTTATTATTGCCAGCATTCACCTAGTTCATCTTTACTCGATCTATTCCACCATCTAGCTTATCCCTTGTTACAAGTCTCCCATTTTCATTACCAAATGCTAGGTTTATCCATGAAATGGTCTGGTGCTCGACCTCTGTATGATTTCTACCACCGCCAGGGAGTTTAGGGTCACCCTCTTCCTAATTGACGCCACTAGGGAGTTTAGGGTTAGGGGAGCGTCGCGGGGAACGGGAGAAATTATTAATATTAATAAAAATAATTATTTATATTAAATCATATTATTATTATTATTATTATTAAATATAATTAATATTATTATTAACAACTTTTAATATTATATAAGTGTATAAGACTTTCTATTAAATAAAAAGTAAAACCAAAAAAAATTGAATGGCTTGTGTTGGCCTCATGGCCAAGGCTATAGTTTATAATAGTAAAAAAGAGGAGGGGAGGGCGGGGAGGAGGGCCGCCGACCCCAAACCCCACACACCACCCCCCACCCCATTATACCATGGGATGAGGGATGGGGTCGGTGACCCTCTCCAAAAATTCATTATTCAATGTAGTGTTTAATATTGAGAACCCAAATGTTTTAAACATTATCAATGCTAAAATAAAATATTTGTGTTGTTTAAACTGTCGATTTAGTAAAATGAGGACAATGTGTTTTAAAGCCACGACCATATATTTTTATTTGGTATAGTACACACATGCGCGCGCACGCGCACACACACACACACACACACACACACACACACACACTCGTACACACATTATTATTTACACACACACACACACACATTTTTGAGAGTTTTATTATTAGAGAGTTCTTTGAGGTGAGAGAGAGTGCAGAGAGAGACGCAGAGAGATATAGAGAGAGAGAGAGATATATATATATATATATATATATATATATATATGCATATATATATGCATATATATATTTATTTAAATGAAGAAGAGTGTGTATCCTACACAAAAAAATAGATATATTGGGAAAAATCCATATACCCAAATGGTAATTGTTGTATATATCTTCCCCCGGGTAAATATAGACAAACAGAAGAATATGGAAATCAAAGAAACTCAAAACCTGACATTTATTTGCGCCACTAGTTGCACCCTAGCATAGGTTGGAAGGCGCAGGTTGAAAAATGTCGCCATGGAAAAAGTCATGCCCATGGCGTAGGTTGGAGGCGCACATAAGAAAATGTCGACATGGGAAAAGTCGTACCCATGGCGTACGTTGGAGGCGTAGATCAGAAAAATTTGACATGGGAAAAATCACGCCCATGGCGCAGGTTAGAGGTGCACATCAGAAAATGTTGACATGGAAAAATTCGCGCCCATGGCATAGGTTGGAGGTGCACATCATAAAATGTCGACATGGAAAAATTCGCGCCCATGGCACAGGTTGGAGGCACACATCAGAAAATGTTGACATGGAAAAATTCGTACCCATGGCACAGGTTAGAGGCGCAGATCAGAAAATGTCAACATAGAAAAAGTCGCGCCCATGGCGGAGGTTGGAGGCAAAGATCAGAAGACATCGACACCACATGTTCAGCGCCTATGGCACACTTAAGTGTATGTTGACATGAGGATGGATGCACTGAGCTGCATCTTCACGAGGCGCATATTCAGGAGGCACATCTTTAAGAGGCGCAACATTTTGATCGTTGACATCCCAAACCTGACAGAAAGAAAACCCTGACCCAAATATTCAAATGACCATAACTTTTCACAGGGAGCTCAGATTCACGCAAGGTTGGATGCACAGATGAGAAAAAGTCGACATAGAAGAAGTCACACCCATGGTGCAATGTGGATGCACAGATCAGAAGGCATCGACACCACATTTTCAGTGCCTAAGGCGCACTTAAGAGTATGTTGACATGAGGATGGATGCGCTGAGGTGCATCTTCACGAGGCGCATCTTAAGGAGGCACATCTTTAGGAGGCGTAACATTTGGAGCATTGACACCCCGAACATGACAGAAAGCAAACCCTAACCCAAATATTCAAATGGCCATAACTTTTCACAGGGAGCCATAATTAGGTGAGAACAAGTTCTTCAAAAATGTAAAATACATTTCGCCATTTTTTGGGTTTGCTAGGGTTCTCACCTACCGCCATAATGAGATGAATTAAATACAACCTAGAGGTGGTTGGGGTAGATTTGGAATTCCTCTCTTCCCTCTCTCATTCTTCCTATAAATTGTAAGGAGGGGCTTCTTTCTAAAGGTTGTAAACTCTTGTTTTTCCCCTCCCTTCTCCTTGGCAGGAAAATTTGTGGAGTTCAAACCTATCGTCTAAAACTGTAATGTAACTTTTCCTCTTGGCATTTTGTAGTGTATTGTATTAATCTTTGGAGAAAATAATGCATTCATGTGGATGATTCTCAACCCTCTCTGTGTTCATTTGCATCCTCTTGATCTTTCACTACAAATTTGGTTATCTGTGCATGATCTTGCATTGCATTTTAATGGTTTGTGTTTTTTGGCAAGATAGGTGTTCTTCATTCCTCGGTGCATCACCTTTGTTAGTTTAGGTTTATTTTTATGCATCTTCTTACCCTGTCTCCTTGGCAAGTTAGATTAGGTTTTTGAGTAAACCCTCTACATTTTTATGTGTGCATCTGAACAGAGGAATAGGAACCAACATTCATGTAGAGAGTTTTCCCGATTCACAAGGTCCCACACTTGGGAAAAGCTCCATGTTATGCAATCACACTGAGAGTCTCAACCCATTGAGTTGTAGACATTCAAGGGTGCTGTGATTCGCCATCAACAGGAATTTTCAATGAATCAAATTTACAACAAAATGGAATTTTCAAAGAAACCCTAGAATAGGGTAGATTATAATTACAAGCAAAATAAAAATGATATAGATTTGGAGCTGTGTGTATCCATTCCCAAGCTTTATGCTCCTTTTCCAGGGCTTCCTTTTCTTCCTCCTTCCTTTAACCTGCAAAATAAAATGAAGAAATGAGTAAATGGAATGAATAAATTACTCCATAGAGATGTTTAGGGTTGTTTAGGGATTTATTGATCCAATGGCTTAGATTGATCCCATAAAATGGCTAGGAATGTTCCATACAAAACTTAGTTGAGGGGTAGGTGAGATTGTTTGAAATGAAATGCTTGGGTCAAGATTGAATAGGGCCACTTGAGTGGTGTAGGGATTAATTTAGTTTTATAACATTTATTAGATGGTGTTTTCTTTTATAAAATCCCCCTTGAACCCTATAATTAATTAATTCAAACTTACGCCCTTTTTCTAGCTAAGAAATATTCATTGTAGGAATTTAATTTAATAATATTGTGTAAATGGAAGGGAAAATTAGACATGGTCTTTTTATGATAAATTATCAAATGAATTTAGGAACCACTTTATTAAAGTAATTATGGATTATGGAAATGAATTTTTTAAACTTGAATGAAGGATGAATATTATTATTTAATTAATTTTGTGATGATCGTTTGTTAACCAAGGGTATAACTAATAGTCACTATCGTTCTTCAACAAAAAAAATTATTCCATAATTTTTCTATTTTAACCTTTGTTTCGTCTTGTGTTCGTGAGGATAAAAATGTCGGCGTTACACCAGGGGGTAGTTACACCAAATTATTCACTATACCAAATTCTTTAACACTTCACACAGTGGATTTTGACAGGGAAGATAGTCCTTTTTCTCTCTGAATTCATACAATACACCTTTATTTTCCCGTCAGCACTGTTGGATTGGAAATTGTTGAACTGGATCAGATTTTTACACACCATTTATAGTGGTCTTCTGCATTCATGGGAAGCAATTAAAGGTTAAAGGATGACACAAGAATTTTCTCCCTACACTTCTTCAAGTTCATTGGCGTGATATTTCTCAAAAAACTCGTAGTCAGAAATACTAGCATGAGATCACCACAACAAATCAGTCGTCAACAAAATCTACAATATCCTTTCTATAATCTTTTCCTCATCACAGATCAGGTGCACATGTTTCTTTTCCATATTTTTCATACTTCTTTACATACATTTTTATACATATACATGTGTATTTAACTATTTGTTTATTCTTCTCTTTTGCAGGTCCATCCATATGGGAAGTGGAAGTAAACATCACTTAACATTGATAAAAACATCAAACACATCAGTAATCGACATCAACAATAGGTACATCAGCAAGAATCTATATCATGTGTTTCTACCCTAGGGTAATCATCTCATCAAATTTTGCACTTTCTCATCTTTAGTCTCCATGGTCCATATTGTTTTCACTCCACACTTTTCCTTGTCTCTCGGCATGCTTTTTACCATCAATCTATATGGTTATCATGTACGCAATTCTATCTACTTTATGTTATACAAATTTCACTCAAAAATGTAAAGTGGGGGAAAATTTAGACATAAAATGACACACTTTGGGTAATTATCTAGTGATGGTTACATACTACTATTCATATGATTCATATGTAAGAAAATTACTAATGAACCCATGTCTTGGGAAATATTTTCTTTATTTCTACTGCCACTTTTGGTCTTACACTCTTCTTTGTTCAGTTTTACTTTTTACTCCTTTGCATTTCTCATCCTGCACACTAGCACCCAACTAGGATTCAAGTGCTAGGTGATCATGTCCCCTTTGAGAACCGCTGACCTCTTTATACTTTACTCACATAATTTGGGTTATTTCTAGCCATATGAGCATCTTATATTTTTGGTAGTAAGAATTTCTGAGGTTAGTTACACAATTCAAGCAAGGGAATCATATAAATATAAAGTTATGTGACCATAATAAAGGACCAAACAAAAAGCATTAGCTATCACTTCCTAAGGTTGCATCCAAAGGTTATTCAAGAGCATCAAAGGACCCTTTCAAGGGAAAGTGAATGCATGATTATGCGAATAGTTAATAGGAGGGGAGTCTATTCTATTCCATGTACACATCTATTACATTTTTTTACATTTAGCTATTTTCTCGCTATCCAAGTGCGACAGACAAAAGAGCCACCTAGGGAAAAATTTCGCAGACACACAAATTGAACTAGATTGGGTCTAAGATGTACTGTAGCACTCATTTGTAAGATCACCATAGCAACAACTAAGAAAAGTAAGACCCCTCATTTTTTATCTTTCTTTTTTAGGATTTGATTTCTATTTTAGGGTTTTACATGTCATTAGTTCATTGTAGGTTTCCAAAAAGTTTTACGATCATAGTGCGACTTCATAGTGACCAAAATTGAAGGTCAAGGAGCAACTCATGACCTAGAAAAGATGATTTTATTAGAACTTTCATAGTCACATGTTCTTATTTTCAATGTGTAGCGTCCTTAGGAGCCCCTACCCCTTTCTAGGCACCTTTGTACAGCATGTTCCTCTAGATATAGATTTTATCGGTCTCTGTGTGATTGTCCTACCTCTGTGTTCACCTGGGAAACACTTCAACATAGTTCAAATTCCACTACAAATCAGATAAGTCCCTATTTCTCCTCCTTGTAACCAAGGATTCACATTTCACTGCTTAGTCTGCTTTAGTTAATTTTTGTACTTAATTATTATTTATTTACTGCTATAATAACAATTAGATTAAGAACCTATTATCCACATTTCGCTTAATCATGGGGTGATATCCCTTTACTTGTAATACAATTAGCTGATAATTTGGATGGAAAATTGGAGGTGATCCTCAGGCCCAAAGGGGGTGAGTTTCATGATGGAGATTTGATAGGATCATCGGCCCCCGTGAATGATAGTGATGGTTGGAATAAGGTCCATCATAAGAAAAATAAATATGTAAAGACCGATCGTGTTACGTAGATTCATTCTTTTGTGGCTTCCAGTGGCAAGTCTTAATGTAATGCTCTATCTTTGTGTTGGATCAAGTCTCCTTGATCTATCTTTAGGTCCAGCTTACATTAGCTTTTGTTTTTCTTTTTTGACTGTTGGTAGAGGTCATTTATATTATTCGTCATTGTAAAATATTTTTCTCCTACGTATTTTGATTTTTTTTAGGGCCCCTCAAAATCAATTTCTTACCGTATCTAATAAAAAACAAATTATTATATACAATGATCAAATGTGTCAAGAAGTGGAGGTGCTATTTTTCCATTAAACATTTTTGGTTGTATAGTCTTTACCTAAGACTACAATTCATAAACATCCTAGAAGGTATGTTGAATCAATGTCACCTCAAGTCAATTGAGCTTCTTCTAGTACGCCCATTTATTTTAAGACATATAAGGGGTCATTTAAACAAAGATGCAAATTCTTTGAGTAATTTGTTCTTATTTTGAATGATTAATGATATGAGATTAGAATTTATTAGGTTTAACTTAATGAAGTATTTGTATGAGGAAGAGTTAGATTTTTTAAATGCACATGTATCATGCATTTACATGACCAACATGGTTAGAAATCCATCGAAAGAACAGTTATTGCATTATGGATTTATTCTAAAAAGGGTAATAGTTATATATACTTAAAAAATCAACGAAGTAGAACTTTATAAGGGAAAAACATATTGGTCTCTTATCGGATAACGTTTGTATTAAAAAACTCTAATGCATCATAATGAGGGTTTGATATTGGCAATGCCAATTTTTCAATTACGCTAAGGGTGAAAGTAAAAATACTAGGGTTTATACCAACCTTTACAAATATTTGGAGAGGAAATGGTAAGACAAAAGTGTGGGTTTGATTTTTGGGCTATCAAGGACTCAAATGATAATGATTTTATCTTTGTGATTGTGGAAGTATTTTCCAATATCGCACAATTTTGTGTCAAATTCCTTAAGAAAGAAAGTTATACATTACACATTGTAATATTTGTATTTGATGAATTGATAAGATAGCATGTTTTAGATAAAACCATAGTCTCACATAAAGATATAATATTTTTTGGTCAATTTTGGACAACATTAAGACAACAAATTTTAGTAGCGTATTAGAAATTTCTTTAGCATTTAATCTTAATTGGATGGTCTAAGAGAGCAAGTGAACTATATCCTTGGTAAATCATTAAGATTCTAGGTAATAAATAATGCCAAAAAATGGGATATGACACTACATATATCTCATTAAACACAAGTACAATAATGATTTTATTTTAGGTGGTGTGTGGTTGCATCCATTGTCATATTTGTGAATTATGAACTATAACAACTATGAGAAAAATAAGTGATGAAGCAGATGATTTTGCAGTATTGTGTATTAATGGAGTAAATCACATAAAAAGAAGAAATTGGAAGAAGAGCTAGCGTATAATGAGATATAAAAAAAGATTGGTCATTTAAGAAGAGAAAGAGAGTTCAAAGTAGATGACTTGGTTCTTACACATTTATGGTAGGAGAGCTTCTTGAAATGAATATACAACAAGCTCAAGTCGAAGAAGATTGGTCCTTCAATCATTTTTAGGAGATTCTAAGTGAATTTAATGAGATAGATCTACTCTGTGGGTGAATGTATCATATATCTTCAAGATATAATAGTTTTACCCTTGCTTTGAGGAACATGAGAGATGTGAAGAAGCAAGTTTATTTTCTACAAGTGTAGATCATATACAATAGTTTCCTACGAAGTTAAGAAAATAAGTTGAGATAGTAATGGATACATAGACTGGTATGAAAATAGGCGGTAGAGCGCAAAGATAGTACTTGATTAAGTGGGAAAATAGAGAAACTAAGCACATAAAAGATAGATGACTAGTATGAAGTTACCAAGTCGGGAAAAACCAATAAGCTCACAAAAGGTTTATGAACAGGAGCTTGTGCACAACTTCATTACCTTAGGTGTTTGATGAGGGAGAATTTGGATTTATGAACAATATCCACTCCATAAAAATACGGGTTTGGGTTCTTATGTGCATTTATAAGCATCTCTTTGTTTGTACAATATGCTTCCTTTGATGACAATTTAGCATGCGTAAACAAAGAACAAGAAACTATTTGAAAGCATCACAAAGAGTCCAACAAAACATTAAAGGAAAATGAAGATTGATCAAGACGGCTTCAGCCATCTCCTAGAGATGAAGTGACCCCTATTTGGAATAATGGCTCTTGCACCATTTTATATAGGAGGCAATTGCATAACCACAATTTACAGTAATGATCATTTTGCGCAACACGTGGATAATAATTCTTTTATATAGAATCCATGATTTAAAATTGATATATTTGAAATAGATATTTTTTTATTAATATTTTAAATTTTGCAATATATTACCTTGTTTATTTTATTTTTTATAAATTGTAAACAGAAATTTAATAATTTGAAAAACAAATATAAGCTATGAATTGTAGAGGTTTACCACAACTTTAAAGATGATAAAGTAAAAAAAATTTACCCACCTATGCTTCGCTAGATATGATTAAATTTTAACAAGGAATTAATGTGTTAGTAGAGGGAATTGAATTGAGGTGATATTTTGATTTTGTTGCAAGATTTCTTGCTATGCAGGCTTAACGGTTTCTGTAGCGCCACGAAAACGACGACGCTCACGATGACAACGACGATGACGACGACGAACTTGCTTTCATAAACACATAACCAAAATTACAACTAATTTTTTTTTGATAATGTATTTGTACCTGCCCTTGAAGGACATCAAAAGTTTTATATTCTACATTTGAGGTATTATATTTAATCTTTAGTTTGATTACATAAATACTATATATATATATATATATATATATATATTTAAAATTTCAAAATGAGATATATATATATATGTATACCACCAAGTTTTTTTTTGTGTTATAAACCAAAAGGCATCTTATTAACTTAATCGTAACTCACTTTGCAATTTAAACGAAACCATGTTTGAATTTTCCAAGGTTCAAGGTTAAGCCAATGTGCAACTTGGCAAGTCAATGATAACTGATTCAACTATTACTACAGCAGGAAAATTTTAATATAAATACATGGATGGACCTCATAACCAATGACGAGCTCCAAGGGAAAACGAGTTCCAACAACATGCCACATCGACATGGCCAAGGACTCGTTTAACTGGTAAGTGGCCATACAAACTGGTTCTCACGTGGCCAAAGCCACTACGTGGAGACACATTAAAAGAATTTAGGATGGAAATTATGTTTGCGGGGGCGTGGGTAGCTCAACAAGCACCTGCCCTAGCATTTAAACCCTATCCCTTGCGTGTTGACTAACTCCTGGGCCGCATCTTTAATTATTAATTGCAAAAATGATTCACAATCATCTATCCCCGCCCCTTGTTTAGTCTGCCCATGATTTCATTCGGCCTGGCCGCGCAGGTTAAAAAAATGGTGGTTTGATATGCAGCTACAGACCAGAGGGAGGCGTGCTCGTGGCATTAACCATATAAAATTCATCCGTTTCATTTCTTACATGTCAGGACCAAACCACGACATTCGGTCAATTTATCTTACCTTTTTTAGGGGAAACATAAAGTTTTATGAAACCATAGCAAAATGGAAAGTGAGATCACGCTTAACAAATTCTAGCTCAAATAGATCAGAGCCTGAATGACAGTGATGTTCTGCACTGTTCTGTAACATCGTGAAACATGACAGGATTATTGTACAGGATACTATGAATTTTATTTGCATTTACACAGTGGATTTGGAGGACTCTTCCCGAAATAGCAGGACCAAAAGTCTATGGTAGCACCCAGCATAGTATGGCAGATGCCTTCTTGGAGCGCTTCCTACAGCAGGTTGTCCAACTGTGTTGCTATCTATTCAGTATCGAATGCATTTTCGAATTCGGGACTCGCCTTCAAGGTACTTTATCAAAACCGATCAAGGACAGTGAGAGAGAGTTGCGAGGAGACCTGATGGAGTTTACTACATGACTCTCTATGGAGACTTACCAGTGATACGGTGCTAGCTCGAGGAGGAGAATCTCATATAGGTGGATCTGTTTCATATCCGACTGTACAGGAGCACAGTTTGCTTTGCAATAAAAAAATACAGTTCATACGTAGGTCTGATTGCAAGCCTGTTACGACCATGCCGTAGGTTTTGTTTTAAATATATATATAATTATTAGTATACTTTGTTAATATATATAAGAATATAATTAGTATATTGGTATATTACAATTTACTAATAGTAATTCCATTAAGTTTAATAATACTTTAATATGAATTATATTTAAAATATCAGTTTTCCTTATTATTGAACTATGGGTAATGAACTAAATAAGCTTAGAACTTTTACATTAAAATTTCTTTCTACATATTTTAATAGGAGCATTTGTATGGGATTTCAAATAGATTTGATT
The DNA here is from genome assembly GCA_019776745.2 of Taxus chinensis. NCBI lineage: Eukaryota > Viridiplantae > Streptophyta > Pinopsida > Cupressales > Taxaceae > Taxus > Taxus chinensis. The sequence goes on along the minus strand of CM034156.1, from coordinate 109,990,903 downwards.
TCCTTTCACTTACTAATTTGCAAATAATTTTACAATGAATTCTTAAATGAAGATAAACATAATAGACCTAGGACATAGTTTACTTTATTGGCATATTGGAAACTAAAATAAACTTAATTCTATCCATCCTCATTACAAGAAGAGAATATGCAGTAATATTCGCACTTTTCAATACATCTCTTTTAAGCAACAAAATGAAATCTAATATGTATATTTTTCTAAATTTCCTAACATTCCACAAGAGAGTCCAACAATATTTCCATTAAGTTTTAAAGCAAGAACTACTAACATGTCAACAAAATCAACATACTAATATGAGGTTCCACACCAAGTTAAAGGAGAATAAATAGATTGTCTTTCTTTCAACTTTTGATTCCATCCACATTACAACCTTACTATTGAAGTTAAAAAAAAAATTCCTTCAACATCTTGTTACAACATTTTCCACTTAATGTAGGATCATTTTACAATAATGGAAGCTAAAATACAAAGCAATATTACACTTTTCCTCCACTCAAGGTGGGTAAAAATACATGGTGGTTTCACATTGTCATCAACAAGGTTCCAATGCTCCAAATATCAACAAGGTGGCTCCTCCATAGTTTGCGTGATTCACAACAAAGCAAGGGGAGTGGCAACGCTCTCCTCCCAACCAAGATACCCAATGGAGAAGAGAAGCCATCCTCTCCATTGGCGCCCGAGCCCCCAACCACATTACAATGGGAGAAAAATCCAACTCATGGCAACTACTAGCTTCCACATAACTAAACATAACATTTCACATGCATTCCATAATCCTTCAAAACAAAAGAATCAACAACTCAACAAGAGGGAAAACAAGCACAACAACAAGTCACAAGGCTTATCAAGAAAGCCATAAGAGTAAGACCTATGGGGAGGCCACTTATGCCTCCCAATGGGAATGGGTGCCACCTAAAAGCCTCCAATGCAAAACACAATACCCCTAACAACTCTTATGCCTCCCTCAAGTACCCCTTATCCCTCCATTCACTCTCATGCCTCCCTCAACTCTTATGTCTCCCCCAAATTAAGAAAAATAAGAAAATGCAAGCATTTCTTATACTATGTGGGCACCCAACCCAAACTCCCTCATCAAGAACATGATCTCTTATGCCTCCCTCAATAAAACTCCCCATAGTATCCTCCCACTCCCAACTTAGGAATTCTACCCATTCGCAACAAGTATTGCAACAACAAAATTCAACACAACATATGTACTCATTCATATAACAAAAAGAAGAAAACATAATACAACAAAGGTGAAGCTCCTACCTTTCCATGGTAGATCTTGTTCCAAGTATGAAGTCTCAATTCCCTCCAAAGGTCAAGAAAGCATCCACAAGCTCCAACAAGATTCCCACAAGTATCAACAAGCTCCAAAAATCCACAAACTCTTTCCAAATCCTCTCCTCTCCAAAATACAAAAGACTAAAAAAAAATGAAACTTCCAACCCCCAAAACAAACAAAAGGATCAAATAAATAGAGAAAAGAGATGGAAGGATGATGTGGCTCCAACTAGGATGCCACCTCCTTTTCCCTCCACTCCACATCACTTGGTCAACCTCATATTCCAATGCACCATTAATAAGTGGTTGAAAGAAAGGCAAGCACCTTACACACTCCAACTAAGCCCACTCCCCCAAAGGACAAAATTAAATTTTGGAAGAAAGTGCAATTAATATTTTTACCTTTTTATCCCCCCAAAACACCTAAAAGACCCTAAATTTGGCCTTCCAACCCATAGGTAGGGTTGGCATGGGGTTTTAAGAGGTGTGGGACAAGTTTGACTTGTCCCACAAGCTTTGAAATTTGGCCTCCAAGGCCAAATTCGAGTTTCCCATGAGCGGTAGAGTGTGCTACACTTCAAACTCAAACACACATCAATCCACACAAAATCCCAAGTAAATCAAATCCTAATAAATGAACTCTCTTAGGTCACATATTTTAATTAGTTTAGGACAATTTCAAATTAACTTAATTAACCCACTACAACCCATGGCTAACAAAGGGGTAAACTCCAATCCAAAGAATATGAATAATAACACAAGTAAAATTTCACTTACTAAGAGCAACACATACTAACATAATAAAAGGGAAAAATTAAAACAAAACAACACATGATCCCTAGGTCACAATTTTCCCTTTACCAGATAATTCTAACACACACACAATTACTTGTTGCCATGGTGACCTTAGCTGGATCCTTCTCGAATTCCAATGTGGTTGGTCTCCACTCCCCAATTTGTTGTGAATATAATATACCTGCAGAACAGAGAATACCTCCTTTGGCCTGTTGGCTGCATTAAAACATTCATGCCAAATATACAATATAATCTAAAATAAATGACACATGATTTACTATCATCTATGCAAGTACGATATCACTTACACTTTCTAGCACATCTCTATTCCACATTTCATTTATGTCAAAACAATCATCACATTAGTCAAATTATCAAGTTCTACTCAATATGATTAAATATATCATATGTCATAATTAAGATAAATAACCCTGTCAAAAGTATACAAATATCGTCATCAAATGTCCACCAGTAAACCATATGCATCATATAAAGATCAAATCAATAACAGTCTAATGTCTATGATATCTACTAGCATGCTAAATCAAGAAGCCATAATAAATCCATAGTGAAGTAATTAGTCTCGAAAGCAACAAAACAAAATGAGGTCGAAGGGAAGTGGGAACTACATCCCCCTCCCCTTAGACTCAACTTCCTCCTAGAAGTCACTGGAAAAGGTGTGGAAACTGTCCTCGTAGCAAAGTAGTATCCTCCCAAGTAGCTGCAGTCTCATCATACCTGTCCCATTGGACCCGAACCTGAGCAATCTCTCTACCGTGAAGGCCCAGGGTCCTACGCTCTATAATGCATACGGGCTCCACCATCACCTGCCCCTAATCCTACACCTGCAATGCTGTCCAATCTAGCACATGAGAAGGATCAGAAATATATCTCCTAAGCACAGAAACGTGAAACACATCATGGATGCGCGATAAGCTAGGTGGCAATTCTAGATGATAGGCCAAGGGACCGAGGCGCTCCAAGATCTCAAAGGGACCCACAAACCTAGGAGCAAGCTTAGAACCTTTTCTGTAATGGATAGGGCTCTTATGCGGTCTAACACGAAGAAACACCTTCGTGCCCACCTCAAAACTGCGATCTGTCCTATGCTGGTCTGCATACTTCTTTTGTCTATCCTGCGCCTCCTGCAATCTCTGTCTGATTAAGGTAACCTACTACTCCATGTCCTATAATAATGCTGGCCCAAGGGAAACCCTGTCCTCAATCCTATCCCAACTAAGAGGTGTCCTGTACTCCCTACCATATAATGCCTGAAAAGGAGCCATGCCTATAGAACTCTGGAAGCTATTATTGTAGGCAAACTCCACCAAATACAGATACTCCTCCCATCTCGACTAATGATCCATCACGTACATCCTGAGCATATCCTCCAAAATCTGATTCACCCTCTCTCTCTGTCCATCTGTCTCAGGGTGATAAGTTGTGCTGAAATTAATCCTCGTCTCGAGAACATACTGCATGGTGGTCTAGAAATGGGAGGTGTATAAAGGGTTGCGGTCGCAAATGATCTTCCGCGGAATCCCATGTAATCTGACAATCTCATCAAGGTAAACTCGTGCCGCAGCACTTGCTATATAGGTGGTCTTTACTGGAGAAAAATGAGCTACCTTCATCAATTTATCCACTGTGACCATGATGGCGTCGTGATGGTATCTCGATGTAGGTAATCCAACGATGAAGTCCATGGAAATGGTGTCCCACTTCCACTCCGGTATGGCGTGAGGATAGAGAAGGCCAACTGGATGTTGATGCTCGGCCTTCACCCTCTGACACTCTAAACAGCGAGACACAAACAAAGCCACGTATCTCCAAAGTCCTCTCCAAAAATACAACTATCTCAGGGTGGCGTGCATCTTCTTCACCCCGGGATGGGCTGAATAAGGTGCATGATGAGCCTCTGTCATAATGTCATGTCTCAAGCCTCCATCTAAAGGAACATATATCTGACCTCTGTGTCTAAGAAGACCATCTGCCTCTAATGAAAATCCATCAAATCTCCCCTCAAGGGGTCTCTGAGACTCAATCTCTGCTCTGGCTGCAAGGTAGAAACTATCATGAAGAAGCTACTGCAAGATCCTACTTCGCAAATATGTGCCCACTAAGGTGGCCATAGCCACATGTCTCCACCTACTCAAGGCATCTGCAACCACATTCTCCTTCCCCTTCACATGCTCTATCTCCATGTCATACTCACAGAGTAACTCCATCCAACGCCGCTGACGCGCGTTGAGATTGGGCTACGTGAAGAGGTGGTGAAGACTCAAGTGATCAGTCCTGAGTGTAAATCTCCGGCCAAGAAGAAAATGGCTCCACCACACTAAGTCATGTACCACTGCTGCAAGCTCAAGGTCATGGGTTGGATAATTTAGCTCATAATCTTTGATTTTGCGAGACTCAAAGGCAACTACTCTACCCTCCTACATTAGCACACCTCCAAGTCCTACCAACGAAGCATCTGTGCAAACGTAGAACTCACCCTGAGGATCTGGCACTACAAGAATAAGTGCTCTCGTGAGGCATTCCTTCAGTGTACTGAAGGTCTGCTCACATCTATCTGACCATACAAACTTCTTCCCTTTCCACTGAAGGGAAGTGATGGGGTGCGCAATCCGAGAAAAATCCTGAACAAACCTCCTGTAATACCCTGCTAGACCCATGATGCTACGCACCTCGGTCACACTAGTGCGTGCTGGCCATTCCATGATGGCTCGAATCTTGGAAGGATCGACTGTGATACCTTCCCCAAAAATGATGTGGCCCAAATACTGCACCTCAGGCTGAAAGAACGCACACTTCTCCAAGTTCCCGTAAAGGTGCTATTCGCGAAGACACTGAAGAACCTGGTGAAGGTGCTCCTCATGCTCCTCATGTGTGCGTGAGTAAACTAGAATGTCATCAAGAAAGATGAGCACGAAGTGATCAAGGAAGGTCCTGAATACCCCATTCATCAAACTCATAAATACCGCTGGGGCATTCGTCAAACCGAAAGGTACCACTGTGAACTCGTAGTGGCCATATCTCGTACGGAATGCTGTCTTGTGAATATCTTTCTCCACAATCCTGAGCTAATGGTACCCTGACTTAAGATCTATCTTAGAGAAAACTGTAGCCCCCTTCATCTGATCAAATAAATCATCAATGCGTGGAAGGGGGTAACGATTTTTTATCGTTACTTTATTCAGCTAATGGTAGTCAATACACAACCGAAGAGATCCATCTTTCTTCTTTACGAAGATCACTAGTGCACCCCAAGGGGATACACTAGGATGGATTAGGCCTTTCTCTAGAAGGTCTTCAAGCTGTAACTTGAGCTCACATAACTTAGGAGTAGTCATCCGATAGGGTGCTTGTGAGATAGGCTCTACGCCTGGAACTAGATCTATATGGAATTCGATCTCACGTGGGGGAGGTAACCCCGGTAGCTCCTCTGGGAACACATCAGTAAACTCTGATAAGATGAGATGGTCATCGAGGGAGGGTCCTCTCAACTCATCCTTTGATCTATCACTAATCGCAATAGCAAACAACTGACATCCCCATCGTGCACACCGCGTAAGCTGCATAGCGGAGATGGTGCGAATGGATACGGCCCTCCTAACTCCTGATATCACTGACTCTACTCCAAGATAATCTATGCAAACAATAGTCTTATGGTAACAATCCACTCTAGCTCTATGAGCAGACAACCAATCCATGCCTAAAATGATGTCATAAGATCTCAATGGAAGGATCCGAAGATCAGAAGTAGTGGTGAAGGGTCCCAAATCCACTACACACTCCTTGACTAAGGAGTCTACAGAAATTTTGGCTCCAGAAGCCATCTCAACATCCCAACTATGGCCCTACCTAACTGCCACCAGCCTACAACGCTCTACTAAGGATGGTGCAATAAAAGAATCAGAAGAACCAGAATCAAATAATATAGAGGTGGAAATACCACCAATACTACCTGTCATCTCAATCACAGTACTCTGATGCTCAGCCTGGCGGTTCTCAACCGCTGCTTAGATCCGATGACTCCATGCCATATCTCCAATAGTAGGCTCCGAGCTCTGTGTCTTACCCTTGTTAGGGTTCTGTGGGCAATCTCTCCAATGATGTCCAACAACACCACAACCATAATAGCTGCCTGGTCCTCTCAAGTGGGAAGCAGCTCCAGCTGGTACTCTAGATGACTGAGATATAGATCTTGATGACCCAGCTATGGACTACTGAGGTCTTTGCTGACGATTTCCCACTGACTGAGCTCTCGGCGCACCCTGTGTCTTGATGGGACCCCTAGGAGGAGGCCCCATACTACGTCCTCTCTGTGCATCAAATCTCTGAGGCAGTTGGTAAGGTGGGTGGGTCTGCTGCTGCTGCTGCTACTGTGGTGGCCTGAATGAAGCTTGCCCTAAACTCTATCCACCCTGTGGAGGAGGAAATGACCCCTTCGACCTACCATCCTTCATCTGCTGGATACAGCTCCGAACTCTGTCTCTAGCTTGCTGCGTCTTTCCCCGTGTCTCCTCTGTAATATAGGCCTTCTCCACCGCCTCTGCTAATGTCTGTGGGCAGTGAATGCAGACTGCGCCACCTAAATTCAAGTTTAGGCCCCAGATGAACCTGTGAATCTGTACCTGCGCATCCTGTATATAGTCGACGTACTGGAGTAGGTCCAGAAATCGACTCTCATACTCAGCTACTGTCATTGATGCCTAACGGAGGTCATGAAACTTGTCTATCTGCTGAATAAATCTCCTGGGTAAATACCTACTCCTGAAATGCTCCTCAAACAGCTCCCAGGTAATCGTCTCCGAGTCAACATGGAGCTTCTGCTAATCGGTCCTCCACTAGACTCCTGCTCCATCCTTCAGAAGATGGATTGCAACACGATCTTTCGTGTTGCTAGTACAAGGGCAGAGCTTGAAGCATCCGCTCAAGCTCACCAACCAAGCCTCTGCCTGAAAACCACTTGAATCACCTGAATAGTGAGATGGTCGTAGCTTCAGGATCTCCCTGATATGGTCTGTAGCTGACGTATGACGAATCCTAGGTCTCTCTGTATGCTCCTCCCTCTGTCTAGGGCTCCGAGACCTATCCCTATGTCCTGAGATCCTGTCCCCATGTCCTCTCTATGGTGACTCTGCCCTAGCCGACTCCACACGGAAGTTCTCTGCCCTGTGCTCCTCGCTGTGTCGAGGGGATGCCTGGGCATCTACTGATGGCTCCAAACTATCTCTTGCAAGTCGTCCTCCCAAGGGCTCTCAGCGTATAGCGGCATTGACATCCTGGAGTGCCTGCAAGATCTGAGGTAGGATGGCTGCTACGGCCTACTCTGGCGGTGGTATATCTAGGTCTATATGAAGAGACCCCTCGTCCATTCCACGCCTCTTATACAGATCAAGGCGAGAGTTAGTTCATCGTTCTAGGTCTTGTGCCAGTTTTTTAAATTTGTTGTTTCCTATAATTATCAACATTGTAGTTTTATATAAAAAAAAATCAACTTTGCACTAGGTTAAATGTTCATGTTTCGTGTTTTCTATGTGTGCCCAAGGGTCCAAGCTTCGAACCCCTAGCTCTGATACCAAAATGTAATGCCATGAAAACGATGATGCTCACGACGACGACGACGACGGACTTGCTTTCATAAACACATAACCGAAATTACAAATAATTTTTTTTTTGATAATGTATTTGTACCTGCCCTTGACGGACATCAAAAGTTTTATATTCTACATTTGAGGTATTATATTTAATCTTTAGTTTGATTACATAAATACTATATATATATATATATACATTTAAAATTTCAAAATGAGATATATATATGTATACCACGAGGTTTTTTTTTTTGTGTGTTATAAACCAAAAGGCATCTTATTAACTTAATCGTAACTCACTTTGCAATTTAAATGAAACTATGTTTGAATTTTCCAAGGTTCAAGGTTAAGCCAATGTGCAACTTGGCAAGTCGTCGATAACCGACTCAACTATTACTACAGCAGGCAAATTTTAATATAAATACATGGATGGACCTCATAACCAATGATGAGCTCCAAGGGAAAACGAGTTCCAACAACATGCCACATCCACGTGGCCAAGGACACGTTTAACTAGTAAGCGGCCATACAAACTGGTTCTCACATGGCCAAAGCCACTACGTGGAGACACATTAAAAGAATTTAGGTTGGAAACTATGTTTGGGGGGGCGTGGGTAGCTCAACAAGCACCTGCCCTAGCATTTAAACCCTATCCCTTGCGTGTTGACTAACTCCTGGGCCACATCTTTAATTATTAATTGCAAAAAGGATTCGCAATCATCTGTCCCCGCCCCTTGTTTGGTCTGCCCACGGTTTCATTCGGCCTGGCTGCGCAGGTTAAAAAAATGGTGGTTTGATATGGAGCTACAAACCAGAGGGAGGCGTGCCCATGGCATTAACCATATAAAATTCATTCGTTTCATTTCTTACATGTTAGGACCAAACCACGACATTCGGTCAATTTATCTTACCTTTTTTAGGGGCAACATAATGTTTTATGAATCCATAGCAAAATGGAGAGCGAGATCACGCTTAACAAGTTCTAGCTCAAATAGATCAGAGCCTAAATCGCTGAATGATAGTGATGTTCTTTACTATTCTGTAACATCGTGAAACGTGACAGGATTAGTCTACAGGGTACTATGAATTTTATTTGCATTTACATAGTGGATTTGGAGGACTCTTCCTGAAATAGCAGGACCAAAATTCTATGGCAGTGGCCTGCACAGTATGGCAGATGCCTTCTTGGAGCGCTTCCTATAGCAGGCTGTCCAACTGTGTTGCTATCTGTTCAGTATCGAATGCACCCTCAAATTCGGGATTCACCTCCAAGAGACTTTTATCAAAATTGATTAAGGAGTAGTGAGAGTGCTACCAGAAGATCTGGTGAAACTTATTACAAGGATTTTCTATTGGATACCTTTCCTGTCTTACGAGGTAGCTCGTGGAAGAGAGACTCACAGAGGGGGATTTGTTTCAAATCATAATATTCATGGAACAGTTTGCTTTGCAAAAATAGTGCGAAAAACTGTAAAACGCTTGTATAGGTTGCAACCGTAAAACTAATTGTTTTTTGATTTCCATACTTTCAAATGTTTTTTTTTTCTTTGCTAATGAATAAATTAGTCATTTGAATGTATAAGTAACCAAAATCTAAAGCATGTATATCCATTAAATACTATTCCAAAGTTTTATTTTCCAAATATTTAAGTTTGTATATTTGTATCTATTTTAGCTTAGTAATGATTACTTTATTGTTTATAATTTATTCTTTTAGTTTTACACTTTTCTATATTTTCTTTCACGTGTATGATGTAGGAATGGATCTATACTAAGTATGCAAAGGAAAGGATTTTATACTATGTATGCAACCAAATACTTATAAACTATTTTTATTTATTTTACAAGAAGAGAGATTGCAATAATATTCCCACTTTTCAATACATCTCCTTTGAGTAACAAAATGGGATTTAATATATATATTGTAAATTTCCCAAATTTCCTCAAGAGGGTTTCAACAATATTTCCATTAAGTTTTAGAGTAAGAACTACTAACATTTCAACAAGATCAACACATCCATAAGAGGTTCCAAGCCAAGTTAAAGGAGAATAAATAGATTGTCTTTCTTTCAACTTTTAATTCCATCCACATTACAACCTTACTAAAGAAGTTCAATAAAACTTTCCTTCAAAATCTTTTTACAACATTTTCCACTTAATGTGGGAGCATTTTACAATAATGGAAGCTAAAATACAAAGCATTATTACACTTTTCCTCCACTCGAGGTGGGTAAAAATACAAGGTGGTTTCACATTGTCATCAACAAGGTTCCAATGCTTCAAACATCACAAGGTAGCTCCTCCAATAGTTTGCTTGATTCACAACAAAATAAGGGGAGAGCCAACGCTCTCCTCCCAACCAAGATACCCAATGGAGAAGAGAAGCCATCCTCTCCATTGGCCCCCGATCCCCAACCACATCACAATAGGAGAAAATCCAACTCATGGCAACTACTAGCTTCCACATAACTTAACATAAAATTTCACATTCATTCCATAATCCTTCAAAACAAAAAATCAACAACTCAACAAGAGGGAAATCATCAAAACAACCAAGTCACAAGGCTTATCAAGAAAGCCATAAGAGTAAGACCTATGGGGAGGCCACTTATGCCTCCCAATGGGAATGGGTGCCACCTAAAAGCCTCCAATGCAAAACACAATACCCCTAACAACTCTTATGCCTCCCTCAAGTACCCCTTATCCCTCCATCCACTCTTATGCCTCCCTCAACTCTTATGGCTCCCTCAAAGTAAAAACAAGAAGAAAATGCAAGCATTTCTCTTACTAGGTGGGCACCCAACCCAAACTCCCTCCTCAAGAAAATGATCTCTTATGCCTCCCTCAAATAAAACTCCCCATAGTCTCCTCCCACTCCCAACTTAGGCATTCTACCCATTCCCAACAAGCATTTTAAACAACAACATTCAACACAACATAAATATACATTCATATAACAAAAAGAAGAAACATAATGCAAACAAAGGTGAAGCTCCTACCTTTCCATGGTAGAGCTTGCTCCAAGTATGAAGTCTCAATCCCTCCAAAGATCAAACAATCATCCACAAGCTCCAACAAAATTCCCACAAGTATCAACAAGCTCCAAAAATCGACAAACTCCTTCAAAAAATCCTCTCCTCTCCAAAATACAAAAGACTAAAAATGAAAACTCCCAACCCCCAAAACAAACAAGAGGATCAATTAAATAGAGAAAAGAGAGGGAGGGATGATGTGGCTCCAAGTAGGATGCCACCTCCTTTTCCCTCCACTCCACATCACTTGGTCAACCTCATATTCCAAGGCACCATTAATAATTGCTTGAAAGAAAGGCAAGCACCTTACACACTCCATCTAAGCCCACTCCCCCAAAGGACAAAATTAAATTTTGAAAGAAAGTGCAATTAATATTTTACCCTTTTATCCCCCCCAAAACACCTAAAATACCCTAAATTTGGCCTTCCAACCCATAGGTAGGGTTGGCATGGGGTTTTAAGAGGTGTGGGACAAGTTAGACTTGTCGCACAAGCTTTGAAATTTGGCCTCTAAGGCCAAATTCGAGTTTCCCATGTGGGGTAGAGTGTGTTACACTCAAAACTCAAACACACATCAATCCACACAAAATCCCAAGTAAATCAAGCCTAATAAATGAACTCTCTTTTGGTCATATCCCTTAATTAGTTTAGGAAAATTTCAAATTAGCTTAATTAAGCCACTACAACCCATGGCTAACAAAGGGTTAAACTCCAATCCAAAGAATATGAATAATAACACAAGTAAAATTTCACTTACTAAGAGCAACACATACTAACATAATAAAAAGGGAAAATTAAAACAAAACAACACATGACCCCTAGGTCACAATTTTTCCCTGACCAAATAATTCTAACACACACACAATTACTTGTTGCCATGGTGACCTTAGCTGGATTCTTCTCGAATTCCGATGTGGTTGGTCTCCACTCCCCAATATTGTTGTGAATATAATATACCTGCAGAACAAAGAATACCTCCTTCGGCCTGTTGGCCGCATTAAAACATTCATGCCAAATATACAATATAATCTAAAATAAACGACACATGATTTACCATCATCTATGCAAGTACGATATCACTTACACTTTCTAGCACATTTCTATTCCACATTTCATTTATGTCAAAACGATCATCACATTAGTCCAACTATCAAGTTCTACTCAATATGATTAAACATATCAAATGTCATAATTAAAGATAAATAATCATGTCAAAATTATACAAATATCATCATGAAATGTCCACCAGTAGACCATATGCATCACATAAAGATCAAATCAATAACAGTCCAATGTCTATGATATCTACTAGCATGCTAAATCAAGAAGCCATAATAAATCCATAAGTGAAGTAATCAGTCTCGAAAACAACAAAACAAAATGGTGTCGAAGGGAAGTGGGCACTACAATATATCATCATTGTATTTCCTCTGTAAAGCACTGAATAATAAGATTGGTCATTTCTTGGTGGAGGTAGCCCACACTAGGTGAACCATGTTATATCTGGTGTTACATTTCTCTTCTTTAATTTATCTTATAAGTTAATTATGTGTTTATTATTGCTTTGTTTTAATTATGTGTTATATCTGAGTTAATTATGTGTTATATCTGGGGACATTAGACATTAACACTTACAAAGGGGAGATTTCTCTTATGCGCCATGAAAAGAATGGGCCTTAAATTTCTAGGAGAGAAAAAAAGGTCTATCAGGAGGAGTGGAAAGACTTTTGATTGAAGGTAAAATGGATCTTTGAACTGATTTTTCTGCTCTTCCTCTTCTTTTGCTTCTTGAAGAGAGTTGTAAATACTCAAAAGATTCGCTTGTAGACAAAATTTTCCCTTTCTGTATTCTTCTCAAGAAAGAATGGAACTACGGTGTCTGAAAACAAAGATTTAAACTTGGGAGTCGCCAGATTTGTATAAAGGTGCCTTCAAAGGCTGGAAGCTGCTGAGATACACACAAATTTTACTAGAGATGGTTTAAAGCTCATCAAACACCTCCCATTGGGCGTGCCAAATCTGATTCCTAAACTAAGAATCCAAGGAGACAAATTGAGAGAGAGAGAGAGAGAGATAACTGAAAATAAAAAGGGAGGTGATGCACCAAACTGATTAAATGGACCAATTTTGGCTCTAAAAGACACATAGTAAACCCGCGAATGAAGCTTGAAGAAATGCACACAACTTTGAAGGACACAAACTGGGAAAGAATGAAGGTGTGCAAGAGTAAAGAGATGTTCACATTAAACGCAAAGCATTCAAAGAAACGAAGCCACACTTGCATTAATATCAAAACTTAACCATTTACAAGCATAGATTTGAGGCAAGAAGACTTCACGAGTGAGTTACAAAGGTTGAGAGCAAGAGTTTTCGAGCTAAATGCAGGGCTCTAGACTTGTAAATATCGAACTCATATTATGCCATTTGCATTTACATTTATAAAATTTGAAAGAAAGGGGAGAAGAGGCCGATCACGTCCATTGATTAATGAAATCAACCACCCACAACCACCAAGGACCAATCGCAGGTCAGGTATGGGCAGCTAACATCACTCCAACCACACGCCATCAAATTGTCAGTGCAGGAGGATGGCACCACTTGGAATTAAATTTGGGGTGATGGAGTGGTTGAGCGTATGGTTTAAAATAGGCACATCTTTTGTACTATTCCGCAGCTCTCTCTTTCGTTTAACAACTTTTCATGCTCCGCGGGTTTGTCAACTCCACGGAATACTACGTCTTTGATATTAGCGAAACACTAAAGTTCTTTCCCGTGGCTTCCAACCTTAGCCACATTCAAACTTGCTTGATTTTTCCGCGCAATGTCTCACGGAAATTTTTCCTTCCATTGTGGCTTCTCCTTCGCAGACTACATGCTTTGGTGTGCAGAATTAACCAACCCCACGAAATTCCATATTTTCCAAGTTTGCGTAACACTGTAGGGACTATAAATAGAGATGCTAACATAAAAGAGGAGCAACTTAGACTCAACATACCATCAATGAGGCATCTGGTAGGGACTAGTGAAGTAATTCTTTTTGAAGAGAAAAATGTTACGTATGGATATCTCTCAGGTCCCAAAGTTGAGGTCCCTAAGGATTTGAGTCGGTGGATGTAGAAAGTAAGCATGAAGATTGTCTAGAGGCATAACAGTTAATTCAATTTGGATGATGTTCTAAAAAATTATCTGTTTGTAAAGTGTAAAGCCGCAAAAAGACGACGCTCACGACGACGACGACGCCGCGCCACAAACAATCAACCCGAAAATGTGATTTTTTTTTTATAAGAGGATCAAGATTTAAGAGAACAAATTTATAATTGTTGTATATTTGAATCGGTTCTCTTTGCTATTGTGTCAAGGACTGGACGCTGGAAAAAGAATCTAGCTAGGTCACTAAGAGCCTCCCTAAGGTTCCTCTTAGCACTAGCGTTGTTGCCAAAGCTCGACGTCATGAGCCAGTTATTATCCAAGGAGTCATGATCGCAATTCTACATACGAATATTAAGGAGGGAGAAATTTAGGTACTCATCTTTTATCTATTCCTTTTAATTTAGTAAACAAAAAAAAGAAACGAATTAGAATTTCCAAATTTTAAGTGATATATAAATATAACCAAAAATTACATTGAGTAAATCTATACGCTTAGACATAAATTTGAAATGTGACAAAAGGAACATGAGTTTTATTGGTGGGAGGGCGTTCAAATTTAGGTTTGAAAATATGGTGGAGGTGGGTGGATATAATGGCCACCTGCCATAGCAATAAGTTCCCCTCTCTTGCGTGCCGAACCAGCCGGGTCGCACCTAACATTCTCTTACTGCAAAAAGGATTTTCAAATCTTATGTCTCCCCTTCCTTATTTTACCTGCCCACTGTTTTAATTGGCCTGGCCGCGCATTAAAAGAATGGTTATAGATGAAGCTACAGCTGAGAAGGGCGTGGAGCTGTTTTACTCGGCCTCCGATCGCGCGAGCAAGAAGGAAGGGAGACTAAGGAGCTACAGGCAAGGGACAGACTGGTGGCTCGTTTAAACTGCTCTTGGCCGCGCGTGTTGCTGAAAGGGAGGTTGAAGGGAGTGGTTAGGCGGAGCTACAGACGCGAGGGGAGGAAAAGCTCATAGAGGTGAATCTGTTTCATATCAGAATATACATGACGCGCGGTTTCTTATAAAATGGTGTGAAAAACTGTACACGCCTGTACCGATTGCATATGTACAGCTATTTAGTTTAAGATTTCTATACTTACAAATGCCTTTCTTAAGCAGGGTCCTCAACAGCGACCGGCATAGTATGGCAGCAGCCCCCTTTTGAAGCGCTTAAGACAAGCGGGTTATCAACTACGTTGTTAACATGTTCAGAATCGAATGCATCCTCGAATTCGGGACTTGCCTACAAGATATTTCGATCAAAATCGATCAAGGGACAGAGAGGGCGTTAAGACCAGCAGTCTGTCCAACTATGTTGCTATCTGATCAGTATCGAATGCATCCACAACACGGGATTTACCTTCAAGGCGCATATAAATATCAAAATCGATTAAGGGACAGTGAGAGTGTTACAGGGCAGACCTGATGGAGTTTACTACATGACTCCTTATGGAGATTTACCAGTGATACAGTATTAGCTCGAGGAGGGGAACCTCATATAGGTGGATTTGTTCAAATCAGAATATTTATGAAACGTAATTGTTTGCCATCATTTGAAATGGACAGTGCATTGGATGCTTATACCTACGTAGGTTTGATTGCATGTATAATTCAATATTATTTCTTAGCTGTAGTTTTGATAATATACTTTGTTGAAGCAAATAAATATTAAAGGTATATTGTTATAAATAGAACTTAAAAATAGTAAACACATTAGTTGTAATATTACCTAGATATGAATTATATTGAAAATATTAGTTCCCTTACTAAACATTGAGGAAAAATGGGTATTTAACTCATTAAGCTTAGTATTTTTGCATTAAGATCTCCTTCTACACAAATTAATAAGCCTTGTACGGGAATTCAAGAAGGGTTGATTTCATTTCCTTTTACGATTGCTAAAAGTTTTACAATGGATTCTTATATGAAGATAAACATAGTAGATCTAGGGCATAATTTACTTTATTGGCACAATGGAAATTAAATAAAACTTAATTCTATCCATCCACACTACAAGAAGAGGAATATACATTAATATTCTCACTTTTCAATACATCTCCTTGTAAACAACAAAATGGAATTTAAAGTATATATTCTTTTAAATTAAATTTCTCAACATTCCCCAAGAGGGTTTTCAACAATCTTTCCATTAAGTTTTAAAGCAAGAACTACTATCATCTCAACAAGGTCAAATCATTCATAAGAGGTTCCAAGCCAAGTAAGAAGGAGAATAAATAGATTGTCTTCCTTTCAACATCTTGTTACAACACTTTCTACTTTATGTGGAACAAATTTACAATATTGGAAACTAAAATACAAAGCAATATTACATTTTTCCTCCACTCAAGGTGGGTAAAATACATGGTGATTTCACATTGTCATTAACAAGGTTCCAATGCTCCAACTATCAACAAGGTGGCTCCTCCATAGTTTGCTTGATTCAAAACAAGATAAGGGGAGAGGCAACGCTCTCCTCCCAACCAAAATACCCAATGGAGAAGAGAAGCCATCCTCTCCATTAGCCCCCGAGCCCCAACCACAGCACAATGGGAGAAAATCCAACTCATGGCAACTACAAGCTTCCACATAACTAGACATAACATTTTCCATGCATTCCATAATCCTTCAAAGACAAGATCAACAACACAAGAGAGAAAACAATCACAACAACAAGTCACAAGGCTTATCAAGAAAGCCATAAGAGTAAGACATATGGGGAGGCCACTTATGCCTCCCAATGGGAATGGGTTGCCACCTAAAAGCCTCTAATGCAAAACACAATACCCCTAACAACTCTTATGCCTCCCTCAAGTACCCCTTATCCCTCCATTCACTCTTATGCCTCCCTCAACTCTTATGGCTCCCTCAAAGTAAAACAAGAAGAAAATGCAAGCATTTCTCTTACAAGGTGGGCACCCAACCCAAACTCCCTCCTCAAGAACATGATCTCTTATGCCTCCCTCAATTTAACTCCCCATAGTCTCCTCTCACTCCCAACTTAGGCATTCTACCAATTCCCAACAAGCATTTCAAGCAACAACATTCAACACAACATAAATATACATTCACATAACAAAAAGGAAACATAATGCAAACAAAGGTGAAGCTCCTACCTTTCCATGGTAGAGCTTGCTCCAAGTATGAAGTCTCAAATCCCTCCAAAGATCAAGCAAGCATCCACAAGCTCCCACAAAATTCCCACAAGTATCAACAAGCTCCAAAAATCCACAAACTCCTTCCAATTCCTCTCCTCTCCAAAATACACAAGACTAAAAATGAAACTTTCCAACCCCCAAAACAAACAAGAGGATCAAATAAATAGAGAAAAAGAGAGGGAGGGATGATGTGGCTCCAAGTAGGATGCCACCTCCTTTTCCCTCCACTCCACATCATTTGGTCAACATCAAATTCCAATGCACCATTAATAAGTGGTTGAAAGAAAGGCAAGCACCTTACACACTCCAACTAAGCCCACTCCCTCAAAGGACAAAATTAAATTTTGAAAGAAAGTGCAATTAATATTTTTACCCTTTTATCCCCCCAAAACACCTAAAAGACCCTAAATTTGGCCTTCCAACCCATAGGTAGGGTTGGCATGGGGTTTTAAGAGGTGTGGGACAAGTTTGACTTGTCCCATAAGCTTTGAAATTTGGCCTCCAAGGCAAAATTCGAGTTTCCCATGTGGGGTAGAGTGTGCTACACTCAAACTCAAACACACATCAATCCACACAAAATCCCAAGTAAATCAAATCCTAATAAATGAACTCTCTTAGGTCACATCTTTTAATTAGTTTAGGACAAATTCAAATTAGCTTAATTAAGCCACTACAACCCATGGCTAACAAAGGGGTAACACCAATCCAAAGAATATGAATAATAACACAAGTAAAATTTCACTTACTAAGAGAAACACATACTAACATAATAAAAGGGAAAAAATTAAAACAAAACAACACCTGATCCCTAGGTCACAATTTTCCCTTTACCAGATAATTCTAACACACACACAATTACTTGTTGCCATGGTGACCTTAGCTGGATTATTCTCGAATTCTGATGTGGTTGGTCTCCACTCCCCAATATTGTTGTGAATATAGTATACCTGTAGAACAGAGAATACCTCCTTCGGCCTGTTGGCCGCATTAAAACATTCATGCCAAATATACAATATAATCTAAAATAAACGACACATGATTTACTATCATCTATGCAGGTACGATATCACTAACACTTTCTAGCACATTTCTATTCCATATTTCATTTATGTCAAAACGATATTCACATTAGTCTAATTATCAAGTTCTACTCAAAATCATTAAACATATCACATGTCATAATTAAAGATAAATAACCCTGTCAAAAGTATACAAATACCATCATCAAATGTCCACCAGTAAACCATATGCATGATATAAAGATCAAATCAATAACAGTCCAATGTCTGTGATATCTACTAACATGCTAAGTCAAGAAGTCATAATAAATCCATAGTGAAGTAATCAGTCTCGAAAACAAAAAAACAAAATGAGGTCGAAGGGAAGTGGGCACTACACTAAACTACTTCTAAGGAAGGAAATGCAGCTATCTACTCCTAATCTAACAATTCTAAGGGACTAAGGAGAGAGAGAGAGAGAGAGAGAGATGAGAGAGAGAGAGAGAGCATGAAAATAAAGAAATCCTACACTACAGAGGTGATAGCACCGAGAAAAGGGAATTGCTGATCACAAACCCAACTGCCTGGAATGGGGATGTGGATCAGAGAAACAAAAGAAGAACAATGATTATTGTGAGAGGAATAAGACTGATATTTATTGTTTTATGTTATCTTTTACTCCTGCTTTCACCGTCTTCTGTCATCCGATCAGGTGAAATGATTTTTCATTATATTTCCGTTGTGATGTTTTGTGTATCATTCTTTTATGTAATATATGTTAGATATAATGTACTCGCCTGATCAAGGAGTTGAAAAACAAATGGGATCTGTGGTAGTTGTGCAAATCACAGCATGTGCAAGGTATAATCTTATCCACAGTTACTTAAACACTTGTTTTTCAACTCCGTGATCAGGCGAGACTAATAGTTATAATATGAATGAGAGGAGTAAGAGCGATGTAATTTGTTCATCTTGAATTAATAAAGCTTGATATATTGTGTTGTAGATATTTCCCTAAACATTCAGCTGGAGTTTTATCACATAAATTTCATATTTAGATTTTTGTATGTTTGATCATCTTTTTTTATTAAAATTCTATGTTAATAGAGCTGGTATTTTGATATCTAATTTTTTTATTAAAATTCTATGTTACTAATTAGGTGTATTTATCATTGTGGAGAGTTCAGATAGATCATAATGAGTTCATATGTACTTTTTTCATCTTGATTTCATAAAGCTTGATATATTGTACTGTGGATATTTCCCTAAACATTCAGCTAGAATTTTCTTACGTGAATTTCATATTTCGATTCTTGCATGTTTGATATTTTTTTAATTAAAATTCTATGTTACTAAAACTGGTATTTTGATATTCAGATTTTTGATTCTTTATTGTCGTGTCTTGTTTCCTAATAGTATCAAAGTCATTCAGGCTGCAAATTCATTAGCATCCCAAACAAAAATATAATAATATTCAAATGTTGTGTATTTTTCAGAACCATGGACAGCTCAAATAGCCACTGCTCCTGCTGCTGCTCCAGCCAATCAAACTTCCCTCACTAATTATGCTCATGTTGATGATGTTTACAGTGTATATCCCGGAATGTGAGCTTGCGGGTCTAAGTCGTTTCCTTCATAATTTCTCTATGTGCGGGGTTTTCTTGACCAAAATTTCCGGGTGGGATTAAGGATAACACATCCTTTGGGAGGGGACTCACCACCTTTGTAGCACCAGCCGAACTAATGGAGGTCCCTACTTGGCATGCCAATTTTTCCAACTCCTCGTGTTTCCGCTCTAGGTCCAACAACAACTAGTCAACCATTAATGCTTCAAAGTTAACTACCCCCATATACGAATATTCCTCATTTGGCTCAATGATTAGGTTGTCCCTTCTGACACCAGCGAATCCATCTGCAAGGATTTGGCCTATTTGTCCCGTGTTGCTCATTACCTTGGAATGCGGATCTCCCATGTTTGGAGTTTTTGAATTGGGTTTGAGCAGGGATCTACACTACGAACTCAGTTTTTCATGTCACTTAATATCTATGTCCCTTCCATATTCAAATCAACGCATAAATTGATGTCCATGTATCCAGCAATTTAGGAGTGGTGCTTGCAATGATTTACTGACGTGGCACTATTCTTGTTTCCAATTGCTTGATTCTCAATGCCTATCGCGACTAGAGGCAACAAATATGTATTTGTGGAATACTCACCTGTCTCAACCTATGTGGTCAAACATCTAGCTCTTCCAACCATTTATTGTTAAGGATTACACGCCTGTTATAATTGATGCAAGTTATGACCATTTCAATATTGTAACATTTGCCACAAGGTAACTTATTGTGACTCAACGTTGACAATTAAAAAATTCCATCCCTGCTAATTTTATTATTGGGTAGCTTTTTTGCACCCATTACCTTCATGCTCCACACTGGAGTCCACATCTGATGTAGAAAACTTGAGAGTTCTCATCCAGATGATTTTTAATTTATTAACTAATTTTTTCTTATATTTTTAGTATATATATATATCTAGTATATATATATATAATTTATAGAATATTATTTTGTTATTAAAAATTCATCAATTCCAACATTAATTTTTTATTTCTTAATTATTATTACTTTTTTAATTCTTATATTTTACATTTTAATAATAAATTTCTATTAAATTTTTAATTTTAGATTCCTTTTTTAAAATATTTACATATTTAGTTTTTTTTAATTTTCCATTTAAACAAAATTATTGCTTTTTTCATTTTCAAAATATTTTATTTCTTTAATTTTTATTAAATTTTAAGCATAGTTTCAAAGGATTTGTAAAAATAATATTAATAGATTTTTTTTTGAATTCATACATCATCAATGCTTAGAACTAATAAAATCTAAAAATAAATATTATTTTCCTTCAATTTCTATTTCTTTATATATTTGAAATCCTTAGTTTTCTTAACATTCTTTTATTTTTAAATATAATTTAAGAATTATGTTAAATAAGAATTATAATTTCTTTAACATAATTTCATAGTTTTACTCCTACACTATCGTTGGTATTCGGAGCCATTATTTAAAATTCTTCTTTTTTAATGATAAATATGCTACAAAAAAGTATGGTCGAGGTATCAAAGGTTAAATTTTGTTAATTGGAAATTACAGTTTTAAAGTCTCAAAAATACTAAATTTTTTTATAACATGATTATAAATGAACATTCCCATTTACATACTTGAAATTTTCCATAATCTTTTATGAATGGAGGACGTGTTGGTAGACGTGGACATCCACGTATGCATACCTAATCTCCTCGGCCTTTTACCGACAAACCACTCCACCCACCACATTTAATTCCTTCTCCTAACTTCTTTCATATGCATCTAGAAACTTCTGTTTTTATAATATGGAAGCTTCTTCGCTTTAAATAATAAAAAATCTATTTCTTTTTGCATCGAAAGAAGAGGGAATACTCTGTTTTAGAAAGAAGAAGAAGGTGTGTAAAAAAGAGCACATGCAGCTCTGTTCTTTAGCAAATACAATCCTTTTTGTCTCAGTGTATCTGATTTGTGAAATATAATACAAATATGTTTTTTCATGTACTATATTTTGTTTTTCTTCCTCTTATGGACAACTCTGTTATGTAAGATTAAAAGTAATTTTTGAATTTCTATTTTCTGTATCATCTTGTCTTTCTCCAGCAAACTGGTATCAGAGCATTGTGCAGATATCTCTTGTCATTTGGAGACTTGAGGATATCTTTGCAAATGCCATCAACAACAACTCGTATTCGAAGAAGGGCAGATAGATATTCCATGAGGATTTAGGTTTGTTTTATTTTGTGCTTTCATCTATCTATGTAGGTGAAACTTTTTTTTTGTTTAAAAGAGGAAGAAATACTGGAACAACAAGTTAGCAAAGAAAAATCTTCGGAGGAATGGGAAACACAAGTGGAAATATTGCACAACCTCAAATACCAACATTTGGAGCATAAAAATGAAAACTCTGTTTTGCTCCCAGGATGTTTGGGACTTGGTTGAGAATGGATTTAATGAACCAGCAGACCAGCAAGCATATCAAGCTCTTTAACAAGCAGAGAAGGACTTATTGAAGGAAAACAAAAAGAAAGATGCAAAGGCATTATTCTTCATTCAACAAGCAATGAAGGAATCAATCTTTGCAAGAGTAGCAGCTGCCACAAGATCAAAACAAGCATGTGATAGTTTGCAAATAGCATACAAAGGCACAAACAAGGTAAAAATAGTGAAATTACAAATGCTTAGAAGGGATTTCAAAAATATGCAAATGAAGGATTCAAATTCAACAGATTCATTCTTCACTCATGCAATGACAATAGTTAATCAAATTAGATCTTATGGAGAAACTCTTGAATATCAAAAAGTTATAGAGAAAATACTTAGAAGCTTGCCTATAAAATTTGATTCAATTGTAGTAGCCATTGAGGAATCCAAGGATCTTACACAACTATCAGTAGATGAATTAATGCGATCACTCTTAGCACAAGAGCAAAGATTAAATCGATCAGGGGCATCATCATTGGAGAATGCATTCAAAGCTCAGCTTCCATTTGGTAGAACAAGAGGGAGATCAAGTTACTGCAGAGGCAGAGGACATTTTGCACCAAGAGGAGGAAGAGAAAATACACAATTTGAAAGCAAAAGACTAGTATCAAGCCCACATAATCATTATACACCAACAAGAGGAAGAGGTGGCAACCACTCTCATAGCCATCATCAAGGAGAAAGGTATGATAAATACAACGTTCAATGTCATTATTGTAATAAATTTGGGCATTTTGCATCTGAATGTAGAAAAAGACAATATGACATGAATAAGAAAAAGGCACATTTCACAAATGAGAACCAGCCCAACAGTAGTGAGCAAAACACCATGTTTATAACATGCAATGTAGCACAAGAGAGTTCTAAAGAGGTATGGTTCCTAGATAGTGGATGTAGCAATCACATGAGTGGGATTAAGGAGATGTTTGCAACAATTGATGATTCGGTAAAATCAGAGGTAAAATTGGGGAATGATCACCAAGTATCAATCATGGGAAAAGGATCAATTAATATAAAAACCAAGAAAGGTGAGAAGAAGCATATCCTTGATGTATACTGTGTTCCTTGATTGCAACACAATCTCATAAGTATTGGGCAACTAGTGAAAAAAGGATATGGAATATAGTTTGAAAATGGTGAATGTGTGATTCTAGAGAAGAAACCAAGCAATAGGCTGATTACAAAAGTTGAAATGACAAAAAATAGGATGTTTCCACTTAAAATCCAAAGTGAACTATTCCTAGAGCCACATAGATTGCAAAAGGTTGCTGAATTAGCCTTCAAAGCGTCATACAAAAATGAATCTTTGCTATGGCATTTAAGATTTGGGAATTTAAATTTCAAAGGATTACAGTTGTTATATAAGAAAATAATGGTATATGGGTTGCCACCAATAGAGCCACTTAAAATAACATGTGAGAGTTGCATATTGGCAAAGCAACATAGCCATAAATTTCCAATTGGGTAGTCTTATAGGGCAAAGCATCCACTTGAGATAGTGCATTCAGATCTTTGTGGAGCGATGCAAACACCATACATAAGTGGAAATCTTTATTTCTTGACATTTATTGATTATTTTAGTAGGAAAGTTTGGGTTTATTTCTTAAAAGACAAATCATATGCATTTTCTATTTTTAAAGAATTCAAGGAAAAAGTTGAAAAGGAAAGTGGAAATTATCAAATTATTGAGAACCGATAGAGGTGGTGAATATATATCAAATGATTTTCAACATTTTTTAAAGAAAAATGGCATAAAGAAATAACTTACAACAAGATATACTCCTCAACAAAATGGAGTAGCTAATAGAAAAAAAAATCCAATTATGGAAATGGCACAAAGTATGATAAAAGAAAAATACCTACAAATGAGTATTGGGCTCAAGCAGTTGCATGTTCAGTATACATATTAAATAGATGTTCAACAAAAGCAGTGATAAATAAAATACCAGAAGAATCTTGGAGCAAAAGGAAGCATAATATAGCACATTTGAGAGTCTTTGGATGTGTGGCATACTCCTTGATACCTCAAGAGGTGAGAAAGAAACTAGATGATAGAGGAGAGAAGTGCATATTTGTGGGATATAGTGAACAATCCAAGGCATATAAGTTATATAATCCTATCACAAAGAAGGTCATAATAATCCGTGATGTTGATTTTGTTGAAGAAGAAGCGTGGGATGGCAGTATAGACAAAACGACTACAATTGCAGCTAGTGTTCCACAAGAGAATGAGGAGAATGAAACTCAAGTTTTGATTCCTAATACTCAAGCATATGTTCCTATAATGCCTTCTAAGGCACCCACCACTCCAAATCCAACTACTCCAGCAAGTAATAACAGAAGTGAATCTTCGAATCCAACACTTGCATCACTATGATCAAGGTCTATAAACACTTCAAAGAAGTCACGTAGTCTAAGAGAGATTTATGATGAAATACAAGAGGCTGAAAATGATGATTTATACTCTAATTTTGCATTCTTAACACAAGCTGATCCAATTTATTTTGAGGATGCCATTAAAGATGAAAATTGGATTACAGCCAAGAATTAAGAAATTCAATCAATTGAAAAAAATCAAACTTGGGATCTAGTAGAGCTTCCTAAAGGCAAGGATGTAATTGGATTCAAGTGGGTTTACAAGGCAATATAATGCTGATGGAAAATTAGAGAAACACAAGGCAAGAATAGTAGCTAAAGGCTTCACACAACTACCTGGCATAGACTACAATGAAACATTCACACTAGTGGCAAGATTGGATAGCATTAGGATGGTTTTATCCATAGCAGCTCAAAACAATTGGAAGGTTTACCAAATGGACGTCAAATAAGCAAAATTGAATGGCATTTTAGAAGAAGAAGTGTATATAAAACAACCACCTGGTTATCAAGTTTTGGGAGAACAACATAAGGTATACAAACTGAAAAAGGCATTATATGGTTTGAAGCAAGCTCCTAGAGCTTGGTACTGCAGGATATACTCTTACCTTGTGAACAATGGGTTTAGCAAGAGTGGCAATGAATAAAATTTATATGTCAAAGAAAATTATTAAGGAGAAATCTTGATAGTTTTCTTATATGTAGATGATTTGATATTCACAGGTAACATGTCAATTAAATCATTCAAGGAAGCCATGGAAAGTATAACGCCCACTAATTCAAATACAAAAGACTACATAGGAAAACACAGGATAAATTTTTTTTTCACTTGCTTGACACATAACACGACACAACCTGTCGTCACCAAGTTTACAACTAACTCTGGGAACCACTTATTATGAGGATGACCACAAGGTCAGCATGGAAACGTTCACACCCAAAAGGATAATACACTTTTCTTTTTGACAGAACAACATAGAAGTCCAACCACATGACACTCTCACAGCTAGGGCAAGCCACCGTAAGAAATGATTGAAGGTTATTTATTTTGATAAAACACCCTTTAACTCATGACTTATGTTTTCAGAGAGATTCAAGATATGATTCACACAAATTCATCTTACCAATTGAGTTATTTTCTTATACACTGTAGAGTAGTTCACTTAAAGTCTTCTCCTTTATGAAAATTATTTGTTTTATTTATTTATTTGATAAAGATGGTAATTTAATTCCACAAGGCCATCTATTCACACTTACGTTACTAGAACTCGTTCATGCCCTTATGACAACATCGGTTCACGTTCAACAAACTTAAGAGAAAATTACAAGGCACCTTGGATAAAGTTAAAGGAAGAAGGTCAATTGAATTCATCCTTAGAACGTCATTAGTTTTTACCAAGGTTTATTTGGAGCTTGAGGTTTTATCCAAAAAAATTAAAGATTTTACTTAGGCTTCACTGGAAGAGCTTTACACAAGGAACAATTTACTTTCCAAAAGGATGAGAGCTAAATTTTGTGGTTTCTAAATTGTTTCCTCCTACTTAATAAATCTTATTATCTTCTAACAACTGATCATTGGTTTCCCTTAAACTCGTTTAAGAAGTCACCAGATAAGGATAATGTTTGCTAGCTTAGCTAGGGTTAACAAATTATAAAATTTTACTTTACAAGGATAGTTTCACCTTTGATTACTTAAGGAATCATTTGTTCTCAGGTAGATCACCTTTACATTAATTTATTCGACTATGATTTTTAGTTAACTTCCCTAAGGGTTAACCACTCCATTTTATTTTACTTATAACACATCATTACAAGGTCTAAGAAAGTTTTACCCTCAGCATTTATTCTCAAGGGTAAAAGTTTAAACAATGCTCATATCAATGTAAAGATTAAATATTATTTCTCCCAAAGGTAAGTTACTAGTTTAACAACAAAAAGGAAAGGACACTTCATCACGTAGTTTTCCGAACATACCAATACCATAGATCTTCTAAACTCCTTTGTAAGAAATGTTACAAAATTTACAACGCATTGGACACTTTTACAAGAAGCTTCATAAAATGAACTGATGAAACTTTGACACTCTTTTCCTTTAGTCTACTCGCATAAACCATCTGCATAAATATTAACTAAAGTCAGCTCGCTAGAACTGAACATGATAAGATATAATCCTCACCAAATAATTTATGCCATCTAGCATTTAAATAAATGAAAGGTTGCAATAATCCCTATCAAAAAAATTTCAAATCATGTATTCAAATCTTAACTGCACATCTCAAGATAATACATTTCATATCCATTATTGTTCACTTCCCTAAAAATTTGCTTACATATGAACAAAAATTCCAAGTGGATAGATATACAACCTTAACCTTGCATTTAATCATAATTAAATTACAGTAATAATAATAATGCTCACTTAATACCTTCAACCTACTTCACATATATATAAGTATCCAATAATATTATCTTTCAATTAAATAAAAGCATCAACGACATTAAGTTTCTATCATAAAAACAAGTATCAATCTTATATTATTCATCGATATTACCCAAGTATCAAACCTTAGTAGATAATCAATGATATGTAAGTATAATTTTGATATTTATCTAACAATTTTAAGAATATACTTATGTTAACAAAGATTCCACCAATCCACAAGTTCATATATTATTTAGATATCCTTTTGGTTGCTTATTACCATGTCTTTATATGTTTCTATTAGTATAAGAGTCCAACTCATTGGAATGAGTTACGATCAACAATATTGTCATATTTTGCTAATATGTCAAAGATACATTTGACTAGCTAAGATATGTAAGCGTGGTCTAAGCCACTATAAATACAAGTATCAAAATTATCTCAACTCCTAATGAGATGCAAGTATCAATTTTTTTTTAGCTAACATAATAATCATCGTAAATGCCAGAAGATATTCCACTCGTTAACCAATAATTTAAAT
Organism: Taxus chinensis; assembly: GCA_019776745.2. NCBI lineage: Eukaryota > Viridiplantae > Streptophyta > Pinopsida > Cupressales > Taxaceae > Taxus > Taxus chinensis. The sequence goes on along the minus strand of CM034156.1, from coordinate 109,963,455 downwards.
AACATATTTATCCTTACTGGTTACCTGATAAAATAATATATCATGTTATATAATTCAACCTCTATTGCATATCCCAATTTATGGGTACTAATTATTGTTCTATATAATGAAGTTAAATAATTTCAGGTCGACTTCTATCCTTACTGTTATACATGGTATGTACAGTTCCATTATGGTAGTTTTCACCTTTACTTAAGGTTGTGTATGAATCCATTTTAGGGTAAGTTCTCATAACTTCCCTATTCATCTGTTTTCCTACCAAAAAGCATTTCAACAAGCATGAAGTCAAAGTATAGGATAAATTTGTAATTTCATATTTCAAGAATTGCCTAAATTCATATGCCTGAGGGCCATCACATGTCAGTCAACTTGAAGAATGTACACAGTTCTCATAAGCTAAAAAGGTATAAGAATTTTTGTATGATTACTATTCAACCCAAGAAAATTAAATCACGTACACACAAGCAAGCTAGAGGAAGTAAGAATCAAATTCTCCATTACTCATAATGATTAAAACAACATGGGAACAGGCCTAAGCGACCAAACGCAAAAAAATACAGGTTGACATTCAAAAGCAAACACGAAGCAAGGAACGACCATGGCACCAAGATGGGTAACCCCTTCCTCAGCGCGGAACGGGGTTCATTCTGCAAAGTGACCAACAAAACAATAAAATCGCTTAACGATAATTAATAATGAAGTTGATAACAATCGACAATAAAAATAATGAGTTATCGTCAATCGATAATTAAAATAATAATATTGTTAATATTATTATTATTATTATTATTTTATTATTATTATTATTATTATTATTATTATTATTATTATTACCACTTAAAATAATTATTAGCCTTCCCATAGCCATTAACTAAGGTGGTACGAATAGATTTTAGCTCGATAATGGATAGGTGAGACTTAGAGTCCACACTTTCCTATACACAATTTTAGAGGCCAATCGATAATTAGATGCTAAGTCAACATTATTATCATTATATACAATAATGATATATATAGTAACTTTACTAGTTACTATCAATAATGACCAATGATATCTCAACTCATAGTGTTGCTATACAAGATCCTTCATTAAATAGGTTGACGCACAGGACATTACACAGTCTACACACATATTATTTCATTTAATAACGATCGAGAATCCCACAAGTTTTATGATCTAAAGTGTGCTATATCATCACTTTAAGAAATGAGATATAAGCCCTCGAATTACACACAGGTAGATTAGATTGCTGCATAATACGGTAATTGTGATCACTCACATTACTTATTATTGTCTTAACGGGGCATCACATCCTTCCCCTTATAGTAATTTAGCATATCCTTGATGACATAACAAGATGTCATTCATAATATGTTGATGTTGTGAAACAACAATGATCAGATAATGTAGATAATTTGTACCCCATGGTTTAACAATTTAAAGCCGATTAATTATTTGATTACATCTCATCAGGGTAGCCTTAGGAACATTTAAGTATGAAATTTCATTACTTTCAAAACTTCTGTGATCACTGGTAGTTCCATAACATCATTGTATTAATTCACGAGTCTCATTTCCATTTAAACATTATTAATTATGATGTCATTCATATAGTTGTATTAATTTCAATTTTTTAAGAGTTAAGGATAATAATTCCTTCATAAAGGGTACCCAATCATGATCATTACTAACACAGTACAATTTGTAAACGAATTTCAGAAAGTACACACCGTTGTAAAAAACAACATAAAACTATATTTACAACTCATATGAGGTTTATAAGCAATAAAAATATTTATTAAACTCAATAATGATGAAACCTTATTTGTCATAAGTATTACAATAGTTTCCAGATAGTTACAATTAGGTATAATGCTTTATAATATCTATGAAATCATGTTTTGTTTTTTAATAAAACAATGATCCGTAATTAGATATTCAAACAATAGTATGTGATCAATTCACGTGTATAACATCCAACAATCACGTTACTTATTTTCTTCATCATGCATCTGAAGGAAATATAAAATGATATACATAGTCAGTTCATCAAACTAGCATGGATAACAACTCTCAATCATGTTGTTGCATTACAAATCAATTGAACGTCATAAGTTCCAGTTAGGATATAATTTAAATAATACATGTACCTTATAATTAAAAATATCAAAAGTAAATTAAGTGATCTAATAGTATACAATGTTTCTAACAATATCCTTCTAGCTCATTAAGAAAGATTCACATATGTCCGAACATAAGCGACAGGTACACTAGTATCCACAAGGGCTACATATCTCAACTATAATCCAAAACATCACAAAATCATATTCAAACTGATATGATTAATAAATATATCATAACATTCTCACTCAAACATCACAATCACACAACATATCCATCAAGAATATTTTAAAGAAGTACACAAAGTTTCCTGTCCAAGGGAAGAATCCCTCAAACTATTATAACTCTCCTCAAGTCTAATTAACACCTCCCTCAAGGAGGCCGGTTGTCCCCATGGCCCAATTATGTCACATAGGGTTTCCATCACTTCAATAACATGCCAATCATTATGGTTGTTTAGCATAAGGATTCCCTTAAGATCGGCTAAACAAGACACCGCTAGTGTAACTTAACTAGTTTGGGCGTACCCCCATACAGTTTAAAAAGGAAAAATAATGTTTTACCATATCCATGGTGCATCCCATGACCCTATTCCACCATCACGACTATCTTTGCACCAATATATCAATCCTACTAAATAATGCCAACTTCCATAAATACATTTAAGCCAAGGGCAAGGTAATCATCAAATCAATTAATGAATATAACAAGGCCTGCAACTTATGAAGAAACACTCACAAGTCTACTAAAGTGAACATAGTTAGTGCTAAATCTGAGTGTTAGACCACAACACCAAGGAAATGGCTCTAAATGTAAGTGAAAGAGCAAGTCCCTAATACTGTCTGGTCAGAGCAAGAGTAAAGTAAGAAGGACTCTACATCTTACGAACCTTAACAAATACCACTAATAAAGCATCAACCTGTCATATTAAGATGACTGTAATTAAGGAGATGAATTCCTCACCAAAGGTAAACGTGTAACAGAACTTGTGTATAACTAAAAAAACTTTCAAAACACCGAGTTTCATATTATATAAGAAAATACATATCAATAGTACATACTGTCATCATCTCAATGTGAATACATACTTTACACTCAACATGAAACAAGGTTCAACATAGTCAAATAGCCATCTTAACTATCGTCATGAACCCATATGACCGAGATCATATCAAGAGATTATAAAAAAGTATTAAGGCACCATGTACTGAGCCTAAGGATATAACAAAAGAAACACAATATGCATTGATACCCAGTTGAACAAGTGCCATATTTACCAAACGTACAATAGTGGTTTTCATCCATATCAAATAGCTCACAACAAGTCCTAACAAACTCGAACCCGACTGATTGGCCAACGAAGAAAAAATATTTTCACTCCATAGTTACACATTTTTACCGTACTTGGATCAGGGAAAGTGAGTGTAAGGTTCACAACTTATTGTTTTTCCTTACTTTTCTAACCCAAACTGGTGAAGTACACACAGTGAAATAAACCAGATACATAAAATGATAAAATAATGTATATAGAGTAGATTCACAAATAAAACATGATAAAAAACATCGGGTGCAATACATCACTTTCCCATATTTCTTATTTGTTTTCAAAGTGCAATCATTACAAGCTCAGGGACAAAAAAACTCAATTTATTTTCACTTGATTTGACAACGTAACATCATGAGGAAGAGTCAAATAAATCCATGCCTAGTAACTCAACATAGCCCTGAAACTTTTCCCAACATATTATTTCATTGTAAAAACTTCAAGTAAGGTCGAGCCACACATTTCTCCAGAACATGCTAACTAAAAAAACCCCCACACAACCTCATTATTATAAACAAGTAAATATTGTTGATAGCCCCACATTAGATGCACTTATATTTCACAATATGCCAGAATAGCCATAAAAACTCCATCATCCACATGTAGATAATTTCTAAGCCTTTCACGCACAGTCACAAAGAGGAACTCAAACCAAACAAACAACACTATCATAAGAATTCAACTCTAAGTTACATGTGAATGGCTTCCATCCCAAAAGCTTCATCATGGTCCTAGAGACGCACTAGTTGCATGCACATCGAATGTAGCATTCATAACTATGACAAGGTCATAACTTGAATCACGGGTGTCTGTTTGAGTCCGTTTTTTTCTTCTGATATCAGCCACGTGTTTCGATGAGACAGAATTAGCAGGAGCTTGACAACAGCCCTAACTTGAGTTGGGGCAAGTTTTCGACATGTTTTCGAAGCCCTAAATCCGCCATCTTGAGGCCGAAAATTAGGATTTAAGTTATAGTTTGGTTTTTTCCTATTTTTGAGCATTAGTTAATTTTAGTCTATTAATTGCATTGTGAGTTAGAAAGTTGGCAATTCCTCTAATTTAGGGATGTAAAAGATGTGTGGCAATTTCTGTGCCCATAGGAATAAGCATGCGAACTTACTAAGAATAGCAGGTTCTAGTAAACTGCTAAAAATAGTAATTTCCGCCACCTAGAGTAGATTTAGTCAGAGTTAGCTAGAGTTTACTTGGCAACTCGAGTTGGGAGTTATTTTCCTATTTAGGAAACATTGTAATTCATTATTTGAGAACGAAGAAGGAGATCTATTTTCTTTTGGAGTTCATTTTATTTGCAGTTTATCTGGTTTGTTCTTAATTTGGCTACATTATCTGGTATCAGAGCTGAGGTTCGAAGTATTTTTTTAAAAAAAAATGGCAGGAAGAGGAAGAGGAAGAGGAGGCAGTATTGCACAGATGAATAGAAATATGCAAGATCTGCAGAGACAAGTTACTGCGCTTGCTGCAATGATAACCCAGAGAGGAAATCAAGGTGGAGATGACACAGATGAAGAAGAAGTTTGTGAAGAGGAGGAAACGCAAGCACCACCATTAGCTTTTGAAGAAAGGATGCTTCGAGCATTAGAAGGAAAGAATGATGGGATAAGAGTTGATGTTTCAGAGTATGGTGGTAGTCTAAAACTAGAGGAGCTAATAGACTGGTTGACTAGCATGGGAAATTTTTTTGAGTGGAAGACTATGTCAGAAGAAAAGAAGGTAAAATTTGCATGCACGAAATTGAAAGGTCATGCTATGTTATGGTGGGATCACCTACAAAAAGAGCGGTCAAGAAAGGGGAAAGAAAGAATTAGGACGTGGAGTAAGATGGAGAAGAAGCTTAAAGATAAATTTCTACCTGTGGATTATGCACAAACCCTTTACAGGAGGTTTCAGAATCTCAGACAGAACCAGTTGGGGCAAGTTTTCGACACGTTTTTTGGCCCTAAATCCGCCATCTTGAGGCCGAAAATTAGGATTTAAGTTATAGTTCAATTTTTTCCTATTTTTGAGCATTAGTTAATTTTAGTCTATTAATTACATTATGAGTTATAAAGTTGGCAATTCCTCTAATTTAGGGACGTAGAAGATGCATGGAAATTTCTGTGCCCATAGGAATAAGCATGCGAACTTACTAAGAATAGCAGGTTCTAGTAAACTGCTAAAAATAGTAATTTCCGCCACCTAGAGTAGATTTAGTCAGAGTTAGCTAGAGTTTACTTGGCAACTCAAATTGGGAGTTTTTTTCCTATTTAGGAAACATTTTAATTCATTATTTGAGAACAAAAAAGGAGATCTATTTCCTTTTGGAGTTCATAATATTTGCAGCATATCTAGATGGTTCTTAATTTGGCTACATTACACTATCATGTAATACCATCATCTTCATGTAACACTATCATGTAACACCATCATACAACACCATCACCATCATAACTCCAATATGGCCCATAGATTTGAGAGCATGAACCTATGCTCTGATACCAAGTGTAACGCCCACTAATTCAGACACACAAGACTACATAGGAAAACACAGGATAATTTTTTTTTTTGACTTGTTTGACACATAACATGACACAATCTGTCGTCACCAAGGTTACAAATAACTCTGGGAACCAGTTATTACGAGGATGACCACAAGGTCAGCACGGAAACGTTCACACCCAAAAGGATAATACACTTTTCTTTTTGACAGAACAACATAGAAGTCCAACCACATGACACTCTCACAGCTAGGGCAAGCCCACCGTAAGAAATGATTTAAATATATTTATTTTGAAAAAAAACCCTTTAACTCATGACTTATATTTTCAAAGAGATTCAAGATATGATTCACACAAATTCATCTTACCAACTGAGTTATTTTCTTATACACTGTAGAGTAGTTCACTTAAAGTCTTCTCCTTTATGACAATTATTTGTTTTATTTATTTATTTGATAAAGATGTTAATTTAATTCCACAAGGCCATGTATTCACACTAACGTTACTAGAACTCGTTCATGCCCTTATGACAACATCGGTTCACGTTCAACAAACTTAAGATAAAATTACAAGGCACCTTGGATAAAGTTAAAGGAAGAAGGTCAATTGAATTCATCCTTAGGACGTCATTAGTTTTTACCAAGGTTTATTTGGAGCTTGAGGTTTTATCCACAAGTATTAAAGATTTTACTTAGGCTTCACTGGAAGAGCTTTACAAAAGGAACTATTTACTTTCCAAAATGCTGAGAGATAAATTTTGTGGTTTCTAAATTGTTTCCTCCTACTTAATAAATCTTATTATCTTCTAACAACTAACCATTGGTTTCCCTTAAAATCGTTTAAGAAGTCACCATATAAGGATAATGTTTGCTAGCTTAGCTAGGGTTAACAAATTATAAAATTTTACTTTACAAGGATAGTTTCACCTTTGATTACTTAAGGAATCGTCTGTTCTCAGGTAGCTCACATCTACATTAATTTATTTGAATATGATTTTTAGTTAACTTTACTAAGGGTTAACCGTGCTCCATTTTATTTTACTTATAACACATCATTACAAGGTCTCAGAAAGTTTTAACTTTGTATTTATTCTTAAGGGTAAAGTTTAAAAATGCTCATATCAATGTAAAGATTGAATATTATTTCGCCCAAAGGTAAGTTACCAGTTTAACAAACAAAAAGGAAAGGAAACTTCATCACGTAGTTTTCCGAACATACCAAGACAAGAGATCTTCTAAACTCCTTTGCAAGCAATGTTACAAAATTTACAATGCATTGGACACTTTTGCAAGAAGCTTCATAATTTGAATTGATGAAACTTTTACACTCTTTTCCTTTATTCTACTCGCATAAACCATCTGCACAAATATTAACTAAATTCAGTTCGCTAGAACTGAGCATGATAAGATATAATCCTCATCTAATAATTTATGCCATCTAACATTTACATAAATGAAAGGTTGCAATAATCCCTATAAAAAAAAATTCAAATCATGTATTCAAATCTTAACTGCACATCTCATGATAATACATTTCATACCCATTATTGTTCACTTCCCTAAAAATATGCTTACATATGAAAAAAAATTCCAAGTGGATAGATATACAACCTTAACCTTGCATTTAATCATAATTAAATTACAGTAATAATAATAATGCTCACTTAATACCTTCAACCTACTTAACATATATAAGTATCCAATAATATTATCTTTCAATTAAATAAAAGCACGAACGACATTAAGTTTCTATCATAAAAACAAGTAGCAATCTTATATTAGTCATCGATATTACCTAAGTATCAAACCTTCGTAGATAATCAATGATATGTAAGTATAATTTTGATATTTATCTCCCATATTAAGAATATACTTATGTTAACAAAGATTCCACCAATCCACAAGTCCATATATTATTTAGATATCCTTTTGGTTGCTTATTACCATGTCTTTATATGTTTCTATTAGTATAAGATTCCAACTCATTGGAATGAGTTACGATCAACAATATTGCCATATTTTGCTAATAAGTCAAAGATACATTTGACTAGCTAAGATATGTAAGCGTGGTCCAAGCCACTATAAATACAAGTATCAACATTATCTCAACTCCTAATGAGATGCAAGTATCAATTTATTTTTTAGCTAACATAATAATCATCGTAAATGCCAGAAGATATTCCACTCGTTAACCAAGAATTTAAATAACATATTTATCCTTACTGGTTACCTGATAACATAATATATCATATTATATAATTCAACCTCCGCTTGCATATCCCAATTTATGGGTACTAATTATTGTTCTATATAATGAAGTTAAATAATTTCATGTCGACTTCTATCCTTACTGTCATACATGGTATGTACAGTCCCATTATGGTAGTTGTCACCTTTACTTAAGGCTGTGTATGAATCCATTTTAGGGTAGTTCTCATAACTTCCCTATTCATATGTTTTCCTACCAAAAAGCATTTCAAAAATCTTGAAGTCGAAGTATAGGATAAATTTGTAATTTCATATTTCAAGCATTGCCTAAATTCATATGCATGAGGGCCATCACATGTCAGTCAACTTGAAGAATTTACACATTCATGAGAGTTTGATGTATCCAATATTACTTTAACTGATTCGAAGATCCAAGTAGTGCCTCAAACTTAAGCCATATAATTATCCACACAAGCTAACGTCTTATGTGCTTACCATATTCAAAAAGGTCACAAAAAAAAACCCCATCAACACATGCTTCAGGAGCATCCCAATGTAAAAATAAGCTCATAGAAATAATAATAACAGAGGGCCTGGTGAGGGGTTTTCAATAATCCCCAAAGTAAACGATAAACAAAAGTGTAAGATGGTATCTAGAAAGACTAGTAAAACCAGTACGAATCTCCCCAAATAGAAGCCCCCAATCCTAATGGGGGGCTTTATATTATTATCCGTCCACATTAAAAGACAACACAGTCTTTTGAGAAAATTTCCCATTTTCAAGCCATGTTCTACATAATAAAAACAATACAAGAAATATTGTAAAACTCATTCACACACCACAATATTTTCTATAGAGACCACTGTTCACAGGACAAAACATGGCAAAAAGATAAACCAACTTTATAAGATTGATAAGCAAGAATCACTGGAGAGATTTCTTCTTGTCAAAAAGTAATTAAGATAAACTATAAAGGGGGAGAGAGATCAGCTAATGCAATTATGATTATAAGTCATTCGAAACCCATCTCTACAGAATTCAAACAAAAATTGCAGAGATTGATTTACCCAAATACTAAAGGGAATAAACCATTAAGAGATAGGGTTAGGGCTTATCATGCCTTTAATGTGCTTCCCAAGACAAGGACATGCTGAAACAGAGCCTGCAACAGCAACCCAAGCCTAATTCCATTTTCTTCAAGCTTGTTGGTTGCCCAAACATCGATCATCTCCACGTTGGCATAGGCAGGAGTTCAGAGCTAGGGTAGTGGTCTAAAATACTTTCCAACATCCTCCCAATGCATGTCCGAAGGGAATGTTAGAGCAGAACATGGACATCCATCCAGCACAATGGAAAATCAAATTTTTCTTTTGTATGGTGTGGAAGCACCCACGAGGAAGCAAACTGTTTGAAAAACTGCCTCAAAGAGATGTGGTCTCACTGCATTTCCATGTAGCAAGGTAAGAAGGGAAGGATATCCAACAAGGAACAAAAAGATGTCGAAGCTGATCAGTTCGCCTAACCCAACATTCACGTAGTCAAGAAAGAGGCAGAGAAAATTTGCTAGCAAAAAGAGGAATAAGAGGAAACCACGGTGAAGGGAAATCAGGATTTCCACGTTTGGTACAGGAAAGAGGGGGGGGGAGAACGCAGCCATGCAAGGGGTTCAGAACCAACCACATATCTCCAGAAAGTTTCCACGCCCCTCCACAACAAGGAACCAGTCTGCAAGAGCCGTGATAAAAACCAGTCCATGAGACCACACAAAATAATGTGGCTAGGGAAGAATATAGCAAGCAGACCACAAAAGGCAGTAGATTAGCAAATCAAGAATTAATAAATGGAGGATGTGCGGCCACCAATAAGGAAATTCAAACACGCCAAGAAGGATGCATTAAAATACCATAAGTATTGGTAGTTCGGTGGTTGGGAGGAGTCTAACGCCATTTACTTGCAACAAGACATGTGAATGGACGTTGTCGGCGAAGGTGGTAGTGGAGGGTAGGTGAAAGAAGTTTAAAAGTTTTAAAAACTGGCAGTCCTCACCATGACCTAGCACCCCTAGGAGCCCCTCCTTATGCAAAGATACGAGATAAAAAAAATCTCTACTAACTAAGGTAAGCTCACAAAGCATACGCAAGAAGATTAATTTAATAAAAGAGTAAAAGGAGTTACAAGATTACCCGAACAGTTCTCATAAGCTAAAAATTTATAAGAATTTTTGTATGATTACTATTCAACCTAAGAAAATTAAATCATGTACACATGAGCAAGCTAGAGGAAGTAAGAATCAAATTCTCCATTACTCACAATGATTAAAACATGTGAACAGGCCTAAGCGACCAAGCACAGAAAACTAGAGGTTGACATTCAAAAGAAAACATGAAGCAAGGAATGACCATGGCACCAAGACGGGTAACCCCTTCCTTAGCACAGACGGGGTTCATTCTGTAAAGAGACCAACCAAACAATAAAATCACTTAACGATAATTAATAATGAAGTTGATAACAATCGACAATAAAAATAATGAGTTATCGTCGATCGATAATTAAAATAATAATATTGTTAATATTATTATTATTATTACCACTTAAAATAATTATTAATCATATTAACAAAGACATATATATACCAGCTCGATAATACTGTAAAACAATAATACTATAAAATAGAGGCCAATCGATAATTAAATTAAAACAACATTGTTATCATTATATACTATAAATATAAATAATTTCTACTCACATCAATAATGACCAATGATCCAGCTTAACCATGTGACAACAAGATCCTCCTTTAAATAGATTGACACACAGGACATTACATAGTCCACACATAGAGGTGTCAATAATGACTCGAGAAAGCAAGAAGGAGAGGGAAAGTGCTAAAACATCACTGAAACATGGTCCAAGACATCAGAATTACACACAGTCATTTGATGATCAGCAAATAGGGTCACTGTGACAAGAACCGGGGTAACCGTTGAATGGGGCATCACAGAAAGTGAATTTGATATGACTGATTTGGGGATCATGAGATACTTTCTTGGAATAGAGGTAAGTCAAAGTGATCAAGGCTTTTTTATATGTCAAAATAAATATGCTATTGACTTGTGGAAAAGATTCAAGATGACAAATGTGAATGCAACCCCTACACCAATTGCATTGGGTTGAAAACTTAATAAGGACGAAAAAAGTACTAGTGTTGATGCAACTTTATTTAAAAGATTAGTTGGCAGCCTCATATATCTAACCACCACAAGACCAGATATCATGTATGGGGTTAGTCTTCTTTCTAGATTCATGGAAAAACCAAAGTTATCACATTGGAAGGCTGAAATTTTTTTTTAAGGTATATATCTAGAACAAAGAACTTTGGGATTTTGAATACATCTTCAGATAAATACAAGCTGATTGGATATACGGATAGTGACTGGGGAGGTAGCTTGGATGATAGGAAGAGTACTTCCAGTTACATTTTCCATCTTGGTTCAGCTGATATCTCTTGGGCATCAAAGAAACAACCAATTGTGACACTCTCATCAGCTGAAACGGAATATGTTACAACCACATTAGCAGCTTGTCAGACACTTTGGATGAGAAGAATACTTTCATATTTGTGGCATACAAAAAAAGGAGCTACAAAGATTTATTGTGAAAATAACACAGGTATAGCATTGTCTAAAAATGATGTCTTCCATAAACGTAGCAAGCATATTGACACAAGATATCATTTTATTTGAGAATTGGTGAACAATGGTGACATTCATCTTGAGTTTTGTAGGTGCAAAGAGCAACTAGCAAACATCTTCACAAAGCCGCTTGCAAAGAATGTGTTTGAGCATCTTTGGGAAAGCATAGGCATAGTTGATATACATGGTAGTGAAGATTAAAGGGGAGTTTTGGTAGACATGGACATCCACTTACGTATACCTAATCTCCTCTGCCTTTTGCTAACAAACCACTCCACCCACCACATTTAATTCCTTCTGCTAACTTCTTTCGTATGCATCTAGACACTTCCATTTTTCTAATCTAGAAACTTCTGCATTTTAAATAATAAAAACTTTGTTCCTTTTTGCATTGTAAGAAGAGGGAATACTTAGTTTTAGAAAGAATAAGAAGGCGTGTAAACAAGAGTACAAGTAGCTCTGTTCTTTGGCAAATACAATCCTTTTTGTCTCAATGTATTTGATTTATGAAATATAATACAAATCTATTTTTTTATGTATTGTATTTTGTTTTTCTTCCTCTTATGGACAACTCTGTTATGTAAGATTAAAATTAATTTCTGAATTTCTATTTTTTGTCTCATCTTGTCTTTCTCTAACAGGATGATAAAACAATAATTTGACTATTTTCAATCATTAAGGATGATAAAAAATAATAAAATAAAATGTTTTATTTCCTAGAAGAAACAAAAGTTTTACTCCTCCAATCCAATACTAACATTGCCTTTCTCTCTGATCCAAGTAATTTGCGTTTGACAAATCAAAAAAATAAAACAGTTCATGTGGAATAAATTCCTGTGCAACAAACTAAAAAAACACATAAATTTCATTAAAGTGTTTTGAAAAATAGTATATCTATTATATTATAACCGATCTCATAAAAGACATTAAAGATTACAACATGCATCACCAAATATAGAAAAAATTAAATCTAAAATTTACCAAAACATAGTTTTTCTGCATATTCATAAACTAGTATAGTAAAAATTGTAGGCTCACTACAAAATTTCATAAATTGTGTAACAACCCAATAAATTCTCACACGAGAACAACACAGTGAAATACAGGATAACTTTTTTATTTTTAACTTGCTTTGACTCAACACGACACAACATGTCGTCACAAGGTTACAACCAACACTTGGAACCACTTGTTATGGGGGAGACCACAAGTTCAGCACGGAAACGTTCACACCTATCAAGGACAATGTACTCTTCTTTTGACAAGACAACATGGAAGTCCAATCCACATGACACACACACAGCTAGGGCATCCCATGAGGAATTTCTTATTAAATTTTCTTGTTTACTAGAGTGTCTCTTAATTCTTAACTTGCGTTCTTATAAAATTTCATGTAATGATTCATACAACTCTTTTCACAAGGGAGAACTTCTTTATTTTCAACGATTTGACTTAATAACTTAAGGCCAAGCTTTCTAAACTGGGATCATCAATTTTATGTCCAAATCTTTCTTATTCATTTGATTTTAGAACATTTTCCATTTCTTACAAGGTTGATTAATCTTATTCAAGCCACTAACACATGTTCCACAACTCTATTGCACAGGTGAAGGCATAAGCTCCGATTGAGTGATAAGTACCACTTAGGGTTCATAACAATAGCCTTCTTGTTTAAGGATTAAATATTGACCTTGCTTAAGAAATATCACCATGAATCAAGGCAAGGATTAACAGAACAGGATAGCAGAATTTAGCTTCAGGGTCACATTTTTTACTATCAAACTTTCATTGAAGTTAAGAGTTTATCGAGATTGGTTAAATGTTCCATCTAGACATTACTTAATTAAGTTTGACAAAGGGGAATGTTTCAACGATAAAGAGATATTTAAGGTTTTATTAATCAATTTCCTTCCTGCTTATTAAATCCTATCATCTTCTGAAATCTAACCATTGATTTCACCATGAGATCATTTAAGGTTTCACCATAAAAGGATAATGGTTATTAGCTTGTCTTGAATAAAAAAATAATAATAATAAGTTATCATATTTCGTTACAAAAGATAGTTTCCTCTTGATTGTTCCAGGTCTCAATGCTATCGAGTAGATCACATCTACATTAATATATTCATATCTATATATATAAATTTTAGTTTTACTTTTATAAGGACTATCTAGTTCACTTTATAGTGCTTACAAACTCATTGCTACTATGCCTCAAGAGGATTTACAACTCAACATTTTAACTCAAGAGCAAAATTTAACAGTACTCGTTTGCAGAAACAAAACAAGGTTATATCAATTCATTCCAACATGATGTACAAATCAAAGGGACATACTATCTCTATTGAACCATGACTAGGGAGCAAGAGAGTAATAACATGGAACATGCCAACTACTATTCTAAGGATTTAAAAAAATACACTAGAATATCCCATAACCAAGCGGTAATCAAATTTCATCTTTCACATGTTATCCAAACCAAACCAAAGTTTCAACAGTTACAACAACAATACTCTACAATACATTCCGACATTTTTACAAGGTACTTCAAAAATTATACAGATGAACCTTAACACTCTTTTCCTCTAGTCTACTTGCATAATCCATCTGCACAAATATTAACTAAAATTCAGTTCGCAAGAACTGAGCATGTTAAGGCTACACATTGCAACAGTAAGATAACATTTAACAATATCAAGAAAGGAATTTGTTCTAATTCAAAAATGGATTAAAGCACAACCCACAACTCCAAAAAAAAATATTCACATGAGAAGGAAATCTAAACCAGCCAACAAGGAGAAAGTCAAAATACCAGTAAGAACAAAATCACAAAAATCAAGGCAAGACCTTATGGGTTAGGAAACAAAAAGGTCAAGAGGGTTGATATTTCCTTCATGTAATCCTATGGATTACGTGATTGGAATCCAATACTTCAATCCATCCATCTAAAGGGGTCCAAGAGTAAGACAAATCATACTAATTATGATCGTAGGCACGAAGACAAAACGACGTTATCCAATTCTCCCAGGGGAAGGCTTCATAGTAATATGGGTTCGACGCCCTTAAAAGAAAACAACTATAGTTTCTGTTTTAACCAAGGAGTTTACCACTACCCTCCTTATAGGATTTCTTAAACGTAGGTACTAGTTAACCAAAACAAATCCACTCTTCCAAAAGCATACAAATGAGACACAAAAAGGGGCCATTATTCTACCAACAAACCTTATCCTAATCGTCAACTTCTCTACATAATATAAGGGAAGGCTAAATCCAAAAGTCATTAATAATTTTTATATAATTTCCGACAATGTCAATAAGTATTTTTAAAAAAAATAAAAATAAAAATTGATTTCCTTAACAAAGCCACAAAATGGGACCTTTTAGTAACCAAGTTTGAAGTATAAGATATTCGAGTTCGAAAACAAAGGGATTCGATACGTACGATGGGTAATACACCAGCGATGCCCCAGACTCAAAAGACCTTACCATGAGTACAAGCACAAAATAAGAATCAACACACATATCCATCAGGAAGGTTACGCAGTGCAGTCAGGCCTAGAAGTTCTATGAGCTCCTTGCTAATGGTATAGAAGATGGAAAATTTTATCCGATCCATGAGGGCTTATCAAGGAAAAGTCTAACAAATATCAAACAGATGAGTATAACAGCCACCTATTATATTATCACTGAAATCAGCTGTCATCTAACAAGAAATGAGTTCACGAGTCCAATACCATGGATTCACCTACAACTTTTGTTTTAGTCCAGCTATTAATAGCTTGCTTACGACCCTAAATAAAAATTGTCGAGATTTCATTCAATAAAGCTTACCATGTTTCCCCCCCCCCTTACTTTAATCAAACAAGAGTTTGACACCAAGAAGTAGGTATAGTAATTCTCTCAACACGTAGAGGCCAAAATAGATGTCAGGTTATTCATCCTCTAGAACTGGGTACAACTAGTCAAACATGTACAGTTCTAAAACCAAAACCCTAATGCCATTTTCTAATTAAACAAAAAGTAAGGAATGCCCACAGGCTTAAACAAGTTTTAGAACACAATGTCACTATTAATGTACCTTTTAGCAAAACAGGAGAGCCCTAAACAGGAAATACGTATTTATTCAACCAAATAGAGATATGAAGGCTTAACCTTCCATATAGTAAGCCTTCAATTATAAATACCATCACAAAATTCTTTTAAAAGAGAGTCATATAAGAAAACGAAACTCTAAAATTTTTCCTTCCCTATGAACTAGATTGCATCACTCAATATTGCAGTAGCCCATTTAGACAAATATAAATAGAGTAAGCTATAAGAGAGGAAAAGAACATTCCAAGAAAAACCAGCGAAATTGGAACGAGATTTAAAGGAACAGCCAACACATTCAGGCAGCGATTTAAACAACCACGAAAACATTTTTTCTAGGCGCCATTCAAGGGGAAAAGAATATTCATTTCAAGATACTGAAAGAAGGTAGAAAACTATTACAAGGAGTATAGTTAACATGCCTGATTAGAATTCATACAACCAATAAGCACATCGACCAGGGCTCGAGCAACAGCAACACAACCTGCGCAACTTCTCTTCCTCAGCCTGCTGAAGGTCCATACCCCGTTAACGGCCATGCTTGGCATAGGAAAGGGGTGATTGAAACATGCCTTCTTGAAATCCTCGGGAGCAAACTCCGGGAAGATAGAAGCACTCTGCTCTGAAGAGCATCACAACCACCATAGAAACCCACACAACCATCGTCATGACTGCCATATCCAAAGAAGATCTGTACCTGTTTCTATATCTATAAACCCACTTTTCCAATCTCAGCTTCAGTTGGGTATGTTAGAAAGTTGGATTTCTGCAAGGGTTTATTAATTTAATGGCACCAACTTCACCACTGCCACATGCGAAGATGATTTGTACCTGCTCCTATAGCTATAGACCCCCTTTTCCTTTTGCCCACAAACCCAACTTTATTATCCACCAAATCCTCACGCAGCCAACCAATAATTGGCATGAGCAAGTCACCAAAAAAAAAAAAAAAAACTAGGGCATATGTTTAATAAGCAAATGTAGCAGCAAATTTCCAGCCACAGAAATTCTCAACTGCCATATTGATAAAAAATGTTGCAAACCCTGTACCAATACCAAAGAGTAATGTAAAGAACCACTTGACAGACACAATGTATCCAACGTATAACTTTCCTCTTTGAGCCTGGTTTAAAACGCCATCTCAATAGAGAATCTTTGAAATAAATTTCATCAGGTCTCCTGGTAACACTCTTACTGTCACTTAATCAATTTTGATAAAAATATCTTGAAGGAGAATCCTGAATTTGAGGATGCATTCTATACTGAATAGATAACAACATAGTTGGATAGCCTACTTGCTGGAAGCGCTCACAAAGGCTTCTACTATACTGCAACATGCCTGCCGCCGCATTTCTTCCCTACACGACTTGATATTCTGCCAGCTGTCGGCATCCTTCACGCGGTTCTGCGTCCACTTGGAGAAATCCCCAAGCCTGTACTCAGAAAATCCGGTCCCCAAAACCGCGTGGCCATCGCCTTTGTCAGTCACCGCAAATGCAAATATTATGCATCCCAAGTAGGCCAAAATGAGAAGAAGCATGAAGAAGAGGTAAAGCCAGAGCAGAGAAGTTACTCTGAAGCAGGCCCCCACGAAGCCCGCAAAAGAAAGCAGCACTCCTTCTTCCCCCAAAAACGCATCAGAAACAACATAAAACTTTGTCCATTGCGACTACACAAAACAATTATTCCTTCACCCACAAAACCACGCGGCCAGGAGAAAACAACACACACACACGCAGTAAGGAGAAGAAATCAGAGTAGAAGGAATAAATCCAACCCAAACAGGTACGCCGCCAGCAGGTAAAAAGGCGTCCAAAAAATCTTGTGCACTCACCAAAAATCCATGCAGCAACAACAAGAAATCTGGGAAAGATTTGCTAGAACAACCAAAATGAAAGTATGCGGCCCACTACCAAAAGGGAAGAGATATTTCTTACCCACATCACGTGGGGCAAACCAAGCATAAATGAAATAATTAAATAAGTAGGTGGCCTTCATTCCCATGCACCCACTTTGCCAGATAACAACAAAATTCAACAAGAATCCACGCAAAAAACAAGAGATGGCGACCTAGAAGAGAGTGGTCAAAGCATTAGGAAAAATGTGTTTCAGCCTGCACATTACAATCAATAAAATAAAGGGAAAAAGACTACCACCATGCCACGCCAAGTATGGCATAAATGAGAAACAAAAAAGCAAACAGGTGGCCAACAAACTCCACCCACCCACTAACTAGAAGACAAGGAAAAAGGAATTCAAAGAGAGGAAAAGGAACCCACATCAGCTCACACCAAGCAACAAAGAAAATTGACCAAAAGATTTACAAGCCGGTGGAGCGAAATTATAATTTCTTTTTAATTATAATATAAATGATTGAAACGACAAGAAACATGCCTAAACAACCAAGGGGATAAACTAGATGTTAAAGTTTGAAGGCGAACACGAAGCAAAGACCGACCATGGAGCCAAGACATCAGCATTACACACAGTCGTTCGACGCTCCACAAGAGGGTCATAGAGACAAGAACTCCAGGGTACACGCCGAATGGGGCATTACAATAGTAGGAATTAGGGGGGGAGTGTTAGAAACAGTAATTTCTACCTAACTTCTCCACTAACTGCCTAGTCAATACCAAAATCTCCACCTACCTTCTAGAATGGTCTGTGGTTGAAAACATGAGAGAATTGAATGGTCTGTGTTTGACTATGATTAAACATGTGGAAAATCATTCTCCAGCACTTTCTAAAATCCTCTATAAAAAGAGGTGAATGTAATGTAATTTGACAAGGTAAGAAAGGCCATAAAATGTGTCTTCTCCATCCATCTAGTTTATTTAGTTTTAGCTTCAGCCCATAACAATGTTTAATACGATTGATTGGGAAAAATGCAAAAATACAGAAATTCTCATGGAATCCACCGTATTTGGTAACTACCAACACCAATAAAGTTAAATTTTACATAGAGGTGTTGGAATCTATCTTGAGTGGATAAGAAAGTTGAATGCTAAATTTTGCAAAGGTGCTACGGAATATAGGGTCTTTCAATTATTTTAACCAAAAAAAAAATAGCAAATATAAATGTTGACTTCTACCCTCCCTTTCCATATCTAAAGAGGTGTTTTCTAAATTTATCCCAATCTGGTGTAATCTACACAAGTCATTTCATATTTCAAGTAAAACTTTCAAACATAGACAATGATAGTGCAGCCTAGTCTGGCTCGACATCATCATTTGATTGTGTCAAAATATACTAAATGGACCATATTGGTGTTTTATAATATTTAGACATTAATATACCAGAAACAAACTGGAAATAGAATATTTCGAAGAAGAACTTACCGCCATATACAAAGTGGAGATTTAAAACAGTCCAGCATTATTGTCTCGATGATTTGCAGAAAAAAAATAATACCCTTCTGAAATCAAATAAGCATAGATTTGGAAACAAAAATAGGTTAGGAACATGAATAAGAATACCTAGAATTGAGAGGCAAATGAGGACAATTTATTTCTCTGGCCCTTGCCCCTCCCCTTTCCCAGACTGTCAAATACAAACACAAAGGAGAGAAGAAATTATACTCATCGTGAACGAAAAACGCAAGCATGGCCAGGAAAATTGAAGGAAAATTAATGTGACACAGAAGTGAGGGAAAAGTGACTGTGAGGCAGCAGAAGGTAATTCACCAGCGTAGGAAGCACGGTCAATCAAAAAAAATATCAACTGAACGGAACAGGTAATGGAACGGCAGGGAGCAGGACAAGGACGACAAAAAAATGAGAAAGAGCCTCCCAGTAGAAAACTCCTACGACATAATAATATTTAGCTGCATAATATTCGTGTCATTTTTGCCACAAACATTTTATGTTTTAAGTTTGAGGAGTTTAATTATTAAAAATAACATAAAACAGGTCTATAATCTGTGTTTCAGGGATATATAGACTTTACTTGTGTTTATAAATAGTTTTAAGTTCACACATTTAAATTTTATTGAAAGATATTAATGTGTGTGTCTCATTATTAAGTGCCCTTTATATATTAATTTTATATATTCTATATTGCTTGGAATATTATAAATTAGTTATACACCCAAAAATTCATTGTCTAACATTACAAATTATAAAATTAGTTAATTAGAATTAGTTACATTATATATTAATGTTTCTTAAAATTAAGAATAACAATTTTTTTAGTTTATATTAATGTTGTCTGTAATTTATTAAAAAGATTTGATCCTCTTTTGTTGTATTATTTTTCTATCTAAAATTATTTATAAATAATAAGAAAATAATTTTTTAGTTAGATAATGAAAATAGGATAATCGTAATGTGTTTGGACTACTTTTTTTAACACGATAAAAGTATATAATGATTTTAAAATTTTGTAGTGAAAATTTGAGGTTTTCAAGTTGATTAACAATGTAATTTTTTTTTTTCTACAAAGGATAATTGACAATTGCTCCTTTCTTTCTTATAATGAGACCTACAATAATAATGTCATGATATGAAAAACCCTCTCGAAGGCGAAAATTTATTTCATGTTCATTACCATTAGATAAGATAATTAAGTGAAACCATTAGAATATTATATATGATTATTTATTTTTCCTAATTATATTCTTCCTTTATATGCACAAGAAAGTGCCACGAAAAATGTCAATTTGTAAAAAATAGAAGAAATTAAGACATTTACAATAAATAAAAACATCATAAATATCTTAGCATAAGTATAATAATTGCAGTGTCAAAAATTTCTAAATGGAATGATGGCAGAGACTGAATTTTTATTCAATGCGTGTTACAAACAAAAGAGCAAGCCAAATATATAGGCTGTGTGAGGAGGGTGACAGTTATAACTGTCCATTAACAATGTATTAAACTCTAACATTCTTAAACTAATGCTAACATTCCCCCCTTAATACATTTCTCTTACAAATGTACCCCCTAAACAAATCAAACTTCACTTTGCCGAGAGGCTTGGTGAGAATATATGCAACCTAAAATCAGTAGGGCAGTACTGGAGCTGAATTTGGTGGTTCAAGACCTATTCACGAATGTAGTGACATTCAACCTCAATATGCTTTGTTCGTTCATGAAAAATAGGATTCTTCACAAGCTTCAACACACCTTGATTGTCGCAGTGAATGATGGGAGGTTTCTCTTTAAGAATCCCTATATCTGCAAGTATGTGATGTAACCAAATAACTTTGCACACAGCTCCTTGTGCGGCATGATATTTAGCCTCAATGGATGAGAGAGAAACAACATTTTGCTTCTTGCTAATCCACAAGATAGGTCCAGATCCGAGATGAAAAATATACCCTGAAGTGGATTTCCTGTCATCAACGGATCCTGTATAGTCCGAGTATGTATATCCCTGTAAGAAGAACTGAGTGTTCTTCTAATACTCCAGACCAAATTCAACTGTACCTCAGACGTATCTCAACACATGCTTCGCTGCTATCCAATGACATTTCTTCATCTCCTGCATAAATCTGGTGAGACAGCTCACTACAAAGCAAAGATCTGGTCTTGGTATAAGTCAAGTAAATGAGACTCCCCACAAGCTTCCTGTAGTGAGTGTCATCTACCTGTGGTGAATCCTAGAATCTAGATAATTGTAAACCTTTTTCCATAGGTGTGGACATTAGTTTACAATCCGACATTCTATACTTCTCCAGGAGTTTCTTGGCATATTTCATCTAGGAGATGAAGATATGATTCTTCTTCTGCCATATCTCTAAGCCAAGATAGTAGTGAAATAGTCCCAAATCATTCATGTCGAAGGATTTCTTTAGATCATTATTTACATCATCCACAAGATTGTCAGAACTTCCTGTGATCACAAGATCATCTACGTACAAAACCAGAATAAAAATCTCTATTCCTACCTTCTTGATATACAAATTTTTATCTGAGGGGCTAATGAGTGAATCCATGCTACAATAGGTGATCATCAATTTTTATATACCATGCCCTAGGTGCTTGTTTGAGTCCATAAAGTGACTTTATCAGACGATATACCTTGTGTGGTTGATGCTCATCTACAAACCCTTTAGGTTGGGCCATGTATACTTCTTTTTATGAGATCACCATTTAGAAAAGAACTCTTGACATCCATCTGTTGAAGTTTCCATCCATTTTGTGTTGACAGTGCACAAACAACTCTGATGGTTTTGATCTTCACAGTGGGTGCAAATGTTTTGTCTTAGTCAATTCCTTCTTGCTAAGCATAACCCTTTACAACAAGTCGTGCTTTGTGTTTATCGAGTTTAACCATATGCCTTATATTTTGTTTTGAAAATACATTTACAGCCAATGGATTTCTTACTTGGAGGTAGATCGAAAAGTTCCCATGTCTAATTCTTAAGTCAGGGAATCATATTCAGCATCCATAGCCTGTTTCCACTGTGGTTGTTCTAATGCCTCATGAACAGTGTTAGGTACGGTGCTATCAGCAACTGAACTCATGAGTGCAAATTTTACCTCATGCCTGGCTTGACTTCGTGTTCTAACTCTCATAGAAGTGCCTAGAAAGTGAGTTTAGGTGTAGCATCCCTAATAGTATTCTAGACCCATTTCAGACGTTGGTGTTGTTGCTACTAATGTGAAGATGTGTTTTCTATTATGCCTAGATCAATGAACATAAGTCTCCACTCAGCGCTTCTTCTCTCTGAGAAGAATCATCTTGCCCATAATCTGGATGTGTGAGCAATCTATGTGACGAGGTTGGTACTGGATCTCCATTGTGTGGTAGGGAGTTAAAGGATGACTCATCACACACCACGTCTCGACTCTCATAGGTTTTCTTCATCCCAAGATCCATGAAATGATATGCCTTTGAGGTAGTACTATACCCCAAGAAAATACATGGCAGTGTCTTTGGATCGATCTTCTTCCTTCTCTTAACTAGAACATGCATATATGCAGTACAACAAAAAACTCTCAAATGATGACATAGAAGGTTTATGACCAGTCTATACCTCTTCCGATGTCCTGTTCTGCAAGATCTTCGTGGGTGCCCAATTGAGTAGATACACTACTACCTGGACTACTTCTTCCCAAAACTAATCTTCCAACTTGGTGGTAGAGAGCATACAATGAGCCATCTCCATGATAGTCTTGTTATAGTTGCTCGGAAATCCCATTCTGTTGGGGCGTGTAGGGTGCAGTCAGATGTTGTTGAATGCCATGTTGCTTCAGGTATGCTAAGAACTTCTTTGACACAAATTCCCCCCCTCGATCTGAGCAGAGGAGAAGAAGAGGCTTCCCAGACTGCCTGGTGGCTTGCTGGTAGAAGGTTTGAAAATTTGCAAATGCCTCACTCTTCTTCCGAAGGAAATATACACACATTTTTCGTGAGTAATCATCAATGATAAGCTGGAAGTACTAAAAACCTTGGAAGCTAGTTGGCAAGGGTCTGCACAGATTGGTGTGAATGACCTGAAGATGCTCTGTAGAATGATAAGAGCTCTGTTTGAACAGACCTCTATGTTGTTTACCCGCAAGACATCCTGAGAAAATAGGTAAGGAATGGGAGAGTGTAGGAATCCATCTTACCATTTCCTTGGAACTAAGTTGATGGAGAGCCCCAATTGAAAGATGACCATATCGAAAGTTCCATAGTGCAGTGGACTCCACTGTTGAAGCAGAGAGAGCAATGTTAGATGAAGTGACTGCATTTAGTGAAAATAGACGGCCCTTCAGAAAATTCTCAAGAAATGAATGAGTCTCCCTGGGAAATGATGCAGGACTTGACCCCTTTTTCAACAAATAATTCAACCTACATTCGATGATTAAGAAGTTGACTCACAAGACAAGAGATATTTGAGGTCAAACCTAGAACATATAGCACCTTCATCTCCCAAGAGGAATGATGACATCACTAATCCCCACCACAATATACTCCTGATTATCTGCGATGGTGATCTGATCTCTAGTGGGCTGGTCATTGAGGGTACGGAATAACTTCTTATTGCTAATCATGTGTTTTTTGGCACCCGAATCAATCAACCATACATCTTCTTGACAGCTGCAAAGTCTGTGAGACTAGGACAATGTCCGGATGAGTTGTGTCTAAAACTTCATCATCAGAGGCGGCATCCTGCTGAGCAGTAATATGGCCCTTCTACCTTTGATTACGAGAACACCATTGGGATTCCTTATAAAATCCTATGCTAGAAGTGCTCTCTTCACCAGAGTTGCCATACTTGTGCAACCGTTGTAATAACAGTTCGCAGTCGTGTGCATATTCATGGAGTAAATGTGGCACCATCGATCTACCTTGTTGTTTATGTTTCTTATGGGGTGGTCGCTATGGTGGCCGCTGTGAAGATGGCTACTGAGGTGCTGCTTCTGATTCTGGGGGGCTGACTACCCTTTCCGAGGCTTGTTGCTATGTTTTTTCCTCGTGATGAGAGCCTTGTCTTTGAAGGCTTCTTGAACATTCTGAATGGCTTCTTCCTGCTAGAGATAATTCACCAGTTTGGTAAAACTCACCTCCTGTTGAGTGATGGTCAACGTGGTGATCAGTGTCTGAAACCAGGAAGGAAGAGCTTGCAAGGTGAGCGGGACTAGCAACTTGTCATCCAATGGTTCACCTAGAGCGGAGAGTTCTACACGTAACTTGGCCACACGCCACAAGAAGGATTCTACTGATTCACCATCATGCATACTCATTATATGCAGCTTTGTCTAAAGATGTACAACTTTTTCGTCAGATTCTTAGCTTCATAGATGGTACACAATGTGCTCCATGCCTGAGAAGAAGCTGTTGTTTCCCGAATGTATGGCTGCACCTCATCAGAAAGGCTCAGGGTGATAAGCATTAGCTGCTTTCGCATCAGCCTTTTCATATTTTCCCCAACAGATCAGCATCTATGGGAGGGGCGTCTTTGCTAGAAACGATCCCCCAAAGATCTTCAAACTGAAGAATCGTTTGCATCTTTTGGTTTTCCATGCGGCGAAATTTGGCCCTTTCAAGAGTTGGGCATCAGATAGCAATATTTTTGGAGCAGACATTTTCAAAAACTCAAAAATGTATTTTATTTATTTATTTATTTTCAAAAATGGCTATAATGCTTACTGAAGGAATCTGTCCCGAAGATGGGCTCTATAGGTTCGTGTAGTGAGACACCGACACTCCTGTGGGCATTCTATTTTGTGTTCATCATCTACATCATAACCACGTTCAAGTTCTGCATGAATCCGTCATGCTTGACATCGAACGTCGAACCAAAAATATTCCAACAGTCCTTGGCACACAATCTTGTCGAAGAGAATGTTCCCAGTGTTGTGTAGCTCGTTGACCAAGGCAACGAACAACCCAGTGGTGTCTTCATTGTCACTCAATGCCCAAATATTTGGTGCATTTCTCGCGGTGCTTTGTGCATCTGAAAATTGCAACATACGCGGGCACACTGGTCTCGAAATTTGTAGGCTTTCTTCACTTGCACATTTTTAATGGATTTCTTCACTTGCACAGTTTTAATGGAGCAAAGAATAACAAAATAGTCACTGAGGGCTCCTTGAGGGCTGCTACCACGCTCCTTTTATTCTCTTCTGTCTTGTCTTACACACTGCAAATGATGGCAATGGCTAGCAAATGGCACTGGCTTGAGCCAACAATGTCTCCTTCCAAGCAGGTATGTCTCCTTCCACTCGGGTAGAGGATGGACAGTTGCTCTGGGCTCCAGCAAAGAACAGCAAACGGGAGTCTCCATGCATAGGTTCACCTCCATGCCAACAAGTTCACGCTCAGTCTCCTCTCTGAATCTCCACGCACAGCCACGCACTCTCCTCCTTCAAAGTAGGGATAGGATCGCACCAGCAAAGAACACCACGCACAGGTTCACTGATGTGCCAAGCTGTCACGTTCTTGTAGCTCCTAGAGCGAATAGCACACAACGCACAGCACACAAAGTACTCACTGGCACCAATTGTTTTCTTTCCACGGCAGAAATAGCAAACAAGGTCCTCCACGCACAACATACACCTCGCATCGGTCAGCTTTACAGTCTCCACAACCCTGTCTGATACCATTGACAGGTCGCTGCCAATCAAGTTTCATTGCTTGCTCCATCAGCTAATACATAGAGCAAGCCTTTATATAGGTTGAGAGAGAGGGAGCTGTGGAAGAAACAGTTACATAATTGTTCATTAACAAACAAATGTATTAATGCACTAACAAATGGAAGAGAAAATTAGAATTAGTATTTTTATAATAAATTATTGAATGACTTAAGGAACCACTTTATTAAAGTAATTACGCGATTATTGGAAATGCCTTTTTTAAACTTGACTGAAGCTTGCCTATAATCATTTGCACAACAATGTTTGCTCAGAAGAATGTTTCTTACACACAGATACTCATAGTTCTTTCACGCGAGAATCAGACTTACCACACTAACCAGCGATGTACCAGACGTAGAAGATCATTACGGGGCTACCAAATGAAAAACTAAAAAACCAGAAATGAAATAGAAGCAGGGTTTAGCCTTGCTCTAATATCAGATTAAATGAATACGAGGATCTACGAAAACTGTAAAGTCTACAGAATCTAACGAATATTCAGACAACAATAGAAAATAAAATGCAACGAATTTAAAGGATGCAGAACAGGGGAAAAGAGAAGCTACATAAATTTATAACAGCAAAAAGAAGATAAAACACTTCGCTGCATATGATACAGATTTGGAGCATCAAATTTATTAAGCTATACATATAAATATTTTAGGACTAAGCTAACAGTTTTAGCTATCAAACAAAACATTCAGTGCATATACTAACAGCTGAGAACTGAAGCACTTTTCTAGGTCTTCAAAAATAGTCCAAACTTGAGCTGGAACTGTGCACTTTTTCCTTCTTCTAAATTTGGTTTTTCTCCTTCTTCTGTCTCCTTCTTTCTGCTTCTTGCTCTTCTTTTTCTTCTTCTTTCTACTTCTCCCAATAAAACATAATGCATTAATAATAAACTCCTACACAACAAATCTTGCCTTGCAAGTCAACACAAAATATCTGACAAGAGATAATCAAGGAGAATAATTCAACCAAAAAGTAAATGTGTAGCAATCATAATTAAATGCAAATCTGATATGTCAAGTGAGACTAATGTATGGGAAATTCATAGATATTAGTTGCACAATAAATTCTAATTTGAATTTCCAATACTCCCCCTTAATTATGAACTGCTGCAAATCATTAGAAATATGAATCACGTTTGTTCGAGAAACTGTTGTAGCATTTCCATAGCTAACTAACAGTTTTCTGGAGCTGCTAACTTGTGCAAAGTCACAAATTCCTAAGCCACTTCATTAAATACTCAAATGTCTCTTTTGCCAATGCTTTTGTAAATATGTCAGCTAGCTGATCTTCAGACCTACAAAAATCAAGACAAATTTCTTTGTTGCTTACAAGCTCTCTAATAAAATGATACCTCGTATCAATATGCTTAGTTCTCTTGTGAAACACATGATTTTTAGATAATGCTATGGCTAAATTGTTATCACTTAATACTATAGTGGCTTCCTTCTGATCATGCATCAAATCTTTCTAACATCCTTCGCATCCAAATAGCTTGACACACAACACTAGTGGCTGCCACATACTCAGCTTCAGCTGAAGAAATTGATCACAATGGGTTACATTTCTTTGATGCCCATGACACAACACCTGTACCAAAGTGAAAAGTATACCCAGAAGTACTTTTCCTATCTATCTATGTTGCCTCCACAGTCACTATCAGTGTACCCAACAAGACTGAAATCATCTAAAGTGGAATACAAATATACCAAAATCCTTTATACCACTTACATACCTCAATATCCTCTTACCGGCCTGCCAATGTGAGTCTTTTGGAGACTCCATCAACCTTGAAATCAGACTTACACCGTACATATTGTCCATCCTTGTGGCTATTAAGTACATAAGGCTTCCAACCAGCCTCTTGAACAATGTAGAATCCACACATGCTCCATCTTCCTTGCTTAACTTCATCCCTGTCATAACCGGTGTTGGGGATACCTCGCACCTTTCCATATTAAATCTCTTCAAGAATTCATTTGCATATTTAGATTGAGAAATAAATATACCATCATTGGATTGATGGACTTCAATCTTGAAGAAATACCTCATAAGATCCAAATCAGTCATTTCAAATTCATTCTTCATTACTGATTTGAAAGAATCTATGTTTAGGTCACCGGTAAAGATTAGATCATCCACATACAAGCAAACAATCAAAATGTTACCTTTCTTGTTAACCTTGATGTACAATTTCAGTTCACAACCGCTCCTTTGGAAACCATTTTGAATGAGATAGGAGTCAATTGTGGTTATACCAAGCTCTTGGAGCTTACTTCAATCCATAGAGTGCCTTCTTTAATCTATACACCTTATCTTCATGACCCGGTAGCTCATAGCCTTGTGGTTGTTCCACATACACTTCCTCCTCTAAATAACCATTTAAAAATGCAGACTTTACATCCATTTGATATACAGGCCACTTGTTGTGGGCAGCAATAGCTAAAACAGTCCTAACTGTATCCAACCGAGAAACTGGAGAAAATGTCTCATTGAAGTCTATACCGGATTGTTGTGTAAAGCCCCTTGCAACTAGCCTTGCTTTATGATTTTGCACTTTCCCATCAGCATCTTGTTTAGTCTTATAAATCCATTTGACACTAATTACATCTTTGCCTTCCGGTAAATCAACCAACTCCCATGTTTGGTTCTTTTCAATGGATTCAATCTCCTCATCTATGGCTTCTACCCATATATCACTACTCACAGCCTCTTCAAATGTTAATGGATCATCAATATGAGAAAATAAAGCAAAAGCTGAAAATGAATTAGTTGTGTCAACATTATACAACTCACTCAAACTCCTTTTTTTTCGTGGCATCAGGCTTGCTAGAGTTGGATCCAAAGATGA
This sequence comes from Taxus chinensis, assembly GCA_019776745.2. Classification (NCBI taxonomy): domain Eukaryota; kingdom Viridiplantae; phylum Streptophyta; class Pinopsida; order Cupressales; family Taxaceae; genus Taxus; species Taxus chinensis. The sequence continues at coordinate 109,934,597 of CM034156.1, read as the reverse complement.
AGAACTACTTGGAGTGCTATATGGTGTTGCTCCAAGGGTATCGATTGATATAGATGTCTAGTGTAGATGCTTGTGAAGTTTACTGTCCTATTGGTGTGGACAGCAGCCTTAAAGATCTCCTTGGTGTGAATGAAGGCGTAGCTTGAGCTACAACTTGTGGTACCATCTCGGGATTGAAAGGAGCTGTTGTTTGAGTTATATTTAGTGTGGGAAACACTTCATCCACCATATTATCATTTGGGATAGCAGCTACAATTCTGACAGTCCTCTCTATGTTTCCATCCCATGTTTCATCCTCCAAGAACTGAACATCACGGCTGATTATAACTTTCCTATTGATAGGATCAAACAACTTATATGCTTTTATTTCCTCTGAATAAGCAACAAATATACATTTTTTTCCTTTATCATCTAACTTCCTTCTCAACTCATCTAGAACATGCGCATATGCTATGCATCCAAATACCTTCATATGAGAAACGCTATGTTTCCTTCTTGTCCAAGCCTCTTAAGGGACTTTGTTTCTTACACTCTTTGTTGGGCACCTATTCATGATGTAAATAGCAGTTGCCACTCGCCTCAGCCAAATTTTCATTTGGTAGATGTTTTGCTGCCATTATGTTACAAGCCATCTCCATAATTGTTCGATTCTTCCTCTCCACCACACCATTTTGTTGAGATGTATAATGGGCTGTAAATTGCTTGTGTATGCCATGAGATCTGCAAAAATTTATAAATTCATTAGATATAAATTCACTGCCTCTATCCATCCTTAGAACCTTGATGTAGTGGCCGCTTTGCTTCTCCACAAGTGCCTTGAACTACTGGAAATAAGCAAATGCATCATATTTGTGTTTCAAGAAATACACCCAAGTTTTTCTTGTGAAATCATCAATAAAAGTAAGCAAATAAGTGCAGCCTCTTATAGACGGTGTTTGCATTTGCCCACAAATATCTGAATGCACAATCTCAAGTGGAGCTATAGCTCTATTTGCCTTGCCAATCGGAAATGACTCTCTATGTTGTTTGCCTATAATACATCCTTCACAAAACTCTTTCCGGTTTCTCAATTAATGGAAAACCTTTTACTATATTCTTCATATGTAGTAATTTCATTGCTCCAAAATATAAATGCCCAAATATAAAATGCCATAGCCAAGAATCATCCTTTACTACTGATTGAAACGACTACTTGGAGTTTCTACGGAAACATCATTTTCCTCTTTGGAGCTGTTCTAGCCTTTTTCGTAGCTGTCTTGGACATTTCCGTAGCTGTCTTGAACATTTCCGTAGCTATCTTGAACATTTCTGTAGCTATCGTGAACCTTTTTGTGGCTGTTTTGAACATTTCCATAGCTATTTTGAACATTTTCGTAGGTGTCTTGAACGTTTTTGTGGCTATTTTGAACATTTCCATAACTGTGTTGAAATTTTCTGTAGCTGTCTTTGGCTACTACTAATTTGGTATCTTCTATATTAAAAGCTGCTCCAAAATTTACATTATGTGTCTCATGAATAGCTTGAGTTATTTTTCCTTTCATGGTTGGCCTTATTTTTAATGGAAACATGCGGTTTACAGTCATTTGTACCTTGGCAATAAGCATATTGCTTGGAAGCTTGTCCAAAATAACACATTCATCATTTTCCATGTACACTCTATATCCCTTTTGTATCAGCTGTCAAGTGCTCATCAAGTTGTGTTTTAGACCAGCAACATAATATACATCAGGCATAAATTTCGGCTCCCCCTTTCTGGTTAGAATATTAACCGTACCTTTACCCAAAACAGTGACTTTGTTGTTGTTACCAAGCGTAACATCAGTTTGAAACTGATTCTTCCAAACTACAAAATAAATCTTTATTACCTGTCATGTGATTACTGCAGCCTGGAATCTAAATACCATATGTCACATGGGCTTTCTTGAACAACATTACACTCAACTGGAGAGTTTGTAGGGCTTGCTTCAGCAATCTTCGTGCATGCAATGAACATGCTACCTGAGGGAGTGCTACATGACTGATTTTGACCTTGCTTCTGTTGATCATATTGTTTTTTCTTGCATTCATGAGCATAATGCCCAAACTTCTTACAATAATGACATTGAATGTGTGATTTGTCAAATCTTTGGCCACTTGGGTGACTGAAATTCTGATTTTGACCTCTACCACTAGCATTTGCATAATTGCCGCTATGTCCACTTCTAGGAGAACTTCTCCCTCTTCCTCTAGGACTGAAACTCCTCCTTCCTCTTCCATGATTTACAGAAAATCTAAGATGAAAATGCATTTTCTACCTGAACTATTTGATTTGTTAAGTTTATATTCATGATTGATAAGAGAGGCATGTAGTTCATCAACACTAAACTGGCTCAAATCTTTGGTTTCCTCTAGACCCACAACTACAACATCAAATTTAGAAGGGAGACTTCTAAGTACCTTTTCAACAACCTTCCTATCCTCTATGACCTCTCCATAAGACTTCATTTGATTTATCAAACCAACAACATGAGTAAAGAAAGATTCTACTGAATCTGAGTTTCTCATTGATAGATTTTCAAATTCTCTTCTAAGGAGTTGTAATTTAGCAATTTTAACCTTTTCCATACCTTGATATGCAATCTGGAGTGTGTCCCATGCTTTCTTTGGCTTGCTTTGTTGCTATTGCAACTCTTGGGAGTATGCTCATCATGCATTGCTTGATGGATATAAAATAGTGCTTTCCCATCCTTCTTCCGCTGTTCCTTCAAGATGATCCTTTTGAGCCTGTGTAAGAGCATTGTTTGATGCCTAGTCTGCTAGTTCCTGGTAACCGTTTTCAGCCATTTCCCAAATGTCTTGAGACCGAAACAAAGCTTTCATGGTCAAAGACCAATACTCATAGTTCTTTCTTGTGAAAATCAGAGTTTTCACACTAACCAACGATGCACTAGACATAGAAGCCATTAATGGCTGCCAAATGAAAAAACTAAAAACCTAGAAATGAAATAGAAGAAGGGTTTAGCCAAGCTCCGATACCAGATGAAGGGAATACGAGGAACTAAGGAAACTGCAGAGTCTACGAAATCTAAAAATCTTCAGACAGTAATAGAAAATAAACACTTGAGAACAATTTTTACCAAAACCAAAGCTTTAAGGGAGAGCTTAGCAGGATTTTGTTAAGTAATTAGGCTATTGAAAATGATGCTAGCAGTCAATTCCTAGGAATCCACTCATGCCCTTATTAACTTTGCCACAAGTTTTTCAGACCAATTGTTCAAAAATTCTTCCGTCTGGACATTTTCATAAGTTTTATAATCATAAGGCCTGAAATAGATAAGTATTTATGTCCGACTCTTCAACACTCAAATACAAGTACTATCCCTTCAAAAGTCTATGTCTTAAACATCATAGAGTGGTAACCGAAAACTCTTCGATTTGCATTAAAGAAAGAATATGATCTTAGAACGAAGGTTCACTATTGAGGCCCGATGACCCAAAATTAAGATTTATTGTGCCATGTCTTTTCTGAGCATTGTATACATTCATCTTAACTATCTATTAGGAAGGCTAAGGGAGGTATGAATCGTATAAACCGTAGGTTCTGGCACAGCAAAACCTTATCATTTATCCACTAAAATGGTCAATTTTATTTTTAAAATTAACACTTGTATACCATCTAATGTTCTGATTGCTTGGTTTGGGGTCCACTTTAGGGAATGTGACTTAAACAAATTTTCCAAATTACGCACTTTCACCTTTTATTTTACGGATGTCTTCTAAAATTTGATGGTTCAATGCAACCCTCCCAGACATCCATGTTACATATCATGTCTCGGCTTAATTTTGTATGGTCTATTATTTTAAACGATAGACATCATTAGAATGATGGATATTTGTTACCAATATATCTGATTATGTTCTCAACATGAAGTGATTGCCGCCTTGTTTAGATGTCTTGCTTGACTCGTAGGGGTTGTGTTTCCTAACTCCACTGGATGCGCTTTTTCCAGGAACAATTCAAGATCATGTCCACTTAACATCATTTTTCTATCTGGCATATTTGGAGAATGAAATCATAACTTGAAGTGTTAATGACTAATTAAAACTTCCATATGATTAAGTGAGTTTGTTTAATTTATCAGTGCCTTGACCCATCAAGAGGCAAAGATTGGCTCTATTTTTCCAAGAGGTCCCCACAATAATGCTATAGAATTTTCAACCCATTTGATTTTACGAAGTCGTAAACAAAGGGATTATCCTATTCACGGAATCACTTTGGGAACATATCAAAATACGCGGTTTCCAATACAATTTTTGTATTGCTAGCAACCCCGGAAAGCCTTTTTTTCCCCGTTGTTTCCTTCTAACGTTTCATGACCAATTTTTCAGATCTGAAACAAAAAATATTCAAATTTCAATTAATATGTTGTTTGCATTTACAGAAGGTCAACCATTTTATCAATAGGAATGTCCCCCCTCAGCTTAATTCTCTCTTTTTTTTTCCTATGACTATTTTAAAGGTCAACTTTCAAACTTTTTAGGTCAAGTTACAGCTTAATTCCTAGTTGGGGGATTCATTTATTAGTTGCCATTTTTGTTAGTTCAATCTTAGTATGAAGTTGTTTTTATCCCCTCTAATTAGAGGTTTTAATTTAAAATGTGATCAAAGCTATTTTTCGAATGATCCTTTGTTGTGGCCTTTTTAATTACGTGTCTGACAACTGCAATGGAAAACCTCTTAACCAACCAGTAATTTCCAAATGGTAGAAACCTGAAGATCTAAGGACTCTTTAAGAATCACAAAATCAAAAATAAAATGTACTTTGAGAAAAATTGTTTAGAATTTCCCTATTCATTGAATACCATGGTTAAATATGATTGATAATAAGATCGATATCAGTATTATGTTATTGCCCAAAAGGATTGAATTGATGATGAAATTTCTGCTTCTTAAATATGTCCACCATCTGTGCATCCAGCAATATAAGGGCTATGTGTTTTTAATCCTCAACCCTGGAAATGTATCCTTTTTGATTCCAAATTCCTTCAAATAGCCAATTTGGATTTGAAACTTTATTAGTCCTTTGATTTTGGGCTATCAAGCAGTCCTTAAAGCCCGGTCTAGGAAAATGAGTGAAACTTTGGGAAACAAATTCAAGGACCTTGCAGGGCAGGCAGTCTTTGCAGAAAGAACATTTGTTCGCAACCAGAACACCTAAGTGGCCAGGGGAGATTTTTACTTCAAAATGTCCAGATGCACAAACCTTTGCTTACACACCTGAGATCTCTAGTTTTTTAAGCACTAAATTAGGTAGAAATTCCATTTACTCTCCATGGCAGTTTGGAGACAACAAAAACTGGGGACACACCATTAATTTGGGTATTAAAAGAGGTGCAACTATGCACCAAAACAACGATATTTTCCACATTTTTATGACTGCCACCATAGGCCAACAAAGTGGCTTATAACGCAATAACATGTGGCTTAAAAGAATGTTGGCATTCTTGGGGCCCCATATTGTTCAGGTGGCCACAAGCAGCCTAGATTGGCATTAGAAGGTTTAGTTGAAAAGGTACAAAAAAGTCCAGGCCTTTTCCAATTAGGAATTAGTCATCCAATAGAATTTTGAACAACTGAAGGAGGTTTTGGATGATCCAGAAATTCTTTTTTCACCCAAAAATGTGTAGATTCTAATCTGATCAATACGAAGAAAGAAGAATTGGACTTTTCTCAAATTTTGGTCAAATCAAACTCCATTCTTCCAAGGATTCCTTTTGTGCATACCTTTAATCCTTTAGCCTTAAACTGCAGATTTGGGCTTCTTTTGATAATAAATTCCCTCTGCCAGGTTTAATACCCAACCTTTTCTTTGCAGATCTGCTACAGAACATAAAATGTTTCTATTAGACCTAGTTACCGTTGAAAAGCAACGCCTCTGACTGATTTGTTAGGGGCAGTCATCTCAAAGGCCTCGGCTCTTTGAAAAAAACAATTTTATTTTTAGGAGCAACTCTAATTGGCATTCCTCCCGGAGTAAGGTAATATCTTTCACGGTTCGTGAAAGTTAAGGTTTTCATCAACTGCTTAAGGTAACATGAAGTTCCTTAATTTAGTCAAACTTGTTTTGTACTTCCTCCTTGATGAGTGACCTTTCATTGCAAATTTAGAATGATTGTGATGGAAGGCCATGAATATATTTTGTTGTCAAAAAGGGAAAAGAAGCTATGGAATAGTTTGTTTATGTGTCGAACGTAATAATTGTAATTACATCGTTATAGAAGTTCGTTATTGGAGGATATCTATCTTCAATGGTATATTATGCATTTAATCACTGCATAGGTTACCATAAACTTAGTGATGAGATGTAAATTAAGGAGAGTTGAGAGACCTCTTCCTTTGTATGCATCGTTTATGATATTAGGAAGTGAGTTCATGTCGAAAAATTCCAACCAAGTCTAGATTCATGGCTATGTTCCTCTAGAACGGGAGGATTATAAATCTAAGGTATTATGAAAATTGCAAGGATGTGCTTAGAATGCTAGATTGCCTACTCAATTTGGGTATTAATGAGGCTTTTCGCTATTCCGGCCCTAGTCATGTTCAGTAGGTAGGCTGTTAGGCAATGCCTATTCCGGAAATTCTTACCATCCTTTCCACTTATCCTTATTAGCTATGAAGTCACTTATTACCTATGATATAATGGTTGTGGGTTTGAATATAAGATTTTCATCCTTTAAACCTTTTTTATTACATGATGGAACTTTGTTTTTACCCTCATTGTTCGTTTATAGCCTATTAGGGCTATGTCCCTACGGAACGATTCCAAAACTATATTCTTTTCGGCAGCTAAGATCGGGCCTGGTTTTTATCTTTTGACTTCACCTTGAGAATGTGGATTGATGGGTTACACTTTAGATTTCAATCACGTAATCTACGGGATTACATGATTGAAATCCTAATACTCTCAACTCTTGTGTCTAATCATTTAAATTTCATAGTCTTGCGTATGTGGTTGTCAAACTTTTGTAGTTTTAGAGGTATTTTTCATAACTAAAACTTATGGATTTCTTCTTAGTTGATATGTTGAAAATTATATCTTATTCCAAAATGTTGTTAAAGGTTAGAACTTTGATCCATTTCTTGAAATAGAATGCTTCCTTTCATGGTTTTTTTAGCTAGTAGCTTATTGTTGCTATGTATAGTCTTATCTTGCTCAGTTCTCGCGAACTGACTCAGGTTATTAATTGTTGCAGATGGCTTACGTGGTTAGATGATGGAAAGACTTATAGATTATTGCATCAATCTTGGTTATGATGTTCCTTTGTATGAATGTGCATTATGTTATAAAATTTGGAAAGGGCCTTTGGACATTTTAGAAGAAGGGTCAGTGCCTAGTAAATGTATTGTAGAGTATTGTTGTTGTAACTGTTGAAACTTTGGCTTGTTTGGTTATCATGTGAAAGATGAAATTTGATTACCGATTGGTTATGGGATATTCTAGTGAATTTTAACCCTTAGTATAGTAGTGGGGCATGTCCCATGTTATTACTCTCTTGCTCCCTAGTCATGGTTCAATAGAGATGGTATGTCCCTTTGATTTGTGCATCATGTTGGAATGAATTGATATAACCTTGTTTTGTTTCCGCAAACAAGTACTATTAAAATTTGCTCTTGAGTTAAAATGTTGAGTTTTAAATCCTCCTAAGGCTTAGTAGCAATGAGTTGTAAGCACTATAAAGTGAGTTGGATAATCCTGATAAAAGTTAAACTAAAAATTTATATATATGAATATATTATGTAGATGTGATCTACTTGATAACCTTTGAGACCTGGAACAATCAAGAGGAAACTATCTTTTGTAACGAAATATGATAACTTATTATTATTTTTTATTTATTTGAGCCAAGCTAATAAACATTATCCTTTTATGGTGAAATCTTAAATGACCTCATGGTGAAAGCAATGGTTAGATTTTAGGAGATGATAGGGTTTAATAAGTAGGAGGGAAATCGATTAATTAAACCTTAAATCTCTCTCTCTCTCTATCGTTTGGAATGTTTTCCTTTGTCAAGCTTAATTAAGTAAAGTCTAGATGGAACATTTAACCAATCTTGATAACCTTAACCTCAATAGAAAGACGGATAGTAAACCATGTGACCATGAAGCTAAATTTTGTTCTCCTGTTCTGTTAACCCTTGCCTTGATTCATGGTGATATTTCTTAAGCAAGGTCAAAATTCTATCTTTAAACAAGAAGGCTGTTGTTATGAACCCTAAGCGGTCCTTTCCACTCAATCAGAGCTTATGCCTTCACCTGTGTAATAGAGGTGTGGAACATGTGTTAGTGACTTGAGTAAGTTTAATTAACCTTGTAAGAAATGGAAAATGTTATAAAATCAAATGAATAAAAGCCGTGGACATAAAATTGATGATCCTAGTTTAGAAAGCTTGGCCTTAAGCTATTTAGTCAACCATTGAAAAGAAAGAAGTTCTCCCTTGTGAAAAGAATTGTGTGAATCATTACATGAAATTTTATAAGAACGTAAGTTAAGAATTAAGAGACACTTTAGTAAACAAGAAATTTCCTCATGGGATGCCCTAGCTGTGAGTGTGTCATGTAGATTGGACTTCCATGTTGTCTTGTCAAAAGAAGAGTACTTTGTCCTTGATAGGTGTGAACGTCTCCGTGCTGACCTTGTGGTCTCCCCCGTAACAAGTGGTTCCTAGTGATTGGTTGTAACCTTGTGACGACATGTTGTGTCGTGTTGTGTCAAAGCAAGTCAAAAAAAAAAGTTATCCTGTATTTCACTGTGTTGTCGTTGTGTTGGTATGGTTTGGTGTGTTACACTTTGGTATCAGAGCATAGGTTCATGCTCTCGAACCTATGGGCCGGATTGGTGTTATATGATGATGTTACATGGTGGTGGTGGTGTTACATGATGATACTACATGATGATGATGATGTTGCACGATGATGATTTATATTGGAAGAGTAATGTGCTTTAAGCGTGATGTGATTATTGTCGTAATTGTGATATTGTGAACGCACGTGATGTGTATGTCACTCAGTGCGTATTTGTCATCATGTTGATGTGTTGGGGATGAGAGTATTCTCTCTCCTTCTTGTGGATTCTATGAAGAGTTCACATGTGAATTACTGCTTGTGATGTGTGAAAAGAATTATAATGTGGATGATATAGTTTTGGAACATTGTGACATATTGTGATATGTAAGTGTATCAATGTGTTGTATGACTAGTTGATGTTAAAAGAAACGAGTTGTATCATGATGTTTTTACCATGTTCTGAAGAAATGTGTGTACCACCTTGCTATGTTGCAATGGATGTTATGTTGTGATGTACTATGTTCATCGTATGTATGACTGTGCAAATAAGTAATGCTTCATGTTGTGATTTTAAGTCATACGGTGAGTGTATGAACCCTATCGTATGGTGATTGCACTTTGGGTGCAGAATGTGGTAAAGTGATGTGTTACACTCAGTGAATGTATGATTGTGATCTACCCTGTATACATACCATACGTGAGACGTTATGGTAGCTATGTGTGTGCCACCGTTATGTTAATGATGTTGTTGTATGTTATGTTGTGAACCCTACGCTAACCGATCCTGAGGGAAATCGGTAGAAGTGTATGTTGAGAGTGAGGAATGGTGTACCATGGGTCAATAACTCGAGTCAAAACTCAGTTTAGTAGATTACATGTGATTCTTTCCTCTCTCCATATGTGGTTGTATGTATACAACCTAAGTGCAACTATGACTATGTTTAGCCTTGTCGAAGGGTGGCGGGATGATTTAGACGGAGGTGATGACAGTTGTATTATTGATATGTATTTTACGAGCTGAGGCTCGATGTTCCGAGTGCTAGCAACTCGTTGAGTACCCCTTTGGTGGCTAGATAAGGCCACATAGTTAACGTAATGTGACATTATTATAAGTTGATTTTATTCATAAATTGAGCTTTTACTTTATTTTGCAAGGACCAGCATCTTTTCTTGATTGCAATGCTTTACAATTTGGGCATTTCCTTGGTTTATGGCACTAACATGGGGATTTTGATACTAACTTTGGCTATTTGGCCATTTATTTTAGCTTGATTTGGGGTCTTCTTTTAAATTTGGAATTCTTACCGCCTTGCCCAAGGCTTGTACTATGCCACTTGGCACTTTGATTGGATTGTTGTGCTGGTTCTATTGTCGTGATGTGTGGAATAGGGTCATAGGATGCACCATGGATTGGTTGGACCTATGGACCCGCTTCGTTGTATGGGGGTACGCCCCAAGGGGTACATATAACTAGCGGGTTGTTGAACCACGCGTTATTATGTCACTTGGGTTAGGAGTGTTCAAACTCTATGTGTCTTGGACCATGGGGACAACCGGCCTCCTTGAGGGAGGCATAAGAGACTTGAGGGAGGCATAAGAGTTTGAGGGAGGCTTATGATATTTGTCTGTATGGTTGATGTTTCAGGATATATGTTGAGTTATTGTGATGTTTGGTAGTGGTCTTTTGATGTATGTGTTACTTAGGTCAGATGGATATGTGTTGTGATGTTGTGGTTATGTCATTGACTCCCTTGTGGGCACTATGTACCTATAGCATGGTTTGGTGTTATGTGATTTTTTCATTGATGCAAATTGAGGAAATGTCTAGTGGATTGTAGTACTGTTTTGGTTAAGTATTTTGGTATGTCAGTCATTGATGTGTGCCGAGTACTATGTTATGTGGAGTGTGCCCATTCTATTCCGTAATTGTGTAACCTTTTGTGGTGTAATACAATCTTGAAGTATATACTTGTGTGCTTGTGAATCTGTAGGGTCTTGTGAACCTGATAGGGTGTTGTGTTAGCAGTTCATGTTGGGCACCCACAATAAAGAATAAACCAAAACTCTTCAATGATAAAATTTTAAAAGGAATTAAACTAAGAATAATGTTAACGGAAAGAGACTAATGAAAATAACAAACAAGAAAGAACTACCAATCTTCACAGAACATTGAAAGTTAAAAATTCTACCAAATGTTCCTAAGGCTACCATGTGGTCGTGCTTTAATCAGTTAAATTTTAAACCATAGGGTGTAATGTCTCCTCTACCTGTCCTTGGTTGCAATCATTTCCTTTCCTCTGTGTAATGTCGCATCGAGGACGATGCTTTCTTAAGGGGAGGAGAATGTAATGCCCATCCATTGTTTACTCCAGGAAGGCGGCCTGTCCCTACATCGCGGGGTTCTAAAATAAGATTAAAAAAAAAAAATATTGCTTGGTTAGCTGGAAGTTAGGTGGCAAATTATGTTTCTTTTTTGGCGTGGGATAGTGGGAGTCGGTGGAGTGTGGGGTGCAGCTTCCTTTTATTAAATATTTCATTTGCAAATATTTTGTTGACTTCTGTGGTCTGCACGCCTTGCTCTGTCCTGTACACGTGATTGTGTGGTGAAGGAACAAAATCTCTTCAACAAAGACAAAAATCTGCTGGTTTCTTCTCCAAGAAACACAATGTTGAGATGGACCCTGCTTTATTTTCTAAGCAAATTCCATTACTATGCATTATATTTCTTATCTTTTATTAGGCTGCACAGCTTTAGCTTGTAAAACTGTTCGCCGCATCATGACCATGCCTGTGTGATTGATGAATGTGTCTTTCTTTTCTGTCTCTCTTTTAGTCGTTTGGTGAAATGTATTGTCGTCTGTGTGTTTCTTTCTTTATATTATTGTGAGTCGGATCTTCCACAAGAATAGCAGTGCCGTGGGAGCTGAGCGATGGAGTGAAGAGATGGTTCACACCAAACCACGGGGCTTAGTTTCGCTTATGTAATGAATGATGGTGGAATAGCGTTGGGAGAGGGAAGACTTGGTTCATACCAGACCCACGGGTAAATCCTTCTGCTACCGAACTTATCTCAGAAAATCAATGGCCTCCAGAGAGAGTTAAGTGCAACAGCTGCAACAGGGCGAGCCCAAGGAACCATTGGTGTTGATCCTGATGTTCTGGATGCACGCGACCACAGTGGAGACCAGTTGTTGCAGAACCTTGCAGTCATAGTAGAAGGACGAGATAAAGTTTTAGTTGAGCTGTCTTGCCTTTTCATTTTGGGGAGTCGCTTCTGTCCAGGTGGTGAATCTAACATGGAAGAAGCTCGATCAAATCTTGAGGAAAGTTTTGTAATGAGGCTGAGATTGCATTCACTTCTGTTTCTAGTTCTGAACAGAAGTTTTTCTAGCGCCTAGCCCATGGGTTTGATATGGTGGTTAAAGATGAAGCTATAAGCTAGGGAAGAAGGCGTGTTCCTCCACTTTCCTTGGGAGCTGTAAGGTGTGTTCTTGTTAGAGATCCACAACAACTGCCTACAGTAGTAAATAGCCAGGCAACGGGCTTGTTACAGTTGCTGGACAGTGAGAGTAAGGATGTTTTGTGGTTTATCCCAGCGTATGAGAGAATGGTAAAAGATACCGAGGAGAGGAGTTGTAACATACATCACCCACTTGCCATAAAATCCACACCTCTTGCCTATTGCAGTTTCAAGCCTAAAACTATAGCTTGTTCTTACAATGGAACTTCCTACAGTGGAGAGCATAATTTGATGTATTATTCAAGCCCTTCCACTGGACATCCTATGCAGAGATCCACAAATGTTGCAATGCTAGGGATATCACCAACTGGGGAGGGTTTGAGCTCAGTTAATAATGGTTTCATCATGCCACAGCTAGTGAGACCAGTGGGTTATAGTGTTAGCATTGAATATCTGAATCAGCAAATCTCTCCTCCCTGCAAAACTATGGATGAGATTAAAGAGCAGATGAAAAAAAAAAGAAACTTTTCCAGCTCTTATATCTGACTCTAAAAATAGGGTAAAATGGGCTAATTCTGCATACAAGAAGATGGTGGGTCAGCCAGAGTGTTCATGGCTGGAGTCAACGGTGTGCTGCTACAATGATAATTCTGAAGGACCTTTGACATCAATGATCAATGGAGAAGTTGTACTAAAGGATGAACCCTTTCCAGCAAGTGCTCTCGGACTGAGTGGTAAGCAGTTCGACTCTCACCCCCAAAGCAGCTGCATTGAAGCAATTTAGTGTTTGGACAACCACCTATTGCATTCTTCTAGTCGTGCCTTCAAAAGGGAATCATGGTGTGGTATATTGCAAGAAAAGACCAGTGAAGCAGAGGATAAAGTGGAAGGCGTGTGGCTATAGCAGTCCCTGCTGGATGTTCACGACTGGTGGATGCATTAAAATAGGCAAGATAGACTAACCATATACATAATATGCTAGTATCTAATAACCTCTTGAAATGAAACTTTTTCTTTCTAGAAATTGGTTTAAATATGTGATTTTGTGGATTTGTGTTCAGTACATGGTTAATAGTTTGTTACTTTTGGATTTGCCTCTGTTGGTTGTTCTTGTTGATGTGATCAACCCATCTATATATATAAAACAAACAAAGGTTCTCAGTGTATGCTTTGATTGATCATATGGAAAATATATATATGTATATATAATTTTAAAGTTACTTCCTTCTGGAAAAATGTCGTTGTTTCTTTTGTGAACCTGGGTATGTAATCGCCCCTAGAACGTTGCAGCGTTGACTAGTATTGGTTTCCTGTTATGTTGTTGCCCTAGAGGAAAACATACAGTTAAATTATTATTATTATTTTTATGATAAGCGTGATTATGCACTTCGTGTATTTTGCAAATTATTAGGGCTTTTGGAAATTAGAATTTCAATATATATGCTTGTTAAGAAGAAAGTTTTGGGCCGAAAATATGTCCTGGGTTGATAGAAGGGAATAAATTATTGATAGAACCCCATTTTGATTCTACTCTTTCTATGAGTAAATTTGATAAAATTAATGACCTTTATGGTGTGAAGATATGGTATGTTGATGATTCCTTGTGTGATCAATTTAATCATGTATAGACATAATGCCTTGATGGAGTAAGGTAATATCTTTCACGGTTCGTGAAAGTTAAGGTTTTCATCAACTGCTTAAGGTAACATGAAGTTCCTTAATTTAGTCAAACTTGTTTTGTACTTCCTCCTTGATGAGTGACCTTTCATTGCAAATTTAGAATGATTGTGATGGAAGGCCATGAATATATTTTATTGTCAAAAAGGGAAAAGAATCTATGGAATAGTTTGTTTATGTGTCGAATGTAATAATTGTAATTACATCGTTATAGAAGTTCGTTATTGGAGGATATCTATCTTCAATGGTATATTATGTGTTTAATCACTTCATAGTTTACCATAAACTTAGTGATGAGATGTAAATTAAGGAGAGTTGAGAGACCTCTTCCTTTGTATGCATCGTTTATGATATTAGGAAGTGAGTTGATGTCGAAAAATTCCAGCCAAGTCTAGATTCATGGCTATGTTCCTCTAGAACAGGAGGATTATAAATCTAAGGTATTATGAAAATTGCAAGGATGTGCTTAGAATGCTAGATTCCCTACTCAATTTGGGTATTAATGAGGCTTGTCGCTATTCCGGCCCTGGTCATGTTCAGTAGGTAGGCTGTTAGGCAATGCCTATTCTGGACATTCTTACCGTCCTTTCCACTTATCCTTATTAGCTATGAAGTCACTTATTACCTAAGATATAATGGTTGTGGGTTTGAATATAAGATTTTCATCCTTTAAACCTTTTTGATTACATGATGGAACTTTGTTTTTACCCTCGTTGTTTGTTTATAGCCTATTAGGCCTATGTCCCTACGGAACGATTCCAAAACTATATTCTTTTTGGCAGCTAAGATCGGGCCTGGTTTTTATCTTTTGACTTCACCTTGAGAATGTGGATTGATGGGTTACACTTTAGATTTCAATCACGTAATCTACGGGATTACATGATTGAAATCCTAATACTCTCAACTCTTGTGTCTAATCATTTAAATTTCATAGTCTTGCGTATTTGGTTGTCAAACTTTTGTAGCTTTAGAGGTATTTTTCATAACTAAAACTTATGGATTTCTTCTTAGTTGATATGTTGAAAATTATATCTTATTCCAAAAGGTTGTTAGAGGTTAGAACTTTGATCCATTTCTTGAAATAGAATGCTTCCTTTCATGGTTTTGTTAGCTAGTAGCTTATTGTTGCTATGTATAGTCCTATCTTGCTCAGTTCTCGCGAACTGACTCAGGTTATTAATTGTTGCAGATGGCTTACGTGGTTAGATGATGGAAAGACTTGTAGATTATTGCATCAATCTTGGTTATGATATTCCTTTGTACGAATGTGTATTATGTTATAAAATTTGGAAAGGGCCTTTGGACATTTTAGAAGAAGGGTCAGTGCCTAGTAAATGTACATTGTAGAGTATTGTCGTTGTAACTGTTGAAACTTTGGCTTGTTTGGTTATCATGTGAAAGATGAAATTTGATTACTGCTTGGTTATGGGATATTCTAGTGAATTTTAACTCTTAGTATAGTAGCGGGGCATGTCCCATGTTATTACTCTCTTGCTCCCTAGTCATGGTTCAATAGAGATGGTATGTCCCTTTGATTTGTGCATCATGTTGGAATGAATTGATATAACCTTGTTTTGTTTCCGCAAACGAGTACTGTTAAACTTTGCTCTTGAGTTAAAATGTTGAGTTGTAAATCCTCCTAAGGCTTAGTAGCAATGAGTTGTAAGCACTATAAAGTGAGCTGGATAATCCTGATAAAAGTTAAACTAAAAATTTATATATATGAATATATTATGTAGATGTGATCTACTTGATAACCTTTGAGACCTGGAACAATCAAGAAGAAACTATCTTTTGTAACGAAATATGATAACTTATTATTATTTTTTTTAATTTATTTGAGCCAAGCTAATAAACATTATCCTTTTATGGTGAAATCTTAAATGACCTCATGGTGAAAGAAATGGTTAGATTTTGGGAGATGATAGAGTTCAATAAGTAGGAGGGAAATCGATTAATTAAACCTTAAATCTCTCTCTCTCTATTGTTTGGAATGTTTTCCTTTGTCAAACTTAATTAATTAAAGTCTATATGGAACATTTAACCAATCTTGATAAACCCTTAACCTCAATCAAAAGACGGATAGTAAACCATGTGACCCTGAAGCTAAATTCTGTTGTCCTGTTCTGTTAACCCTTGCCTTGATTCATGGTGATATTTCTTAAGCAAGGTCAAAATTCAATCTTTAAACAAGAAGGCTATTGTTATGAACCCTAAGCGGTACTTTCCACTCAATCGGAGCTTATGCCTTCACCTGTGCAATAGAGGTGTGGAACATGTGTTAGTGACTTGAGTAAGTTTAATTAACCTTGTAAGAAATGGAAAATGTTCTAAAATCAAATGAATAAAAGCCTTGGACATAAAATTGATGATCCCAGTTTAGAAAGCTTGGCCTTCAGCTATTTAGTCAACTGTTGAAAAGAAAGAAGTCCTCCCTTGTGAAAAGAATTGTGTGAATCATTTCATGAAATTATATAAGCACGTAAGTTAAGAATTAAGAGACACTTTAGTAAACAAGAAAATTTAACAAGAAATTTCCTCATGGGATGCCCTAGTTGTGAGTGTGTCATGTAGATTGGACTTCCATGTTGTCTTGTCAAAAGAATAGTACATTGTCCTTGATAGGTGTGAACGTTTCTGTGCTGACCTTGTGGTCTCCCCCGTAACAAGTGGTTCCTAGTGATTGGTTGTAACCTTGTGATGACATGTTGTGTCGTGTTGTGTCAAAGCAAGTCAAAAAAAAAAGTTATCCTGTATTTCACTGTGTTGTCCTTGTGTTGGTATGGTTTGGTGTGTTACATGACCCATTATCTTGTAGTAAATGTAGTACAATAATTAGAGACAGGATATTAGAGAGTACCCATTTTGATCATCAATAATAGAGACAATTAGTCTTATCGTATACTTTGTTAGTTGTCTCTATTTGAGACAACCTTGGTCAAGTATTGTCTCTACTTATTGTACTATAAATCACCCCTCTATATGTAGATAGTGTTTAGAATTACGGAGCCCCTCAGATGGTATGAGTAAATTAGTTAATGCATTTCAAGTACTGGTAGAGGTTGTGCATTAGGACAAGTGACATTCCTTGTTTGGCGGAAGTTATTTGAACGACTCCATCACATGGTAAGATTGATGTTGGTCCTCAGGGCTTGTTGATTTATGCGCTAGAGTCTTCATCTTCCAGAAATGACGGTGATGGACTATACGAAGGTCCATCACAAAAAAAATTATGTGACACAAAGTTGTTCTAGGACGACTTCGGGTGGTGAGCTTTAATTGTTTTAATCCTTAATGTTGGGGTAATGAGCCAAGTCTCCTTGACTACACCCTCTAATGAACAACCTACATTTAAATACATGTTTCTTCTCTTTTGACCACTAGTAGAGGTCAATTCTTTAATTCAATCTTCATTATTCTCGATATTTTTTCGTCCCTTGTAAGGATGACAAATAGCTTCTACAATGAATCTTTTCTATATTTTTTCTATCCAACCTCAATCCCTATTTACTCTCAATATTGCATCTAATAAATAAATATCAATTATCCGATTACAATAAAGAATCCTGTAAAGCATTTATTACGTTTGACTCGATATTTATCCAACAGCATAAACATGTGTTTACCGTCGTAATACATCATCAACATGTGCATAATCAGTTGATTGAAGTTTGATTGGCCGGAGCAGCAGCAGGAGCAGTGGCTATTTGAGTTGTCCATGGTTCTGAAAAATACAAAACATTTGAATATTATTATATTTTTGTTTGGGATGCTACTGAATTTGCAGCCTGAATGACTTTGATACTGTTAGGAAACCAGACACGACAATAAAGAATCAAAAAGTTGAATATCAAAATACCAGTTTTAGTAACATAGAATTTTAATTAAAAAAAATATCAAACATGCAAGAATTGAAATATGAAATTCGTTTTATGATCTATCTGAACTCTCCACAATAATAAATACACCTAATTAGTAACATAGAATTTTAATAAAAAAAATAGATATCAAAATACCAGTTCTAGTAGCATAGAATTTTAATAAAAAAAGATGATCAAACATACAAAAATCGAAATATGAAATTTATGTGATAAAACTCCAGCTGAATGTTTAAGGAAATATCTACATTACAATATATCAAACTTTATTAATTCAAGATGAACAAATTACATTACTCTTATTCCTCTCATTCCTATCATAACTATTAGTCTCGCCTGATCAAGGAGTTGAAAAACAAGTGGTTAAGTAACTGTGGATGAGATTATACCTTGCACATGCTATGATCTGCACAACTGCCACAGATCCCATTTGTTTTTCAACTCCTTGATCAGGCGAGTACATTATATCTAACATATACTTAGATAAAATAATGATACACTAAACATCACAACGGAAGAGGACTATCTATATATAGGAGAAATATAATGAAAAATCAGTTCACCTGATCGGATGGCAGAAGACGGACGGTGAAAGCAGGAGTAAAAGATAACATAAAACAATAAATATCAGTCTTATTCCTCTCACAATAATCATTGTTCTTCTTCTTCTGTTTCTCTGCTCCACATACACTTAATTATTTTACTTGTAATATGCTAATATATTTATACTTCACATTTATTCTTATTTATCTCGCCCGATTTTACAGGATTCGATCATATCTAGTAACATTACCGGAAAACAGTTAATACTATCCCCGAATGCTACGAAATTGTGCAACAAAATTATGATATTTACCAGCATTAGAAAGAAACCGTTAAGCCTGCATAGCAAGAAATCTTGCAACAAAATCAAAATATCGCCTCAATTCAATTCCCTCTACTAACACATTAATTCCTCGTTAAAATGTAATCATATCTAGCCAAGCATAGGTGGGTAAAAATATTTTTACCTTATCAGCTTTAAAGGTGTGGTAAACCTCTACACTTCAGAGGTTATATTTATTTTTCAAATTATTAAATTTCAGTTTATAATTTATAAAAAATAAAATAAACAATTGGTAATATATTGCAAAATTTAAAATAATAATAATAAAAATCTATTTCAAATATATCAATTTTAAATCATGGATTCTATATATAAGAATTATTATCCACGTGTTGCGGAAAATGATCATTACTGTAAATTGTGGCTATGCAATTGCCTCCTATATAAAATGGTGCAAGAGCCATTGTTCCAAATAGGGGTCACTTCATCTCATGTAAAATGGTGGAAGAGCCATTTTCCTTTAATGTTTTGTTGGAATCTTTGTGATGCTTTCAAATAGTTGCTTGTTCTTTGTTTACACACGCTAAATTGTCGTCAAAGGCAGCATATTGTACAAACAAAGAGAGGCAGCATATATATATTTGTGTGTGTGCGTGCGCACGCACACACACACACAAAGAACTTGTTATAATAAAACCCAAATTTTTTCTTATTTTAAATAATAATATATTTTACGAATATATATATTTGTGTGCGTGTGTGTGCATGTGTGTACTATACCAAATAAAAATCTATGGCCATGGCTTTAAAACACATGGTCCTCATTTTACTAAATCGGTAGTTTAAACAACACAAATATTTTTTTTTGCATTGATAATGTTTAAAACATTGGGGTTCTCAATATTAAACACTGCATTGAATAATGAATTTGTGGAGAGGGTCACCGACCCCATCCCTCATCCCATGGTATAATGGGGTTGGGGGTAGGGTGTGGGGTGTGGGGTCGGGGACCCTCCTCCCCGCCCTCGCCTCCTCTTTTTTACTATTATAAACTATAGCCTTGGCCATGAGGCCAACACAAGCCATTCATTTTTTTTGGTTTTACTTTTTGTAATGCCCCGTTCGGCGTTTACCCTAGTTCTTGTCGCAATGACCCTCTTGTGGAGCGTCGAACGGCTGTGTGCAATTCTGATGTCTTGGCTCCATGGTCGGTCTTTGCTTCGTGTTCGCCTTCGAATGTTAACATCTAGTTTATCCCCTTGGTTGCTTAGGCCTGTTCACATGTTGTTTTAATCATTGTGAGTAATGGGCAATTCGATTCTTACTTCCTCTAGCTTGCTCGTCTATTTGCGATTTAATCTTCTTGGGTTGAATAGTAATCATACAAAAATTCGTATACCTTTTTAACTTATGGGAATTGTTCAGGTAATCTTGTAACTCCTTTTTCATTTGTATTAATATATCTTCTTTCGTATGCTTTGTGAGCTTACCTTAGTTAGTAAAGATTTTGTTATCCCGTATCTTTGCTAAAGGAGGGGCTCATGGGGGCGCCTGGCGATGGGGAGGAAGTGTGATTTCAAATATATTTAAAGAATCTCATTAAAAATCTAGATTACCATAAATATGGAATTTTTTTCAATATCTATTTTGCAAGACACTTAGTCAGTTCCCATCATTTATAAATTTATTTGAAATCATTAAAAATCTTGATTATTAGAATATGTATAAAAATTCAAATGCTATTCTATAAGACACTTAGTAGCTTCCTCTAAATACATTCATTGATTTATTCTAATTGATTCTTCTTGAATTCAGAATTGAAGTAACATACACATTACAATTTTCTAGAATTGATACAACATCGAACTTCTTTAATTTTCATGTTTCCAATTGATTTTCAAGTCCTATCTTATAATGGTCTTGAAATCACAAACTTTAGGCCACTGATAGAATATTTTAACTCCCTCAAATTTTCATTGTTTAATAAAGCTTACTATCCAAAAAACAAAACATTTTTTTTTTTTCTTCTCTTCTCCTTCCTATGCGCCATTATTTTTTTTCCCTTGCCTAGCTTTTCAGTCAACTAGGTTGTTAGCTGGCGGTTGGTGGAAGGACCTGGTCTCCCTTTTATTGTTCTTTCAATGCATATAGGTGGAGTGTTGGGCACGTTTTTTCTTGGGCTGCAGGCCCTTGGAAGGAGGGAAGTATGTTTGGGTGGTATTTTATGTTTTCTGTCCTTGCATGAGGGAGATGGGAGTCGGTGGAGTCCTGAATTTCTTCACCATATGATCTCATTTTGATTCTTTTATTCAATGCGTATGGGCGTAGTAATGGGTTGATATGGTGGTTAGAAGAAGCTACAGGCTCTAGGCTCTGGTTTTTCAAATCAACATATGTTGTATATTTGTTGGCGTCCGACTTCCGACCCTCATGTTTTTAAACTGGTTTCATTCCCAACTCCTCTTAAGTCATTACAACTCCAATGCCTACCAAGTTTGATGCGCTTTCTTTCTTGTAAGTTTGGCGGCGCATCCTTAGCTAGGACATGTTGGTCGTGAAAATGGAAGTTTACAGAATGATGGATTTGTATAATCTTTGTGTTCCAAAATGGTTTTCCAGGCACTTCGGAATATTTCTCATGTCACTGCTATTTTGAGCATCATTCCATTTTTATCTTCATCTTGTATTGGCTAGTTTGGAAGATTAACTTCCCGTATTCAATGCTACGACCGTCCCTAGTGCCTTCCGACTCCCGCTACATTTCTGGAGGACTTCTGCATAATCTGTAACAGAAATATTAGAACTTAGGTACTTTGTTGGGATATTGTGAATAATTCTCCACGCATTTATTGCAAAGTCTTTGTATGTATAGAGGATGGGTGAGCGAGTTTATTAGGTCAGTGTGACAGAAAAGGATAGCACCTCTATGATTTCGATCTAACAACTATGGGACCTATCTTAATCTCGATATTGATCGGGTCCAAGATTTTTTTTCACTCACGCTGACAATTCGTTGACTTAACTGCCCTCCCGTAAAGTTGCAAGGAAAACAAAATCCAGAGCTTTTTCCAAGGGAAAAGAGAGGGAGATGGAGGGGAATCACATCCTGACAGATCTACAAGAAAAAAGGGAACATTTTAAAAGAATGGCGACAGAAGTGGGCTCAATGGCCTCTGAATTAAGAGATGCTTGGAGTCGCTTGGCGGCACAGGAGGCATCATTTGCCCGAGCCCTGGTCGACGTGCTTGTTGGTTGGAATAATTCTAATCAGGCATGTTAAATATACTCCTTGTAATAGTTTTCTACCTTCTTTCAGTATCTTGAAAAGAATATTCTTTCCTCTTGAATGGCGCCTAGACAAAATGTTTTCGTGGTTGTTTAAATCGTTGCCTGATTGTGTTGGCTGTTCCTTTAAATCTCGTTCCAATTTTGCTAGTTTTTCTTGGGATGTTCTTTTCCTCTCTTATAGTTTACTCTATTTCATATTTGTCTAAATGGACTACTGCAATATTGAGTGATGCAGTCTAGTTCGTAGGGAAGGAAACATTATAGAGTTTCGTTTGCTTATATGACTCTCTTTTAAAAGAATTCTGTGATGGTATTTATAATTAAAGGCTTACTATATGGAAGGTTAAGCCTTCATATCTCTATTTGGTTGAATAAATACGTATTTCCTATTTAGGGCTCTCCTGTTTTGCTAAAAGGTACATTAATAGTGACATTGTGTTCTAAAACTTGTTTAAGCCTGTGGGCATTCCTTACTTTTTGTTTAATTAGAAAATGGCATTAGGGTTTTGTTTTAGAACTGTACATGGTTGACTTTTGTACCCAGTTCTAGAGGATGAATAACTTGACATCTATTTTGGCCTCTACGTGTTGAGAGAATTACTATACCTACTTCCTGGTTCAAACTCTTATTTGATTAAAGTAAGGGGGAAACATTGTAAGTTTTTATTGAATGAAATCTCTACAATTTTTTTATTAAGGGTCGCAAGCAAACTATTAATAGCTGGACTGAAACAAAAGTTGTAGGTGAATCCATGGTATTGGACTCGTGAACTCATTTCCTGTTAGATGACAGCTGATTATAGTGATAATATAATAGGTGGCTATTATATTCATCTATTTGATATTTGCTAGGCATTTCCTTGATAAGCCCACATGGATCGAGTAAAATATCCATCTTCTATACCATTGGCAAGGAGCTCAAATAACTTCTAGGCCTAACTGCACTGCGTAACCTTCCTGATGGATATGTGTGTTGGTTCTTATTTTTGTGCTTACACTCGTGGTAAGGTATTTTGAGTATGGGGCATCGCTGGTGAATTACCCACCATGTATCGAATCCCTTTGTTTTCGAACTCGAATATCTTATACTTCAAACTTGGTTACTAAAAGTCCCATTTTGTGGCTTTGTTAAGGAAACCAATTTTTTTTTTTTTAAATACTTATTGACATTGTCGGAAATATATAAAAAAATTATTAACGACTTTTGGGTTTAGCCTTCCCTTATATTATGTAGAGAAGTTGACGATTAGGATAAGGTTTGTTGGTAGAATAATGGCCCTTTTTGTGTCTCATTTGTATGCTTTTGGAAGAGTGGATTTGTTTTGTTAACTAGTACTACATTTAAGAAATCCTATAAGGAGGTAGTGGTAAACTCCTTGGTTAAAACTGAAACTATAGTTGTTTTCTTTTAAGGGCGTCGAACCCATATTACTATGAAGCCTCCCCCTAGGAGAATTGGATAACATCATTTTGTTTCGCGCCTACGATCATAATTAGTATGTTTTGTCTTCTCTTGGACCCCTTTAGTTGGATGGATTGAGTTTTGGATTCCAATCACGTAATCCATAGGATTACATGAAGGAGATATCAACACTCTTGACCTTTTTGTTCCTAACCCATAAGGTCTTGCCTTGTTTTATGTGATTTTATTCTTACTGGTATTTTGACTTTCTCCTTGTTGGTTGGTTTAGATTTCTTTCTCATGAAAATAATTTTTTTGAGTTGTGGGTTGTGCTTTAATCCATTTTTTTGAATTAGAACATTCATTTCTTGATATTGTTAAATGTTATCTTACTGTTGCAATGTGTAGCCTTAACATGCTCAGTTCTCGCGAACTGATTCTAGCTAGTATTTGTGTACATGGATTATGCGAAAGAGTTGTAAAGGTTTCATCAGTGCAATTTATGAAAGTTCCTTGTAAAAGTGTCCAATGTGAGGTAAATTTTGTAATAGTGCTTGCAAAGGAGTTTAGAAGACCTTTTGCCTTGGGTGTTCAGAAATTGCGTGATGATGTTGTCTTGCCCTTCTGTAGGTAAACTGGTAACTTAACTTTGTGAGAAATGGTATTCAATCCTAACATTGATATGACTATTGTAAAACTTTGATCTTGAGAATAAATTGTTAAGTTAAATCTTTCTAAGAATTAGTAACAATATTTTATAAGTAAAGTAAAATGGGTCGGTTAACCCTTAAAGAAGCTAAACAAAAATAATAATTTTATATTCAACAAATAAATGTAGAGGTGATCTACTTGAAATCAAATAATTCCATGAAAGATAAAAATGAAACCATCCTTTGTGAAGTAGAAATTTTATAACTTGATATCCCTAGCTACACTAGCGAACATTATCCTTTTTTATGGTGAATTCTTAGAATGATCCTAAGGTGAAACAAATTGTTAGTTGATATAAGATAATACGATTTAATAAGTAGGAGGAATCGGTTTCAAAACCACGCAAGCTGTCTCTCAACCATTTGAAAGGTAAATTTTTTTCTTTTGTAAAAATCATCCAGTAAAGCCTAAGTAAAATATTTAATAATTTTACGATAAATCCTCAAGTGTCAATAAAAACCGGGTTGATAACTAATGAGGTCATAAAGATGAATTCAACTCGACCTTCTTCCTCTAACCTGTTTTTTTTCAATGTGCTTGGTAATCTTTCTCTTGAGTATATTGAAAGCGAATCCATATTGTAATAAGGTTATGAGCGAGTTTTAGTAGCGTAATTGTGGATAGATGGCCTTGTGGAATTAATTTACCTCCTTTATTAAATAATTGAATTAAACAAATAAATGTCATAATAGAGAAGATTTAAAGATGATTACTCAGTGTAAAAAGAATAAACTTAGCTTGGTAAGATGAATTGTATGAACTATATCTTGAGTCTCCTTGAAAACGTAAGGTAAGAATTGCAAGATGTCTTATTAAAATAAATAACCCCCAAGATTATCTCATTGTGGTTGGCTCTAACTGTAAGTGTGTTTTGTGGTTGGACTTCTATGTTGTCATGTCTAAAAGAAAAGTAAATTGTCCTTGATAGGTGTGAATGTTTCCGTGCCGCCTTTATGGCCATCCTTGTATCGAGTTGTTCACAGAGTTAGTTGTATCCTTGGTGACGACATGTTGTGTCATGTTATGTGTCAAGCAAGTCAAAAAAAAATCATCTTGTGTTTTCCTATGTAGTCTTGTGTGCCCGTTTAAGTGGGCGTTACACTTGGTATCAAAGCATAGGTTCATGCTCTCGAACCTATGGGCCAGATTGGAGTTATGATGGTATTACATGATGATGATGGTGTACATGATCTAGTGTTACATGGAGATGATGTTGTTGCATGATGGTGGTAGATATTGGAAGAGTAATGTGCTTTAAGCGTGATGTGATCCATGTCGTAATTGTGATATTGTGAATGCACATGATGTGTATGTCACTTTGTGCATGTTTGTGATCATGTTGATATGTTGGGGATGGGAGTATTCTCTCTCCTTCTTGTGGATTCTATGAAGAGTTCACGTGTGAATTACTATTTATGATGTGGGGAAAGAATTATAATGTGGATGGCGTAGTGTTGGAGCATTGTGGCATATTGTGATATGTGGGTGTGTCGATATGTTGTATGACTGGATTGATGTAAAGTGAATTGAGTTGTATCATGATGTTTTTACCATGTTTTGAAGAAATGTGTGTACCACCTTATTATGTAGCAATGGATGTTATGTTGTGGTGTTACTATGTTCATCATAAGTATGATGTGTGTAATATGTAATGCTTCATGTTGTGATTTAGGGTCATACGGTGAGTGTATGAACCCTATCGTATGGTGATTGCACTTTGGGTGTAGAATGTGGTAAAGTGATATGTTACACCCGGTGAATGTATGATTGTGATCTGCCTTGTATATGTACCACCATTGTGTTAGAGATGTAGCTACTTGTTATGTTGTGAACCTTATGCTAACCGACCCTAAGGGAAATTGGTAGAAGTGTATGTTGAGAGTGAGGAATGGTGTACCATGGGTCAATAACTCGAACGGAAACTCGGTTTAGTAGATAACATGTGATTCTTTCCTCTCTCCCTATGTGGTTGTATGTACGCAACCTAAGTGCAACTATGACTATGTTTAGCCTTGTCGAAGTGGTGGCGGGATGATTCAGATAGAGATGATGACATTTGTACTATTGATATGTATTTTGCGAGCTGAGGCTCGATGTTCCGAGTGCTAGCAACTCGTTGAGTACCCCTTTGGTGGCGACATAAGGCCACACAGTTATCGTAATGTGACATTATTATAAGTTGATTTTATTCGTAAATTGAGCTTTTTACTTTATTTTGTAAGGACCAGCAGCTTTTCTTGATTGCCATGCTTTACAATTTTGGGCATTTCCTTGGTTTATGGCACTAACATGTGGATTTTGATACTAACTATGGCTATTTGGCCATTTATTTTGCTTGATTTTGGGTCTTCTTTTAAATTTGGAATTTTTACCGCCTTTCCCAAGGCTTGTACTTTGCCACTTGGCACTTAGATTGGATTGTTGTGCTGGTTCTTTTGTCGTGATGTGTGGAATAGGGTCATGGGATGCACCATGGAATGGTTGGACCTAAGAACCCACTTCATTGTATGGGGGTACACCCCAAGGAGTTACAAATAACTAGCGGGTTGTTGAACCACGCATTATTATGCCACTTGGGTTAGGAGTGTTTGAACTCTATGTGTCTTGGGCCATAGGGACAATCGACCTCCTTGAGGGAGGCATAAGAGTTTGAGGGAGGAATAAGAGACTTGAGGGAGGCATAAGAGTTTGAGGGAGTCATAAGAGACTTGAGGGAGGCATAAGAGTTTGAGGGAGGCATATGATATTTGTGTGTATGGTTGAAGTTTCGGGATATATGTTGAGTTATTGTGATGTTTTGGTAGTGGTCTTTTGATGTATGTGTTACTCATGTCAAATGGATATGTGTTGTGATGTTGTGGATATGTCATTGATTCCCTTGTGGACCCTATGTACATGTAGTTTTTATGAGTCATGGAAAATCCTCATATGTGGAATTGAGGAAATGTCTGGTGGATTGTAGTACTATTTTGTTTGAGTATTTGGTATGTCAGTCATTGATGTGTGTTGAGTACTATGTTATGTGGACTGTGCCTATTCCATTCCATATTTGAGTAACCTTTTGTGGTGTAATACAATCATGAAGTATATACTTGTGTGCTTGTGAATCTGTAGTCTTTTTGAACCTGATAGGGTGTTGTGTTAGCAGTTCATCTGGGGCACCCACAATAAGGAATAAACCAAAACTCTTCAATGATGAAATTTTAAAAGAAATTAAACTAAGAATAATGCTAATGGAAAGGAACTAATGAAATAAATAAGAGGGAACTGCCAATCTTCACACAACCTTGAAAGTTAAAATTTCTACCAAATCTTCCTAAGGCTACCCTATGGCCATGCTTTAATCAACTAAAATTTTAAACCATAGGGTGTACTTTTTCCTTTACCTATTCTTGGTTGTGAACCATTCCTTATTTTCCTTTCCTCTGTATAATGTCGCATCGAGGATGATGCTTTATTAAGGGGAGGAGAATGTAATGCCCCGTTCAGCGTTTACCCTAATTCTTGTCGCAATGACCCTCTTGTGGAGCGTCGAACGGCTGTCTGCAATTCTGATTTCTTGGCTCCATGGTTGGCCTTTGCTTCGTGTTCGCCTTTGAATGTTAACATCTAGTTTATCCCCTTGGTTGCTTAGGCCTATTCACATGTTGTTTTAATCATTGTGAGTAATGGGTAATTCAATTCTTACTTCCTCTAGCTTGCTCGTCTGTTTGCGATTTAATCTTCTCGGGTTGAATAGTAATCATACAAAAATTCGTATACCTTTTTAGCTTATGGGAACTGTTCAGGTAATCTTGTAACTCCTTTTGCATTTGTATTAATATATCTTCTTTTGTATGCTTTGTGAGCTTACCTTAGTTAGTAGAGATTTTTTTATCCCATATCTTTGCTGAAGGAGGGGCTCATGGGGGCACCTGGCGATGGGGAGGAAGTGTGATTTCAAATATATTTAAATAATCTCATTAAAAATCTAGATTATCATAAATATGGAATTTTTTTCAATATCTATTTTGCAAGACACTTAGTCAGTTCCCATCATTTATAAATTTATTTGAAATCATTAAAAATCTTGATTATTAGAATATGTATAAAAATTCAAATGCTATTCTGTAAGACACTTAGTAGCTTCTTCTAAATACATTCATTATTCTAATTGATTCTTCTTGAATTCAGAATTGAAGTAACATACACATTACAATTTTCTAGAATTGATACAACATCGAACTTCTTTAATTTTCATGTTTCCAATTGATTTTCAAGTGCTATCTTATAATGGTCTTGAAATCACAAACTTTAGGCCACTGATAGAATATTTTAACTCCCTCAAATTTTCATTTTTTAATAAATCTTACTATCCAAAAAACAAAACATTTTTTTTTTCTTCTCTTCTCCTTCCTATGCGCCATTATTTTTTTTCCCTTGCCTAGCTTTTCAGTCAACTAGGTTGTTAGCTGGCGGTTGGTGGAAGGACCTGGTCTCCCTTTTATTGTTCTTTCAATGCGTATAGGTGGAGTGTTGGGCACGTTTTTTCTTGGGCTGCAGGCCCTTGGAAGGAGGGAAGTATGTTTGGGTGGTATTTTATGTTTTCTGTCCTTGCGTGAGGGAGATGGGAGTTGGTGGAATCCTGAATTTCTTCACCATGATCTCATTTTGATTCTTTTATTCAATGCGTATGGGCGCAGTAATGGGTTGATATGGTGGTTAGAAGAAGCTACAGGCTCTAGGCTCTGGTTTTTCAAATCAACATATGTTGTATATTTGTTGGCGTCCGACTTCCGACCCTCATGTTTTTAAACTGGTTTCATTCCCAACTCCTCTTAGGTCATTACAACTCCAATGCCTACCAAGTTTGATGCGCTTTCTTTCTTGTAAGTTTGGTGGCGCATCCTTAGCTAGGACATGTTGGTCATGAAAATGGAAGTTTACAGAATGATGGTTTTGTATAATCTTTGTGTTCCAAACCGGTTTGCCAGGAAATTCGGAATCTTTTTCATGTCACTGCTGTTTTGAGCATCATTCCATTTTCAGCTTCAGCTTGTATTGGATAGTTTGGAATATTAACTTCCCGTATTCAATGCTACGACCGTCCCTAGCACCTTTCGACTCCCGCTGCATTTCTGAAGGACTTATGCATAATGTGTAATGGAAATATTACATCTTAGGTACTTGGTTGGGATATTGGGAATAATTCTCCACACATTTATTGCAAAGTCTCTGTATGCATAGAGGACGGGTGAGCGAGTTTATTAGTTCTGTGCGATAGAAAAGAATAGCGCCTCTATGATTTCGATGTAATAATTATGGGACCTATCTCAATCTCGATATTGATCGGGCCCAAACATTTTTTTTTTCTCATGCTGACAGTTCATTGACTTAACTGCCCTCCTGTAAAGTTGCAAGGAAAACAAAATCCAAAGCTTTTTCCAAGGGAAAAGAGAGGGAGATGGAGGGGAATCACATCCTGACAAATCTGCAAGAAAAAAGGGAACATTTTAAAAGAATGGCGACAGAAGTGGGTTCAATGGCCTCTGAATTAAGAGATGCTCGGAGTCGCTTGGCGGCATAGGAGGCATCATTTGCTCGAGCACTGGTCGACGTGCTTGTTGGTTGGAATAATTCTAATCATGCATGTTAAATATACTCCTTGTAATAGTTTTCTACCTTCTTTCAGTATCTTGAAAAGAATATTCTTTCCTCTTGAATGGCGCCTAGACAAAATGTTTTCGTGGTTGTTTAAATTGCTGCCTGATTGTGTTGGCTATTCCTTTAAATCTCGTTCCAATTTCGTCGGTTTTGCTTGGGATGTTCTTTTCCTCTCTTATAGTTTACTCTATTTCATATTTGTCTAAATGGGCTACTGCAATATTGAGTGATGCAGTCTAGTTCGTAGGGAAGGAAACATTATAGAGTTTCGTTTGCTTATATGAATCTCTTTTAAAAGAATTCTGTGATGGTATTTATAATTGAAGGCTTACTATATGGAAGGTTAAGCCTTCATATCTCTATTTGGTTGAATAAATACGTATTTCTTGTTTAGGGCTCTCATATTTTGTTGAAAGGTACATTAATAGTGACATTGTGTTCTAAAACTTGTTTAACCCTGTGGGCATTCCTTACTTTTTGTTTAATTAGAAAATGGCATTAGGGTTTTGTTTTAGAACTGTACATGGTCGACTTTTGTACCCAGTTCAAGAGGATGAATAACCTGACATCTATTTTGGCCTCTACGTGTTGAGAGAATTACTATACCTACTTCCTGGTTCAAACTCTTGTTTGATTAAAATAAGGGGGAAACATTTTAAGTTTTTATTGAATGAAATCTCTACAATTTTTTTATTAAGGGTCGTAAGCAAGCTATTAATAGCTGGACTGAAACAAAAGTTGTAGGTGAATCCATGGTATTGGACTCATGAACTTGATTCCTGTTAGATGACAGCTGATTACAGTGATAATATAATAGGTGGCTATTATATTCATCTATTTGATATTTGCTAGACATTTCCTTGATAAGCCCACATGGATCGGGTAAAATTTCCATCTTCTATACCATTGGCAAGGAGCTCAAAGAACTTCTAGGCCTAACTGCACTGCGTAACCTTCCTGATGGATATGTGTGTTGGTTCTTATTTTTGTGCTTGCACTCGTGGTAAGGTCTTTTGAGTCTGGGGCATCGCTGGTGAATTACCCACCGTGTATCGAATCCCTTTGTTTTCGAACTCGAATATCTTATACTTCAAACTTGGTTACTAAAAGTCCCATTTTGTGGCTTTGTTAAGGAAACCAATTTTTTTTATTTTTTTTTAAATAATTATTGACATTGTCAAAAATATATAAAAAAATTATTAACGACTTTTGGGTTTAGCCTTCCCTTATATTATGTAGAGAAGTTTATGATTAGGATAAGGTTTGTTGGTAGAATAATGGCCCTTTTTGTGTCTCATTTGTATGCTTTTGGAAGAGTGGATTTGTTTTGTTAACTAGTACTACATTTAAGAAATCCTATAAGGAGGTAGTGGTAAACTCCTTGGTTAAAAATGAAACTATAGTTGTTTTCTTTTAAGGGTTAAAACTAAACTCTTGACCTTTTTGTTCCTAACCCATAAGGTCTTGCCTTGTTTTCTGTGATTTTATTCTTACTGGTATTTTGACTTTCTCCTTGTTGGTTGGTTTAGATTTCTTTCTCATGAAAATAATTTTTTTGAGTTGTGGGTTGTGCTTTAATCCATTTTTTTGAATTAGAACATTCATTTCTTGATATTGTTAAATGTTATCTTACTGTTGCAATGTGTAGCCTTAACATGCTCAGTTCTCGCGAACTGATTCTAGCTAGTATTTGTGTAGATGGATTATGCGAGTAGATTAAAGGAAAGAGTTGTAAAGGTTTCATCAGTGCAATTTATGAAAGTTCCTTGTAAAAGTGTCCAATGTGAGGTAAATTTTGTAATAGTGCTTGCAAAGGAGTTTAGAAGACCTCTATCCTTGGGTGTTCAGAAATTGTGTGATGATGTTGTCTTGCCCTTCTGTAGGTAAAATGGTAACTTATCTTTGTGAGAAATGGTATTCAATCCTAACATTGATATGACTATTGTAAAACTTTGATCTTGAGAATAAATTGTTAAGTTAAATCTTTCTAAGACTTAGTAACAATATTTTATAAGTAAAGTAAAATGGGTCAGTTAACCCTTAAAGAAGCTAAAAAAAAATAATAATTTTATATTCAACAAATAAATGTAGAGGTGATCTACTTGAAATCAAATAATTCCATGAACTAGATTAAAATGAAACCATCCTTTGTGAAGTAAAAATTTTATAACTTGATATCCCTAGCTACACTAGCGAACATTATCCTTTTTTATGGTGAATTCTTAGAATGATCCTAAGGTGAAACAAATTGTTAGTTGATATAAGATAATACAATTTAATAAGTAGGAGGAATCGGTTTCGAAACTGCGCAATCTGTCTCTCAACCATTTGAAAGGTAAATTGTTTTCTTTTGTAAAAATCATCCAGTAAAGCCTAAGTAAAATATTTAATAATTTTTCGATAAATCCTCAAGCTTCAATAAAAACCGGGTTAATAACTAATGAGGTCATAAAGATGAATTCAACTCGACCTTCTTCCTCTAACCTGTTTTTTTTCAAGGTGCTTGGTAATCTTTCTCTTGAGTATGTTGAAAGTGAATCCATATTGTAATAAGGTTATGAGCGAGTTTTAGTAGCGTAAATGTGGATAGATGGCCTTGTGGAATTAATTTACCTCCTTTATTAAATAATTGAATTAAACAAATAAATGTCATAATAGAGAAGATTTAAAGATGATTACTCAGTGTAAAAAGAATAAACTTAGCTTGGTAAGATGAATTGTATGAACCATATCTTGAGTCTCCTTGAAAACGTAAGGTTAGAATTGCAAGATGTCTTATTAAAATAAATAACCCTCAAGATTATCTCATTGTGGTTGGCCCTAACTGTAAGTGTGTTTTGTGGTTGGACTTCTATGTTGTCATGTCTAAAAGAAAAGTAAATTGTCCTTGATAGGTGTGAACGTTTTCGTGCCGCCTTTATGGCCATCCTTGTATCGAGTTGTTCACAGAGTTAGTTGTATCCTTGGTGATGACATGTTGCGTCATGTTATGCGTTAAGCAACTCAAAAAAAATTATCCTGTGTTTTCCTATGTAGTCTTGTGTGCTCGTTTAAGTGGGCGTTACACTTGGTATCAGAGCATAGGTTCATGCTCTCGAATCTCTGGGCGAGATTGGAGTTATGATTGTATTACATGATGATGATGGTGTACATGATCTAGCGATTTGATTTTCAAACAATATTGAGTTTGGGGAGAACACGGGTTCATGTTCAAGCCATGGTATCCATCTTTTGATCCCTTACAAGATTCTTTTGATACCTACCCTATTTGGGTTCATTTGCTAGGACTCCCACTTCAGCTTTGGAATAGATCATGTTTGCTTGCCATAGGTGATGCTCTTGGATCATTTGTAAAAGTTGATGATAAGACCTGTATTTAGGTACATACTACTTATGCCCGAATCCTTGTAGATCTTGATACCTCTCAAGATTTACTAGCAGAAATCAATTTGCAAATTGGAGATAGAATTTGGGCACAGAGATTGGACTACAAAGGTCTTGCTTTCAGATGTCAACTTTGTTTTCAAATTGGTCATATTTTAGAGGATTGTGAATATTCCAAATAAAAGATCAAATCTACATGGTGGAAGGATTCCCTTCTTGAACATCTAACAATCAATCCCCATACTGACCTGCTTGTAGAAATCATGCAAGATGAGAAACATTCTGAGAAGAAAGCTTCCTCTCCTCAGAGTATGGATTCATCGATCGATTTGACACTCCTTACTGCACACCACATCCCTATCAAGTCAATTGAAGTTGTTCTTCCAATCTCAGTGGAAGAAGGAAATGAGGAATGGAAGGTAGTGGATAGGAAAAAGAAGGGATCTAAACCCTTTGATGTCTTGGACAAGGCATGAGTCTTGTCCTGTTGTGTGTTATCATCGCTACATCTAGGCTATTAGCCTGCCATGCTGCTATAGAGTAGCTACTATTTAGTTGTTTGTTTGTTGTTTTTTGGCTGTGATCTTGGCAGATTCTTCTCTATTGTTGGGCTTTTTCGTTATATCTTGATTTTGATCTCTTGTTGAATTACTGAATTTGTCAAATTTGGAGTTTGAGTGTTGTTATACAAGGGCATAGTCCCTTTCAAAAAACTATTTAACCTTAATAAAAATAATATATATATATATATATATATATATATATATATATATATATATATATAATTAACATTTCAATTTTTGATACTATTACTATATTGTAGTAATATTAAGGTATTAATAATATTAAAATAATCAAATTTATTTAAATCTCTCCCTTCTTTTTTTTTGTTCAATGCGAATGCCATTTAACTTTATATATATATATATATATATATATATATATATATATATATATATATATATATATTGTAGGGTATTTCTTTAAAATTGATTTCATCATAGTTTAATGCATATAAGTAGGAATGGTTATAAGTATATTTATTGATTTGCATCATTATACGAATTCTTTTTATTTTATTTTATCTATGACCAAGATTGGGAGATTGTTAAGATTTCTTACACAACTAGATACACTTAATAAAAAGGAAGATTATCACTAATTCAAAAAGGAGGTCAACACACTACTTTCTTATTTCATCATGAATAGAATGCAATTACAATTTAATTATTTCATTATGTCTTCCATACGATAAAATATGGATAACTGTTCTCTCTCTCTCTCTTGAGAAGGTGCTTCAAGATCTGCCCTTGTTCTAGCACCATCAAAGCTTGTGTTGCAATACATCTTCTGAGGGATGAAGTTGGTGTCTAGTGGAAGACCGAGGAGTTAAATAGTTCTTTCCACGTAAGCATTCGGAGATGGTTACCCTCGAAGCTCTTTGAGGAGCGGTGCATTGAGTAGGTATTTATCTCTGAGGTTCATACA
Organism: Taxus chinensis; assembly: GCA_019776745.2. NCBI lineage: Eukaryota > Viridiplantae > Streptophyta > Pinopsida > Cupressales > Taxaceae > Taxus > Taxus chinensis. The sequence continues at coordinate 109,900,016 of CM034156.1, read as the reverse complement.
AGCTTGCAGGATAAATGAGTTTCAATCACACCTCTGACATGCATATTTGATACTAGTTGAGTATGAGAGTTGATCTTTCTAGACCTACTCTGAGTATGTCGACTATATGTAGGATGAGCAGGTACGGATCTCAACTAATTCATACAAGGGCCTGAAAAAGTTATATTCCTTTGATTACAATAGTTACAAATTTTACAGGAGTAAATGCACAAGCTCTTCAAAAAAGCATGTAATTTTTAAACAGTTCCACTCAATTTTTTAAAAAGTTTCATTTTTGATCATTTTTAATTTTGAAAAACTTTGACAATATTGTAAAATCTATGTAGTCCCTAAGAAATTTTCAATGTCTTGATCCCAAAGTTAGCAATTTTGAAAAAAATTAATTTTAAAAATTCTAGAATTTGAAAAAAAAAACAATTTTGAAAATAAATTAAAATTTTAAAATGTTACAATCTTGAAAAACATTTAATTTCTAGAAATTTAAAATTTTGAAAGTTGTAATTTTGAAAATGTTTCAATTTAAAAAAAATTCAAAATTTTAACAATATTCCACTTTGAAAAAAATTTAACTTGAAAAAAATTGTGAAAATTTCACAATTAAAAAACGTGAAAATTTCACAATTACAAAAACAATGAAATTTTCACAATTTTCTGTTCATAACACTTTTAAAAATTTAGATGATGTTACATATCTACAAGTGTAATATTTTTAAAAACATAAATTTTATATAAAAATATTTTATTAAAAAATAAATTTTTATTTATTTATATTGAAAAGCATAACCTTATATTAAAGATGAATTACAATGCTAATCACACAAAATCAGGTGGAAAAGATCACACCCCACAAGTAGGATAAAAGTAGCCATAAAGGCTATGAGTAGAAAAGTGTCATGTCAACAGAAGCATTTTCAATCAAAAAATCTTAAAACAAAAAAGTAGAGAACCAGAGAAAATCCAAGCATGGATCTAGGTAGCAGTAACTAACATGGATGAAGGTGGCGGTGGCAGAGGGATCTTTGGATGGTCACCCCAACCACCAAGAGTAGTATTGGGGGTGTCATTAGGATGCTCCTAGCCATTAGTCTACTACTACTCCTCCTCATTTCCCTACTGGGAGGGTGAGATACCTAATGATAGTGGCAGGAACTTTGACTGGTCGGGTGCCTATCTCTCGGAGCCACCACTACCAGATCCCAGCTGACCAAAAACCTCAAAAGTAGGTAGAGTGTAAGATGGAGGTAGAGATACCCACCGGTTAGGAGAGGCGCTACACCGCCCATGAGCCAGACCCCAGTCAAAGTTAAACTGCCCATGGGACGAGCAGCAACCTTGCAAGCGGGACGCGACTAATAGCACAAGGGGAACTCCCCCAATGGTACAAAAGAGTTTGCAAGTGCTCAAATTCTATGTGGTCTTTCTCTGCCTGTACCTAGATCTGAAGTGAAACATTGGAGATGACAACAAGCTTGTTAGAAATAGCAAAAATTCTATCCACTATCTCTTTATTAAAAATAACAACATTTCTAGATTTCCAAATGTGATATAAAATAACGACTGTGAAAGAATGCCAAATGTTGTTAAATTTTGTTGGAATAAAGGCTAGATCCCCCAGAAGAACCATTTTCCATGTGAAGAAGGTAGGCAAAAAAGGTTGGAAAAGGGTATGAATACAACGCTAGGAAGACTGAGCATGAGGGTAGAACCAAAAGAGATGAAGAAGAGTCTCAATGTCATTGCAGAAAGGGCAACATGGTAGGGGAGCTCCTAGAATAAAAATTTTCTTTCCCACAAGAAGCCCTTGATAAATAATTCTCCAAAGAAAGTGCAAAACTTTGGGCTTTATAGGAATGTCCCAAACAACGTTTAAGTGCTGCTTCCACCCAAAACGAGTGGAATGCAACCTCCGTCAAGAATTTAACTTTTTGAGAGGAAGTTACGTCTAGGTGAGAAGCTTGTAGCCCAACTAAGGTTCATAGTTTCTAAAGGGGGTGGCAGAGGGCCAATGCCAATAAAACCACCACGGGTGTTGTGTACTAACACCAATTTTATGCAAACAATCACCAGGTATGAGATCTTGAATGATATAGATGGTTTCTTTGTCATCATCATTTAGAGAAAAATTAGCTTTTACGCTATCCCATGGAAGCCAATCCCTGGTGATGGGACAAAAAAGGTCCTAAATATACGGAATCCCTTTTTTGAAAATACGTAAACCCTTGAGCTACAAGGAAAGAGCAAGGGGTTTGTCATGAAATTGAAGCACTAGATTCCACCACATACTAAGTGAGTTAAGAGAGACCCCGTTCCAGAAACCATCACCCTACCAGAGAAGATGGGGTTTGAGAAGTTCCCAAGCTTTCCATATACTTTTTTCCACCAAAGAGCCACCTATTTTAATAGTAGCAGGGCATAGAAGTAGGAGTAGTAGTTCAAACCCTGCAATGCCTTTCAATTAAGCAGAGACCCTTGAGATATATAATTGTTTAGAAGTATTTCCCAAGATTCCTCACTTTCAAGGCTACGAATAATCCATTTGGAAGTGAGAGAAAAACCCTGCATATGAATGCTGATTAGGCCAATACCACCAATGTCCTTGGGCGTACAACATATGTTCCAAGCATCTTTGTGAAAACCATGGTTCCCTTCAGAGTTGGCCCAAAGGAAATCACGCACAATTTTCTCTAGCCTATGGTAAGTGGCTTTAGAGGGTGCCCAACATGATGAGTAATAGACATGAGTGGCGGCCAGAACCTTAGAGTAGACTTAGAATTTACTAGTAAGAGACAGATACTTGGTAAACCAAAAAGAGATTTTTTGCTCAACTTGTTGAATCACATAGTTTCAAAGGTCAGCAGGGGATGCCATAAAGGCGAAAGGAATGCCTAAAAATTTGAATTTACATCAGGTTCAATCCAAAGCCATTGGAATCCCTCTAGCCAAGGAGGTTTGGGACCCACTGCCTATCTGTCACATTGGGTTTTCTTCCATTGGATAGCTGAACCAGAAGCAAGAAAAAAATATCAAGGCAGTTCATGGCATTAGTGACAGATGCCTTGGTTTCAACAAGAGTGAGAAAAGAGTCATCTGCAAAGTGACCATTAATCAACTTCTTAGGAGAGGAAGGTAGTTGAATACCTTTAGCTAGACCAGCATTGGTAGCATTAGCAAGCAAGTAGCTCAAAACTTCAGCAACAATGACATAAAGAGAAGGAGCAAGAGGGAAACCTTGCCAAATGGAAGGATGAAGAGAGAATCTCTCAGAATGCTAACCATTGATAGTAATACAAGCACCTATATTTTGAAAGAGCATATTAATATAGCGGATGAATCTAGGTCCAACACCAATAGCCTGTAGGATGGCCAGAATGAAAGGCCACTCAAATATGTCATAGGCTTTATCAAAATCAATTTTAACAAACAAAGTTGGTTGAGAAGTCTGACGGGCCTATTCCATGCCCTCCCAAATTGTAATAATGTTGTCCAGGATATATCTATTCTTCATAAAGCTGGTTTGCTCACTCCTGGTGATCAGACGCGGTAAATTAGTGAGCCTGATAGCAATGGCTTTGGCAATAATTTTGTACGAGACATTGAATAGAGTTATTGGCCGCCAACTGGTGATAAGCTTAGGATCCCTAGACTTGGGAATGAATTTTATGTTTCCTTGGTTGATAAGATCACCTAGGGTGTTGATGGACATAGCTTCTAGATAGACCTGATGCAGATCCAGACCAACAGTCGTCCATAGAGATTGGTAAAACTCATAGGGAAAACCATCAACACTGGGGGCTTTATCAGAGGCCATCTACATAACAGATTCCTTCAAGTCATTAAGAGTGAGAGGTCTATCACAAGTGATGCACTGAATTTCAAAGAGCTTGCAAGGAACGAATTCAATGCATTGGAGGAGAGTAGCATCACGAGCTGAAGTAGCAAGCTAAGCAGCAAAAATAAATGATAGTGATGCAGGAAAGCTTGTAAAATGTCAGGTAAGAGAGTAAGCATTTGATTACCATTCTTGATTTCTTTGATTTTGGTGAGAGTTTGATTAGATTTAAGGGAAGAAAAAAAATCCTTAGTAACTTTGTCACCAATGTGAAGCCAGTGCAGACAGGCTCGAATTTGGGCTCCTCTAGCCTTATAGTGCTCCTCAATTTGAATCTTATGCTTGCAGTGAGCAGCTTGCACTTGCAGGTGGGTGTTGAAAGGAGATAGATTAAGCTCTTGAATAACCCTTGAATGTTCAAAATGAGAGGCTTCATGAGCATTCTTATGAAAAAGAGTAGGTTGTTTTCCATAGAGCCAAAGGAAAGAAGTGGTACGAGCAATGGCATGAGACCACTAGTCAATGCAGCCAATCCCATCAATAAGTCTCGGGTCAAGATTCCAAATACGTCTTATATAATCTAAAGTCTTGGGATGAGAAAGGTGGGACGTATTTAAATAGAACTGGGTGGACTTGGGCTTGGGGAACTGAAAGTTCTAGTGAATCCCAAATAAAAAAGGCTTATGGTCAGAAACCAAAGCATTGTCCACCACTGAGACTGGTAGGTTGTATGAAGAGTCAAAAGAAAACCATTGCTGCTCTAAAATAAAAGATCTATCAAGACACTTATAAACTCTGATATCGCTAGCTCTAAAATTAGACCAATTGAACCAAGGAGTGGCAGAAGAAGAGTGCTTGTGGTGGTTGGGATAAAAAAGACAAAGTTTATTATGTAAATAAAACTAGGCTTCATGTTCGCTAGTACACCAATGCATTGGAAGCCAGCCCAACTTGTCTTCAAGGGATTCAACCATGTTGAAATCACTACAAAAAATCTAGGTAGCAAAGGGAAGATGATCAGCTAACCACAGCCAAAAAGAAGAACATTCAGAGGCATTGTTAAAAGCATAAATATTGGCCAACCCAAGAATGTGGACGTCAAAATCAAAAAGGGTCCACACCACCCAATGAGTGGGATCAGAACCCCAAGATATGATATTGGAGCTGAGGTCAGGGCTTAAAAGAGTGAAAACACGACCTCAACCGTTATCATGAGCTGACATCTTGCAGAGAGAACCAGGCCAGATGGTACGCATAGTAGAAGAAAGATGGAAGCCAGAGATTTAGACTTCCTGCAAACACAACACTTGAAACTTTGCAAAATGCTTGCAACTATCTCTGACAAGATATCTGCAAGTCAGATTAGTAAGCCCCCTGACATTCCATGAGTAAACTAACATGGAGAACTATCAAGGTGCATGTTTTCCTCCTCGAGGCCGGCTAACGCTCCAAAGTGGTTAGAGAAAGTGACTTGCCACACATTCCCATGAATATAATCATTGAGCTTGAACTGTCCATGGGGTTTCTACAAAAAATCTTCCTTGAAAGGAGGGGAAGGACTTCGGGAATGACGTAAGGAAACCTTTCTATCCGTCTGAGTAGCCGAACCACCGGTCGTGAGATCCATAAAGCTTGAGGTCTCAGAAATGAGGGGTGTGAAAGAGCAGGAGCTGAGGGGTGAGGGCTGATGACAATTGTAGCTTGCGGAGATCGAGAGATAGCCAGCGTGTGCTTGGGAGGGGTCGTAGAAGATGGCTTCAAAGCAGCAGAAGCAGAGGTAACCACCGATTTATAAGTAGTGTGTTGGTGCTTATTTTGGGTCGAGTTTGAAGGTTCTCTACCATTGACAGTAGTCCATCCATCAGAGGAGGGAGTGATGGATTTACGGTCTATCGTGGTTTTCTCTTAAACCGGTGGTGGGTTTGGAGGCATGAGAGGATACTCCATGATCATATGATCAGCAGATTGACACCGAAAACAAGTGTTGGGCAGATTGATGTATAGAACTTTCTACGTAAAGCATGTGTCTCCAACTTGGATATCGAGGGTATCTTTGAGGTCTTCTGAGAGATCAATTTCTACACAGACCCATTTTTGAGGTCGAGCCGAGTACAACTTACTTTTCTCGTGATAGATGAGGTGACCCAAGGGTTTGATAAGTTGATCAACAAATCCCCACAAAGACAAAGGGAGGCCTATAAATTCAACCTAGACAGGAATTTTGAGTTTGGATTGCTTAGAGACTTACGAACTTCCACGCTCGTTTTGGTGCCATTATCTAGAGCTCCTACGATAAGACCAGCATCAATAGATGCATGGCCCGAGGAGGTGGTCATTTTATAAGCCACCGCCCAAGGGGCAAACTGGTGATCAATAAAAAATTAATGCAAATATTCCCGCTTGGATCTGCAGATCGGTAGTGTACGGCAAGGCCGAGCATTCACTACACAAATAACTTGTTGAGCCTGAACCCTAGCAGAACCAACTCTATAATTTTTTTTAAATAAATAAAAATGTAAATATTCTTGTGATAATATTTGTTAAAAATGGCATACAAAGAAAATTATTTCATTTTATCGTTGTGAAACATAAATATTGATTTTATTCAGGAGGCCACATATAATGAAAATCATTTTACTTTCTTAATGATAAGGAAACACAAATTCTATTCTTCTCCCATTCTCATTTCTTCATTTATTTGTATGGTTTCAATAATTTTTTTCTTATAAAATAATATATATTCCTTATCATACATCATTTTATTTCCAATATCTATATATAAAATTGGAAATAATTTAAAGATTAGTATTAATGCTAAAGAATTATAAGAATAAAGCTAATGCTAAATAATCACATGGAAATAAAGCTCACACTTATAACCAAAAATAAATAAAAACTTTTATGAATGCTACCCTACTATATTCTCATATTTGTTTGAGGAAAAAACCTTTTGAGAAATAAACTAAACATTTTTATTCTTATTTCTTTTTATTTTGAGCTCCTATAAATCTTAAATATCCTTAAATATAAGGAGAATATATATTACCACGCCCATCTATCTTTAATTCATCCATGATAAATGGGATAATTTTATGCATAGAAGAAGAGTAAATACATCAAACCTTAAAACAATTTACTCATCATCCAGGTAGTTTTTAATATATTTTTAAATTGAAATAATTATCTTATTTTAATTTTTCCTTAAAGATATTAATAGTGAAAGAAGGTAAAAATATACTATTTATTAATATTCATTACTAAAAATCAGATATTATTTAATATATAAAAATTATTACTGGCAATTCAACATGGTACCATTTTTCATCTGGAATAATTAATAAAATATCTGCAATAAAAAAATTTAAAAAAAAAAAACAAGGTAAATTTTATAAAATATATGAAATAATTAATATAAATCTTTGAGATTACAACATGCATAAAAGATTACATAGTTATACAATGCTAAAGCATACCATAGTGCTTCATCATATTCATCCTTTGTACCATAAAAATCATGCTCCTTACTATTGGAGCCTCAAAATTTGTCAATAGTTTTTCTACAATCTTGCAAGAATAGAAAACCAACCTTATAGAAGACATTGGCCTTAGAAGTGCCCCAGAAAATATTCAAGTTTTTCTTTTTTTCTTCACTGAACACAGAGAGTTTGGAGCGAATTCAGTCTTATTCTCATTTTCCAATGAGCAGCCAGCATTTTACTTCAATTCTTTGAAATTTTTGAGGCTAATAAAATGGAGAAACCAATCTGAACCAATCATATCATTTATTTCTCAAGGGCTCAAAATGTTTGGTACTGGATCTTTCCATAACACACGAGATTTCAGACCTCTTTTTCGAGTATAGTTACAATCACAATCACTCTTTGGATACAAACTGACCTACAATCACGGAGGTGCTAAAGACTATAACTAAATTCATGATGAATAAATAATTGATTTTCACTTCTAAAAGTTCGATTAGGTTTCTAATTAATGAGTGATGTATCCATAAAATGGTTTTTTTCCCCTCTATACCTTTTTATTTTAATTTGTGTTGCGGAAGAAAATTTTCATATCACACTCAAACATAAAGTCCTCTTTTCTTTTTTTTGGAAATAAAGATTTTTCTTAATATGAAATTTCTAGTTTTGGGGATAGTATGGTTTGTTATTAATGATTAAAAATTACTTATATTTATATTTATATCAAAGTTTGAGTGTAATGTGGTATGTCTACATTAGATTATTAAGTGACTTGTGTATTATTTTATTTTATTTTAAAAATTATAGTATTATTATTTTTTAATTATAAATTATTTTCATTGAAAGATGTATTTTGAGAATGGTGTTTAATTTTTTATATTATAAATGAATTTTTTATAGAAAGTTTATTATCTCCAAGAATTTTTAAAATAACATTCCTTTATAAAAAGTGTATATATATATATATATATATATCATGTTATTTTGTATAGTGTTGAAAGAGATCATATTTAGGTAGATTCCAGAATAAAATTTGTGTTGTACTTTCCATGCATCATCTAAGATTCAATCATATTGAACATGTAGAATATTCACAATAACATTTATAAATTATATTTATTGTATGTATAGTCTTTTTAAAACCTAAGAATTTTTTTAAAATAAAAATAAATTGTATGGTTTTTTATTTGTGTTGTGATTACATCCCATGAATCTTAGAAATTTCACAACTTTGAAACATGAGAAAAAAATCTGATTTTTGAAAATCAAATTTCAAGAATGTGGATATTTTGAATTTTAGATTTAAATTTGATTAAATATTATATAATTTATCTGAAAACATGAATAAATGTGATTATTCCACAATAAAATTTCATGAATTGAAATATTTAACTAATTTAAATTTGACTTTGTTGAAATTGTAGATATTCTACATTACATTTTAAGGAAGTTATTCATTTAATGTTAATGATTCACAAGTTTTCTACAAAACAATATTTTTGTGAATAGCAATGTGAATAAATAACCCTACTTCTAGTAGTGCTTGAATCCATTAAGAGGGAAAGCCATCCCTTTAAGTACCCCCAAGCCCTAACCAAAGATACATGAGGGGTCTTGAGCATCATTTAACAACTTTAAACAAAAATAGCTTCACAAACAACATACATTCAACACATTCAGCATAACCAAAATCACACATAATCAAGTTAATAACTTATAAATGACACAAAAGTTTGAAATCAAACCAAATAGAGAAATGGCTATGGGAGTGAAACTCCTTATGCCTCCTAAGTGAAGTTGGAGTTTCACCCTTAGCCTCAAAGTGTACAAAACAATCAACAAAAAAGTGTTATCTCACCCTTGGAAGCATGCAGCAAAATAACCATGATTTCCTTTTCACTCCCCATAGGTGAAACTGTCAATAACACTCCCACAAAATTCATTACTCATAATACTCCCCTTTACCTCCACAATGGTCCCATAAGGATTTTTCCCACACTCAAATTAAGGGCTACTACCCAACCACACACAAGCATAATCACAAGACTTAAACAAATTTATCAAGCACAAAATTTCATATAAATAAGTATAATAATGAAACAACAAAGGTGGAGAGCCTACCTCTCCATCAAGTGCCAACAAAACTCCATAAGTCTCTTTTAATTCCAAGCCTAGTAATTTCAGAAAAACTCTCCAACAAGCTCCAAATCCCAAAAGTGCAAAAGGAGAAACAAAAAGGAAAAAGTAACCCCCATTCATATTAAAATTCATCAATAAATAGAAATGGAATGTGAGGATGATGAGGTGGCTCCAAGTAGGATGCCACATTAGCATTCCTCCATTCCCACACTCAAGTCAAAACACCATGCCCAAGAAAATAAATGAACTTGTAAGGACTATGAAAAATCACATGGCTCACAAACTTGCACACCATGTTTTCTAAGGACACAATTAATTGATGTGGAAGGAAGTGCAATTATTTTCTCTCTTTAATGCCCACATATTTACCTACATGAACACAAGACAAAACAAAGGTTAAAAAAGAAAAATTATGGAATTTTTTTTTTGAAGAATGAAAGCGACGATTAGCTATACCCTTGGTTAAGAAACAATCTTCACAAAATTAAATAGATAATAATATTCATCCTTCACTCAAGTTTAAAAAATTCATTTCCATAATCCGTAATTACTTTAGTAAAGTGGTTCCTAAAGTCATTCAATAATTTATTATAAAAACACTAATTCTAATTTTCTCTTCCATTTACACAATACTATTAAATTAAATTCCTACAATGAATATTGCTTAGCTAGAAAAAGGGGGTAAGTTTGAGTTAATTAAATACAAGGTTTGAGGGGACTTTTATAAAATAAAACACCATCTAATAAATGTTATAAACCTAAATTAATCCCTACACCACTCAACAAGCCCCATTCAATCTTGACCCAAGCATTTCTTTTAAAATAATCTCACCTACCCCTCACCGAAGTTTTGTATGGAACGTTCTGGATGGGATTAATCTAAGCCATTGGCTCAAGAAATCCCTAAACAACCCTAAACATATCTATGAAATCTTTTATTCATTCCATTTACCAATTTTTTCATTTTTGTTTTGTGGGTTACAGGAAGGAGAAAGAGAAGGAAGCCATGGAAAAGGAGGATAAATCTTGGGGATGGATACACACAACTCCAAATCTATATCATTTTTATTTTGCTTGTAATTCTAATCTACCCTATTGTAGGTTTTGTTTGAAAATTTTATTTTGTTGTAAATTTGGTTCAATGAAAATTCCCATTTGGGTATATGGCTTTTGCCCAATAGATTTGGTTTTTTTTTGGTAGTATATACACTCTTCATCATATATGTATATATATATCTGTGTGTGTGTGTGTGTGTGTGTGTGTGTGTGTGTGTGTGTGTGTGTGTGTGTGTGTGTGTGTGTGTGTCTGTGTGCAAAGAACTTACTCTGAAGGGAAGTGGCATGTTTTTTTTTATTATTATGGGCAAATAGTTTTTTGAAAGGGACTATACCCTTTAACAAAGGGAAGCGGCACGTTATGCTATTAGTATTAACCCAATTAATATATTAGAACATGGATAGCCAACTTGTGGCTAACATAATCTCTTATCATGTCATGTCATATTTATATATACTTTCATATATTTAGTGGGTCAGACTCACTACTTTGCATAATGTAGTAGGGTATATACATAGGAATTAGAAAGTAGGATATTATCATCATATTGAAAAATTAGTCTTATCATATACTTTGGAAGTTTCCTCCTCAAAACCTTAAGTCATTCTACTTATATACTATGATCAATTCTCTATATTTTGATCTTATTTAGTGTTACTGAGATTCAGATCTATCTAAATAATTTCATTTCACGTTCTTAATACATTATTGTCACTAGTTACGCACAAATTATTTCCTTGTTTGGTTGTGTTATTTGCCTCCTTAATTATGATTTATTTTTTATGTCTAGTGATTTAGTGTTTTTTTTTATCAACACATATGGAGTGACATTCTATTATAATATATTGAAGAGTATTTCCTTCTCAGTCATTTTCATTTTTTTAATGAATAATTTTGTAATTAGAAAAAAATATTATACATTCTCTAATAAAAAAAAAATTAAAAACAGGATATACACTATAATATTTGTGTTAATTCTCTTCTTCAATCTTTTATTAGTTGCAAAATCAAGTCAGAATGTATTGTGCAATTAATCTCTATATTTTCCTAGATATTATCTCACTGACATATCTGATTTGTAATTAATTGTGACTGCTGCACATTTACTTTTTGGTGAAACATTCTCCCGGATTATCTCTTGTCAAAGATTTTGTGTTGACTTGCAAGGCAAGTTTTTTGTGTAGGTTTTTATTATCAATGCATTATGTTTTATTGAAAATTAGTAAGAAGAGTAAGAAGAGCAAGAAGTAGGAAGAAGAAGACAGAAGAAGGAGAAAAACCAGATTTAGAAGAAGGAGAAAAGTGCACAGTTCCAGCTCAAGTCTGGACTTTTTTTATTGATAGAAAAATTTCATTTCTCAACTGTTATTGTATGCATGAATGTTTTTTGTGCAGCTGTAGCTGTTGTTCATTCCTCAAATATTTATATGTATTGTTGAAGCAATTTGATACCCAGATCTGTGTTATTTGTAGCCAAGTGTTTTATCTTCTTTTTGCTGTTATAAATTTTTGTACCTTCTCTTTTCCCTCATTCTACATCCTTTAAATCCACTACAATTTTTTTTCTATTACTATCTGAAGATTCTGTAGATTCTGTAGACTCTACAGTTTCTGTAGATCCTTGTATTCCCTTCATCTGGTATCAGAGCCAGGCTAAACCCTTCTTCTATTTCATTTCTGGTTTTTTAGTTTTTCATTTGATAGCCATTAATGGCGTCTATGTCTGGTGCATCACTGGTTAGTGTGCAAACTCTAATTTTCACAGGAAAGAACTATGAGTATTGGTCTTTGACCCTGAAAGCTTTTTTCGGTCTCAAGACTTTTGGGAAATGGTTGAAAATGGGTACTAGGAACCATCAGACCAGGTAGAATACAATGCTCTTACACAATCTTAAAAGGACATCTTGAAGGAACAGAGGAAGAAGGATGGGAAAGAACTGTTTTATATCCATCAAGCAATGCATGAGAGCATACTCCCAAGAGTTGTAGCAGAAAAACAAGCCAAGGAAGAATGGGACACACTCCAGATTATGTATCAAGGTATGGACAAGGTTAAAACTGCTAAATTACAGGTCCTTAGAAGAGAATTTGAAAATTTATCAATGAGAAACTCAGATTCAGTAGAATCTTTATTTACTCATGTTGTTGGTTTGATAAATCAAATCAAGTCCCATGGAGAGGTCATAGAGGATAGGAAGGTTTTTGAGAAGGTACTTAGAAGTCTCCCTACTAAATTTGATCCCATAGTTGTGGCTCTAGAGGAAACCAAAGATTTGAGCTAGTTTAATGTTGATGAACTACATGCCTCGCTTATCAATCATGAATATAGATTGAATAGATCAAATAGTTCAGTTAAAAATGTATTTTCATCTCAGATTTCTGTAAATCATGGAAGAGGAAGGAGGATTTTCAGTCCTAGAGGAAGAGGGAGAAGTACTCCTAGAAGTGGACGTAGTAGCAGTCCTGCAAATGCTGGTGGTAGAGGTCAAAATTAAAATTTTAATCACCCAAGTGGCCAAATATTTGACAAATCACACATTCAATATCACTATTGTAAGAAGTTTGGGCATTATGCTCATGAATGCAAGAAAAAATAGTATGACCAGCAGAAGCAAGGTCAAAATAAGTCAAGTAGCACACCCTCAGGTAGCATGTTCATTGCATACATGAAGATTGCTGAAGAAATCCCTACAAACTCTCCAGTTGAGTGTAATGTTGTTCAAGAAAGCCCATGTGACATATGGTATTTAGATTCACACTACAATAAACACATGACAGGTAATAAAGATTTGTTTTCTAGCTTGGATAAATCAGTTCAAACCGATGTTACACTTAGTAACAACAACAAAGTCACTGTTTTGGGTAAAGGTACGGTTAATATTCTAACCAAAAAGGGGGAGAAGAAATTTATGCCTGATGTATATTATGTTGCTGGTCAAAAACACAACTTGATGAGCATTGGACAGCTGATACAAAAGGGATATAGAGTGTACATGGAAAACAATGAGTGTGTTATTTTGGACAAGTTTCCAAGTAATGTGCTTATTACCAAGGTACAAATGATTGCAAACCCAATCTTTCCATTAAAAATAAGGCCGGATATGAAAGGAAAAACAGCTCAAGCTGTTCATGAGACACATACTGTCAATTCTAGAGTAGTTTTTAATGTAGAAGATATAAAATCAGCAGTAGCCAAAGACAGCTACAGAAAATTTCAACACAGTTACGGAAATGTTCAAAACAGCCACAAAAAGGTTCAAGACACCTACGAAAATGTTCAAGACAGCTACAAAAATGTTCAAAACAACCACAAAAAGGTTCAAGATAGCTACGGAAATGTTCAAGACAGCTACGGAAATGTCCAAGACGGCTACGAAAATGGCCAGAACAACTCGAAAGAGGAAAATGATGTTTCTATAGAAACTCAAGCAGTGTTTCAATTAGTGGTAAAGGATGATTCTTGGCTATGGCATTTTAGATTTGGAAATTTATATTTTGGAGCACTGGAACTACTTCATATGAATAATATGGTAAAAGGTTTTCCATTAATTGAGAAACTGGAAAGTGTTTGTGAAGGATGTATTATGGGAAAACAACATAGAGATTCATTTCCAATTGGCAAGGCAAATAGAGCTATAGCTCCACTTGAGATTGTGCATTCAGATATTTGTGGGAAAATGCAAACACCATCTATAGGAGGCTGCACTTATTTTATTACTTTTATTGATGATTTCACAAGAAAAACTTGGGTTTATTTCTTGAAACACAAATCTGATGAATTTTCTTATTTCCAACAATTCAAGGCACTTGTGGTGAATTTATAAATTTTTGCAGATCTCATGGCATACACAAGCAATTTACAACCCGTTATACACCTCAGCAAAATGGTGTGGTGGAGAGGAAGAACCGAACCATTATGGAGATCGATCATAGCATGATGGCAGCCAAACATCTACCAAATGAATATTGGGCTGAGGCAGTGGCAATTGCTATTTACATCATGAATAGGTGCCCAACAAAGAGTGTAATAAACAAAGTCCCTCAAGAGGCTTGGACAAGAAGGAAATGTAGTGTTTCTCATATGAAGGTATTTGGATGCATAGCATATGCACATGTTCCATATGAGTTGAGAAGGAAGTTAGATAATAAAGGAAAAAAATGTATATTTTTTTGTTACTCAGAGGAATCAAAAGCATATAAGTTGTTTGATCCTATCAATAGGAAAGTTATAATCAGCCGTGATGTTCAGTTTGTGGAGGATGAAGAATGGGATGGAAGCATAGAGAGGACTGTCATAATTGCAGCTGCTGTCCCAAATGATAATATGGTGGATGAAGTGTTTCCAACACCAAATATAACTCAAACAGTAGCTCCTTCCAAACCCAGGATGGTACCACACGTTGTAGCTCAAGCTACACCTTCATTCACACCAAGGAGATCTTTAAGGTTGCTGTCCACACCAATAGGAAAGCAAACTTCACAAGCATCTACATTGGAATCTACATCAATCGGTATCCTTGGAGCAGCACCATCTAGATATTATGTATGGTGTAAGCCTGATTTCAATGTTTATGGAGTCTCCAAAAGACTCACATTGGCAGGCGGGTAAGAGGATATTGAGGTATGTAAGTGGTACAAAGGATTTTGGTATATTGTATTCCACTTCAGATGATTTCAGTCTTGTTTGGTACAATGATAGTGATTGTGGGGGTATCATAGATGATAGGAAAAGTACTTCTTGGTATATCTTTCACTTTGGTATAGGTGTTGTGTCATGGGCATAAAGGAAACAACCCATTGTGACCCTTTCTTCAGCTGAAGCTGAGTATGTGGCAGCCACTAGTTTTGTGTGTCAAGTTGTTTAGATGTGAAGGATGTTGAAAGATTTGATGTGTGATCAAAATGAAGCCACTATAGTATTCTGTGATAACAGTTCAGCCATATCATTATCTTAAAATCATGTGTTTCATAAGAGAACTAAGCATGTTGATACGAGGTATCATTTTATCAGAGAGCTTGTAAGCAACAAAGAAATTTGTCTTGATTTTTGTAGGTTTGAAGATCAGATGGCTGAAATATTTACAAAAGCATTGGAAAAAGACACATTTAATTTTTTACGAAGTGGCTTAGGAGTTTGTGACTTTGCATAAGTTAGCAGCTCCGAAAAACTGTCAGTTAGCTACGGAAATGCTACAACAGTATTTGAACAAACGTGATTCATATTTCTAATGATCTGTAGCAATTCATAATTAAGGGGGGGTGTTGGAAAATCAAGTCAGATTTTATTGGGCAATTAATCTCTATCTTTTCCCAGATATTATCTCACTGACATATCTGATTTGTAATTAATTGTGACTGCTACACATTTAATTTTTGTTGAAACATTCTCCCTGATTATCTCTTGTCAAAGATTTTGTGTTGACTTGCAAGGAAAGTTTTTTGTGTAGGTGTTTATTATTAATGCATTATGTTTTATTGAAAATTAGTAAGAAGAGTAAGAAGAGAAAGAAGCAGGAAGAAGAAGACAGAAGAAGGAGAAAAACCAGATTTAGAAGAAGGAGAAAAGTGCGCAGTTCCAGCTCAAGTATGGACTATTTTTGTTGATCTAGAAAAACTTCATTTCTCAGTTGTTATTGTATGCATGAATGTTTTGTGTGCAACTATAGCTGCTATTCATTCCTCAAATATTTATATGTATTGCTGAAGCAATTTGATGCCCAGATCTGTGTTATTTACAGCCAAGTGTTTTATCTTCTTTTTGCTGTTATAAATTTCTATAGCTTCTCTTTTCCCCTGTTCTACATCCTTTGAATCCGCTGCATTTTATTTTCTATTGCTATCTGAAGATTCTATAGATTCCATAGACTCTGCAATTTCCGTAGATCCTCATATTCACTTCATCTGGTATCAGAGCCAAGCTAAACCCTTCTTCTATTCTATTTCTGGTTTTTTAGTTTTTTATTTGACAGCCATTAATGGCTTCTATGTCTGGTGTATCGCTGGTAAGTGTGCAAACTCTAATTTTCACAGGAAAGAACTATGAGTATTGGTTAAGAAACAATCTTCAAAAAATTAAAAAAATAATAATATTCATCCTTCAGTCAAGTTTAAAAAATTCATTTCCATAATCCGTAATTACTTTAATAAAGTGGTTCCTAAATTCATTCAATAATTTATTATAAAAAGACTAATTCTAATTTTCTCTTCCATTTACACAATACTATTAAATTAAATTATTATAATGAATATTGCTTAGCTAGAAAAAGGGGTTAAGTTTGAGTTAATTAATTACAAAGTTTGAGGGGACTTTTATAAAATAAAACACCATCTAATAAATGTTATAAACCTAAATTAATCCCTACACCTCTCAAGTGGCCCCATTCAATCTTGACCCAAGCATTTCATTTAAAATAATCTCACCTAAAAATCACCTAAGTTTTGTATGGAACGTCCCTAGCCATTGGATGGGTTCAATCTTATCCATTGGCTCAAGAAATCCCTAAACAACCCTAAACATATCTATGGAGTCTTTTATTCATTCGATTTACCCATTTCTTCATTTTTGTTTTACGGGTTAAAGGAAAGAGGAAGAGAAGGAAGCCATGGAAAAGGAGGATAAATCTTGGGGATGGATACACACAACTCTAAATCTATATCATTTTTATTTTTCTTGTAATTCTAATCTACCCTATTCTATGTTTTGTTTGAAAATTCTATTTTGTTGTAAATTTGATTCAATGAAAATTGCCATTTGGGTATATGGCTTTTGCCTAATAGATTTTGTTTATCTTTGTAGTATACACACTCTTATACACACTCTGATATATGAATTGGGTTAATACTAATAGCGTAGCGTGCCCCTTCCCTTCAGAGTAAGTTCTTTGCGCTCGTGTGCGCGCGCACACACACACACAAACACATACATACATAGATACATACATAGATACATACATATATATACATATACATATATATACATATACATATATATACATACATATATATACATACACACACACACACACACACACATACACACACACACACACACACACACACACACACACACACACACACATATATATACATACATATATATATGTATATATACATACATATATGTATGTATGTATGTATGTATGTATGTATATGTCTCTATGTGTGTGTGTGCGCGCACAAAGAACTTACTTTGAAGGGAAGGGGCACGTTACGCTATTAGTATTAACCCAATTCATATATTAGAACATGGATAGCCAACTTTTGGCCAACATAATCTCTTATCATGTCATCTCATATTTATATATGCTTTCATATACTTAGTGGGTCGGCCTCACTACTTTGCATAATATTGGAGTAGGGTATATAGATAGGAATTAGAAAGTAGCATATTATCATCATATTGAACAATTAGTCTTATTGTATACTTTGGAAGTTTCCTCCTCAAAACCTTGAGTTGTTCTACTTATATACTATGATCAATTCTCTATATTTTGATATTATTTAGTGTTACGGAGATTCAGATCTATTTAAATAATTTCATTTCACGTTCTTAATACATTATTGTCACTAGTTACGCACAAATTATTTCCTTGTTTGGTTGTGTTATTTACCTCCTTAATTTATGATTGATTTTTTACGTCTCGTGATTTAGTGTATTTTTTTTATCAACACATATGGACTGACATTCTATTATAATATATTGAAGGGTATTTCCTTCTCAGTCATTTTCATTGTTTTAATGAATAATGTTGTAATCAGAAAAAATTATTATACATTCTCTAATAAAAAAATTTAAAAACAGGATATACACTGTAATATTTGTGTCAATTCTCTTCTTCAATCTTTTATTCTCGAATCATCTCGTCTTGAAAGGATGACAAATAGCTTCTACAATTATCTTCCAAATTGTTTTTTATCCAACCTTTGTTTTAGTCTCAATTTTGCATTAATGAAAATTATCATTGCCGGCAATTTGGATCATTACAGCATTCGTTATGCTTGACTAGAATAATCCAACAGCATAAACATGGGAAACCGTCGTAAACATCATCAACATGAGCATAATCAGTGAGGGAAGTTTGATTGGCCGGAGCAGCGGCAGGAGCAGTGGCTATTTGAGTTGTCCATGGTTCTGAAAAATACAAAACATTTGAATATTATTATATTTTTGTTTGGGATGCTAATGAATTTGCAGCCTGAATGACTTTGATACTGTTAGGAAACCAGACACGACAATAAAGAATCAAAAAGTTGAATATCAAAATACCAGTTTTAGTAACATAGAATTTTAATTAAAAAAATATCAAACATGCAAGAATTGAAATATGAAATTCACGTAAGAAAATTCTGGCTCAATGTTTAGGGAAATATCCACAGTACAATATATCAAGCTTTATGAAATCAAGATGAAAAATGTACATATGAACTCGTTATGATCTATCTGAACTCTCCACAATAATAAATACACCTAATTAGTAACATAGAATTTTAATAAAAAAAATAGATATCAAAATACCAGTTCTAGTAGCATAGAATTTTAATAAAAAAAGATGATCAAACATACAAAAATCGAAATATGAAATTTATGTGATAAAACTCCAGCTGAATGTTTAAGGAAATATCTACATTACAATATATCAAACTTTATTAATTCAAGATGAACAAATTACATTACTCTTATTCCTCTCATTCCTATCATAACTATTAGTCTCGCCTGATCAAGGAGTTGAAAAACAAGTGGTTAAGTAACTGTGGATGAGATTATACCTTGCACATGCTATGATCTGCACAACTGCCACAGATCCCATTTGTTTTTCAACTCCTTGATCAGGCGAGTACATTATATCTAACATATACTTAGATAAAATAATGACACACTAAACATCACAACGGAAGAGGACTATCTATATATAGGAGAAATATAATGAAAAATCATTTCACCTGATCGGATGGCAGAAGACGGTGAAAGCAGGAGTAAAAGATAACATAAAACAATAAATATCAGTCTTATTCCTCTCACAATAATCATTGTTCTTCTTCTTCTGTTTCTCTGCTCCACATACACTTAATTATTTTACATTGTAATATGCTAATATATTTATACTTCACATTTATTCTTATTTATCTCGCCCGATTTTACAGGATTCGATCATATCTAGTAACATTACCGGAAAACAGTTAATACTATCCCCGAATGCTACGAAATTGTGCAACAAAATTATGATATTTACCAGCATTAGAAAGAAACCGTTAAGCCTGCATAGCAAGAAATCTTCAAACAAAATCAAAATATCGCCTCAATTGAATTCCCTCTACTAATACATTAATTCCTCGTTAAAATTTAATCATATCTAGCCAAGCATAGGTGGGTAAAAATATTTTTACCTTATCAGCTTTAAAGGTGTGGTAAACCTCTACACTTCAGAAGTTATATTTGTTTTTCAAATTATTAAATTTCAGTTTATAATTTATAAAAAATAAAATAAACATGGTAATATATTGAAAATTTTAAAATAATAATAAAAAAAGATCTATTTCAAATATATCAATTTTAAATAATGGATTCTATATATAAGAATTATTATCCACATGTTGCGGAAAATGATCATTACTGTAAATTGTGGTTATGCAATTGCCTCCTATGTAAAATGGTGGAAGAGCCATTGTTCCAAATAGGGGTCACTTCATCTCTAGGAGATGGTTGAAGCCGTCTTTATCAATCTTCCTTTTCTTTTAATGTTTTGTTGGACTCTTTGTGATGCTTTCAAGTAGTTGCTTGTTCTTTCTTTACGCATGCTAAACAAAGAGATGCTTACAAATGTACATAAGAACCCAAACCCGTATTTTTATGGAGGTAATGAAGTTGTGCACAAGCTCCTGTTCATAAACCTCTTGTGAGCTTATTGGTTTTTCCCGACTTGGTAACTTCATACTAGTCATCTATCTTTTATGTGCTTAGTTTCTCTATTTTCCCACTTAATCAAGTACTATCTTTGCGCTCTACCGCCTATTTTCATACCAGTCTATGTATCCATTACTATCTCAACTTATTTTCTTAACTTCGTACGAAACTATTGTATATGATCTACACTTGTAGAAAATAAACTTGCTTCTTCACATCTCTCATGTTCCTCAAAGCAAGGGTAAAAATATTATACCTTGAAGATATATGATACATTCACCCATAAAGTAGATCTATCTCATTAAATTCACTTAGAATCTCTTCAAAAGACCAATCTTCTTCCACTTGAGCTTGATGTATATTCATTTCAAGAACCTCTCCTAACATAAATGTGTAAGAACCAAGTCACCTACTTTGAACTCTCGTTCTCTTCTTGACTGACCAATCTTTTTTTATATATCATTACACGCTAGCTCCTCTTCCAATTTCTTCTTTTTATGTGATTTACTTCATTAATACACAATACTGCAAAATCATCTGCTTCATCACTTATTCTTCTCATAGTTGTTATAGTTCATAATTCACAAATACGACAATGGATGCAACCACACACCACCTAAAATAAAATTATTATTGTACTTGTGTTTAATGAGATATATGTAGTGGCATATCCCATTGTTTGGCATTATCTATTACCTAGAATCTTAATGATTTACCAAGGATATAGTTCACTTGCTCTCTTGGACCATCCAATTAAGATTAAATGCTAAAGAAATTTCTAATATTCTACTAAAATTTGTTGTCTTAACGTTGTTTGAAATTGACCAAAAAATATTATATATTTATGTGAGACTATGGTTTTATCTAAAACATGCTATCTTATCAATTCATCAAATACAAATATTACAATTTATAAAAAATAAAATAAACAAGGTAATTTATTGCAAAATTTAAAATATTAATAAAAAAAGATCTATTTCAAATATGTCAATTTTAAATCATGGATTCTATATAAAAGAATTATTATCCACGTGTTGCGGAAAATGATCATTACTGTAAATTGTGGTTATGCAATTGCCTCCTATATAAAATGGTGCAAGAGCCATTGTTCCAAATAGGGGTCACTTCATCTCTAGGAGATGGTTGAAGCCGTCTTGATCAATCTTCATTTTCCTTTAATGTTTTGTTGGACTCTTTGTGATGCTTTCAAATAGTTGCTTGTTCTTTGTTTACGCATGCTAAATTGTCGTCAAAGGAAGCATATTGTACAAACAAAGAGATGCTTACAAATGCACATAAGAACCCAAAACCGTATTTTTATGGAGGGGATATTGTTCATAAATCCAAATGCTCCCTCATCAAACACCTAAGGTAATGAAGTTGTGCACGAGCTCCTGTTCATAAACCTCTTGTGAGCTTATTGGTTTTTCCCGACTTGGTAACTTCATACTAGTCATCTATCTTTTATGTGCTTATTTTCTCTATTTTCCCACTTAATCAAGTACTATCTTTGCGCTCTACCGCCTATTTTCATACCAGTCTATGTATCCATTACTATCTCAACTTATTTTCTTAACTTCGTACGAAACTATTGTATATGATCTACACTTGTAGAAAATAAACTTGCTTCTTCACATCTCTCATGTTCCTCAAATCAAGGGTAAAAATATTATACCTTGAAGATATATGATACATTCACCCATAAAGTAGATCTATCTCATTAAATTCACTTAGAATCTCTTCAAAAGACCAATCTTCTTCCACTTGAGCTTGATGTATATTCATTTCAAGAACCTCTCCTAACATAAATGTGTAAGAACCAAGTCACCTACTTTGAACTCTCGTTCTCTTCTTGACTGACCAATCTTTTTTTATATATCAATACACGCTAGCTCCTCTTCCAATTTCTTCTTTTTATGTGATTTACTTCATTAATACACAATACTGCAAAATCATCTGCTTCATCACTTATTCTTCTCATAGTTGTTATAGTTCATAATTCACAAATACGACAATGGATGCAACCACACACCACCTAAAATAAAATTATTATTGTACTTGTGTTTAATGAGATATATGTAGTGGCATATCCCATTGTTTGGCATTATCTATTACCTAGAATCTTAATGATTTACCAAGGATATAGTTCACTTGCTCTCTTGGACCATCCAATTAAGATTAAATGCTAAAGAAATTTCTAATATTCTACTAAAATTTTTTGTCTTAATGTTGTTTGAAATTGACCAAAAAATATTATATATTTATGTGAGACTATGGTTTTATCTAAAACATGCTATCTTATCAATTCATCAAATACAAATATTACAATGTGTAATGTATAAGTTTCTTTCTTAAGGAATTTGACTCAAAATTGTGCGATATTGGAAAATATATCCATAATCACAAAAATAAAATCATTATCGTTTGAGTCCTTGATAGCCAAAAATCAAACTCACACTTTTGTCTTCCCATGGCCTCTCCGAATTTTTGTAAAGGTTGGTATAAACCCTAGTAATTTTACTTTCACCCTTAGCGTATTTGAAAAATTGGCATTGCCAATATTAAACCCTCATTGTGATGCATTAGAGTTTTTTAATACAAATGTTATCTGATAAGACACCAATATGTTTTTCTCTTATAAAGTTCTCCTTCATTGATTTTTTAAGTATATATAACCATTACCCGTTTTACAACAAAGCCATCATGCAATAACTATTCTTTCGATGGATTTCTAACCATGTTGGTCATGTAAATGCATGATACATGTGCATTTCAAAAATCGAACTCTTCCTCATACAAATACTTCATTGAGTTAAACCTAATAAATTCTAATCTCATATCATTAATCATTCACCATAAGAACAAATTACTCAAAGAATTTGCATCTTTGTTTAAATGACCCCTTATATGTCTTAAAATAAATGGGCGTACTAGAAGAAGCTCAATTGACTTCATGTGACATTGATTCAACATACCTTCTAGGATATTTATGAATTGTAGTCTTAGGTAATGAGTGTACAACAAAAAATGTTTAATGAAAAAATAGCACCTCCACTTCTTGACACATTTGATCATTGTATATAATAATTTATTTATTTTTAGATACGGTAAGAAATTGATTTTGAGGGTCCCTAAAAACCATCAAAATACGTAGGAGAAAAATATTTTACAATGAGGAATAATATAAATGACCTCTACCAACGGTCAGAAAAGAAAAACCAAAGCTAATGTAAGCTAGACCTAAAGACAGGTCAAGGAGACTTGATCCAACACAAAGATAGAGCATTACATTAAGACTTGCCACTAGAATCCACCAAAGAACGACTTTACATAACACAATTAGTATTTACATATTTATGTTTCTTATGATGGACCTTACTCCACCCATCACTGTTATTCACAGGGGGAGATGATCTTATCAAATCTCTATCATGAAACTCACCCCCTCCAGGCCCAAGGATCACCTCCAATTTTCCATCCAAATTATTAGCTAATTTTGTTACAAGTAAAGGGATATTACCCCATGATTAAGAGAAATGTGAATAATAGGTTTTCAATCTAATTGTTATTGTAGCAGAAAATTAATAATAATTAAGTACAAAACTTAACTCAAGTAGACTAGGCAGTGAAATGTGAATCCCTACTTGCAAGGAAGAGAAAGAGGGACTTATCTGATTTTTAGTGGAATTTGAACTATGTTGAAGTGTTGACTTGGTGAACAAAAAGGTAGGACCCTCACACAGAGACCCCAAAAAAGGAAAATCTAGAGGAGCAGGTTGTACATAGGTGCCTAGAAAGGCGTAGGGGCGCCTAGGGATGCTACAGATTGAAAATAAGCACATGTGACTATGAAATTTCTAATAAACTCATTTTTCTAGGTCATGATTTGTTCCCTGACATTCACTTTTGGTCACTGTGAAGTCGCACTATGATCGCCAAACACTTTGGAAACCTACAATGAACTAATGACCTATAAAACCCTGAAATAGAAATCAATCCTGAAAAAGAAAGATACAGAATGAGGGGTCTAACTTTTCTCAGATGTCACAATGGTGATTTTACAAATAAGTGCTATAGTACATCTCAGACCCAATCTAGTTCTATTTGTGTGTGTGCGGAATTGTTCCCTAGGTGGATCTTTTGTCTGTCGCACTTGGATAACGAGAAAATAACTAGATGTAAAAAAATGTAATAGATGTGTACATGGAATAGATTAGACTTCCCTTCTATTAACTATACACAGAATCATGCAGTCACTTTCCCTTGAATGGATGCTAGAATGGATTTTTGATGCTCTTGAATAGCCTTTGGATGTAACCTTAGGAAGTGATAGCTAATGCTTTTTGTTTGTTCCTTTATTATGATCACATAACTTTATATTTAGATGATTCTCTTGCTTGAATTTTGTAACTAACCTAAAAAATTATGACTACCAAAAATATAAGATGCTCAAATTGCTAGAAATAACCCAAAATATGTGAGAAAAGTATAAAGAGGTCAGGGGTTCTCAAAGGGGACATGAGAACCTAGCGCTAGAATCCTAGTTGGGCGCTAGTGTCCAAGATGAGAAATGCAAAGGAGTAAAAATTCAAACTGAACAAAGAAGAGTGTAAGACCAAAAGTGGCAGTAGAAATAAAGAAAAGATTTCCAAAGACATAGGTTCATTAGTATGTTTCTTGCATAGGAATCATATGAATAGTAGTATTCAATCATGACTAGATAATTACCCAAAGTGTGTCATTTTATGTCTACATTTCCCCCCACTTTATTTTGGTGAGTGAAATTTTTATAACATAAAGTAGATAGACTTGTGTACATGATAACCATAAAGATCGATGGGAAAAAGTGTGTCAAGAGACAAAGAAAACTGTGGAGTGAAAACAATATGGACCATGGAGACTAAAGATGAGAAAGTGCAAAATTTGATGAGATTATTACCCTAGGGTATAAACACATGATGTAGATTGTTGCCGATGTGCCTATTGTTGATGTCGATTGCTGATGTGTGTGATGTTTTTATCAATGTTAAGTGATGTTTACTTCCACTTCCCATATGGATGGACCTGCAAAAGAGAAGAATGAACAAAGAGTTAAATACACATGTACATGTATAAAAACATATGTAAATAAGTATGAAAAATATTAGAAAGGAACATGTGCACCTGATATTTGATGAAGAAAAGAGTGTAGAAAGGATATTGTATATTTTGTTGACGACTGATTTCTTTTGGTGATCTCATGCAAGTATTTCCGACTACGAGTTTTTTGAGAAATATCACACCAATGAACTTGAAGAAGTGTAGGGAGAAAATTCTTGTGTCATCCTCCAACCTTTAATTGCTTCCCATGAATGCAGAAGACCACTCTAAATGGTGTGTAAAAATATAATCAAGCTCAACAATTTCCAATACAACTAGCGTGCTGACACGAACAATACAGGTAGTATCCCAAGGCCTCATAATCGGAGAGGAATTGCACTATTAACCCGGCTGGTCATCATCACAACACGTGACTAACATACACAACACTATCCCGAGTTACAAATATTGAGTCTTTGTACTTACTAGCACCGTTGAAAATGAAGAATTTTAAGGTGAAAGAAGAGATAACAACAAAGATGATGTGTCTCACAGAAAAATTCAAGATGGAAATTGCAAAATGATTTGCAAACAATTATATCCCAATATGAGCTCCTCATTGCATCTTTGAACACAAGAAGCTTTAAAGCACATGTTGAAGACATACTTAATGACTATGATTTAATGCAAGTAGAAATACTATGCTTGCAAGAAACGCATACCCCGGCCACACAAACACACACACTACAACAACATTTCAATTGCATTTCTATGCATCATGTACATGGAATAATGATCTACATAAAAAAACATATTTCAAATACAAAAACAATTGAATACAAAGAAAATAAGGTAGAAGCGCTACTTGTAACCGTTACCATTCATAACCAAGAAATATCCATAGTAAACTTTTATGCAGCGCCAACTGCATCTATTTTAGATATTCTTCGTGCAATTGGAAAATCCTTAGCAGATACACAAACAAGAAATAACATGCCCATAATAGGTGATTTCAATATTGATATCAGCAAGAAATCAGCAAATGAGACAACACTCATACATCATATGTGAACTCACCAAATGCGCTTCTTCATGTAAAACCAAAGTTCAACTTCAAAACCAGTTATCGACCACATATGGTCTAAAACAAATCCTCGAATGCATCTCATTGTTAGAATAGATACATATTGGAGTGACCATGATACATTATACTTTTCGTTATCCAATTTCCATTAAATCAAAATGCAAATACTACACAATGTCAACAACACCTTGTACAATGCACTTCTCTCCATTGAAACTATACACCACTATAAGGTATGCAATATTAACATCCAAAAGTACAATTATAATCAATTCAATACTAGTGTTTCTTCTATAAAAAATTTACACTTTTTGTGCAATTATAACAACGAACTAAATTGTTCTCATATTGCACTATATACCTTGTTCTCATAAGAGCCAT
This sequence comes from Taxus chinensis, assembly GCA_019776745.2. Classification (NCBI taxonomy): domain Eukaryota; kingdom Viridiplantae; phylum Streptophyta; class Pinopsida; order Cupressales; family Taxaceae; genus Taxus; species Taxus chinensis. The sequence continues at coordinate 109,873,067 of CM034156.1, read as the reverse complement.
GAAACTAGCCTTTGACAACATAGAAGGTCAAGAAGAAGACAAGAGCTGACCAAAAAGGTATGTACAAAACAAACTACATCAACTTTATAGATGATTTCATCGACATACACTGAAATATTCTACATTCTTTGCAGGCAAGCAACATCAACTCCATCCTTCACATCCATTGATGACCTTAATAGTTTCACAATTGGAAACATTTTCCAAGGGGATGTGATCATGGTGTATAAAACTATTGTGCAAAAAGATCATGGAAAACAACTCCTACGAGTAGATCTAACTGAGGAGAAAGCTAAAATGACAGTTACTCTAAATGTTGCCCACAAATTTATCCCAATGCATGAAGACAAAGTTGTGGCTGGAAAAGGGATACAAATCAAAAATTTCAACATTACACCTAAAACCAGTTATGACCATGGAGACTGTGATGTGATCTTACTCCTCAATGAATCCAGCACCGTAGAAAGCACTCTACCGTTTCAATAGAATATAAATTCATTCCAAACATGACTATCAAGCAATTGTTAAACAATACAGAGCCATATGCAGTTGGAACAATTGTTGCAATTGTAACCTCTGTTAAACAAATTAGCCTCCAACTTATCCTAGAAATTAAAGACAGGCCAACAGAAGAAGACACAACAATGGTAAACTCCTAGTATTCCACAAATTTCATATTCTGCATGCTCTTCATTGCATAATACTAAACATTTTTTGCTCTAATTGTAGCTATACCTATTTGGAACGTTTGCACCTCTATTTACAGTAATAGAGGAACAACTACAAAAAAAACACACATTTTATTTGTTCAAAAATGTTGCAAGGCATGGTGGAAATGATAATGACAAAGCCTTGAAGACTACTCAATCGACATTCATCACGCTCTTGAGGATGGAAAAAGCACTACAAGACTTAAAAGAAATGTTAAACACAACTACTGAGGTGAGTTCTATATGAGCAATAAATAACATTTTTCAACGTTATCTCTTTTTATGATCTTTTCTTTCAAATATTCTACCTCTACATTTTCTCATTTACAATTTCTTATCATGCAAGTGCAGGGTACATTGACTATCACCAACATCTACTCCATACCATTTGAGATCATTTGCAATAAATGTAGCTCATCATTGGAAACCTTCCAAACAGTAGACAAACAACTTCTGCAATGTCACATCTACCAACAGCAATGCCCATATAGCTTTAAACACCAACTAATTTGAAACTTGAAATCCAGCAAAAAAAAATATCCAATGCATATTGTCCAATGAACCACTGCAAATGTTGCTTCCTGCACTGGCTAGGGTTTCACATGAGGAGTACTTTAAGAATAATACTGCTATGATTTACTTGCTGCGGGGTTTTCAAGCAACGGGGACATTCACTCTGAACCAAACAAATTCCATTATGGGGCTTCAACTGGAAAAAAACTAAGGTGACTCTTTCAACTACTCTTTGCATAACAAGTTTCTTGTAATCTTCTCCACTTTCAATTTCTTGTCACTTATACTCTATTCTCGATTTTCCGCAGGAACAGAGAAAAGCAACCGACATATTGGACAAAGTCTGCTACTCCAACAAACCACCCATTGTATAGAGACATAATATTTGAACTTGGCACGCACCTCTTCTAAATGTTGTCAGATTTTGAAATCAGAGAGTGTTGTATATTGTTTACATCCTGAATATATAATTTGCCTTTGTACTTCCCACATTACAAGATTTGGTACTGTTGTATCGAATTTCAAGCTATGTAAAGGCCTCCCATATTCAAGAAAAACATTTACAAAAAAAAATGTATTGATCACATCTGTTTTTTCCTATCAAAATTTTGGTATACACTTTTTGTCAAACTTCTTTCATTGACCACAATATATAGATTAAACAGATATTGTTCTGTGCATAATGCTGAAGGAATATTTTACTTTCCATTGTCAGAGTTTTACTATGGATAGTTTTGCTACTTTGAAACAGAAAAACAAAATACGTGATCTGCACTCATAATATTTCTCTTGCCACTTCAAATCTGTTATACATGCAAAAGCTTCTAATCTTTAGTATTTTTTTACGGCCCGCATTTGTTCTTTGGCTACCTGAGAAGTGTTCTTGTACTATGCCTGGGTTCTTATCGCCAAGTTTTCTCATATTCAAATCTTGTCTAATTCATAGATTCAAAATAGTCTCTTATCCTTGCAAAAATAAAATTAGTTCAAAACAGTTTTTATCATGCAATTAACATCTTCTGGAGCTAGCTATTTTATGTTTAGAACTGCGTTCAACAATGTAGGCTGAAAGATCTTCTCTAAGAGAAGTCTATTAAAACTTAAATCTGGCATTTAATTGTAACCATATTTAGAATTTTTTTCAAAGATATATCAGCTGGAAATTATTCCTTATCTTGTCTTATCTTCTCTTTACTCTTACAGAGGACGGTTTGTTAGGAAATAAGGGATAAAATATGCGGAATAATCCCTCACAGAATCGCAACAGTAGAAACTAATATGCAGAAATTATTACAGATCTCAAATAAAATTGCAGAATAAAATAACACAACACAAAGAGACAGTATTTAACGTGGTTCACCCAATTTCGGCTACGTCCACCAAGAATCACTTGCTCAGATTTTATTACAAGCCACCGCTCTCTCAATACAATACCCAGATCTGTTTGGAGCTATGCTCAACAAACTCTACAGAATTCATAGCCGAATTCAAAACACATCTGCAATATATTTGCTTGTCCATCTATCATATGCATAAGACCATATAAATAGACAACTGCTTAAGCAGTTTTACAAAACCGTGGGTATCAAAACCATGGGGAAAAACAAAACTGTCCCATAAACCTATGGGTAACCGAAGAGGCGGTTTTACAAAACAATGGGTACCAAAAAAAACATGGGCCCAAAAACAGCCCATAATGGTTACCCATTACCCATGGGTTAATAAACCACCCATGAAAATTTGCTTCAGGGGCTTCGCCCCCAAACCCCCCTAACCCGCTCACCAGTGAGCGGGACCGCCGTAAAAATACCCGAGTGTAACACATAGAAGGTGTTCCACACTCTAACATGAAAATAGGCTCCACAAACATAACAATCTCCCACCTGGAGACTAATTTCCACTGAGCAAGCTTCTCAACCCTTCACTTTCATCCGCGAAGGCCAACCAAAGCTGAACATAGCTTTAGTTTATCCCTTGTGACCACCTTGGTCATCATGTCTGTAGGATTCTGACTGGTATGAATCTTCTCCAACTTCAACTTATCTTCCTCCAAAGCTGTCCTGATGAAGTGATATCTCAACTGTATATGCTTCATCCTGGAGTGGAAAGCAGAGTTCTTAGCTAGGTGTATAGCACTCTAACTATCACTATGCAGCTTACATTCTTCCTGCTTATGCCCCAATTCCTCAAGCAATTGTTGTAACCAAATCATCTATTTGCTTGCCTCTGTGCCAGCAACATACTCAGCCTCCGTGGTTGACAAAGCCACCAGCTTCTGTAGTCGTGAAATCCAGCTCACTGCTATCCCACCTACAGTGTAAATATAACTTGTTGTGCTCCTCCTGTTGTCTACATCTCCAGCCATATCTGAATCTACATAACCACGTAAAGTGGTGTCTGATCCACTATAGCACAAAACTGTCCCCATGGTCCCTCTCAAATACCGAAGGATCCACTTTACTGCTTACCAATGCTCTTTACCTGGATCACTCATAAATCTACTCACAGCTCCCACTGCATGGGCAATATCAGGCCTAGTGCACACCATAGCATACATCAAACTGCCAACTGCTAATAAGTAAGGTACCTTAGACATCTGGTTTCTTTCCTACTCTGTCATGGGACACTGCTCCTTTGATAACTTGAAATGGCCTGCCAAAGGAGTCCCAACCGGTTTAGCATCCTGCATGTTAAACCTATCCAATACCTTATTAATGTACTCTTCCTAAGATAAAGTCAACTTCCGTTCCTTTCTATCCCGAGTTATCCTCATACCAAGGATTTGTCTGGCTTCCCCCAAATCCTTCATATCAAAGGATTCACTTAGCTGTTTCTTGAGTAATTTTATTTCCTGCATGTTTTTACCTACAACCAGCATGTCATCAACATACAAACACAAGATAATATAACTTCCATCCTCAAATTTCTTTGTATACACACAATGGTCAGAATGACATCTGATATAACCTTGCTCCATCATGAAGCTATCAAACTTCTTATACCATTGACGTGGAGCTTGTTTCAGGCCATACAAGCTCTTCTTCAGTTTGCACACCATCTCCTCTTTACCTTTGACTTCATATCCTTCTGGCTGCTGCATATATAGCTCCTCCAAATCACCATGGAGAAATGCATTCTTTACATCCAACTGTTCTAAGTGCAAGTCTTCTACTGCCACTATTCCAAGAATAGTTCTACTAGAAGTCATTTTTACTACAGGAGAAAAAATCTCATCAAAATCTATACCTTGTTTCTGTGCAAACCCCTTGACCACCAACCGGGCCTTATATATTTTCTTTCCTCCTTCTTCATCTTTAACTCTGTACACCCACTTGTTCTGCAATGCTCTTTTTCCTTCCGATAGCTTCACCAAATCCCAAGTCTGGTTCTCCATGAGAGACTTATGCTCCTCATCCATGGCTTGCTCCCACTTTTTACCGTCATCTACCTGCATTGCTTCATCAAAGCTCTCTGGCTCTCCACTATCAGTGAGTAATAAATAATAAAGAGAAGGAGAAAAACGTTCAGGTTCTTTTCTTACCCTAGAAGACCTCCTCACTGTAGGAGTTTGGGGTTCCTGTTGAGTAGGTTCCTGAACTGATTCATGGGTCACTTTCCCATCTGGAAGATCCTCTACCACTGCATATTCTTTCTTGGATTCTTCCCTGTTTTCCTGCAACTGTTGCTTATACATGACTTTCTCATTAAAGACCACATCCTTAGACCGAATGATTTTCTTGTCTTTAATACTCCAACGTTTAAATCCAAAGTCATCACCACCATAACCAATAAAAGTGCATTTTTCTGATTTAGCCTCTAGCTTGGTCCTATCATCCTTGTCAATATGAACAAACACCTCACATCCAAAGACTCTAAGAAATGAGTAATCAACTTTCTTACCGTACCAAGCCTCCTCAGGTATGCCTCCATTTAAGGCACTTGAGGGTCCTCTGTTTATCAAGTACACAGCTGTGCTCACCGCTTCTGCCCAAAAAGAAAGAGGCAATCCTGCATGTAACCTCATGCTCCTAGCATGTTCCATTATTGTTCTGTTCATCCTTTCTAATACCCCATTCTGCTGCGGAGTTCCTGGAACCGTCTTTTGCCTGCGGATTCCATTCTTAGAACAGTAATAATTAAATTCATTGTTGCAATACTCCCCTCCATTATCTGACCTGAGACATTTTAGCTTAAGACTTATTTCATTCTCTACCAAGGCTTTCCATTTAACAAAAGTGTCAAATACATCATATTTATTTCTAATACAATAAACCCAAACTTTCCTTGTTGCATCATCAATAAAAGTAACATAATAACTTGAACCCCCAAGAGATGATACCTGAGCTGGCCCCCACACATCAGAATGCACCAACTCTAACTTACTCTCTTTCTTTGTAGGTCCAACCTTAAGAAACCTTACTCACTTTTGCACCACCAGAATAATGTAACACGTGCCCCAATGATGATACAGGTCTCCTTGCAAGGTGTTCAGGATCCAGAAAAGCTCTCCAAGTATGCGTTAACATCCCACATGTCCCTCTTAGCCCCTGCATGCTTTTTTGTTCTCTTTTCCCCTCTTTTCCTTTGTGTTTTGTTCTTCAGTTATGAAACCGCTGCCCTACCTGGGAGGCGGTCTTGTGACCACTTCCCAGGTAGGGCGGCGGTCCTATAACTGCCGCCCTGCTCAAGGCGGCGGTCCTTCACGCATTTTCTAGAATTCTCTTTTAATGCGACTCACGTAAAAATTCAACGTTTACCAGCTTTTTTTTTACCGCCTTTGCTTGTATTTATGATTCTGGTTCCCTGGAATAGTGTTTTGGCATTGTTTATGGTTTAAGAGATCAAATTGGTTTTCACCTTTGGGTAAATGGGATTCTATAAATAGCTGGCTTGTGCTCAAGCAAATGGCCCCTCAAATTTTCCTCTGAATTTCTCATTTCAATAGTTTAGCCTTTCATTTTGTTTAGGATTCATAGTTTCATTTGTTAGATGCATAGTTAGCATTGTTTAGCTATCAGAAAGCCACATATTCTCCTTGTGCAAAGTGTTGTTGTCATTTCATCCAAATCAATTGGAGTAGGATAGTTTGATTTCAATAGGAAGCCATTAAAGTTGTAGGTTTTGTTCATCAAACAGGATAGTTTCAGGTGCTGGACGTTTTATGTTGCATGACTCACAATAAATCCCGCTAGGAATTGCATAAGCCAAGCTCTGTACTCTTGCGCTATCCCTCTCCTACTCACATTGTATTCAGTCTGCATCCTAAGCTACCTTTGTTCCAATATCTACTTTTGTTGATGCTAGCATTACACACTTTTCTGGATCCACGTGAGCATGAAGGAATGAGGAGATCACACTGAGGGGACAAGGTCACACACCATCGGATTCGCCACTGTTTTGCAGAATCTAGGTTCTAGCTTTCAAAGTTCTAGTTAAAAGCATATCAAATAAAGTAGTCAATCATTCCATTTCAATTAATTTCACTTTCGATATTTCCAGGGAAGCTGTGGGAATTGATATTTTCTGAGAAATTATGATTCACTCCTCACTTCTGAGGTAGGATCGAGAGTCTTTCAAATAGAGTAGATCAGTGATCAGGTTATTTAGGATAAATCTATAAACTGCACAGATAAGTAGCTACACTCGGTTGCTTTGTTTGTTTTAATTGTGTTATTAGTTTAGTTGTCAATTTTAGATATATTAGATAATTCCCCTTTAAAATTCTGTTCAGTAGTTTATCAATAAATAACAGACTTAGAAATATACGTAGATATATCTTGCATATTTAGTTTATTCTGTCATTAGTTAGCTTTATATCATTTTCTTTTGTATGACAATCACGGGACCTAGAGAGCCCAGAGAATACGTATTCGAGCCAATCGTGCCTCAACCCAATCTCGTCATAGCAATAACTGATATAGATCAGAATCTTAGGATCCAAGTCTTCCGAACAACAGCAGACTTGCAACAGATCAGCTCACAGTTAAGCAGGTTAAACATAGAAGACAACCAAGCGTACACGTTTTGGTCAAATCAGCCAAACTACAGATTACCCTAGATAAATATCCGCATGACTGTAGAAGGGCTTGAAAGAGAGAAAACGTTCGGTTGTGATCCTTTGGTCCCACAGCCAGATGCAGGAGACACTCTCACAGACATAGATACTAGCTTAAGGATTCAGGTTGCAAGAACGCCTATAAGATACTCAGAAAAGATTACACAACTGTTAATTCTGAATGTAGAGGCCGAAAAAGGCATACGACTATTGGATACTAGGGATTAGGGACTGATTCTGCACATGACCATAGCAGGTCCACAGCAACCATGAATCTACGGTTGTGACCCACAAATCCCACAACCCAATGAATCCACAGGTGAATCAGACATAGATGCTGGCTTACACACATTAGTATTCAGATCTACTCCACTTCCACCTATCATCATCACACAGTTATCCTTGTTAGACATAGAATCTAACAAAGCTAAGGATTTCTAGACTAGACCAGAGAATCACCCATAAGAGCCAACTATATCCATCATCTATCTTATGACCCTGTCTGGAGACATACACGAAACAATCCCAGGTCATTTTCCACGTATCCCACAACCCATAGATCGAATCACGCCAGAGCTCGATATTGATTGGAGCCTTCGAGCAGTCATCCTCACCGATCAATCTGTCATGCTAGTCCAGGTTAGAAGGGCCTTCTTTGCCTTAGATTCACAGATTCCACTGGTGCGCGTCGAAGACATAAGATTTCCTAACTAGTTTTTCTGCATCCCACGCGTATTCCTTCCCCACCGGCTGTCTCGGCACGACCTCGGGAGGTCAGGTGCGAGGAAAAGGTACTTGTAGATTCTCATGCTCGCTTGTCACTTTTCCATCGTACAAAATTGGTGAACCCGACGTGAAACAAACAACTATTTCACCTTCTATACCTCATTAAGCCTTCACATCAGCTTCACCAACAAAATTGGTGAACCCGACGTGAAACGAATAACTGTTTCACCTACTAAAAACCTCATTAAGCCTTCACATCAGCTTCACCAACAAAATTGGTGAACCCGACGTGAAACAAACAACTGCTTCACTCTTCAAATTTTCTCTTTTAGTGTTTCATCTTATTTCATCCACCTTCGCTCCTTCCCATTATTCTGCAGGTATTCATATACCCCCCGAATATGTCGGGATTTGATGCATATGGCAGACCTCTCCTAGGTCTTGAGGCATACTACGCTCAACTGAATAGACAGTCATCACCCTCGCTCTCAGTATGGGGTGACAATTATTCAGCCAACCAGTTGTCAACACAAACTCCACCTCCAAGGATTAGATATAGCTCATCTTTCCAAACAGAGGAGTTGGATCAGCTCACTCAAACACAACAAACAGAGCCTTCAGGCTCGAACAATATGACGTTCATAGGAGAATCTGGTTCATCTCCTCAGGTGTTGCTTAGACCACAAATTAGTAGACAATCAGACCCATACCTAGTTTTAGATGATGAACATTCAGTGCGTTACGCCAGGAATGAACAACGCTCTCGGAGTATGTACCCACCCATAGGAAGTTTACAAACACAACCCGAGGTCTCTTTTCAAGAAAATACCTCCATGCCACTACATATAGGAAATGCCCTCGGGGAAACTTGGCAGGGAAACGATCAGTTCATAGCAGGGTATCACATGCCTATACAATATCAGGATATACAACAAACGCCACTAAGGAAAAATACCGTGACTTCACCAAATGAAGTCATTTCAACTTTAGTAGAAAAAGTTAGGGGGTTAGAACTTGCTCAAGCAAATCAAAATTCCCAATTCATGCAGGCAGGAAGTTCCAATCCTCCACACCATCCTAGCCAAGTAGACCTCCTCACAGGAATGGGCACGTTGGGCATGCCTCCTCAGTATTCACAACAAACGCCAACTAGAACCGCCATTTCTAACACCGTTCCGATACCTCTCGGTCTAGTACAAAATAATCCATTCCTAGACAATACCCCTTCATACTTAAACATATACTCCAAATCACCACAAGGGGATATGTTCTCCTCTCCCGGCATGTTTTCTCAACCACAGGGGTTTCCTTATGCCCCTACCAGTGCATACGCTACGCCATATCAACAACCCATTCCACCACCACCCCCTCAGCAGGCACCATCAATGGTCGAAACCTACGCGATAGGGACTTATTCAGAATATTTGAAAGAGCCCTTAGACTTCACCATACGAAGCGTCATGCTTCCAAGACCTCTTCCCAATTTTCCCAAATACAAAGGGGAGGGAGATCCAAATGCACATATCAAGGCCTATGCCACAGCCATTCGAGAACTGCTCCCTTGGGATGGGGTTGTTGCCAAAATATTTCCCAAAACGTTAGAAGGCATCACCCTCGATTGGTATTACAGAATACCTGAAGCCTCCATCCATTCATTTAAACAACTCGTTTCTGAGTTCATCAAGGCATTTGATATGAACAAACTATTGAGAATAGGAATCAGGGAATTCTTGCACATTAAGCAGGAACACAATGAATATGTTGCTCATTTCATTCAAAGATGGTGTACAGTCCTCTATTCTTCGGCAAGTGCTCCAAATATGGATCAGATGGAACTATGTGATTTATTCCTTCATTCCCTCAGCAGAGAGGTGAAGGAAGAAGTCCAAAAGTTCCCACTAAGGACTTACGATGAAGTACTTGAGAGTGCCCTCCGAATAGATCAAGCTGCAATAGATAGCGGTCGCAAGACATATGGAACAAATGGGAGGTTAATCACCTCCAACCAGAATACTACGACTTATCCTACTACCACAAACGTCAATCAAGGACCTAAAATCCTTAATAAAAATCATGGAGTGACAACAGATGGAGTAACTGATCAGGTTAAGAAGGTAAATGTTGTGAATACTCCACCACTAATGAACAATCAGCGAAACAACAACTTTACCCCAACAATTAATGCAGTGGATTTTAATCATCCACAACAACAACAACAATGGTGAAACCCTACACAGGGTCTAAACCAAAACTCAATTGGATATCAGAACCAAAACCAAAACCAAAAAATGCAAAACTTTAATCCTAATAGGCAACGGTTCGATCAGAGTTTTGGGCCACAATATGCACCAAACCAACAAACTAGGAATTACAATCCTAACTCGTATTGTGGTTTCCACAAAATTCGAGGCCATGACACTAGAACGTGCCGTGACTACAATAAATTCATGCAACGTTTTCCAGAGGAACAAAGACAACTTTTCATAGATATGTTCTTGGCAGATCCTGCGTCACCGGCACCAAATACTTTTACAGGGGCAATTTCCCCTCAAAATGCTCCCCTCAAGATCTTCAATGATCCGCTCCCAAATCACAATAACAATAACAAATTAAATCCAAATGGGACGAATAAGGGCATAATGACAGGAGATAATGATCATGAAGCCTCGACTTCACTAAATCCGTTAGTTGCACCACAATTAGGAAGTCAGCCATGACCCAAGATAGACGGTTTAGTGGAGTTAGACACTGAACTACCCATGGAAGCTGTAACAAGGACATGAGAGTATTCCTCTCAGCCAAGTCCAAGTTACCCGCCAGAGACAGATAACATCCAACAAATATTAGTAAAACCCGTAGGTGCCTATGATTTAATTAGTGATCTAACAAAAACCTTCTCGCACATTTCTTTTTTGGACTTACTGAAGAACTCTCCTACCCATAGGGCTGCTCTTTTAGAGGCATTAGGTTTAGGTCATTTAATTAACATCACTCCACCTCCCGAAACATAGGTAAACCATATAGACTTTGATATCCACCCTCCTGGGTAGCTGGATAGGGATACCAAGTTTGTATTCGAAATAAACAAAATGCCAACAGACACCGAGATTGCATGCAGAGGTGATCCAGCCCTACATTTGCAAGTTTGGGTTTATAACAATTACGTTAAATGTGCGATGGTTGATGATGGAGCAGTAGTTAACATAGTCCCCTTCTCTTTCCTTCAAAAGCTAGGGTATGGAGAAACAAATTGTTCCACGACTCGAAATACATTAAGAGGCTATGATAGCCTTAAAGCCACATCGATTGGAACTATAATACTACCGGTCACCTTAGGACCCAAAACAATCCTGACTGAGTTTTATATTATAGATCGGGAAACCAACTATAATATGATCCTTGGCCGACCATGGATACACCGTATGAAGGCAATCCCCTCTACATTATTTCAAGAAGTAAGATTCTTGCATTTAGGAAAGGTGTTCATAGCCAAAGGTGATCCAAAACCATTCGATGTACACCTAGCTGACTTAAAGAGAAGACCAGGCATACACTCAGAGTTTGAACTCCCAACAAACCAACTTAATAAACCCACCGACGCAAAACCGGAGGAAAAGTTGGTACCTACAACAGATCTTGAGACTATGAGCCTAGTCAAGACTATCCCAGCCCTCAAGGATGAGGCTAACATTGTAGAAACAATATCGTTAGGAACTACTACAAAAATTGTCGAATTATTAGAACAGGATCTACCGATGTTCCTACCATTTGATTCTGTAGGCATGGGATATACCCTAGGTGTTGGTTCTCTTCCAGCAGAGGATCTCTACATGGTGGAAGTAGAAGATGTTAACACAACAAATATCCCAACGTCCATATTCCCAGCTAAGTACTGGACTCTCCATTTTGATGGAGCTAGATGTCGTTATGGAGCTGGGGCAGGTGTAATTTTTACTTCTCCCGAGGGAAAGATCCTACCATTTTCCTTTAAACTAAATTTCAAATGTACGAACAACGAAAGCTGAGTAAAAAGCCCTCCTCCTTGGCCTCGTCTTAGCTAAGAGGATCGGTGTTAATAACATCAGGGTGTTAGGAGACTCACAATTGGTAGCAAACCAAGTCTCTGAGGTATATGAAACCAGAGCTGAGCACTTACAGCTCTACAAAACAGTTGTATTGGATTTAAGCAAGGAGTTTGACTTCATATCAATTGAAGCAATCCCGTGAGAAAAAAATCTTCTCACCGATTCTATAGCAACCTCGGCGTCACGCTTCACCCCAAACAGTGAGTTGGAAGATACTCATTTCATGGTATCCCTTCGTACTGAACCATTGGTGAAAAAAATGTCAAACCCTCTTTTAACGAACAGAGATGAGAACAAATCTACTATCCTAGACCACATTGATAGTGATAGAGCCACTCTGAATTACTTAAATGCCTATGCGGCATTACATCTCACCCATCACGAGATAGATTTGTCCTTAATCCCACATTCATCTTCCTACTTCGGAAATCCCATGATAGAGCTTCCCCCACAAAAAGACCTCAACATATACACAGTAGAAAATGGAGATGATTTGGACTTACCTCCAGCCCCACCTGAGTTTGAAGAAGGTAACGCTTCTTTAATCGAAGAAACAATTGATATTAACATCGGAATGGAGGATGAGCCAAGGATATTGAAATTAGGATCCTCGTTAACTCCATCAGAAGTAGAAATACACACTTGAATCCTCAAGGAACATCAGAAGGCTTTTACATTTAATTATAAAGAAATGACAGGGGTTGCACCACACATTGTCATAACCTCGTCACTAAATCAAATGCAAAACCGATTAAACAAAAATCAAGACCAATGAAACCCAAGGTAGCTCTCATGGTGAAAGAAGAGGTAATAAAACTCCTCCAAGTAGGATTCATCAAACCAGTCGACTACTCTCAGTGGGTATCTAATATCATTCCCGTTCTCAAAAAGAATGGGAAAATACACATCTGCATAGACTTCCGAGACATTAACAAGGCATGTCCTAAGGATGACTTCCCGTTACCATCCATAGACATCATTGTTGATGCAACAGCTAGATTTGAGCTTTTGTCTCTCATGGATGGATTCTCAGGATACAATCAAATCAGAATATCCGAACAAGACCAAGCTAAAACCACATTTATAACTCCTTGGGGAACCTATTGCTACGTTGTTATGCCATTCGGTCTCAAGAACGCTGGCGCTACATACCAGCGGGCTATGACATATATATTTCATGATCTTATTCATAAAATTGTGGAATCCTATGTAGATGACTTGTTGGCCAAATCCAGGAGGCGTTGTGATCACCTGGAAGTACTCTGCGTCATTCTTTCACGTCTAATAGAATACGGAGTCACGCTAAATCCAGAAAAATGTGTCTTTGGTGTGACAGGAGGGAAACTCCTAGGTTACATTATATCATCATGAGGGATCGATGTTGACCCAACCAAAATTTGGGTTGTTCTCGAAATGGTCCCACCTTCGGATGAATCTGGAATCAGGTCATTTCTCAGAAAACTTGGTGCAATCCAAAGATTCATCCCAGATTTAAGATTTTCCATTCATCCAATCAACAATCTACTCAAGAAATATTATAGTATTGATTGGACCGAAGACTGCAATGAAGCTTTCAACGCAGTTAAGCATTTCTTGTTATCACCACCTTAAGCCAGACCACCCGTTAATCTTGTATTCGCAAGCTACCAATGTCTCGCTAGCCTGTATGCTGGCTCAAGAAGATGATGACAAGAGAGAACGCATGATCTATTTCATTAGCTGAACGTTGCTCAACTATGAAACATGTTATACACAGGCAGAATGAGAATGCCTTGCCATAATCTTCGCAACCAAATGCTTAAGACATTATATGTTAAATCAAGAAACAAGGGTCATTGTAAAAACAGACCATTTACAAACTTTCCTCACACAAGGGTCCTTGTCTAAGAAGGCTGGACGTTTTATGACCTTAATGGGGGAATTCAAATTAACATTTGTAAATCAGAAATCCATTAAAGGACAAATCATTACGGATTGGTTAGCTGATAACCCACTAGACGGAGGCAATCTAGTAGATCTGGACTTTCCCAATGAATGCATATACTACATCGAAACCAGACCTCCTGTCTCTGAGTGTCCTTGGTATACTGATATTATTAATTATATCATGGACCATACGTATCTAGAAGGTGCTACACCACAGCGAAGAAGGTGGTTACGCATTATTGTAGCTAAATATGTTATTATAGAACAGGTGCTCTATCGAAAAGCGTTTGATGGAATGCTTCTAAGATGTGTCGACACAGAAGAATCCAAGAAGATCCTCTACCAATCCCATAGTGGAATATGTGGAGGCCACTTCGGTGGTCATGCCACCACCCGTAAAATACATCGGATGGGTTATTTCTGGCCTACTCTAGAACACGATGCAGTAGAGTTTGTGCGAAGGTGTCATAAGTGCCAAGAATTCTCCCATGAGATTCACATACCAGCACAAGCTCTACAACCAATCGCTACTCCATGGCCCTTTTCTACGTGGGGCCTAGATTTGATAGGGAAATTCTCTCCCTCATCTACAGATGGCCATAATTTCATAATCACGGCCACCGAGTATTTTACCAAGTGGGTAGAGGCTATGCCACTTACTACTGTACCGGGTTCCGTAATCACCAAGTTCATTTTGAACCAAATCATTTACAGGTACGGTGTCCCACAAGTCATTATCTCAGATAATGGGACTTCTTTTAAGAATGATGAAGTTCGTGAATTGTGTAATAAATTTAAAATAAGCCATCATACAGCCTCCCTGTATTACCCTCAAGCCAACGGACAGGCTGAAGCGACAAACAAAACATTAAAATCCATTCTTCTTAAAACGGTGAAAGAAAACAAATGAGATTGGCATTTGAAGTTATATCCGGCCTTGTGGGCCCACCAAACCTCAATAAGAACACCAACAGGAGTGACTCCTTTCTCGCTAGTATTCGGGGCAGAAGCAGTTCTCCCGCTTGAGGTTGAAATACCCAGTCTCCGTATCTCATTACAAGGGATTCTGGATGAAGACACTTACAGAGAAGCACGTCTCTCCCAACTAGAAAGCCTAGATGAAGCTAGGTTAGATGCTGAACAATGACACAAAATCTATGCTGACCGGATGTGCCGGCAGTATAACAAGAAGGTCTATGAACGAGACATATATGAAGGTGATCTGGTTCTAAGGCTAGACAGCCAAATTGATAAAAAGACCGGTGAAGGAAGGAAGTTTCGGCCCAAATGGTTGGGCGCATACCAAGTCATGAAGGACTATGGAAATGGTGCATATCTCTTATGTACACTAGAGGGTGAGGAATTTGGCAAAACAGTCAAGTCCCTACACCTTAAATGATTCTACGCATAAGTGGCCAACACTATTTGTATAAATATATCTACATTGCATCTTCATATAGTTAGGTTCATTTTATCCGCTTGTTTTGTACAATTTTGTGATCAAGGAACTCATTCTCAAAGCAATTCATTACAAACTTCTGATGGTATTGGCATAAACACTCTAATCATACTTCTTCATTTTATAACGTCATCACCTGTTTCGGAATCATTTCATCAAATAAAGCTAGATATGACAAAGCCTTGACGGTAACCATACCAAGATCTGCGGGCTTGTTCTCACTTTTGGTTTCTTCCTAGGATAGGTGTCTTGCCCATGGTCTATTCTAGAAGCTTCATCGTGTCACATCTATCCCATATGTATATCTCTTTGGAAGTAAGAACATACTGGCATTTTTCTCAAGCAAACAAGTCAAATATAGATCAAACATAAAATTTTAATTTTACACATTTCCTTGCCCCACCAACCTTTGGTGATGAGCTTGCATCTCTTACTAGTGACGTAGGGTTGGGAAAGGATGGAAATGCCCTTACTCGCCTATGCCTTGCCCATGGTGATAAGCCCATACTTCTTACTAGTAGCATGGGGCAAGGTATAGGGGGTCCTCTTGACAATAAACGTTGAAGGCAGTCAGCAACCAAATTCAAATGAACCTTTGAAATCTTGAGTAAAAAACAAATGAATCAGATGTCCAAAATTCCAAAAGAGTTCAAAACCCTGAAACCCAGATTTTGTCTACCATGTGGCCATCTACGGATCTAAGTCTAGATAAACCGCAAAGCAAGTTGCATCCCAAACTATGGAGTCACTCGAGTAGAATAGGCTTGTAGCATCCTAATTCGGTTCCACCAAGGCTTTTTCTATCTCTCATCACTATCATTTCAACACATTTCATAACTTGTGCCCTTTCTAGCTCTCGGTGACGAGCCCTCGCATCTTACTAGTTGCGTGGAGTTAGGAGTGGGGCAAGTTTATCTACTCATCATACTAGTTTATCATCACACTTTGTCAAAAAAAAATATGAAGTACCAAAAATTGCTTATAGAAACTAAAGTTTAAAGTCACATTGTGTCTACAATTTCATATATCAGCATCACGAAATACAAAAAGAAAGTAAACATTTGTATCATTTGTTCTCCATTGCATACATTCTGAGAAGCACATAAAAACACCATTATAATTTACATGCGTAATCAAATCATAAGAACATTAATGCCAAGCATCTGATCCAAGAAAATAATATATATATATATGGTCAAGTTTCCTGTACAATGCCATCATGCGCTAAGCATGGTCAAAATGCTCAAAGAGCCCGGGAGATACAAAATACATCATAAAAACAGTCCAAGAGAGCCAAGTGGCTTCTCAACCCCTATGAGATCCCTCTGAGGGTGCACGCCCCCCGTCTAGGACTCTGGCTACGCCGGTGCTCTGAGTGCACAGAGGGCTCACAATCCTGAGGAGCAGCTACGGTCTCACCATGAGAATGACTCCTCATCAGGCGCTCTGCTATCCTGTACCCTGCCAACTCGGTACAGAGGGTAGACACCATCCTGGCCACATGCCAGACAGGGGAAAAGATGTCGGTATGCCTACCAACTACTGAAGGCTCCCCTGCATCCACGGATAGCTCTGCATGGGTCTTCTCCATAGGGATCATCAGGGTATCGGTGCATACCCAGTGAATCAGGTCTCTGCAAGCAAAGGAGAAAATCCAATTAGAAATAATCAAGAGATAAAAGCAAACGTAAACAAAAGGAGAGGTAACAACTAAGGCAATCATAACTAGAAACAAACGTTAAAAGGAAGGATGATAACTCACTCAGATCATCGGGCCTCCAAGATGGATCTCTAGGATCGGCACCTGCCACAGATGCCGCCGCTGACTGGTGCACTCCTCCTATGGCCGGGGCAACATATCATCTTGCTACGGACTCATCCTCCCCACCAAGGCCCTGAGAGAGTGGCTCCTCTGAAACCAGAGTCACCCTCTCCGCACTCTGCTCCACCCTCTCTGCCTGTAAAATATCCTGAGTGTCATGCCACTCAGGATCATTGTCCTCCTCTCCACCTGACTCGCTGACCTCAGCCTTAGTCTCCTCCTCCGTCTCCCCCCCTGTGAACTCCTCAGACTCAGAGTCTATGTCAATGGGGTCATCGCTGCTGTGGGCAGGACCAGCGGCAATCTGAAGTAAGGGTGCCTGAGGAGCACCGGCTCTCCCTCAAGCTCGTACTACCCACCTAGCTGCAATGGGGACACCAGGAGTAACAACTGTCCAACCCTGAGCCTCTAGGACCTACCCTGGCCTCTCAAACTAATCTATATACTGGCACCACCAGGGGAAGCATACCCACATAAGGTAGGCCAAACTACTGAGGCACTCGACCAAAAGGGTGTATCTCCACCCTCCCCACCCTGTCAACAAGCTACCCTGTGGTGGAGTAGGAAATCAAAGTAAGAGCCTCCTCACCCCATAAACCTGCCATGGCCTGATAAGGTGTGGCCTCCATGTCATCAGTGGTCAGGGAGGTGACTGGCTGGTGAGGTGCTCTGAGCACCGACATGTCTGTCCATCTGGCTGCCCTCACAGCTCTAGGATCTGCCACCTCTACACCTCTCCCATAAGGGATGAAATGCTCATAGACCCAACTCATAACTAGGGTCGGATGGCTCAATGACTGCCCCTGTAAACAGACCACCCGGTACAAATCATGGTAGGTAGTCCCAAGTATGTCAACTCCCCAGGCATAAATCTGACCATGTCCCTCAATCTGTGCAATAATGGGGGACCAGCAATAGAGTAGAGTGTCTCCTCCCTTGTCCCTGATCAATCTCAAGGCAAGGATCCCATAATGGCCTGGCGAATCAAGGGGATAGGCAGGCTAGGAATAGATCGGACCCTCACCCCCTTCTTTGAACTAGTGGAGATAACTGCATCTCCCATGTATGAGGCCCACTGTGCTATCTGAGCCCGTGAACCTGTTGTCTCAAGAGTGAGTCATCTCCCGATGATTGGGACCCCCAAGATATGGTAAACTTCCTCCAAAGTAATGTTCCACTCACCTTGGACCCCTTATAATCGGAAAGTGTTCCGATCAGCATCCCAATATGAAAATAAGTCACAGAGTATGTGACTAGATGGTGCAACATGCGGAACCCGTGATATACGCAGTATACCGGCCCTCTGAAGAGTGTCCTGCTCATCCTGAGAAAGGGCATCTAATACTGCTGGGAGCCAATCACACTCTCTCTCTCTCACGTCTCCATTGAATATAATCCTCCCTCGCCTGCATACACCTAAAATCACACAAAACAAAGCAAGTTAATATCCAAATGACATTAGAAAAATCATGAAAGCAGGTAAGGATGCTAAAAATGCAAAAAAAAATTCAAATAAGTGATGTGTATGCACTCTATGTAGGACCACCGCCCTGAGCAGGTTGGCGTTTCCGTAATCACCACCTTAAAGATGGTGGTCTTGTAACCACCGCCCTAATCAGGGAGGCAGTCGTGTAACCGCTGCCCTGCCCAGGGCGGCAGTCGTGTCCCAAATTTTTGTACGGGTCACATGCCCTAAATAACGCCTAAAAACACTAAATAAAGACTATTTTGACTAAAACAAAGCCTACCCAGTAGGCACCCCCCTGGATAGACCTATTAAAACTAACATTTTCAAAAATTATCCCCCCATGACAAAGTTTTCATCATTTTAACATTTTAGGGATAAAAATGGTAAATTGAGAAAAACTAACCTATGATCTCATGGGTCGGTGTTCCGCTCATGGAGGCATGATCACAATCTCGTCCCAGACGTTTTGACTATACTTTCGTCAGAAACCGTCACCGTGGGTCCCAGAGCTCAAAATCAACCAAATCAACACGCGTGAATGAATAGGAAAATGGGCCCACTTTTACATATATAGCAACCTGACTTGTTTTGAATGCCCCTTTCCGCAGGTTTGGAGCACCAACGGAGGTAAGTTCTTATCCCCGCACAAATGGTACATCCTCATTTCATGATATTTTAGTATTTATTTTTCGATCTATTTTGTCTATCTGCACTTGAGTTCTCTTTTCATTTTGTAGGTAGCGGGAATTTTGGATAGCATCATTTTGACACACGGACATACCAGGTATAACTCCTAACTTCCCATTTCAGGACCGCCATACACAGACCCACCATTTTATGCCTCTTCATGGCTAAAACGATTCTCCGAGGGGGCAATATGTACGTACCCAAAATTGTAGGGTACTGCACTGCCGGAATAATGTAACACGTGCCCCAATGATGATACAGGTCTCCTCGCAAGGTGTTCGAGATCCAGAAAATCTCTCCAAGTATGTGTTAACATCCCGCATGTCTCGCTTAGCCCCTGCATGCTTCGTTGTTCTCTTTTCCCCTCTTTTCCTTTGCATTTTGTTCTTCAATTACGAAACCACAGCCCTTGACGGTCTCGTGACCGTTGCCCAGGAAGGGTGACGTGCTCATGTAACCGCTGCCCTGCTCAGGGCGGCGGTCCTTCACGTGTTTTCCAGAATGCTCTTTTAACACGACTCACGTAAAAATTCAACGTTTACCAGCTTTTTTTCACTGCCTTTCCTTGTATTTATGATTCTGGTTCCCTGGAATAGTGTTTTGGCATTGTTTATGGTTTAAGAGATCAAATTGGTTTTCACCTTTGGGTAAATGGGATTCTATAAATAGTTGGCTTGTGCTCAAGAAAATGGCCCCTCAAATTTTCCTCTGAATTTCTCATTTCAATAGTTTAGCCTTTCATTTTGTTTGAGGATTCATAGTTTCATTTGTTAGATGCATAGTTAGCATTGTTTAGCTGTCAGAAAGCCACATATTCTCCTTGTGCAAAGTGTTGTTGTCATTTCATCCAAATCAATTGGAGTAGGATAGTTTGATTTCAATAGGAAGCCATTAAAGTTGTAGGTTTTGTTCATCAAACAGGATAGTTTCAGGTTTTGAATGTTTTATGTTGCATGACTCACAATAAATCCCGCTAGGAATTGCATAAGCCAAGCTCTGTACTCTTGAACTATCCCTCTCCTACTTGCATTTTATTTAGTCTACATCCTAAGCTTCCTTTGTTCCAATGTCTACTTTTGTTGATGCTAGCATTACACGCTTTTCTGGATCCACGTGAGCATGAAGGAATGAGGAGATCACACTGAGGGGACAAGGTCACACACCATCGGATTCGCCACTGTTCTGCAGAATCCAGGTTCTAGCTTTCAAAGTTCTAGTTAAAAGCATATCAAATAAAGTAGTCAATCATTCCATTTCAGTTAATTTCACTTTCGATATTTCCAGGGAAGCTGTAGGGATTGATAGTTTCTGAGAAACTATGATTCACTCCTCACTTCTAAGGTACGATCGAGAGTCTTTCAAATAGAGTAGATCAATGATCAGGTTATTTAGGATAAATCTATAAACTGCACAGAAAAGTAGCTACACTCGGTTTCTTTGTTTTTTTTAATTGCGTTATTAGTTTAGTTGTTAATTTAGATATATTAGATAATTCCCCTTTAAAATTATGTTCAGTAGTTTATCAATAAATAATAGACTTAGAAATATATGTAGATATATCTTGCATATTTTATTCTGTCAATAGTTAGCTTTATATCATTTTCTTTTGTATGTCAATCACAGGACCTAGAGAGCCTAGAGAATATGTATTTGAGCCAATCGTACCTCAACCCAATCCCATCACAGTAATAACTGATATAGATCAGAATCTTAGGATCCAAGTCTTCCGAACAACAACAAACTTTCAACAGATCAGCTCACAGTTAAGCAGGTTAAACATAGAAGACGACCAAGCGTACACGTTCTGGTCAAATCAGCAAAACTACAGATTACCCTAGATAAATATCCGCATGACTATAGAAGGGCTTGAAAGAGAGCAAATGTTTGGTTGTGATCCTTTGGTCCCACAACCAGATGTAGGAGACACTCTCACAGACATAGATACTAGCTTAAGGATTCAGGTTGCAAGAACGCCTATAAGATACTCAAAAAAGATTACACAACTGTTAATTCTAAACGTAGAGGCCGAAAAGGCATACGAATATTGGATACTAGGGATTAGGGACTGATTGCACACATGACCATAGCAGGCCCACAACAACCACGAATCTATGGTTGTGACCCATAAATCCCACAACCCAACAAATACATAGGTGAATCAGACATAGATGCTAGCTTACGCACATTACTATTCAGATCTACTCCACTTACACCTATCATCATCACACAGTTATCCTTGTTAGATGTAGAATCTAACAAAGCTAAGGATTTCTGGACTAGACTAGAGAATCACCCCTAGAATCCACTATGTACCCATCATCTATCTTATGACCCTATTTGGAGACATACATGAAACAATCCCAGGTCATTTTCCATGTATCCCACAACCCATAGATCAAATCATGCCAGAGCTTGATATTGATTGGATCCTTCGAGAACTCATCCTCGTCGATCGTTTTGTCACGCTAGTTCAAGTTAGGAGGGCCTTCTTTGCCTTAGATTCACAGATTCCACTGGTTCGTGTCGAAGACATAAGATTGCCTAACTAGTTTTTCTGCATCCCACGCATATTCCTTCCCCACCAGCTGTCTCAGCATGACCTCGAGAGGTCAGGTGTGAGGAAAAGGTACTTGTAGATTCTCATGCTCACTTATCACTTTTCCATCGTGCAGTAACCTTCCAAGAGTTAGCTGTAAATATCACAGTACAACCATCACTTCCCAATTTCTCCGCCAATATCAAATTTCTCCTTAATGTAGGCACATGTCTAACATCCTTCAATAGCCATGTATTCCCATCCTGCATCTTAACCTAAATAGAAAATTTTCCAACTATACTGCAAGGCTCATCATCACCAAGAAAAACATGCCCAAAATCCCCTTGAACGTAATCAACAAAATAATGCCTATGTGGAGTAGCATGAAAAGAAGCCCCTGAATTTAAAACCCAAGATTTAGTAATATTATACAAAGAAAGAATCAAATCATCCTGACATACATTACCCGATGCCACATTTGCCTCCTTGTTTTCTTCCTATTGTTTCTTCTTGTCTCAAAGCTCCCAACAGTCCTTCTTTGCATGCCCAGACTTTCCATGGTTCCAACATACAATCTTGCTCTTGGATTTTGACCTTTCCCGATCTTTCGATTTTCCATGGTTTCCTCTATTCTTCTGTCTCCCTCTAGTTTCCACTGTCAAAGCATTCCCTGAAGTAGAAGATTCCCCAGATATTTTTCTTCACATTTCCTCACTTAGAATCACCCCTACAACATCCTCAAACTTCAACTTCGAGTTAGCTGGAATTGAGTTGCTTACCGCCATTACCAGGCTTTTCTAAATTTTAGGTAAAGAGCACAGAATTAATAAATCCCTAACTTCTTCATCAAATTCTATTGTAACCGAAGCTAGCATATTCACAACCGTATTGAAATCATTTAAATGATATGTTATTGAACTATTCTCAGACATCTTCATATTAAACAACTTTTTCATTCAAAATATCTTGTTAGAGGCAGAGGGTTTTTCATACAACTTCCCTGATGCATCCATTAGATCTTTTGTCGTATTTACCTTTGAAACATTAAATAATACCGAAGATGCAAGACACAGCCGGATCATTCCAAGTGCCTTCTAATCCAACAAATCCCATTCCACATCTGTCATACTTGAGGGTTTATTCACCTTCTCAGACAATGGAGCATAAAGATCCTTCTAATAAAGGTAATCTTCCATCTGCATCTTCCAAAGACTAAAATTCTGCCCATTGAATTTATCAATCCTAGATCTTCCATCATCTGCCATAACTCCCACTCAAGCTAAAAACTTTCCCTGCGATTCAACACTTCAGCAAACCAAACCAGGCTCTGATACCAATTGTTAGGAAATAAGAGATAAAATATGCAGAATAATCCCTTACAGAATCGCAACAGTAGAAACTAATATGAAAAAAATATTACAGATCTCAAATAAAAGTGCAGAATAAATAACACAACACAGAGAGAAAAGATTTAATGTGGTTCACCCAATATGGGCTATGTCCACCAAGAATCACTTGCTCAGATTTTATTACAAGCCTCCACTCTCTCAATACAATACCTAGATCCATTTGGAGCTATGCTCAACAAACTCTACAGAATTCACACCCGAATTCAAAGCACATCTGCAATACATTTTCTTGTATATATCATATGCATAAGACCATATAAATAGACAACTGCTTAATCAATTGTACAAAACCATGGGTATCAAATAATGGGAACAAAAAAAACCATCCCATAAACCTATGGGTAGCCGAAGAGGTGGTTTTACAAAAAAATGGGTACCAAAAAACCATGGTCCCAAAAACAGCCCATAACTGTTACCCATTACCCATGGGTTAATAAACCACCCATGAAAATTTACTTCGGGGGCTTTGCCCCTGAACCCCCCTGACCCATTCACCGGTGAGCGGGACCGCCGTAAAAATACCCGAGTGTAACACATAGAAGGTGTACCACACTCTAACATGAAAATAGTCTCCAAAAACATAACACTTCCAAACTCCATTTCAAGTACCATTGCAAGAATTACAACACATTTGACATTCATACAAGGAACCACATAAAACAACCTGATGAAACCTTCACAAATATTTCCTTTATCAACATGCATAAGCCATCTGCACAAGTATAAACTCGAGTCAGTTTGTGAGAAATGAGCATGTTAAGACTACTCATTGCAACAGTAAGCTAACATTTAACACTATCATGAAAGGAATGTTTTATTTCAAGAATGGATCAAAGAACAAACCACTAATCAAATTAAATCACACGAGATAGAGATTTAAAGCAGTCAATAAAGAGGAAGCTAAAATTTGCAGTTAAGAACAAAATTCAAGAGTACTGGGATTTTGATCATGTAATCCTGCAAGTTCATGATCAAAATCTAATACTCATTCCATCCATCACTAAAAGTTTTAGATAATCCCAAATCATACAAGATACAATCATATATGCGAAACAGAAAGGTAAACAGTCCTTCCAGGACGGAGGTTTCACTGGCCTAAAAGCTAGCTCAACCCAATGAGTGTAAGGAGGTTAAACCACCCCATGATCAAAGTGTTGAAAACTAAAGTTCAAACCGTGAACTAAATTTCTCTCATCAAAAGAGGCTTCACAAGGTAATGATAAGAGAAGTAGGATATTTGGCAAAACCCAAGATGGGCTTTACTTGATAACCAAGTTACTTGATAAAAAAAGTATGGGACAATGAAAGGTATCCTATTTTCATGTCCAGTGAAGATGAGATAACCATTTAAACCTCCTTTTGGATTTCAAAGCCTAATGGGATTTGTAACCCCAAAATAACAATCCAGTTATGGATCCTAATCCAGTTTTAAATATAACAACAAATCTATAAAAGAAAACATTTCAATCGCAAAAATGGAGGAACCTTTTCTTTAATTACTAGACATATTTCAACCCCAAATCTAACAAGTCTACCTTATACTAAAATCAAGATCAATAATTAGA
Organism: Taxus chinensis; assembly: GCA_019776745.2. Taxonomy (NCBI): domain Eukaryota; kingdom Viridiplantae; phylum Streptophyta; class Pinopsida; order Cupressales; family Taxaceae; genus Taxus; species Taxus chinensis. The sequence continues at coordinate 109,848,106 of CM034156.1, read as the reverse complement.
GTAAAGTTTCATTCCTTAAATATCTAAAATCACATCAATAAGAGAGGGTGATATTACCCTTGTTACCTAATGGTCCTAAAATCTAGGTTCTAGCTACTCACAATAGAAAACTTCGTGTAACTACAACCTTAAGTAACGGTCACCCTGAAGGCTTCCCACATTTCTACAATGTTCAAAAGGTAAGAAGTGTATGATTACCGAGCGTGAGTTCTTTAAAAAGGTAATCCAAACTCCAACACACATTTTTTATCATAATTTAACAACAATTTTAATACAACTCGATGGAAAAAATTTACTCTTTTTAACTCGTAAGAGTAGTACACTAGGTTCACTTCATTAGCGAGCTTAGAGGGATCTTCATTGATTAAACGAATGGTCTTAAATCACTATTACTATTGCTAATATCATTTTACAGAGAATGGGTGAAGCATGAAGTCTATGTCATATCATCCATACCTAGAAATTACACTTAAGGAATACAGCCATGGTTCCAAATCCTAATTAAGATTTCCTTGTCATGCCAAAAAAAAAAATCAATAAATAGTAATTTACACAAGGATTATAAATCCCTACTATCATATATACGGTCCTTGATTTGATTTAGCAAATAACCTACCAGATAATGAATTTGAAAAGATTAAACTTGAATTATCCCAACTAAAATAAGCGAAAAAGAACAGTTCATTTACATAGAACGAGATTACCATCTTACAACTCGTCACAAACAGAAATAATTTTCCCAATACTTTATCCTTACAGAAACAGTGAAAAATCTTACAACATCAGTGTTTACTTCTTTCATAATTCTACATTCAAACAACTACGAATAGGAAAGAGACCAACATACTTTCCTTTGTGTAAACCCCACTAAACACACATATATCGTTTAAAAATAAAAGGGGTGTTTCTTTTATCTTGTCAATATTGCTTTCCTTATTTTTCCCTTTCAGGTATCCCAAACTACAGATTTAAATCAATATGAATAGCAAACTCTCAGGAATGGCCTCTTTCAAAAGAGAAACTATCTTTAGAACCTTTTATGTTTCCATGGTCGAATCTCCACTTCCAAAATGGGTTGTTGTTGGTGACAAATCACAGCACCCTTGAATATTTGCAACTCGAAGGGTTGAGAATCTCAGTGCAATTGCATAACATGGAGATTTTCCCAAGTGTGGGACCTTGCGAATCAAGAAAGCTCTCCGGATGAAGGCCGGTTCCTATTCCTCTGTTCAGATGCACACATAAAAATGTAGAGGGTTTACTGAGAAACCTAATCTAACTTTCCAAGGGGACAGGGTAAGAAGATGCATAAGAATAAACCTAAACTAAGAAAGGTGATGCATCGAGGAATGAAGAACACATGTCTTGCCAATAAACACAAACCATTAAAATGCAATGCAAGATCATGCACAAATAACCAAATTTGCAGTGAAAGATCAGGAGGATGCAAATGAACACAGAGAGGGTTGAGAATCATCCACAAACATGTATTATTTTCTCCAAAGATTTATATAATACACTACAAAATGCCAAGAGGTAAAGCTGCATTACAGTTTTAGATGGGAGGTTTGAACTCCACAAATTTTTCTGATAAAGAGAAGAAGGGAGGGGGAAAACAAGAATGTCCAACCTTTACAAAGAAGCCCCTTCTTAAAATTTATAGGAAGAATGAGAGAGGGAAGAGAGAGGAATTCCAAATCTACCCCAACCACCTCCAGGTTGCATTTTGTTCATCTCATTATGGCGGTAGGTGAGAACCCTAACAAACCCAAAAATGGCGAATTATATTTTACATTTTTGAAGAACTTTTTCTCACCCAATTGAATATATCCAGTCGTAGTTGGATAGAGGACCTCGTAATCTTTCTGAAAAGTCCAACCTTGCGTGAATCTGAGCTCCCTGTGAAAATTTATGGCCATTTGAATATCTACGTCAGGGTTTTCTTTCTGTCGGAGTGTTAACACTCAAAATGTTGTGCCTCAGTGCATCCATCCTCGTGTCAACATACTCTTACATATGCCATAGGTGCTAAAAATTTCATGTCGACATTTTCTACTCTACGCCTCTAACCTGCGCCAGGGTGCCACTTTTTCCATGTCGACATCCTCTGCTCTGTGCCTCCAACCTGTGCCAGGGCGCATCCATTTTCATGTCGACATATTCTACTCTGCACCTCTAACCTACACCGGGGTGCATCCATTTTCATGTCGACATTTTCTGTTCTATGCCTCCAACCTACGCCAGGGCACATCCATTTTCCTGTTGACATTTTCTTACCTGCACCAGGGGTGACTGGTGGCACAAATAAATGTCAAGTTTTGAGTTTCTTTGATTTCCATATTCTTTGTTTGTCGATATTTACCCAAGGGGGGAGATATATACAACATTTGTCACATAAAAAAATAAATAGAAATCGTTTCATTAGAGAGGAATATAATTTCGAGGTGATAACTTCTTAAGGAACCCACGAGCTCCCCAATCTAGGCGGTCTGGTTATCACAGAAGTCAAGATAACCCAATCTAGGAGGTGAGAGTACCACAATTTGACAAGGTCTAACTAACCCAAAAATTTTCTGTATAAACTTTGAGGTAGTTATTTACAACCAACAGGATTTGCATCTTCCTTTCATAATAAAAAAAAATGACAGAGTTAAGTATTATTCATGAAAAACCAGCAATCCGGAAGAAGGGAGTAGATGGACAATCAATACGTTTCAGGAAATCAATAAACAACCACAAACAAACTCATTCTAGGGGTCATATAGAAATAGGATCATTCATTGCATGAAATTGTAAAAGGGTAACAAAATGTTGCAAGTTTTAGACTTAACATGCCTGTAATAAGCTTCCATAATGCAACCATGAGCCTGTTGGGCATCCCCATTTCATTCCAAGATCCCCTGAGAGGCACATGTAAGAAGGACAAGGCAGAAGGAGGGCATGGATAGAGGGAAGTAGCAGTAGCAGTGTTGTTTGGAAACTCCTCCCAGACTATAATTCTCCCTTAAAACACACGTTGCTCTCCCATAATGCATCCACTTCAGAAAAATAGGGTTTTTTTGTGCAACAAAACACACAACCAGTGACCATGGGAAGAGCAGGTCACAAAACTACAGAGTAAAATGCATGCACCGACCAGAAAGGGAATGGAAGTTTCCTCCCCAAATGTGTCCCAAAAGAAAAAAATGTTCTAGGAATACCACTACCAGTACGCATTGAAATAATTAAAGGAGGTCAAAAATTCCAACCAATGTTAGCTAATACATAAATTTTGTAAAGTTTGGCAAGAAGAAAAGTGGCACCCCGCAGAGGTAAAAGACATTAGGAGAAGGCCATGCAAATCAATGAACACAACACTGCTAAGATGGTGAGGGGCGGTAAGTGGAAGGAAATTAGGTTTTTCATTAATTCATGGCCCCCATTAAAGCATGTGCCACCACATACCTTCCTTTACTTCCACGTAAAACACTACATATATATATATATATATATATATATATATATATATATATATATATATATATATATATATATATATATATATATATATAAGAATTCTATTTGAAATTTTAACAAACGTTACTATGAAATTAAAAAAAATCAACCCACGATGATAAAAAAGAAAGACATTTCTCACAAGGCATTACAAAATTTTGCCAGAAAAGGTAAATGCATTAGCGACAGAAACAAGGTGGTATAACGGAATGAAAGGAGTCGACTTTACTTCAAACGGGGATCGCGAGCACAAACAGATATGAGGTATGCCTTGGGTAACTAAAATTGATCCAAGGCATGACCGTCAACACAACAACAATAAGGAATGAGGTACAAGTAACAAATTCGGTTGCTACGGTAACTTTCCCGTAGTGCCAAAAGCCGCACCTACACCAATTACTTGGGTTCACAAGGTGAGCTTCGAAAATTGACAACAAGGTACAAAATGAAAAGGCATTGCTGGTAACAGGGTTCAATTGCAAGGAAAGGAATCTACACTGAACCTCTGATAATATTTCACCAGGAACTCCTCATGCTATGGTTATTTTAGTAATGCACAGCTTTTGGTTTGGTGGTAGTAATCTGGAAACACAACAAACATAACACAAGAATACCACAGACTATGACAAAAAAAAGAATGATGAAAAATCTGAAATACAACTGTAAAATATATTATTAACATGGAATTATTACAATCTCACCCATGAATTACTCCAAGTGTTACCAAATCCACTTGATTCCAATAATAGTTATGGGAGAAACTTCACAATTACTCCTCTTGATGACTTCCTTAACACACCTTCACAAAGAATCCTTTATTCATAAAATAATTATTACAACTTTGCTCTATGATAAATGAGAGGGGATGGCCTCTCCATTTATAGGAATTCAGGCTTATCCACCCTATCTCTAAAATAAGATAGGAAATCTCTTCCGGCCAATTATATTCCATGCCTAAACTCTTTCCTTTACATGTAGGCTTATCTTCTAAGATAAGATAAACCTTATCATCTCACATGGGTTCCACCTTTTTAGAATTTTCTACAAATAAAATACACAAAATATTTATGACATCACTCCTTGTCCTTATTACAAATATAATATTTCTAATTCCTAATCATGTAGACCCTACTTCTCTACTTACCCCAACTTTGACATTTTAACATTACCGGACCACTTACAACAAATATTTACTTTTTACCACAACATTCCTATTGTACTTTGATTGTTACCGTACTCTACTTTATTGGCGCCACCGTACTGATGGCACTGTTATCTTCTATTGGACGCCACTACTAATTATACTTAACAACATCCTATTCCTAATACATACATTAATAAAATAGAAATTACAGAGGAAAATTTTAATGTTGACATTTTCCCCCTTCCTAGCTTCTACTCCGTCCTCGGAGTAGACTCTTATGGACATTCTGAAGCTGGTGCCTAGAAAATCTTTAACTTGTCATGGTTGACCCATTTCATAATGGGAGTACCATCCAATTCCTCCAGTCGATATGTACCATTTTCATGCATCTGTTATTTTGTAGGGCCCCATCCATTTGGGAATAAATTTTCTCTGCCTTCTTTTTTTGTATCTTGAATCATATACTAGAACCAAGTCATTCACATGAAATAGAGACCAACAAATCTTTTGATCAAAGTATTCCTTCTGCTTCATTTTCTTCTTATAGCTTGTATCATTCGTTATTTCCCTCATTTCCTCTAGCAAATGAAGATGCACCAACCTTTCTTTTATTGAATCACTTTCATCCATCCTTTCATTTTTCATAACTCTCACAGTGGGAATATCAAACTCAATAGGAAGAACTGGATCAATGCCATAAGCCAACTGAAATGGGGAGTATCATGTTGCTGACTTTGATGTTGCCCTATATGCCCACAATGCTGCATGAATCCTTTTATCCCACTTATGTACCTGCAAGGTTGCATCTTTTGCTAGAATTTGACATAACACAAAATTTATTCATTCCACCTATCCATTTATACTTGGCTTGTATGTTGTTGCCTTCCTGTGCTTAATAGAAAACTTGTTGACTAGGGCTTCTACCACCTGATTAATGAAGTGGCTTCCTTGATCTGTTACAATTTCTAATGGGAAACCAAATCTGGTGACAATGCGTTCATATATGAACCTTACCACTTCATCCATGGAAGTAGTTTTCAATGGCCTAGCTTCAACCCACTTGGTTAAATAATCTGTGGCAACTACAATATACTTATTTTGGCATGGGGTAGTTGGAAGTGGACCTACAATATCTATTCCCCACTTTTCAAAGGGACCAAGTGGAATAATAGGGCATAATGGAGCTGATGAAGTCTTACGGTTACCATGTATTTGACAAATATCACATGTCTTACAATAATTATAACAATCTCTAAAAAGAGTGGGCCAGTGATAACTTGCATCCAAGATTCTTCTTGCTGTAAGTTGTCCAGAGAAGTGTCCTCCACATGTACCATTGTGGAATTATTCTATCAGCTCCTTCTCTTGATCACGTCCAACTGCTCTCTTGTATTGTCCATCAGGTCCTATTCAAAATAATACTCCATGCAGAATAGAATATGGATGACTGGCTTGAGTAATCTTCCTCTTAGTCTTTGCATTGGCACCATCAGGAAACTTGAATTCATTCAGATAATTCCAAATATCTATGTATTCACTAGGGATTGTGTCAAGGGATAACAATTCTACATCTGGGAAATCATCATCATCACAAGATGAACCTAAACCATCATAGGCTCGAGAGAGTGCATCTGCATTGACATGCTTCTTTCCTGGCCTATCTATAATATCAAATTCAAATTCTTGTAGCAAAATTATCCATCTTGCTATCCTCCCTGATGGGTTAGGCTTATTTACAATATATTTTAGAGCCTGATGGTCTGTTACAACTATAAATTTCTGCCCTATCAAGTAATTTCTAAACTTCTTTACAGAAAAAATGATAGCTAGAGCCTCTTTTTCAGTTACAGTATAATTTACCTCAGCACTGCTCATTTGTCTGCTCCCAAAGTAAACTAGATGATCATTCCCATTTTTATCCTTTTGGCTTAGAGTACTTCCTAGTGCTGCATCTGAGGCATCAGTATACACAATGAATGGCTTGCTCCAATCTGGATTCTTTAAAATAGGTGAAGACACCAAATCTTCCTTCAGTTGTTCAAAAGCTTCATGCACCTTATTTCCTGGTTCATAAGTAACATCCTTCTTCAAGAACTAGGTTAGTGGCTGTGCAATCTTTGAAAAATTCTTGATGAACCTTCTATAGTAACCCACATGGCCTAAAAATGATCTCAACTTACTTCTATTCATAGGAAATGGTAACTCTTTGATTTTTGAAACTTTATCAGGATCAGTACCAATACCATCTCTGGATACAACATGCCCTAACAAAATGCCTTTAGAACATCCAAAGACACACTTTGTAGGGTTTAGTGAGGCTTGTGCTTCATCTAACCTTTGAAATGTTGTCTCCATCTGGTGCAGGTGGTCCATCTTGCTCCCATAGATGTAAAAATCATCCAGAAATACTCTGATGAAGTTCCCAATGTAGGGTTCAAACACCCTATTCATCAAGTGCTGGAACGTTGCCGGAGCATTACACAACCTAAAAGGCATAAATCTATAAGCAAACATTCCCCAAGGAGTGGTGAATGTGGTCTTCAGCTGATTTTTCTCTGCTATAAAAACTTGGTTGTATCCACTATATCTATCAGCAAAACTATAGCACTCCTAACCCGCTACTTCGTCCAAGATCTAATCTAAGAATGGAAGAGGGTAATGATCCTTCTTTGTTGCCTTTTTGAGCTTCCTATAATCAACACAAATGCGTAGTTTCCCATTATTTTTTATTGAGATCATAATGGGAGAAACCCATTCTGAATTCTCCACAGCAAATATGAATCCTACATCAAGCAACTTATCTATTTCTTCTTTTACAATCTTGGAAAAATTAAGATTCATTATTTATGGCATTTTCTGTATGGGCTTAGCACCATCTACCAGCTCAATAGAATGTTCTACCCAACTTACTTGACGGAGTTCCTTATAATCAAAAGTGAATAGGTGTATGTACCTTCGAAAGAGCTGGAGGTAGGATTCCTTCTCATTCTCCATCACAGCATCACCAATCTTTATTTGTTGGAGATGATCAACAATTTCTTCTTCAGATAATCTTATGGGTTCATGAGTCAGTGTGACTGGAAGGATATCCATGACTAAAACATCAACCTCACTTTCTTCATCTTCTGTGTCCACTTCACTGGTACTAGAGTAATCAGAGGATGTCCAATCATCAGTTTCATCACTTGAATCCACAGGTTCTGCCTTATGATGTCGAGGGATCACATTTATCTTCACCCTCTCTCTGCCACATCCAAGTGTCATGAAGCCTTCATTCCAGTAGTTTCTTGCATGAACTCTCCTTAGCCATGGCCTTCCCAACAACATTGGGTACACAACAGTACCATTTTTCATCACCTGAAAGTCTACCACACATACAACACCCATAATAGATATTTTCACATTTGAAACAACACCTTCTGGTTTAGTTTTTCCCTTATTTAATGACCTTAACATAAGTGTTGAGGGGCGATCAATTTTTAAACCCAACATATTCATTACAGACTCAGTCATTACATTAACTGCAGCACCTCCATCAACTAAGACATCATGAATTGAAATACCATTACATAATACCTCAGCTTGTGGAGCGTAAGGATCCGCCTCTGCCTCCAAAATAGGTACCTCAACCTCCTTACTTTGTCGAGCATTGAGTCCACTTCGCAGCTCCCGCCTCTTCTCAGAAGACATAGCCAGAAGTTGACCATATGTAATATTTGTAGGCCTTTTGGACAAATCTTCTAAGATGGAGTATGGTCCTTGCCCCTGTGAAATCAGAAAATCCTGCACACCCAACTTTCTTCTCCTATGTTTCTTACTAGTTTCTCCTTTCATCTTCTTAGGATCATTTCCATCTTGGTTATCTTTTTCTTTCTTTCTTTTTGTTACAAACACATCTGCTTCATTATTTATGCTCCTATCTACTACATCAAAAGAATTCACAGGTGCTTTTCCTTTATCATTATCTCTTGTACCAAATGTAGAAGCTCTATCTGGACAATTATACTTATAATGACCCTTTTTATGACAACCATAACATACAACTTCAGTTATATTTCTTTTTGGACCTCTATCTCCTCCTTGAGAACTAAATTCCTTTCCTTGAAGAAGATTAATAGTTAACTAACCCATCTTCTTGAGCAGATCTTCATACTCAGTAGATGTACTAGGGAAAATATTTGTGCTCACCAAGAGTGGTTGTGGATTCTGGACCAAAGGTGTTGGTGTAGGCTCTACCTTAGCAGCAATTTCTTTGGGCTCCTCTTCCATGCTTTCTTCTTGCCTTCTTGCAATCTCCTTTTCTTGTTCAATGGTAGCTGGGTGGTCATACTTCACTCGTTGTCTGATCTCTGGCTTCATCCCAAGAATGAAGTGCTTACAGAGGATATTATCCACGCCATTCATCAACCCATCCACTAATCCTTCCTTCTAGATCTGGGCATCGAGCTTCCTCCTTAGCTCTAGAACATGAGCATGATAATCCCTTATCTTCTCCTTCTCTCCTTGGGATAGCTTTGTGATATCGATCATGAGATCTGCATATTTCTGTTGTTCACCAAATTCTTCAAGAAAAATTTCAGTTAATAAATCCCATGAGTTTTTCACATTATCACCTAGTGTTTCAAACCACCTAAGGCTGAACCATCCAAAAAGGTAGGAAAAAATTTAGTCCATTGTTCCCTTCTTATGAGGCCATTACAAATGCAAGATCGTTTAAACTCTTGAATGAAAGAGGAAGCATCTTCATTAGATTGGGCTGAAAAAACAGGAATCTTCCCCATTTTTAAAAGTAACCACAGTGAAATACCAACCCATAAGTACAATCAATAAGACTTATGTGCACAAATAATTGGACTCACTACAATAGAAAGTGACTTTACACCTTTCTACAGTAAAATAGGAATGACCACGGTAAACTATGGTAAAACTTGACTTACTACGGTAAAAACTGACTTTACTGTGGTAAACACTATTTATGGTAAAAATGAAGTTACTGAGGTAAACACTATTCACGGTAAAAAATGAAGTTACTATGGTAAATACTATTCACGATAAAAAGTAAAGTTATTGCGGTACTATGTGGTAAATACTATGCATGGTAAAAAGTGACTTTACCATGGTAACTACTAGGCACAATAAAAACAAGGTTACCCTCCTATTGATTTATGACTAAGTGGGAATATCTCTCCAGAAAATCCACCAACGAGGAATGGTCCCGACAATGGAACCAAAATGTGAACATGAATCTGACACTCTGATAATATTTCACCGGGAACTCCTTGTGCTATGATTATTTTAGTAATGCACAGCTTTTGGTTTGGTGGTAGTAATCTGGAAACACAACAACAAACATAACACAAGAATACCACAGACTATGACAAAAAAAATAATGATGAAAAATCTGAAATACAACTGTAAAATATATTATTAACATGGAATTATTACAATCTCACCCATAAATTACTCCAAGTGTTACCAACTCGACTTGATTCCAACAATGGTTATGGAAGAAACTTCACAATTACTCCTCTTGATGACTTCCTTAACACACCTTCACAAAGAATCCTTTATTCATAAAATAATTATTACAACTTTGCTCTATGATAAATGAGAGGGGATGGCCTCTCTATTTATAGGAATTCAGGCTTATCCACCCTATCTCTAAGATAGGATAGGAAATCTCTTCCGGCCAATCATATTCCATGCCTAAACTCTTTCCTTTACATGTAGGCTTATCTTCTAAGATAAGATAAACCTTATCATCTCACATGGGTTCCACCTTTTTAGACTTTTCTACAAATAAAATACACAAAATATTTATGACATCACTCCTTGTCCTTATTACAAATATAATATTTCTAATTCCTAATCATGTAGACCCTACTTCTCTACTTACCCCAACTTTGACATTTTAACATTACCGGACCACTTACGACAAATATTTACTTTTTACCACAACATTCCTATTATACTTTGACTGTTACCGTACTCTACTTTATTGGTGGCACTGTACTGACGGCGTCATTATCTTCTATTGGACGTCACTACTAATTATACTTAACAACATCCTATTCCTAATACATACATTAATAAAATAGAAATTACGGAGGAAAATTTTAATGTCGACAGGCCTCCATTGATGCACACCTTCTGGTTAAAGGAATATTTTAGCTATTCTAAAGAATTCTATCATTTAGTTTTCCAAATTTTGTGAAGGTTATCAAATATTTGGTATAATCAACTTTATCCTACTTAACTTCTCACCAATAAATTTCAAATAAATATGAATCCTACCTGAAGTACCCTTGTTTACACTGTGTATCCACAAATGAACAAATTATACTACCAAAATATGTAGAAGCAATAAAGATTCCATAATGTCTTTAGTAACCTTAAACATTTTTTAGGAAATATCACCATTCTTTATAAGTGACAACTCATGAGAGTTAAATTGTGGTGAATTGATCATATTTTCTCAAGGTTTCCTCTCAAACTTGTGCAAATAAGGATATCTTCATTCTCCTTCACTAACAGAGGTTACAAAACTAGTCCTCTCACCCTAGTTGAAAGGTACCACCTAAAGTAGCGAGGGATAAAATCCTTAATGAAGGTGTTATCTATATCCTCGATGCCCGAGTGAAAAGGAGTCAGCTGAATCGCCTCCTCTACTACAAAATAAATAATAATATGGTTTTTTCTATCTCTCAGTGTCTTGTTAAATCTGTGATGTTGATCAGTCTTCAAGGGAGAATCAATTCGGATGCCAAGAACACCATTTAATTTTCTGAAGAGGAAGGATGGATCCTTGAGATTGTGCATTAAATATAGGAAGCTGAACAAAGTAATGATAAAAAATTTGTTACCCCCTTCCATGCATTCATAATTTATTTGACCAAATGAAGGGGCATACGGTTTTTTTTAAGATAGATCTTAAGTTATGATATCACCAGCTGAGGATTACAGAGTTAGATATTCATAAGACAACCTTTTTCACTAGATACGTTCACTATGAGTTCAAAGTTGTGCCATTTAGACTTATGAAATCCCCCCAAGTATTCATGAGCTTGATGAATGGGGTATTCAAGAAATTATTGGGCCGCTTCATCCTCATATTTCTTGATGACATATAGATATATGCATGCGTACATAAGGAGCATGAGGATCACCTTGGACAAATTTTGTAGTGTCTTTGAGAGTAGCACCTATATGGGAACCTAGAGAAGTGTGTGTTCTTTCAGACAAAGGTTAAGTATCAAGGCCACATCATTTATTTTTAAGGTATCATCATCGATCCTTCAGAGATTAGGGCTATTATTTATTGGATGACACCAACCAATATTTTTCACACATTGCTCATCCCATCATTTCCATGCAACAAAAAGGGAAGAAGTTTGTATTGTTAGAAAAATTTGAGCACACCTTCAGGACTCTAAAGTAATTCCTTACTAAAAAACCTATCCTAGTAGTTCCAAATCCATAGAGGGACTTGTTTGTATGTACATATGCTTCATTGTGGGGATATAAGGATTATTGATGTAGGATGGTTGAGTTATCACATTCAAATCTCCAAAAATCATGGATTATGACATCTATTACCCGAATCATTACCTTGAGCTTACAGTGGTGGTTAATGCTTTAGTTCAATGGTGTCATTTTCTATTGGGCAGGAGGTTCACACTTAGCTCAGATCATTTGAGCTTATGACATCTCTTCACACAACCTGATCTCAATGCCCGTCAACATGGCGTTAGATGGATATTTTTTATGAGTATGAAATGAATATTAAGCATGTTAAGGGAAATGAGAATGTGGTATCAGAATCCTTGAGTCACCAAGGACATCTTATCATGGCTACATCAATGGGTACATATTTGTGGAGAAGGATCTTACAATAGATTCCACATGATAGGTTTTATCTTTCAGCTTGAGTAAAGATTGAGTCACACTTACCCCTTAAAGGGAAGTTTAAAGGGATATCATTGGAGTCAGATAAGCTTCTTAGACACAGGGGTCATATTTATGTTCATACAGATGGAGGTTTTCCACAAGACATACTTACAGAGGCTCAACGTGTACCTTATTCTATCCATTTAGGTGTTAAGAAGATGCATGCCATACTGAAGTACTTATTTCATCGGAGTGACATTCGAAGGGATATATTTTGGTTTATGTCTCAATATTTGGAGTTTCAGAAGGTGAAGGTTGACATCAGCATCCTACTGGCCTTCATTATCCTCATGTTACAATGGAGTGGAAACAAGACACCATTTCTATAGATTTCATTGTGGGGATACCTTAGTCGAGATATCACCATGATGAAATTATAGTTACACTGGATAACTTGAAAAAAGTGGCTCATTTTTCTCCAGTTAAGACCATCTATACATCTAGTGTAGTTTCACGAGTTTATTTAGATGAGATAGTGAGACTACCTGGGATTCTACAGGATAATATATATGACTTCGATCCTTTTTACACATGACATTTTTAGACCATCATGAAGTTTGGTCTTGGGACAAAGATCAATTTTATTGTACCTTACCACCCAGAGATAGATGATTAGACTAAGCGGGTGAACTAGATAATTGAGGATATGGTTCACATGTACATTATGGATCAACAATTTTGTTAGGAGGAGTATATATATCTGGTAATGTTATCCAATTTTGTTCCCCAAGAAAAATTGGACAAATGTGACTCTGTACGAAAACAAATGAGGGATCGATTTAACCATTGGAGCTCACATTTCAAGTTTGGGTTGAGAAAATAAGTGAAGAAGGCATAGCACATTGAAGAGTTTCTCTAGAAATGAATAAATTTTGAAGTATGAATTTCAAAATTATGAGGTGTGGTCGTTTGGAGGTAGGCCGAAGAAAAATTTGGGGATTCAACAGAAAGAAGCATGGGGAGAATAAATGTCTAAAAACTGAAGTACAAAATTCAAATTTAGTGATTTTGGGAATTCAGAGGTTTCATGTGCCCAGTTGGATGAAAAAAACCAAAATCTCCAAACCTAAAAATCTTGAAACCCCAAATCCTAGAAACTCTGAAAATGTGAAATTCTAGAAACTCGAGACCCCAAATTCATGAAACCATGAATCCACGAAACCTAAAAGTCCCAAAACCCAAAGACCTGAAGTCCTGAAAACCTGAGACTCCCAAAATCCTAAAACCTCAAAATTTCAAAACCTTGAAACCCAAAAACCTAAAAATAAGAAACCCAAACCCCCAAATATTCAAAGATCTAAAACCCGAAGTCCAAATTTTGGAATTTAGAGTTTCAGAATTTTAGAAATTTTTGATCAAGTGATGAACAGTGTCACACGACATGGTTTTGGAGTCTGAACTCTAGAGTTCCAATTTCATACTTTAGAGGTTCAGTATTTCAGAACTCTCAAGCCAAATTGGCTGATGAACAGTAACTTGATCTCTAAAAAAAAATGCCCCAATTTTTTAATCCTGAAAGTACAAAAATTTTGATTTGGGAGGTTACGATGCAAGTTCAAAGTTTGAAAAGGTAGAGATCACCATTGGCATTTATTACAATATGGAACCCTCATCTTCAAATGGCCATAACTTTTGACTGGGAGCTCAGATTTACACAAAATCAAACTTTTTTGAAAGCCCTCAATGTCCTCTACATACCTCCAATTTATAGAATTGGTTTCATATTTCTCACCTAATAGAATGATTAGGTATGGAATTCATTTATTCCTCAACAAGTAAGGTACAATGGAGTATGGGTTTGGATGACTTTCCCATCACTCCCACAAGGACAACGATGAATTTCGTAGGAGATTGGAGTGCATTTTCAGATTTTCTTCCCTCTCTCTCCTAATTTCTTCCTCTATAAAATTGTAAGGGGTGGCATTTTGGAGCAGGTTATTGATCTTCCTTCTCGCATGCACCCCATTCCTCTTGGGGCTTCAATCCTTCCTCAAACTCTTGTAATCACTTCACGCCTTTTCCCTAGTATAACAACATACTATGAAATTTCATGGAGTAATGAAAGTTGTGATTGTGATTCCACTGCCAATCCTTGCATGGTTTTCATTATTTCTCGTTGCCTCTTATTATACTTACAAGATCTGTGTGTACTCTCTTTTCTATTGCAGCTTTGGTGGTTGTGTCATTAGGAATGAAGATTGTTTCTATTTCGGGTTTTTGTTGCAGCTTTCTAGCCTTCTCATAATACATTGGTGGAACTTGGGTTTGTGTTGCATTTTTCCAACATCCCTGGAATTCACCCTTTCTCCATTTTACATGGATGGGAAGAGTGATCAGAAATCCTTTATTGGTGTATCACCACTCATAGTGTAAGTTTATTTCGTGTAATCCTTATTTCCCATCCCCTTGGAAGCATTGGATTAGGATTAATCAATGGTTTGCTTGCATTAGGAATAGTTAATAGAAGTTAGGCTAGGAGAAGGAACTGGCCTTCTCCAGAGAGCTATCCCATTTTGCAATGTCACATAGTTAGGATAGCTCCATGTTATGTAATCACACTGAGAGTCTCAACCCATCGAGTTACAGACATTTAGGGGTGCTGTGATTCACCATCAACACAACATCAAGATAATATAGATATAAAATCAATAATCATCATTCAGACTATGTAATTTTATCATCTAGAATCATATAATTAATCTAATCCTAACATCCATGAGATTATAATTCTACTCAAAACATCCACATTATAACGTGTCATTATAAAATCTAATTAATGCAACTCAACATATATTGAATTGTCTACTATCACCATCTAGTGTATCATAATAAAATGCAAATCACATAATGTCACTAATCTAAATATCCGCATAGTCCATCATCTATTAATAAAAATATAATACTCAAATGTCTAAGTATTAAATCAAGAGTAATAACATCCAAATGAAAAGGTGTCGAAGAGGAGTGGACACTACATCCCCCTCCCCTTAGTCTCTACTTCCTCCTAAATCACTGGAATAGAGGTAGGGAAACAAAAATTAAGAGTATAAGTCACACTCTCTATGGGATTTCTTAGTTTCAAACAAGAGTGGGTCCCTAGAGCCCAAATTTGGCCCGATTCTATTCGAAAAGGAAATGGAATATTGTTGGGCATGGATAATAAACTTTCTTCAAGCAAGGTTGTTAGTGTTTAATTTTACCGAGTAATTATACATGGTCCAACAAGCTATAACATAAAGCATTTAAAAAGGAAATTGTCAATGGAATCTCAAGAACAACCATGAAATTAAAAGAGTAACAAGGAGAAGTTTGTGAACTCGAGACGACCACATAACCCCATAAGGATACAATACACTACAATAATAATTGACAAGACTTCCACTTAGGTTGAGTTACACCTCAATGTTCATTATTTAAACAAGGTTAAAAAATACCAAACATGACCATCTATTTTACACAAGAAATAAAAGTCTACTCATAGGTATCACAAGTTTAAGATCACACAAGGTGAGGCTTAACAAGAAGAAAACAACTAAATTAGCAATATGCTTACAATCCTACACAATAATCATTGGATGCACTTTTATAACTCGAAAGGATTCAGTTAAATTTTCTTGGTAGTACCAAGCAAAATCATGACTACAAGGTTTTCTATAACTTGAATTTGCACTCAAATTCGAACACATAACACTAACCTGATTTATAAACTTCAATCACTTATACACTATCTCCACTTAGGTGCCAATTCTTGCACAACTAACATATCAACACAAGAGACAACAATCACTCAGTATAACACTATGGAATTTATTTATTTTAAAACCTTCCCAAGCTCAAAATAAATATAAGCAGAGCACATGCTTAATTCATAATACAAAAGGACACTCAAGGTATTTAGGATAGAAAGAAAAAAAGGTAACAAGAGGGGGTCCAACAACAATCTACTAGTGTATCACACCAAAACTTGAGTAACAACTTACGAAAACAACTTCTACTTATCTTTCCCAAGGTCAAAAGTAAAACAAACATCAACAGGGTTTCCCAAGAAAAGAAAATAGAAAACTTCCCAAAATTATTTCATATCCTTAACATAAGTTGTCTAAACTTACAAATAGACCTAGATCACTAAGGACTTAATCAACACACAAGGAGCGTACCTTTCTTAAAATAAGAGATAAATACCTGCTCTTAAAAGCCCACAAATCACACTCATTGAGCTATAAGGCAATAGGGGTACAAAGACCCAAAACTCCTAAGAGGGAAAACACACACGTCTAAGATCAAGGGAGTACAAAGCAACTAGAACACATCACCATCAACAAGGTGTTTTATTTAAATCAAGGTAGTTGGATAGACCTAAAAGTTTAATTTGTTACCACCCTTGTCATGATGGGATGTAGGGTCCATCAACACAAACATATCTATTAATTCACACTAACAAGGGGATAAAATCATTATATATTTGAAAAACATTTATCTACTCAAAAGGATGCCTAAAATGACTTGGCATAAATTTATGTCGTAATCATTTGACATATGATTTTTTTCTCTAACAAGGGGTAGGTGAAATACTTCAAACATATCAAAATCCCAATACCTTTGGCCACAAAAGAGGTTAGGTAATCTTGCACTAGCTCAAGGAAACATTTCAATTATCTTAAACCTTTTAAATTATGTATACTATTATAACTTTAGGGTACACAATAGCCATTTATATAATCAGGGTTACTTAATTATACATTACACTCAAACACATAAATTTAGTCATTCCATAATCCAATTTATAAAATACAAGCTATAGTTATGCTCTCTAATCACACTTCTTATAAGTTTTCTTAATTAATGCATTATTTTTATTATGAAATCACATTCACGTCATTAAGGGACACCACCAATGTTGGCATGATATCTCACCATTCTATAGAGGCTAAAATATTATTTATTTTACTTCTAGGGAAGGTAAATGGACAAGGTTTCTTTCTATTTTCAGGAAGGTAAATTCGTTTTATTAATCTATCAGGATTGGAGTGACGAACCATTTTCCTTTTCCTAATGTTCCATTTTACTTGTTTGGTCTCAAAGTCCAAGTCCCTCAATTTGAGTTTTATTAATCTCAATTTACTCCTATTACTAAATAGATTTTAGTGAGAAGGAAGAGTCAAACATATCACATTATTACTTTTATGGGAAAATATATGAATCAACATATCACATCTTTATTTTTTTATACGAACAAGAGCCCCATCAACATATTGCATCATTAATTTTATAAGAACTAGAGATCAATCAAACAATATGTAACATACCAATATTTCAAGAGTTTACTAAATAATTTCAAGCATCACTAAACACTCCAAGTGGGTCTCCAAAATTATCAAAATAATCTATGATGAAGGATTCCATTATAGAAATAAAATTTACTTTTACAAGTTTTAAGAGGTTTACATCAATTTGGGAAAGAAAACAATGTTTGTTGTTTAGTCTTGAAAGAATTTCTCTAATAATACAAGGAGAGTTTCCAAATAACATGCACACTTCCACAAGATACCACCACCCAAGCAACAAGATGAAAAAGGAGAAATTTACTATGAGGCACCACATTTCCCATTCAGAAGACATCAAATAAAAGAGGGCAATCGGTTAATTTACCAAAACATGGCCTCTACAAAGAAGGGTTATAGATTTAAAAGAAAGGGTACAACATAAGCACAACTAAGATTAAAATTTTAAGATCTAAAAAACCAAAATATCTAATAGGAAGGTCTAAAAGACCGCAAGGAATCCATACGAGTCTCAATATAACCCAATACTTAATAGATTATAAAGTGGAAACATGTCAATTTTAAAATTTTTAGGAAAGGGTAGGTCTATTTATAGGTCATTGAGAGAAAAACAACTACACTTAATTAGGAACATTTTCCGACTGGGCTTACATCAAACCACATTTACTCAGATACATGCAGTCCATTTAATGATACTTTCTATATTGAAGTAAAGAAACCATGATAAAACTTATCATGCCATCGGTAGAACATCATATCCAAAAAAAAAACTTCCCACTAAAATATACAATAATCCAAGAGTTAATTCGATCCTAACACAATCCATAAACCTATAAGAAAAACACATCTATTCTTATGAGGAATAGAGCTCTTACAATATTACAAGAGGATCAAAACTACTGCTATCAACACTACCAAAAACACCACATGATATAATGAACTCTCTCTTAGAAACATTGATAGGTACTATACACACACAAGTTTTCTTGTTTCCAAAACCAAAGGCATAACTGGAAGCACCTAAGAAGAAAAACAAGGCACCTATGGTGTACCTCCATACGATGAAAGATCACAATACAAACAATGTAGAACCATCACATCAACCGACAAGAAAAAATCACTTAACATTTTGACAACATTTAGCCAAGTGGCCAACAAGATAAACGAGCTTTGAGTCACCAATCAAAAGTAAAATCCAAGAAATATCAGAAATTAATGAAAATGGCTAAGTAGTTGTATATTAATCACTTAAAATCTTTCAATAAAGTAAAAATAAAAAAATGAGCATCATATCTTCTCAATCATACACTAAAAAAATGTTGGTCCTTGATAAAATAACTTAAGTTTATGAATATAAAATATAGAAAATCCACATCAAATTTACTTTATAGCCCTTCATGGACCACAAACAGGGGTACTATACAATGAGCTCAAATCTAAGGTCGCATACGCAAAACTGAATACTGAATCAAAAGTGACACCAAGACCTGATATTGACTCATCCATAATAAGTCGAAAACATAACTACTAACACCAACTTGTCTAACCACCAAAATAAGGGGAGTTATAACAACCAAACAACTTCTAATTCCCTCCAACCGACCCTAGAATGCAAACATTAGCACTAATCCACAATAGTCACACCATACAAAATAACATTTCAAACAAGGAGGGATCTCTATGACGTCAACAAATCCCACAACTAAAACAAGGGCTATGACTATGAAACAACATCTTTGCAAGGAAACAAAGTTCATGCTACACTAGAATTCTACAAGAATAGCAATTTAATTTAATATTTTCGATTAACTAGGTTTGACAAAATGCCACCACAAGAGTAAAACAATTCAAGGTACTTTATTATTTTATTGTTATTTTAATAAAAGAGGATCAATTTTTTGCTGACTAGTTTTTGGGTTCCTATGTTGGCCCAGGGTCCAAGTGTTGAACCCATGTCTCTGATACCAAGTGCAACACCCACATATTTACCCACACGAACAAAAGACAAAACAAAGGTTAAAATAGAGAAATTATGGAATAAATTATTTTTGATGAAAAACGAAAGCGACCATTAGCTATACCCTTGGTTAACAAACGATCATCAAAAAATTAATTAAATAATAATAATCATCCTTCAGTCAAGTTTAAAAACTTCATTTCCATAATCCATAATTACTTTAATAACGTGTTTCCTAAATTCATTCAATAATTTATTATAAAAAGACTAAGTCTAATTTTCCCTTCCATTTACAATACTATTAAATTAAATTCCTACAATGAATATTGCTTAGCTATAAAAAGGTGGTAATTTTAAATTAGTTAATTGCATGGTTCAAGGGGGATTTTATAAAAGAAAACACCATCTAGTAAATGTAATACAACTAAATTAATCCCTACAACACTAAAATGGCCCCATTTAATCTTAACCCAAGAATTTCATTTAAAACAATCTCACCTACCCCTCACCTAACTTTTGTAGGGAACATTCCTAGCCATTGGATGGGATCAATCTAAGCCATTGGATCATGAAATCCCTAAACATTATTATGGATTCTTTTATCCATTGGATTTACTCATTTCTTCATTTTGGTTTTATAGGTTAAAGGAAGGATGAAGAGAAGAAAGCCGTGGAAAAGGAGGATAAATCTTGGGGATCGATACACACAACTCCAAATCTATATCATTGTTATTTTTCTTGTAATTATAATCTACCCTATTCTAGGGTTCATTTGAAAATTACATTTTGTTGTAAATTTTATTCAATGAAAATTCCCATTTAGGTGTATCACTTTTGCCCAATAGATCTAGTTTTTTTTGTATTATACACACTCTTCTTCATTTAAATATATATCTATATGTATATGTCTCTAAATTTATGAATATAGATATACACTTGTGTGTGTGTGTGTGTGCAAAGAATTTATAATAATAAAACCCAGAATTTTACATATTAAAAATTATATATATACCAAATGAAAAGCTATGGCCAAGGCCTTAAAACACATTGTCCACATTTTACTAAACTGATTGTTAAAACAGCACAATTTTTTTTGCATTGATAATGTTTAAAACATTGGGGTTCATAGTATTAAACATTGCATTGAATAATGAATTGGGGGGATAGCCAACCCCACCCCCCATCCCATGGTATAATGGGATGGGTGGGTGAGGTCGATGACCCATATATATATATATATATATATATATATATATATATATATATATATATATATATATATATAGACACACACACACACACACACACACACACACACACACACACACACACACACACACACACACACACACACACACACACACACACACAATACCAAATGTAAATCTATGGCCATGACTTTAAAACAAACTGTCCACGTTTTACTAAACTGGTTGTTTAAACAACACAATTTTTTTTCATTGATAATGTTTAAAACATTGGGATTCATAGCATTAAACACTACATTGAATAATGAATTCGAGGGGGGGGGGGTTCACTGACCCCACCCCCATCCCATGGTATAATGGGGGGGGTGGGGGGTCGGGGACCCTCCCCCCTACTAGTCCCCCCTTTTACTAATATAAACTATGGCCTTGATTGTGTTGCGAACACAAACAATTCAATATTTTTTGTTTTAGTTTTTATTTAAAATAAAGTCTTAACAACTTATTTAATATTAAAATTTTAATAATATTATTAATGATATTTAATAATATATGATTTAATATAAATAATAATTTTTATTAATTTTAAGAATAAAAATAATACATATATATATATATATATATATATATATATATATATATATATAACATTTTGATTTTCAATACTATTACTAAATTGTAGTAATATTAAGATATTAATAACATTAATACATTATTAATATTAAAAGAATCAATTTTATTTTAATGTCTCCCTTCTCTTTTTTTTGTTCAATGGAAACGCCATTTAACTTTATATATATATATATTTGGAGCGCATTTCTAAGAAATTGATTTATTCATAGTTTGCATATAAGTAGGAATGGTTAGAAGTATATTTATTTACTTGCATAATATATTAATTCTTTTTATTTAATTTTATCTAAGACCAAGATTGGGAGATTGTTAAGATTTCTTACACAAATAGATACACTTAATAAAAAGGAAGATTATCACTCATTCAAAAAGGAGGTGAACATTAAAATTTCAATATTTCATTATGTGTTCCATACAATAAAATAAGGGTAACTACTCTCTCTCTCTCTCTCTCTCTCTCTCTCTCTCTCTCTCTCTCTCTCTCTCTCTCTCTCTCTCTCTCTCTCTCTTTTTACAAGTTTAATAGTTTGTTCCACAAGAATGCAACAAGGTTCATTCTCCATTCAAGTAAATTGAATAATGATTTGGATCAAATAAGCTTGCAAGAATTTATTTCAATCACGCCCTTCTTTTTACAAATTTATCTATCTTGCAATTTGGAAAAACACACAAGTGGAGTGAAGTTCCATCACAACTAACATACAACTAAACTTTTTTCCTTTCACTACAATACTTTCAAAATTTACATAAATGAATGCACATGGTTTCTATTAAGTATAAAAAATTTACACTCTTTCACTCAAAGTGAAAATAATGACATGAACATATTTCACTATGAAGGATTTTGACATGTCCAAAGTAGAAGTCTCCAAACTGCATGTCTTCATCCCAAAGGTAGCTCCAAACCTTGCATTCTTAAACTTTCACAAGAAGGATCACATTACAAAGGAAGGGGGAGTAGGAAATTCTCTCTGCGCAACCTTTAATCCATTAAGAGGGGAAGCCATCCCCTTAATGGCCCCCAAGCCCCAACCAAATAACCATGGGGGGTCTTGAACATCATTTGACAACTTTCAACAAAATTTTCTTCACAAACAACATACATTCAAGACATTAAACACAACCAAAATAACATATAATCTAGTTTACAACTTATTAACCACACAAAGGTTTGAAATCAAACCAAATGGAGCAAGGGATATGGGAAACCACCTCCTTATGCCTCCCAAGTGAAGTGGGAGCTTCACCCTAACACTCCAAGTCCAAAAAACAATTAACACAAAATCATTATCTCACCCTTGCAAGCATGCAACAAAATAGCCATGATTTCATTTTCACTCCCAATAGGTGAAACTCCCAATCACACTCACACCAAATGAATTCCTCACAATACTCCCTTTTCCCTCCCCAATGGTCCCATAATCCCTTCTCCAACACCCAACTTAATGCTTACTACCTAACAACACATAAGCACAATCACAACACTTAAACAAATTTATCAAGCACAACATTTCATATCAACAAGTATAATAATGAAAAAAAAAGGTCAAGAATCTACCTCTCCATCAAGATCCAAGAAAACTCCACAAGTCTCTTTTAATTCCAAGCCAAGTAATTTCCAAAAAGCACTCCAAAAAGCTCCAAATCCCAAAATTGTACAAGGATAAAAAAGGTACAAGTAATCCCCATTCCAATTAAAATCCATCAATAAATAGAAATGGAATGTGAGGATGATGAGGTGGCTCCATGTAGGATTCCAATTCATCATTACTCCATTCCCACACTCAAGTAAACACACCATGCCCAAGAAAATAAGTGAACTTGTAAGGATTATGAAAAACCACATGGCTCACAAAATTGCACACCATGCTTTCTAAGGACACAATTAATTGAGGTGGAAGGACCCAACCTCATAATTAACTATAAGTCACATCCCAATTTTAGTTAACCAAATAAGAAGGATTTACTTAATTAAGACACATTATTACATGCTAATAAAGTGAAATTTTTTTCCAAAATTTAAAAGCATTAGACAGAAATAAAGCACATACAAAAAATTTAAAAGAAGGGAAAACATATCACCCCATGACCACACATGTGAGGTCACCCCCTAATGGAAAACCTCCAAACTAGGAATGCAACAACAACACAACAT
This sequence comes from Taxus chinensis, assembly GCA_019776745.2. Classification (NCBI taxonomy): domain Eukaryota; kingdom Viridiplantae; phylum Streptophyta; class Pinopsida; order Cupressales; family Taxaceae; genus Taxus; species Taxus chinensis. Next base: position 109,824,288 of record CM034156.1, on the reverse strand, counting down.
TACATTACACAAGTTGTCAAATTTTGGCCATGGTTCCCAACACACGACATCCTTCCATGGTTGTTCCCCTAGCCCCTTACGATTAATTTGATATAATATCCTACAACATAAACAAAATACCTCTCTGTCCTTTCAACCGTATTAAGAACATCGATATAATATACATATAAAATCAATAATCATCATTCAGACTACGTATTTCTATCATCTAACATCATATAAATAATCTAATCCTAACATCCATGAGATTATAATTCTACTTAAAACATTCAAAGTATAACATGTCATTATAAAATCTAAATAATGCAACTCAACTTATATCGAACTGTCTACTATCTCCATCTAGTGTATCATAATAAAATGCAAATCACATAATGTCACTAATCCAAATATCTGCATAGTCCATCATCTACTGATCAAAATATAATACTCAAATGTCTAAGTATCAAATCAACACTAACAACATCCAAATGAAAAAGGTGTCGAATAGGAGTGGGCACTACACCTCGTCATAGGCATCCAGGATGGGTCAGGAGGAATCTAGGCACTAATCTACGGATCTGCGCACGAGTGTTTGTGTTGTGTCAAAGACCCAAGTAAGGATCTGATCCATTTATAATTCATAGTACTATGTTTTTATCAACCGTGACTGTGAATTTTGGTATGGGGTTACTTATTCTCCTAAGTGATTTCCCCCTTTACTTTTTGTGCATGCAACATCGGTGAAGGAGTATGTATCCCAAAGGAGGACCAACCACTATTCTGAAACTCTACCTTATAGGGTGGGAGGGAGAGTACTTAATAGAAACTAAGACACACTAAAACAAGTGGCTAGAAGACAATTATTAGTACAAGAAAATATAAATGTAAAATGTAAGCTACTAGCCAAGTAGACAATATAATCTAAGACTTAAAGAGATAACATGCAAGCAGACGATGTAGACCACAAAAACTAGATTTCAAACATGGGACATCACTCACTATGTCACAAGAGAATCAAGGATGACTAGGCCAAAATCATATGAGTGTGCACACATGACAAAGGGAAAATCCTATAAACAGTGTCAAATAATGAAAAATAAGAACAAACAATGTAATAGAAAACCATGGTAACAAATAGGCCTGGAAAATAAATACTGCACATGAAGCACCCATTAGCATGTTATAAATAAAAAATTATGTCATCATGTGTATAATCTGATATAATAGTGTTATATGAAACGAAATTAAACAATAACACATATAGTGCATGAAATTGGAATCCCCCAGCAGCTACTATGGGACTTGTAATATGTACTACACTAAACATTTGTGCCATGTTTATGAATCCATAGAATCTATGATCACAACTAGAAGGAAAGTGAATATGTGTTTGTGTATGGAAAAATATAATGACATACACAATATATATCTAGCATTTGTAATCAGATGTACATGTAACAAGTAAATGTAAGAAAGACTAAATGCAACCAAGATATGCAACATGATGTGGAGTGTAGATGAAATGGAATGCAAAGTGAATGTGATAAGATCCATGTACCCCCTGAGTGAGTGTGATTGGATGTGTATGAAATAAGGTGAGGTTCATTTTTATGCCCACTCAACAATCAAGAATGAAATGTAAATGAGAGTTCCTCATTTGGAAATGGTTTAAATTGTGTGTATTAGAAATATGTGATTGTCAAATCACAAAGCGTACCGTGTAATTGTATGAGTGAATAAGTGATTGATTGAGTGAGTGTAATGAGATGCATTTGAGATGTAGACCCTTAGTATTTTAGTATGGACCGTGGAACTAGATTGCATCATAGGGAAATGTGTCATGTTGGTGGTGGAAGGGATAAGTTGAATATAACATGTTTATTATTTTTTGAAAGAGATTGATTGTAGACACGTTGTCTATGATGTATATTTTCGAGATGTGTAAGTACTAGAGCTACAATTTATTGTATATGTGTACATTGTATAATATATTTTGATTGATTATGCACTAGAGAGATGTGTTATATGATCTAAGAGAGGTATGTCGAGAAATTCCTAAGTGTGTAGTAGGTTGTAAATATGTGGAGTGTGTTGTTGTATGTTGTGTTTGATATGTATGAAGAGTATGTATTGTAATTGTGTCGATTAGGTAGTTTGGAGTGTTTGAATTTCATGTGTATAAGATTCCCTCAAAATTCAAGTGTGAACCAAAGCACAAGAGTGTGTCATCAGGTAATGATAATATAAGTGTATCAAGTGGTTCAAAAATTCTTGGAAAAATGAATCATGAAGCATATATCGTTAAGTTCTATAGGACATGGTAGAAACAATTGATAGTGATAGAAGGGGGGGAATAAGTGTGATGCCCCCCAAGTGTGCCAATGATGGAGATTTATGAAATGATTCAAGAGGTAACATGCCATTGTGGGAGAGTATTTTCTTTGTCATGATAAGAGTGAGGGCCAACACAATGGTAGGCCAAAACACTAGTAGGTCCATGTGATGGTGGTAGAATTTTAAATTTTTCTTGCCCATCAGTAGGAGTAGTTTCTTTGAAAAAAGTAATTAGTTGGAGATTATGTGGGATTGATGACATTACAGAAGACTTGATTGGAGAAGAAAGTGGACTGATTTTGAGAGGTGGTTGTGTAATTTTACTTCGTAATGTTGTGGATGACTTGAGAGGATTTTTGTAACTGATTTTTTAAAAAAAATTCTTAGGTTGACTTGATAGTGTCATAGATTCATTGAGAGAAGGGGTAGTTAGACTAATTATGAGAGGTGGTTTCTTGACTTGAGTAGATTGCATAGGTGGCACTTGAGTGACGGAAGAAGAAACATTAGAAGTGATTAGAAGATGCTCATTAGACATAAAAAAATCAGGTTTAGGAACCCATTGAGATGTAACAAGTGGAGAGGACCATGTAACAAAACATTGTGTAATTCAAATGAGATAAAACCTTGACGCTCTATATGCTTGATTCTTCGTTGTAAATCATAAAAATCATTGTCATTATGTCCATTGATTTGATGATAATTGCAATATGGAATAATTTGATATTTTCAATCTGATAAGGAGGATAACAATGAGTAGATGGCAATATGATTAATTGGTGAGTTATGAGTTTTAGAATAATATCTTATTTATTAGCATTGATTGCAAACTTGTGAGGTGTGGAGAGCGGGAATATTTGAGGTTGACTAATATGAAAACATGTAGAAGACATAGAATGAAGATGAGATGTAGAAGGAGAACAAATATGATCCTAAGAATCATGCTTAAGATGTTAGATTTCAGATTTTAGAGATGTAATCATGGATTCCATAACATGAAATTATTTTTAAATAAAGAATGTAAATCTTGAATAGACTTGCAAATTGATTTATTGGCATTAGAACTATTAGAATCATTGGATAAATGATCAAAGATACCACTAACTTGTGAGGGAAACATGTTGATAGGGAGATACATAGTTGTTAAGGTTTTGTGAAGAGAATCTCTACAAGATGAGTGCATTTGAAGAAATTGAAGAAAAGATACTTGATAGAGATTTTGAGCCATGATAGAAGAAAGACAAGTATCCAAAACAATTCGAATGAATCGGGTTCACCAAAATAATTAAGTGAAATGTGGATAATATGTGCTTAATTTAATTACTACTGTAGTAGTAAATAAATAACAATTAAGTACTTAATTTAACTTAATCAATATAAGCAGTAAAATGTGAAACCCTCGTTGCAATGATGAGAAAGAGGCTATTGGCCAATTTTCAATGGATTTTTTACTATGTTGAAGTGTTGACTAGGTAAACATAAAGGTAGGAGCATCATACAGAGACCCATAAAAATTCAAATCTAGAGGAACAAGCTGGAAAAGGGCACCCAGAAAAGGGAACGGGTGCTACGCACTGGAAATAGGCATGTGTGACTATGAAAATTCTCAGACATCATCTTTTCAAGGTCACGAGTTGTTTTTTGTTCTCTATTTTTGGTCATTATGAGATCACAATTTGATCACCAAGCTTCCTCAAAACTTACAATGAAGTAATGACCTACAAAACCCTCAAACAAACATCAAATCCTAAAAAAAATGGGAAATGAGGGTTTGGGCTGTCCTCAGATGTCAAAATTTTGGTCTTACAACTAAATGCTACACTACATCTTAGACCCAATATAGTTCTATGTGTGTGTGTAGAATCATGCCCTAGGTGGCTTTTCTGTGTGTTGCACTTGGATAACTAGTAAATAACTAGATGTAAATAAATGTCATATGTGTGTGCATGAAATAGAATAGACTCCCCTTCTATGAAGTGTATGTAGAATAATGTAGTCCATTTCCCTTAAATGGATTTTAGAATGGATGATTTGATGTTCTTGAATAACCATTGGATGAAACCTTAGGTGGTGATAGTTAATGCTTATTGTTTGATCCTTTATTATGATCACATAAATTTATATTTATATTCTTCCCTTGTTTGAATTTTATAATTAACCCTGAAAATAATGACTACGAAAAACATAAGATGCTCAAACAAGTAGAAATGACGTAAAATATGTGAGTAAGATATAAAAAGGTCATGGTCTCCTAGAGAGCACAGAAGTGTCTGATGATGGCATCCTAGCTAGGCATTGATATCCAAGATGAGAAATGCCGAGGAGAAAAAATGTTGATCTTATTTTATTCTTAAATTTTCATTAATGAAAATTATTATATCTCGTACTTTGTATCATCAAAACATTCCTTATGCTTGACTCAAGTTATCGAACAACATAAACATGGGAAACCATTGTAAAATTAAAGAGGGAAAAATGAGAACCGATGTCAAAAAAATGCACTGCAACACAGTTGCACTCTGATGGTAACGTAAAGCTCCAATGCAATAAGCAAGATTCTAATCAATAGAAAGAAAATACAAGTAAGAAAACAGGTATGCTCATGCTCATAGATTGAAAAAAGGAAATACAAATAGGGGTGCTGAGTAACCCCCATGCCTAAACAAGGAAAGAAAATCAATGATGCCACTGACGCATATGACATGACTGATGCATATGATGCCACTAAAGGAGGAATTAAAATTCTAAATAAGGAATGTAACTCCTATGATGCACTAACACAAATTATAATGACAGATTCTATGACAGAATCTGACACTTGTCATTTGACTTCATAAGACCTGTGACTCTCGCAAGGCGAGATGACTCACCAAATGATGTGGAAGATGACTAAGCATGTCACACACACCAACACCCCCCCGCCCTTCATCGAATCCAAGGAAGAGGTCAAGGTAAGCCAGAATAGAAAAGAAGACACCCTTAGACAACTAAGAAAGATTTTCCAATGGGGCCCAAAAACTAAAGGTCTGATAAGGTGCCCATAAACAAACAACATCTTTCTAGAAAGAAGAAGAGAAGAAGTAAAGAGAGCTATCCAACTCATCTAGAAGATGATTTCCAATGGACTCCTAATGAATCTGAAGGGACCAAAGATCTATGATCAGAAGGAGGAGGAATATGGAGTGTGCCTGATGGTGGCCCAATATGGGAAGGAGATAATATATCAAGAGAAGTGATGAAAATCCTGTCAATCTCCATAACGTGGGAGTCCACAAATATAGATATATCATCAAGAGAGTTGAGTTTTGATGAAGGAGAGCCCTGAAGGGGCAAATGAACCTGCTGCAGTGGAGAGTCAATGGAAGCTGGTGTGATGGTAACTCTGATCTCTGAAGAGGAAGTAGGTGGAAGAAGATGTTGCACTGTGATTTCGGTATCCTCAAGCATATCATCCAAGTCTGAGTCAAGGAAATCAAGGTACTATTGTGGAGGATTATATGAACCCTTTAAAGAAGCAATCTCGAGGTATGTGGAAGCAACAAGGGATGGTAGAATCTCTAGGATAGAATAAACATAATCAGTAGATGCTCATGAAGGGGAAAACCTAAGATCCAAGGTAGCATGGTGTGTAGGTGAGAATTCAACCGAAGAGTCCTGAGGAGGAGAGTCACGAGGAACTGTGATAGGAGCAATACTAAGTTCTGAAGGAGCATGCACATAAATATGTGTGGGTGGCCCTTCATAAGAAAAAGTATCGGTGAAATCACTTTCCTCCATGGATGTAATATCATCATAAGATCCATAACCAGATGAAGGAGGATCAAAGTCTCCATGAAAATTACAAGTGAAGGTCCATGCTTGGTGTGCAAACTCGGTAATTATAATCGACGTTGAAGGTCCTTCAAGATAGTAAAACAAAGAAGCCCTTATGCCATATCATTCTCATTCAACCAATTTTGGTGATTAATGTGGTCAGTTGGTTCAGATGCGAACCCAAGAAGATGTGGTTATAAGTTATACATAATGCAATGATCGAGTATCCCATTCTTCCATTGTAGGTAGTTTCCTAGTCCTAGTTAAACAATAGAATGATGAAATTCAATGTCCATGACGAGAGGAGCCTCCTAGGAACACAAGTTTAAACCCCCTTTTTGTGGCACTTTATAGTGTAGTGCGTTGATTACAATCAAATGCAATTGTGTGCTGAGAACTAGTTTTTCACTCACCTTGAAATCAATGTAATAACGTGCAAGAGTGGAGACAACAATCAAGGTTTGTTGGGCACAACAGCTCGACATTGTAAGCAAGCACAAGAACAAGTGAAAATAATGAAGGGAAGAGACGGCCTTGTGAGAAATAGCATCTCACATTGCATGAAAGAATCCCTTTGTTGTAAGACTGTGGTGGACGCACTCACAAGTCCACAAGAAATAAAAGGGATAGAACAAAGCTCAAGATGATTCGAAATGCATTAAATTAAGCAATACAAAGATCCCCCTAGAATGTGGCACATTATAAAAATAGTGTGTTTATAAAACTGATAATCCCATCAACTAGAGTGCAAAAAACATGTAACTTTGACTAAAGAAGTTCTCAATACCAAGCAACGAGTCAAAAGTTATAGCAAAAACCAATTCCCGCAACTAATGGAAAAATGCTAATAAGCCTGCAAATGGATTTAAAAAGTTCCCTAAACGCATGCAAAGGGTGTCATATGTATGCTTGTTGGAAATGGCATCAAATTTTAGATATGGTTTTTTTTAATTGCGAGGGGGGATTAGCCTCCTGCCAACCCCGGACGTCACCCTCCGTCTTTGTCACTCGAAGGAAGGAAATTAAAACAAGAAAAAAAACTATCCAAAAAGAATTACAATGCCAATTAAAGTTATACACCTTAAAATATTTAAAAAGGTGATTGATTTTACCAATAATCAATTCTAAGGATCCCATGTTGACCGAGCCTTTGACAATCAAAAGAGTACATGAGTTGCAAGTGGTTGAAACGCCCAAGGAACAATCAAGTCGGCATATGGAGTGGTCTGAGGAACACAACGTGGTAGGATGTTGTTGGCAGGAACACATAGGATAGATACAAGTTGAAGCCATGTGGAGCAGTGTTCACAGAGTGGAGCCCTTGGAATGTGGCCGAGCTGTCAGAGAGGGGTCTAACGCTGAGTGGTTAAGGTGCAGACTATAACCGTTTAGACTGTAATTGCTATGTTTAGACTACAATGTCCATAGGATGCAAGTCAAGTGAGGGAGGAACACAGGCCCGGGCCAAGTGTTAGTCATTTCAGATTACTACAAGACAGGATTACATGATGCAGGTCAAGCCATAATGAACAGAAATCAGGGCAAATTACCACACAAAAGAGGAACCCGAGTTTCAAAAAATAGTGCAGGTTTGATGTGCACGAAGGACTCAGGAAAAAAATTGAGTTTGAAGAATCCAAAAAAATCATGTTTAGACTGCAATCATGTCAGAGTCCAAGCAAAAGAGGAGAGCCGGCATGAATGAACCCGGTCCACGGTAGAAAGAAACCACCACGTCCACACCAAAAATGTGTAGAAAGAAGGAGAAAAAAATGAGCCTCCAAGTCAAAAGGCAATGCACGAGCATGTGGATTCAATATAAGCCAAAGCATGAATAGAACCACGACTGTGCAAACCACGAACAACACCACAGGAAGAGCAAGCCTGCACATATGCACAAAACCCTAGAAAAAACAAACTCCAAGAGCAAACTGTTATGATTAGCATGATTCCAAAATACTAATAAAAAATACTTGCACGATGAAATGAGAAGAAACCAAAAGTAATAAATAATTGATAAATGAAGAGTGAGTGTTTTACTGAAACCAGCTCTGATACCATGAAAGAGGCAAAATGAGAACCGATGTCGAAAACAATGCACCACAATGCAGTTGCACTCTGATGGTAACGTCAAGCTCCAATGCAATAAGAAAGATTCAAATCAATGGAAAGAAAATGCAAGTAAGAAAACAAGTCCGATCATGCTCATAGATCGAAAAAAGGAAGTACAAGTAGGGGTGCTGAGTAACCCCCATGCCTAAATAAGGAAAGAAAATCAATGACGCCACTGACGCATATGACGCCGCTAAAGGAGGAGTTACAATTCCAAATAAGGAATGTAACTCCTATGATGCACTGACGCAAATGACAATGACAGATTCTATGATAGAATCTGACACTTGTCATTTGACTTCCTAAGACCTATGACTCTTGCAAGGTGAGATGACTCACTAGGTGATGTGGACGATGATTAGGCATGTCACACACACCAACATAAGCATCATCAACATGAGCATAATCAATGAGGGAAGTTTGATTGGCCGGAGAAGTAGTAGGAGAAATGGCTATTTGAGTTGTCTATGTTTTTGGAAAATACACAACATTTGAATATTATTATATTTTTATTTGTGATGATAATGAATTTTTAGCTGGGATGACTTTGATACTATTAGGAAAGCAAATATACAATAATAAAGAAACAAAAAGTTGAATGTCAAAATACCAGTTCTAGTAACATAGAATTTTAATAAAAAAGATATCAAACATGTAAAAATTCAAATATTAAATTCCCGTTATAAAATTTCAGTTGTCCTTATGATCTACTTTAACTCTCCACAACAATAAATATACCTAATTAGTAACATAGAATTTTAATAAAAAATATGGATATCAAAATACCATTTCTAGTAACATAGAATTTTAACAAAAAATATATCAAACATGCAAGAATAAATATGAAATTTATGTGATAAAATTCCAGTTAAATGTGTAGGGACATATCAACAGTACAATACACAAAGCTTTATTAATTCAAAATGAACAAATTACACGTGAACTTGTTATGATCTACTTTAACTCTCCACAATGATAAATACACCTAATTTCTAAAATGCATTTAGGATTCCTCTTAATTCATCTTTTTAAAAACATGATTTGACCCCTCTACAATATTAATGTGGGGTGTTGCCCCCTACCCCCCTTTCAAAAAATGAACTACGATCTAAGTCGCAAAAGAATTCAACATTTAACTTTGTTAATATATATATATATATATATACATATATGTAATGAAAAATCATTTCAACTGATTGAATGACAGAAGACGGTGAAAGTAGTAGTAAAAAATAACATAAAACAATAAACATTAGTATTATTCCTCTCACAATAATCATTTAACACATTAATTCCTCATTAAAATTTAATCATATCTAGCCAAGTATAGGTGGGTAAAATTATTTTTACCTTATCAGCTTTAAAGGTGTGGTAACTAGTGGCACACCTATACACTTTAGAGGTTATATTTTGTTTTTAAATTATTAAATTTATGTTTATAATTTATAGAAAATAAAATAAAAATGGTAATATATTGAAAAATTTAAAATAATAAGAGCATTTAAAATAATAATTATTATCCATGTGTTGTGGAGCATTTTTTATCAGAGCAACACTTATGTAACTGATCATTCCTGTAAGTTGTTATGAAATTGTCTCCTATGTAAAATAGTGGAATAGCCATTGTTTCAAATATGGGTCACTTGATCTCTAGGAGACAGTTGAATTTGTCTTTATCAATCTTCCTTTTCCTTTAATGTTTTGTTGGACTCTTTCTGATGCTTTCAAATAGTTGCTTGTTCTTGCTTTACGCATGCTAAATTGTCATCAAAGTCAGCATATTGTACAAACAAAGAGATGCTTACAAGTGCACATAATAACCCAAACCCATATTTTTATGGAGGGGATATTGTTCCTAAAACCCAAATTCTCCCTCATCAAACACCCAAGGTAATGAAGTTGTCCATGAGCTCCTAGTCATAAACCTCTTGTGAGCTTATTGGTTTTTTCCGACTTGGTAACTTCATAAAATTCATCCATATTTTTGCACTCTATCTCCTATATTCATAACAATCTATGTATCCATTACTACCTCAAGATATTTTCTTAACTGTTTAGGAAACTATTGTATATGATCTATACTTGTAGAATCTAAATATGCTTCTTTGCATCTCTCATGTTCCTCAAAGCAAGGGTACGAATGTTATACCTTGAAGATATTTGATACATACATGCATATAGTATCTCTATCTCATTAAATTCACTTATAATATTCTCAAAATGATTGAAGACCCAATCTTCTTCCACTTGAGCTTGATGTATATTCATTTCATAAACCTCTCCTAACATAAATGTGTAAATACCATGTCACCTACTTTAAACTCTCATTATCTTCTTGACTGAGCAACCTTTTGTTTATATTTTATTACACCCTCTTCTACCTTCTTCTGTCTATGTTATGCACTTCATTAATACACAATGCTTCAAACTCCTCTCATTCATAGCTTATTCTTCTCATATTTTTTATAGTTTATAATTCAGAAATATGACAATGGATGTAACCACACACCACTTGAAATAGAATTATTATTATACTTGTGTTTATTAATATATATATATATATATATATATATATATATATAGTAGCATATCCCATTGTTTGGGATTATCTATTACGTAGAATCTTAATGATTTCCTAAGGATCTAGTTCACTTGCTCTCTTAGATTGTCCATTTTAGATGAAATGTTGAAGAAATTTTAATATTCTTGTAAAATTTGTTGTCTTAATGTTGTCCAACAGTGACCAACAAATATTTTATCTTTATCCGAGACTATAGTTTTATCAAAAACATGTTATCTTATCACTTCATCAAATTAAAAAATTATGATGTTTATGGTATCACTTTCTTTCTTAAGGAATTCGCCACAAAAGTGTGCCGTATTGGAAAATATATTGACAATAACAAAGATAAAATCATTATCGTTTTGAGTCACTAATAGTCCAAAAATCAACTCCACACTTCTATCCTCCCATGTCCTCTACAAATTTGGTAAAGGTCGGTATGAAACCTAGTATTTTTACTTTCACCCTTAGCATATTTGTAAAATCGGCATTACCAATATTAAACCCTCATTATGTTGCATTAGATTTTTGTTAATACAAATGTTATCAGATAAGACACAAATATGTTTTTCCCTTATAAAGTTCTCCTTCATTGAGTTTTGAAATATATATAACCATTATCTTTTTTACGAAAATTCCATCATGCAATAACTATTATTTTGATAGATTTCTAACCATGTTGGTCATATAAATGCATGATACATGTGCATTTAAAAAATCCAACTCTTCCTCATACAAATACTTCATTGAGTTAAACCTAATAACTTATAATCTCATATCATTAATCATTAATCATTCACCATAATAACAACTTACTCAAAGAATTTCCATCTTTGTTTAAATGGCCCCTTGTATGTCTTAAAACAAATAGATGGACTAGAAGAAGATCAATTGAATTCATGTGACATTGATTCAACATACCTTCTAGGATATTTATAAATTGTAGTCTTAGGTAATGAATGTACAACAAAAATTTTTTAATGAAAAAATAGCACCTCCACTTCTTGAGATATTTGATCATTGTATATAATAATTTATTTTTTATAAGATAAGGTAAGAAATTGATTTTGAGGGGACATAAAAACCCACAAAATACATAGGAGAAAAATATTTTACAATGAGGAATAAAATAAATGACCTCTACTAGCGGTCAGAAAAGAAAAACCAAAGCTAATGTAAGTTGAACCTAAAGAGAGGTCAAGGAGACTTGATCCAACACAAAGATAGAGCATTACATTAAGAATTTCCACTAGAAGTTGACAAAGAATGACCCTATATAACACAATTGGTCTTTACATATTTATGTTTCTTATGATGGACCTTATTCCACCCATCACCGTCATTCACGGGGGGAGATGATCATATCAAATCTCCATCAAGAAACTCACCCCCTCCAAGATCGAGGGTCACCTCCAATTTTCCATCCAAATTATCAGCTAACCGTATTACAAGTAAAGGGATCACACCCCATGCTTAATTTAAATGTGGATGATAGATTCTCAATCTAATTGTTATTGTAGCAGTAAATAAATAACAATTAAGTACAAAAATTAACTCGAGCCTACTAAGTAATAAAATGTGAAGCCCTAGTTGCAATAAGGAGAAAGAGGGACTTAGCTTATTCACAGTGGAATCTAAACTATGTTCAAGTGCTGACCAGGTTAATAGAAAGGTAGGATCGTTGCACAAAGACCTATAAAAATGTAGATATGGAGGAACAAGTTATACAAAGGCTCCCAAAAAGGGGTAACGGCACTCATGGATGCTATAGACTGAAAATAAGCACATGTGACTATGAAATTTCTCAAAAACATTTATTTTCCAGGTTGCGAATCGTTCCCTAGCCTTCACTTTTGGTCACTATGAGGATACACTATGATCACCAAAAATTTTGAAAACCTGCAATGAAGTAATGACAAGATAAACCCTCAAATCGAAATCAAATCCTGAAAAAGAAAATGCCAAATGAGGGGTAAAACTTTCCTTAGCTATCACAATGGTTCGATGTGTGTGTGTGTGTGCGCGCGTGTGGAATTGTTCCCTAGGTGGCTCTTTTGTGTGTCGCACTTGGATGGCGAGAAAATAGCTAGATGTAAAAAAATGTAATAGATGTTTTCATGCAAGATAATATATTCCCCTCCTATGAAGTGTATGTAGAATCATGTAGTCACTTTCCCTTTGATGGATGCTTTAATGCTCTTGAATAGCCTTTGGATGCAACCTTAGGTAGTGATAATTAATTTTTTGTGCTTGGTCCTTTATTATGATGACATAAATATATATTTATATGATTCCCTTGCTTTAATTTTTTAATTAATGTCGAAAATTCTGACTACCAAAAAAATAAGATCCTCAAATAGCTAGAAATAACCCAAAAGATGTGAGTAAAGTATAAAGAGGTCAGGGGTTCTCAAAGGGGGTAGGAACACCTAGGGCTTGAATCCTTTCTTAGTTCTAGTGTCCAAGATGAGAAATTCCAAGGAGAAAAAAGTAAAATTGAGGAAACCAGAGTGTAAGACCAAAAGTGGGAATAGAAATAAAGGAAAGATTGCCAAATACATGGGTTAATTAGTATTTTTCATACTTAGGAATCATATGAATAGTAGTATGCAATCATGACTAGATTATTACCTAAAGTGCGTCATTTTACGTCTAAATTTTCCCCCTCTTTATGTTGTTGAGAAATTTTTTGATAACATAAAGTAGATAGACATGCATACATGATAACTATGTAGATTAATGGCAACTATCATGTCGAGAGACAAGAAAAATTATGGAGTGACAACAATATGGATCATGGAAACTAAAGATGAGAAAGTGAAAAAAATGATGAGATGATTACCCTAGGGTATAAATGCATGTTGTATATTGATGCCGATGTAACTATTGTTGATGTTGATTGCTTATGTGTGTGATGTTGTTGTTGATATTAAGTGATATTTACTTCCACTTCCCATATGGGTAGACCTGCAAAAGAGAAGAACAAACAAGTAGTTAAATAAAGATGTATATGTATAAAAAAGTATGAAAATGTGAAAAAGGAACATGTGCACCTGATTCGTGATGAGGAAAATAGTGTAGAAAGGATACTGTATATGTTGTTGATGACCAAGTTTTTGGGCGATCTCATGCCAGTATTTCAAACTACACATTTTTCAAGAAATATCATGCCAATAAACTAGAAGAATTGTAGGGACAAAATCTTATGTCATCCTCCAAACTTTAACTTCTTCCCATGAATGTATAACACCACTGTAGATGGTCTCAAAAAAACTGATCAGGTTCGACCATTTCCAATCTAATGCTATGGATGAGAAAAGAAAGGCATATCGTATGAATTCTAAGAGCTAAAGGACTATCTTACTTATAAAAATCCACTATGTGAAGTGTTATATACTTTTCTACTCTCAATAATTTTGTGTAACTACCCCCTTGTCATAGGCATCTAGGAAGGGTCAAGGGCACCTAGGTGCTAATCTTCAGTTTTGTGCGCTGGTGTTTGTGATGTTTAGAGGACCCAAATCAGGATCTGAGCCCTTTATAATTCTGATGAGTATGTTATAGTTGTACCATGTTTTTCTGAACTATGATTGTGAATTGTTGTATGGGGTGACTGATTCTCCCAAATGATTTCCTTATTTATTTAGGGTGCACACGACGTCGATAAAGGATTATGTAGCCCAAATGAGGACCGACCACTGTTTTGAAACTCTACCCTGTAGGGTGGAAGGGAGTGTGCTTGGTAGAAACCAAGGCACATGAAAACAAGTTGCTAGGATACAATTATTAGTAAAAGAAAACATACAAGTAAATTTTAAGCTACTAACAAAGTAGATAGTTTCTAATCTAAGAAACAAAGAGATAACACGCAAAAAATCAATGTAGACCATGAAAAGTGGATTTCAAACATGGGACATCACTCATGATTTCCCAAGAAAATCAAGGCCGACTAGGCCAAAATCATACAAGTGTGCACACAAGACAAAGGGAAAATCCCACAAATAGTGGAAAACAATGAAAATTAAGAACAAGCAATGTAATAGACAACCATGGCAACAGATAGGCCTAGGAAACAAATGTTGCACATGAAGCAACCACTAGCATGATAGAATTAAATAAGTATGTCACATTGTGTATAATCTGAAATCAACATAATAGTGTTCTATGAAACAAAATGAAACAATAACACATGTAGTTTAAGAAAGTGTATGCCCCCATGAGCTACTATGGGACTAGTAATATGTACTATGCTAAACATCCATGTTATGTTTATGGATCTATATAATCTGTGACCACAACTAGGAGGAAAGTGAACATGTATGTGTGTATGGAAAAAGATAATGGCATACAATATATATGTCTAGCATTTGTAATAAGATGTGCATGTAAGAAGTAAATGTAAGCAAGACTAAATTCAACCAAGATATGCAATATGATGTGGAGTGTATATGAAATGGAATGCAGAGTGAATGTGATAGGATCCACGTGCCCCTCGAGTGAATTTGATTTTATGTGTATGAAATGAGGTGATGTTCATTTTTTATGCCCCCTCAACAATAGAGAATGGATTGTAAATGAGAGTGTGTCATCAGGAAATGGTTTAAACTTTGTGTATTAGAAAGATGTCATCATCAAAGCAAAAACTGTAATGTGTAAGCATATGAGTGAACAAGTGATCGAATGTGTGAGTGTAATGAGGTCCATTTGATATGTAGACCCTTAGAAGTTGAGTATGGACCATGCAACTAGAGTGCATCATAGGGAAATGTGTCACATTATTGGTGTAAGGGATATGTTGAATATGTCATGTTTATTGTTTAGTGATAGAGATTGATTTTACGCACATTATGTGTGTTATGTAGATTATCTAAATGTGTAAGTACTGGAGCTATAATGTGTTGTAGATGTGTAGATTGTATAATATATTTTGATTGATTGTGCACAAGAGAGATGTGTTGTATGAAATGAGAGAGGTATGTTGTTAAAGTGCTAAATGTGTAGTGGGTTGTAAATATTTCGAGTGTCTTGTTGTATGTTTTATTTTATATTTATGAAGAATATGTATTATAATTGTTTTGATTAGGTACTCTGGACTGTGTGAAGTTCATGTGTATAATATTCCCTCAACATTTAAGTGTGAATAAAAGCACAAGAGTGCTTCATCAGGTAATGATGATATAAGTGTATCAAGTGGTTCAAAAATTCTTGGAAAAAAGAATCATGAAGCGCATATCGTTAAGGTCTATAGGACATGGTAGAAACAATTGATAGTGTTAGAAGGGGGGGAGTAAATGTGATGCCCCCAAGTGTGTCAATTATGGATATTTGTGGTAGACCATTGTCTTTGTCATGATAAGAGTGAGGGCCAACACAATGGTAGGCCGAAGCACTAGTAATACCATGCGATGCTGGTAGAGTTTGAAATTTTTCTTGGCCATGAGTAGGAGTAGTTTCTTTGACAAAATTAATTGGTTAGAGCTTATGTGGGATTGACGACACTACAGAAAACTTGATAGGAGAAGAATATGGACTCATTTTTAGTGGTGGTTATGTAAATTGACTTTGGAATGTTGTGGATGAGGATTTTTTGAACTGATTTTTAAAATAGGTTACTTATATTTACTTGATTATACCATAGATGCCTTGAGATAAGGGGTAGTGAGACTAATTTTGAGAGGTGGTTGCTTGACATCAAAAGATTACATAGGTGGCGCTTGAGTGATGGAAGAAGAAACATTAGAAGTGATGAAAATATGTTCATTGCACATAAACAAATCAGATTTAGGAACCCGTTGAGATGTAACAAGTGGAGAGGACCATGTAACAAAAAACTGTGTAATGAATTAGATAATACCTTCACACTCAATATGCTTGATTCTTCATTTTAAATCATAATAATCATTGTCATATGTCCATTGATTTTATGATAATTGCAATATGGAAGAACTTGATATTTTTCAAGCCGATAAGGAGGATAATAATGAGTAGATGGAAAGATGATTAATTGATGAGTTATAAGATTCAAAAGAATATCTTGTTTCTTAGCATTGATTGTAAACTTGTTAGGTGTGGAGAGAGGAAATATTTGAGGTTGAATAATATGAACACATGTAGACTACATAGAATGAATATGAGTTGAAGAAGGAGAACAAATATGTTCCTGACAAGCATCCTTAATATGTTGGATTTCCAATTTTAGAGATGTAATCATGGATTCCTTAACATGACATTTATCTTGACATAAAGAATTTAAATCTTTAATAGACTTGAAAATTTATTGATTGGCATTAGAACTAATAGAGTCATTGGATCGATGGTCAAATATATCACTAACTTGTGAGGGAAACATGTTGATAGGGAGATACATAGTCTCTAAGCTTTTTTGAAGATAATATTATAAGATGGGTGCATTTGAAGAAATTGAAGCAAAGATACTTGATAGAGCTTATGAACCATGATAAAAGAAAGATAAGCATCCAAAACTATTCAAATGAATCGGGTTCACCAAAATTATTAAGAGAAATGTGGATAATAGGTGCTTAATCTAATTACTATTGTAATAGTAAATAAATAAGAATTAAATATTAAATTGAACTCAATCAATATAAGAAGTGAAATGTGAAACCCTCATTACAAGGATGAGAAAGAGGAAATTAGCCAATTTCCTGTGGATTCTTAACTGTGCCGAAGTGCTGACCAAGTAAATAGAAAGGTAAGAGCATCATACAAACACCCATAAAAATTTAGATATGGTGGAACAAGTTGTGTACAAAGGCACCCAGAAAGGGGCACGGGTGCCCATGGGCTAGAAATATGCAATTGTAACTACGAAAATTCTCAGACATCATATTTTCAAGGTCATGAGTTATTTTTTATCCTTCATTTTTGTTCGTTATGAGGTCATAATTTGATCGCCGAGCTTGCTGGAAAATTGCAATGAAGTAATGACCTGTAAAATCCTCAAATAGACATCAAATCATAGAAAAAGATGCAAAATGAGGGTTCGGATTGTGTTTAGATGTCAAAATTTTTATCTTACGACTAAATGCTAAACTACATCTTAGACCTAATATATTTATATGCGTGTGTGTGTGGAATCGTGCCCTAGGTGTATTTTGTGTGTGTTGCACTTAAATAGATAGTAAATAACTAGATGTAAATAAATGTAATAGATGTGTGCATGGAATAGAATATACTCCCCTCCTATGAAGTGTATGAAGAATAATGCAGTCCCTTTGCCTTAAATGGATGGTTTGATGCTCTTGAATATCCACTGGATGAAACCTTAGGTGGTGATAGTTAATGCTTAGTACTTGGTCCTTTATTATGATCACATAACTTTATGTTTATATGCTTCCCTTGTTTTAATTTCATAATTAACCCTTAAAATAACGACTACCAAAAATTTTAGATGCTCAAACAACTAAAAATCATATAAAATATGTGAGTAAGGTATAAAGAGGTCAGGGGATCCCAGAGAGGATGGGAGCGCCTAATGCTGGCATTCTCATTGGATGTTGGTGTCTAGGATGAGAAATTCCAAGGAGAAAAAAATTATACTTGGAAACAAAGAGTGTAAGACCAAAAGTGGATGTAGAAAGAAAGAAAAGATGGCCAAAGACATGGTTTAATTAGTACTTTTCTTACTTAGGAATTGTATGAAGATTAGTAAACAATCAAGACTAGATAATTACCCAAAGTGCATGATTTTTGGTCTAAAACCCATGACAGTCACCCACCAATCAAAACGTGATGTGCATCATTTAATTGATTTCATGTTTCCCCAGCTGCTAAACATAAATTTCAAAAAATTTAATTCCCATCCCACCCAATGGGCCCGCCTTTCCACTCACCATAGAAATGGTCACTTGGGAGAAAAGGATCCAACACCTTCTCCATCATTTATGTGTTGAGACCCTCCAAATCAAAGGTACTATCATGTTCCATATGAATCACAGATAGGGAAGTATTTGTATCAATCTCACAATCCTCCTTCATCTTTGTACCATCATCTTCGAAATCTTTCTTCCCTGACTCATCATTGATTTTTATAACATGATTTCAGGGCCCACAATGCTCATTCTCCCACTGAGGGGAAGAAGTGCCTCAACAACAGTTCTTCAACGTATAGGCAACCATTCTGCATTTATAATAGATTATCGGCGAGATCTCAATATCAATAATTTTCTCCCATATGTCAATATTAGAATCTTAAAAAATTATATCAAGAAATTTGGATCCAAATGGAACATTAATACAAATAGGATGAAAAAACCATAGATCTCGTAATCCCTATAAATAATTTGGGCTCCATGAAATCCAATGGTAGAGCCAGGGGGTGAATCCAAATAGGTAGATCATTAAATTTGATCCCTAGTAGCATCCCTAGTTTCTAATGAAAAATGTTAAGGGTGGTTCTCCCGTAAAACCAATGTGTCCCATGTAAAAAATTTCACAGATCTATCTCTTCTTTGTGACAAAAGATAAATCCATCCCCCAAGAGTTCTCTAACCTCCACCTTGCAACCCCATTTCCTCCTACACAAGACTCTTAACATGGTATACATAACAACACATTTCATACACTCATTGGAATTATGTCACACAATTCTCCATCCTTGTAAAGATTGATATTAAAATTCACCATAATTTTTTCACTCACTAAAATTTGTCATCCTTTATGAGTGAATAAATATTGCGTGGATTTTTATTAACTAATATTTTCAACCAAGTATTTTATACCATATCACAAAAACTATATTAAGAGTTCCATCAATATCAATAATGACCTTTAAAAACTTGCCTCCCGCTTTATACACAATAAAGAAAATAATTTTTCTTTTCCTTGGTTCATCCTTCTCATTGTATGGTTTCAACAACACTCGATTACTCATATTAGCTTCACCATGCTTTGTTTTTTCTATGTGCGAAGATCCAACATTATCTTTATTCTTATGAGTAATACAATGTCTTTCTTCAATCCCAATTTTGTTAAAGTACTTCTAGTTATTGATTTTTTCTAGTATATTTTCCACATTCAAAGAACTTTCCCATGAATACTCTATCTTTTGCTCTATCTTATTATAATTTTTTATTACGATAATCCTCTCCTCCTCTTGAAATTTAATTATCAATTTGAGAAGTGCTACAGGTTTTATTTCATGAGAATTTTTTCCTCTACCATTTCTTGTTTGTCCTATTCCTCTTGATAACCTTCCTATACCTTTAGTGGTGTTTTATTGCATCCTAATTTTAAAACTTATACTCCACCTCTAATACAAAGTGGTATGCACATTTTAATGACTTCTCGATCATTCCAAACTAATGCATGATGGAAATACAAGGTACATTCAAATTCGTCGATATATAATTCATTATTTTCCACGTGAATAACATAAATGGAAAGAAGTTTAAAAATATTAAACGTGGTATTTAAAACTCATATATATTTTTCTAAAATTTTATGACTTCCTAAATAAGTTTAATTGATAATCTAAAGGTAAGAACTAAATTTTCACCTTTGCAATAATTATGTCCCAAGTTTTGATTTCATATTTAAATATATTTTCCCTTTCCAACTACACATGATCCCAATAAGGATATGTATTACCTTTTCACTTTATACATGATAATTTAACCCTTATGTAGTCCCTTAGTGAATCATATATAGAATATCTCTCTATCTCAATGATCTAATCAATAAGATCCTTAAGAATGGAATTTATTTTATAGAAAGGTTCTGAAATTTTGGTTTACTTCCCATATTTACAATAGATCTTTAAAAAATTTCCTCTAGTTCATTTCCTATGCATTTTACTTTAATCTCTTATGCTTCATTTTTTCTCTCATCGCTTTACTAAATTAAAAAAATATACCTCATATCCTTTATGTAATCTCCATTACATCCAATCTCAATTGGAATCCTCTAAGAATATTTACTAAGTTTTCAACATGGGAATGATTCCTCTACTTACAAGAAATTTTTGTGCCATATATTTGAAAAAATAAAATATTCTCTTTCATAACCTTTAAATTACTCAATAGTAGCCTTACACACTCAACCCAACAAGTAATTTTTTTGTCTAATACTAAAATATGTAAATAGAAACAACGGGGGAAATTGAATGAAAACTTGAATCTCAATAATTGTACTCATATTCCATATTAAAATGGATGCAAACTACCATAAAGACGTAGCATAGAACCTATCACAACCCCTATATTTATTTTTTCATAGTATTATATATATCCATATTACAAAGGCATAAACACGCACATGTGTGCATGAAGAACACAAAGGAAGACACATAAACACTCCCAATATCCATACTCAAAAATGAATAACATATCATATTGATCCATTGATAGCTTAGAATGAATACAAATCACCTTATCAGCCAAAACCTATTGTATTTTTAAGTAAACATAGTTAGGGTTCTCAAAACAAATCTATATTACAACAAAAAACCCTCATAATATGCATTGAAAAACATACGGAAAATTCAATTTTACACTTGCAGGAGATCAAATTAACATTGATTTGAACACTTAAACAAAAAAAATACTTTATACACATACTTTCAAGAATAAAAAACTTAGATAAATCACCAAAGATATAGTCACTTGCCTCGAATCACATAGTTAAAATATTTTCCATCATTTACCTACCAACCTCATTAGGTGTTACCTTAATCTCTTATCCACACCCTCCCATTAAAAGAAAATTTATATTTTATCTTATCCACTTAATCAAACTCTTGTCTATGATAATTAGAATTTGTTTATGTAGACATTCACTACCACACCCTAAAACTCATACTCTTATAAAAATGAAATGAAATTTTTTAAAGGACCCATTAATTGACAATATACAATACCAATTCACCTTTATCAAACTTTCATCTTGAAACATCCAATTGTCAATTATTTATGGATCCAAAAATATTTATAGTGCTTCACAGATCCATAAAATACTACACAAATTTGGTAGTAATATTTGACATCTTGTGGTTCTTCGTAGCTCACTAGAAATATACTTTTTCAATGTGTCACCCGCTCACAATAAAAAATGTAAAAATATTATTTGTGGCCTATCAAAAACATATTCATTGCATTACATTTCAAAAATGAAACAAATCATAATATAATATAAACACAACTAATTCCAATAGTTAAACTATGTTTTCTTGTAACATTATTTATTATGAATTTGAATGTTCTTGCATCATACGCCTCAAGAAATTTTGAAAACTTACATTGGTTATCAAGAATGATGGTCCTCAAAAATACCATGCAATATTATAGTTGTAAATCTCATTAAAGTATCATCCTAAACATAATTTTTATGCTACTTACCCTAATACTCCTTATACTCCTTTATATGTATCTCCTTGATCCTGATATCAATCACTCTTTCTACTTCATCACAGACATTTTATGGCATCTACCTTATCAATATAATCCTCCAGCTTTTGGTTTAGAATATCTAACACTTTCCTTTTTATGTGGTATGGATATAGATTCACCACATTAAATATATTATATATATCAATTCATTTTAGAAACTCAATCTCATAAGCATTATTATAAAAACTTGTGATGATTCTGCATTGTCCTATGTTCTTCAACTTAAGCATATTGTATGCTCACTTGGGAAATATTTACTTATGCAAATATGCTAAGACTATGTCTCTAGTAAAATAGTTATTTTTTCCTCCTTTTCTCATCCACATATTGTTTTTATTGTGCATTCATCATTGTTAACTGATTAAATATTTTTTGGTACACATCCTTCATGTTTTTTCTAATGTTCCTTGATTTTACACTTCTCTTCATAGTGAAGTAAGTCTCTCAACTCTATAAATCCTCTTGCACTATTCCTATATACAATTTTAAATGGTGTATTTCCGGTAGTCTACGTGACCTTACATCTCCCTAAAGAAATAATTTTAATACGCATTGCATCATTGGTATTCCTACAAGAAATAAAATGTTCATATTTGAAAAATCATAGTAACTAAAAAATAGAATTAGCACCTCTCAACATTTTGGAAAAATACAAAATAGTATCCATACTAATATCTCCCTAAGGCGTATCTAGAATGCATGAAAAAAAATCTAACTCTACATTTGTGAGATCTTACTTTATCCAACTAACACAAGATTCATTCCTATATTTACTTAAAGACATATTCACTCATCTATAATAAACAATAACTCTCTCTTAGCTATTATATGGTTTAATCAAAGATAAAAAAAACATGTGTTGGAAACTAGGACACTAAGAGGGGGGTGAATCAGTGTCTAATAAAACTTTTACACCCATTTCAGATTCCTCAATCTTGTTATGAAGAACATAAAACCACATACAAGAAAACAGTAGAATAATTTACACAGAGACATAAAATTTAATGTGGGAAACCTAACTGGTAAAAAACCCACTGAAATCAAGAACTAGGCCTAGGACATAAATTTCCTTTAAATATTACATGATTAATGGTTGGCCTTCAACTCAAGCTGGAGCTGAAACTCCAAAAATTTGACCAAGAAGTCACTTATTCTTTGAAAATATTCAACCTTTATCGAAGCTTCTACTCCCAATTTATTTCAGCTAAAACTGACTTTTAGTGAGCTTCAACTCATAGGGAAGCTACAAATCCCCATTTTCTAAGTTGCAAATTAGGCTTTCTTAAAGAAACCACTCAAAAATTGTTGTCTCACACAACTGATGGGGAAAAATAAATTAGCTCACTCTCTTCAATTCTCCATTTTGTTTCTAATATATCTCTTTTCTTATTACTGGATCAAATACAAGGAACTATTTCACCAAGAATATTTAATTCACCTTCACCTATCATGCTCGCTCTTATTAATTCACACATACAATCTCCTCTCCATATTTTCAGTCTACGTGAAAAAACCAAGCTTGTTCCTTACTCATATTTTACACATGGTTCATAATTCCAAGCTTCTTCAAGTTATAAAGAATGTTTACACCTCTGCAAGGGCTTTCACACCTTCTTCTATTTAGAAGTACATCTATCATTTATATATATTTTTCTCAGCATCAATAGTTTCAACACATATTGGCTCTCCTTCCTCGCATAGGCTACCTTCAATATTCTATAAATATTACAACCTCTGCCACCCTTTTCTCATAATACAAAGCCTATAATATTATTTTTCATTTATAACCATTCAAATTCACTTCATCATACTTTTCATCTTTCATTTGATCAGTTAAGTCAAGAAAATATACATCACTATTTTTTTACTCTCTCAATCATATATTTACTTGCACATATATTTTCATTTATCAAGCACCAATACTTAACAAAGTTTTTTACCATTTAGACCCATAATTTAGCTCATAAACTTATCCTTTTCATCTTCACCTTCTATCTAAATCATCATATTATTCACACAAGAAGGAGGTAAAACAATCTTCAAACAAACGTCTCTCAAGATATCAATTTCTACCACTAATATTGATCAGTTATTTTCTTATAACCTACAAAATTAGGTCTCGTAGGTTCTCTTCCAACTTTTTTAAATATGACACAAGTTTTCATTGGTTAGTCATGTAATGGTTCCCATGAGTTTTGGTTTTTCCTGACTATGAATCTTTTCCTTTTGGTATACATCGATCAGTGCTAAGATATTTTTGAATTTCTTGACCATTAATAGAGAATTTCACACTTATTTTGGGGCATTTAGACTTCTCTCATTCCCCATTAAATCTTTCACTTTCCATTTAAAGCTCACACAAGCTTGTTGATTACCTAATAAGGAAAGATACACATCACATGGTTTTAAACCATATTTCACTTCATGACTATAAGTTTTGTAGAGGTCTAGCATCACTTTTTAGAGCATGAGGGTTTTCAAGAACAGAGCCATAGTATCACAGTCATGGAAAAATTGAAACACAAACATAAAATATTTTGACATACTGATGAGATGATCCCTCATCTTCTTCATAGTTTGAAGATGATGTTTAAGAAGAATTTCAACATTTCAACACTTAGGAGCATGAGCCTTCAATGAAATTCCTCACGAATCAACCATGAAATAAAAATATTCACTAATATTAAACCAATAATTATCAAATTTCTCTTTTCAGTAAAGAATTGTGCATGATGAGAGTTTTGGGGTTCAAACCCTAGTTCATTGTTTGAAGGATTTTAACACATTGTGCTTCACTATGGAGATACATTGATCACCTAATCATAAGCGTGGAGGATTTTTAGATTACTTCCAAAAAATTATATTCATGAAACAAGAAGATATTGATCAGGAAATGATAACATAGTCTCAAGATTTAATGAATGCAACAGATTATCAGCTAAGTCTTCACAAGATTTTCCTTTTTAAATATGAGATAAATTGTCTTTGGTATCTAGAAACAATCTTGAGTAGCTCTAAGAATTATAAAACCTTCTACATCAAGTGTACATGGAAAAACTAGTGAATGAGACCATGAATAAGCATGTATTTCTCAAACTATGTAACCTTCTAAAGGCTAGTCTTGGACATGATACTTATGGGTCACAAATACCTCCCTTATATATCCATTAGTATCTAGATTACTTCAACAAAGGACTATATAAAAATTTCATAACCTTAAATACATATTTAGTAAGAATATTGCTAACCAAAATAAACTCCCTCCTATTTTGGGTTAACTATCTTCCTTTTGTGCCTCAGTCAATTTTTTCACATTTTAGGAACTCAAATTTTTCTAGGTATCACTTCATCAGATAGATAATTTCCTCCCATTTCCAGAAAGGTAAGGAAGTCCTCCTAAATCCTTGTATTTTTTGAGTTATGGCTCGGCGGAGATTGGAGGGCAAATTTTCCTTAGGCAGGACCGCAGCCAATGAAATGATGCCACGTGTCTTGGGCCTGTGGAGCTAAATTGGAAAGTTTTCCAAGGAAATTGGTGGATCAGTGGAGAGAGGGAGAAATTTGGGAACTTAGCCCTTGTTAGGGTTAAAAAGTGCAAGGGAAAAAATTTGTTTGCAAGCCTGACAAATGGAAGAAATAATTGACGGGGGCGCGGAGAGAAATTAGATACTTAGACCTTTGAGGAAAAAAATTAAAGTAAAAATCTGGCCTGCAAGCTCAAATGGTCAAGGCCTCGCACTAATCAGAAAGTGCCACATGTCTTGGAGGGGTGGAGGTTTTTGGGAAAAATTTCCCAATTCAAAAAATAGGAAAAAGGTTGGTCCTTGGCCCATGGATCATCTAGAATGTGCTATGTGTCATCGAAGGGGTAGAGCCGCAGAGTTTTTTGGGAAAAATTTCCTAATTCAAAAAAGGGGAAAAATTCAAAGTTTGACCCCGCCGACCCGATTTTGACTCATTTTTTACTAGTTTTGCCCTAAAATCTTCAAAATACCATATCTTTCAAATCATAGCTCAGATTTTCACATTTTTGGTATCATTGGAAAGCTGTTGAAATTATACAAATCATGGACTCTTCAATTTTTAATTTTGGTCAATTTTTTTGGGAGAAAAATGAGAAAACATCTCTGGCATGCAAAAAAATATAGAACGGACATTCAACCATTAAAATTAATGAAGTATGGGTCATTTTATTGATCTGCAGAGAAATGTACTTTGGTGTATGGGTTTGTCCATGAAGCCCATCACTTTGCAGGTGAGATTAAAGGGATTTGAAGGGTGGTTAAGCTCATAAATATTTGGCACGCATTTTTTGCTTTTTCCTTCATTGTTTTCATTGATAAAAGCCAGTTTTGGCTCATTTGTAAAAAGTTGTTGATCTTTCTTCTCTGCCTCTCCCTTCTTTTCTTCTCTAGGGTCAAAAATGGAATCTGAACCTCCTCCCATGCTCTTTAATGGAATTTTTTCCTCTTACTTGTGAAATGATGCATGGTGTATATTCTGAGAAATAGAAAACATGTTTTTGTGATGCATTTTTCCATCCTTGGCTTGTTTTATTTGTTGTTTCCCTTATCTCTCTTCATTACAGGGTATTTGTGCATGTTTGGATGTTCATTCTAGGTTTTGGAGTTGTGTTCATGGAGTTTTGGAGAATTTTCTATGTGCAATCCATCTTTGGTCTGTGATGCACTTGTCCATCCTCTTCATTGCTCACCTCTTCTTGTTCCATGGTAGTTTTGATAGATGAACAACACTTTCCTTCTCTGGTGTATCACCATTTTAGTGCAGGATTTTTTTTTCCATGTTTTCTTCCTCTCCTTGTCTCCTTGGAAGTTAGATTAGGTTAGATTAGCTTTCCTGCACTGAAATAGCTTTGGCAGGTAGTTTAGGAAGAGGAACCAGCCTTCTTTGGAGAGCTTTTCCCATTTGTAAAGGTACTACACTTTGAGAAAGCTCAATGTTGTGCAATCACACCAAATGAATTTTCCTTAGAAAATAAGATCCATAACTCATTTGGGGGTGTTGTGATTTTTCACTAACAGTTGTGGCACACCTGGTGGGACCAAGAGGTCTTCCACTTCATTTTTTACAGGTTGGTGTGTTCCTATGAAAAATTTACCCTTTGGAGGCACTTGCAAACACATCTGGAAACTCCATCTGATCAACAACCCATATCTAAAGTTGCAGACCTTCTTTCCATTCAGTTTATTTCATTTTTCATTCCATTTTTCATCCTTCTTTCATTCCATGAATTTGTGCAATCATGACTTCATTTTCCCCATGGAATTTTCATTTACAGCAGCAGCAATGTTTACCACCTCCAACACATTTTCCAAATCCTCCATATCAGCTTTTTAATCAAATTCAAAACCAATATGCATACCTACCTGAGCAATGCCAAAATCAATTTGGCTATGAAGCATGTCAAGCAAAAGGATACGCAGATTGTGAGGGTATTCAAGAACAAAATTTAGATTTGTTTTGGGAAGATCCAAAATATGGAGGCAAACATGGTGCAATCTAGGACTCAATCACAAATTAAAGCATTTGGAATCGGTTGTAGGGCACCTTGTCCATGGGTGAGACCTTTTCCAAGGCATTATAGCCTGCAAGAGAAACTTGACTTAATTATTGCAACACTGCCATTGCTTGCAAAGTGGACTAAGGGAATAGAGGTGTATGAGAGGAGTATTCAGTAACCTTGTAAATGGGTAAGCACACCATCTCATGCTTTTTATTTTCCTCTTTCTCAATATGTTTTATCTCAGCAGTGTCAAGTTTTAAACTCTCCATCTGATGTCCCAAAAGCTAATTTCATTTCTTCACCTCCTATTCTCCCATCCCACATCAATTTCTTTCTTCTTTCCCATTCCAAATAGCTATTCCCTCCAAAGAAAAATGAAGTTTTACCTCCTCCAAAACCATAAATAATTGAAATATCAGTTGAACCACAACCCACCCCTCCTTTTGCATTCCCAAATCCTTGTTGGGAGGATAAAAATCAAAATGCCAGTCAAGGAAAATAGCAACAAAAAGAAGAGCTAAACAAGGATGAAAAAATTCAAAGTTTGTTGAGTTTGGCTCTCAAATTCAGGATCACAAAAATCCCCTTGATGGTGAAGCCAAAAGAGGAAGTTGGAGTTGGGGAACAAGTGGTAAACAAGGCTTATTTTATAGCAGTAGTTTGTTGGTGACAAGTTAGGTGTCCATGTTGGTACTTTGCCCAAAGAAAAGGTTGATTCAATTTGCACTGCAAAATTAGTCATTATGGAGGAAGAAAAACTAGCTCAAAATCCCATTTTTAAAGAGCAAATGGATGAGATCAAGTCAGTTTTTGCAACAATAGAAGAAGGAAGCATTATTGATACATTTTTTCTTTCATTTGAAGGGCTGATTTGATTGATGAAGATATTATGGAAGTGAATAAAACAGGTCCAAATTGTGAGCAAAAGGCACAAAAAATTCCATGTTTCTCTTCCACTTTATCTCTCCAAAAATATGATTTCTTGGATGAGTTCAAGCTGACAAGCTTCATGTTTGAAGATGAAGCTCCACATGGTGAAAAAAATGCAGATTTGAAGGTCACGATACAAAAGGGGGAGACCTTGCTACAACAGGACATTGAAGAGTTTGATTTACAATTAGACTTAGAAAAATGTTTTGATGAGGAGGAGCCAGCTGAAATTGCAACATTTTCTTCTCTACCATTTGTTCTTCAACATCAAGAGCCTACTGCCATGAGGGAAAACATTGCAAACCAGCATCTTGCATTTTGTGACAGCTCATTAGAACCAAGATTGGAAGATTTAAATCTTCCATGTTCTTCATTGGAGGAAGAAGGGAAAGAGCAGAAAAGTTTCACCATTTCTTCCATACCATTCACCCAAGAAGATCTACAAGAAGACTCCATTTGTGGAGTAGAGAATCAGATTATGGGCATATCAAATGGACCAGACCTTGCCCAATAAGGTATTTTTCTTTATTGGAGCCAAAGGAGAAGCCACAACTAGTCATGCTTACTTCTAGGCATGAGGATG
Source organism: Taxus chinensis (assembly GCA_019776745.2). Taxonomy (NCBI): domain Eukaryota; kingdom Viridiplantae; phylum Streptophyta; class Pinopsida; order Cupressales; family Taxaceae; genus Taxus; species Taxus chinensis. The sequence continues at coordinate 109,795,042 of CM034156.1, read as the reverse complement.
ATATACAAAGTACCAAGGATCAACTGCCATACCTCTTCAATCCAAATGCAGAGAAACTAAAAGAGGTATTCAATTTGTTTTTAGTTGACACCTTGATCATTTGGGTGGAAGACCAGATTCCTCCAAATTTTCCACTCATCCAACCAACCATGATCAAATCCAAATCAATTCCATGGTTGCCCATTTTGAAGAGAGGAAGCTATTTTGCACAACTAGTTGTTGGGTTTGTTTAGCTCCCCTTGCTTACAATTAGAGTAGTGTATGTAGGTTTATTTTCAGCAGAATAAGTGTTTGTGCACTGTCATCACCAATCCGGCACTATGATAATTCTTCATCGGGAACTCCTCATGCTATGATTATTTACTAATGCACAGCTTTTAGTTTGGTGGATGTAATCTAGAAACACAACAACAAACATAACACAAGAATACCATAGACCATGATAAGAAGGAATGATTATAAATCTAAAATATAAGTGTAAATTATAATATCAACATGAGATTGTTACAATCTCACCCATGAGGTACTTCAGGTATTACTGACTTTACTTGCCTTCCAACCATAACTATGGGAGAAACTTCACAATTACACCTCTTAATGGCTTCTCTAACACACCTTCAAAATGATGGCTTCCTTTACACACTTACTCATACAATATTTCTTACTACTTCATTTTATGGTGAATGAGGGGGGTGGCCTCTCTATTTATAGAACTTCCAGGCTTATTCATCTTATCTCTAAGATAGGATAAGAAATCTACTCTGACGAATCATATTCCATACCTTAACTCTTATCTATACATGTAAGCTTATCTTTTAAGATAAAATAAACCTTATCATTTCACATGGGTTCCTCATTTTTAGACTTTTTACAAATAAAATACACAAAATATTTATGACCTCACTTCTTGTTCTTATTACCAATATAATATTTCTAATTCCTAATCATGTAGACCCTACTTCTCTACTTACCCTAAATTTGACATTTTAACATTACCGGACCACTTACGACAAATATTTACTTTTTACAACAACATTCCTATTGTACTTTTGACTATTACCGTACTATACATTATTAGCGGCGTCGTACCAGCATCGTCGTTATCTTCTATCGGAAGCTACTACTAATTATACTTAACAACATCCTATTCCTAATACATACATTAATGAAATAGAAATTACGGAGAAAAATTTTAGTGTCGAAAGCACACTCTACATATCCCATTTGGGGTATGTATGATTTCCAATATTGTACGTAGTTGTTTGGTGTTGTTTTGGTTGCTATTACACAGTGCATTCAGTGTTTTTTGGGTGAGGATCAACTCCAAGTTTTAGTGGGTTTCCAAGTGGCTCAGAGGTTAGATTTTCATAGTTTAGATCAGAATTAGTTATCAGGCTTGACTCCATGCCCAATGGATGCTTCAAAGGCCACTGATATTTCATCTAGCAGGTAGATGACCACTGAGAGTCACCAAATTGTTAACCAAAATAAGCTCCCTCTTATTTTGGGTTAAATAGCTTCCTTTTATGCCTCAGTCAATTTTTTTCACATTTTAGGCACTAAAAATTGTCTGGGTATCACTTCATCAGAGAATTTCCTCCCCTTTCCAGAAAGGTAAGCAATTCCTCCTAACTCCTTGTATTTTTTGAGTTATGGCTCGGCGGAGTTTGGAGGGGAAATTTTCCCTAAGCAAGCCCGCAGCTAATGAAATGATGCCACATGTCTTGGGCCCACAGAGCTAAGTTGGAAAATTTTCCAAGGAAATTGGGGGGTTGGTAGAGACATGGAAAAATTTGGACACTTATCCCTTGTCAGGGTTAAAAAGCATAAGGGAAATTTTTTTCCCGCGGGCTCGACAAAGGGAAAAAACAGTTAGCGGGGGCGCAGAGAGAAATTCGATACTTAGCCCTTTTGGGAAAAAAACTCAAAGTAAAAATCTGGCCCACAAGCCCGTAGTGGAGAAAAATTGGTCAAGGCCCCGCACTAATCAGAAAGTGCCACGTGTCTCGGAGGGGCAGAGGGGCGAAGGTTTTTGGGAAAATTTTCCCAATTCAAAAAAGAGGAAAAAGGAAGGTCTTCGGCCCGTGGATCATCCAGAGTGTGCCATTTGTCATTAGAGGGGTGGAGCCGCAATGTTTTTTGGGAAAAATTTCCCAATTCAAAAAAGGGAAAAAAAATTAAAGTTTGACCCCGCTGACCCCATTTTGACTATGTTTTTACCAGTTTTTCCCTAAAATATTTAGAAGGCCGTATCTATCGAACCAGAGCTCGATTTTTCATGTTTTTGGTATCATTGGAAAGCTGTTGAAATTATCCATACCATGCATACTTAAATTTTTAATTTTAGTCAAATTTTGTTGGAGAAAAATGATAAAACATCTCTGGCACACAAAAAATGTAGAACTAACATTCAACCACAAAAATTAATGAAGTATGGGTCGTTTTTTGGATCTGCAGAGAAATGTACTTTAGCATATGGGTTTTTTCATGAAACCCATGACTTTTTAGGTGAGATTGAAGGGAGTTTATCGGTGGTTGAGATCATAAATCTTTGGCACGTGTTTTTTGCTTTTTCCTTCATTGTTTACATCGATAAAATCTAGTTTTGGCTCATTTGTAAAAAGTTGTTGATCTTTCTTCTCTGCCTCTCCCTTCTATTCTTCTCTATGGTCGAAAATGGAGTCTAAACCTCCTTCCATGCTTTGTAATGGAATTTTTTCCTCTTAGCCATGAAATGATGCACTATGTATATTATGAGCAATAAAAAACATGTTTTTGTGATGCATTTGTTCATCCTTTGTTCGTTTTCTTTGTTATTTCCCTTACCTCTCTTCATTATAGGGTATTTGTGCATGTTTGGATGTTCATTGCAGGTTTTGGAGCTGTGTTCATGGATTTTTGGATCATTTTCTATGTGAAATCCATCTTTGGTCTGTGATGCACTTGTCCATCCTCTCCATTGCTCACCGCTTCTTTTTCCATGGCAGTTTTGATAGATGATCAGCAATTTCCTTCTCTGGTGCATCACTGTTTTAGTGTAGGATTTTTTTTTCCATGTTTTCTTCCTCTCCTTGTCTCCTTAGAAGTTAGATTAGGTTATATTAGCTTTCCTACACTAGAATAGCTTGTGGTAGGTAGTTTAGGAAGAGGAACCAGCCTTCTCTGGAGAGCTTTCCCCATTTGTAAAGGTCCCACACTTTGGGAAAGCTCAATGTTCTGCAATCACACCAAATGAATTTTCCTTAGAAAATATGATCCATAACTCATTTGGGGATGCTATGATTTTTCACTAACAAATATTGTTGCAGGTACAACTCAGGAGATTAGTCTTCTTATCAAGAATAGTGTAGACATTTACAACTTTAAGCTTTAAAAATATTTCCAACACCATACCAAGAGTTCCAGCATAAAAATATTGACCTCTAGAGGGATAATATGGAAATTTTCTACCTAATATGCACATTGATGTCCTTCAAACACCTTGCAATCTGTCAAAATAGAATTGTTTTTGTATATAACTTTCAAAATAGGGTATAGTCCGTATTGTACCTTCACACTTGAATAGCACAAGTATTTCTAAAATTACTTAGAGAGATTCTTATATGGTCTTGAGATGATGAATTATCTTTCACAAGTCAATCCAGGTTAAAACAACTCAAATCATGCCTACCGCTTCAAGAGGAAGACCTAGAGAGATAAATGTTGTTAGAAAAATATCCATAACTTCTTTTTTCTTAACGCATTTCCCTCAAAAATTTTGAAAAACATAAGTCTTAGAGTGCTCTTAAAAAAATACTTATATGATTTATCCAAATAATTCTAAAAAAAAATCCTGGATGCTAAGAAGCCAAGGTGCTCAATTTGCGTTCCGTAAGAAACTAGTTTTAGGAAAACCTACATAGCTTCCACACACCTCTTCAAAACTTGATAAAATTTGGCATGAAGATCTAAAAGACATCCCTATAAAAACTTCATAGGTTTATCATACATGAATTTTATATTATAGCTCATACCTATCTCATTTACCTCAATCTACATTGTTAGTCCTCAAAGGCAGTTTTAGTGCACTTTTGAGTTTTTCCTCTAGGAGCTGAAATAAGTATTTTGGATGCTCATAAATTACCTAAAATAAATTATAGGATAATCCCATGATTAAATGGTATTTTAATGACCTGTATTTATATCTTACACCTCGTTAGGCTCTAGAACTAGACCTAAATGAGCTAGTTACATGTATGACTCCCAACAATTGATGTGTTACATAGTCCAGGATCTCTCTCTCATGATAGAATAAATTTTTAAGACCTTGAGAAAACTTTTTCCAAGTTTACCAACCATGTCCATACCTTAAGTTCTCTCCTACCTCATTGACCAAGCCTACAGAACATTGAAACCATCATGAATACTCAGTATACCATCAATAAGGCACTACAAGTTAACCTTCATGTACCTTACATAGCCTCACTTGACTAATCAATCATTTTCCATTAATTCCACTTGACATCGATGACAACACTAATGACCAGGGTTCAAAAATCTCCCACTTTTTCATATATGTCAACAACTCAGAAACCTTTGATGGAAAACACACAATAGTAGCTCACACCACCATTCCTAGTTTTTGATAGCACTCTCTCCCCTTTTGACATCTATGACAAATGGTCATGAATTCAATAGGATAAACAACAAAAATATAATCACTTACAAATCTCAAACTTACCTCAATTAGATCCCCTGTAGATTATCATCATTATCTTGCCACCAGTGACTTGACTAAATTCTTGGATGTTTTCCAATTAGCTTTTGTGCTCCCCCTTAGGTTATGCTCTTCATATTCAGATGTCTCACTTCACCATGCTCAAAAACAAGCTCATACTTCTCCCCCTAGGATTCTATTATTCTCCTTTGTCTGAAGCTACAATAGGATGCCAGAACAACTTCCTTCACCCCATATTTTCTACAATAGGATTCTTTACAAGCCAAAAATAGCTTCTATATGCAACACTGATCTATCTCACTATAGGTAATCATACATGCATTGTACCAGTATTCCTGTCATATCCAATATCATACTACTCCACTTTACACTTGTCCTCTTGAATTTATTTTTAAGTTCCTTATACTAATTTCTTTCTCAAACATGCAGTTGTTTGCTCCATGTTTCTCAATCACCATTCTTCTAACTTGTACCCTTCCTATTTTCAGCATAATTTCACTATTCATGATTTTAGGTATTCATATGAATTAGAACAACTTCTAACCTTACAAGAGACACCACATCCTTAATCAATTTACTCTTACCATGACCAAAACTAATTGTTGACTTTCTTGATGGAAACAAATTTGTATGAGAATCATTTATAGGTTAACATGTTTACCCAACACAAATTGACACTTGTGTCCTATACCTTTTTTTCTTCATCATCTTGAAGTGCCCAAATATTCAAATTTCAAATCACAACTCATGAGGCTTCTTTTCCTACTCACTTCTCACAAATGTTTCCTATTTTACTCTTAAGAACACACTTTTCCCATACCAAGGTTATGAATTTTTAAATCTCCCCATCGTGAATTTTCACTTTCCTTAGTTTCATTTCACTACCCTTGATATTTTTGCAAGACTTTAGAAACTGAATCCTTGTTTAACTCTTCTTTGTTCATCTTTTGTATGTTTTCTCTTAAACTCTCAATTAGTTCTTCTCCACTATATTGTGTAGTATAACACCACTTTTGGGAGGTATCAAGGATTAAATAAAACATATTCAAGCACCCACTAACCTTGTTGTGCTTCCTCTATAGTTTCAAGAGTTAACTCTAACTTTAAAGAGCACTTACTTTGCAAAATGGCTTACTTGATTAGGTGTATACTGTATACAACTAGTCTAGAAGGGACTCAAAAGAATATTTCCATTTTTAACCAGAAAAATTTTAAATTTCTTCTTGAATCAATCTAGGCATCTCCCCATCGTAGTTCCTTGAAATTTTCATGTAATAATTCCTTAGTTTGAGGTCTCAAAACCCATGCACTAGCTCAATCCTGATTGTACAAAAATTTTATGCCCAAGAAGATAATTTTTGCAAGAACTTGTATTCAATTATTCAAGACTAAAATTCTCATAAAAAAAATTTTCATCATACACTCTAACTTATTTTCTTACCATTGAGTGAAAAGGTTTTGATTTAGTGTGTAAATTATCTCACTGTCAACTACCAAACCTATAAGGACCTGATTTATCCATTACCTTCACTACATTAATTTATAGTTCAATAAGGGTCTTTCTAAATTAATTTTTCATCATACCTTATTAGGTATTCAATGAGTCTATGCACTGATCTTAACTCATTGCACAAATTTCATGAAGTTTCATTCAAGTACCTTGCAAATCTTCAATATGAGTCCACTAGGTCTAGAATGCAATCTCAATATTCATTTAGTTCCTTCCATCAAGGCTTGATAAACTAATATATGAACTGTATGACCCTCATTATTATTTTTTCAAATGATTTATTCCTTTTATGATCCTACTCACTGATTTCCTTAACTTCAAGAAATTTTAGTAACCAACTTCTAATTGTTTTAAATGATAACTAGTTTTCTCATCATAAACATAACTCTCATAGACTTACTCTAAATAATGTGCATTGAATATGGTTAAAAAATATTCTATTTGCTCCATTTGTAATCAATATTAGTCCCTTTTACTTTTTATAATTGACCTTTATAAATGGTGTAGTATTTAAACTTCTCATGATAGCAACGTGGCCTTCTTGTAAACTTTGATTCAATGTGGCAGAGTTTGACTTGTTTTGATGGAATACCTTTCTTTAACTTTGATTGGCCTGGTAGGGCCCAGATTTAGCTTACTTATTGATAGGACACCACTTGATAGATAATGTATTAGCATCACTTTTTCATTTTTATACTTTTAGAATTGACTGAGATTTAGAAAGACTGAACTTACATACTCTACCCTTAATGATCTTGCATAAAGGTAAGACTATCTTTACATATCATCACAGCTTTTAATACCACTTATTGGTTAAAGACCTCAAGACTTGATACTTTCAATTGACTTTGAAAATTTTACTAGACAATGTAAGCATCATAGAGTCACATTTGAACATCACTTGTCAATATCATACTTTAAATTTATTTATCAAACCTTGACATACCTAGAGTGTTTCTCTTAAGACCACCATCACATATGAAAATAATAAATACACCATTGACAAAATGTCTTCACAAACACAAATTCTTATCTTAGTTGAGATTCTCACTAGACTTCATAACTAACTTGATTTAAATTATAACAAAAATTCAATTTGATCATTGGAGAGAAGATACTCTTACTCTCTTTCAATTATGTACTTTTCAGGATACAATTTTTTTCTTGAAGCCAACCTCGACAACATAAGGGATCCTAACACAAATATTGAAACTTATTGACTATATTATCTCTTCAATACTAAGAAAAAACACTTAAGGACTGCAACATATGCTATACTTTCAACATGGAGTAAGACAAACATCTCTTAAAGCTAAGATAGCTTGAAAACTTGATAAAAGCAGTAATTAGCAAAAATTGGTGCCAATCTTAATTTAATATAAAAATTAACCTTCTAATTCAATTTTATCATGAGGAACACTCGATTGGTAGACAAATGAAGAGAATACTATGCTTCGTTCAACTATGTATACCTTCTAGATACCTAGAGAAGGCATATTATCTTGGCATTTCACATCAGAACAAGAAAAAGTAATAAAAATAGTATGATGACTCAATTATTTCCTTTCTTGTCCTTGTTCTCTTGTGAGTATTCTTGGATGAATTTCTTGGTGTGACCTCTACATGAAATGAATTCTCACTTTCTGATTGATTTCTTGATAGGCATACATTGACCTATTCCAGTATTGTTTGAGGAAGAAATTTTTTATCCTCTGCACTATAATTTTCTTCCTTATTCTCTCCATTTTCATGACCTTTTGAGGTCTTGTTTGCACTAGCTTATCTTGTGACTGTATTATATTGATGTGTCTCTTCAACATCAGTCCATGTTATCTTCTTATCATTATTTTCTCTTCAACTATTGAGTTTGCTTCCTTGACCTTGTATATCCATTTTACTTTCTTCTCTTCAATGTATTTCTCCACCATGCCTAGATTGGTATCATTATTAGAGTTTGCCTTTCCTTTGAATTTCAATATTTATTTCTATGAGTGGTAGCTAGTAGTATGATGGAGTGGGAGTGGGAGTGGGACCAAGTAGTAGGATTTCAAAAACCTAATGGGTGGTAACTATCGCAGGACACAGGTGACAACCAGATTGAGAAGACATGGATAGGGGACCCACATCCTTGGATAGATAATGGTTATGTATTATGTTCTTATTCTTGGGTTCATATGATTTTTGGTCGTACTGGAGGTATTGGGATTCAATCCATTGATATGAATGTTGACAATTTTTCTCACTTGTGTAAATATGGGAAACTCGAAACTTCATTACGATGGATGGAATTAGTGAAGTGAACCTAATTATAGGAATGCATTATGGTATTATTATGTTTTCAGTGGCAGCAATTTATGATTACATGTAATTTACACCTTTGTGTGTTGCTACAAAATGTAATAAATCACATAGTCTACAATTACATGTTTTTCTTTAACAAGAAGAACAAAAAATCCCCTAAGGATAGATGTATCAGTTTCATGAAGGCCAGAATTATAGAGTAAGTGAAATGTTAATTTTTGGAATAGAAAATAGAGTTACAAATTATAGTACTTGAAAGTTCATTACTAAATTTTCAGGTATTTTAAGGTTCTTTCCTCCATGATTAAATACATCCAATTATGTTATTGAGTTTTTTAGTTTGTTATACAATCCATACATAAAACTGAAATGTAGAAATAAGTACATAACTCAGTTCCAAAATTCAATTTAGTTATTCATAAAGGATTTAAATGTTTCCCACACAATTCGTGGGATGTAAGTCAAAATAAATTCATAACTAATAAATTAAAATGTACATGTTCATGAAAAGAAAAGTAAAGGAGTATAAAGAACCCATCATTTCCTTGAGTATCTTTCATCATCGTTTCTCCAGTTCTAGCTCTAGATTTACTTCATCTTCATCCTCGCTATCCAAATTGGCATTATACCTAAGAAACAGAAGAAGAATACTTTCAGTCATGAGCTCAAGGTTTTTATCCATATTCTTGTACTATCTAATTTCCTGCAAATGGATCTCCTGAAATCAGGAAGTATGAGCTACAGACATAAAATACATCAGAGATAGATACAGAATTAACAAGAGAATTATTCTACATCATCTCATGTGATTCCCAGAAATTATTTCAGAAAAGAAAATATAAAAGAAGAAAACTATGGAACATGAGAGAGGCCCAAAAGCATAAATATTTTCTAACTATTTTTTTAAAGTGTGCAGGTATAGGTAGAAAACTAGAGAGAAGAAATTTTCTTTGCAAAATAATCAAATCCAGAAGGATGAAATAAAAACTAAAAACAAGTCCTTTCATCAAAGGTTTTCATCAAATTACAGCCAAGAGTAAAGTACATAATGAGCATTAGAATCTATAGCAAATGTTCCAAAAGTGAAAATATAAATGGAAGATTATAAAATAAAGGAATTGAGACAATGAAATCTGAAGTGAGGAAACAAGATGCAATTAACAGTTCTTTTAGAACAAGGTTTCATCACAGAAGTAAGAAAAGAGCAAGGGTTTCTTTCAGTTTCATTAAAAACCTCTACCAGAACCCATGAAGAGGATAGTTACATGAGATACCATAAGAAAGGAAACCTTAAAGATATGAACGAGAGATATGAGCTCATAAGTATAGTTAAAAGTTGTCAAGTGTGCAGCAAGCAAGTGATGTCAGTTAAGTACAATTTCATATAGAAGCCACTGTAAAGGACAAATGATATTTCCAGCTCAGAATCAAGCTAAAAGAACAAAGTATAGTTGTAAAGAGGCATTTTAAGAGTTGTTTCAGAATTCAATAAAACAAAGAAAGTGCAAGTGCCAAATCTCAGTTATTAAAGATAAGTGCACATATAAAGTCCAATTTCAGCATGTATATCAAAAGAAATCATGGACATATAACTACAAGGAATTTTTTTTAAATGCTTTGCATTTGCATAACTTTATTTCACAATTGAAAAAGTACATAAATACAAAGATTGAAGAAGGTCCAAAATTGTAGGTCTTTAAGTGCATCTACAAAATTGAGGAAGGTTTCCAAATTTTGGGTGCATGCTGAATAAAAAATAAAAAAATTCCACATCATAATCATGCATAGAAAAGAAGAATTGTATCAATATATGCTTGACTATAAGAAGCCATTGAGAAGCTAATTACAAGTAATGATTAAGTTACATGTTTTGTTTTTCAATCACTAGTTAGTTGAAGAACATAATACATTCAAGTACATCAAGGTTTATTGAGAATCTAAAACATGAATCAATCGAATGTGAGTCAAGTTTCCTCAACACAAGGATGAACAGGAGGAAAAAAGCTTTCCAATAAAATCACTTCTAGATATAGTAGAGAAATAAATATTTCCATTCAATTACAGTAGTTGCAAAACTCAAACCGAAAATCAAGATTCACCAACAATGAGTACAAGGTTTGGAAAGATGACTGTTATCAAAGGAATGCAAAGTCAATTACACCATCTTAGATCAAGAAAATAAGTAGATTATTTAAGCTACTCAATTCAAAATTGAAATAAAGTGATATTAACATATCAAAATCAAAGCCAATAGCCATATTGCCAAGGAGTATCATAAAATAAAATTGGTATCACAAGTATTGTTGCAGATAACCATCTATACCAAGATTTCCACAAGAAAGGCAGGAAAGATGCACAACACATGTAGCATTTAGAATGGATAGAACCACTTTATTAAGAGCCAAGTAATTAAATGTTGATATTATTTTCCAAAGTATCAATTTAACAAAGTGGAGCAATGTTTCAAAATATAGAAGGGTCAGAATTCTTAGCCATTTCAAAGGTATCAAAGTATTAATTATCTAAATTAATGAGGTAGAGTTATAAAAGAAGGATGCTCAAATAAAATGTAGTAATCTACTTACCAACAATATCTACAACCAAATCTGAGTAGATAAAGTAGCAAACAAAGTCTCAATACCCAAAAATATCAGTGTACAGACAGATTAAAAGGACAAATTCTTTTGAAACCATTCTGAGTAGACTTAAAAAAATGCACAATCATGACAACGAAGGTTTCAATTACATTTAAGACATAGATATTCAGGGTCCATATAGCTAAAATGCTACCCTTATGGTTAATGTAGGTTACAACGAAGCTAAATCATAACACGGAAAATTAAGATGCGTGTATATAAATGGGAAAAATGAGTATCCAAAAGGATTTCAAGCTCGAAAGTGCCTCAGATTCATCAAAATAATGAAGAACCAAGTCTATACTTATGCCATGAAGATAGGTTTACAAAGTTTCAAAAATCAAAAGAAGATACTTGTGCATTTCAATAAATTTCACCGAGCGTAGAATTCAGGCAGAGAGAAACAAAGTTCCGAAACTGAGTACGTGAAAAGATATCAGAAACAACAAACCCACTTCATGTAAGGAAAATAGAAATATAATTGTAAACTATGGCCAAGTGGATCTGAGAAGTGACCCGTAAGAACAAGGAAAAAATCATCACAATAAAGAGATGACTTAAGCTACTGTAAAAGCATAAAAAATCAAAAGGTACCTTAAATTATGAAGTTAAAAAACTATAAGAAGCCCTTAATCAAGAAACCAAGTAACATTAAATGGAATGGAGTTTCAGAATCAACTACCATGGCAGCCATTGAAGCAATAGGTAACCATTAGTGCAAGGAACGATACAGAAACCCCTCATAGAGAGCTTGCAAAGTATTAAAGGACAGCCACAAAAAGAAAAAAGCATCAAATTCTAATACAAATATAAGAATTTTCATGTAGTAATATTCACAAAAAACTAGACAATAGCAGTATCATCACAAAGGTAACAACCCTCGGAAACAATTATAGTGTTTAGATCTATAACATTGTCTTAGAAAGCAAACAAAGATTTCAAGAAAACAACAAAGAAAAATAGTGCCATCTATACAGTAGAAAAGGAGAAATACCCATAACATAAACAAGAATACTACAGTTAAGAAACAATCGACCAATGTATACCTTCATAGTTCTATTCATCACATTGGGTATTTTAAAGTCATTTATAATCTTCATAATTTTGCAAATATTGATAAACAACTCGCCACTTTAGAGGACAGTTTGTCGAAACCTTCAAAATATCTTTAGAGGCAATGAATGAAAAGATAACACCCAGATCAAATCTCAAGCTCGAAGTTTGAGCAAACCACCAGAGGACCAAGAACGAAAAACAATACTCCCATGATGAGCTTCAAATGAATGCACCAGACCCATCTTGGGCTCAAAATAAAGATCAATGGCAGCCAATACAGCCATATTTAAAAGAAATATTATAGAAGCTCGCAAAGGCTCATGATGCCTTGAGTATTACTTCCATGAGGGATTCAAATAAACAATCTTCAAACTCATAGATAAATCCAGGACTCAAGCAACAAAATACAAGGAATTTTCACATTCAAAGCTTCGTAAAAATGGCATCCAAATGCCTCAAAATTCAAAACAAATCTCGAAATTATCATTGAGGGTAGAGAATCCAGAAAATTTACACACGATGGATTTGTAAAGGAAACAAGCTTCTAGATCAAATAATAATGACATTCTGGAATACATTTTCATAGTCTTCTCCCTCCAAAATGGGCATGAAAATGAAATAATGGAGCTCAGACGATAAACAAACACATTCTCCAAACCAACCCATAGTAACCTAACTCAGCCAGTGAGTTAAGGATCAAATTTGCTAAATCAACCATGCAGAAAATTGATTGTGTCAGATGCTAACCCAAGCCAACTACCAAGTGACAAATCAACGATTTGAGATCAACAAAGTACTAAGATCAAATGGCCATGAATCATTTACAGGGTCAGTTAATCCACATTCAATAAAAATTCTTATGCTCAAAGGATTAACGAAGAATAGGTAAACAAGTACAAAGATCAACGGTGCTCAGTAAACCCTAAACTCAACCAGGGTCAATAAATAATACATGTGTCACTTGGTCAAAAACCCTATTTGTAACCTAGGTTAAGTTTCCACCGATAACACAAAAGGGTCAAAGCAACATGAGAAAGAGGAAAAATTTTCCCACTCATAATTATACTCAAACTATAGTCTTGGCCACATATTAGCCCGTGATAACAATTGTGCAGTGATCAAATCTAAGGGGTCCCTTTACCTCGTGATTTTTCAAAAGGTGATAATAATTAGTCAATAATGGAATATGCCAAAACAAATAATGGGGTGAGTCATCATCATGAAGGGGACCAACCCCAGATTAATGACATCATTGTATTAACCTTAGATAAGGTCTAATCAATAATATATACACCATCAACTATGCAAAAGGGTCCCGTGACCTTATTTTCAAAAGTGAAGTGAATATTCAAAGGGAGACCAAGTATGTGCCAAGGTGAATAATCAAAATGAATATTATTTGAAATTATACCAATGGTCATTATGCCCATGTCCAAGTCAAATAAGACTTTATATTATGCAAGGATGGGCCTAAAGGAGGTCAAAAACCCTATGAAGACAAGTGTGCACACATCTTGGGTGGTCCCCATAGTGGGAAGGTTATAAAGAAAACAATGGCATTATGTGCACAATATTCAAGTTTACATGTAATCACAAGAAGACAGAGGAAATGTCGACATCAGAACCAAAGGAGGTCCCCATTATGATGGAATACATGGGTGAATATTTTGCAAAGTATTGCAAATAAAGAAATTATTTTTTCTCACACAGAGATTTATTTTTGCATATGCATCCAAGGGAGTAGGATTAAATTGATAATTTTATCACTACAAGTGGATCAATTTGTAAGTATCACATCAAGCACTAGAAGACAGAGATTGCATGCACATTGGAGGAGACTTACACAGCAAGAAAAGACTATTATTAGACAAATTATTCATCTTACTTTGTTAAAAATAGACTAGTCAATTACAGTTTGAGTGGGATGTGTTTTTGTAATCAAGGCTATTAATTCCTCATTATTAGCATGTTTATTTTATTCTTTTATTTATTCACAATAAAGGATAAAAATGATATGCATGGGCGAGTATAATTTTTAACCTATTTTTAGGATGGGATGGGTGAATAATATTTGTTATATATTGTGTGTAATTGCAAAGCACAAGGGAGGACTTTTTGGACACAGGAGTGTTGAAGTAGATTTTTCTAGTTTTGCCATTTGAATGAGAATTGATTTATGCATTTCCAATTATTTGTATTTTTTTGTACACCGTATTATTTATTTTGAATGTTAAATTCCTTGATTAATCATATTACCTTCCTACAAATTTAGTAATTTTTGCATAATATTAATGTGCATGTTTATCTTAATAGTATTGTTGTGAATCATTCCCTTGATACATCAAGTGTTTTGCCTTAATATTCCGCTGAAAACTATTGGTTTGTGCATCTAGAATCCATTATCAAATTATTTTTCCACGTACTCATTCAAATACTTCAACAAGTTTGGTGTATCACCCCAGTTTTCAATTCATTTACAGTCATCTTTTTAGCCTCAAAACCCCCTAAAATTAGTTTAGGATACATCAAGAAGGAATTGTCCTTGATACTAGAGAATCACCTCAACAATAGGTATACCCATAAACCTAAGGTGTTTCCATTGTATCTAAGAAAGAGAGAGATCCAGATCAAGCTTAGAACCCCTACAGTCATCACTCTACACGGAGCACTTTTGAGAGATAACAACGACTATACAGGCTACTGATAAGAATGGAATTTTGAGTTTGCATATTCAAGATGTGTTGGCCGAGAAAGGTAGATCTAGGATGGAGTATTCCCTAGTTGAAAAGTTTCATGGTTCTCGACCAAATGTAAAGTGGTTCAGGGAATGGGCACGAAGGAAGTGGAGACCAAAAAGATCTATGGAAATAGCTTCTAATGTAAATGAGTTTTTTTATAATAAATATTTCGAATGGTGAAGATTGTAAAAACATCCTTTTAGAATCTCCTTGGTTTTTGGGAAGATCTAGTTTGTTGGTTTAGAAGAGGAGTACGGGTTTTTATCCTTATAAAGAAACATCAGATGAGCTTCCTTTTTGGCTCAAAATTCCTAGGCTTCATTAAACATAGCATATCTCCAAATAAATTTAAATGAAGCTCATTTCTTTGAATATAAGGGGTTTAAATCATCACAATAAGCAAAGTATAATGTTACATTTTAGAAAAACACATAAGCCAGACATTGTTTTGATACAAGAAAATAAAAATGAAATTGGAAAAAATGAATGATATAAAGCATAATTTGTGGTTTGATTCATAAATGTAATGTGTGTCTTTTGTGGGGGCTTCAGGAAGGATTGCTACTTTCTATATTTCAAAAGATAGGGAAGGATTGGTTATTAGTAATTCGGCTCATCACCTTGCTTTGTTTTCGAAAAAGGAAAATGGTTTGGTTTGGATATGTTCTAATATATATGCTCTTAATTATGTGTGTGATAGAAGGAAGTTTTGGATAGAAATTATGTAGTTCCAATCAAATTATAAGCAGTTGGATTGGATGATTGGAGTGTATTTTAATACTCATCTCAGTCCTGGTGAAAATAAAGGTGGTTCAAATGTTTAGTGATAGCATGGTAGATCTGGCAGATTTTATTGCCAATTGAAATTTGATAGATATAAATTTGAGAGGTGGGAATTTTACTTGGTTTAATAGAAGGATGGGAGATGATCTTATCCAAATTAAATTGGATAGTCTTCTTATTAATACAAGTTGGTTCTCTATCCTTGATGGATCTCTCTCTGTTCTACCCAAAATAGGGTATGATCATAGTCTTATTTGTTTTCAATCAAATAATGGTTTGGTAGTTGTTGGGAGACTTTTTAGGCTCTTTAAATGTGGTTACATCATCCGTTGTTGAGGGAGGAGATTCATTCATGCTGGAAAATTCAAGTTAGAAGTAAATCTATGTCCAAACTTATGGTTAAGCTAAAGAAAGTTAAGGCTAGAATGAAAATTTGGAATAATTAAGTTTTTGGGAATATTTTTACCCAAAAAGAGAATGTTGTTGAGGATTTACAAAATATTGATAAATTTGTTGAGAGTGGGCACTATGATCAAGAAATCAAGAATAAAGAAAGAGGGTTACTAGTGGATTTTCATAATTTGGAAGCCAAAGAGGAATCCTATTGGAAACAAAACTCAAGATCTTTGTGGTTAAAGGAGGGGGATAGGAATACAAAAAACTTTCATTTGTCTACTTCTATCCATAAATAGAGGAATTCTATTTTGGATATGGAGGATAGAAGAGGAGTAAAATTGAAAAATCAAGCTGAGATATCAAATGAATTCATAAGTTTTTTCATATATTTGTTATCTGAGGGAGGATAGACAAATCTTCTTAAATAAATTATAATTGTTGATATTTTCAACCTTTTATTTCTCATCAGGAGAATGCGGAGTTGGTGAAAATTCCCTTTTCTCAGGAGATTCAAGAGGTTGTTTTTGATATTGAAGGAGATGAGTCTCCAGGACCATATGGGTTCTCAACCTTTTTCTTTCATGAGTTTTGGGATATTTTTCATAAGGATGTGGAAAAAGTTGTCCAAGAATTTTTTAGGAATGGAAATGTATTGAAAGAAGTTAACATTACTTTTATAACCCTTGTGCCAAAGATTTTTGGTGCCAATAAGGTAACAAAATTTACACATATTAGCCTTTGCAATATTGTTTACAAAATAATTACAAAGATAATTTCCTTCAGGATTAAGGATTTGTTGAATGCTTTTATTTCTCCAAACCAGAGAGCTATTGTTGAAGGTAGACAGATCCTGGACAACATTATTACAATTCATGAAACTATTCACTTAGTCGACGTTTCTAAGAGGGAAGCTATGTTATTCAAATTGGATATGAATAAAGCATATGATAGGATATCATGAATATTTATGAGTATCATTTTACATCAGTTGGGATTTCATGAACACTTTATAAAGTTGATTATGGAATGTATTACTACTCCAAAGTATTCTATCGTTGTTAATGGTAACTGTGAAGGTTATTTTTCTTCAAGAAGGGGTATGAGGAAAGGGTATCCTTTGTCTCCATTTCTCTTTATCATTATGGGGGAGAATTTGAGCAAACTTTGTGCTAACCATAGAGAAAAATGGATTCTTAATGGTCTTGTTATATTAAATGGGCTAGATCCAATAACACTGCAAAAAAATTTTGGTGATACTTTTTTATTGGGCAAAACAACTATCTCGGAGGAAATGAATTTTAAGAGTATTCTCCAAGACTTTGAGGAAGTTACTGGTCAATTAGTAAACTTTCAGAAAAGCTCTATAATCTTCTTGAATGTTGATGTTGAAGTTCAAAATAGAATTGATGTTGTGTTGGAATGTTCAATCACCTCTTTTCCTGGTTCTTTTTGGGTTTGCCCTTATTTAAGGGAAGGATAGGTCTATAGATTTTGAATGCTCTTGTTATTAGATTTCAAAAAATATTGTTACATGGAAGGGGACTTTACTATCACAAGTAGGTAAACTTCATCTTCTTCACAGCTCCTTACAAAGTCTACTTGTCTATATTATGTCTATATTTAAAATGCTTGCAAAGATAAGAATGGAGATTACTCACATCCAGAGGAAATTTCTTTGGTTGGGTACTAAATCAAATGATATAATTCCTCTTGTGTCTTGGGATAGGATCACTATGGAAAAAAAGGCAGGTGGTTTGGGTTTGAAGGATTTAAAAAGTATGACTAGGGATTTAATCGCTAAAGTTGGTTGGAGGCTTTAGCATGAGGATGTATCGTGGGATAATATTCTTAAAGCCAAATATTTGTATGATGAGAAAGTTTATTTTATGTCAAATGAAATCCTTCCACAAGGTTCCTGTTTCTAGAATGGGTTGACTATGTGTAGGGGATTACTGATAAAAGGAAGTAAATGGGAAATAGGGGATGGTAATAGAATAAATTTTGGGCAGGATTAGTGGTTTAATGAGGAACCTTTGATAAATCAAATGATATGGAGCAATGTTGCAAACTATTTTTTATCTACCTTTGGCAGCCTTATGAGAGACTATTGGATTAGTTCGGATGGGGGATGGACTTGGAGATCTCTTCAATGGGATGGATAGGAAGAAGATATTAAGGAGGCTATCCAAAATATTAATAATAATATAAGAGGTGTTTTTATTCCTTCATGGAATAACCTAGATGTTCATATATGGGGAGGAACTAAGCATGGGGAGTACTTAGTGAGATCTAGTTATGAAATTTTCCAAAATGGTCCACAACCAAATTCATGGTGCAATTATTTATGGGATAAGAATATCATTCCTAAGGTGAATTTATTTTTATGGCATGTCATACAAAATAAAATTCTTACTAATCTATAGGTAAAGGGTATGATGATTCTTAATAGGTGCATTTTATGAAAATCTAATAATGAAACTATTCAACATGTGTTTCATCAATGCCTCTATGCTAAAAAATTGTGCTCTAAAATCCTTGTATTTTTTAAGGTTTCTCGGATGTTTATGGAAACTATAGTTGAATGGTATGAACAATGGAATGGCCCTTTTACCTCTAAGTATTTGATAAAATCCTAGAAATTGGTTTTACCTAATTTATTGTGGGGTATTTGGCTTGAAATAAATCATTGAATTTTCAGCGAAGCTCAAAAATCTTTAGAAAGGGTGGGGAATTTGATATGGGAGCCTTGAGCAGCAACCTATCCATTATTAGATTTAAGGAAGTCAAAGAGGTCTCAAGTGTTGAAAATGAGATTATTCAAGCTTTGGGTTCTAGTAATTGTGTCCAACATGATTTTGTGATAAATAATAGTGATCAGCAAAATGTGAAGTGGGAAAAACAAAGGACTAGTTGGTTGAAATTGAATTTTGATGGAGTAGCAAAGAGTAGTTTGGGGTTGGATGGTGTGGTAGATATTATTAGAAATGATATGGGTTTCTTAGTTATGGCCTATGCAGTGCCTATTGGAAATAAAAATAATAATTATGTTGAGGTGTTTGCTGCTCTTTATGGTTTAAGATGGGCTAATAGACATTAGGTTAAAAATCTCTATGTATATTATTATTAAAGCTATACAAAGGAAATCAAAGAATCATATTAATATAAACCCCATCATGGAAGAAATAAGGACTTTAGTATCAAAATTTGAGGAGATTTGGGTCGCATATGTTTACCGTGAAGCTAATGTTGGTGCATACTCATTAGCAAGTGTGGGAGTTCGGGCCCATCATGAGCATGTATGGCTTCATGAGATGGATTTTCCGTTGGTTACTAAGATTGTCCTTTGTAAAGAAAGATGGGTGTTTTTAATGTTAAGTTTGAGAGGTGGAGTTTTGTAATCCTTTTCATCATTTCCAGCTATGCGGTCTCTTAAACCATTATTGCCCGAGTTGGGAATTTTATAGTCATTTTTTTACTCTTGCTGGTTATTTTTGGGTTTGATACTGGTTTTACCATTATGGGTGGAAATTGTGTTAGGATGGAACCTTAATCATGAACTGCTTTGGAGAGAGATTCAGCGATTTGGGATATCTTTAGAGATGGAGGAGTGGCACATTTCTTTTAGAAACTTCAAGGCTTCAATGAAAATATCTCCAAGGATTTTTCACATGTGTACAAGAATAACATGGTTGTTATGCATGGTTTAAGTTTTTAGGTATCAAAATATTTTATAGGAAATGTTACTGATATGGACTGTAATGGTTGCAAGGTTTTTAAATTTAGGAAGAGGTTTCAGGAAGAGTTTTTAAACTTCCTGAGTGTTGATGAAAAGATTGTTCACGTGGAGGATGATATTGCTTGTAATTCTTTTCCTTCGCGATGGCAAAAGGTTTATTTTAACATTATGAAGTATATTACTCTTGATGGTAAATAGAGGAAACTCCACACCCAACACTTCATCATGTTAAACCATTTTTGAAGGAATAGGAAGGTCAATATTCCCTTTTAATTATTTACTTCTCTGAGTTTTTTGGTGAACGATTTCAAGGTTAAAACTATGGATGTGCCATTTCATAAAGGATTAATTTTGTTGCTCTTTAATTTTGTTACCCCTTTTACTTCTTAATATGTTACTATCAGTTTTGGGGATGATTGGGAAGATCTTGTTAGTCTAGGCGATAGGTGTAATCTTATTCCTTTGAAGGATAGGGATAGGAAGGATTTGGATGTGGTGGAGGCTCTACATTTTCTTTCTGGTCAGAGTAAGGATACGAGTAATGATGAGGGGTTGAATGAATCCAATGTGTTTGTGAGATTTCTTGCTAATAAAATTTATAGTCTGGAGGATGTGGTGAAGCAGCTGAAGGTTGAAAATAAAAGCTTAATTAGAGGGGTGCACCATCATGGGGTTAAGATAATGATTGTAAATAATATGGTGGATATACTTCAAGATATGGTTGTGGCAGGAAAAGGGAAGAAAATAATGTATGTTTTCAGTAGCTCAGAGGATGAAGATGTGGGGTCTAGTCAAGAGGTTTATGTAGGTCCAAGTTCAAGGTCCGTGGCTAAAAGAATCTAAGGAGATTTTTGGGACACTTTTGTAGACCATTCTTTAGTCTGTTTTGTGTCTGTTGGTCTTTGGTATAGTTAGGTTGGTTCCTTCTTGTTTTGTTTCACATCTCTAGTGTAAATTCAATGTCTCCTTGACTCAAGCTGGGTTTTTTCCCTTGGGTTTTTTTTTATAGATGTTTTTTAATGGTGTTGGGATGACATTGTACTATCTTTTTTAATATGGCCTTTGTAGCCTTTCCAAAACTTTTATCTATATAAAAAAATCAATCTTTCTTTATTTTTAAATGCATTCAACTTGTAATTATATATGGGAAATAAATCACATTGTCTAGAAAAATTCCCTTTCTCATGACAGTTGAAGCATACAACCAAATTTTTTTGTCTTGAGTTCTCTTCTTCCAAAAATTGACTTAAAGGTTATTTTAGCAATTACTTGGCTATGTGTCAACTTTCTTTATAGTTGAAACACACTATATTATTTTCGTATTTGGTACTAAAATCTCTCCATGGGTGTCATTTTTCAAACTTACTAATGCAGTCCCTAGCTTTATGTCCAAAAGAATTGTATGAAAAGTAAACTCCATGAAACTTACTTGATAGTCTTCTTGCATTTGGATACTTAATGGTCTTCTTTTTTTCTTTTTCTTTCTTATTCTCTGAACATCCTTGGCAAGATGCATGGATTTATTTATCCTTCAATTGCCTTTCCCTTGCTTTTTTTATTTCCTCTCTGAAGGTCTTTAGATTTGCATTTAATATCTTACATTCTTCACTCTTGGATTAAATAGTTTCCTCACATGAGTCATCCTCTACTTCAGTTTGATTTTCTTCAACTAGTTCTTATTTTTCACTAGAGGGCCTTTGTTTGCTTTATAATTCATCAATTTTTTTAGTGGCTTGTTCCAATTCAATCTTCAGTGTTTTTAATTCTTATTCATGCTTAATAAAAGAGTCTTCTTTGTCTCTCAAATCCTTTGAAAATTTTTCAATAAATGAAGCCATATTATTGAGTTCTTAAGAATGGTTAACATCTTTGATCAAGTGATTTTTATTTTATAAATCATTTATAATAGCTTGAGCAATCTCATACTTCTTTTTCAACATTGATTCTTCTAATGAACCCGTGTTTGTGTCTTCAAGATCACCTCCAAGATGTTGTTCTTAATTTAGGATTACCAAATATGATATTAATTGTTGAAAACTAGGAAACTAAGAGGGGAGGGTGAATCAGTGTCTAATCAAAATTTTACAGCCATTTCCAATTCCTCAATATTGTTATGAAGAGCACATAAAACCACATACAAGATAATAGTAGAATAATTTACATAGAGACACAAAATTTAATGTGGGAAACCCAACTAGGAAAAAACCCACTGAAATCAAGAACTAGGCTTAGGACAAAAATGCCCTTTAAATGTTATATGATTTCATGGTTAAGCTTCAACTCAACTTGGAGATGCAACTCCAAAAAATTAACCAAACAGCCACTCAGTATTTGACAAAATTCAACCTATATGGAAGCTTCAACTCCCAATTTAGTTTATCTATAACTAACTTTTAGTGAGCTTCAACTCATAGGGAAGCTACAACTCCCCACCTGCTAATCTGCAACTTAGACTTTCTCAAAAAATAAACTTTGAAATTTTTTTCTTACACAACTGATGGTGACAAATAAATTAGCTCACTCTCTTCACTTCTCAATTTTACTTCTATTTTATCTCTTTTCTGATTACCAAATCAAATGCAAGGCACTATTTCACAAGGCCCGTTTAATTCACAATCACTTATCATGCTCTCTTTTATTATGTCACACAAACAAGATCCTCCTCTACATATTTTCAGTATGTTGCAAACAAAATTAGTCTTGGTCCTTACTCAGGTTCTACACATGGTTCATAATTCTAAGATTCTCCAAGTTCTAAATCATGTTTATACCTCTACAAGGGTCTACACACGTTATTCTATCTAGAAGCATATCTATAGTTTATATATAATTTTCTCAGCATCAATAGTTTCAGCACATATTGACTCTCCTTCCTCACCTAGGTTGCCTTCAATTTTCTATATATATTACAACCTTTGTCACCCTTTTCTCAAAGGATAAAAGCTTACAATATTTTATGTTATTTATCACCCTTCACATTCACATGCATCATACTTTTCATCTTTCATTTGATCACTTAAGTCAATAAAAGATCCATCACTATTGTTTCCCTCTCTCAATCATATATTTACTTGCACATATTTTTGCATATATTAAGCACCAATACCTAACCACAAATTTATCCATTTATACCTATACTTTAGATCACACACTTATCCTTTTTAGCTTCACCTTACATCCAACTCATTATATTGTGCAAACAATAATGATATAAAAAATTCTTCAAACACTCAACAATTTTTCTTGGGTGTTAAGAAGCCAAGGTGCTCAATTTAAATTCCTTAAGAATCAAGTTTTAGGAAAACTTGCATAAGTTCCATAGACCTCTTTAAAACTTGATGAAATTTGGAAGGAAGCACTAAAAGACACCCATATACACACTTCATATGTTTATTATCCATGAACTTCTTGTACATCTCATACCTATCTCATTTACCTCAATCTACACTGTCAATCCTCAAAGGAAGATTTAGTGTACTTTTGGTTTTTTCCTTCAGGAGATAAAATAAGTCTTTTCGATGCTCATAAATTCCATAGGAAATGTCCCTATGCTACTCCCATGCTTACCTATTCTTTCCGTGATGTGAATTTAGCTCTTACACCTTATTGGGCTCCAGAACTAGGCCTAAGTGAGTAACTTACACCTATGGCTTCCCACAATTGATGTGTTACTCCCTCCAAGAGCTATCTCTCATGTTAGAATTAATATTTATGACATGTAAAACACCTGTGTCAAGTTTACCAACCATTTCCACACCTACAATTGAATCCTACCTCACTCACCAAGCCTGCAAAACACTAACAACATCCTGAATACTCAATATACCATCAAGAAGGTACTACCACTCAACCTTCATGTCCCTTATATATCCTCACTTTACCACTCACTCCTTTGCCATCAATTTCACTTGATATCAATGACAAAACCAATGACTAGGGTTTAACTTGAATGAATACTTCACTCCCAAAATTTGTACTCATATTCCATATTAAAATTGATGCAAACTACCACAAAGACATAACATGGAACCTATCACAATCTCTTAATTTATTTTTTTGTAGTATTATATATATCCATATTCAAACTGGAAAAAGCACACACATGTGTTCATGAAGTACATAAACGAGCATACATAAACACTCTCAATATCCATATTGAAGGATGAATAATATATCATATCAATCCATTAACTCGTTATAATGAATAAAAATAACTTTATGAGCCAAACCCTATTGTATTTTGAAGTAAAAATAGTTAGGGTTCTCAAAAAAATGTTATCTTACACCAAACAACCCTCATAATATGCATTGAAAAATATACGAATTTTTTTTTATTTTTACACATGGAGGAGATCAAATTAACATTGATTTGAAAATTTAAACAAAAACATTACTTTATACATATACTTGCAAGAATAAAATGGTTAGATCAATCACCAAAAATATAGTCACTTGCCTTAAATCACATGGTTAAAATATTTTCCATCATTTACCTACCAATCTCATTGGTTGTTACCTTAATATTTCATCCACACCCTCCAATCAAAAGAAAAATTTGTTTTTTTCTTAACTACTGAATGAACTCCTTGTCTAAGATAATTAGGATTTGTATATATAGTCATTCACTACCACACCATAATACTTATAAACTTATTAAAATAAAATGAAATTTTTTAAAAGACCCACTAACTGACCATATACACAACCAATTGGCCTTTGTAAAACTTACAACTTGAAACATTCAATTTTCAATGATTTATGGATCTAAAAATATTTATAGTGCTTCACAGATCCATAAATTACTACACAAATTTTGTATTGATCCTTAACACCTTGAATTTCTTCGTAACTCATTAGCAATATACTTTTTCAATGTTTCACTTGCTCACGATACAAAGTGTAACAATATTATTTATGGCCTATCATAAACATATTCATTGCATGACATTCCAAAAATGAAAAAATTCATAATATAATGTAAACAAAACTAATTCTAATAGGTAATACTATTTTTTTTGATACATGACTTTTTATGAATTTGTATGTTCTTATATCATACGCCTCAAGAATTTTTCAAAACTTACATTCCTTTTCAAGAATTATGTTCCTCCACAATACCATGTAATATTGTAGTAGTAAATCTCATTAAATTATCATCCTAAAAATAATTTTTATGTTACTTAACCTGATACCCCTTATACTCCTTTATGTTTGTCTCCTTGATCCTGATATCAATCACTCTTTCTACTTCATCAAAGACATTCTATGGCATCTACCTTATCAATATAATCCTCCATCTTTTGGTTTTGACTCTCTAACACTTTCCTTTCTTATGTGGTATGGATATAGATCCACCACATTAAATATATAAGAGATATCAATGCCTTTTATAAACTCAAACTCATAAGTGTTATTAGAAAAACTTGTGATGATTCTAAATTGTCCTATCTTCTTCAACTTAAGCGTATTGTATGTTCACTTGGGAAATCCTTACTTCTACAAATATGCTAGGACTATGTCTCTAGTCAAATAGTTATTTTTTCCTCCTTTTCTCATCCACATATTCCTTTTACTAAGCATTCATAATTGTTAATTGATTACATATTTTTTGGTACACATCCTTCATGTTTTTTGTAACATTCGTTAACTTTTCAATTCTCTTCATAGTGAAGTAAGTCTCTAAACTCTAAAACTCCTCTTGGAATATTCATATATATAATTTTAAATGATTTCTTCCCTATAGTCCATGCCACCTTACATCTTCCTGAATAAAGGGTTTCAATACACATTGCATAATTGGTATTCCTAAAAGAAATAAAATGTGCATAATTGAAAAATCATCAGCCACTAGAAAATAGAATTAACACCTCTCAACATTTTGGTAAAAAACAAAACAATATATGTATTTACATCTCCCTAACGCATCTCTAGAATGTGTAAAAATCGTTTTAACCCTACATTTTCGAGATCTTGTTTTATCCAGCTAACACAAGAATCATTCCTATATTTACTTGTAGACATCTTCACTCATATATAATAAACAATTAATCTCCCTTAGCTAGTATATGGTTTAATCAAATATTATAAAAAAAGTCATGTTCATTCTTTCCAGTGTATTTACCTCACCAAATTCACTCACATTGATCCTCTCAAAATGCATAAATTTTTAACTTGAAATAATAATCCTTCCTTCAAAAACTTTTCCAACTAAGGTGTCAAGTAAACACTTGCAAGTATTTGCATGATTCCCATGCCTCATATGAAATTGTCATTCTACGCATATAAATTTTGGATTCAAAACTCACAAATAATACTATAATCACTATCAACATACAATTATACCTATTGAGTGTGTTAAATAAATTGTAATATTTTACCGTCCTAGATTAAAGACAAATGTGCATCCTTGTAATTATTCAACCCACATTATGTTCCTTTGATTCAATTTCCCTCAGCTATTTATAAAATACATTACTTGATGATCAATATATAGCACAAATCCCTTCAGCAATAGGTAATACCTCCACTTCTTCAACCCAACACAATTGTCTAGACGTTATAATCATACACACTATAATTCCTATACACATTGTTGGTATCCAAATTTGTTCTCCTTTTCAGTCTAAGCAACACCATAGATATGTCATGGAGCTTAAAGATAGATTAGACCATGTTGTATGTCGTTGGTTTCCAAGGATATGGTTTACCTGGCACTTAGGTTTGTTGATAAATGGATAACACTCCAGTAGGACTTGATCTTGTCCTAGTTGTTTTAGGTTATGCCTTGCAACCAAGGTAAAAGGACCTATTTTTTAACCTTGTAATGGTGAAGGAGATGAAGATGTCCTTCTCTTTACTTGAAATTTTATGATGGAGACCTTGATGAAAACATGATCAACACCCCAGATCTGAACTCTCACAAGTTGTCACTTCTCAAAACAAGGCAAAGGTTACTAGAGACGTTGGAAATCTTGATCTGTTATGCATACTTTTGCAAATGGATTT
This sequence comes from Taxus chinensis, assembly GCA_019776745.2. Lineage (NCBI taxonomy): Eukaryota > Viridiplantae > Streptophyta > Pinopsida > Cupressales > Taxaceae > Taxus > Taxus chinensis. Next base: position 109,768,164 of record CM034156.1, on the reverse strand, counting down.
TGATCTTCTATGGGCATACAAATGTACATCAGGGATAGTACATGATAGGGTCTTTGTTGTTTAGATGATTTTTGGTGGAAGATTTACAAGACAAACTGGGATATATCAAATCTTTGACAACCTCTACAATACTTGAGATAACTATCAAATAAAATGGTTCAAATAATCAACACATTCTTTCAACCAGAAGAGGCATAAATGGAAGCTCAGGTAGCACTCTTCACACAATATTTGAGAATTCACCACAAAATCTTGAATTAAAGAACTCAATTAAACACAAAAATCCATGATCAAACCACGCCTAAGGTACCCCCAAAATCTTACAACAAATCTCTGCAGTCAAGGAAGGTAAAGTGATTTTAAATTTGTTTATCTCCTTATCAAACGAAGGCTCTTCTGAACATGAGATTGCAAATGCCATTGAACTATCAACCATAAATGGAGATCCTATGTGATTTCTAAATACTTTCAATGCAAAATTGCAACAAGAACAATAAAATTTATTTGTAGGCATTTAAAAATGATAACAGACATCATATTGCCCAAAGAAAAACATATATTTAATTCAAAACTTGTTAGATTCAATAGCAAGGGAGAGTTACATGAACAATCTCATAGCTGTGTGATGGATATAAACTTGTAACCAACTCACATACATGAATTTCCAACACATGAGACATTAACCTGGTTCTTTCGTGGATTTCTCAAAAAAAATGAGCTTTCTCTGAGAATTTGCTCGTGATTTGCAACTCCCAACCCCTTTACAATTTCTCCAAAATGCAATATACCTTATGCCACATTGGAGCCTTCTTTCCCAAGAAAATAATATGCCATGGGATCAAGTTTGTTACAACAATTCTTCATGATTCAATGAAAATGACATCAAACAGAAAAACACTCACAGGTTGCCAGGTGTGCCTACGAAGATTAGATCATTATAAATACTTGGATCATTATCCATCCTAGAGGCATGTTTTTCATCATTGAGGCATGTTTTTCATCTTTGAGGCATGCAAACACCTCTTACTCATCATTTTCACCTTTTTACCTTTTTAAACTACCTCTGTAACTTTTGATTTTGTCATTTCACGTGCTTGCTCAGGCTGGGGTAAAAATTACATCAAAAAGACCATAGATTGAAGAATTAGGTCATGAAAATGATGCCAATGCTCCTGAAAGGCCAATATGACACAAAATCACTATAAATTTGATGAATTTTGATGGAAAAATCATGATTCCAAGCTTCCTGGATCTCCCTATGGCAGAAAAATAAATGGATGCACAGTAACCATTGATCTTATCCATCTTTTAATCTTGGCCCTCCACGTGGAAGATGCAGACTTAGAAATAAGCTTGAGTTGTCTTTTTAATTTTTTGGATAAGGTTGGACACATGGCAAAAAATGATTGGAAATCAATTCGGGCTCACCTTTGACATTTTTGTAAAAATGGAAAAAATTGACTTTTTTCTCCACCCCTCCGCCTTTGAATTTTGGAGCTGACACATGGCATATGGTGGGTCCCATTGAAATCATGCTTCAATTCTACACATTTTTACCTTTTTGGAAATTGGGAAAATTTTCACTTTTTTCCCCGCGGGCTCGCACCTCTGATTTTTCCCTTACCACATGTCTCCTTGTGATTCACTAGCGGGCCAGCGCTTAAACTTTTGATTTTGAACTCTTTTGGCAAAAGGGAAAAAATTTCTTCGTGCCCCCATCGGCCTGCCAACCCACATTATTTTCTACCTTGGGAATGTGTCTTCAATTGTAAACAATTAAAATTTGATCAATTTCAATTTTTTGCATGATTTGGCAAAGGGAAAATGACACAACCCATAAAATTGGAAAAACTAGGGTAGAAAAAGGGGCAAAATTGGAATATTGTTTCAAATTAGGGTAAAATAACAAGTTTATGGGAGTTTTTTAAGTATTCAACTAGAGGAGACAATTTGCAAATCACCAATTTGAGAGATAAAACGTTTCTGAGCAAAATTGGATATGAAAAATTAGGGCATACCATGCAAGCTCAGAAATGGCACCAATATCAGCTCTTGCTTGGGGATGGGCATAAGGACAAAACACAGATCAAGTTCCAAAATACCATTGGGCAAAGGAGTCAAAACACAAGGCATCCCAAAAAAATAGAACCACTCAACAAAAACGAGCTGAGAAACCAACTAGAATGGCTGTCAAAAACAAAGGGCAAACCACAAACCACCAAACAGTAAAAATAGAGAAAAAAACAAAAACTATACAACTGTACAATTTGTGCATACCTCACTTTGGGGATTAATCCAAGAAATGTTTCAAATGTCTGCCATTAACAAGAAGCTCCAGCAATTCCCCTTCTAAATCTTTGAATAAAAAGGTATGTTCACCAATCCTGATATCAATGGCATAAGAGCCCATCCATAATGCATCAAATTTTCCATGCTTTCCCTTGTCTTCATTCCTACTATCCCACAGCAAAACCAAATCTCCAACATTGAAGGCCCTAGAAGTTACCTTCTTGTCAAACAATCTCTTCAACTTTCCCCTAAATCTGACATGCCTTTGATGGAATGCTCTTCTCTCCTCATCAAGCTCAATAATCTGATTGATCCTTGATTCATATGGGCCAAGCTCATGATCTTCCAATTGTTGGGAAAACTGAAATGAAGATAATTGCAGGTGCAAGGGTAGCAAAGCTTGATTTCCATACAACAATTCAAATGGGCTTTTACTAATAGCTCTTTTAGGAGTTATCCTATCAGCCCAAACTATAAATTTCAATTTTTCACCCCATTTATTCTTGTTTTGCTCCAAGGTTCTTCTAATGATATTCAACAAATTCTTATTGTTGGACTCGGCTTGTCCATTCCCTTAGGGTTTATAGTTTGAAGAATAAGTCAGATTGATTCCATACTCACTGCACATTGCCATTAAAGGTTTGGCTCTAAAGCACATGGCATTATTAGCTACAATCTTGACTGGGACTCCAAATCTGCATATGATTTGATTCAACAAGAAGTCCATAACTATTTAGTGTGTTACTTTCTTTGATGGGATTGCTTCAACCCAATTTGTAAAATAATCAGTGGCTACAAGAATCCACTTATGACCAGCACTAGAAGGATCTAAAATTTCACCAATGAATTCCATTCCCCGTTGTTTAAAAGGGGCTTCAATTGATACAGGCTGCGAAGGAACAGAGCCTGAAGCTTTCAGTCTTCCAGAGAAACGTTGGAAACTATCACATTTTCTGACCAGCTGGGTTGCATCTTTAAAGAGAGTGGGCCACCAATAACCAGCCCTCAAAATATTATGTGTTGTTACTCTTCCAGCAAAGTGTCCTCCAAAAACTCCCCCATGGAAATCAGCAACTATCTTGGGAGCTTCATCTTCAGTTATGCATTTCAAGAGGACACCTTCAAGGTTCTTCCAAGCCAGCCCAAGGTCTGTGATGATATATTTTTGAGAAGCTAGCTTGAGGGCTCTTTTCTGATTTTTATTTAAATGACTAGGGTAGCACAAGTGTCTAAGGTAGAAGATCACATCCTTGTACCATTCAGAACTTACCAAATTTTCAAGCACATCTACCCTTTCTTCCTCTAGCTAATTCACTTCCACATTCTGCAAGTTGCTCTCAGCCATGAGCTTAGGAAGGCCCAAACCTCTTACCAAATTTTTGGTTTGGATGTCCATATCATACTCTTGTAGCTTGTTCACCCACCTACATATTTTGCTTGAGATCTCCATCTCTGATGAGATGTCTTTCACCACGGTGTGGGGAACATAAGCAAAAACTTTTGAGCTCAATATATAAGGCCTGAAAACTTTTGTTGCTTTCACCAAGGCAAATGATTTTTTCTCCATGATTGTATACTTCATCTCAGCTAGTTGTAAAGCCTTACTAAAGAAGGCAATAGGCCTTTCAGCCCCATTCTCATCCTTTTGTAGAAAAACAAAAGCAATGGTATACTCAGAGGCAAAGGAAAATATTTGGAAAGGCCTCTTATAGTTTGGGGCTACTAAAATAGGTGCATGTTTAAGTGCATCCTTAATTCCTTCAAAAGCTTGAATGACAGCCTCCTCCCATTTGATAACTTGGTCCTTATTTAGCATGCTTGTGATTGGAAGAGTCAACTCAGCAAAGTTGGAAACAAACCTTCTAATAAAATTAATCTTCCCAAAGAAAGATTGGATGCCTTTCTTAGTTCTTGGGATAGGTACTTTGTTGATTTCTTCCACTCTCTTAGGGTCTATCATAACACCATCTTTTGACACAATGTGACCAAGCATCTTGGCCTTTTGCATGCCAAAATAACACTTCTTTGGATTAAGAGAAATGCCATACTCCCTACATCTAATCAGCATCTTCTCCAAGTGTTGCAAATGATCACCTCTCTACCTTGAAAAAATAGTCACATCATCTTGGTAAACTACAATGAACTCATTGATGTAACCAGCAAAAGCAACATCCATTGATATTTGAAAAGTGGCACTAGCATTCATCAAACCAAATGGCATCCTAACAAAAACATATGTTCCCCAAGGAGTAGTGAATTTCGTCTTAATTCTTTCTGATTCTTTGACCACCACTTGATTGTATCCGAAGAAACCATCAAATGTAGAAAGAAACTCAAATCCTGTCACAAGCTGCAACATGTTTTCCATATTTCATAAGGGATAGTTATCCTTCATGGATGCTTTGTTTATATTTCTAAAATCCACACAAATTCTGATATCTCCATTCTTCTTTCTGACTGGCACAAGGTTTGCAACCCAAGATGAATACCTTGTGGGCTGAATGATACCTCTATCTCTCAAATTATTTAATTCCTCTTGCATTTTCATGGAGAGAAGTGGATTAATTTTCCTTTTCCTTTATCTGAATGGTTTGGAATTTGTTTCAAGATGGATCTCATGTTGAAACAAGTCTTCTCTATATGCTTTGAGCTCTGAATAGGACCAAGTAATGCAGTCTTGATATTTTTTCAAGAGTTGGGCATAGGACTGTTTTTCTTCTTTACTCAAATTGCTACCCAACCAAAATTTTCTTGGTTTTTCCTTGGTGCCTAAGTTATGCTCTTCCACATCCCTTGAGGAAAACATGTTCCTACTAATGATGCAATCAGCATTACTAAAATTTGATTCAAGTGCAAAAAGACCTCTAGGAATGGTGTTTGTTTTCAATTGTATAATATCCTTCTCAAACAAAGTTTCTCTCCCTTCATTCATGCATACCATTGGCTCCCAATCAATATTCTGATTTATAAACTCACCTTGGCTTTGTAATAACCTTAGCACTTGAGCATCATCATTAAAAACTTGCCAATGTTTCACATTATCAGGGACAGCTGGCCTAGTTAGCACTTCAATGTTATATTCACAATAAGGTGAAATGGTGTAATTCCCAAATCTAGAACCCATCACTAGAAACTTGTCAGCAACAACATTAAGACCTCTGTCATGGTAAAAAATGTTAAAAGAATCAAACATTTCAGTTAGATCCCAAATTGCATTCTTATATTGTTTCATATGCTGATTTTTTGTAGCATATAGTTTCCTTACTTATTTGACAACCAGCTCAAAATCCCCCTTTGTAACAATATCCTTCACTCCATACTTCCATATAATTATTAATCCCAACAACAATGCCTCATGCTCAGAAATGTTGCTAGTGCATTCAAAATTAAGTTTAAAGGAAAAATCAAACTCTTCCAAACTAGGAGACAACAGAACTATACCAACACCATTTCCAAATTTAGAGGAAGCTCCATCAAATAGAAATGTCCATGGAAAACCTACCATATCAAGGCATTTCGAGTTTTCCATCTTATTTTCTTTTCCATCAGCAAAACCAATGAAATTGTTAGCATCTACATCAGCAAACAAAACTTCATAGGAAGCATTGTTGGGATCTTAAATTAAGTGCAACATCTTATTTTCACCATAAAGTTTGACAAGGCTGCCCTTAATGGGAATGGTGGAAAAATACATGTCCATGTGAACGTTGCCACCAACACTTGCAGCCCATTTTCTTGACAAAAGAATACCCCATTTGGCAGGGCAATCAACAATCACAACATCCAATTTTAAATTCCTCCTGGGATAAGATGCAAGCTGCACAACCAAACCTTTTACACAACCAACCACCGGCACCTCCCTTGAATCCATGGCAGTACACTTCCCATAGGCTGTTGTCACTTTGATATCCAACTCATTCATGACTTCTAGAGGCATGACATTACATGATGCACCAGAATCAAACATACAATTTTGAAGTAGCCTATCCTTTATAATCAAAGTTGTGATAAATGGATCAACATTAAATTAGGAGTCAACCAAATATGTCCCCAAATATACCTCAGGTGTCTCTCTAAGATCTTCTACTTCTGGTGGTGTTTCAAGGTCAACAATGACTTGAGGGGGAGTCTCAACAACATTTACATTTCTGCCTAGAGTGATCTTCTCTTCTTTCAATCCCAAGTACTCAAATGCTCTCTTCTTACGCTCAGGAATTCTAAGAAACTCGATGATTGGAACACTCACTTTGATTTGGCTCAACACATGGGCTATGTCATAGGGGAAACTCTTTGGAAAAACAGCATTGGAAGGGAGACAAGAAGATTCATTAGATGGCAATGGATTCCTGGTAGCTTGGGCATGAGGAGGACTATAATTTTTTCCTGGGACAACAGAGCTTTTGGCAAGTGTTTCTTTCTTAGGAGATTCTTTGGGAATGCTTGTGAGCAAGGGTGTTTTAGGTTTGGCTTGAGGCCCACTTCCTTTAACAACTTTACTTCTAGTGTTATAATCTTTCTCTTGAGCTACAACAACATTCATCAACAATTTTCTATCTTCCTTCGAAGGGATACCACCATCATACTTCTTAATCATCAAAGCTCTTAAGTATTCAAAGTCATTGTTAGGAATTTCAAAATCTTGCACTACATCAACTTCAAGAGCATGAGGGAGGAGAAATACTTGTACCCATTTGATGCAATCTCAAAAGGTAGCAGCAGTCCTAGCACTTATTACTTCGGTAGATGTTGCTCCTCCTTGTGAGCTTAGAAGAACAACCCGTCATGTAAATATCATCATTAGTTCCATCATCATTATTAGCTCCACCTTCTTGTTGTTCCACTTCACATGGAGGATGGGGTAGAAGACACCTATCACACCAATCCATATCAATAAATTCATCATCAACAACAACAACAACAACAACCCTAGCAGTTAGAGGGTCAGGAACCAATCTATTTTCATGTGCTTGGGGTTGTCTATTTCCCCCTCCCATAGGTCCTTTACCTCTATCATCTGGTATTTGATCACCCCTAAGATGATTTCCAAATTTATCATAGTTTTGTGCTCTTTGTTAACCTTGTGAAGTCTGCCCAATTCCCTTCTCAGCTCTTGCCAACTTGTATGAGATTTCTTTGACAGCCCCTGCCAAAGTTTTCACAACCTCTTCTAAATCAGCTCCTTTTCTAGCTTGAGGTTTTTTAGGGTTTATCAATTTTTCAACATCTCTCTTGAGAGGTTTCCCAACAGCCTTGATATCATTTCAATTTGAAGTGCCATGGTGAAAGCTTGTCTTAGATTGGTTGGGTTCTTGTCTCTTAGGTAATAGGATAGCTTCTTATCAAATGCATCTGCATATTTGATTAAACAAGATTCATCACAAGGCCTCAAACCAATAGGAAACCTTCTCAAAGTTTTGTTAAACTTTTTGTTGAAGTCATAGACTGATTCATTAGGGTTATTCTTGATATTTTCAAACTCAAATAAAAGAAATCTAGGATCAGTCCTGTCACCATATTGCAACCTAAATGAATTTTTCATTTCAGTCCATGAATCAATAGAATTATCAGGTAGAGCCTTGTACCAATCCCTAGCATCTTCTTCTAGTGTATAAATAAACAATTTGACATATACATCCTCAAACTCTATCTCAAAATCTTCCATCATGTTATCAAAAAGTTTGAGATGTTGACCACCAGTAATAGCATTGTTACCCTAGAATTTTGGCAACCTATTTCTGACATCTTATGGGACAACATTTGGGTACCCATCCATTCCTCTAAAATTTATCGGACCAAAGGTGTTAACAAGAAATGGAGGTCTAGGCTAAGCCATATTGTTTGGTGGGGGTGATCTTGGAAAAGAAACAAAATGATGAGGAGTGAGAGGTCTTTGGGGAATGGGAATGAAAACTTCAAGACATATCTCTCCTAAGGGCACTCCTTCTTGATGATCTCTATCAAATTTATAAAATACAGGAGCAGATTTAGGAACAAACCTTTCAAATGCACAAGAAGGTCTGTCACCTGATGGGGATTTCAAATCAGTAATAGGATTGTCTGAATCAGATCCACTTGAAGAAGAATTGCAGTCCTCAATAACAGGTTGCTCACTTTCAAACTCAATAATGGGGATCCCCTTTCTTGCAGCCAAGTCACCAACCACCTTCCACACTTTTCTTCCCTCTAGCTCTGAGTTTCTTGAATCTGCAAACAACTTCTTAGCAGAGTCCTTGATGAAGAGATATATTCTTCCTTCTAGTTTTGTAGGGATTAGCAACACAAAAGTAAATTACAAGAAGGTAAGACAACTAGTATTTTCAATATCAAATCAACATGGAGTCACCACTAAGGACTTTCACCTTAGTTGTGCAAATGCACTAAATTAATCTGTCAAATGTTTTCTAGCACTGAAAACATTGCAAAGCCTTATAAATTAGACCTTCTTCTTCTTAAATCAATCAATCACAATTAACCCAAAGTGTATGAACTGCTAGTAAATGGAAAAGGGGGAGACAAAACTTGAAACCCTTATTTAAAAACTTGTAGATCTGAAGCATAGAATGATATTTTAACAATGTAGCAGCTTAAATACTTGAATACAAAAATTCTCAAACTCTTCTAACACTCCGCAAACACCAAGAATTTCCAAGAATTCCCTGGCAGTGGCGCCACTCATGTTGGTATCCAAATTTGTTCTCCTTTTCAGTCTGAGCAGCACCATAGCTATGTCATGGAGCTTAAAGACATATTAGACCATGTTGTATGTCATTAGTAGCTGGGGATATTGTTTAGCTGGCACTCAGGTTTGTGGAGAAATGGATAGCACTCCAATAGGACTTAATCTTGTGCTAGTTGTTTTAGGTTGTGCCTTGCAACCAAGGTAAGAGGACCTATTTTGTAACCTTGTAATGGTGAAGGAGATGAATATGTCATTTTATTTGCTTGAAATTTTATGATGGAGACCTTGATGAAAACATGATCAACACCCCAGTTCTGAACTCTCACAAGTTGTCACTTCTCAAAACATGGGTATGTTCTCAAAACAAGGCAAAGGTTACCAGAGACATTAGAAATCCTGATCTGTTATGCATACTTTTGCAAATGGATTTTTATCTTCTATGGGTATACAAATGCAAATCAGGGATAGTACATGATAGAATATTTGTTGTTTAGATGATTTTTGGTTAGGGATTGACAAGACATCTAGTATATATCAGATCTTTGACAACCTCTGCAATACTTGACATAACTATCAGATAAAATGCTTCAAATAATTACGACATTCTTTCAACCAGAAGAGGCATAAATGGAAGCCCAGGCAACACTCTTCACACAATCTTTGAGAATTCACCACAAAAGCTTGAAGTAAAGAACTCAATTAAACACAAAAATCCATGATCAAACCATGCCTAAGGTACCCCCAAAGGCTTACAAGAAATCTCTGCAGTCAAGGAAGGTGAAGTGATTTTAAATATGTTTATCTCCTTATTAAATGAAGGCTCTTATGAACATGAGATTGCAAATTCCACTAAACTATCAACCAAAAATGGATATCCTGTGTGATTTCTAAAGACTTTCAATGCAAGATTGCAACAAGAATAATAAAATTTATTTGTAGGAATTTAAAAATGATAACAAACATCATATTGCCCAAAGAAAAACACAGATTTAACTCAAAACTTGTTAGATTCAACAATAGGGGAGAGTTACATGAACAATCTCAGAGCTCTGTGATGGATATACACTTGTAACCAACTCACTTACATGAATTTCCAACACATGAGACACTAACCTGGTTCTTTGGTGGATTTCTACAAAAATAAGCTTTCTCTCAGAATTTTTTTGTGATTTTCAACTCCCAACCCCTTTACAATTTCTCCAAAATGCTATATATACCTTATGCCACATCAGAGCCTTCTTTCCCAAGTAAATAATATTCTATGGGATCAAGTTTGTTACAATAATTCTTCATGATTCAATGAAAATGACATCAAATAGAAAAACACTCGTAGGTTGTTAGGTGTGCCCAATAAGATTAGATCATTACAAATATCTGGATCATTATCCATCCTGGAGGCATGTTTTTCATCATTGAGGCATGAAAACACCTCTTACTCATCATTTTCACCTTTTTACCTTTTTAAACTACCTCTGCAACTTTTGATTTTTTCATTTCATGTGCTTGCTCGGGATGGGGCAAAAATTACATCAAAAACACCATAAATTGAAGAATTAGGTCATGAAAATGATGCCAATGCTCCTGGAAGGCCAAGATGACACAAAATCACTATAAATTTGATGAATTTTGATGGAAAAATTGTGATTCCAAGCTTCTTGGAGCTACCTATGGCGGAAAAATAAATGGATGCACAATAACTGTTGATCTTATCCATCTTTTAATATTGGCCTCCACATGGAAGATGCGGACTTAGAAATAAGATTGAGTTACCTTTTTAATTTTTTGGATAAGGCTGGACACGTGGCAGAAAATGATTGGAAATCAATTCGGGCTCATTTTTGACCTTTCAACATTTTTGAAAAAATGGAAAAAAATTACTTTTTTCTCTGCCCCTCCGCCTTTGAATTTTGGAGCTAACACATGGCATACGATGGGTCCCATTGAAATCACACTTCAATTCTATGCATTTTGACATTTTTTGGAAATTGGGAAAATTTTCACTTTTTGCCCCGCGGGCCTGCACCTCCGATTTTTCCCTTGCCATGTGTCTCCTTTTGATTCGCTAGCGGGCCAGCGCTTAAAATTTTGATTTTGAACTCTTTTGGCAAAAGGAAAAAAATTTCTTCCTACCCCTGCCGGCCAGCCCTGTCCTCTATCACGCGTCCATCTCTCATTTGCCAAGGACCCACGGGCTTAATCTTCATTTTACTCCCTTTAAGCCAACGGAAAATTCTTCACTTTGTCTCTGCGGGCCCACACCTCCAGAACTATCCCCGCCACGTGTCCATCCCCTATTCACTATGAGGTTTCGGGCCAAAACTTAACTTTAAACCATTCGAAGTTTAAAAACTTTGAAATCACCAAAACCTCTACCGGCGCGCCGACTCACCTTGCCCTGCTGTGTTACCACGTGTCCATCACTGATTGGATAGGGGGAAAAACTGACTTTGAAACTTTATAAAATTAGAGACAAAAAACTCTAAGTCCCTCTACGTCCCGCACTTCCATTTTGAAACTTTTAGGACACATGTTCTCTTGCAATTGGCTATGGGGTTTCCGGCCAAAATTTAATTTTTTACCATTTGAAGTTAAAAACTTCAAATTCATTGCAAAAGCCCGCTACCCCATCATATCCTTTCCTAGACATGTGTCCACTAGGGATTGGTCGAGGGCCTTCCAGCCAAAAATTCACTTTATCACTTTGAGCCATAAAACATCAAAATTCTCCATGTCCCTCTAACATCCACATGCCCTCAGACCAAAATATGTGCCACGTGTCCTCTCCCTAATCGTTGCGGGCCTTTTGGCCAAAATTTTTCTTTGAAAATTTTGTAAAATGAAATAAACAATTCGTAAGGAAATTCGGCCACACGCCAATCCCCTAGCCAATCAAAACATGCCACATAGGCACTTCTTGTAGAAGGCGGAGCCACGGATCAAAATTTTCCTTTTTGCCAAAATTTCAAAAAATGATAAGTTAGAAATATTTCCCAACACCCCCTAGCCAATAGGAAACCACCACGTTGCCATTACCTTCCGATGATGAATTTGATAGGCAAATGACACCCATATGACCATCAAAATGTAAAAATTTCAAAGGGTGCCCTAGAATTTCAAAATTTTCAACAAGGATGGAAAATTTCTTGATTTTAGATCAACTGAAGCATGATTTGACATTATTTTTGACATTGGGAACATGTATTCAATTGCAATCAATTAAAATTTGATCAATTTCAATTTTTTGCACGATCTGGCATTGGGAAAACGACACAGCCCACAAAATTGGAAAAACTAGGGCAAAAAAAGGGGCAAACTTGTAATATTGTTTCAAATTAGGGAAAAACAACAAGTTTATGGGCATTTTTGGAGCATTCAACTAGAGAGGATCAATTACAGATAAGAAATTTGAGAGATAAAATTTTTCTAAGAAAAATTGGATATGAAAAATTAGGGCACACCATGCAAGCTCAGAAATGGCACCAACACACATCATTAAAATTTTCACTAAAATATGAAATAGAACTTCATTCTTCACTTAATATAAAAATAATTTCTATGTTGATAGCATCACAATCAACCTGAAATACCTTTTAAAATGTTGTAATGTTAGCATTGATTGCTATGTCACCTTATTCAATTCCCCAAAAATCTTATTTTCACATTTTCTCGAGATATGAAATTATTTTTATCTTCTCACATGGCCTTTATAAGTAGTTTACACACATAAATTAATTTCTTGATGAACTTGTGGTAAAACAATATCCAACCCATGAAAACTATGTGTTTTAAAATCACTTCTCGGTGATGGCCACCCCACAATTACATGATTTTTTTTGGGTTCTATCTTCAATACCTTAAAATAAATTATAGATTCTAAATACACCAACTACCTCTGCATACCAAAACAGTTCTTTAAACTGATCAACTTCTCTTTGAGAAAATTTAGCAATACTTTCTTAATATCCAACAAATGATCATCATGTGTCCTACTAAAATCAAAATATCATCTAGTTATTCAATCACAAAATTTCCCAAAAATGGTTTCACTACTTGGGTAATTACAAGAAAATAGAAGGAAAATGGGGTCTTAAGTGGACACTTTTCTCAAAAAAATAAGAAATCTTAACTTGTATGAGTTATTTGAGATGACTATAGTCAAAATTTGAACATGTTATAAGAACATGAATTGTATAATTTCGATTATAGTTTCTAAACTTAAATAGTTTTTTTAATGGTTAAGCATAAGTGGATCAGAGAGCTAAAATTTCAAGATTTGCTTACGTTTTTCTAAAAACATAGTTGCTTACGTTTTTCAACATTGTTTCGAATCTATTTAAACCATTTGGTGGGAATTTAGATATGATTGTATAGTTTTGGATACAATTTGTTGAAAAAACATTAGCTACCATTTATTTCTTTAAGATTTTCCATGTAGAAAGGCTTAAATTTTTGAAACATAATGGATGGTGGACTGTGCCCTCCACCTAATTCTACAAAATATCATGTTTTAGATTTTTTTTACTACATCTGTAAAATTAGTCCTTGTTTGGGATTATATTATTTTTATTCAAGTTAGATGAACAAAAAAAAAAAAGACACGTATAATTAAAACAAATATAGGTATAATAGAAGAAGTTTGAATTTAATATAGATGAAAACCTTACAATAGTAATGTTTTTGAAAATTTATACATTTATAAAAAGGATATTTTTCTTTCACATCTTAGTCATATTTACAAAAAATGTATCAATTGTTTTTTTAGTATTTTCATAGTGTAAGATGGATTTATGCATTTCAACCCAAATAATATAGGTTTCCATGTTTTAATAGTATTAGGCCTTCAGCTTTGGAAACTAAACCATGTCTAGCACTAGAGGCATTTGATTTGTGTGCATATAACAAGGAACACTTATTTTTTAGGATTTTAGCATTAAAAAGAAAGTATTTAAAGTATTGATTTTGTAATAGATGTATATTTTGTGGAAGCATATAATTATTTTATAGGTTTTGGTTCCTTCTAAATTTGTTCTCACATTTGTAGGAGTTTAGGATGTTTCAAAATTAGATTGTAAATACCTTACAACTCCAATATATAATGAGAGTTACAGGAATATATTGACTCATTAATAATCTTTATCTTGTTCAATCAGTGTGAATTTTGTAATTAAAATATTAAAGAAAAGCATTCACAAAATACCTAAACAATCATCATCATTCACAAAAGTGTTAATTATACTTTCTGTGCAACATTTTATCACTTATCATCCTTCTATGTTCCCATACCGATATAAAATTTAAAAAATTATTCAAGATAGTCAATTCTCTTGTGATCTTCTTGAGTCACAAATTGTGTCCTTGATTTCAAATGAAATAAATGATTGGTTCACCTAGAGTTTTAAAAGGGATATTAAGAAACATATCACATCATAAAGTTAAAATTAGTTTCATATGGCTAAAACTAACACCTATTTCCCCTCCTTTTTAACTAATAAAGTAACTATGAAATGCATGGTATAATGATGGGGTCCAATTGAGCTGAAGATCACACCACATAGTTATAACAATGATTAGTGTCTCAAATTGTACTAAATTTTCTTTCTAGTCAAAAATATAACTAATTAGTATGTGTAATGATGCAATGGGCTCAATTGATCCCTAACTCACATTTTTTCTTCTCACTATTAAGTTCATGGGGCTCTAATGGCCTAAATCACCTCTCTTATTGAACCATATTGATTTAATAAAAATATAATTAAATATAATTACAGAGAAACTACTTTAATAAATGATTTACAAGTTCTAATATACAGTAAGAAACAAAAAAACATACATTTATGATGTAAAACCCTAAGAAATAGTTGGAGATATGAGGACGTAGTTAATATCTGAGTGATTTCAGTAGGTGAAACATACAAAATAAAAGGTCTTTGATGCTCACTAGAAATTCTAGAACTCATAAACATTGTAGGATAGGAGCACTTGGGCGTTAGCGACTGGATCTAAGAACTAGTGGCCATGAAAATGGTCAGGAATTTATTTATTCTGTGTCACAAGGGTTTTTCTATTATTTATTTTAGTCCTCTTTACATTTGTTCCTTGATCACGAAAGCAACCTATAACCTGCAAGAAATAAGTTCACTTTCACATACCCATAAACCACATAAAACCTAAAAAATTAAAATGCATAATGTGGACTCGGACTTACCCTGACGGTTACCCAAAGAGTGAATTTATGAGTGAGAACTATACTACATCTCAAAATCCATGTAGTTCTTGTATGTGTGTGTAAAAATGATGCCCTAGGATGCCCTTGTGCAATTTTCACTAAAATAGTGGGCTCAATCTAGAATGCTCCATATGTAAATATGTGGGATGGAGTCAAATAAAATTCCCCTCCTATGCTATGTATACAGAGGTATGCACCCCTTTTCCTTGAGTGGATGTGCTAGATGATTTAATTTGATGTGATGTTGTGCCTTTTGAATACAAGATTAGGTAGTGTTGGTGCTCAAAATAGTCTCACCCCATTTGTGCCTTTGAAATTTTTTTGATTTACGGCCTTCGTCATTTTCTACTTCCCCGTGTTGTGCTTGGTTGGTCTTTTTTCAATTTTTAATCAGTTCCTAGGTCGATGGTCATGTATGGGTCCATTTTTGTCTCCTCGTTTCTTTGTTCCTCTAGAAAAGATCTGAAATTTGAGTCTCTCAATCTTTGTTCCTTCAAAAACTCATGTTTTCCCGTTCTCTCTATTTTCCATAGTCAGGATCTATTGTCCTTGTTGTTTTTATGCTAGATACTTGAAGAAAAGTGAATTGATGTAGCTCTAAAGAACATATTTGAGCCTTGTAACATTTCTAAATTCTCTGTCCTTAGAGAAAATTTCATTTTCGGGCTCAAATGATCATTTTTTTGTATTTTACGGTTTGACGGGCGTTTCTCCCAGTCAAATTTGCATCCTTGCATCGACAGGAAATGTGGCCTCCTTTGGTTGGACACGGCTCAGCTGGGGACTTCAAAAATTCTATGAAAAGACACAACTTTAAAATGTGTCCACGTGGAGGAACGACACTCATTTGAAGATCTACTTTTTGGTTTGGCTCTGGAGTAGCATAGGGAGGACATGCAGAGGTTCTGCGGGATAGAGACACGTGGAGGCTTCCGTTGAGTTTCCCATACTTAGAAATTTTTCAATAAAAAATTGGGAAGTCTGAGACACGTGGAGGAATGACACTCATTTGAAAATTTACTTTTTAGTTTGGCCTTGGAGTAGCGCTAAGAAGACATGTGGAGGTTTCCGCTGCTTTCCCCGAACTTAGACAAATTTTTATGCAGCTGGATACAGTTTAGCAAGAAAGGGACACGTGGAGGACTCCATTCACTTTGCATTTTGCTTGAAATTTTCAATGGCCAAAAGAGACTGCCTCGGATCTTGACACATGGATCCTTCCACTCAGTTTCAAGCCTTCAAAAAAAAAATCTGGGGCAGGACATGTGGTGAGATCATGCTCATTCAGGGTCTCAAATTTTGGCGACCATTTCAAGGTGTGCCATTATGATGCGTGGCATTTTGAAAAGTCAAAAAGGGTGGAAAAGCGGACCACCGGGGGAAACTTAAAATTGTTTCCTCCTTGTCTCAAAAGGGTTAAAATATGAAAATGGCCCGCAAGCCCAACAAAAGAAAAAGTCAAAGTTTGTTTCTGGTCAAAGGGGTAGGAAGGTAGACCATTGGGGACAACTTGGAAATTTTTCCTCTTGCATGTAAATGACTAATATTATAAAAATTACCCGTGATCCCGATGGAAGAATGTCAAAACTTTCTCTAGTTAACGGCGGAG
The DNA here is from genome assembly GCA_019776745.2 of Taxus chinensis. Classification (NCBI taxonomy): domain Eukaryota; kingdom Viridiplantae; phylum Streptophyta; class Pinopsida; order Cupressales; family Taxaceae; genus Taxus; species Taxus chinensis. The sequence goes on along the minus strand of CM034156.1, from coordinate 109,751,361 downwards.
GTACGGGCTTTCAAAGGGAAAGTGAGAAACTTTCCCTTTGAGGGAAAACGAGTTAAAGGCATAAAAGGAAGCAGGGTTCTATTGGGACCCACATTAGAGACGTGAAGAAGAAGGGCAGAGCTATGGAGGAAACTTGGAAAATTTTCCTTTTTCCAAAAGAGGGTCAAATGACAGATTTTTTCCGCATTTTCCTTTGGGACCCACCTTAGGACACGTGTCAAGCCCATTTTTCAGAAGCGGAGGTGCGGAGCAAAATGTAAAACTTTTACATTTTTTGAAAGGGTCTAAAAGGTCAAAAGGAAGCCCCTAAGCTTATTTTTCAATCATCCGCTTGGATGACCCAAATTCAAAGTAAAGATCAGCGACAGTTGTATATCTAAATCTTATTTTCCCCGCATTTCTACTATAAAGCTCCTAGAAGTACGAGTCTTCATTATTTCTTTTTATTTTCTACACGCCAAACAGAGAGATGAGTTAATTTTGATATCTAGAGTTTGGTGGGAGAGATCTAGAGATGTATTTCACCATAAAAATGGTTTGACTATCGAGCTCAATCTGGTTTTCCATTTTTCTTCTCTTGAGCACGCAAGTAGCTAGATTTACCAAATTAGGGGTGGAAGTGGTTGGCGAATGGAAGGAAGCATGATTTTCTAAAGGAGGGAGTTGAATGCGGGAGATGTTTGAAGATATTTTCCCCTGAGAACCTGATGACTTTTTGCAGATCTGATTATGGGAATCGTGATCGTGATCATGGCGAGAATTGGTAACACTCAATGTCTATATTTTGGGGGGAAAACGGGTCTATTGTAAATGTTATAAATGGCAAAAATTTATCGTGCAAATGGTAAGGAGTTTTTGGAGAGGTTAGGGACTGATTTTTCTAGCAGAAAAATCCTGACAGAGCCCATCCTTTTTTGAGAAGTCATCTAAGAATCCTGTATATTTCTCTTTGTGTCAAATTTAATCCTGTCAAGGTGGTTACAAGTGTACATCCATTGATAAGCTTTGAGGTTGTTTTGGAAACATTCCCTTGCTGATAAATTTGATCAAACTTGAGTTATTTTGTGTTAATCCTGAGTAAAGTGTATTTGTTTCATCTCTGAATGTATGTGAGTAGTTTTTCTTGTTTATGTTGCAATCTTGTACCAAAATTCAGTCCAATCACATAGGTCTCAATCCTTGTGATAGTTTAGTGGCATCTACAATTTCAATTCTCATTTTATTGACAAAGATTATCTGTAAGCCTCTTGGTGTACCTCAGGCATGGTTTAGTTTGAATCTTGGTGCTTTATAGGGTTCTCTGACTCAAGCCTTCATGATAGAATCCGATAGGTTCTATGAAATAGTACCAATCAGGGCCTCCATTGAAGCACATATTTTAGTTGAAGAAACATTTTTAACTTTTTGTGGAATTTTGTTGGTTGAATCTTTCCATTTTGCATAAGCTCTCAAGGATCTGGTGAGTCAAGTTCATCATGTCTCCCCTCCCACCAAAAATCTATTTAAAAATATATAATCCTACCCATACTACCCCTTTTTTGCTTTGTATACCCACACAAGAACAAAATATATTTGCTAAAGTATATGGAATAGATCAGGATTCCAAATGTCTTTAGTAACCTTAGCCTTGTGTTGAAAATATCTCCATAATCTGGAAGTGACAACTCGTGAGAGTCAGATTTGGTGTGTTGATCATATTTTCCCCAAGGTATTCTCTATAAAATTTATGCAAAAGAAAGGTATTTTTATCCCCTTCAAATAACAAAGGTTACAAAATAGGTTCTCTTAGCTTGGTTGAAAGGCACAACCTAAAATAGTTAAGACAAGATCACATCCTTTTAAGGTGCTATCCATCCCTCCACAAATCCAAGTAATAAAGGAACAGTTAGATTTCCTCCCTAGCTACAAAATGACATATATTTATGATCTAGATGACTCTAAGCTCCCCATTGAATCTGTGTTGCTACTTGGATTGAAAAGGAGAACAAATTTGGATACCAACACTAATGGCGCCATTACCGGGGATTTGAATTTGTGTCTCTGGAACTGATTCGATGTTGCAAATATTGATTTGTTGATCTATTGTTGATTCATATCTATTTAGCTCATCAAAACTAGTGGCGTCGTTGCCGAGGACTATTTTAAAAGTTGTTGAGAACTAATTTGTTCATTGTGATATAGTTCATACTCAGACCCTGGTAAACATTTCTTGTATGCTCTAAAGTACCAGAAATCTATTTTAAATATTATCATGTGTTCGTCCATGTATGAAGTTTCAAATTACAAGTGTTGTATGCAAATTTTCTAGTCTCTACATGTTTTGCACTAGTATTCATTGGAAAATTTTGGTAAAGGAAGGTAAGAGCTTTCATTTCTAGTTTATAGGTGTTGACAGACATTTTACAGAGCATATTTTAGTGCATTTGGACAACTAAGGTGGAAATCCTTAGTGGTGACTCCCTGTTGATTTGATTTTGGTAAGGACCAGTGTCTTAAACCTTTGTCAGGTAAGATTTATTACTAATATTTGCAAAGATAGAAGGAAGAAGATCTTTCTTTGCTAGGGATCCTACTAAGACATTGTTTCCTAAGTTAGGAAAAGAAAAGTTAGAAGAAAGAAGAGCCTAGAGAGTTGTAGGAGATCAGCAGTCAAGAAGGGAGATCCCCATTCATGAAAGTGACCAGCCTATCATTGAAGATTGTCACTCAAGTGCTTCTGAGTTAGGTAGCCTCTTTATGGAATTTAATTCTCCAATTAGAGAGGGGACTTCTTTTGATTTTGAAAGGTTTTCTTCCTATTTTGCCCCTATCTTTTCAGAAGTTGATAGGAATTTTGAAGAAGCAAGGCTTTTAGAGGGTATTGATTTTGAAAACTATACTCTTATATTTCAAAGACCCCCTACCCCTCATCAACTTGTTTCTCCCCCAAGATCACCTCCTCAAATAAATATGGCTCAATCCAAACCTCCATTTGTTGTAAATACCTTTGGACCTATAAATTTTGTGGGAATGGTTGGTTATCCAAATGCAGTACCTCAAGATGTAAGGAATAGATTACCAAAGTTCTAGGGAAACAATGTTATAACTGGTGATCAACATCTGAAGCTTTTTCTCAATATGATGGAAGACTTTGAGATTGAACATGAGGATGTATACATCAAATTGTTTCTCCACACTTTAGAAGAGGATGCAAGGGATTGGTATAAAGCATTACCAAATAACTCTATTGATTCTTGGGCTGAAATGAACAATGCATTTATATTGTAATATGGTGATAGGACTGACCCTAGGTTTCTTCTATCGGAGTTTGAGAACATCAAGAAGAATCCCAATGAGTCAGTACATGATTTCAACACAAGGTTCAATAAGACTTTGAGAAGATTGGCTATAAGGATAAGGCCATGTGATGAATCTGATCAAATACACAGATGTGTTTGATAAAAAGGTTGTTTACTACTTGAGGGAAAAAAACCTTACTAATTTCAGGCAAGCATTCACTATGGCCCTAAAAATAGAGAATAATATCAAGGAAATATGAAAACCTTCTAAGAGGGACGGTGTGAAGCTAATTAACCCAGAAAAACCTCAGACAAGTAAGGTTGCTGATTTGGAATAAGTTGTGAAAAATTTGGCAGGGGCTGTCAAAGAAATTTCCTACAGACTAGCCTGAGCTGAGAAAGGAGTTGGGCAGGGTTCATAAGGACAAAACAAGAACAAGGCCAAGACATATTTACAAATCATCAAAGATCTGATGATAGAGGCAAAGGACTTGTTGGATTTGGAAATAGGCAGCCCCAAGGTAGGGAAAACAGAATGGTGCCTGATCCTTTGGCTGCTAGAGTTGCTGTTGTGGAAGAAACAAAGGTCATTGATTGGTGTGACAAATGTTTCATGCCCCATGCTCCTTGTGAAGAAGATCAACAAGAAGAAGAAGAAGTTGATGATGATAATGATGATGATGCCTGCATGATGGAGATCCCTGCAAGTTCACCAAGGGAAGCAACTTCAACTGAGGTAATAAGTGCCCGGACTACTACCACTTTTTGGGACTGCATTCATAGGGTACCTATTTTTTCTTCTCTCTCATACTTTAAAAGTAGACACTGTACAAGCTTTTGAATTGCCCACTAATTATTTTGAATACTTGAGGGCACTAATGATTGAAAAGTATGATGGAGGAGTTCCTTCATAAGAAGATAAGAAGTTATTAATGAATGTTGTATTTGCCTAAGAAAAGGAGCGCAATACCAGAAATAAAGCTACCAAGGGGCCACAAGCCAAGTCAAAATTTCCATTGCTTACTAAAGAAACCCTAAAGTAAAATGCATCTGGTAGAGAGCTTGTTTCCCCAAGAAAAAATTTTGTTCCTCCCCATGCCCAAAATAGAAAGTACCCCATTCCTTTTGATGAATTTTTCAATCTTTCTCCTAGTAATTCTTTACCCAAATTTTCTCCATATGACATTGCCCAAGTTCTGAGTCAAATCAAAATTCCTATCCCAATTTTTGAGCTTCTTAGGATCCCTGAGCACAAGAAGAGCACTTTTGAATATTTAGGATTCAAAGGGGAATATATCACATAGGACAAGGATGTAAACAAGGTTGGGATTACCCTTACTGTTGCAGTTTTGGAAAAGCCACGAGTGTTGGAAGAGCTGGTGGAGCCACCAGAGATTTATTTAGGAACTTCTTTGGTTAGATCCGATTTGAATGTGGATCCATTATTCACTACCCTAGTTATCAAAGACAACCTATTACATACCTGTATGTTTGATTTTGAAGCTTCATGTAATGTCATGCCTCTTGAGGTCATGAATGAATTAGGTATCAAAGTAACAATAGCATATGGGAAGTGCACTTCCATGGAATCTAGAGAGGTTCCAATGGTCGGATGTGTGAAGGGTCTAGTGGTGCAGCTTGTAGATTACCCAGGTAAAGATTTAAAACTTGATGTTGTCATTGTTGATTGCCTAGCCAAATGGGGTATGTTGTTGTCAAGAAAATGGGTTGCAAGTGTTGGTGGTAGTGTGAAAATGGACATGTCTTATGCCACTATCCCCATTGAAGGAAACTTGGTGAAATTATATGGAGAGAAGAAGATGTTGTACTTGATTGAAGACCTAAGCAATGAATCTTATGAAGTTTTACAAGCAGATGTTGATCTTAGCAATCTTGTGAGTTTTGTAGACTTTAGGGAGTATGAAAGTGTTGAAAACATAGCTCCTAAGTATGTTGTTTTTTCTAGGAATTTGGTCTATGATTTAGCCTTGAAAAACGTTAAATAATTTGACTTAAACACAATGGAGGAGCTTCAGAGAAAATGGAAAGTTTACAAACTGAACAAAGAAGAAAAGGAGGTATATTTCCAGTTGATGAAGACGTATCAGGATTGCTTAGCATAGTCATATCCAGGAAGGTAGGAACTTGAGGATTTTACTTGATTTTTTTCTTTGAATCAAGGTGGGTAAACATCTCTTGTATAGTGTATAGTTTGTTGTTTGCGTCCTGTTTTTTGTGCTTTTGCTCATTTTGGTCTATGGTGACCTATTTTTGCTGGTTTCTCTGTTCATTTTTGGAGATGGATTTTTTTCTCTGATCTGCAAGCTGACTTTGTCACCCAATGGATATTTTGGCACTTGGTCTACGTTTGTTCTTGTGGCACTTGCAGGGAGTGCCCATCCCTAATTCGAAGCCGATGTTGGTGCTCAAAATAGTCTTGCCCCATTTGTGCCTTTGAAAAATTATTTATTTATAGCCTCCATCATTTTCTACTTCCCGTGTTGTTCTTGGTTGGTCTTTTTGCATTTTTAATCAGTTCCTGGGTCAAAGATCATGTATGGGTCCATTTTTGTCTCATCATTTCTTTGTTCCTCTGGAAAAGGTCTAAAATTTGAGTCTCCCGTTCTCTGTTCCTTTAAAAACTTGTGTTTTCCTGTTCTCTCTATTTTCCATAGTCGAGATCTGCTATCCTTGTCATTTTTTCCCTAGATACTTGAAGAAAAATGAATTGATGTGTCTCTGAGGAACGTATTTGAGCCTTGTAACATTTCTAAACTCTCTGTCCTTGGAGAAAATTTCATTTTCGAGCACAAATGATCATTTTTCTATATTTTACAGTTTGACAGGTGTTTCTCCCGGTAGAATTTGCATCCTTACATCGACAGGAAACATGGCCTCCTTTTATTGGATGCGGTTCGGCTAGGGACTTCAAAAATTCTATAAAACGCCTCAACTTTAAAATGTGTCCAAGTGGAGGAATGACGCTCATTTTAAGATCTAATTTTTCGTTTGGCTTTAGAGTAGCACCGGGAGGACATGTGGAGGTTTGGTGGGATAGAGACACATGGAGGATTTTGCTGGGTTTCCCATACTTAGTCTTTTTTAAAAATGTTTTTGGGAATTCCGGGACATGTGGAGGAACAACGCTAATTTGAAAATTTACTTTTTGGTTTGGCCTTGGAGTAGCACCGGGAAGACACGTGGAGGTTTTCACTACTTTCCCCATACTTAGACAAAATTTTATGTAGTTGGATATAATTTGGAAGGACAGGGACATGAGGAGGACTCTGCTCACTTTGTATTTTGCTTGGACTTTTCAATGGCCAAAGGAGACTTCCTCAGATCTTGACACATGACACCTTTCGCTGAGCTTCAAGCCTTCAAACAAATTTTACTGGGGCAGGACATGTGGTGAGCTGGCGCTCGTTCAAGGTCTCAAATTTTGGGGACCATTTCAAGGTGCACCATTATGACGCGTTGTATTTTGAAAATTAAAATAGGGGCGGGGAAGCGGACCATCGGGGGCAACTTAAAATTTTTACCTCCTTGTCTCAAAAGGTTTAAAATATCAAAATGTCATATAAGCCCAACAAAAGAAAAAGTCAAAGTTTGTTTCTTGTCAAAGGGGCGGGAAGGCGAACCATCGGGGGAAACTTGGAAATTTTACCTCTTGTATGCAAATGACTAAAATTGTAATAATGACCCACGAGCCCGATGGAAGAAGGTCAAAGCTTTCTCCAGTCAACAACAGAGGTACGGGATTTCAGAGGGAAAGTGAGAAACTTTCCCTTTGAGGGAAAAGGAGTTAAAGGCATAAAAGGAAGTGGGGTTCCGCTAGGACCCACATTAGAGATTTGAAGCGGAAGGGCAGAGCTATGAAGGAAACTTGGAAAATTTTCCTTTTTCCAAAAGAGGGTCAAATGATATATTTTTTCCACGTTTTCCTTTGGGACCCACCTTAGGACACCTGTTAGGCCCATTTTTCAGAAGTGGAGGTGCGGAGAAAAATGTAAATTTTTTTACATTTTTTCAAAGGGTCATACAAGGTGAAAAGGAAGCCCCTAAGCCCATATTTGAATCTTCCACATGGATGGCCCAAATTCAAAGTAAAGATCAACGGAAGTTGTGTGTCTAAATCTGATTTTCCCCCCATTTATGATGTAATGCTCCTAGAAGTGCGAGTCTTCATGATTTCTTGTTATTTTCTACACGCCAAAGAGAGGGGAAAGTTAATTTTGATATCTAGAGTTTGGTTAGAGAGATCTGGAGACGTATTTTTCCATTAAAATGGTTTGACTATCGGGCTCGATCTGGTTTTCCATTTTTCTTCTCTCGAGCATGCAAGGAGCCAGATTTGACAGATTAGGGGAATAAGTGGTTGGCAAATGGAAGGAAGTGTGATTTTCTAGAGGAGGGAGTTGAATGTGGGAGATATTCAAAGAGATTTTACCCTAAGCACCTGATGACTTTTTACATATCCGATTCTGGGAATCGCGATCGTGATCATGGAAAACATTGGTAACACTCAATGTCTAGATTTTGGGGGGAAAAGGGGCCTATTGTAAATGTTATAAATGGCACAAATGTTATCATGCAAATGGTTGGGAGTTGAGTTTTTTTGGAGAGGTCAGGGACTGATTTTTCTAGCAGAAAAAGCTTGACAGAGCCCATCCTTTTTTGAGAAGCCATCTAAGAAGCCTGTATATCTCTCTTTGTGTCAAATTTAATCGTGTCAAGGTGGTTGCAAGTGTACAACCATTGACAAGCTTTGAGATTGTTCTGGAAACTTTCCCTTGCTGATAAATTTGATCAAACTTGAGTTATTCTGTGTTAATATTTGAGTAAAGTGTATTTATTTAATCTCTGAATGCATACGAGTAGTTTTTCTTGTTTTTGTTGCAATCTTGTACCAAAATCTGGTCCAATCACATAGGTCTCAATCCTTGTGATAGTTTAGTGGCATCTGCAATTTCATTTCTCATAAGAGCCTTCATCTGGGAGTGAGATAAATGGTTTAAAATCACTTTTCTTTCATTTTCTTGACAGATATTATCTGTAATCCTCTGGGTGTACCTCAGGTGTGGTTTGGTTTAAATCTTTGTGTTTTATTAGGTTCTTTTACTCGAGCCTTCATGATAGAATCACATAGGTTTTATGAAAGAGTGCTAATCTGGGCCTCCATTGAAGCACATATTCTAGTTAAAGAAACATTTTTAACTTTTTATGGCATTTTTTTGGTTGAATCTTTCCATTTTGCATAAGCTCTCAAGGATCTGGTGAGTCAAGTTCATCCTGTCTCCCCTCCCACCAAAAATCTATTTAAAAATATCTAATCCTACCCATACTACCACTGTTTTTCTCTGTATACCCACACAAGAACAAAATCCATTTGCTAAAGTATGTAGAATAGATCAGGATTCCAAATGTCTTTAGTAACCTTAGCTTTGTGTTGAAAATATCTCCATAATCTTGAAGTGACAACTCGTGAGAGTCATATTTGGTGTGTTGATCATATTTTCCCCAAGGTCTTCTCTATAAAATTTATGCAAAAGAAAGGTATCTGTATCCCCTTCAAATAACAGAGGTTACAAAATAGGTTCTCTTACCTTGGTTGAAAGGCACAACCTAAAATAGTTAGGATAAGATCACATCCTTTTAAGGTGCTATTCATCTCTCCACAAATCCAAGTAACAAAGGGACAGTTAGATTTCCTCCCCAGCTACAAAATGACATATATTTATGATCTATCTACCTCTAAGCTCCCCGTTGAATCTATGTTGTTGCTTGGCTTGAAAAGGAGAACAAATTTGGATACCAACAGGTAGTAATTATAATGCTTAGTGCTTGGTCCTAATTTTTGAGAAGTAACTAAGTGTATATATGATTCCCTTCTTTGAATTTTGTAATTGATAATTGGAAGGAGGACCCATAAGTGGAAAATATTCCCAAAAGATAAATAAGACTTAAAAAGAATGAGTAAAGGTAATAAAGGGTCATGAATTCCCAAGAGGGATAGGATCACCTGGGAGTAATTACCCTAGATAGACGCTAGTGTTTGAAGCCATAAAAGATAAATAAGTTAAGTTTTGACAGGGATGTAGACTGTGAAAGACCAACGTGATTTAATAAAAAATCAATTAAATATAATTTTAGAGTCACTAATATGATAATATACAATATAATACAAATGTTAAACACGCTAATGATGTAATCTTGTAAGAAAATAATAGAGATAGAATACTTAGCTGATTTAAGCTTATCCTAGGACAGATCTAAGCTAGAACATTTTATGAAAAGGCTAGGTAGAGTTTCATAAATGTTTAGTATTAATTTTGTAACTTGCCAAAAAATATGGAGACAAGCTCTAGGGTTGGGGAAAGGGGGCCTGGGCATTGGAGACCACTTCTAGGTGTCAATGACTATGAAAATGCTCGAAATATTTCTTCTTCTGTGTCTCTAGGGTTTCACACTTATTCTTTATTGATCACTTGATATTCACACTTTGATCACTGAGGGTACCTGTAACTTGGAAAACAAACCCTAACTACCTAGATAAGCTCACAAACACATCAAATTGGAATGAAATATGCAATATGCAAAGTTAGATCAACCCTAATGGTCACTTAATGACTTAAATTATGACCAAATGCTAAACTACATTCCAGAATCCATGTAGTTCTTTATGCTTGTGTATATAATAGTGCCCTTAGGTTTACCTCATGCCAATGATGCCAACATAACAAGATATAACTATCTTTAATACAAATGTTTGTTATGGAATTCATCATATCCACCTCCTATGCATTGTATACAGAGTATGTAACCCAAAAATTTAGTTCCTTTGATGGTAGTGACAGTATGTAGATGTGATTTCCCTTTAGAATTTCCCGCAAAAATAATAGAGTGTATGTTGTGTATATATATACATATCTTATTTGAATTTTGACACTAGTGACCCAAAAGGATGACTATGATCTCGGGACAAGGATAATGCTACTAAAAAGGATTACCACAAATGTCAAAATAAGTGAAATAATCAAAGAGGATAGGACCTCCCAAAACGTACAAGAACAACTGGGTGTTACTATCCATAATGGGTGCTAGTGTCCAGGGATAAATGATGACATATGTGAAAGGAATGATAGATAAGGATTCCTATAACCTGACCATAACTAGGTACAAAAATGACAGATGTCATAGAATAAGACAATAAAAATAATAATAAAATAGATGGGAAAAGGATTGTGTCACTAGTGAGTACTTTTCTTACTTAATATCCATGAATATAAATAGTAGAATGAAGTCGTAGTAAAATAGTAATATGTATGTGATTTTGTGTCTACATTTTCCCCCTTTGTACCATTTGAATGAAAATCAAGTAGTGTAAATGAAGTAAGGAACATACCTATATAAAATTTATAGAATCCATGTTGCAAGTTACTTGTAGAGTGTAGTAACTTGTAGCGTGGAAAACCATGGGTCAACATCTTGACCCATGTGATGTAAATAGAGATAGAAAAACATCATAAGGATAACTTGGAGATATAATTGAAATGATTTGGATCTTTTGGAGATTTTGAATTGTTGACAATGGAGATTAAATAGGTAGGGAGTGATCCATTCCCAACCTGGTTTTTTTGTAAAGGGGAGGATTTATACATCCTGCCACAAGAGGAATATTATTGGGGAGAAAGGTCTAGTTTTTCTCTTCGTTCATGATTGCATCCCCAAAAGATCTAACTATTTTAGACAGATAGAGATAAAATTTAGTTTTGTGTTGTTTTGTATTGTTCTTGATTGAAGAACCCATGTAGGAGAAGTGTAAGAAATGTAATGACGTCTCATTAATACCACTCCTATAGTAATGAGTGTTTAATTTTCATAGTATTATATGGCTTCCAAGTTAGGTCATCTGGGAGAGATAGTAAATTTGCTTATTGTATAGATTGATTGATTTGAATAGAATGATATAGGATTTATTTGAGATTGTGTATTTAATAAATTATTCACGAAGAGGTTTTTATACTTTTCCCCTAGATTAGGTCATTTGGGGGAATAGATTTGAAATAGTATAAAGTATTAGTTGTAGTATAGAATGATTGTTACTTTGTTCGAACAAGTTCAGAGAAAATTGTAACAATAATGTGCTAAGAGTGTCGATGTATTGTAACCTGAGAGGGATTATGGGATGATCTTGATTGTATTCTCCCCTTTCAGTGAAATGGTAAAGGGTGGATAAATGAGCACTGAGCTGAAAGCAAGATGTGTAAGTTGATGTAATAGTAAATGTGAAATAGTATTATATAGTTGTGGTATGAAAATAAATCAAATAGTATATGTGCCAGAGGTAAATAAGAGATGTTGAAATGTGTATATTACGGTACTAGAGGAAAATATGATCCGTATGGCATACATGGAGAGACAAACAAAGTTACGAGGTTCAAGATATGAGTAAAATTGTTCAATGTGTATTAAATCTAAAAGTAGTTGTAAATATTTACTATATTATAGAAAAAATTGGAGTTACTATATATAGTAATAGTAAGAAGTGAATAGTAAGTCATTTGTACTTAAATAGATTAAGATTTGGATCTCTGAACTGCAAGGATACCATGTGTGAGAGCAACGAGGTTCACTAGATTTGAGTGAGTAGCGGTGGTTGTGGCTTCGCAAATGACCGAAGAGTTGGTAACTGTGATTATTTTTGAAATTTTTTGTCAATAATGTCTACTTTTTGGTTATTTTTGAAAAAATTATGTTTATATATTTTTCTCCATTTTTGACTTGGGTAGAATTTTCCAAGGTGTTTCTATCTTTGAGGACACCAACGCCCACTTCTAGGAGCTGGTGACTTGATGCTAAGCACCAATGACCTACTCCTGGGAGCTAGTGTCCCAGAGTAGGGATTTGGGAACTATGTCATATAATGTTGATATTTTGATGAGGTTGATGCTATGATAAATTATTTTTATAGTATGTATGATGTAAAAATGGATGATTTATGTTGTGTTGTGTTATGTAGAGGTATATACACTCGAGATAGTTCTAGGAAAGCCTCCATTTGAGTAAATTTCTCACATTGGGGTTGTCAGATGTTGAGTCTGATATATTAGACCATGTTAGCATATGACACATTCCTAGATTGAAAAATGTGCCCATAATATGCCTATGTTGACTAAGTTGTGTGAGAGATGGTGCAAAGATACATGTACATTCTAGTTACCTTCGGTGAGATGAAAGTGACTTTAGAGGATGTATACTAGATATTATTGTTTCCCATTGTATGTGAGAGAGTACAAGTGATGTCTATAGAAGATTCCTAGAGACATGTGAGGGAAGTGATGCGGTATTGTATAGGGACATGAATATAATAAAATACACATATCATGTTAGATGTGATAGGGATATATTGTGTTTCGTAGTTGCGGAAGTTTATTACAGTGATTTTAGCATTATCAGTGCCAATAGAGGGTGGAAGGGTTGGTATATTATATAAGATAAATGAAAAAATTGTAGTATAGAGGAGTATGGGTCTAGATATGCATATGAGCACATTGTGATATTGAGGCCATTCACTAGGTTGTAGGCCAAGTGTGGTAGGCCTGAGATATTTGAAAATAGGTGGGTAGGCACCTATAGTAGGAGGATGGATATGACCACCTATAGGTTGATGGTAGATCAGATGGGCCATGGAACCATTATATGGAGACCATATAAAAATTATGGTGGATGGATAGAGGATGATGTATACCTATTGTGCATTCGGTGCACCATGTGGTTAGAGCATCACTTCCCAGGTGTGAGATATTTATCCCAGGTAGATAAATTATTGAGGAAGTATTGTATGGCCCATGATGTGCTCCAGAAGCTATACATATGGTTGATATATATGAGAGCAGCTAGAAAATGTGGAGTGATGTCCAGCCTTAAAGGATAACATCTAGTGTATTTTGGTTTAGATGAGGCAAATGTAGCTATAGAGTTAATACAAATGGATGACACAAGGTGAACTAAGGACTACAATGCATGGTGCATGATACATCGATGGGTTTTAATATTTCTAGTGGTGGTGGATGTAGCCGGTGGGCCAAAAGCTAGAGGAGTAAAGGTTTCTAATCTATTTAACGCATTGTTATTGAAGTGAAGTCCCTTCTTGTACATATTAGTTTAGGTTTCTAATTCCTCCAAGTGCTTTCAGTGTATTTCTTTGTTAGTAGAATAGGTTTCCTTTCCCTAAATATTTTTCACATGTTCAAGGAGGTTGCAAAGGTGTTGTGAGAAGAATTTTGATGTAGGATCATCAAGGAATGATGAGAATTATGTGATCAATCTCATTTCTTCTCATGCTTTGGAGATGTTGGAACATGATAAAGTCCTTTGATAGGATAAGAGATTCATTGTAAGAAAACAAGAAGTTTTAAAATTATATTTCTCTTCCTTTTTGTATTTCCCTCCAAATTAAATTTGAAATTGTAAAGGAGTGTGATTACAAGGAGGTTTTACGGAGTGTAGGGGGTGTGTTAATGAATATACATGATGCAATAGGTCCTAGTATATAGTCAAAGTCAATAAATATATAAAATTTTAGAAATTATGATACCATGCCTATAATGGCCATCGATTGTAAATGTAAGTGTTTAGAAGACAGTTAGGGTTGAGTATAGTGTATGTAATGAGATGAATTTTAATGGAAGAAAATTATCACACACTCCTTGGGGAAGGGAATATGGAAGGAAAAAAGGGAATGAGAAAAAAACAAGAATTTGTAAGAAGAATACAATTTTCAAGGATAATTATGTTTTGTATCTTGGTTTTCTTGATTAGAATTAATAATTTGCACGAGAAGTTTAATAATTTTCATACTTGAATGACCCTCTAGCCTTTTTATACTCATTTAAAGAATTTGAAATATAATCTTGATATTATCAATTCAAGAATAACTATGTTAGTTGATCTAGATGTCTGAAAGACACTCGGTTCTAGCATATCTATCATCTAGTTGACTGTAACAAGGGTATGAATTGATTGTAGAAGCTTTAACTTGTCAAATTTGTGGTGATATAAATGTTGTGAAGTTTCTTTAGCTACTGGGAAAGGAGGATTCTATGATTCTTTATAAGCGTATGCAAGAAATTTTGTAAAAGATTTAGGGTGACATAACTAATGGTGATTTGAGATAAGATTTACTTATGATTCGGCATGTATATGTGTATTATACTCAAGTAAGGAAAGGTATAAATACTAGGATTGGAAGATACAAATTCTTTAGGATAATAGGTTATGTGATCTTTATTTTATACCTTGAGTTGTAATGCATTCCCTGACTTGCTAGTTTGTGATAGTGGGGAAGATGAGTTTTGTTGAGAGAATAAGGAAGGATTGAAAGAATAATTAAGGCATGGTATACATAAGGATTGAGTGGGATTATGATGTGTAGCTTAGGTTACGAAAGGCCTTTTTTTTTAATTCATTCTTTGACTGTGAATGAGATCACTACAAGAAAGGTAATGGTGAATCCAAGAGAAATAGGTTAACACGTGTTTCTTCAAATGCCACTGGTAAGTCAATTACTTGAACACCTTCAAAATAGACCTAAGTTTATTTTAAGGTTTGAATCAAAGAAATATTTAAAAACTATCTCAAGGTTATACTTCTCAGGCCTGTAGGTTGCACAGTTAGGGTTTCCTAAGAAATTTAGCGGAAAAAACCATTACACTTGGAATTTTTCTCTACAAATTGGAAGAAATAATTAGGGTGGTGTATTATAGGGTTTGAAAAAAGGAATTGATAAGTTTCATTCAAGAGAAATCGAGATATCTTTACCATTCTTAAGATGGTCACTATGCACAGTTGAAGGAACCTAGTTGTAGAGCCTCTTTTACAAAGGAATTATCCTTCTACCTTGGAGTGAAATAATAAAACTTTATAGAAACCTAAAACCCCTTAATGGGTGTCCAAAAATATCCTCTTTATGTAATGAAACCTCCCTCAAGATGAAATAATCATGACAGTAACCTTTAGAAGACCTACTTGAGGGTTAAGAATCAAATTACAAAGGGAGAAGTATAGAGTTGGGTAAAGAGTTGAAGTTAAAATTTTGGGCACATGTCAAGATAGGAAATAGAAAACTAATGAAGCTTTCAAATCCTTCTAGGTACCTATAAAAGTCTAGGTGCATATTCGATCCAAGTGGCATGGTCTTAAGGGCCTATAAGGATAGTTTGAGAGTAAAGAAGGAAAGGTGAGGTTTTGAACATTATACATGCATTTGGATGATTTTTATAACATCATAGGAATATGAAAGATATAGACAAGTCCTGACCAAGGTCTAGTTAAGCCATAAGACCAATTGTGGCCTAGATTTGACTAAGATAATTTTTGAATAAGAGGTGAACATAAGGCAAAAAGAAAATGTTTAATCAAGTTCCTTGAATTCGGGGATAAAGATGACTATGAAGGATTAGAATGGGATGAGAGAATAGGGTATGTGCATGAATTAAGGGTTAGAGAGTGCATGATGGACCTAAATTGCCTAAAATAGTCAAATTTATAAACTAGATAAGCTCTTATAATGAATGAAGTGATTGGTTTTTTATTCTTGTTTTGATGATTAGATGAAATTGAGATGGGGATATGCATAAAATTTCAAGGTCTCAGGGAAATATTACCATATTCAAGAAATATCAAATTCAAAGAAACTAAAAAATTAGATTTAGAGACAATTTCAGTTTTCTCATCCTCTTGTCTCTTTAGATCAATTGTATATTGAGCTTTTAGTGCCTCTTATTTTATCCTAAAATCAGTTCCAGAGGTATGTGGAAGCATTTCAGGGAGTATGTTTCATATCACTATGCATCTTCTCATTCCTAGTAAGCAGTGTTATCACTAAAACACTACAAGCTCTGATATGTCATGAACTATGGATGAGCAATCAGTGTATTTGGGTAACATGGGATTGTATTAAGGTGTGCGACCCTTGCATTTGAGACAAACCTCCAAAAAAATTTGGTTCCTCCACCTAATCCTAATGCTAAAAATAATCCTAATGCAGAAATAAAATCCTAAACATGCCAAGGGACCAGGGTTAGAAAGAGATGTAGAAAAGGGAAATACTAAGCTAAAAGGGTGGTGATAACACCAGAAAGAGGGGGTGAGAGCTCTCCATGAAGAGAAGGAAAGAGGGGAAAAATATGGGAGAGAGGGAAGAAAAACCTACCATAGAACTAGAACCATGTATTATCCACTCGCCCACGCATTGACAACACAACAAAAATGGAACTTGTAAGAAAATAAATGCACATAATATGCGAAAATGAATAGAAAGGAAAGACTACAACTAAAATAAGCTAGGTCAGAAAATTTTTCCTTAAAAACATATTTTAAATTTCTTAAAATATACACAATTCCATTATATTCATGGCAGAAGGTGATAGATTACATTGCAGAGGCCAGATCTGAGGTTTGGAACTCATGGGAAATTGGCCACCATTTTGGCATGGTGCTGCTAAAATAAAGAAAATATTAAGAACCCCTTCAAATGGGAGAATTTTACATATATCTATAGAGAGAATGATCTCCCACCTACCAAGAATTAATTTCCTGACAGGTGGTTGAGGTATTTTGTACAATATTCATTAATGTTAGGATCAATTCTGATACTCCTATTGATGGGTTCAATTTTAGATTAGTTTACAGGGGAAAGAGGGTGAATTGCATGATAAAAATAATTTTGCACTCACATAAAACCTTACTCAAAATAGTTTTTTTTATGTGAGTGGTCAATTTGAGCATTTTCCAGATCAATTTTAGGTCCAAGCAGTGTTTCAAGTGGTTCGGGGGTCTTTTCTTCAAAGTTCAGATCAGACCTCATATAATTAGGATGAATTCATGCCCAATGGATAAGATAGGGTTACTGATCACTTAATATAATAAACAGATAGCCCTGTTGAGTCACCAAATTGTTATCCATTTTCCCTCTTTTCAAGAATGGACAAAGGGGATAGTTTAGACTCGAGAAGTTTTAGTAGGAACCTTAATGAAAAAACTAGAAAAATAAGTGAAATGCATGTTCAAGAGATATTTTTATTCTTGGGGTACTCATTTTTTCCCTAAGGCAATTTCCCCTTATTTAGAAAATTCAAAAAGTTGAAGAAATCTAGGAAAGAAAATAATTTTGGAGCAGGAGCTAGGAGTAATTTGACAAGCTCATGGGTGAGTTACCAGGTGAATTGGATGGATGGCTCCACAGTGAGTGAGCTGGTTGAAAAATCTGAGTAACTCAGTGAGTGGCCAAAGAGCTCGAGATTTATTTTGTGGTTGGATCAGTGATTGTGGGCTCATGAGGTCCAAAAATAATAGGTCACGGGGACATGAGTTCCCTGCAAACCCAAATTTTCCGCAATACATAGTGCCCTCTTTTTTGCGGGTCGGAGGGAGGATACAGGCATGGGAAACCCACATGGAACGAGTTCCAGGGGGGGTAATTTCCCCGCAGGGTGGTCAAATACAAAAATAAAAGCAAGGAAGAGAGTTAATAGAATGAAGGGAGATGGAAGGTGTAGGGCACAAAGTGGTGCAGGGAACAATGTTCCCCACGGGATTAAGGAGACCACAAAGAAAAGGAAATGGAGCGCGTAGGGGTTATATGTGGAAAAGGTGGAAGCTTGAAGCACACATGACCATGTTCTCTTAGTTCCACATGATCCTAATTCACCCATAATAACTAAAAACCAAAGTAAAATTTGAGCCATATTATGCAGAGTGTGCATAGGTTAAAAGGCCCAAAACCCAAAAAGCTAGGAAATGAGAAAAATGGAGATCCCAAACCCACGTTTCCATAACTTCTTCCAAACTCCACCAAATCTGAAAAAATAAACTCGTTGGATTCGTGATTTGAATAATTACATCATGAAAACATTAAAAATGAGAGGTAGGTGGAGTTGGTGATAAATAAAAATAAAAACATCTCAGCTCAAAATAACATGTCCCAGGCAGTTCAGAATGCATTAATGGAGGCAGAGGGAAATATTTCTTCTCCAAGAAGAAAAATACCATGACGAGACAGGTTTGATAGGATACCCATCATTGTTTTCAGAGATTTAATGCACCTTATTGGTGGTTGGAAAGGGGAATTCAAATTTTCCTCTTTCCTTCCCTCTCTTTCTCTCTCCCATTTTCTATATATGTAAAAGAGGGCTCATTTGTAAGTTGTTTTCAGATATTCTCTATCTTCTCCTTCATTCTTCTACAGGTTGATGTAGTTTATTGTGAGCTTCAAGCCTCCATTTTGGGCATTTTTCAAAATATTCATGCACAGGTAAATCACTCAGAATAATTATATTATCTTTTTTAATATCTTGTGCAATACATTAGGCTAATATATAGCCAATATAATAGACAAACCTCTTCCTATAAAATAGGAAGTGTATCAAACAACTTACCCGTTTATAAATTTACGGGTACAACAAAACTCCATGAATAATATATTGTTGAAACAATATATTCTTTCAAACCTAATATTTATAATGTAAACATTAATAATTAATTTCCTAACATTCCCCCCCTTAATGTTTACATGGTACAACATATCTCGTTCACTGATTGTAGCCTGCCACCTCTGTGTGCTCATGATCAACTCCGCAAATGTGCAGCATTGGGCTTGCACAAAACTCGAACATGTGCCAACGCACATTTCTTCCACTGATGGTTTTCTTCGGCTTCTACCAACAACCTTACCAATTGGTTTTGCAGGTGTACCAATAACCTTTCACACTTGGTTTTGCAGGATTACCAAAAACCTTACACAATTGGTTTTTACAGGTTTACCAAAAACCTTACACAATTGGTTTTTACAGGTTTACCAAAAACCTTACATCATGATTGCTACAATACTTTTGATCAATATTATACAATGTCACTACAAAAGGGAATCATGTAGGAAATATTGCTACCAAAACTGAACAATAAAACATAATGGAAATGGAACAATGAGACCATGTTCCCCCCCTCATTGTGAACATTTCACTTATTCAATCCAAAACAGGAACTCTGAAAAAGAATCACACCAGGCTGAAATTCACACCACACAACTGAATCTGGAACACTGCAAAACTCAAAAAACAAGTACTCACACTGCACACCTGTGCCACCAAATCATTCTGTGCGGCCCCGTCGTTGGTGACTGACGAGAGGTCGCTGGATGCCCTCCAGCCTCCTGTGCCTCCATCCTCCAGTGGTCTACTGCTAACTCAGTCGAATATGTCTTTGAAGCTCATCAAGTTTCACATTTTACTTTATTTTGTCTCTCCTCCCGCAATGTGAAACAGTTTATTTCCGAACGTCGGGTAACACCAAAAATGCGTTCAAGAGGAATTTTTTTCTTTGTACAATGACACGACTCTTGACGACAATAACTTATTTTTTTGACTCATTGACAACAAAATTATTGACACGAAATAATGATACTTTCTACGACATTAAAAATTTTGACTCTGACACGAATATCCTAAATCACCTATTTGATTGACAATGACTTACAACTCACAATGACTATTAACATTAATGTCATAACAATGATATTTGACATTTCTACAAAATGACCAAGACACTTGACACCTAATAACATAGGAATTCACAATTATTTTACTATATACATTTCAAACATGACACATGGAAATGACTATTTGTTTTGAGAATATACCATGTTAAATAACAAACGGATGATGAACTATGGACCCTTCTAAGATTATACTTCTCATGATACAACTTTAATTGACTAATAAACATGACTTTATAAGTCGACTTAACACCAACAAAATGACTACTTTTATTTTTAATAAGACGACTCAACACTTGATAACAACTAAAAAATCCTAAAATAGAACTAAACTCACCACGTGGACAGAATTATGCCAGACCGTTCGGTGGAGGAGATGAGGTCGAAGCACCATGCAAGGCCAGTTTCAATAATAATAATTCTCCTATTGCCACGTGAATTCCTATACATACGGATCTGCAGAACTCAAAGCGAAATCTAGAGACCTCTTCAAACAAGGAAGACGAGCTCCATCGAATTCATTTAGAGGAAGAATATACAAAAGCGACCTCAGTCCCACCGCAGCCACTATGTCATACTGAAAACGTAGCTTTGATTCACAACGACGAAGAGGTAATGAATGTCAATAATCTGAGAGTACAGAGATCTAGGCAATGATTGTTTTGACAACGTACAATGAACAACAAGGATCAATAAACTGCGGCCAAGTTTTCAATGCAATGTGGGTCGCCTTTCTTCCCTTTGAGTCTTGGATCAACACAATTTGTAAGGACAATGAGCAGATCAAACTGATTGAAACGCTGTATCAAAATGGGTTGCAGCTCTGTCTAGAAGTTTGTAAATCCTCTTGTGATGTTTGAGCCTGAGTAATGCAATATCAAAAAACTCATACCAATATGAAATCAATCCAAAGCTAAACGCAGAACATTATTTAATGAGGATGTCCATCAGATCCGGATAAGAATCAGAATGAGAAAGCCAGTGGCATCAAACAACATATGTATGAGTAATCTTATCACAGATTTAACATAAACACTAGAGTCAGATCGGTATGCAATGCATCACGCACAGCTGGAAATCCTTCTACCAAGATACAGCTCAAAATAATTTCAACTTGTGGGAAGATCAATATTTGTATGTATTCTGTGAATAATTCATACCATTTATATCTATTATTCTGACAAAACAAATCACGCAGGCCAGCATTGAGAAGTTTTTGACCGGGCTTAGTCTCGAGCAGATTTGTAACTTTGATCTCATGTAGGAGAGTTTCCTTCTGGACACGACTGGTGAAAAATGAAATCTCTATCCCTTCGACGAACTCACTATAATTATTTGGTTCGATCTTCAGCTTGAGAGGATATTCAACTGGAACCTCTTTTTAGAATTCGCTTCTTCACAGACCCATAAAAATTCTAAAATCTAAATCTCCATGAAACTAACAAAGCAAAAATTCATCACAAATAAATTTCCATCCACCAGGGCAAAAGAATACAATATTGCCCCTTTACTAATATCTCAGAGAGCCATGCCTGCTCTGATACCAAATATTGATTTTGGATCAGACTTGCACAGGTAAATCACTCAGAATAATTATATTATCTTTTTAATATCTTGTGCAATACATTAGGCTAATATATAGCCAATATAATAGACAAACCTCTTCCTATAAAATAGGAAGTGTATCAAACAACTTACCCGTTTATAAATTTACGGGTATAACAAAACTCCATGAATAATATATTGTTGAAACAATATATTCTTTCAAACCTAATATTTATAATGTAAACATTAATAATTAATTTCCTAACAATATCACCTCCTTATGGTAGGATTTCTTCATTTTTATGCATTTTCCTCTCTTCTTGATCCCTTGGAGTAATAAAATAGGATTAGATATTTTTGTTTCCTGCATCAGGAGTAGTTTTACCAATAGGAATAGGTAAAGGAACCAACCTTCTTTGGAGGTCCATCTCAAGCATAAAGTCCCACAACTAGAGATGGTCCAATGTTAGCAAGAAGTAGGTGCTGAAAAATTCTGCACTTTTGTAAAAATGGGCAACTCAAAACTTCATTACGATGGATGGCATTGGTGAAGTGACCCTAAGCTAGGGGTGATTCTTTTAGTTCGATATTTGTTTTGTTGGATTAATTAATGACTAAATGTAATTTGCAGCTATGTGTGATGTTACAAAATGTAATAGATCACATAGCTTGTAATTTCATGATTGTCTTCAGCAAAAGAACACAAAGGCCCTGAAGGACAATTGTGTAATCTTGATCAAGACTAAAAATATAGAATAGATGAATTTTAGGTTTTGGAACAACAATCATAGTTACATATTACAGCAGTATCAAATTTCATTACTAAGGTTACAGGTATTTTAAAGTTCTTTCCTTCATGATTAAATACATTCAATTATGTTATTTAGTGCTTTAATTCATTATACAATCCATATACAAAGCTGAAATGCAGAAGGAAGTACACAACTTAGTTTTAGAATTCAATGTTCTATCCATGAGGAATTCCAAATGTTTCCCACATAATCCTTGGGATGTAACTTAAGTAAACATCATAACTATTTAAATAGAAGGTGTGTGTGCATGAAAATAAAAGAAAAATAAATGAAGGAATCCATCATCGCCTTATTTATTTTCTCTTTCTACTCCATCTTCATCTTTTCCATTCAATACTGCACTATACCTAAAAACAACAAGAAATGAGACTGTCAGTCATGATCGCAGGATTAAATCATATTCTTATATTGTCTATCTTCATGCAACTGAATCCCTGATATCAAGAGGTATGATTACAAAAAAGATAAACGTATAGTAGACAATTAGTAGTATTCTAAACCAGTACATATGATTCTTATAATCATTTTCAGAGAGAAAAGATAAAAGGAAAAATTATGGAACATAAGAGAGGCCAAAAAGCCTAATGTTTTCTAACTAGTTTATCTAAATGTGCAGGTATATGTAAGAAGAAATAAGTGTTACATTCTGTAACTTGAATCAGAAAATTACATTTATTTTAGCTCAAACTAAAGGCTGAAATACACAAATATATGTATGTATCAATCCATAAACGAAATTTAGGTTTAATGTTGTAGATTCTAACAACTGGAATGAGATAAAGTTGTAGCTAAAACATAATGGTAAAGGAAATCTGAGAAAAAAATTGACAGGGCTTCACCATGAAAAATGGACATTTTACATCTTTCCATTATGTTATTTCACAATTAATACATGCTTGAAAGTTGTAGATAAATCAAATAATATGCAAGAAAGGAGATAATACATTGTATAGTCAAAGCTACAGATTCGGATAAGTACAAGTTACTTCATGATAGATAACCACATCAGGTACAGTACACAATACAACCATCTCAATATACAGCTATAGAATCGACTTCAGAGTTTAAGGTAACATGTTCTTATTCATAAATCAAGTTTTTGGAGCTGCTGCAGGATGTATAAGGAGTTCAGGAATAAATTAAGATGCTAAATCACTTATATATAATACAAGTGCAATTACAATTCACAAAGGATCAATCAAAAAAGTGAACTGAAGGGAGAGGTACATAAGAGATGAAAGAAAACATATTTCAGAAGGAACCATTCTTCAGTAAATAAAATCATGATATAGAAATCAGGATAGGAATTTTTCTTCAATATGGTTTAAGGATCCCAAACTTTGAAAAAATCTGCTGAACAACAAACATATTCAATACATACTATCCTTTTGAGTCAAATGAACACAATAGTTTAGCATGTATCTTTACTAAAAGGTACAATTATAACAAATACAAAGTTTGAAACAAGCAATGGAGGAAACCAACCTTATTGACCAAGTGAAAGGTCCAGTTCAACACCAAAATATTAGAGAGTATAGTGTGGAGTCATAATGCTTAAGGAAAGATCTATCAAAAGGAAAGATTTGAGCTCAATTTAATTCACACAAAACCATTCAATTGAACTAGGAAAGAGATTTTAGGAGTATGGAGAAATCAAATATAGATGGAGTTGTCTTTCAAATTGGCATATAAACATAAATTCTATCATTAACACATATTTGCAAGTAATTCAAGGAGTGGAAACAACAAGCTCATAGCAAAAAGAATGTGAATTTACAAGCTAGTTGTGATCATGCTTCAGGTATAAATTTTTTTTTGCAACTAAGCAACAAACTTCTTCATTTTGCAAAGTATGGAAATCATAGATCAGTGAGTAGAATCAAGAGTTTTCAAGATCAGAGAACCAGTGAACTAAATATACATATCAAAGTGCTACTTTAGGAAGCATATCATCAGAAGGAAATCACTGAAATATAAAAGGAGAGGCTTATTGTATTTTAATTTACTAACTTTTATTTTCAGATATGGTTGTACAAACTTCATGCATTGAAGACTAGTCGGGAGTGAGTAAGTAAATGTCAAGTACAACTAGAACATATATTCCTTGGAATTGACTATCAGATTTTAGATTGTGAAAAATGTAAAACATCTTCACAATAGAAACAACGATGCAAGTATTTCAAATTCCTCTTGTAAAAGCTATAGAAATTTTAGGAGTTCCATATTTTTGTACATGAACACAAGATTTTCAATTCTTCAAAGCTACATGAGATCTAGGATATTTTCATTAAGCAATTTAAGTAGAGTGGTTCCCCTGGACATCAACAATATAGTAAAGGATATGCATTTACAGATATGAGAATTTAAGAAAACAAGTAAAGAATTACTCATGATGACATCATCAAGCTGCACAAAATAGGTACCAACTTTGTAATAAAAGAAAAGAAGAAAATGGGTGAAGTAATAAAATATGGTGGCCCATACAAGAAATCTCAAAACTAGAGTACTTTGAGGAGGCGTTCAAGTTGAAGATACAGAGCTTGAAATAGAATTCAAAACACAAGACCAAGGTGTAAAAATTATTCAAATAAATTACAGTCACACCAAGGGTTACAAAGAATCCAATTTAAGAGAAAACACAGTTCATAATACAAGAAAAGGTCTAGCTATAGCATTCAAAAGCTCCCAGATTAATGAAGTTTTAATGTATAGGATGGCTCAAAATGAATGTCATTCTCACAATACCCAAAAGGAAAACTCTTAAAATCTCCAACGAGTAACCAAAAATCCAAATTTACAACTCAACTTGAAATCTTACATGCATAATCAGATATCAAGTGCTCTCCGAAATGGACGTCGATCTGAAAAACATAGGCTCAAAGTACTGAATCCCTGGCACGAAAACTAAGGTTTTACCTTTAATATGCTTGAGCCCAAAAATAGTGTCATTTCATAAATTGCACTTCTTCAAGGATCAGATAAGAAAAAAAGCTAAATGGTAAAGCAGATCAACTCACATAATCAATAGAGCTCTTGGAAAGACCCAAAACCAAGAAATGACAGCCAACCACTAGTTTGAAGCACAAAAATCATACTAATAGAACCCAAAAATGCAGGACAAAAGCCTTTAGTTGAGAAAAAATATTAGGGTTTTGAGCTAGGAAACTATAAAACAACAACCATTTCAGAAGTAGAGTCTTGACCACTATGAGGAATAAACACACGATTGCAAGTTACCAGTCAAAATATGAAAAGTATTTTAAGAAATCTACCAAGAATCTATTAATGTACAGAGAAAGATATAGATCCAGTTTAGCAAAAGGATTTCTCTTCATTTATTTTCCAAAATACCCATGAGGGTAAATAGAGTTACCAGTCAGAGAAGTCAGGTTAAGCCAAAATCCCAAAGGAAATCATGTAAAATGTGGACACCCACATTGGAAAGTGTACAGATCTGAAGGAATCAAGATGAATATGCATTCTCAGAGCCATGGCATAATGGAGAACCCAGAACTAACACACACATATCTAAAAATACCCAAAACACATATAAATATTATATAGGAAATAAGCACCTCCAATGTAGTCATTTTTACCCCCATCATAAAGGAAAGAAATCCAATACGCGTCAGCCTATCACCCAGTGGGCGCTGGGAACTCACCCAAGGCATGCACGAGAACCGAGTCTCTCTTTTATGTGAGTTTAATGGGAAACATCATCTATGATCTAAGTGTAAGAGATTTTGAAAGGAAATAAGACATATAAGCACTATAGAGCTCAAAACAGATTCTAGATCCTTGCAGTTTTTCTAGACATAAAGTGCTTAACAAATTAAAGAACTTACACCAATACAGAAAGGAAATCATACAAGCATTCATACTTAGTTCATAAACATAAATGAAAAAGAACTATGAAGAATGATGTATGTATAAGAACCAGTAATGCTCATATTCATATCAATTGGTAGCCTTATTACATTCATTAGGCCATTACAGAATGTCACATGAAGGCAGACCATAGTCATGCATTATAACTAGACTCATATAAGTAGGCCCACAAAAGAAGATTTATAATTCCCAACCCTTGATACATCCTTTCCTACCCTTATTTGCCCAAATCGATAGAGTATTTGTACTATTTCCACAGAGCTCCACCCTATCTCTATGTGTTATCTTTACTTCAGTTGGTACTTGTATATATAGCCTCTTTGATCTGCCAACTCATTCTCCTGCAGCCTCAGATCCATCACCAAGTGTCTGAATGTGGTCCTCTAGGATTGCGCATGATTCTCCAGGCTTGAGCTCACCACTCCATGCCATGATGTCCTTCTAGTAAACCTCTACTATAGGGCATATTCCTTCCTAGGCCAACTTGTCACCAAGAATGGCACCTTATCCACTTCGCATGCACAGTTGGGTCACACTTTTCTCATGTCTTTCCCAAAATTCCCAATATGGCTAAGTCCTGGAACCTTGGCTTTGTCCACATGCACACCACGGGTTTCCTTAAACCCTTCCCTGTACACCTGCCTTCTCTTTGGTCTTGTACCTACGTACCTTTTTACACTTGGCCAATATGTCAGGGGCCCAACATCACCCCACACTACACTTGTTCTCCATCCACGGGAACACTTCTTAGCTGGATAAGGAAACATAGTAGGCTTACGCATTGGGAAAAAGAATCAGGGGATGAAGAACTTGGGAAAGAAGAAAGAATGGGACAATGATGGCATTACTGCAATAAGCTAGGAAAATCCTTTTGTAAGTCGGCCTCTAACTTGTTCCAGGAATCGACGTCGTTTTGTGCTCTCTGGAAAAGATCACCCACTAAGGCATTCACCTAATCAAAACCTAGCCCATCTCCTTGTGCACTCATGGTGTCAACAATATTTTCTAACTCCTTTCCTACATCCTCCAATGCATCCATCCTTCGTGTTATCTGTGGGTATAGTTCCTTTAACTGGTTTTTGAATGAACCCCTTAAGGTTTCAATGGCCTCGAATTTCTTTTCAACCTTGGCTAGGATATTTTCCCACTCCGCTCTATTCCCCTTGTTCTTCTCCTAGAACTCTTTAAGTTCCACTTCATCATTGGCAACTAGCATGCTCGCCACTTTGTCTCTGTCCGTGCAGTTGCCATATGCAGCCTTAACATTTCGGGAGGAATTATTTACATCAACAAGGACCTTGTATTCTACTATGAGCACCATGACTTTCAACTTATCCTCCTTCTCTAAGCATGCGGCCAATTATTATATAGACTCCAAAGATAACAGCTACCTCTCCATGGTGAGGGCTCTTGTTAAATCCTCTAGGCATTCTCATGGCAGATGCATACTTCTGCATGGTAGGTGCTAGGTCCGGATGCTTCAATACTATGACATCTGTAATGGACTCCACATTTTTTTAAACTTTGTGCACTCTAGCCTTTTCATCCCTTAACTCTCATTGACACTAGGTGTTGATCAACTTCTCTTAACTTAGCTCCTTTTTCCTTGCAGCTAGCTCTTCCTCTTTCTTCTTTAGTTCATCCTCCAGATCTTTGATTCTTTCATTCCACCCAAAGAGTCTAGATTCGACCTCAACAGAGACCTTGGTGAGCATGTTGCGCAGTTGTTCAACTGAGAGATGCTAATCATTTACCAATGGGTTGTCTCCTTTTGATTCTGGAAATGTTATAATTTCCCCATGGCTTACTTCGAATTCTAGCTCATCAAGAAGGGACTCAAATGCCCATGAGAGCATCTTCCTTGTCCACGGGTATGCAACCTCCTTATCAAAATATGACATCACCATGAGCTCCTCTACTGGAATCATGCTTTGGAACCATGTGCATAACACTTTGTTGGGGTCATCAATATAACCCATCCCTAGCCTCTCCTCCCCCACGTGCTTTTCTATTGTGCACATTCCCTTAGGAATAACTATAGTTAAAGTGGAGCCTCCAATGTTGTCGTGGTCCTTTTTGCACTTTCTTCCTTATCCTCATTCAACACCAGCTCAGCACTGCATTCCAAATCCTCTTCAACCAAGTTCTCAATGATCTTTACAGCTTCTTTTTCTACCTCCTTGGTTATCTGTTCTTGCATAAGGCTTGGAGTCCTATACTTTTGTGTGCCAACCTCCTCACTTATTTCCATGTCCTAGGTGCCTTCCTCACCCTGGCTACCCTTGTGCCACACAAAAATGAATTGTTCTTCTTCTTTGTCCTCTTCTTCTAAATAATGCAAACTAAAGATAAGTGGCTCTTGATCTCTTTCAGGATTATTTTCTTCACTGCCATCTTACTCATCGTCATCATCCTTTTCACCTGTGTATTTCTCCAAGCTCTTTGTCTCCTCCAAGTCAGCTTCCTCTTTTATCCTCTATTTCTTCCTGAGAGGTGACTCTTTGGAAGGGGATTCAACCTTCTCTACTTCCTCTAGTGACTTCTCTTTGGTGAGGGGTTGCTCTGGTGCCTCTTCTTCCAGGGTCTTCTCTTTTACCGGGGATTTCTTCCTATGCGTATAGGTGGTAGGTTTGGTGCTTTCCGTCAACATGCTAATTGGCTGGGCAGTCTGCACACTTGGTGCTTTTTCTTCTTCTCTCTCCCTTTTCTTGAGTGCAGGATTTCTTCTACCCATGGGATCTTTAGGTATGGAGACGTCATTCTCCAAATATGTGCCTTTCTCATATTTTGGTCTTATATAGATGTATACACATGTCGTGGATCCTCCTATAATGGGAAAAGTCATGGGTCTCACCATTTAGACCTCATGTGACACATACCTCTCCACGTATGCATGGGCTTGCTGGGGTAGACCAACCCTTTACACATTTCCCTGTGGTCCTAGTCTAGATTACCAAGGTATAACCTCAAATTCTTGGATTCTCTCAACCTATTGACTCCTGCTTGGAAGTGTTGAGCTATGAAGGTAAAAGGGAGCTAGCACCATGGGCTCCATGTCTCATCTATCATTTTGAACCTGCCCAGGCGGAAATGCTGGTACACAACAAACTCATCCTCTCCCTTGGTGGCCATTGGAAAATGTTCAGGAATCCTCCATTTTTCCCTGAACACATTCCTCAGGTGTGTATACCATTTCACCAGGCATGCCTTGTGCGTGGACATCATAGTGTCATAGATGTATTTTTCAAATCTCTTCACGGGTGAAGGTTTCTTAGTAGGGTACTCCCACAAGAATTTGTCTGATGTATCCAACACTCCAATATTCAAAAATACAATGGTTAGTAGGACATTACCGAAAAGGATTTTATCACCTTCCTTCGTGCTACATATAATCTCATCCACAATGAATGCAGACAAGTTGTAGATGGTTCCCTCTAAAATTTTCCTGTGAACATGCAACCATGCCTTGTTAACCTGTGTCTATCTCTCCTTGCCATTTATCTTTATTACAAGGTATACGAACATCTTCATCATTGGGTCCTTGATGTTTTTGATATCATAGTACCTCAACCCCTTTTTGTATGCATAGGCAACGACAGTCTCCTTAATTTCCTCTTTGTCGCTTAAATCATCCTCCAAACTATCTTTTTCACAAATGAGGCCTATGAAATGCAAAATGAGCTAAGGGGTAATGCACATCTTACACCCTATGAATTGGAAGTAGTCTTTGTGTACGCGTAACATCAACCATTGGTATAGGTTCTTAGGCTTCCTGAAGTAGAGGAACTCAAAGAGTTGCTACAACCCCGACTTCTCCAACTTGACCTTTACATCATCGTCATAGATGGATAAACCCTTTGGTGTCCTTTTATTTGTTGGGCACACTAACTCTAGCATCATTTCCTTCTCGACTGTGCTCAAACGATGATTGTAGTCATTTATAGACATGTTTCTCAAATGAGACTCCCACTTATTTCCTAGAAACACTCCATCTGGATACTACATTTCTGCATACCATTCTTCATTTGTATGCACAACAGTTCCTTTTGCTTTCCCTTGACCTTTCCCTTGGGATTCTTGGGTGACATAATCAGTTTCTTAGTTGCAATTGTCTAGGTCCTCTTATCAATTCAATCACTTCTTGTTACTCTACTCTTCCATTTCTTCCAACCTTAGATCTCAAACTTGTGAAGAAAACCTCTTAAACCCGTGCCTTAGTTCTTAAAACCCTAACTAGGATAGTTCCTTTACAAGACAACACCTTCTCACAATTTATCTTACGCTTGTGAAATCCTTTCTCTCTGGTTTGCAAATCCACACTAGTCACTCACGCTCACACTTTTCAAATTTTTCTTCCACACTAGAAGCCCTAATTTGTAAAGATGCAAAAGTGCTTCTTTCTCCTTATATGCAAAGTGAATAATGAAATTCCCAAACCTTTATTTATAGTCTTTTTCATTTTTAAACATTAAATGTTACTTCACCTACCACCATACTTTTAACATTCAAAGAAGATTTTTAAAACAAATCCTGACTTCTGCACCCTAACTTACACGCTCAACCTACGCAGATAATCCCCAACCTTCTGGCATGTAACCAATCCATCTTGATAGGAGACTCTTGTGTGCGTGTCACCTACGCCGAATGCACTTCTTCTGTCATAATTTGTGGTCTCACCTACCTCATGTTGTTTATGTGCTTCTTCCTTCTCTATACATGTGATCTAAAAGTAGCCTTATCTTGACACCAACCATCCTTTTCCAAGTTTTCTTTTATGCACCTCTTTAAACAGGGCCATTCAACCAGGATTTTCAACATAATCTTCCTTGGCACTTTACCTATGTGTTCCTTTACATCATTCCACCCCATACTTAAATGATGTGCGGCCCTCTGCACATTCAAAACCTTCAAAAAGTAACAAGGTTACTAGTGCCCAAGGCACAAAACAAAAAAACAATGTGGAAGGGAAATACAAGAAAGGAAATGCATAAATAAATTCTAAATTATCTGGAAAAACTACCTTATTTACAAACACCAAGAAGCCCTATTTATAGTAGGGCTTTAACCTACTCCCATTGAAGTGTTTGGGTAATTTCATTCCATCCAGCGCTTGTAACTAGCACACGCCCAAAGCAAGGATGTACGAGATTGTGTAGGAACCCACTCAATGGACTTTCAACTTCCCACGATGGTGCAGAAACTTAGAATCATATAGTAAGACCCTCTGCCCAACCTCAAATTTCTTGTTCCTAATATGGCGGTCATGCCATGATTTTTACTTTTCTTTTTTTGTTTTTTGGCTCCACTTAGTGAGTGATTTTCTTTCATCTAGCTTCATCAATTCCTCAATTCTCTCTTCCAGTGCTTTCTCATCAGCCAACTCTCTTGTGCTCATTATTCGCAGAGAAGGTATCATGAACTTGACTGGAAGAACAGCTTCCATGCCAAACACCAATTGAAATGGTGTGGCTTTGTTAAGCCTTTTATAAGTTTTCCTATTAGCCCATAATATGGCTGATACCTTGTCATCCCAATCTTGTCTTCTGACATCACAAATTTTTGTCAGGGTATGACTCAATATTTTGTTAAATTCTTCCGCGGTTCCATTTTATTTTGGGTGATAAGGTGTAGTCTTGTGATGAGCCACCATGAAATTTGCTAACAGAATCCTCATGGTCTCATTCAAGAAATGTGTATCCCTATTGTTGGTTAAACTTAAAGGGCATCCATACCATGTGATAATGTTTTCCCACAAAAATCTTGTTGTTGTAGCTGTTGTGTAGTCTTTAGTAGGGGCTGCCTCTGCCCACCTTGTCAAATAGTCCGCGTAAGTGATTATGTAGCATGATCCAGTCCTATGCACTATTGGTGCAAGAGGGCCTACAAATTCTATTGCCCATTTCTCAAAATTTTCAATGCTAGGGATAGGGTGCAAAGTAATTTCATCTCTCCTTCCTAGCTTGCCAAGGTGCTAACAGTGGTCACACGCTTTACAATAGTCCTTGTAATCCTTATATAGAGTTTCCCACCACAAGCTTGCCATTAGTATTTTACATGTGGTGGCATCACCTGCATAATGTCCACCTGTACTTCCTCCATGTGCTTCCTCTATGATGACGAGGCACTCATGCTCTAATACACACCTACGCAAAACTTCATCATGCCCTAATTTGTATAAGTCCCCATTGATCAACATGTAGGGCACGATGCGTATGTCTAATTGCTTGTTCTCTAATGTCTTCATCCCTTCTGGCGCTATACCCATCTTAAGGAACACAACAACATCCTCCTAGTCTGAGGGCACACACCACAACCTAAACATCTGCGTATCTAGAATTTTCTCTTCAATTCTCTACATGTCCTCCCCTGAATCAATCCTTGACAAATCATTAGGTCCACAATTACTCTTTCTAAGCTTCACAACTATTGTGAACTCAAACTCTTAAAATAACATCACCCACTGACATCTGTGCCCTTGTATAATGGGATTTTTCACTAAGTACTTTAACACCATGTGGTCGGTGTAAAACACAAAGGGAGTTCCCAGCAGATACTTTCTAAACTTGTAAAGTGCATATATCATTGACAATGCTTCGTGCTCGGTCGTAGTATAAATCTACTATGCTGCTGTCAATTTCCTTCTTACAAAGCATAGGGGATGATCAATAATTCCCTCACCAAGTTATGCAAGCACTTCCCCAATGGCCATTCCATAGGCATCTACATGAACATGGAAGGGCTTATCCCAAGAGGGAAAACATAATATAGGCACGGTGACAAGCCTATCCTTCAATGTGTCAAATGACTTATGTTGCGCCTTTCCAAAATGGAAGGAAATTTTATGTCTAAGTAATTCTTCTATAGTTGCGGTGATCTTGGCATATCCCTTGATGAACTTATGATAGTAGCCCATGTGTCCAAGAAACCCATGCACTACGCTCTGGCTAGTAGGTTCCCCCAATCCCACAATCACCGCTACCTTGGCAGGATCTACTAGCAAGCCCTCCTTACATATGATATTCCCCAATAACATTCCAAAGGGGGTAGAAAAAACACACTTCTTAATGTTGAGGGATATCCTTAACTACCGACACCTCTCAAAAATCAACCTCAAATTATCGCAATGGTCTTTTACTAGCCCATACACTGTCCAATAATCCTAATAGACTTGAAGGAATTTGTGGATGAAGTCCTAGAATGCCTGTACCACTATGCATGAGAAAATGGTAGGCACATTCTTCAACCCAAAGGGCATGACCGTGTATGCAAAACTTTCCCATTCAATGGAAAAAGTTGTCTTCTCCTGGTCTTCCTTTGCAATTTGGACTTGGTGGTACCTCAAAAATCCATCCATAAAGGAATAGATTTCGTGCCCAGTGACTCCCTACAAAATTTATTTAGTGAAGGGGGTTGGAAAAGGATCGATGACACAAACTACATTCAGCTCCCTATAATCCATGTAGATCCTAATATGCCCATCCTACTTGATTTTGATTACCATCAAACTTATCCATTCCGATTCTTCCACAGATTCAATGATCCCAGATGCTATCATTTTGTCTATATCTTCCTTTACCTTCACGTGAAAATTGGGATTAATCTGGTAGGGTCTCTTCCTGATCGGATGTGTACCATCCTTCAGCTTTATCCTCATTTCCCCCAAGGAATGGTGGATGCCTTTGAGCTCATGGTACCCGTGCAGAAATAAATCCTCTAACTCGTGCAAAAGATCAATGATCTTAGAGACTTTCCTCTTTGACCAGTAATCTCCAATGATAGCTTCCTTAGGTTCTTCTCGTGAGATGATGTTAAATTTTTTATTTTTTAAAGGTTCATGGTAGGCACGCGCATGAGTATCAGCACTGTCCACTACCTCACGCATCCCTACAAAATGGTTAACATCCAAGCTTTTTTCTTCTTCCCCATCAATCACATAAATAAGCTTTCCTTTCTCCTTCTTCACACACACATGCTCAAATTGATCCTCCTTTGTTTCCTTTTCTTCAAAGTGCTCCCCCAAACTAGGTTCACCAAGTAAGTCCAATAGCCTATCTTCTATCATGGCACTGTCCCCCATGGTAAGATGCTTAACAACCCATAATGCCTTATCAACTGATGGCTTGGTACTTTGGTACTTGAATGTTTGAAATAGGTCAGCTGCTAGTTCTTTCAAATTCCCTATTTGGCGATGTGTCTTAGAATGTATGCACCATAAGCATGCACAACCCAGTAGTGTAGAATACAATTTTTGTACCCAGAGGTATGGTGGCAAAGCTTCCATGCCTTCTATCTAGGTTTTTTCACAGGATTGGACGTGGAAAGAGGTGGGATCCTTACCATGGTATTCCTTGATGGTGGTGGGCGCATTGCTTCTAGAGAAATGAACAGAGAAGGAAATTCTTACTTCATGTCATTCCAATAGATTATCCCGATGTGTTTCCCACTAGTGCGCAGCAGTTCCTAGAATGATGTAACTTAACATTCTCCTTCTTTCATTTTCCTCCTTCCACTGAGCTTCCATTCTCTACAAAAAGTCCTCATGGGAGGCCCCTCCCTAGTAATTAGGTAGCTCTTTTCCTCCTAGGCACCTGAATGTGCACATCTTTGTCACCATTTTCATCGATCCTCTTAAATGTTGTCTGATCATTTCATAGGTGCCATGCACCCAATTTTCACATGCTAGACTAGTGGTGTCACTTACTGACTGAGCATCTTCAAACTAGATAACTCTATTAGTAGGATGGATTATCTCTGGAACCCTGATTGAGCACACATATATTCTATCCATGACCTCTTCTCCCAAAGTTTCAGTATAGGTTATTGACTTCCTATCAACCAGGGGTATGATGACTCGTTCCTCCTCATTTTCAAAACTGATGTACCTATACAATGGAAAAGTGACATGTGATCATGGGAATCTAAAAGTAACTCTTCCTCACACCTAACCTATCGAGGTCATACCAAGACAGCTGGTGGGGATGGAATACACGTGGGGTTTAAATAAGCTAGTTAGGTAATCTTATGTCTTCAACACACAATAATGGGATCTGCGAATCTAAGGCAAAGAAGGCCCTCCTAACCTGAACCGATGTGATAGATCATTTGGCAAGGATAGCTACTCGAAGGCTCCAATCAATATCAAGCTCTATCATGATCTGATCTATGGGTTGTGGAATATGTGGAAGATGACCTATGGGTACTTCATATATATCTCCCGTCAAGGTCATGAAAATGGAATGGCTAAATGTATAGTGGATCTTTTGGTGCTTTATGGACGATTCTCTGATCTAGTCCAGAAATCTTTAGCTTGATTAGCTACTACGTTTAATAATGATAGTTGTGTGATAATGTCTGGTGGCAGCGGAGAGGACCTAAACACTAATATTCGCAAACCAGAGTCAATATTTGATTGATTTGTAGGCCCGTTGGGTTGTGGGACCTGTAAATCACAACCGTAAGTTTTTGGTTACTGTGGACCTCCTATGGTCATGTGAAGAATCAATTCCTTCTTCCAAGTATCCAGTAATCGTATGCCTTTTCGGCCTCTACATTTAGAACTAGAAGTTGTGTAATTTTATCAGAGTACCTAACAGGTGTTCTGGAAAATAGATGTGTAAGCTAGTGTCTATATAAAGGAGGAGGTCTCCTGCGTCTAGCTGTGGTACTAGTGAATCAAAATCGAATGTTTGTTCTCTTTTAGGTCCTTCTACAGTCATACAGATTTCTATCAAGGCAGTCTATAATTTGGCTGATTTGACCAGAACATGTGTTCTTTGTCATCTTCTATGTTTAATCCTCTTAACTGTGTGCTGATTTCTTGTAGGTCTATGGTTGTTTGGAAGACCTAAATTCTGAGATTTTGGTCTATGTCAGTTATTTCTGCAACAATATTTGGTTGAGGCATGATTGGCTCAAAAACGTATTCCCTGGGCTCCCTAGGTCCCGTGATTGTCATACAAGATCAATATAAACCTAACTAAAATGAAAATGAACTAATTATGCAAGATATATCTACAACACATATATATTCCTCTATTTTTGTATTTTTGATAGAATTTTAAAAGAACTAAAAGAGCAACTAATCTACTATATTCAGAAAATGGCAACTAATCTAATAACAAAATTAAAACAAGCAAGGTAGCCCAGTGTAGCTACTTTCCTGTGTAGTTGTGAGTTTATCCTAAATAACTAGATAGGTGATTAACTTAATTGAAAGATTCTCGATCCTACCTCAGAAGTGAGGAATGAATCATAGTTTCTGAGAAACTATCAATCCCCACAGCTTCCCTGGAAATATAAAAAATGAAACTTAACTGAAATGAAATATTTCACTACTCTATTTGATATGTTTTAACTAGAACTTTGACAGATAAAACCTAGAATTTGCATAATAGTGGTGATTCTAGTAGTGTATGATTTTGTCCCCTCATAATGGTCTCCTCATTCCTTTGTGTTCACGTGAATCTAGAAGAGTGTCTATATGCTATCATCAACATAAAAAGGTATTTTGAACAATGGAAACTTTGGATATAGATCGAATATAATGCGAGTAGGAGAGGGATAGCGCAAGTGACAGAGTTTGGCATATGAAATTCCTAGCGGGATTTATTACGGGAATACATCACAAGCGTACCGAGAGATTCTAGAATCTACCTTCTGTGAAGAACACAACCTACAACTCTAATGGATTCAATCTACAAATGACACTACTCTGCTCTAAACTAATTTGTATGAACAACAATGAACAAGACTGGAGCAAGAAGATCGAATGGCTTCCAATAGCAAAGGAAAACTAGCATGGATGCAAACATGGAAACAAAATGAGCTCTAAACAAGAAATTGATAGACTAAACAATGGAAATGAGAAGTTGAGGGGCCATTTGCTTGAAAACAAGCTGGATACTTATAGATTTCACATTCACCCAAAGGTAATTCCCATTAGAACTCTTTTACCATTAAATAATGAAGAAACACTATTCCAGGGGACATAAAACATTAATACGAGCCAAGGCGGTTGAGAAAAGCTGGTGAAAGTTGAAAATTTACGCAAGTCGCGATCAAAGGAGCATGCTAGAAAATGCGTGAAGGACCGCTGCCCTAAGCAAGGCAGTGGTTACTGGACCGCCACAATGGCAGGGCGCGGTTTTGTCACTAAAGGTCAAAAGGCTTAGAAAAAAAAGGTAGAGGAACAAAACAAAGCACAAGAAACTTGAATAAAGCATTTGGGATGTTAACATATACTTCATGAGCTTCTCTGGATCCTGAACACCTTGCGAGGTGACCTGTATCATCATTGGGGCATGTGT
Source organism: Taxus chinensis (assembly GCA_019776745.2). Taxonomy (NCBI): domain Eukaryota; kingdom Viridiplantae; phylum Streptophyta; class Pinopsida; order Cupressales; family Taxaceae; genus Taxus; species Taxus chinensis. The sequence goes on along the minus strand of CM034156.1, from coordinate 109,713,977 downwards.
GACATCATTTCAGTGGTACGGTACCCTACAATTTTGGGTACATACATATTGCCCCCTCAGAGAAGCATTTTAACCATGAAGAGGTGTAAAATGGTGGGTCTGAGTATGGTGGTCCAAAAATGGGAAGCTAGAAATTATACCTGACATGCCCGTGTGTCAAAATTTCACCATTCGATTTCCCGCTACCTGCAAAATGGAAAGAAGGCTCAAGTGCAGATAGATAAAACAAATAAAAAATATAAAATTAGTATGGCTCACCATTTGTGCACTGAGAAATTACCTCCGTCAGTGCTCTAAACCTTGAAAGGGGCATTCAAAATGCACGTGGGCCCACTTTCCTATTCATTTACACGTGTTGATTTGATAGTTTTTGAGCTCTGGGACCCACGGTGACAGTTTTCAACGAGAGTATAGTTGAAACGTTCGTATCGAGATAGTGATCATGCCTCTGCGAGCAGAACCTCGACCCGCGAGATCTCAGGTTAGTTCTTCTTGATTTAACGTTTTTACACCCAAAATGTAAAAATGATGAAAACTTTGTCGTGGGGGGGTTATTTTTAGAAATGTCAGTTTTAAATGTGTCTCTTAGGGGGGGCACCTAATGGGTAGGATTTTGGTTTAGCTAAAATTGTCAATTTTTTGTATTTTTAAGCATTTTTATGGTATACAACCTGTTTATAGTCGTGGGACAGGACCGCCACCCTGAGCAAGGTGGCAGTTACTGGACCGCCGCCTTCCAAGGTAGCGGTTATGGAACCGGCACCCTGCTCAGGGCAGTAGTTCTCTTTAGAATGCTAAAATAACACTAATTTGAATTCATTTTTGCATTTTTAGTGTCCTTACTTGCTTTAATTATATTTATAATGCAATCTTAATGCTCACTTGCTTCGTTTTGTGTGTTTTGGGTGTTTTTGTAGAAGAAGGAAGAGTACATTAGATGGAGCTGAGAGAGGGAGAGTGATTGGCTTCCAGTAGTGTTAGATGTTCTCTCTCAGGCTGAGCAGGATACTCTTCAGAGGGCAGGTATATTGAGGATTGCACGGGTCCCCCACGTTGCACCTGCCAGTCACATACTATGTGACTTATTTTCTTACTGGGATGTAGATTGGAACACTTTCTGATTTCCAAGTGTTAGGGGTGAGTGGACTATCACCCTAGAGGATGTCTACCACATTTTGGGAGTCCTGATTATTGGGAGGAGACTTTCATTTGATACAGTAGTATCTAGAGCTTAGGTGACTCAGTGGGCCACCTATATGGGAGATGCAGTTATCTCCACTGGTTCAAAGAAGGGGGTGAAGGTCCATTCTATTCCTGGCTTGCCCATCCCTCTGATCCGTCAGGCCATTATGGGCATCCTTGCTTTGAGATTGATCAAAGACAAGGGAGGGGATACTTTTCTCTACTGTTGGGCCCCCATCATCACACAGATTGAGGCACATGGTTGGATTTATGCTTGGGGAGCCAATATACTTGGGACCACCTATCACGACTTATACAGGGTGGTTCGATTATAGGGACAGTCACTGAGCCATCCAACCTTAGTTATGAGCTGGGTCTATGAGCGCATCATCCCTTATGGGAGAGGCATAGAGGTGGAGGATCCTGGGGCCGTGAGGGAAGCTAGATGGATAGAGATGATGGTGCTTAGAGCACCCCACCAGCCAGTTGCTTCCCTGACTACTAAGGATATGGAGGCCACACCTTATCAGGCCATGGCGGGGTTGTGGGGTGAGGAGACCTTTACTTTGATTTCCTGCTCTACTACAGGGACAGCTTGTGGACAGGACGGGGAAGGTAGAGACACACCCCTTTGATTGAGTGCCTTAGTAGTTCAGCCTTGCTTACATTGACATGCTTCCCCTTGTGGTGCCGGTGTTTCAGATCAGTTTGGGAGGCTAGGGGAGGTCCTAGAGGCTAGGGTTGGACCATTGTTACTCTTGGCATCCCTATTACAGCCAGGAGGGTGGTACGTGCTCGAGAGAGAATCGGTGCTCCTCAGGCACCCTTACTTTGGATTGCCGCCGGTCCTACCCATAGTAGTGATGACCCCATTGATATAGACTCTGAGTCTGAGGAGTTCACAGGGGGAGAGACAGAGGAGGAGACTGAGGACATGGAGATCAGCGAGTTGGGTGGGGAAGAGGATAGTGATCCTGAGTGGCATGACACTCAGGAGATCTTACAGGCTAAGAGGGCAGAGCAGAGCGTAGAGAGGGTGACTCTAGTCTCAGAGGAGTTACTTTCTCAGGACCTAGGTGGAGAGGATGAGTCCATGGCAGGATGCCATGTTGTCCCAGATGTAGGAGGGGGACACCAGTCAGCGGCGACATCTGTGGCAGGTGCAGATCCCAGAGATCCTTCTTGGAGGCCCAGAGATCCGAGTGAGTTGTCACTCTTCTTTTGATATTTTTTTTAGCTAGGATTTCCTTAGTTGTTATCTCTCTTTTTGTTCATCCTTGGTTTCACCTTTTGATCATTTTATAATTTGTTTTCTCCTTTGTTTGCAGAGACTGCTGATGAGTGGTGAGACTTGATTCACTGGGTATGTACTGACACCCTGATGCTCCCCATGGAGAAGACTCATGTCGAGCTATCCATGGATGTAGGGGAGCCTTCAGCAGCTGGTAGGCATACCAATGTTTTTTCCCCTGTCTGGCATGTGGCCAAGATGGTGACCTCCCTCCATACTAAGTTAGCCGGGTATAGGACTGCAAAGTTCCTGATGAGGAGGATCCGCTCTCATAGCTAGGCTACAACTACTGTTCGGGAACATGATCCCTCAGTGCACTTAGAGCACCAGAGTAGCCAGAGTCCCAGGCGGGATCATGCACCTTTTGAGGAATCTCATAAGGATTGAGAGGCCACTTGGCTCCTTTTGTAGTGATTCTTTCTAGATTGTTTATATGACCATTTTGTATTTTTCAAGCTCATTGAGCATTTTGACCATGCCTAGTGCATGATGGCATTGTACATAAAACCTGATTATATATATACATCTCTTTTTGGATCTAGATCTCTTTGTACCTAGAGTTTTGTGATTCATTTTCACATGTATACTAGATGTTTATAAAAAAATTTGTTTTTATATGCTTTTCAGAATGTATGCAATGGAGAACAAATATCACAAATGTTTTCTTTTTGTATTTTGTGATGCTGATGTATGATGATGTGGACACTATGTGATCTTGAACTTTAGTTTCTATAAGAAATTTTCCGGTACTTCATATTGTTTTGACAAAATGTGATGATGAGCTGGTATGATGAGAAGATGAACTTGCCCCACTCCTAACTCCATGCAACTAGTAAGATGCGAGGGCTCACCACCGAGAGCTAGAAAGGGCACAAGCTATGAGGTGTGTTGAAATGGTAATGATGGGAGATAGACAAAGAGTTTGGTGGAACCAAATTAGGATGCTACAAACCTATCTTACTCAAGTGACTCCATAGTTTAGAATGTAACTTGCTTTGTAGTTTATCCAGACTTAGATCCGTAGATGGCCACTTGGTTGACAAAATCTGGTTTTCAGGGTTTTGAACTCTCTTGGAATTTTGGACATCTGATTCATTTGTTTTTGACTCAAGATTTCAAAGGTTTGTTTGAACTATTTGCTTATGAATTTTAACGTTTTCTGTCAAGCGGACCCCCTACACCTTGCCCCATGCTACTAGTAGGAAGCATGGGCTTATCACCATGGACAAGGCATAGGTGAGTAAAGGCATTCCCATCCTTTCCCAACCCTACGTCACTAGTAAGAGATGTAAGCTCAACACCAAAGGTTGGTAGGGAAAGGAAATGTGTAAAAGTAAAATTTTCTATTTGATCTACATTTGACTTACTTACTTGAGAAAAATGTCAGGATGTTCTTATTTCCAACGAGATATATACACGGGATAGATGTGACACCATGAAGCTTCTAGAATAGACCATAGGCAAGACACCTATCCTAGGAAGAAACCAAAAAGTGAGAACAAGCATGCAGGCCTTGGTATGGCTACTGTTAGGACTTTGTCATATCTTGCTTTAATTGATGAAATGATTCTGAAATAGTTGATGATGTTATGAAAATGAAGAAGTATGATTTGAATGCTCCTGCCAATACTATCAGAAGCTTGTAATGAATTGCTTAAGAATAAGTCCCTTGATCACCAAATTTTACGAAACAAGTGAACAAAATGAACCTATCTAAATGAATATGTAATGTAGATATAATTATACAAATAGTGCCGATGCTTCATGTGTAAAATCATTTAAGATGCAAGGAATTGACTGATTCATTGAAATCCTCACCCTCCAGTGTGCACAAGAGATACGCACCATTCCCATAGTCTTTCATGACCCGATATGGGCCTAACCATTTGGGCCGGAACTTTCTTCCTTCATCGGTTTTCTTATCGATCCGGCTGTCTAGTCTTAGAACTATATCTCCTTCATATATTTCTCACTCATAGACTTTTTTGTTATACTGCTAGCACATCCAGTTAGCATAGGCTCTATGCCATTTTTTGGCATTTAGCCTGGCTTCATCAAGGCTCTCTAGTTGAGAGAGGCGTGCCTCCCTGTAAGCTTCCTCATCCAGAATCCCTTGTAATGAGATGCGGAGACTGGGTATTTCAACCTCAAGTGGGAGAACTACTTCTGCTCCGAATACCAGCGAGAAAGGAGTTGCTCCTGTTGGTGTTCTTATTGAGGTTTGGTGGGCCCACAAGGCCAGATATAGTTTTAAATGCCAATCTCGTTTATTCTCCTTGACTGTTTTAAGGAGAATAGCTTTCAATGTTTTGTTTGTCACTTCAGCCTACCCATTGGCTTGAGGGTAGTAAAGAGAGGCTGTGTGATGGTTTATCTTGAACTTGCTACATAACTCATGAACCTCATTGTTCTTAAAGGATGTGCCATTATCTGAGATAATGACTTGTGGGACACCATACCTACAGATAATTTGGTTCAAAATGAATTTGGCAATCACTAAACCTGGTACAGTGGTGAGAGGCATGGCCTCCACCCATTTGGTAAAATATTCCATGGCTGTGATTATAAAATTATGGCCATCGGTTGATGAGGGAGAGAATTTCCCTATTAAGTCTAGACCCCAAGTGGAGAAGGGCCATGGAGTCGCTATTGGTTGTAGGGATTGTGCTGGCATGTGAATCTCATGAGAGAATTCTTGACATTTGTGGCATTTGCGTACAAATTCCACTGCGTCATGCTCGAGAGTGGGCCAAAAATATCCCATCCGATGTATTTTTTGAGCGGTGGCGTGACCACCGAAGTGGCCCCCGCATATCCCACTATGGGATTCATGAAGAATCCTCTTGGATTCTTCTATGTCGACACATCTTAGAAGCATGCCGTCGAAGGCTCTACGATAGAGTACTTGGTCTAAAACAACATATTTAGCTACGATAATGCGTAACCGCCTTCTTTGTTGTGGCATGGCACCTTCTGGATACATATGGTCCATGATAAAATTGATAATATCAGTATACCAGAGACATGTAGAGATGGGGGGTCTAGTTTTGACAAAGTATACACATTCATCGGGAAAGTCTAGATCTACCAGCTCACCTCCATCTAGTGGATTGTCAGCCAACCAGTCTACAATGATTTGTCCTTTAACAGATTTTTGGTTTATGAATGTTAACTCAAATTCTCCCATTAGGGTTATGAAACGTCCAGCCTTCTTAGACAAGGACCCTTGCGTGAGGAATGTCCATAAATGGTTTGTCTTCACAATGACCCTTGTTTCTTGATTTAACATGTAATGTCTTAAATGTTTTGTGGTGAAGACTATGGTAAGGCATTCTCTTTCTACCTGTGTATAACACGTTTCATAATCGAGAAACGTTCGGCTAATGAAATAGATCACGCATTCTCGTTTATCATCATCTTCTTGAGCCAACATGCAGGCCAGTGAGACATGAGTGGCTCATGAGTATAGGATCAAAGGGCGGTCTAGCTTGGGAGGCATTAGCATGGGTGGAGACAACAAGAAGCATTTAACTACTTTGAAGGCCTCATTGTAGTCTTCAGTCCAATCAATACTATAATATTTCTTGAGTAAATTATTGATTGGATGAATGGAAAAGCTTAAATCTGGGATGAACCTTCAGATTGCACCAAGTTTCCCAAGAAATGACCTGATTCCAGACTCGTCTGAAGGTGGGATCATTTTGAGAACAACCCGTATTTTGGCTGGATCAACATCAATCCCTCGTGAAGATATAATGTATCCTAGAAGTTTTCCTCCTGTTACACCAAAACATGCACTTCTCTGGGTTTAATGTGATTCCATATTCAATCAATCATGAGAGGATGATGTGGAGTACTTCCGGGTGATCACAACGCTTCTTGGCCTTGGCCAACAAGTCATCCACATATGATTCCACAATTTTATGGATAAGATCATGGAATATATAAGTCATTTCCCGCTGATACGTAGCGTCGGCGTTCTTAAGACCAAATGGCATGACAACATAACAATAAGTTCCCTAGGGAGTTATAAACGTGGTTTTGGCTTGGTCTTGTTTAGATATTTTGATTTGATTATATCCCGAGAACCCATCCATGAGAGACAAAAGCTCAAATCCAGTTGTTGCGTCAATGATGATGTCAATGGATGGTAATGGGAAATCATCCTTGGGACAAGCTTTGTTAATATCCCGAAAATCTATGCAAATGCATATCTTCCCATTCTTTTTGAGAATGGGGACGATATTAGATACCCATTGTGAATAATCGACTGGTTTGATGAATCCTACTTGGAGAAGCTTCATCACTTCTTCTTTTACCATGAGAGCTACTTTTGGTTTCATTGGTCTTGATTTTTGTTTAATTGGCTTTGCATCTGGTTTGGTGACAAGATTATGTACTGCGATGTGTGGTGCAACTCTTGTCATTTCTTTATAATTAAATGCAAAAGCCTTTTGATGTTCTTTGAGAATTTGAGTGTGTATTTCTATTTCTTCTGGAGTTAGTGAAGATCCTAGTTTCAAGATCTCCGTTCCGATGTTTATATCAATCGTTCCTTCAATTAAAGAAGCATTACCTTCTTCAAATTTAGGCAGGGCTGGAGGTAGTTCCAAGTCTTCTCCATTTTCTATCTCGTAAATATCAAGATTATTTTGTGGGGAGAGCTCCGCCATGGGATTTCCAAAGTAGGAAGAGGAGTGTGGTATTAGGGAAAGATCAGCTATAGGGTGAGCAAGGTGTAGCTCTGCATAAGCGTTTAGATATTCGAGAGTGACTTTATTACTGTCAACATGATGTAAGATAGAAGATTCATTCTTAGCTGTATGTGTTAGAAGAGGGTTCGTTGACATTTTCTTCACCAATGGTTCAGTACGAAGTGATACCTTGAAACTTGTATCTTCCAACTCATTACTTGGGGTAAAACGTGAAGCTAAGGTTGCTATTGAATCTGCGAGAAGGTTCTGTTCTCGTGGGATTGCCTCAATGGATATGAAGTTGAATCCTTTGCTTAGATCTAATACCGTTATTTTATAGAGCTGTAAGTGCTCAGCTCTAGTCTCATATACTTCAGAGACTTGGTTTGCAACTAATTGTGAGTCTCCCAACACTCTGATGTTATTAACACCGATCCTTTTGGCTATGATGAGGCCAAGGAGGAGGGCTTTGTACTCAGTGCTATTGTTTGTGCATTCAAAGTTTAACTTAAAAGAAAAAGGTAGGATCTTTCCCTCAGGGGAAGTGAAGATCACACCTGCCCTAGCTCCATAGCAGCATCTAGCTCCATCAAAGTGGAGAGTCCAATATTTACTAGGAAAAATGGATGCTGGGACATTCTTTGCATTTGTTTCTTCTGTTTCGGTTACTTCTACCATGCAAAGTTCTTCTGCTGGAAGAGAACCAACCCCTAGGGTACATCCCATACCTGTGGAATCAAAAGGTAGGAAAATTGGTAGATCTTGTTCCAGTAATTTGACAATTTTTGTAGTAGTTCCTAATGACACTATTTCTACAATGTTAGCTTCATCCTTGAGGGCTGGGATGCCCTTGACTAGGTTCATAATTTCTAGTTTTGTTGTAGGTATTAATTTTTCTTCTGGTTTTGAGTCGATTGGTTTGTTAAGTTGGTTTGTTGGGAGTTCAAACTCAGAGTGAACGCCTGGTCTTTTCTTCAGGTCTGCTAGGTGTATGTCAAATGGTTTTGGGTCACCTTTTGCTATGAATATCTTTCCTAGGTGTAAGAATCTTATTTCCTGGAATAACGTAGAAGGGATTGCTTTCATGTGATGTATCCATGGTCGACCGAGGATCATGTTATAGTTGGTTTCCTGATCTATGATATAAAACTCGGTGAGGATTGTCTTGGGTCCTAAGGTGACTGGTAATATTATAGTCCCAATTGAAGTAGCTTTAAGGCTATCATAACCTCTTAGCGTATTTCTTGTTGTGGAACAGTTTGTTTCTCCATATCCTAGCTTTTGAAGGAAAGAGAAGGGGATGATGTTAACTGCTGCCCCATCATCAACCATTACGTTTAACATAATTATTGTAAACCCACACCTGTAAATGCAAGGCCGGATCACCTCTACGTGTAATTTCAGCATCTGTTGGCATTTTTTTTATGTCGAATATAAACTCGGTATCCCTATCTGGCTACCCTGGAGGGTGGATATCAAAGTCTATATGGTTTACTTGTGTTTCGGGAGGTGGAGTGATGTTAATTAAATGACCCAGACCTAGTGCTTCTAAAAGAGCAGCCCTATGGGCAGGAGAGTTTTTCAATAAGTCCAAAAAGGAGATGTGAGAGAAGGTCTTTGTTAAGTCATTAATTAAATCATAAGCACCCACGGGTTTTACCAACATTTGTTGAGTGTTATCTGGCTCTAGTGGATAGATTGGATTTGGTTGAGAAGAATATTCTCATGCTCTTGTTATGGCTTCTACGTGCAGCTCAGTATCTAACTCCACTAGGCCAACTATCTTGGTTCATGGCTGATTCCCTAATTGCGGTGCGACAAGTGGATTTAGTGAAGTTGAGGCTTCATGATCATTATTTCCTGTCATTACACCTTTTTTTGTCCCATTCGGATTTAATTTATTATTGTGATTTGGGAGTGGATCATTAAAGATCTTGAGAGGTGCGTTTTGAGGGGAAACTGCCCCTGTGAAAGTATTCGGCATAGGTGTCACAGAATCTGTTAAGAACATATCTATGAAGAGTTGTCTTTGTTCTTCTGGAAAATGTTACATGAACTTATTGTAATCACGACAAGTCCTAGTGTCATGGCCTTGAATTGTTTGGAAACCACAATACAAGTTGGGATTATAATTCCTAGGTTGTTGGTTTGGCACGTGTTGTGGTCCAAAACTCTGATTAAACTATTGACTATTAGGATTAAAGTTTTGTGTTTGTTGTCTTTGGTTTTGGTTTTGATACCCAGCTGAGTTTTGACTTGGACCCTATGTCTGGATCTACCATTGTTGTTGTTGTTGTTATTGTTGGGGACGATTAAAATCCACCGCGTTGATTGTTGGGGTGAAATTGTTGTTTCGTTGGTTGTTAACTGGTGGTGGAACATTTACAACATTTTCTTTTTTAGTTTGGTCAGTCACTCCATCTGTTGTCACTCCACAGTTTTTGTTAAGGATTTTAGGTCCTTGATTGGCATTTTTGGTAGTAGGATAAGTCATAGTGTTTTGGTTGGGGATGATTAACCTCCCATTTGTTCCATATGTCTTGTGACCGCTATCTATTGCAGCTTGATCTATTCAGAGAGAACTCTTGAGCACTTCATCATAAGTTCTTAGTGGGAACTTCTGGACTTCTTCCTTTATCTCTCTACTAAGATAATGAAGGAATAAATGGCATAGTTCCATCTGATCCATGTTTGGAGTGCTTGCTAAAGAATAGAGGACTGTACACCATCTTTGGATGAAATGAGCAATAGATTCATTGTGTTCTTGCTTAATATGCAAGAATTCCCTGATCCCTATTCTCAACAACTTGTTCATGTAAAAAGCCTTGATGAATTTTGACATGATTTGTTTAAATGAATGTATTGAGGCTTCAAGTATTCTGTAATACCAATCAAGGGTGATACCCTCTAAAGTTTTGGGGAATATTTTAGCAACAACTCCATCCCAAGGGAGCAGTTCTCGAATGGCTGTGGCATAGGCCTTAATATGTGCATTTGGGTCTCCCTCTCCTTTGTATTTGGGTAGATCGGGGAGAGGTCTTGGAAGCATGACACTTCATATAGTGAAGTCCAAAGGTTATTTCAAATATTTTGAATAAGTCCCTATTGCATAGGTTTTGACCATTGATGGTGTTTGCTGAGGGGGTGGAGGTGGAATGGGTTGTTGATATGGCATAGCATATGTATTTGCAGGGGCATAAGGGAATCCCTGTGGTTGACTGAACATGTTGGGAGAAGAGAACATATCTCCCTATGGTGATTTGAAATACATGTTTAAGTATGGAGGAGCATTGCTCAGGAATGGATTGTTTTGTACTAAACTGAGGGGTATTATATTTTCAACTGGAGCAGTGTTAGAAAACACAGTTCTAGTTGGTGTTTGTTGTAAGTACTGAGGGGGCATACCCAACGTACCCATTCCTGTGAGGAGGTCTACTTGGCTGGGATGATGTGGAGGATTGGAAGTTCCTGCTTGCATGAACTATGAATTTTGACTTGCTTGAGCAAGTTCCAACCCTCTAACCTTCTCAACTAAGGCTGAGATGACCTCGTTTGGTGAAGACATGATATTTTTCTTTAGTGGCATTTTTTGTATACCTTGAGGTTGTATAGGCATATAGTATCCTTCTATGAATTGATCGGTGCCCTGCCAAGTTTCACCGAGGACATTTCCCATAGGTGGAGGAATGGGGGTGTTTTCTTGGAATGAGACCTCAGGTTGTGTTTGCAAACCTCCTATATATGGGTACATATTTTGAGAGTGTTGTTCACTCCTAGCATAACATGCTAAGTATTCGTCATCTAACAACATATATGGATTTGACTATCTACTAATTTGTGGTCTAAGCAATACTTGAGGAGATGAACCAGATTCTCCAGTGAGCATCATATTGTTTGAGCCTGAAGGCTCTAGTTTTTGCATTTGAGTGAGCTGATCCAACTCCTCTATTTGGAAATAAGAACTATATCTAGTCCTTTGAGGTGGAGTTTGTGTTGAAAATTGGTTAGTTGAATAGTTGTCACCCCATGCTAAGAGCAAGGGTGATGGTTGTCTATTTAATTTATCGTAGTATGCTTCAAGACCTAGGAGAGGTCTGCCATATGCATCGTATCCCAACATATTCGGGTGGTATATGAATACCCTCAGAATAATGGGAAAGAGTGAAGGATGGATGAAAGAAAAGAAAGAGGAAAATTAGTTTGAGCCACGTCAGGTTCACCAATTTTGTTAGTGATGCTGATGTGGAGGCTAAAGAGGTAGAGAAGATGAAATAGTTGCTTGATTCACGTTGGGTTCACCAATTTTGTATGATGGAAAAGTAACATGCAAGCATGGGAATCTACAAGTAACTCTTCCTCACACCCAACCTCCCTAGGTTGTGCCGAGATAGCCGGTGGGGATAGAATACATGCGGGGTGTAAATAAGCTAGTTAGGTATTCTTATGTCTTCAACATGCAATAATGGGATCTGCGAATCTAAGGAAAAGAAGGACCTCCTAGCCTGAATCGGTGTGATAGATCGTTCAGTGAGGATAGCTGCTCGAAGGCTCCAATCAATATCGAGCTCTTTCGTGATCCAATCTATGGGTTGTGGAATACGTGGAAGCTGACCTATGGGTACTTTGTATATATCTCCCGTCAAGGTCATGAAAATGGAATGGATAAATGTATAGTGGATCTTTTGGTTCTTTATGGATGATTCTCTTATCTAGTCGAGAAATCTTTAGCTTGATTAGCTGCTATGTTTAATAATGATAGTTGTGTGATAATGTGTTGTGGCAGTGGAGAGGACCTAAACACTAATGTTCATAAACCAGAGTCAATATTTGATTGATTTGTAGGCTCGTTGGGTTGCGGGACCTGTGCATCACAACCGTAAGTTCATGGTTGTTGTGGACCTCCTATGGTCATGTGAAGAATCAATTCCTTCTTCCAAGTATCCAGTAATCGTATGCCTTTTTGGCCTCTACGTTTAGAACTAGAAGTTGCACAATTTTCTCAGAGTACCTAAAAGGTGTTCTGGCAATTTGGATGCGGAAGCTAGTGTCTATATCAATGAGGAGGTCTTTTGCATCTGGATGTGGTACTAGTGAATCACAACCAAATGTTTGTTCTCTTTTAGGTCCTTCTACAGTCATACAGATATCTATCAAGGCAATCTATAATTTGGCTGAGTTGACAAGAACATGTGTGCTTTGTCATCTTCTATGTTTAATCCTCTTAACTGTGTGCTGATTTCTTGTAGGTCTATGGTTGTTCAGAAAACCTGAATTCTGAGATTTTGGTATATGTTAGTTATTGCTGCAACAATATTTGGTTGAGACACGATTGGCTCAAAAACGTATTCCCTGGGCTCCCTAGGTCCCGTGATTGTCATAAAAGATCAATATAAACCTAACTGAAATGAAAATGAACTAATTATGCAAGATATATCTACAATGTATATATATTCCTCTGTTTTTGTATTTTTGATAGAATTTTAAAAGAACTGAAAGAGTAACTAATCTAATATATTTAGAAAATGAAAACTGATCTAATAACAAAATTAAAACAAGCAAGGTAGCCCGGTGTAGCTACTTGCATGTGCAGTTGTGAGTTTATCCTAAATAACTAGATAGTTGATTAACTTAATTGAAAGATTCTCGATCCTACCTCAGAAGTGAGGAATGAATCATAGTTTCTGAGAAACTATCAATCCCCATAGATTCCTTGGAAATATTGAAAATGAAACTTAACTGAAATGAAATATTTCACTACTCTATTTGATATGTTTTAACTAGAAATTTGACAGATAAAACCTAGAATTTGCATAACAGTGGCGAATCCAGTAGTGTATGATTTTGTCCCCTCAGAATGATCTCCTCATTCCTTCGTGTTCACGTGAATCTAGAAGAGCATGTATATGCTAGCATCAACAGAAAAAGGTATTTTGAACAATGACAGCTTTGGATATAGACTGAATATAATGTGAGCAAGAGAGGGATAGCACAAGTGACAGAGCTTGATGTATGTAATCCCTAGCGGGATTTATTGTGGGAATACAACACAAGCGTACCGAGAGATTCTATAATCTACCTTCTGTGAAGAACACAACCTGTAACTCCAATGGATTCAATCTATAAATGACACTACTCTGCTCTAAACTAATTTGTATGAACAACAATGAACAAGTCTGGAGCAAGAAGATGGAATGGATTCTAAAAAACAAAGGAAAACTAGCATGGATGCAAACATGAAAACAAAATGAGCTCTAAACAAGAAATTGACAAACTAAACAATGGAAATGATAAGTTGAGGGGCCATTTTCTTGAAAATAAGCTAGATACTTATAGATTTCACATTCACCCAAAGGTAATTCCCATTAGAACTCTTTTACCATTAAACAATGAAGAAACACTATTCCAGGGGACATAAAACATTAATACGAGCCAAGGTGGTTGAGAAAAGTTGGTGAAATTTTAAAATTTATGTAAGTCGTGATCAAAGGAGTGTGCTGGAAAATGTGTGAAGGATCGTTGCCCTGAGCAGGGAGGCATTTACATGACTGCCACCCTAGAAAGGCATCGATTTCATCACTAAAGGTCAAAAGGCTTAGAAAAGAAAGGTAGAGAAACAAAACAAAGCATAAGAAACTTGGATAAAGAATTTGGGATGTTAACATATACTTCGTGAGCTTCTCTGGATCCTGAACACCTTGCGAGGTGACCTGTATCATCATTGGGGCATGTGTGACATCATTTTGGCGGTATGGTACCCTACAATTTTGGGTACGTATAGTAACCTTTGTTGAACTACAGATCCGCATTATTCTCGTAACACCATGGGCTCCAAAGTAGTCCTGGGAAATTGTCTGCCTCAGCGAGCGCTAAGACTTTGAAGTTCCTAGTAAACTTAGTTCCCTGAATGGTGATTGCTGCATCCTTTAAGAAAATAATGGGCATTGCCTTTGTTTTGTTTACCATACACAACACATTCATAGATGGTTGTAATGCAGGCCTTCCTATCTGATGCCATGCATCCAATGTGAGAACATTGACCTCCGCACTTGTGTCAATGAGGATATTACTCAACAACCATCCATCCACCATTGTATTTAACGTGATCTCCCTATCATAGTCAAGGTTGTGAGGGGGGAGGTTTACATGCAGGACCTTCCTCTCATGCTCTTCTCTGGTGCGTGGTACCTTCTCCCTCAACCATGCTCCTAGAAAGGGAATAACATTCTCTTTACTTAGCATTTTACATACTTCCCTGACCTCATCCAGGTCATCTCTTCACACCTCAACCTTCCTCCTTTTCTCCTCCCTCTTATACTGCTCCTTTAGACACTAGATTTCTCCTTGTAAAATCTGAATGACATCCATGGTATCTTGATATACCTCCTTTTGATGAGAAGGATCTAGGTACTTTCCATACACCACTTCTTCTCTTGAAACCAAAGTCCTTTTCCTTGGTATTTCCTTTGTGTGCATGGCCTATGCTCTTGTTGTTACTAAAATAGGTTCTAAACCTGCATCACGTGTTACCCATGACATCTATTGTGTGTCTGTATTCTTAATGCTTACCATTACAGTGCCCTTGTCTTTCCATTGTTGTTGATTCATGTGCTCAAATAACTCATGAAACTCCTTATACTTGTGTTTATTCCCGCACCATGAGCAGTGTAATTGGTCTGGGTACTCTTGTTTTTAATGCTCTGTAGACCCACAATTAAAACCGGTTCCACTTGGGAAATCACTTCTTCCTCCGCGGTTACCATGACCATGAAATCCTCTACAAAATCCCCTTCCGTTTGTGCCTCCATCTGCATGCTCCTCATAATGGTGATCATCACCTTTAGAACTATTGGCAATGTTGGTCTAGCACACCCCATGATCAATGGTCTCATGGATTTGATCAATAAGCCTACAATCCTTAGCATCATGGGTTGTAGAGGTGTAGATCTTATAGTAGTAAGACACATTGTTCCGAATTGTGCACTGTAATAAGGGGCATCTACTTGCATCATGGTCCCCATGAAAAATCTCACATTTTACTATCATGGTGTATACTATCCTCCGGGGGCAACCATCCTCTATATTCCCCTCTACTTCACAATATGTACACCATAAACCACTGCGAGTCTCATGAGCTGAATTCATAGAAAACATTTCCAACTGCTTAACCATAACAACGATATGATCCTCCAAAAATAGGATAATACCAGTGTCAACACTCCCAACAGCCTCAGTGCACAGAGTAGCTTCTAACACCTCGCTCGGGTCTATGAAAGTTTTATGAGACATGGCCCTTCTAAAATGTGTGAACAACCCTCCAACAAACCATTGAGCATGATATGAAGGGTGAATGTCATATGATAATTTAAATAAGATATTTTTAAAGCCCGCATCATACTCCCACACACTCTTTGCCATTCCCAGTTGAATCTCCTTCAAGGAATTGATGCTCTTCTATTCAAACTTAGGGATGTGGAATTCTTCCAAGAAGGCATTATTTAAAGTAGTATAATCCACCACTATTTGATGAGGGTCATATTTCCTATACCAGCTATGCGCGTGCCCCTGTAACATTTTTACAAACTAACAAGCCTTTCACTCTAAATTTGTGATCCCCTTTGCATGCCATAGCAGATCACACTTGTGAACATGTTCTGCAGCATCTTCAATACCTCTGTGATCTGGAAAATGTAAATACATCTCAAAGAAAACTTGAGGGGGTAGTTGTGGCCCTTTTCCTCCTCAGCCAGAGCCTTGATTCCATCCAATGTTTCCTCCACTGCTGGATCCACTAGGTCCTATGCCTCCTGAGCCACTAGATCCACAAGAACCACTAAGTCCACCAAGTCCTGTAATGATCGTGCCAAGTGTCCCCAAGGTTCCACTGAACTATACACCGACAATATGTGATAATGCCCCTATACCACTAATGTACCATGCACCACTCCTAGATGCAAGACTGAATTCTTGTGTACTTGCTCCTTATCTAAAGACTCCTCTGAATACTGGGATATGTGTAGCCATAGAAGTGGAAACTAAAAAATGTTATCTCCTGGGCACAGATTTGTCACTCCCACTAATGCCAACTGGGTCAACGATACTCCTTCATTGATCTGGAAAACCAAGCACCAGGGTTTGGTCACTGGGTGGGTTCAGATACATGCCAATGAATCTTCTCTCTCCGTGTGATGAACTCTCATTAGAAGCCAAATGGGTCTCTCTTATGCGCTTGCCAAGATGGGGTATCATAGACTGTTCAGGTTCCACGTCCTCTGCATGAACCTTAACTCCTTCCCGCAATGTCTGCCTCCATAGATCCATCACACTTGTAGCCTTGTGTCATCTAGCAATCTCCCTTTCATGGACTTCACTATACTTGAGCCATATCTCCTCCCTTTCTTTCTCCATTGTAATATCTTCCATCTTCCTCCACCCTAGCTTCCTCGCCCAGCGCTCAAAATGGTTTATCTGGCCATTGGAAATGCCTCTAAACTCAAAGTAATAATCAAGATCTTCATTGCCAGAGGGATAACATGTAGAAATTATCCTTTGGGATCCCACATGAATTCAAACTCAGTAACTTTTGGGCAAGAATATGTATAAATAGTGTACTCTAAAGTGTGGCTAGCCAACACATCCTTCCACCAATAATCCACAACATGAGTCCACATCAGATCTACATCCTGTAGCCTATAGTATTCTTCTTGGGTCCACATGCATGATCTATAATACCAGCTTGATCTTGATGCATATGCTAAGAGCCATTCATACAGTTCTACTGGGAAGAAACAAAAAAATGTTTCATATAAATCATGGTAGAGGTTCTCTTCTACCCACCTACGTGCATCAAACTCAAGTTTAGTGTTGAATATTTGAGAAAATTCATCCTCCATGCTCTTGAACCATGATTCAACACTTTCTAGAGTTAAATGTTCTGTCATTACTCATTATGTAGATCATGATGTATGCCATTTCCCACTACAACTTCAAAAATAGGTCCTAGAAATGGAACCAATATGTAGTTATTTTTACCCCCATCACAAAGGAAAGAAATCCCATGTGCGTCGGCCTATCACCCAGAGGGATATGGGAACTCACATGAGTCATGTAAGGGCGTCGATTCTCTATTTTATGTGAGTTTAATGGGAAACATCATCAATGATCTGAGTGTAAGATATTTTGAAAGGAAATAAGACATACAAGCACCGTAGAGCTCAGAACAACTTCTAGGTCCTTGCAGTTATTCTAGACATAAAGTGCCTAACAGATCAAATAACTTACACCAATACAGAAAGGAAATCATACAAGAGTTCATACTTAGTTCATAAACATAAATGAAAAAAACTATGAAGAAGGAAGTATGTATCATAACCATTAATGCTCATATTAATATCAATTGGTAGCCTTATTACAATCACTAGGCCATTAATACTTCTTAGACTTGTCCAAACAATGATGCCACTTGGTTAACTTGTTTTCCAGCTTCATATGCTCAGCTCCATATACTTCATGATGCCTCATTATTGTAATATGTCATTATTCTCTCTTATCTTTGCCCATTCAGTGGCTATGGGCTGCTATAGGAGCACAACCAGAGTGCTACGGGCTAGGGCATACTACTTAAAAAGCTTATGGAATCTTGTAATTTGTTCATGGAGACATCAGAAACATTAGTTTTAACAAAATACAAGATTCACCAAAGTAAATAATTATATTATATCTTAATGAACATAAAAAACTAAATATATGCAAAATCATAACTTTATTTCATATCAACCATCAAGAGGAGATCAAAGTCTCAAAACTATATGTGTAAGAGGATTAAAAAAGGATTTAGATGGGGCCAAAACATGCCAATATGTGGCCTTATCACACCCCCCAACTTATCTTCTTGCTCGTCCCTAAGAAAGCTGGCTCATCTTAGGGCACAATATTTTCTGTAGTCATAGGGGTCTGGATTACCTACCTGGCCATATCCATAGAAACCTCCCCTTATCCTAAGTTCCTACCATAAGGTTTCTTCTTTTTCTTTATCCAAAGGTTCTATTTCCCTCCAATCTGGAATGGTATACCAAAAGATGGGAGGATGAAACCTCAATCCTATCCATCCTTCATCTTTCATTCTTACCAGTTCTATGTAATCATGAACCCTTTTAAAGGCCTTAAAATTTACAGGTGATTTTGGCTCTTTATTTCTCAATATAGTGGGCAACTCATCCCATCTTGATTTCCAGGATACATAGGTTATTTTACCTTCTTTTTCTAGGAATATAAAATATCAGTTCTGGATAGATATCTACCTTTGCCTAACCCATGTATCCAATATATCCTATGACACAAACTCTGCCCATTCTTTTATAATGTCTTCAGGGTAACCACTTTCTCCCCTTATCGTTAAGGTGGACTGTTTTTCCATTTCTATATACTCATCTGCCTTTTCTTTCCTTCTCATCTCATTTTTTAGGTAGGATGTGAAGGCATCTAGAAGTATGTCACCCAGGTACATGTTAGGATTCCACTTTACATTAGAAGGAACAACAAAGTTATGGATATAAAACTCACTCAGTTGTGCCTAAGTCTCAGGATCATATTATATATATATGTTAAAGAATGTTTTGGGGTCATCCACAGCATAGGGAAGGTTATTATATACTTTCTCATATCTGAAATGCAACCATTTCTTCTACAGATATAGAGCATATGCTCGTGGTGGAGGTCTACATTCTAAAATCCTAGTAGAAAGATCATACATATCTTCTACTTTCATCTTTAGTCCCTCTATTTCTGCTTCCTTTTTTTCCCACCTTCTTCACCAATGTGTCATGTTTCTGTCTTGCTTCAACATGCCCTTTAAATATTTGTACTAGCCTTTGAAAAACATTATAATCTTTAAGAAAAATTTCTTCTAAGAATGTATACAGGTCATCCTTAGGGCCAGCTGAATAGGTATTTTTATAAGTGAGGTCAAAGTGTATTACCTCAGGCTCTATTGCAGGCTATTTTTGTGCTCTATATGGGACCATTTGGAGTAAGGACTCATCCTTTCCTCCCTTGTATTTACCTTCATATTTTGTTTCAGGTTTAGGTTCTTCTGCAGGATCTGTGAACACGAATCCGGAACTCTGATAATATTTCACCGGGAACTCCTCGTGCTATGATTATTTTAGTAATGCACAAATTTTGGTTTGGTGGTAGTAATTTGGAAACACAACAACAAACATAACACAAGAATACCACAGACTATGACAAAAACAAGAATGATGACAAATCTGAAATACAACTGTAAAATATATTATTAACATGGAATTATTACAATCTCACCCATGCATTACTCCAAGTGTTACCAACTCCACTTGATTCCAATAATAGTTATGGGAGAAACTTCACAATTACTCCTCTTGATGACTTCCTTAACACACCTTCACAAAGAATCCTTTATTCATAAAATAATTATTACAACTTTGCTCTGTGATAAATGAGAGGGGACGACCTCTCTATTTATAGGAATTCAGGCTTATCCACCCTATCTCTAAGATAGGATAGGAAATATCTTCCGGCCAATCATATTCCATGCCTAAACTCTTTCCTTTACATGTAGGCTTATCTTCTAAGATAAGATAAACCTTATCATCTCACATGGGTTCCACCTTTTTAGAATTTTCTACAAATAAAATACACAAAATATTTATGACATCACTCCTTGTCCTTATTACAAATATAATATTTCTAATTCCTAATCATGTAGACCCTACTTCTCTACTTA
The DNA here is from genome assembly GCA_019776745.2 of Taxus chinensis. Classification (NCBI taxonomy): domain Eukaryota; kingdom Viridiplantae; phylum Streptophyta; class Pinopsida; order Cupressales; family Taxaceae; genus Taxus; species Taxus chinensis. Next base: position 109,694,050 of record CM034156.1, on the reverse strand, counting down.
CCCCAACTTTGACATTTTAACATTACCGGACCACTTATGACAAATATTTACTTTTTACCACAACATTCCTTTTGTACTTTGACTGTTACCATACTCTACTTTATTGGTGGCACCGTACTGATGGCGTCGTTATCTTCTATTGGATGCCACTACTAATTATACTTAACAACATCTTATTCCTAATACATACATTAATAAAATAGAAATTACGGAGGAAAATTTTAATGTCGACATTTTCCCCCTTCCTAGCTTCTACTCCGTCCTCGGAGTAGACTCTTATGGACATTCTGAAGCTGGTGCCTGGAAAATCTTTAACTTGTCATGGTTGACCCATTTCGTAATGGGAGTACCATCCAATTCCTCCAGTCGATATGTACCATTTTCATGCACAGCTGCTATTTTATAGGGCCCCATCCATTTGGAAGAAATTTTCTCTGCCTTCTTTTTTTGTATCTGGAATCATATAATAGAACCAAGTCATTCACATGAAATGGAGACCAACAGATCTTTTGATCAAAGTATTCCTTCTACTTCATTTTCTTCTTATAGCTTGTATCCTTCACTATTTCCCTCATTTCCTCTAGCAAATGAAGATGCACCAACCTTTCTTTTACTGAATCACTTTCATCCATCCTTTCCTTTTTCATAACTCTCACAGTGGGAATATCAAACTCAATAGGAAGAACTGGATCAATGCCATAAGCCAACTAAAATGGGGAGTATCTTTTTGCTGACTTTGATGTTGCCCTATATGCCCACAATTCTACATGAATCCTTTTATCCCACTTATGTACCTGCAAGGCTGCATCTTTTGCTAGAATTTGACACAACACAAAATTTGTTCATTCCACCTGTCCATTTGTGTTTGGCTTGTATGTTGTTGCCTTCCTGTGCTTAATAGAAAACTTGTTGACTAGGGATTCTACCACCTCATTAATGAAGTGGCTTCCTTGATCTGTTACAATTTCTAATGGACAACCAAATATGGTGACAATGCGTTCATATATGAACCTTGCCACTTCATCCATGGAAATTGTTTTCAATGGCCTAGTTTCAACCCACTTGGTTAAATAATCTGTGGCAACTACAATATACTTATTTTGTTATGGGGTAGTTGGAAGTGGACCTACAATATCTATTCCCCACTTTTCAAAGGGACCAAGTGGAAGAATAGGGCATAATGGAGCTGATGAAGTCTTACGGTTACCATGTGTTTGAAAAATATCACATGTCTTACAATAATTATAACAATCTCTAAAAAGAGTGGGCCAGTGATAACCTACATCCAAGATCCTTCTTACTGTAAGTTGTCTAGAGAAGTGTCCTCCACATGTACCATTGTGGAATTCTTCTATCAGCTCCTTCCCTTGATCACGTCCAACTACCCTCTTGTACTATCCATTAGGTCCTATTCGAAATAATACTCCATGCAGAATAGAATATGGATGACTGGCTTGAGTAATCTTCCTCTTAGTCTTTGCATTGACACCATCAGGAAACTTGAATTCATTCAGATAATTCCAAATATCTATGTATTCACTAGGGATTGTGTCAAGGGATAAAAATGTTGCATCTGGGAAATCATCATCATCACAAGATGAACCTAAACCATCATAGGCTTGAGAGAGTGCATCTGTATTGACATGCTTCTTTCCTGGCCTATCTATAATATCAAATTCAAATTCTTGTAGCAAAATTATCCATCTTGCTATCCTCCCTAATGGGTTAGGCTTATTTACAATATATTTTAGATCCTGATGGTCTATTACAACTATAAATTTCTGCCCTAGCAAGTAATTTCTAAACTTCTTTATAGCAAAAATGATAGCTAGAGCCTCTTTTTCAGTTACAGTATAATTTACCTCAGCACTACTCATTTGTCTGCTCCCAAAGTAAACTGGATGATCATTCCCATTTTCATAGTTTTGGCTCAGAGTACTTCCTAGTGCGACATCTGAGGCATCAATATACACAATGAATGGCTTGCTCCAATTTGGATTCTTTAAAATAGGTGAAGACACCAAAGCTTCCTTCAGTTGTTCAAAAGCTTCATGCGCCTTATTTCTTGGTTCATAAGTAACATCCTTCTTCAAGAACTGGGTTAGTGGCTGTGCAATCTTTGAGAAATTCTTGATGAACCTTCTATAGTAACCCACATGGCCTAAAAATGATCTCAACTTACTTCTATTCATAGGAAATGGTAACTCTTTGATTTTTGAAACTTTATCAGGATCATTACCAATACCATCTCTGGATACAACATGCCCTAACAAAACACCTTTAGAACATCCAAAGACACACTTTGTAGGGTTTAGTGAGGCTTGTGCTTCATCTAACCTTTGAAATGTTGTCTCCATCTGGTGTAGGTGGTCCATCTTGCTCCCATAGATGTAAAAATCATCTAGAAATACTCTGATGAAGTTCCCAATGTAGGGTTCAAACACCCTATTCATCAAGCGTTGGAACGTTGCCAGAGCATTACACAACCCAAAAGGCATAACTCTATAAGAAAATTTTCCCCAAGGAGTGGTGAACGTGGTCTTCAGCTGATCTTTCTCTGCTATATGAACTTGGTTGTATCCGTTATATCCATCAGCAAAACTATAGCACTCCTGGCCAACTACTTCATCCAAGATCTGATCTGAGAATGGAAGAGGGTAATGATCCTTCTTTGTTGCCTTGTTGAGCTTCCTATAATCAACAAAAATGCATATTTTCCCATTCTTTTTTATTGAGATCACAATGGGAGAAACCCATTCTGAATTCTCCATAACAAATATGAATCCTGCATCAAGCAACTTATCTATTTCTTCTTTTACAGTCTTGGAAAAATTAGGATTCATTCTATATGGCATTTGCTTTATGGGCTTAGCACCATCTACCAGCTCAATAGAATGTTCTACCCAACTTACTTGATGGAGTTCCTTGTAATCAAAAGTGAATAGGTGTATGTACCTTCAAAAGAGCTGGAGGTAGGATTCCTTCTCACTCTCCATCACAACATCACCAATCTTTATTTGTTGGAGATGATCAACAATTTCTTCTTCAGATAATCTTATGGGTTCATGAGTCGGTGTGACTGGAAGGATATCCATGACCGAAACATCAACCTCACTTTCTTCATCTTTTTTGTCCACTTCACTGGTACTAGAGTAATCAGAGGATGTCCAATCATCAGTTTCATCACTTGAATCCACAGGTTCTACCTTATGATGCTAAGGGATCACGTTTATCTTCACCCTCTCTCTGCCATGTCCAAGTGTCATGAAGCCTTCATTCTAGTAGTTTCTTGCATGAACTCTCCTTAGCCATGGCCTTCCCAACAACATTGGGTATGCAACAGTACCATTTTTCATCACCTGAAAGTCTACCACACATACAACACCCATAACAGATATTGCCACATTTGAAACAACACCTTCTGGTTTAGTTTTTCCCTTATTTAATGACCTTAACATAAGTGTTGAGGGGCGATCAATTTTTAAACCCAACATATTCATTACAGACTCAGTCATTACATTAACTGCAGCACCTCCATCAACTAAGACATCATGAATTGAAATACCATTACATAATACCTCAGCTTGTGGAGCGTAAGGATCTGGCTTTACCTCCAAAACAGGTACCTCAACCTCCTTACTTCGTCAAGCATTGAGTCCACTTCGTAGCTCCCACCTCTTCTCAGAAGACATAGCCAGAAGTTGACCATATGTAATATTTGTAGGCCTTTTGGACAGATCTTCTAAGATGGAGTATGGTCCTTGCCCCTATGAAATCAGAAAATCCTACACACCCAACTTTCTTCTCCTATGTTTCTTACTAGTTTCTCCTTTCATCTTCTTAGGATCATTTCCATCTTGGTTATCTTTTTCTTTCTTTCTTTTTGTTACAAACACATCTACTTCATTATTTATGCTCCTATCTACTACATCAAAAGAATTCACAGGTACTTTTCCTTTATCATTATCTCTTGTACCAGATGTAGAAGCTCTATTTGGACAATTATACTTATAATGACCCTTTTTATGACAACCATAACATATAACTTCAGAAATATTTCTTTTTGGACCTCTATCTCCTCCCTGAGAACTAAATTCCTTTCCTTGAAGAAGATTAATAGTTAATTGACCCATCTTCTTGAGCAGATCTTCATACTCAGTAGATGTACTAGGGAAAATATTTGTGCTCACCGAGAGTGGTTGTGGATTCTGGACCAAAGGTGTTGGTGTAGGCTCTACCTTAGCAGTAATTTCTTTGGGCTCCTCTTCCATGCTTTCTTCTTGCCTTCTTGCAATCTCCTTTGCTTGTTCAATGGTAGCTGGGTGGTCATACTTCACTTGTTGTCTGATCTCTAGCTTCATCCCAAGAATGAAGTGCTTACAGAGGAGATTATCCATACCATTCATCAACCCATCCGCTAATCCTTCCTTCCGGATCTGGGCATCGAGCTTCCTCCTTAGCTCTAGAACACGAGCATGATAATCTCTTATCTTCTCCTTCTCTCCTTGGGCTAGCTTTGTGATCTTGATCATGAGATCTACATATTTCTGTTGTTCACCAAATTCTTCAAGAAAACTTTCAGTTAATAAATCCCATGAGTTTTTCACATTATCACCTAGTGTTTCAAACCACCTAAGGGCTGAACCATCCAAAAAGGTAGGAAAAAATTCAGTCCATTGTTCCCTTCTTATGAGGCCATTACAAATGCAAGATCATTTAAACTCTTGAATGAAAGAGGAAGCATCTTCATTAGATTGGGCTGAAAAAATAGGAATCTTCCCCATTTTAAAATGTAACCACAGTGAAATACCAACTCACAAGTACAATCAGTAAGACTTATGTGCACAAATAATTGGACTCACTACAATAGAAAGTGACTTTACACCTTTCTACAGTAAAATAGGAATGACCACGGTAATCTTACATTTACTATGGTAAATCTTGACTTACTACGGTAAAAACTGACTTTACTGTGGTAAACACTATTTACGGTAAAAATGAAGTTACTGGGGTAAACACTATTCACGATAAAAATGAAGTTACTATGATAAATACTATTCATGGTAAAAAGTAAAGTTACTATGGTAAATACTATTCATGGTAAAAAGTAAAGTTACTGTGGTAAATACTATGCATGGTAAAAAGTGACTTTACCATGGTAACTACTAGGCACAATAAAACAAGGTTACCCTCCTATTGATTTATGACTAAGTGGGAATATCTCTCCATAAAATCCACCAACGAGGAATGGTCCTAGAAACGGAACCAAAATGTGAACACAAATCCAGCACTGATAATATTTCACCAAGAACTCCTCGTGCTATGGTTATTTTAGTAATGCATAAGCTTTTGGTTTGGTGGTAGTAATTTGGAAACACAACAACAAACATAACACAAGAATACCACAGACTATGACAAAAAAAGGAATGATGACAAATCTGAAATACAACTGTAAAATATATTATTAACATGGAATTATTACAATCTCACCCATGAATTACTCCAAGTGTTACCAACTCCACTTGATTCCAATAATAGTTATGGGAGAAACTTCACAATTACTCCTCTTGATGACTTCCTTAACACACCTTCACAAAGAATCCTTTATTCATAAAATAATTATTACAACTTTTCTCTATGATAAATGAGAGGGGATGGCCTCTCTATTTATAGGAATTCAGGCTTATCCACCCTATCTCTAAGATAGGATAGGAAATCTCTTCCGGCCAATCATATTCCATGCCTAAACTCTTTCCTTTACATGTAGGCTTATCTTCTAAGATAAGATAAACCTTATCATCTCACATGGGTTCCACCTTTTTAGACTTTTCTACAAATAAAATACACAAAATATTTATGACATCACTCCTTGTCCTTATTACAAATATAATATTTCTAATTCCTAATCATGTAGACCCTACTTCTCTACTTACCCCAACTTTGACATTTTAACATTACCAGACCACTTATGAAAAATATTTACTTTTTACCACAACATTCCTTTTGTACTTTGATTGTTACCGTACTCTACTTTATTGGTGTCACTGTACTAATGGCGCTGTTATCTTCTATTGGATGCCACTACTAATTATACTTAACAACATCTTATTCCTAATACATACATTAATAAAACAGAAACTATATAGGAAAATTTTAATGTCGACAGATCTTGTTATTTTTCTTCTTCCGTGGGAGTCTTTTCCAAAGCTTCTGTTGCTCCTATCAGGGCATCTAATCCTCTTGTTCCCTCTAGGTTTCTTATAATGCTTCTCAAAATATGGATTTCCTTCACTACTTGCTCCAAAGTTTGGAATTCAGGTTCTTATTTCCCTTCACTTTTCTCCTCTTCAATTTCTACCTACTGTGGTATCTCAAGAGGTATTTGTTCTTGCTTCTCCTCTTCTTCTGAACTTTCCATCTCTCTTACTATCTCAAAACCTTCTTTTGTGATAAATAATTTTTCCTTCTTCTTCTTTTGAGGTGCTTCTTCACTGATTTCTATGGTCTCTGTTTGTGTTGTTCTTTTCCTCCTTATCCCATGAGATCTTCTTACAGCTTTTATTTTTCTCTTTTGTTCTTTCTTGGGGGTAACTTCCTCTACTACCTTTTCTTTTCCTTTTTCCTTAGGTGTTGAGGTAGTCTCAGTTTCTTTAGGTGCCTCCTCTACTATAGGTGTAGGGGGTTTTTCTTCCTTTTCCTGCTTGTTATGCTCCCTAGTAGGTGATGTTGCCTCTACACCTTTCACCTTCTTGGAGACAGAGCCCCTTGATTTTGTAAATAGAGAGGCATTTGTTTTTTTTCTGAGGGCTTCTTTTCTTACTCCTTACCTCTTCTATGGTTTTATTTTATGAGGAAATGATGTGCCTCCTTCTTCTTCTACCTGTAGCAGTAGAGCTCCTAGTATTTCTTTCTACATGTATGCTAGACTCCTCTTCTCTCTCCTTAGGTGCCCTTATGATATGCTTTCTTTTTTACCTCCTTTCTTATTGTGGCTATTTCTCAGGGGTTTCTTATTTTTCAACTCTTTCTTTAACTTTTTCTTGACTCTTCTCTTCTTCAGGTGCTGCAGGTTGCTCGTTTGGATTCCCTATTACCTGGTTTAAATCAATCCTAGGTTGGATGTTTTGGAGGCCTTGCTTAGTGATTAGCCAGATCAAACAGTGATGAGACAAGGTGTTCTTCACCCCTTTCTAATATTCTTTTTCCATTTTATTTAGGCTATTCATCTAGTGGCTTGGGACATTTATTACTATTCCATGCCTCAAGTGATTTAAGTATTTAAATTTCATTGTATAGAGTAGGGGATACCTTCCTTCACATGTGAAGTATTTGATGATGAATGTAACAATTTCTCTCTAGACCTCAGGTAGGCTCCTTGTCTCAATACCCCCTTTTGTCTGATTATATTGCTCCCCTTGGAATAATTGTTGTCTAATTTGTTGTGCATTGGGTTTCTCCTCCCAATTTTATCCATTTTGAGGGAGTTCTGTCACTTTCCCAATCAAATATTCTGTTACTGGAAATTATATGCCAGCTACCGTGGCTTGCTATCTATCGAATGTTCTTACAAATTACTCTGCTCTCTCATTCGAGTATTCGGTTAGTAGTTGGAAGTAATTTTTCCATCCAGCCTATTCAAATATATCCCAGAAGTGAGGGTCATTTCTCAAGGGTGTGACATCGGTGGGCTCTCTGCGAACAAATGTTCCTCCCATAGCTTCTTCAGACAAGTTTTTTTTCCTCTCTACGTGGAAGTATATATTTTTTCATTTCTCTTCTTTGCTTGATTTTCACCCTTTTTGTTTTTCTTAATCTCATCTCATAGGCAATCTTCAATTTTCCCCTATAATTGAGGCGTGTTTCATCATTCCCTAGGTCCTCGTGCTGTGGCTAATTAAATCTTCTCATAGTGGGATCCAATCTTGCTTCCTCCCCCGGACAGATGTCACTTATCCCGAGTGAAAAAACCATTTCACGCATGCCATTTTTCCTTCAAATTATTGTTGAAGGGACTTATTAATGTCCCCTCATGATGGTTATTGAAGAAAAATTAAATGATTAAGGCATATATTTAATTTTAACATGTCTTTTCAAGAAATAGATACTTACTACTTGTAGATACTAACTTTTTACCTTATTGCCACCTATTTGTCCTTCACGTGACACCTTTTTATGGGAATATGCTTTGTCCAAGGGTTTGGTGTGTAACATTTTTTCCAACGAGTAATTTGATTGCAAGGATCATCTGAAAAATTATTGCTCTTCTGGAATTTGTTTATACAATTTTTATGCTTAGGTAGATCGGACATGAGGTTCCTCTTGGACTCAGTTGGAGGTCTTTGTTTCTATTTGTACATTTGCAACATGTGAAATCCTATAAAATTGATACCTCCTTACATGATGCTTGTGATTTTTAGAAACTTACATTCCTTCTTTTTTTGTATGATGCATGCAAGTTCTGGAGTGGATTTTTGCATCTCTTTTCTTGACTACCCATAGCACTGATTTGCAGCTACACTCTGAAATTGTGCCCATATTGACCATGAGGTTTCCCGTAGCACTGAACGGGTAGCCCGATTTAACAAAGGGGTTTCCCATAGTAAGAAAGGAATGTTTGCAGGAAAGGAAAGAGTACCTGCAGCATGAATTATTCTGTGTGTAATTGTTTTTGATTCAGCTTTTTCCTTTCCTTCTTCTGAATATGCCCGTGGCTATCCAAAAATCTACCCGTAGCACTTTTAGAAAGTGCTCATAGCAACTGTTTGAGGAGCCCACAACAACTTGAAGGTTTTCCGTAGCAATTAGAAGTGGCAAAAGCAATGTGTTAAGAAGGTTTGACTGAGGTGTTTCTCTTTCCATCCTTGAAAAATACACATATTTTTTCTTCTCCTTTCCTTGTTTTTTTTTTTCAGTTTTTTCCCCTGAATGGCCAGCGAGTTGGTTTTCCATTTAGGCCCTTTTTCACAGTTCTGAGCAACCAGCAAGTTGGTTTTCTACCCATAATATGCCAACAACACCCAAAAAGGGTTTTCATTGTTGGTTTTTTTTTCTAATCCTGCTACTGCCTATAGTAGAATGTTTATTATGGCCCTATTAAGGTCCATATACAACATTTCAATCTTCTTCCCATGGGAGGTAGAGATCATCCTCCCTTGCTTCCTCACCAGTCTCCTTTTCCTTTGAACTTGGTGGGTCAATGTGAGGGTTTGTCTGGATGGATTGCTACACTTGCTGTGAAAATTGCTTCTTTGATAAGGGTTTCTTATATACTTTGAGCTTGTGACCGTTAACTAGGAGTTTGAATCTTACTCGATCAATTGTTCGTAGTTGGACTGCACCATTTTAATAGACATGTTCAATCTCGTATGGCTCAAGCCATCTTTTTTGTGATTTTCCTTTGTGGTTTTTGTATTTTAAATCGAATAGTAGGGCCCAATCTCCATGTGTGAACTACCTATGCTTGATGTGTCTGTCATGCCATCATATTCATTGCTGTTATATCAATTTTGTGTTCTGAAGTGCTTGTTGTATGTACTCATCCAAAGCATTGAGATACATCAATCTTTGTTTATGTGCTTCAGAAATATCAAATCCCAGCTCTACTACATTCCTCAGAGTTTTTTGTTCAAATTCTATTAGCAGCATTGGTTTCTTCCCATATACTAGCTCATATGGTGTGAAGCTAGTAGTTGTTTTCCTTGTGATTCTGTATGCCCATACAGCCTCGTGGAGTCTAGAACCCCAATCCTTTCTTGATAGATTGACTATTTTGGTCAGGATATGTTCTAATTCTTTGTTCGTGACTTCAACCTGGCCATTGGACTATGGATGGTATGGTGTGGAATTCTTGTGTCTTATCGTATACTCTTCCACTTGGTCAGGAATGAGATCAGTAGTAAATTGTGGCCCTTGATCTGTAACTATTTCCCTTTATACACTGTATCTTGTGAATATCTCTTCGTATAAGAAGGCTACTACTTTCTCATCTCGAGCATGTGTCAGTGCTTTTACTTCAGCCCATTTGGTGACATAATCTATACATACAAGGATGTACTCTTTGTTGTCTGATTTGGGGTCTATGGGCCCAAAAAATTCCATCCCCCATTTGTCAAAAGGTTCTAGTTGTAGCTAAGGCTGTAATGGCATCTCATCTAACCTTATAGGCCTCCCAATACATTGGCATTTATCACAGTGATCTGTATATTTGTTTACATCCTTATGTAATGTAGGCCAGTAGTATCCTGTAGTTAGGAGTTTGACTGTTGTTATTTTGGCTGCAAAGTGTCCTCCACATGGCTCGTCATGGCATGATTTGAGAATGTCAACTACTTCATCTTCTTATAGACATATTCGTATTATAGAATTAGGTCCAGTATAGAAGAGAAAACTAGAAATCCAAGAGTACTTACTACTTTTCCTTATCAAGGCACGCTTCTCTTTTGAGGAAAATTTATGTGGCAGTTATCTGGAAATGAGGTAGTTTGCTATATCACCAAACCAGGGTGTAGAGATAGTGAGGGAGAAGAGGTGTTCATCAGGAAATGAGTCATCCACTATGCCATCCTCTTGATTTCTTTGTAATCTTGAAAGGAAGTTAGCTATAATGTTGTCCTTCCCTAGTTTATCTAGTATGGTAATGTCAAATTCTTACAACAAGAGAAGCCATCTTACAACTCTTCTAGATACCGATGGTTTATTCATGAGGTACTTGATCACATCATGATCTGTGTGTATGAAATTTTGATAGCCTGTTATGTAATGCTTGAGATTTTTGATTGCATATACAACTGCCAAGAATTCTTTCTCCGTCACCGTGTAGTTCAGCTCTACTACTTGCATATTTTGCTTATAAAGTAAATAGCATAGCTGAGATGGCCTTCTTTCTGTCCTAGTACTACACCTAGGGCAGTATCAGAGGCATTTATATATATGTGAAAAGGAAATTCCCAGTCTAGTCCACATAATATGGGGGTTGTTATGAGTAATTGCTTCAGTAGATTGAATGCTTCATTACAGGCGGGAGTCCATACAAACTCAGCATCTTTGTTTAGCAAGGTGAACAATGGGGATCCCATTTTCCTGAAATTGTTGTAGAAATTTCGATAGTAACCAGCATGACCCAAGAATATGCGTACATATTTTTGTTTTTATGGTACCGACAGGTCCTTGATGATAGCAATCTTGGGTGGGTCCACTATAATCCCCTTTTCAGATACATGGTGTCCTAGCACTATCCCTTCCTCCACGAGCATGAAACATTTCTTATGACTTAGGGATAGATGATTTTCTTGACAATGTATTAATACTTTTTCCAAGTTATCCATAAATACCTCAAATGTGTTTCTGTAGACGGTGAAGTCATCCATATATATCTCTACACAGTCATTTGAGAGATCTGAAAATATGCTAAAGACTACCCGCTAAAATGTGGCAGGTGCATTGCATAATCCAAATGGTAGGACAACATATGCAAATGCTCCCCATGGGCATGTGAACGTGGTCATTTCTTGATCCTCAGGAGCAATGTGGATCTGATTGTATCCACTGAAACCATCTAAGAATGCAAATTATTTCTTCCCTGTAAGTGTATCTAACACTTGATCAATAAATGGTAGTGAGAAATGGTCCTTCCTTATAGCTGCATTCAATTATCTGTATTCTATACATATATGCCACTCACCTCCTTTCTTGGGTACAATGACTAATGGAGAAACCAAATGGATGTTAGAGATTGGATAAATGAATCCTTTATCTAAGAGTTTCTATATTTCAGCCTTGACTATTTCTTTCACTACTGGGTTCATTCTCCTTTGTGGTTGGCATATGAGTTTGCATTACTCTTTGATGTAAATGTGGTGTGTACAATTTTCTGGGCTGATGGCTTGCATTTCTTCATAGTCCCATGCAAAGGCTCCTTTTTTTGCATGTAATATAGCTATCAATTTTATTTCTTCTTCCACACTTAATTTGTTATTTATGCGGAGTGTCTTACTTGGCATTATTTCTATGGATTTTATGGCTTCTGTCATTTTCTCTATGTTGCTGATTTATCGTATGTAGCTGCAGTTGATGGAAGATCCTTTGATCACTTTCAACTGGTTCTTCTTTTGACCATAGATTAGAAAAAATACAATGAATACAAGGAAATTCTTCAGGAGTGGATTGTTCTACCTAATAGTTGTTTTGTAGCATGTTGGAGATGATGGTATCGTCTTCTAGATCTACCAGTTTGCATGCATGATCTATTGTTGAAGTAGGGTCGAGGGATACCTCTTTTTCTTCTTCAATCCAGATAGGCTGGTCCTTTTCTTGTGATACCTATGCCGGTGGGTACAAATCCAATTGCTTGGTGGTGTTCCCATTTGAAATCTACATGATGCCAGATCTACAACTGATTAATACATCTGTAGTGGCCAACCATGACTTTCCCAGGATCAGAGGATATCCTCAAAGTTTTATTTCTGGCTGTAATACAATAAAATCTATAGGGTACTCCCATGAATCTACTGATATGACTAGATATTCTATGATTCCTTTTGGTCATACTGTGGATCTGTCTGCCATTTTTGCAACATTGTAGATGTAGTGACAAATATGTTGCTAGGTCTAATTTATGCATTGTTTCCATTGTTATGACATTGATGGAAGCTCCTAGATCGATCAAGGTATTATGGATTTGTTGTCCATTGATATTTATAGTGACAACTGGACAGCCTGGGTCTACATATTTCTGTGGTAGTCATTCTTCCCAACATGATTTTTGCTAATGGTCCAATGACATGGGACTGTATTCGGATCCTTCTTCTTCCTTCCAGATTTACGAAGGAACAAATCTCTGACTGGCTTGGATTAAATGGGGACATCTTTAATGCCCTGAAATAAAGAGATCTTTACAAAAAAAATCTTCAGCTACTAGAGAATATAAAACTCAGGTTCAACAGGAGTGCGTTGAAGGTTTAGACATTTTGGGAAGGGTGGTGATATTGTTTCTACATTCTCTTTATTGGTTGGTTCAAGATCCTCCTATGGTTGTGGTGTAGAATGTGGAATGGATATTGTGGGGTTTTTCATTATGGGAAAACTTGGAGGTGGTAGAGTTCTTCCTGAATGCAGGTGGACTTCATTTATGTCCACTGTATAAGTGGGGTACTGTGTTATTTCAGCAGTACATGTTGGTTGAGCCAACTTATTGACAGGATTTGGCATAGGTTGAGCAAGTATTTGAGCCAGTTCTTGTTGGTTGTGTGTTTGACATTATTACAGGATGTTGTGGTTGTTGTACGAACCCACCTTGCTGATTTCCCTAAGGTTTCTTGCCCTCTCCATGGTTGTCCGCCATGGGTTTGCAAGATTTTTTGGACCTTGAGTTGGCTGGTTTTTGCCATTGATTGTGTGGGGGATGTCATGGTTGATTTTTTCAGGGTGGAGTAGGATACTTCTGCCATTGATTGGGATTATATGGTTGTTGCATAGGCCAATGTGGGTTCGGAAGGGCTAGGGGCATCCAGGGATTACTCCAGCTAGGCATGTTATTTGCATTTTGATTGAAAAATGATTATTGTGAAAATGGTGAATTTGATCCCATACCTGGATAGTTTTTCCTTGGCTGCCAAGGTTTCCTTTGTGACACATAGAACACTTGGTCTTCATTTCCTCCTATGGCATGTAACGCTACGGAATTTGGTTCTTCAGATGTAATGCTTGCTACCTTCATCTTTATAACTTGACACTTGTAATCAGCTTGCTTCTTCCAACAATTTGGGAAGTAGACCATAAGGGCTTGGTCCATTGCTTGTTGTTTTTGTCTGGTGTGCAGCATATCCAGCTGTATGGCCATGTGGCTAATTATATCCATCTTCATGTCCCATAGTAGATTACTTACATCATCTTTATAGATCCCATTGGCTGATGCTGGTAGCATTTTGTTATTTCAAAGTTTACCCAATGTTGATCTCGAATAATTCTTCCCCAGTTTTTACATCTCCTCGAAAGTTAGCTGAGATGCATCTCCTCCACTCATGAGGTCTAAGGCTTCCAAGTATTCATCTTGTATTCCTTTCAGAAATACTAGCTTAAGCATGTCTGGGCTGAGATTAGTTTGCTTATGCTTCTTCAGAGTGAAGGTGAACCTCTCCGTGTAGTCTTCCAAAGATTCATCCTCTGTCTTGAGTCATGCAAAATATGTCATTTCTTCTAAAGTTTCTTCCTTTTACATATTCCTAATATTTGGTCAGAAAATTTTTCTTCATCTTGTCCCAACTACTAACTGTGTTCCCCCTAGTCCCATGAACCATCTTAGGTTTGCATCCTTCAGGGTGGTTGGAAAGATCTTGAGATTTTTTTCATCCATTTGATAGTCGTAGCTTCAGAATAACACATCATACTTAAATAGGAATGTATCTGGATCCTTATTGAATGTCCCCCTAAAGTGTGGGAGGGTAGAGGGTGGAATATTATTCATAGGAGTATCTTCTATGGTTTTTACAATTAGGAATTCAAAAGTGGAGGCAGCATGTCCTCTACCTTCAACTTCATTTCCTGATGCTCGATCCATGGCATATTTCCTTGTTATATAGATCCTAAGAGATTTCAGAATAATGTCCTTGAATTCTTGATCAACCTCCCCCTTGGTACAATAATGTATAGATACTTGAGGTGTTTTACAGTGGGCAACAGTAGTTGTAACAAAACTTACTGAATTGAGTAGGTATTTTTGTGTTCTTTCTCCTCGTGGAGTATGGGATTCGTTCAAATCCTCCTCTTGTCTTTCTTTCACTAACATAGCCAAGGTCTTCTCTACTTCTTGTTCTTCTTCTTGAATACATTGCAGATCCTCTGCCACTCTTCTTCTTTGTGTGGAAGTATACTCCTTGTCTTGGGAGATAAGTAGCTCTTTTGTTGCAGCAGTTTGTTTTTTCTTTGGCAAAAATCTTCCGAACGAGTCTCGTTCTATATGCATAAATTTTCCAGCTCTCTCTCTTGCTTTTTCCTGTATATTTTCCTTTTTTCCTTTTTCTATTTTTTTTCTTTTTCTTTTCAAATATATGAGGGGGTTAGTTCTTAATGCTATTTTCAGAAATTTAGCAATGCGGTAATGACAAATTTATCCTAGAAAGTAGGAATTCTATCTCCAAGAAAGCTTTTGAAATAATAGGAAGGAAAGTTGATCTCAAAAGTAGGACAACTATTCTAGAAAGCATAAATGGTTATTCTAGAAAGTGGGAAATGAAAGCGTGAATTGACTGAAAGAGGGAAATTGAATCACTTCTATGGTATTGTCTGGAAACCTTCCCCGAAAACGGCGCTAAAATGATGTGGAGAATAATCAACCAATGATATTAGGTCTCATACTCTATTGTTCATTAAATGTCAACCCAGGAGCATAAGATTTTCAAAGGGCCTACAAAATATATGCTACAATACTTTGGAGTGAGGTCTTTGTAGGCTAGAAATTATTCAAAGAGTATAAAGTAATGCTTGTGTAAATTGGAAAGTAACTATGGATGTTGTTGATCTACAGATCTAAAACTCAACACACTATGCACTCATTAGCCTTTAGAAATGAAATGAATAACTGATAATCAATCCACACAACATAAATAGGAAATGGAGGAATATGATCTTCCCTGCAATTCCTTCCGAGGGGGCCCTTCCTTGTGCACAAGTGAGTTCCAATCCTACCCTAGAAACTCATAGAACTACTTAAGAAGATAAATGATTCATCTATTAAGCTGTAGCAATCAAATATTGCTATAGTAAAGAGATTATAACGAGCTTAAGAGCACAAACTCACATTAATATATTCTGTCTTCACACATTCACAATTATGCCTCCCTCATACAGTTATCACTTCCTTCCTTAATCTATTATTTTCTATCTATTACATTTCTATCTGAATATATATATAGACAGATCAATAACTTATTCTATGCTAGGAATATGATCAAAAATAACTCAAAGAGATTATAGTTGTTATGTTTCATATTTTTTGAGTGAAGACAACTAATTCCTGTCTTATTTACATGATAAGAACTGATTACAAAAATACTTAACAAAGTAACCACAACATTACATATGATACGTTAGGATAGATGGTACTTTTTGTCTTATACTGTAGTGTGAGTTGGATAAGTTCTCTTTGGCTATGGGAAGCTGGAGGTGCATACTGCTCTATTGCTGCAGGTAGTTCCAAAACATGCTATGGGCAGGTCTAGAGCTTGTTATAGGTAAGATAAATCACCCAAAGACTTCTCAGACTTGTCCAAACAATTATGCCACTTGGTTAACTCATTTTCCAGCTTCATATGCTTAGTTCCATATACTTCATGATGCCTCATTGTTGTTGGATGTCATGATTCTCTCTTATCATTGCCTAGCCAATGGCTATGGGCTACTATAGGAGCACAACCAAAGTGCTACGGGCTAGGGCCTACTACTTCAAAAGTTTATGGCATCTTGTAATTTGTTCATGGAGACATTAGAAACATCATTTTTCACAAAAGACAAGATTCACCAAAGTAAATAAGTATATTATATCTTAATGAACATACAAAACTAAATATATGCAAAATCATAACTTTATCTCATATCAACCATCAAGAGGAGATCAAAGTCTCAAAACTGTATGTGTAAGAGGCTTCAAAAAGGATTTAGATGGGGCAAAAACATGCCAATATGTGGCCTCATCAGGTACATAAGATCAATGGCCAGCATTCGATCGCCATTATCAAAGAAAATGCAAACCATAACCACAGTCACTGACCATATTAATTACAACGACAAAAAACCTCACCAAGGGCACAGTGAAATAGACGAAGAAGGATTGTGCAAAAAAGATAAAATAGAGCTCAACAAACCCCCAACTTAACCACGATTCAGTCAAATCATCCACGTGTCAACCAATGATGAAACCATAATTAGGGTGTAATTAAGTAATCCACCACTGACAAAAAATGAAAGGTTTGAGCATCATAGCGAAGGGGACCAACCCAATTAGATGAAAACCGTTGCATATTAACCTTTCCAAGGTCTATAACCTTATTCTAACAAAATCAAACACTGAAAAAATCAATCAAGTGATTATTGGAACAAAACTATCCCTTGTGTCATATATTTTTGGGGGGTTAAGATATTATATTCAAATGATTATGCAAAGGGGTCCTTTGACCTATCTTTTACAAAGAAACATTTTCATTCGAATAAAGTAACCCCGCAAAAGTGATTCAAATGAAGATTTATGCAAGAAAAATTACCTTAATTTTGTCAAACATTCTTTATTTCTCCAAAAGGTGGCAAATAAAAGAATGTTACAAGGTGTGCACACATCATAAGTGGTCCTCACAATGGGAGAGTTTACAACTGGTCAAATTATATTTTCTCAGGAGTGTAATTATGTCATGTGACTAGAAGAAGACAAACAGATGTCAACATTAGAGCCTGTAAGTGGTCCCCTTTAGGATGAATGCATGGGTGAATTATTTTTGCAAAGTATTGCAGATAAAGAAAATTATTTTACTCACACACATAGATATTATTTTTGCATGTGCATCCAAGGGGGTAAGTGGATCAAAATTGTAGATGTCACATCAAGCAGTAGAAGACAGAGATTGCATGCATTGGAGAAGACTTACACAAAAAGAAAGGTTTATTATTAGCCAATTATTCACCCAACTTTGTTAAAAGTAGAACAGTCAAGTGTAGTTTTACTGAGTTATATTTTGTAAACAAGGCTATTAATGCCTCATTGTATTAGCATGCTTATTTTTATTCCTTTATTTATTTAGGATAAAGGATAAAAATAGGATGCATGGGTGAGTAAAAATTTTAGTCTATTTTTAAGAAGGGTGGGATGAATAATTTTGCTATATATTGTGTGCATTAGGACAACACAAAGGGGGAATTTTTGGACATAGGAGTGTTGAAGCAGATTTTTCCCATTTTTTCCTTTGAATGAGAATTATATTATGCCTTTTCAGTAATTTGCAGTCTTTTGTATGTGTTATTAATCCTTGTGAATGTCAAATTCCATGGCTAATTTTCCTACCTTGTTGCAAATTTAGCAATTTTTGCATGATATTAGTGTGCATGTGTCTCTTAATAGTGTTGTTGTGAAATTTTCCCTGAATACATCAAGTGTTTGCCTTAATATTGTACTAAAAACTATTGGTTTTTTCATCTAGAATCCATTCTCAGATATTTTTACATGTACTCCGTCAAATACCTCAACAATTTTGGTGTATCACCCTAGTTTTCAATTCATTTAAAATCATCTTTTTACACTCAAAACCCCAAAAAATTAATATAGGATACATCAAGAAGGAACTAGCCTTGATATCAGAGACTCACCTAAACAATAGGTATACCCAAAACCATGAATTATTTCCATTGTGTCTACAAAAGAGAGAGATCCAGAGAAATATTAGAACACCTGCAGTCATCTCTCTATAGGGTGAACTTTCGAGAGATAATAGTTTTTGGCATGCATGGTGGGACAATGAATCGGTTCTGTGAGAAGATTACAACAATTCACAGTAGATTCACAGCAAAAAAAGTTACTTTTAGGGTAATAAGCTCCAAAAATTTATTCTAAAGATTAAATATATATATTTGGCAACTCCATAAGGCTGATTTCATACCACTTTTGTAGCATGTTCCATACCTAAAGTTACTACAAGATCATCGGTAAGAGGAATTCCTTTTGATTTTATTTCTTTACCTTTGAATTATGTAAGAAGAAGAAGATTTGGTAACACCCTGCCTTATAATAGGCCTGGTTTTAACAACCCTCCTCCTCCTAATCCTCCTTCACCACATATCAGTTTCTTTGTTTAGATCCTAGTTTTTCCAATGGCTATTCAACCACCTAGGAATTTTGTGCCCTTTACTAATGGCAAACCATTAGTAATTCCAATCTATCATGATATTCCTGATGCTGCCATGAAAAGTTTACCTACCTTCACTGGTGAAAATTCAGTTACACCCACAGAGCACATTAAAGATGTTGGATCCTCTACGTACCAAAAATTGTAAGGATACTACGCTACTAGAACAATGTCACACGTGCCCCAATGATGATACAGGTCTCCTCACAAGGTGTTCAGGATTCAGGAAAGCTCTCCAAGTGTACATTAACATCTCGCATTCCCCGCTTAGCCTCTATGTGCTTTTTTTATCTTCCCCCCTCTTTTCCTTGTTTTTGGTCTTCAGTCACGAAACCGCCGCCATGGCTGGGCGGCGGTCTCGTGACCACCGCCCAGGTAGGGCGGGGGTCCTATAACTACTACCCTACTCAGGGCAGGGGTCCTTCATGTGTTTTTCCAGAACATTCCTTTTATCACGACTCACATAAAATTTCAACGTTTACCAGCTTTTTTCACCGCCTTTGCTCGTATTTATGATTTTAGTTCCCTGGAATAGTGTTTTTCCATTGTTTATTGTAAAAGAGTTCAATTTGGATTTCACCTTTGGGTAAATGGGAATTCTATAAATAGCTGGTTGGTTTTTAAGCAAATGGCCCCTCAAAAACTGCCTCTCATCCTATCATTTCAATAGTTTAGTCTTTCAGTTATTAGGAATTCATAGTTTTCATTTGTTGCATGCATAGTTAGTGTTGTTTTGTTGTTTAGAAGCCACATAATCTTCTTGTGCTAGTGTTGTTACAATTTCATGCAATCACAATTGAAGTAGAACAGTTTCATTTTCAGTTTAAAGCCATTAGATTTGCAGGTTTTGTTCATCAAAAAGGATAGTTTCAGGTTCTGGATGTTTTGTGTTGTATGATTCACAATAAATCCCGCTAGGAATTACATAAGCCAAGCTCTGTTCTCTTACGCTATCCCTCTCCTACTCGCATTGCATTCAGTCTACATCTAAAGCTGACATTGTTCCAATACCTACTTTTGTTGATTCTAGCATTACACACTTTTCTAGATTCACGTGAGCATGAAGGAACGAGGAGACCACACTGAGGGGACAACGCCACACACAACCGGATTCACCACTGTTCTACAAAATCCAGGTTCAAGCTATCAAAGTTCTAGTTAAAATATATCAAATAGAGTAGTGAATCATTTCATTTCAGTTAATATCACTTTCGATATTACCGGGGAAGCTGTGGGGATTGATAGTTTTTGAGAAACTATGATTCATTCCTCACTTCTGAGGTAAGATCGGGGGTCTTTCAAATAGATTAGATCAGTTATTTGGTTATTTAGAATAGATTCACAACTACACAGGTAGGTAGCTATACTCAGCTACTTTGCTTGTTTTAGATTCTATTATTAGCTTAGTTATCATTTTATAGATATTAAATAATTGCTCTTTCAATTCTATTAAATAGTTGTTATCATAATTATGTCAAAAACATAAAAATAGAGAAGTTATATAATTAGTTTGCTTTGTTTTAGTTAGATTTCCATTATTTCCTTTTGTATGATAATCACGGGACCTAGGGAGCCCAGAGAATACGTATTCAAGCCAATCGTGCCTCAACCTAATCTTGTTACAACGATAACTGATATAGATCAGAATCTTAGAATCCAAGTATTCCGAACAACAACAGACCTACAAGAAATCAGCCCACAGTTAAGAGGATTAAACATAGAAGATGACCAAGCACATAGGTTTTAGTCAAACCTACCAAACTATAGATTAGCCTGGATAAATATCCGCATGACTGTAGAAGGGCTTGAAATAGAGCAAACATTCGGTTGTGATCCTTTGGTCCCACAGCCAGACGCAAGCGACATTCTCATTGACATAGACACTAGCTTAAGAATTCAAGTTGCCAGAATGCCTGTGAGGTACTCTAAGAAGATTGCGCATCTTTTAGCTCTAAACATAGAAGCTGAAAAGGCATACGACTATTGGATATTAGGGATCAGGGATTGATTCTTCACATGACCATAGGAGGCCTGTAACAACCACGAATCTACGGTTATGATCCACAGGTTCCACAACCCAACGGGCCCACATGCCAATCAGATGTTGATGCTGGTCTATGCACATTAGTGTTTAGATCCTCTCTACTTCCACCAACCATTATCGTACTATTATCCTCACTAGACATAACAACTAATCTAGCTAAAGATTTTTGGACTAGACCAGAGAATCGCCCATAGAATCCACACTATATCTGCCTTCCATTTTCATGACCTTGTCAAGAGACATATACGAAGCTCCCACAAGTTATCTTTTGCGTATCCCACAACCTATAGATCGAATCATGCCAGAGCTTGATATTGATTGGAGCCTTCGAGTAGTCATCCTCACCGACTGATATATCACGCCAGTTCAAGTTAGAAGGGCCTTCTTTGCCTTAGATTCATAGATTCCACTAGTGCCCATAAAAGACATAAGATTGCCTAATTATTTTGTCTATACCCCACGTATATTCCATCCCCATCGGTTGTCTTAGCATGACCTCGAGAGGTCGGGTGCGAGGAAGAGTTACTTGTAGATTCCCATGCTTGCTTGTCACTTTTCCATCATACAAAATTGGTGAACCCAACGTGAATGAAACAGTTCTTCCTCTTTTATTTTTCACTTCTTCCATCCACCTTCACTCTTTCCCATTATTCTGTGGGTATTCATATACCCTCCGAATATGTTAGGATTCGATGCATATGGCAGACCTCTCCTTGGTCTTGAAGCATACTACGATCAACTGAATAGACAACCATCACCCTCGCTCTCAGCATGGGGTGAAAACTATTCAACTAACCGGTTGTCAACATAAACTCCACCTCCAAGGACTAGATATAGTTCTTCTTTCCAAATAGAGGATTTGGATCAACTCGCTCAAACGCAACAACCAAAGCCTTCAGGCTCAAACAAAATGACGTTTACAGGAGAATTTGGTTTGTCTCCTCAGGTGTTGCTTAGACCACAAATTAGTAGACAATTAGATCCATATATGGTTTTAGATGATGAACATTTAGCGCATTACACTAGGAGTGAACAACACTCTCAGATTATGTACCCACATATAGGAAGTTTACAAACACAACACGAGGTATCTTTTCAAGAAAACACCTCCATGCCACTACCTATAGGAAGTGCCCTCAGTGAAACTTGGTAGGATAATAACCGATTCATAGAAGGGTATCATACCCCTTTGTAGCCTCAAATGACACAACAAACGCCCGTAAGGAAAAATATTGTGTCTTCACCAATAGAAGTCATTTCAGCCTTAGCTGAAAAGGTTAGAGGGCTAGAACTTGCTCAAGAAAATCAGAATTCACATTTTGGACAAGTAGGAATCCCCAACCCTCCACATCATCCTAGCCAAGTAGACCTCCTCACAGGAATAGGCACGTTGGGCATGCCTCCTCATTATTCACAACAAGCGCCAACTAGAACCGCGTTTGCTAACGCCACTCCGGTGGAAAATATGATACCTCCCGGTCTAGTAAAAAATAATCCATTCCTGGGCAATACTCCTCCATATTTAAACATGTATTCCAAGTCACCACAAGGAGATATGTTCTCTTCTCCAAGCATGTTCGTTCAATCACGGGGATTTCCTTATGCCCCTGTAAATGCATATGCTACACCATATCAACAAACCGTCCCACCTCCACCCCCTCAGTAGGCACCATCAATGGTCGAAACCTATGCGATAGGGACTTATTCAGAATATTTGAAAGAGCCCTTAGACTTCACTATACAAAGTGTCACGCTTCCAAGACCTCTTCCCGATTTACCCAAGTACAAAGGGGAGGGAGACCCGAATGCACATATCAAGGCCTATGCCACAGCCATTCAAGAACTGCTCCCTTGGGATGGGGTTGTTTCTAAGATATTCCCCAAAACTTTAGAGGGCATCACCCTCGATTGGTATTACAGAATACCTGAAGC
Source organism: Taxus chinensis (assembly GCA_019776745.2). Taxonomy (NCBI): domain Eukaryota; kingdom Viridiplantae; phylum Streptophyta; class Pinopsida; order Cupressales; family Taxaceae; genus Taxus; species Taxus chinensis. The sequence goes on along the minus strand of CM034156.1, from coordinate 109,671,193 downwards.
TTCCATCCATTCATTTAAACAACTAGTTTCAGAGTTCATCAAGGCATTTGACATGAACAAACTGTTGAGAATAGGAATCAGGGAATTATTACATATTAAGCAAGAACATAATGAATCTGTTGCTCATTTCATCCAAAGATGGAATACAGTCCTTTATTCTTCGGCAAGTGCTCCAAACATGGATCAGATGGAACTATGCGATTTATTCCTTCATTCTCTCAGTAGAGAGATAAAAGAAGAAGTCTAGAAGCTCCCACTAAGGACTTATGATGAAGTACTTGAGAGTTCCCTCCAAATAGATCAAGCTGCAATTGATAGCGGTCACAAGATGTATGGAACAAATGGGAGGTTAATCATCCCCAACCAAAATACTACGACTTATCCTACTACCACAAAAATCAATCAAGGACCTAAAATCCTTAACAAAAATCATGGCGTAATAACAGATGGAATAACTGACCAAGAAAAAAAGGAAAATGTTGTAAATGCTTCACCACTGGTTAACAGTCAATGAAATAACAATTTTACCCCAACAATCAACGCAGTGGATTTTAATCATCCACAACAATAACAACAACAACAACGGAAGATCCAAACATTGGGTCCAAGTCAAAACTCATATGGATATCAAAACCAAAGACAACAAATGCAAAACTTTAATCCTAATAGTCAACGGTTTAATAAGAGTTTTGGACCACAACACGTGCCAACCCAACAACCTAGGAATTACAATCCCAACTCGTACTGTGGTTTTGACAAAGTTCGAGGCCATGACACTAGGACTTACCACGATTACAATAAGTTCATGCAACGTTTGCCAGAAGAACAAAGAAAACTTTTCATAGATATGTTCTTAGCAGATTCTGCATCACCTGCTCCAAATAGTTTCACAGGAGCAGTCTCCCCTCAAAATGCTCCCCTCAAGATCTTCAATGATCCACTCCCAAATCACAATAAATTAAATCTAAATGGGATGAAAAAGGGTGTAATGATAGGAAACAATGATCATGAAGCCTCGACTTCACTAAATCCACCTGTCGCACCACAATTAGGAAATCAGCTACAACCCACGATAGTCAGTTTAGTGGAGTTAGAGACTGAGCTACACGTGAAATCCATAACAAGGACACAAGAGTATTCCTCTCAGCCAAATCCAAGTTACCCGCTAGAGACAGATAACATTCAAAAAACATTAGTAAAACCCGTAGGTGCCTACGATTTAATTAATGACCTAACAAAGACCTTCTCTCACATCTCCTTTTTGGACTTATTGAAGAACTCTCCTACCCATAGGGCTTCTCTTTTAGAAGCACTAGGTTTAGGTCATTTAATTAACATTACTCCACCTCCCGAAACAAAAGTAAACCATATATACTTTGATATTCACCCTCCAGGGAAATTAGATAGGGATACCGAGTTTATATTCGACATAAATAGAATGCCAATAGATGTTGAGATTGCACATAGAGGTGATCCAGCCTTACACTAACAAGTGTGGGTTTATAACAATTAAGTTAAACATGCAATGGTTGACGATGGGGCAGCAGTTAACATAGTCCCCTTCTCTTTCCTTCAAAAGTTAGGGTATGGAGAAACAAATTGTTCCACGACTCGGAATACACTAAGAGGCTATGATAGCCTTAAAGCCACTTCGATTGGGACTATAATACTACTAGTCACCTTAGGACCCAAAATAATCCTCATTGATTTTTATATTATAGATCGGGAAACCAACTATAATATGATCCTCAGCTAACCATAGATACATCGTATGAAGGCAATCCCTTCTATGTTATTTCAAGAAATAAGATTCTCGAACTTAGGAAAGATATTCGTAGCAAAAGGTGATCCGAAACCATTCGATATACACCTAAAAAATATAAAGAAAATGCCAGGCATTCACTTTGATTTTGAACTCCCAACAAACCAACTTAACAAGCCAATCGACTCAAAACCAGAAGAAAAGTTGGTACCTACAACAGAGTTAGAAGTTATGAACCCAATCAAGAATATCCTAGCCCTCAAGGATGAGGCTAACATTGTAGAAACAGTATCATTAGGAACTACTACAAAAAATTTTTAATTACTAGAGCAAGATTTTCCAATCTTCCTACCGTTCGACTCTATAGGTATGGGATGTACCCTAGGATTTGGTTCTCTTCCAGCAGAGGACCTCTGCGTGGTAGAAGTAACTGAAGTAGAAGAAATAGACGTAGCAAATGTCCCAACATCCATCTTCCCAAGTAATATTGGACTCTCCATTTAAAGGAGCTAGATGTCATTATGGGGCTAGGACAGGTGTGATTTTTACTTCACTCGAGGGAAAGATCCTACCATTCACCTTTAAATTAAATTTCAAATGTACAAACAATGGTGCTGAGTACAAAGCCCTCCTCCTTGGTCTCATCATAGCTAAAAGGATTGGTGTTAATGACATCAAAGTATTAGGAGACTCACAATTAGTAGAAAACCAAGTCTCTAAGGTGTATGAGACTAGAGTTGAACACTTACAGCTCTACAAAACAGCAGTATTAGATTTGAGAAAAGGATTTAACTTCATATCCATTGAGGCAATCCCATGAGAACAAAACCTTTTCGCAGATTCGATAGTGACCTCAGCTTCACGTTTTACTCCAAACAGTGAGTTGGAAGACACCCTTTTCATGGTATCCCTTCGTACTAAACTGTTAGTAAAGAAAATGTCAAAGCCTCTTTTAACAAACATAGCTGAGAATACATCTACTATCTTAGGTCAAGTTGACAATGATAGAGCCACTCTTGATTACCTAAATGCCTATGCAGAGTTACATCTCACCCATCACATGGTAGATTTGTCCTTAATCCCACATTCGTCTTCTTACTTTGGAAATCCCATGATAGAGCTTCCCCCACAAAAGGAGATTGACATATACGCGGTAGAGAATGGAGAAGATCTAGAACTACCTCTAGCCCCACTTGAGTTTGAAGAAGGTAATGCTTCTTTAATCGAAGAAATGATTGATATTAACATCGGAACGGAGGAAGAACCAAAGATCTTAAAACTAGGATCTTTGCTAACTCCATAAGAGATAGAAATACACACTCGAATCCTCAAAGAACATCAAAAGGATTTTACATTTACTTATAAATAAATGATGGGAATTACACCACACATCGCGGTACATAACCTCATCACCAAATCAGATGCAAAGCCAATTAAACAAAAATTGAGACCAATGAAACCCAAGGTAGCTCTCATGGTGAAGGAAGAAGTAATGAAACTTCTCCAAGTAGGGTTCATCAAACCAGTTGATTACTCTCAATGGGTATCTAATATCATCCCCGTTCTCAAAAAGAATGGGAAGATACGCATCTGCATAGACTATTGAGACATTAACAAAGTGTGCTCCAAGGATGACTTCCCGTTAGCATCCATTGACATCATTGTAGAAGCAATATCTGGATTTGAGCTTTTCTCTCTCATGGATGGATTCTCAGGATACAATCAAATCAGAATATCTAAACAAGACCAAGCCAAAACCACATTTATAAGACCTTGGGGAACTTATTGCTACGTTGTTATGTCATTCAGTCTCAAAAACGCTGGCACTACATACCAACGGGTAATGACATACATATTTCACGATCTTATTCATAAAATCATGGAATCCTACATAGACGACTTATTGGCCAAGGCCAAGAAGCGCTGTGATCACCCGAAAGTGCTCCGCATCATTCTTTCACATTTGATCAAATACGGAGTCACCCTAAACCCAGAAAAATGATTATTTGGTGTAACAAGAGGGAAACTCCTAGGTTACATTATATCATCATGAGGGATCGATGTGGACCTAGCCAAAATTTGGGCTGTTCTTGAAATGATCCCACCATCAAATGATTCTAGCATTAGATCGTTTCTCAAAAAGCTCGGTACAATCCAAAGATTCATCCCAGACTTGAGTTTTTCTATTCATCCAATCAACAATTTGTTGAAAAAGGATTGCTGCATTATTTGGACAAAGGAATGCCATGAGGCCTTCGAAGCAGTTAAACGCTTCTTACTGTCTCCTCCCACTCAATGCCACTAGACTAGATCATCCTTTGATCTTATATTCATGAGCTACAGATATCTCACTATTCTGTATGTTGGCTCAAAACGACGACAATAAACGAGAACGTGTGATCTATTTTATGAGACATGTTATACGCAAGCATAACGAGAATTCCTTTCCATAGTCTTTGCAACCAAATGCCTAAGACATTACATGTTAAACCAAGAAACAAGGGTCATTATAAAAATAGCCCATTTATAAACTTTCCTCACGCAAGGGTCCTTGTCTAAAAAGGTTGGACACTTTATAACCTTAATGAGTCAATTCAAATTAACTTTTGTAAACCAGAAGTCTGTTAAAGGGAAAATCATCACAGATTGGTTGGCTAACAACCCATTAGATGAAGGTGATCTAGTAGATCTAGATTTTCCTGATGAATGCATATATTACATCGAAACCAAACCTCCCATCTCTGAATGTCCTTGGTATACTTATATTAACAATTTTATCATGGACCATACATATACAAGGGGTGCTACACTGTAACAAAGAAGGTGGTTACGCATTATCATAGCTAAATACATTATTATAGAACAAGTGCTCTATCGTAAGGCTTTCGATGGAATGCTCCTAAGGTGTGTTGACATAAAAGAAGCCAACACATCGGTGGAATATGTGGAGGCCACTTCGGTGGTCATGCCACCACTCACAAAATAAATCAAATGGGCTATTTTTGGCTCACTCTCTAACACGACGCAGTAGAGTTTGTATGCAGATGCCATAAATGCCAAGAATTTTCCCACGAGATTCACATGCCGGCACAAGCTCTACAACCAATCGCGACTCCATGGCCCTTTTCTACATGGGGCCTATATTTGATAGGGAAATTCTCTCCCTTAACAACAGATGGCCATAACTTCATAGTCACGGCCACCAAATATTTTACCAAATGGGTAGAGGCTATGCCTCTTACCACTGTACTAGGTGTCGTGATCGCCAAGTTCATTTTGAACCAGATCATTTGTAGGTACGGTGTCCCATAAATCATTATCTCAGATAATGGCACTTCCTTTAAGAATGACGAGGTCCATGAGCTATGCAGTAAATTTAAAATAAACCATCATACAGCCTCCATGTATTACCCTCAAGCTAACAAGCACGCTGAAGCAACAAACAAGACGTTGAAAGTTATTCCCCTCAAAACGGTAAAAGAAAACAAACAAGATTGGAATTTAAAGTTATATATAGCCTTGTGGGCCCACCGAACCTCAATAAGAACACCAACAGGAGAAAATCCTTTCTCAGTGGTATTCAGAGCAGAAGTAGTTCTCCCACTTGAGGTTGAAATACCTAGTCTCTGCATCTCACTACAAGGGATTCTGGATGAAGAAGCTTATAGAGAAGCATGCCTCTCCAAACTAGAAAGCCTAGATGAGGCCAGGTTAAATGTTAAACAATGACATAGAGTCTATGCTGACCGGATGTGCCTGTAGTATAACAACAAGGTCTATGAATGAGAAATATATGAAGGAGATCTAGTTCTAAGACTAGACAGCCAGATCGATAAGAAGACCAGTGAAGGAAGGAAATTCTAGCCCAAATGGTTGGGCCCATACCGTTTCATGAAAGACTATCGAAATGGTGTGTATCTCTTATGTACACTCAAAGGTGAGGAATTCAATGAAACAGTCAATTCCTTGCATCTTAAATGATTCTACACATAAGAAACCAGCACTATTTGTATAATTATATCTACATTGCATCTTCATGTAGTTAGGTTCATTTTGTCCACTCATTTCGTAAAATTTTGTGATCAAGGAACTTATTCACAAGCAATGCATTACAAAATTCTATTGGTATTGGTTGAAGCATTTGAATCATACTTCTTCATTTATCATAACATCATCACCTATTTCAGAATCATTTCATCAATTAAAGCTAGATACGACAAAGTCTTAACGGTAGCCAGCCAAGGCCTGCAGGCTTGTTCTCACTTTTGGTCTCTTCCTAGGGTAGGTTTGTTTCCTATGGTCTATTCTAGAAGCTTCATGGTGTCACATCTATCCCGTATATAGATCTCTTTGGAAATAAGAACATACTAAAAAATTTCTCAAATAAATAAGTCAAATGTAGATCAAATAGAAAATTTTATTTTTACACATTTCCTTGCCCTACCAACCTTCGGTGATGAGCTTGCGTCTCTTACTAGTGATGTAGGGTTGGGAAAGGATGGGAATTCCCTTACTCGCATGTGCCTTGTCCATGGTGATAAGCCCATGCTTCCTACTAGAAACATGGGGCAAGGTGCAGGGGGTTCTCTTGATAACAAACGTTGAAGGTCATAAGCAAATAGTTCAAATAAACCTTTGAAATCTTGAGTCAAAAACAAATGAATCAGATGTCCAAAAATTCCAAGAGATTTCAAAACCCTGAAAACCATATTTTGTCAACCATATGGCCATCTACGGATCTAAGTCTGGATAAACTGCAAAGCAAGTTGCATTCTAAACTATGGAGTTACTTGAGTAGAATAGGTTTGTAGCATCTTAATTTGGTTCCATCAAATCTTTGTCTATCTTTCATCACTACCATTCAACAAAATTCATAGCTTGTGCCCTTTCAAGCTCTCGGTGGTGATCCCTCGCATCTTACTAGTTGCGTGGAGTTAGGAGTGGGGCAAGTACATCTTCTCATCATACCATTTTATCATTACATGTTGTCAAAACAATATGAAGTACCATAAAAATTGCTTATAGAAGCTAAAGTTCAAAATCACATTGTGCCTGCATTATCATATATCAACATTACGAAATACAAAAAGAAAGAAAGAAAGCATTTATATCATTTGTTCTTCATTGTATACATTCTGAAAAGCATATAAAAACAACATTATAATATACATGTGGAAACGAATCACAAAATCCTAGACACCAAGATTATAATCCAAAAAGAAGTATATATATAATCAAGTTTTATGTACAATGCCATCATGCACTAGGCATGGTAAAAATGCTCAATGATCCCAAGAAATACAAAATGAATCGTATAAACAGTCTAAAAGTCACTACAAAAAGAGCCAAGTGGCCTCTCAACCCCTATGAGATCCCTCTGAAGGTGCACGACCACGTCTAGGACTCTGGCTACATCGGTGCTTTGAATGCACTGAGGGCTCACAGTCCCGAGGAGCAGCTGCAACCTTGGTATGAGAGTAACTCCTCATCAGGCACTCTGCTATCCTATACCCATCCAACTCGGTACAGAGGGTAGTCACTATCTTGGCCACATGTCAGACAGGGGCAAAGACATCGTTGTGCTTACAAGCTGCTGAAGGCTCCCCTGCATCCATGGATAGCTCATCGTGAGTCTTCTCCATGGGGATCATCAGGGTATCAGTACATACTCGGTGAATTAGGTCTCACCACTCATCAGCAGTCTCTGTAAGCAAAGGATAAAATTAAATTAAGAAATAATCAAAAGATAAAAATAAGAATGAGCAAAAAGAGAGATAGCAACTAAGACAAATCCTAGCTAAAAACAAATATTAAGAGAAGGGTGATAACTCACTCAGATCTCTGGGCCTCCAAGAGGGATCCCTAGGGTCAGCACCTGCCATAGATGCCACTGCTGACTGATGTCATCCTCCTGTGCCTGAGGAAACATAACGTCCTACTACGGACTCATCCTCTCTGCCTAAGTCCTAAGAGGGCAACTCCTCTGAAACTAGGGTCACCCTCTCTGCGCTCTGCTATGCCCTCTCAGCCTATAAGATCTCCTGAGTGTCATGCCACTCGGGATCACTATCCTCCTCTTCACTCGGCTCACTAACCTCCATATCCTCAGTCTCCTCCTCCGTCTCTCCCCCTGTGAACTCCTCACACTCAGATTCTATATCAATGGGGTCCTTGCTGTTATGGGCAAGGCTAGCAGTGATCTAAAGTAAAGGTTCCTGAGGAGCATCGGCTCTCCCTCAAGCACGTACCATGCTCTTGGCTACAATAGGAATGCCATGAGTAACAACAGTCTAACCCCGGCCTCTAGGACCTCCCCTAGCCTCCTGAACTGATCTGAACACTGGCACCACTGGGGGAAGCATACCGACGTAAGCAAGGCCAAACTGCTAAGACACTCAGTCAAAGGGGTGTGTCTCCACCTTCCCCGTCCTGTCCACAAGATGCCCTGTAGTAGAGAAGGAAATCAAAGTGAGGGTCTCCTCGCCCCACAACCCTGTCATGGCTTGATAAGGTGGGGCCTCCATATCATCAGTAGTCAGGGAAACAACTGGCTGGTGGGGTGCTCTAAGTCGACATATCTGTCCATCTAGTTTCCCTCACAGCTCCAGGATCTGCCACCTCTACACCTCTCCCATAAGGGATGATATGCTCATAGAACCAGCTCATAACCAGGGTCAAATGACTCAAAGACTATCCCTGTAATCGAACCACCCAGTACAAATCATGATAGGTGGTCCCAAGTATATCAGCTCCCCAGGCATAAATCCGGGCATATGCCTCAATCTGTGCAATAATAGGGGACCAGCAGTAGAGTAATTTGTCCCCTCCCTTATCTCCGATCAATCCTGAGGCAAGGATCCTCATAATGTCCTGACGAATCAAGGGGATAGGCAAGTTAGGAATCGAACGGACCCTCACCCCCTTCTTTGAACCGGTGGAGATAACTGCGTCTCCCATGTATGTAGCCCATTGAGCTATCTGACCCCGCGACCCCGCTATCTCAAGTGTGAGTCATCTCCTAATGATTGGGACTCCCAAGATGTGGTAGACATCCTCCATGGTGATAGTCCACCCACCCCTGACTCCTAGAAATCGAAAAGTGTTTCGATCAACATCCCAATATGAAAATAGGTCACAAAGTATGTGACTAGAAGGTGTGACATGAGGAACCCGTGATATACGTAGTATGCTAGCCCTCTAAAGAGTATCCTGCTCTACCTGAGAAAGTGGATCCAGCACTACTAGAAGCTAATCACACTCTCTCTCCCAGCTCCATCTGATATATTCCTCCTCCTGCATACACCCAAACATGCAAAACGGAGTAAGTTAGTATTCAAATTACATAGGAAAAATCATTAAAACATATGAGAATACTAAAAATGTAAAATTGGGCTAAAAACACTACTATTTTGGTGTTCTGTAAAGGACCGCCGCCCTGAGCAGGTCGGCGGTTCTATAACCGCCACCTTAAAGGGTGGTGGTCCTATAACCGCCACCCTACTTAGGGCAGCGGTCGTGTCCCGCATTTCCAAACGAGTCACGTGCTCTAAAAACACTTAAAAAAACAAAAAAATGATTTTTTTGACTAAAACAAAGCCTGCCCATTAGGCGCCCCCCCTAAGTGACCGTATTCACACTGACATTTTCAAAAATAATCCCCCATGACAAAAATTTCATCATTTTAAAATTTTGGGGGTAAAAACGTTAAATCAAGAAGAACTAACCTGTGATCTCGTGAGTCGATGTTCCACTCATGGAGGCATGATCGCTATCTCGTCATGAACTTTTTGACTATACTCTCGTCAAAAACCGTCACCATGGGTCCCAGAACTCAAAATCAATCAAATCGACATGCGCAAATGAATAGGAAAATGGGCCCATTTATATATATATATATATATATAGCATCTTGACTCTTTTTGAATGCCCCTTTTCGAAGGTTTAGAGCACTGACGGAGGTAAGTTCTTATCCCCGCGTGAATGGTAAGTCCTCATTTCATACTATTTTAGTATTTATTTTTCGATTTGTTTTTATATTTGCACTTGAGTCCTCTTTTCATTTTACAGGTAGTGGGAATTTTGGATGACATCATTTCAACACACATATGTGTCAGGTATAATCTCTAACTTCCCATTTCAGGACCGCCATACTCAGACCCACCATTTTATGCCTCTTCATGGCTAAAATGCTTCTCTGAGGGGGAAATATGTACGTACCCAAAATTGTAAGAGTACTATGCTGCCAGAACAATGTCACACATGCCCCAATGATGATACAGGTCTCCTCACAAGGTGTTCGAGATTCGGGAAAGCTCTCCAAGTGTACATTAACATCCCGCATTCCCCGCTTATCCTCTATGTGCTTTGTTTTGATCTTCCCACCTCTTTTTCTTGATTTTTGGTCTTCAGTGATGAAACTTCTGCCCTGACTAGGTAGCGGTCTCGTGAACGCCGCCCAGGCAGGGCGGTAGTCCTATAACCGCCACCCTGCTCAGGGCGGCGGTCCTTCACGCATTTTTCCAGAATGTTCCTTTTATCCCGACTCGCGTAAAATTTCAACGTTTACCATATTTTTCACTGCCTTTGCTCATGTTTATGATTTTGGTTCCCTAGAATAGTGTTTTTCCATTGTTTATTGTAAAAGAGTTCAATTTGGATTTCACCTTTGGGTAAATGGGAATTCTATAAATAACTGGTTGGTTTTCAAGCAAATGGCCCTTCAAAAATTTCCTCTCATCCTCTCATTTCAATAGTTTAGTCTCTCAATTCTTAGGAATTCATATTTTTCATTTGTTGCATGCATAGTTAGTGTTGTTTTGCTGTTTAGAAGCCATATAATCTTCTTGTGCTGGTGTTGTTACTGTTTCATGCAATAAAAATTAAAGTAGGATAGTTTCATTTTCAGTCTGAAGCCATTAGAGTTGCAGGTTTTATTCGCCAAAAAGGATAGTTTTAGGTTCTGGATGTTTTGTGTTGTATGACTCACAATAAATCCCGCTAGGAATTGCATAAGCCAAGCTCTATTCTCTTGCGCTATCCCTCTCCTACTCGCATTATATTCAGTCTACATCCAAAGCTGTCATTGTTCCAATACCTACTTTTGTTGATGCTAACATTACACGCTTTTCTAGATTCACGTGAGCACGAAGGAACGAGGAGACCACACTGAGGGGATGAGACCACACTGAGGGGTCAAGACCACACACAACCAGACTCGCCACTGTTATGAAAAATCCAGGTTCAAGCTATCAAATTTCTAATTAAAATATATCAAATAGAGTAGTGAATCATTTCATTTCAGTTCATCTCACTTTCGATATTACCGGGGAAGCTATGGGGATTGATAGTTTTTGAGAAACTATGATTCATTCCTCACTTCTGAGGTAAGATCGGGGGTCTTTCAAGTAGATTAGATTAGTTATTTGGTTATTTAGAATAGATTCACAACTACACAGGCAGGTAGCTATACTCGGCTACTTTGCTTGTTTTAGATTCTGTTATTAGCTTAGTTGTCATTTTATAGATATTAAATAATTGCTCTTTCAATTCTATTAAATAGTTGTTATCATAATTCTGTCAAAAACACAAAAATAGAGAAGTTATATATGCTATAGATATACTTTGCATAATTAGTTTGCTTTGTTTTAGTTAGATTTACATTATTTCCTTTTGTATGAAAATCACGGGACCTAGGGAGCCTAGATAATACGTATTCAAGCCAATCATGCCTCAACCCAATCTTGTTACAATGATAACTGATATAGATCAGAATCTTAGAATCCAAGTCTTCCGAACAACAACAAACCTATAAGAAATCAGCCCACAATTAAGAGGATTAAACATAGAAGATGACCAACCACATATGTTTTGGTCAAACCAGCCAAACTATAGATTAGCCTAGATAAATATCTACATGACTGTAGAAGGCATTGAAAGAGAGAAAATGTTCAGTTGTGATCCTTTGTTTCCACAGCCAGACGCAGGAGACATTCTCATTGAAATAGACATTAGCTTAAGAATTCAAGTTGCTAGAACGCCTGTAAGGTACTTTGAGAAGATTGCGCAACTTTTAGCTCTAAACATAGAAGCTGAAAAGGCATACGACTATTGAATATTAGGGGTCAGGGATTGATTCTTCACATGACCATAGGAGGCCCGTAACAACCACAAATCTACGGTTGTGATCCACAGGTCCCATAACCCAACGGGCCCACAGGCCAATCAAACGTTGATGCTAGTCTACGCATATTAGTGTTTAGATCCTCTCCACTTCCATCAACCATTATCACACAATTATCCTCACTAGACATAACAACTAATCTAGCTAAAGATTTTTGGACTAGACCAGAGAATTGCCCATAGAATCCACCCTATATCTGCCTTCCATTTTCATGACCTTGTCGGGAGACATATATGAAGCACCCATAGGTTATCTTCCACATATCCCACAACCTATAGATTGAATCATGCCAGAGCTCAATATTTATTAGAGCCTTCGAGCAGTCATCCTCATCGACTAATCTATCACGCTAGTTCAAGTTAGAAGGGATTTCTTTGCCTTAGATTCACAGATTCCACTAGTGCGTGTCGAAGACATAAGATTGCATAATTATTTTGTCTATACCCCACGTATATTCTATCCCCACTTGCTGTCTTGGCACGACCTCGGGAGGTCAGGTGCGAGGAAGAGTTACTTGTATATTCCCATGCTCACTTGTCACTTTTCCATCGTATAGATCCCTATGTGCAATCAATAAAATTACTCATGAAGATGTAGCTTTATGATTTTTAGTTGTATCCTTTAAAGGGAAAGCCTTGCAATGGTATAGCAACTTAGAGATTGGAAGCATAAGAACTTGGGATGATTTAGGTGGTAAATTGATAAAACTATTTCAAGATAATTCAGATCATTTATCTCTCATAGAATAACTGTCTACAATTAAAAGAACCCCTCATGAATTTATGGTTAGTTTTGATATTCATTTTTCTAGAACTTGGGAAAGAATTCGAGAAAGTGTCAAGCCTCAAGTTGACCATGCTTTTATTTATTATTTTAGAGCCGTAAATAATTATATTTCAACTATGATTTAGTATATGGGAGGAGTAACTCTCCCAGCATCTTATAATATTGTTATCCAAGCTGAAAATAGTCTTATTCAAGCTGGGAAATTAGCACCAAGGACTTCAATACCTTTTCTAGCATATTTGGCACCTATCCCACAACCTATCACCATTATAAAACCTGATATTTTAACCTCATCAGATGATGTGTTTAAAGCTTTGTAGACTATGGGAAACAAGCTAACTTCGAGTGAAAATATACTTGCATTACCTAGTAGGACTTATCAGGCTCCTTATCAGCAAAACCAACAAAATAGGCAACCTTATCAGCAGAATAATAATTATAGACAACCACATCAACAAAGGTAGTTTGACCCAAAGGCTCTTAGGTCATCTAACACTTTAGTCCTAGTTAATATGGCTATATAATAATGGTGTCAACCTTGTAATCAACCTCATTTAACTACAAGTTGCCTAAATGTATTCCTAAATATAAGCCTTATTGCACAACCTCAACCTGAGACATTGTTTATGCCTCAAATGGAGGTTGGGTAGCAAGAAACTCATGTTCAGAAAGCACATGAATAGAACTTGGTCAGTTTTAGTGAAGATGATTTTATTATAGTAACGACTAGAACTCAAGAAAAGGCTCAGGAGAGAGGAAAACAACAAAATGGGCCTATTTTTTCCATAGTCACAGATAAAACAGTAACTGCAGGTCAAAAACAGCTAATAGTCCTTTTGTTCCTTAGAAAACAACAAGTGTCCCAATTCAAAAGGACAAACCAAAGTCATTACAACCTGATCCAAGAAGGATTTTCATACCTCAGATCTTAAAGGTTACAGAAGCAAAGTCAGTCTTTGCTAGAGCCTATGCTAAAACCTTGGAATTTGTTTCTAAAACTGTTGCATATTTTAACATTGTTGATGTAATGAAAAATCATAATGTTAATATCTCAATGTGGGATGCTCTAAGTATTCCAAGACAACAAGAGTTTCTTTCTCATGAACTTGCTAAGGTGCATATTTCTTCAAAAACAACATAAAAGGAAGTTCAAAAAATAGACATGGTCCTTAGAACAATGGAACTGGACCACATTAAAGAAATTAAATGGATGGTTCAAAAGGTCTTAAACTCTCATGATATCAAGAAACCAACACCATTTTATTTGTCTCTAATTATTGGAGAGCATCTTGTTCATAACTGCATGGTTGACAGGGGTGCAAGTAGCATAGTTATGCCAAAAGAAATTGTAGAAAAGTTGGGTTTGTAGTATGAACATATAGAGTGGAGGATGCTATAAATTGATGGGACTACAACTAACACATTTGGTGTCATCATAACTATGGAGGTAACATTACATGCTTGCCTAAAAATTTCCATTTTGTAAGATGTTACTCTTTTATATTTACCTCCTTTGCTTTATGCTTATCGAGAGATTTCACAGCAAAAATAGGAGGTTATCTCTCTTCAGATTGGTCCTTTTTATTCTTTACTACACGTTATGGGACCAAATTTACTATCAATTCTGAACCGCTGGCCAAATTTCATATCAAGCCTCATGCTTGTAATGCATTAGCTAATTATGCAGCCATAGACTAGTCTGATTTCGATAATACAACTCATGTTTCAGCACTAGATGGTGTTTCTAATTTGTTCATGGATGAAAAGACACATGAAGAACATGCTCATGATCCTTTCAAAGAAGTGGAAGAACATATTTTTTGTGTGTATTGCTTGCATGAGGAAAACACACCAATTCATTTGCTTTCCAAAATAGAAAATGCAATAGAAGGGATTTGGAAGCTTCATTTTGATGGAGCTAAAAACAAAAAATGACAAGGAACATGTTTGATTCTCACTTGCCCCACAAATGAAAGGTGTTTCTCAGCCTTGAGTCTCCAATTTTCATGTACTTATAATGTAGCTAAAGACAAAGTGTTAATTCATGGCTTACTTTGGTCCAGAAAGAGAGGTATTAGCATGGTACAAATTTTTGGTGATTCTGAGTTGGTTATCAATCATGTAATAAACTTCAATGTTTGTAAGAATCCATTAATGAATTCTTACAAACATAGAGTTTCAAATTTAATGGAATATTTTGATGTTATTAATATCCAGGCCATTCCAAGAACAGAAAAAAAACATGCGGATAGACTTACACCAATTGGTGTTAGTTTTAAAGTGTTGGAATAGATCAAACATAGAAAGATTTAACCTCACATAAAGTTGATTCTCAGGCCTTCTATAACTGATAATGATTTTAATTGGCAAGTTTTTGAAAATGATGAACATATTTGCAAGTTTTTACAGCAAGAAGCTGAATTTTCTACAATAAATCAAGAGAAATTGTAGCACTTATATGGTGACCAGATTGTTCAATTGAATATGAACAAAATTCCTCAAGGGTTGGTCACATTGGAATACATCTTCAACACTGATGATCAGTTAAGGAAAGACAAAAAAAATATGTCAACACATGTAAACAATTCTGAAGAGATCTTAGTCGATGATGGAAATATTTTATTTCTCGGGAAGGTATGTTCCTTAGCTAAGAAACTTTCCTTTATCAATCTTTGTAAGGAATTTAAGGATTTTTTCACTTGGAAATACCAAGATCTGAAAGGGTTTGATCCAGTTTTGGCACAACATACCATTTAATTACAACCATATTCTAAGCCAGTTAGGAAAAAACAGAGGCCTGTAAATCCCAAGATATATCCTTTAATGAGAAAAGAGTTATCTAAGTTGATCGAATTAGGTATTATCTTTCCAGTTAAGCATTCAAGTTGGGTAGCCAATCTTGTTCATATTCAGAAAAAGAATGGAGAAATCAGATTATGTCTGGATTTTAGAGATCTTAATAAATCTTCACTAAAATATCATTAGCCACTACCCAATATGGATCATATTTTGAGAACAATTTCTAGTTCTGATAGACTATCTCTTTTGGACGGTTATAGTGGATACAATCAGATTCTAGTCTAAGAAGAAGACATGTAAAAAATAGATTTTACCACCAATTGGGGTACTTATGCTTACAAAAGAATGCCTTTTGGCCTTTCAAATGTTGGTGCAATGTTCCAACGTGCAATGGACACGGATTTTTGTAGATTATTAAATAGATGTATACTAGTTTATTTGGATGATGTTACCATTTTTTAAAAAAATTCTAATGTACACCTAATACATTTAAGGCATACTTTTCAGTTATGCAGACAGTTTGGAATATCTTTGAATCCCAAAAATAGATCTTTTCGGTACATCAAGGTAAATTGCTTGGTCATATTGTTTCTAAACAAGGTTTACCAATTGACCCTTTTAGAATTGAAACCATATGACAACTATCATTGCCTTATCACAAGAAGGCATTACAAAGATTTCTGGGAAGAATCAAATTTGTTAGAAGATTTGTTCCAAATTTTGCAGCATTGGTTAAACCATTAACAAATATGTTAAAAGAAGAAAATACTTTATCTTGGACCAACGAAGGGAGAGAAGGGTTTGAAGCAATTAAAACATCCATTTCTCAAGCTTCTACTCTTACAAATCCTAATTTTGATAAATATTTTAAAATGTATGCAATTGCAGGAGCTGAAACAATCTCATCCATTTTAACTCAGGTTAATGATGAAAATATTGATCAGCCAATTGCTTTCTTTGGACAAATTTTGCATGACTACGAAACAAGGTACACATTTCTTGAAAAAAATTTACTTTCAGTAGTTAGAAGACTAAAGAATTTTAAGTACATGCTTTCAAACAATAAGATACATGTTCTTGTTTCTCATCCAAGTGTAAAAGCTTTCTTGTTAAATAAAGAATTGAATGAGAAGAGAGTGGGATGGATAACAAAGGTTATGGAATATGATGTTGATATCCGTGTTGTAAAGACAGTTTGAGGTAAAGGTTTGTGTGAGCATCTAATTGCTGATATGGAAAAACAATAGACTATAGAATCAGAAGATACAGAACAACATGCTGAAGTTACGTATCAGAAATCAGATAGTATGGTGCAACCATAAAATCAGCAACCTAAGCTTATTCAAGAAGTTCATGAATCAAGATGGATGATTGATTTAGTTAACTATTTACAGCATGGAACTTATCTGGAAGGTATGGACAAGAACAAACTAAGGTATTTCAGGTTACAAGTTTTACCTTATATTCTCATTGATGGTGTGTTACTCAAAAGAGATATAAATGGAATCTTGTTGCGATGTGTTGATTACGATAGAATTCAGTAATTATTATCCGAATTCCATGAAGGACCTGCAATAGGTCACTTTTTAGCACGTCCTACAGCCTTGAAAATTATGAAAGTTGGTTAGTATCAGCCTAGCATATTCAAAGACTATTTCAAATGGATCAGAAAGTGTAAAAAATGTGCTTTCTTTTCTAGAAAATAGCATTTAGCTTCAATGCCCCTACAACTTATTTCAGTGGATCATCAATTCATGCAGCTGGGTCTTGATTTTATCAGCATGATAAACCGACCTTCATCACAAGGACGCAAGTAGATTTTTACTGCTACAGATTACTTTACACACTGGACTAAAGCAATATCTTTGAAAGATGCTAACGAAAATTTAATACTATCCTTTTAGGAAGGTATAGTTTGTAGATTTGGTGTTCCAGCAACTATCATTTCAGATAATGCCTTAGCATTTCTTCGTGCAAAGGTAATAGATTCAACTATAAAGCATGGAATTTATTTAATTGTGTCATCTAATTATTACCCACAACATAATGGGTTAGCTTAAAGTACTAATAAGAATCTTTTAAGGATCATTAGAAGAACACTCAAAAATAACCAGAGAGATTGGAATTTAATGTTAAATTCAGCACTTTGGGCTGACAGAGTGACTCCTAAAAGATCAGTTTACAATTCACCATACAAGATTTTTTATGGAAGAGAGGAAAGAATGCCTATTTTAGTTGAGTTACCTAATTTAGATTTGCTACATCACATGGCACTATTTGAGAATGAACCATTGCAGGTTTGTTATCCAGAATTTATGGAATTACAAGAGCTGAGAGATCTAGCTCATTTGAACATATAAAACAATCAGAAACAGATGAAGAAAACTTTTGATAAGAAGGATAAGTTCAGAATCTCCAATGAAGGAGACATTGTGTTGAAATAGGATGTTTATCGCGTGAATCCAAGAAATCACATGAAGTTTGATACAATCTGGAGTGGTCCTTACATGATTTCAGCTTGCAAAGAACACAATGTTTTTCAAATTTCAAGGCTAAATGGAGAGGAACTTCCCATTCCTATGAATGGTATGTTTCTCAAACACTATTATTAAAAAATCCCACAATGTTTAGTTAGAGTAAGATTTCCCTTTCAATAAGTGCTTCATGCACATTGCAATTTTTTCAATTCAATAAAGTACATTCGTGCACGTGATCTGGTTTACCAGATCATTCCTAGTTTTAGTTCATTTTGGAAGGGTTAGACCTTCACAAAGGCATATTTTGATTACATGCTTTAGACTTCATGCCCAGGACAAGAGAAAGACACAGGTCTACAAGCTAGCAGACAACTTTCCCTGCAAGATCACCAGAAATGTTGACAATTTCTACACTTGTGCAAAAATGGGCAACTCGAAACTTCGTTATAATGGATGGCATTGGTGAAGTGACCCTAAGCTAGGGGAGATTCTTTCAGTTCAATATTTTTTATGTTGGATTAATTAATGACTACATGTAATTTGCAGCTATGTGTTCTATTACAAAACATAACAGATCACATAGTCTATAATTTCAGGATTGTCTTCAGCAAAATAACACAAAGGTCTTGAAGGAAAAATGTGTGATCTTGATGAAGACTAAAAATACATAATAGATGAAGTTTAAGTTTTGGAACAACAATCATAGTTACATATTATAGCAGTATCAAATTTCATTACCAAGGTTACATGTATTTTAAATTTCTTTCCTTCATGATTTAATACATTCAATTATGTTATTGAGTTGTTTAATTCATTATACAATCCATATACAAAGATGAAATGTAGAAGGAAGTACACAACTCATTTTAAAAATTCAATGTTTTATTCATAAGGAATTCCAAATGTTTCCCACAAAAGCCGTGGGATGTAACTCAAGTAAACATCATAACTACTGAAATAGAAGGTGCATGTGCATGAAAATAAAAGAAAAAGAAATGAAGGAATCTATCATTGCCTTATTTCGTTTTTCCTGTTGCTTCATATTTGCTCCTTCTTTTGCTCCATCTTCATCCTTGCAATTTAATATTGCACTATACATGAAAACAACAGGAAATGAGACCATTATTCCTGAGCTTAGGATTAAATCATATTCTTATACAATCTATCTTTGTGCAAATGAATACCCTGATATCAGGAGGTATGATTACATAAAAGATTAATGCATAGCAGACAAGAAGCAATATTCTACACCAGTACATATGATTCTCACAATCATTTTCAGAGAGAAAAGATAAAAGGAAAAATTATGGAACACAAGAGAGGCCAAAGCCTAATGTTTTCTAACTAGTTTATATAAATGTGCAGGTAGATGTAAAAAGAAAGAAGTGTTAAATTCTATAACTTGAATCGGAAAATTACATTTATTTCAGTTCAAACTAAAGGCTGAAATACACAAAGATATGTATGTATCAATCCATAAAACAAATGCATGTTTAGTGATGTATATTCTAACAGCTAGAATGAGAAAAGCTATAGCTGAAATAGAATGGAAAATGAAATCTGAGAATTTTTTTGAAAGGGCTTCGCCATGAAAAGTAGACATTTTACATCTTTCCATCATGTTATTTCACAACTAAAACATGCTTGAAAGTTATAGATAAATAAAATATTATGCAAGAAAGGAGATAATACATTGTATAGTCAAAGCCACAAATTTGGATAAGTACAAGTTACTTCATGATAAAGAATAGCTTCAGTTACATTACACAATGCAACCAACTCAATATACAGCTACAAAATCAACTTAAGATTCTAAGGTCGCATGTTCTTGTTCATAAATCAAGTTTTTGGAGCTATTGCAGGATGTATAAGGAGTTCAGGAATAAATTAAGATGCTACATCACTTCTACAGAATACAAGTGCAATTACTAGTCACAAAGGATCAATCCAAAAAGTGAACTGAAGGGAGATGTACATAAGAGATACAAGATAACATATTTCAAAAGGAACCATTCTTCAGTATATAAAAGCATTATATAGAAATCAAGATAGGAATTTTACTTCAATATGATTTAAGGATCCCGAACTTTGCAAAAATATGCTACACAACGAACATCTTCAATACATACTTTCCTTTTGAGTCAAATAAACAAAATAGTTCAGCATGTATCTTGAATAAAAGGAACAATTATAAAAATATGAATTTTGAAACAAGAAATGGAGGCAACCAACCAAATTGACCAAGTGAAAGGTCTATTTCAACACAAAAATATTAGAGATTACAGTGTGGAGTCACAATGATTAAGGAAAGATCTATCAAAAGGCAAGCTTTGAGCTCAATTTAATTCACACAAAACCATTCAACGAGCATGATTTGAACTAGAAAAGAGAGTTTAGGAGTGTAGGTGCTCAGTTTAATCTCACCCTCTTCATTCAAAAACGTATCAGTCCGCATGGTTTGAAGTTTTCTTTTTCTCCCTGTATTGATGCGTGAAATATTTTTCCTTCATTTGGTTGCCATGATCAGTCCTTTCCTTTGGTCAAGGATCACATTGGGTCCAGATATTTTTTTCTGTTTCTCTGTCCATGAGAAGGAATTTTTTATTTGGGCATAAATTCAGGTTTTCCCCTTCCTTCTATTTTTCCACAGTCATTTTTTTCCCATCAATTTTTGTCCTAACATCTGTGGAAAGGTAGTCCTTTCTGATTGGATGTGGTCTGGTGGGTCTTTTTGGTGAAATTTGTCACTTTTGTCACATTTGAAAAAATTACCAAATTGGCCCCACGGCCCCAATAGTCTCTGATTCACTATTCAACAAATATGAAGAGGTAGGGAAAAAGTCGTACTTTGACCCCAAAGGAGGACACGTGGAAGTTTTTTAGGTTATAAGCAGCGAGACTAGTCGGCAGAACATTTTGAATTTTTTTGCCTTTTTTTATAAGGGATCAAAGTTATGAAATAATCCGCAACTCCGCTGGGGCCCACATCAAAAGTTAGAAGTAGAGATGCGGGTCACTGGGGCATTTTGAGACTCTCAGGCCCACTTCAACTCAAAGCTTGTCCACATGAAGGGCCGGCGCTCATTTGAGGATCCACCTCTCGGTCTTATCTTTCCAGTTGCGTTAAGGAGAAACATGGAGGATTTCGTTGGCTCCTCTCTATACTAATACTTTTTCAAATAACAAGGAAATTTTCTTGTGTCCTAGGCACATGGAAGGCCCGCGCTCGTTTAGGAACCTACCTTCGCACTTCACCTTTGTAGTTGCACCAAGGAAACATGTGGAGGTTTCTGCTGAATCCTCTTTATACTTGGCCGACTCAGACTTGCAGTGCAAGAATGTGGTATTATCCATGCAAGGACAATCATTTCTGAGAGGCACGAATGTAGGCATCGATGCGAGTGCACTCATCTCTCAAGGTGTATTCTCGAGGGTGAAAAGGATTACTTTTCAGATCTAGCTATATAAAGACACCTGAAAAAGATTAAAAAGGGGATTTCTCACACGACAGAATAAGAATGATTAGAAGGACTATTACAAAGTAATGGCATGGCATCCCAGTCATGGTTGAGAGTCTGAGAAATGTGATTAGTTCATGATTTTTCCATCTAGCAGCTTTGGGTGTAAATTTTTTAAACAACAGTTTCTATGACAAATTGGTAACAAGCAAAGGATTCCTCAAATATTCTTCTTTTTGGGGGGAAAATTTGGGATAAGTGAGCAAGTGAATTGTATAAATGAAATGAGGATACTCTTGCAAAGGTCGGGGGTTGATTTTTATGAGAAAATTTGAGAAATCCCATCTTCCTGAGAGACCATCTAAGAAACCTGTTAATCTCTTGTGTTTTAGATTTGATCACTTCAAGATGGTTGCAAGTGTACAACCATTGACAAGCTTTGAGATTATTCAAGAAACTTTCCCCTGCTGACAAATCTAATAGATCTCAAATTATTCTGCATTGATCTTGGGAAAAATTGTGTCTACTTTTATTTTAGAATGTGTTTTAAATGGTTTTGATGTTTTTGTTTCAATCTTATGTTTAAATCCCTCCAAATCACACAAGATCTTGTCCCTATGATAGTTTAGTCACATTTGCAATTTCATTACAAGAAGATCCTTCATCATGTAATTATTTACAAGATTAGTTACAAGATTAAATGAAATATGCAATTATGTGTGTTGACACAAAACATAATAGATCACATATTC
Organism: Taxus chinensis; assembly: GCA_019776745.2. Lineage (NCBI taxonomy): Eukaryota > Viridiplantae > Streptophyta > Pinopsida > Cupressales > Taxaceae > Taxus > Taxus chinensis. The sequence continues at coordinate 109,648,979 of CM034156.1, read as the reverse complement.
TGTAATTTAATGACATATTCAGGAAAAGAACACAAAATCCCCAAAGGAAAACTATGTTGTCTTGATGAAGATGACAAATTACAAATTAGGTGAAGTGCCAAGTTTTGAAACAGAAAATAGAAATGTAGATTGTAGAAAATCAAAGTTCATTACTGAATGTTACAGGTTCCTATTAATGTTTTTTCCTTCATGGTTAAGACATTCAATTATGTTACTAAGTTTTTTAATTCATTATACAATCCATACAAAAAATCTAGAATGCACAAGGAAATATACAACTCATTTATGAAATTCAATGTTTTATTCACAAGGAGAGTCAAATGTTTCCCACACAAGCCGTGGGATGTATCTGAAAAGTAAAGTATAGCTACTGAAAATAAAGATACACATGCATGAAAGAGAAAGCAAAGGAGTATGAGTGAACCCATCATTGCCTTGGTGTTTATGTTCTTTGATTGAAGCATCTTCATTGTAGAAGCCATTGTACCTAAAAAGAAGAAAATTTAACTATCAGTTACGACCTCAGGGATCAATTCATATTCCTACACTATCCTACTTTGTGCATATGAATCTTCTCCTAATAGGAGATGTATTCTACTTGAAGAAAAAACTACATGCATGCCTTATTCACTCGGAAAGAAGAAAGAGAAAAGAAAGAAGAAAACATGGATATAAGAGAGGCCAAAAAATCTTAATTATGTTTTAACTGTTTTCCTAAGTGTGCAGGTCTAGGTTGCAGCCAAAAAGAAAAATAGACAAGTCATAAGTACATGCAATAAAAGGAAGAATGTAACTCAAAGTTCCAACAACAGTTCTAAAATGGAAGGAGTTACAGTGCAAAAGAGAGAGTGGAAGATAGAAACACTTGTTTTAGTTGCAGAAGAAGAGGGAGAATCAGATTTCAAGAAGCTAAAGATAAATGGAAAGAAGGGAGTACAGTTGAAATGGGATCAGAGTGTTTCACACAGAATGTTTCTGTTCTTAGAATAGAATTACTTCTATCCTTTCATTCTCTTGAGAAACAGATAAGGGTTAGGGCTAGGAGGAATACCTGTTGAATGTTGGGAGGGTGCGCGCATACCGTAGAAAGAGATCAGATCGATTGCGAAGAACTCCCTTTTGTCTAGGAAGGACTACCTGCAAGTAAGAATACAAGACCACCTGATTTTAGTTAGACAATAAATGAGGGAAATGCCTTGGGCCCAGGAAATATTAGACTTCCTTTCGAAGGTGGTCAGCTCCCCTCTTAATACGAATTAACACAAATTCTAACAAAGAAGTTACTGCCCAATTACAATTGAATTACCTTGTTAAAAGCAATAGAGGAAAGGTTGGTTTTGGTTTTAGTCATGTGACCGATGCCGGTCACTATACAACCGACTGCGTTTATACACCAGTACCGGTTGCTGATAACCGATATTGGTAGGGGCAGTGATTTAGGGGCTTTTAATGAAGGTTGGCTATAAGGTGGCTATGGTGTTTATAAGGCTGGTAAATGATTAGGGATAAGCAATGGGGTGATGGAGAAGACTTAGAGAGTATGGAGGCTATTCTTGGGGCCATGTAAGGTAGAGGAATGATAGTTAGATGTAGGGTGTTACCGGGTAATAGATCTAGGAGTAGACTTATAATTACTGTGATTCAGAAGTTCAAGAAATGTTATTAAAAGAACGTAAAAAGACACTACTTACTAGTTCTTGATGAAGATACAGGTCCAAGGACTATGATGATGAAGGCAGGGCTTAGGTGGGATGATCCGACAATCAAAAGATGAGCTATCTTCTCTCCCAATGCTTGGATGAGTGTCACTGGGCTCTGGTTACTTAGTTGCAGTCTTGGGCTCGATGTCCTTCTCTGCAAACTCTTCTCTTTCCTTCACTTGTCTCTGCTCTGCCAAGTGAATTCCCGATCTTTCCAATGAATTCTAGATCTTTTGTTTTTGGTTGGGGGAGGTCATTTACAGGGAACCGATGGTGGTTACGTAACCGACGGCGGTCGAGTAGGAACCAATGTCGGCTAAGTCAAAGTGGGCTATTTTTAGTAAAATAGCCAACTTTCCCTCCTTTTCTCCTGAGGGATTAGTTGTGGGCTTGGTCAAGTCATTATTAGGTTGGTTTTGGTGCGGGTGAGGAGTAATTAGTCATGGGTGTGGATGTAGACCAAGTTATAGGTCTTAATTAGGTTAGTTTAGGGTTAGGGCTAGGTCATGATGAGGTGGCGAAATGAGGTGGTAGGTTTGGAGATGTGGATTTATTAATTATAAGGTAATTAATAAATAATTGTGCAAGGTTTAGGTGGTGAGGTTAGGTTGTGAAATGAGATGCGGGGCACAGGGTGTCATAAGACACAAATTTGGTGTCTACATTAGCCCCTTGTTGTCGTGTAGCTTGTCTTGTAAAGCTGCACTGACAATTAATAAGAAGTGATTGCCCTAGTTAAGGGTATAGGTAATCCCCCTCAAATCTATCATAGATTGAGGTGACTGGAAATCAGGGATAGGGTTGATAAATGGTGAATGGTGTTGAGATGATGTTAAGATGGTGGGGTACGTGCAAGGGAGCAGACGCACGTTGAAATGCAGTAGTGCAACCAGGGTACATGATTTGAAGAGCAAACAAGTAATACATAGGTAAATGTCGATAGTTTATCCAAACAAGGTTGATATAATCCTGGTATCCAAGGCATAGGAAGTAGCTCCAGGGGATATAATGGGTAAGGTACAGGAATGTTTAGGCATGTTCGGTAGTACCAAATGGTTGGTTTGGTTGAGATAAACGTCACGGTCTCGGTCTAGGAAAAGTTGGTCGACTGATCAAGTCAAGTATCCTAATCATGCTAAAACATGAACAGGTGAGCCTGATTGAACAAAAAGTTACATGATGGGTGGATAAAATTGTAATTTGCGGGTTTTGGGTGAGGTACTTAATTGGTGCAGCCTTGGGTCAGGCCGATTGATGAGTGAGGGCCTTGGGTTGGGTATGATTGGGGGGTGTGGCCTTGGGTTGGGTATGATTGGTGGGGTGCGGCCTTGGGTCGGGCCGGATTGGGTGGTTGCGGCCTTGGGTCGGACCTGATTGGGTGGTTGCAGCCTTGGGTCGGGCCTAATGGTTGGTTGCGGCCTTGGGTCAGGCCAAATGGTTGATTGCGGCCGTGGGTTGGGCCAAATGGTTGGTTACGGCCTTGGGTCGGGCCAAATGGTTAGTTGCGGCCTTGGTTTTGGTCTAATGGTTGGTTGCGGCCTTGGGTCGGGCCAAATGGTTGGTTGCGGCCTTGGGTCGGGCCTGATTGGTTGGTTGCGGCCTTGGGTCGAGCCAAATGGTTGGTTGCGGCCTTGGGTCGGGCCAAATGGTTGGTTGCAGCCATGGGTCAGGCCAAATGGTTGGTTGTGGCCATGGGTCGGGGTGATTGGAGTCAAAATAAGGCAAGTCAACAAAGCCAGGGGTAGGTGATGGGGGAAAAAGTGGAGATTGGTGGACAAGGGTGGGAGTTAGGTGAAGGAAGTAGGGAACCGATATCGGTTATGTATAACTGATATCGGTTAGAAGACTGATACCGGTATTCTAGGGCACGAAATAACTGGTATCGGTTATAGGTCAAAACCTATAAAAAGAAAAATACGACATGTCATTGTCACTTTGTGAATTTGAGCACCCCATTTTGTCTTGTCTGAGGTGTGAAGTGATTGTGTTGAGTTTTTGGGCTGAGTTGGCATTATTTGAGTGGAGGAGTGAGTGCTTGGTAGACCCCAGTGGGTAGGAGGCAGAGTTTGATTGGTTGAGGACTCAGCTGAGGAGTTGAGGGGTGTAGAGCGATTGAGGTGGATCACGGGGCACAGGTCGGGTGAGTACGAGAGGATTCCTCTAGATCACGTGCGGCAACAATTTGGATTTGCTCAGGATATACCCATGGCTTATAGACCATACATGAGGATCAACGCCGAGGTAGCATTCTCACTTCCCCGGCCGACACCTCCAAAACGACTAGAAGAGATAGCAGCCAATTGTAGGGTAATGGATGCAGGAGCGACTGAGGCTTATAGATTATAGTGGGTAGCAGAGCTGCGAGGTTCACGTGACAGGGCCGGTCAACCTAATATAGCTGTGATTACAGCGGAGAGAGATCACCTGCAGGGTTTAGTGCACCAGCTTCAAATGCGGGTGAATGAGACAATGGGATTGTTAGCGGTTGCGGAGTCATGAGTGGAGAGACTAGAGGTGAGATTCCTCCACGTGAGAGGGCGTATTCATATGTTACAGGAGAGATTAGCAGATCAGTGGGAGGAACTAATAGCAGTGGCACCTTTGAGGATGGAGAGGTCAGGCGAGCGGCGTCGACGATCACGATCATCACCTCGTTTAGAATGAGGCATAAGGGTCTAAGTGAATTTCATAGAGGTATAAGAATAAATAAGGACACCGACCTGCGCGTCGATGATAGAGAAGATGTATTTGTTTAACATCTAAATAAAACTGAATATGTATGTTGATTTGAGTCACGGTAATAATAAGAATGGTTGTGTTTTGAATGTTTTTGTTTTTAAAAAAAGGAGAAAGATGAATGTGATCAAATAGAAATACACAAAAAGATTTATATTTACCACACATGATAGGTTATGGTAGGGGATGGTTGAACTAACCTTGGGAGACCCCATGTCTCCTAAGTGCTGCCTACATAGCCCATTGCACAAAGCAAGGAGGGGCCTCAGACCAATGTAGTTCTCCCTTAGGACCAGGGAGAGGTGAATTCAGGAAATTTGCTTGTGGTTAGGAAATTTGTTGCTTGGTAAAAATATTGATATGGGTAGGGTAATGTTGTTGGTGTTGGTAAGGAATTGACGATGTTGGTGTAGGTATAGGTGAAGCGAAAGTTAGCTTACCCAAGTAGTAGGGAACTGTGTCCTGATTAAGGTCAACACATAATTCAAAATTTGAGTAAAAGAGGGAAAAGTGTCTCGTAGTTGAGAAGAGCTAAATAAACCACATATAAATGTAGGATGAGCTTGAATCCCTAGGTACCTTGCATATGTGAGAAGTCGATAGGTGAAAAGAGTTGTATAATCACAATATATCGGATATACGTCATGTCCCTTGAGTTTTGTTGCTTTGACGAATGGTGAGGTGAGGTGGCTGATATAGTTGGGGTGCAGAGAACTTGTTATAAGGTGATTATTCTGACGAAAGAGAACCAAACCTAAATAGACAAGTCCATGACTCAAAAGTGCTTTGGAATACTACTTTTTACTTTTATGGATATAGACTGATCGATGCGGGAAGTCTACATGGGATATGTATTTTGTTGTTCTTGAGCTCTTCACGAAGCTGAGCAATGCGAGAAGCTTCTGATAAAGGCTGACTTTGTATAGCTGTCCTTCAAGGGAATAGTCTATTTATAGTAGCAAAAGTGGCTTTTGTGTATAGCTATCCTTCGGGGGAGCAGTCTATTTTTAACTTAGAGGTCTAGATGTCCATTTGGCATGAAGCATCTAGTTTTGTAGGAAGTTCGACTCAAGAATATCCCATAAGCGTATAATTGAGAACATGTCATTTTGATACTTTTAAGCCATGGACTAGACTAAAAAGGGGAAGGCATCTTTAAGAGGAGATGATGACCAAACCATGTGAGCTTGATTCTATTTTGAGCTACATGAAACAAAGTGTATGAGGTGGTAAATGAGCTCAAGGGACGAGTGCAAGGTAGATAAGAAGTGATATAACACTAAATTCAATAGTAGAATGGCCAAAGATGCAAGGCATTAAGGGGTTCAGGCTCAGGTTTACCATTAACTGAAGCTAAACGATAAGTGTCTGATCCATAAGTATGAGTGATAATGTAAGGCCCAATCCAATTAGGAGAAAATTTTCCACGTTTGCTCTTTTCTAGTTTGGTTACATGTTGATTCTATTTGAGGACAAGATCACCAACCTTAAAGGTACACTCATGAAGTCACTTATCATAAGCACGCTTGATGCGCTTTTGATAGATTTGAAGGTGGTCAAGAGCTGTAAGACGACGCTCGTCAAGAAGCTCCAATTGGGCTAACCGCTCTTGGCGGAAATCATCATTGGTGAGAATATCCTGAAGAGATATTCTTAGGGAGGGTATTTGTATTTCGAGAGGCAAGACAGCCTCGGTACCATATACCAAAGAAAATGGGATGGCATTAGTGGAGGTACGAATTCTGGTAAGATAAGCCCAAAGGGCAAAGGGGATGTGATCAGGCCAATTTTTTCCAGAATCGTTAACGACTTTCATGAGAATTTTGGTCAGGGTTTTGTTAGAAGATTCAACCTAACCATTTACTTGTGGATAGTAAGGTGATGAGAAGCTAAGTTTGATACCAAAGTTGTCACAAAGGTCTTGTAGCAACTTATTTTTGAAAGATTTTCCATTATCTGTTATCAGGCGATGAGGAACACCAAAACGACAGATAATGTGATGGTTGATGAACTCTACAATTTTTTCTTTTTTGGTTGAAATGAGTGTAATGGCCTCCACCCATTTAGTGTAATATTTGGTTGTTGTGATTATCCAATGGTGATGTTGTGAAGAGGGTGGGTGAATCTCACCAATAAGGTCTAAACCCCATTGTGAGAAAGGCCAAAGATCTCATGCGACCTGTAGTGGATGGCTAGGAGTATGTTGAAGGTTGGCATGTTGTTGACACATAACACAACACTTAACATATTCGTAGCAGTCGTTATTAAGAGTAGGCCAATAATAGCCTAGGCGAAGGATCCATTTGGCCACGGCAAGGCCACTAAAATGTCCACCACAAATACCATCATGGACTTGTTGGATGGTATAGGTGACCTCTGCGTCAGTTAGACATCGAAGGAGGATGCCATCAAAGCCACGTTTATAGAGGAGTCCCCCCATGACGACATAACGAGAAACACTTTTAAGAAAAGCACGTTTGCCATTACTAGTAAGGTCAGGTGGGAGAACAGAGGTTGTAAGGTAGTCATGAAATTGGTGATACCAGGTATCCTACAAATTAGCAGACACATTATTTATCATACAAACATCCGGGGCTGAGTAAGATGGGGCAAAGAGTTGTTGAACCAAGACAAATATGTCAGAGTCAGTTGGTGAGGCAAGAATTTGTGAGGCTAAGCAAGCCATAGTATCCGCAAATTTATTAGTTGAGTGGGGAATGGTTTGAATAGAATAATGAGTAAATAAGGTCAAAAGTGAATCCACGTAATGTTTGTACTTTTGAAGTTCCTCATTTTTACATTGGTAGATGCCCATAACTTGATTAACGACCAGTTGAGAGTCACCGAAAATGTTAATAGATTTTACACCTAAGTGTAACGCAACCTGGAGACCCAAAACAAGGGCCTCGTATTCCACTGTATTATTAGTGCAGGGGAAATCGAGCCGGAATGAAAGAGGCATAGGCTCAGCATCAAGAGGAATGAGAACAATGCTGGCCCCTCCACCACGCTAGCATTTGGATCCATCAAAGAAGAGAGTCATTGGATATGACTCCTCATTGAGCGAAAGAGTGGTAATGAGTTTGTCAGGGAAAGTAAAATTGGTAAATTTTTCCCCAGGTAAAAGTGCTTCCGCGAGTTGGTCTGCGATAGTTTTTCCTTTGATTGATTTCTGGTGTACAAACTCAAGGTCGAGGTCGGCGAGGAGCATAAGCCATCGGGCGATGCATTGGTTTAGATGAGGTTTGGCATACATATAATGGATGGGGTCCACATTGGTGATGAAAAAATTTTTGTGATTCAGGAGGTAATGTCAGAGTTTGGTGGCCATGAATGATAGGGTGAGGCACAACTTTTTTACATGTGTATACCTAGTCTCGTAATCCACAAGAGTACGGATTATGTAATAAACGGCTTGTTCTTGATGCTCGGAGTTACGATGGGCTAGCATGGGTCCTACAGCATGGTCGGTGGTAGAAAGGTAAAGGTAGAAAGGGCGATCGTCCTGAGGTGGGATAAGCACAGGTGGCTACAAGAGATAGGCTTTAAGAACCTCAAAGGCTTGGTGGCACTCTTCACTCCATTGAAAGACAATGTCCTTTTTAAGGAGATGATGGAAAGGTTGACATCGATCCGAGAGCTGTGAGATGAAACACCGGATAGATTGGAGTTTTCCCTGCAAACTACACAATTGTTTGAGGTTAGTGGGTGGGGGCATTTCAAGGATAGCTTTGACTTTAGCTGGATCGACCTCGATGCCACACAAAGAGACAATAAAACCAAGGAGTTTTCCCAAAAGGACACCAAAGACACATTTCTTTGGTTGAAGACGAACACAATATTGTAACAGGCGATCGAAAATAATGGTTAAAACATCGAGATGTTCACTGCGATGTTTAGATTTTCCAAGAAGATCATTGACATAATCCTCAAGGATAGTGTGCATAATGTCATGAAAAATGTAAGTCATAGCCCGCTGAAAGGTCGCACCAGCATTCTTAAGGTCAAACGGCATGACACAATAGCAGAAGGTTCCCCAAGGAGTTATGAAGGAGGTTTTATGTTGATCGGCCGGGGCTACCAAAATTTGATTATATCCCGAGAAGCCATCCATGAGAGAAAGCATCTCATGGCCCACAGTGAGATCAACAAGTTAATCAATACTTGGTATGGGGAAGTCATCCTTCGGGCAAGTGAGGTTAAGGTCCCAGAAATCTGTACATATCCGAAGTCCCCCCGTTGCTTTAGTAACAGGTACGATGTTAGAAATCCATTGAGGATAGTCAATAGGTAAGATGAAGGAAATGGAAAGGAGTCATTGAAGCTCTTCTTTGACCAAGGGCAATGCGTGGATGCATTTTTCTTAGTTTCTGTTTAATTGGTTTGGAATCGGGTTTCAGGGTATTGTTATGGACAGCAATGTCAAGATCATTTCCTGGCATGTCAGCGTAGGACCAAGCGAAAGCTTGGTTGTGGGCATGGAGGAAGGTAGTGAAGGCCGTTTGTTCTGATGCGTTAAGGGATTGTCCGATCTTCACAATGTGAGGATCATCCTCTGTGTGGAAGTTTATTTCTATAGTCAACTCATTCAACATGGTTTGAGTTTCAGATGGTAAGGCGCATTGAATATAAGAGTCATCTGCACCAAGGTAAGTGAGGATGGAGTCGTCATCTTGGCACTCAACAACATTAATTGAAGGAAAGTCCTCTTTGATCATGTCTGGATACAGAAGGGGAAGAGAAGATGGGTCTTCATTATCGCGTTGATAAGTGAGAAGACCCAAGAAGATAGCGTTTATGAAAAAAAAAGTTAGGAGGGATAGATTCAAGGTCTATCGACTCTATGGGTGACGATGGAAAAATGGGTGATGATGGTTCGGAAGGGGTGAATTCGTCATCTTCCTAGATACAACAGATATGCAGTGTTTTTGGTGTAGGTGGTTTAGAGAATCTAAGACCACGACAATCTTTGTGTTTGCGTGTAGTTACGAGAATGATCATATGTCGGCCTTGTTCATAAAGACCGAAACCAAAGCCCTTCCAAGCACAGCGCGTCAGGAAGGTGAGAGTGAAACGATGATTAGTTAGATATTGAAAATCAGATTGGAAGGGAACCACGCCAAGGGGAGGTTCAGGGGTGACAGAGGATGTATCGACACCCCCATATGTTAGGTTGGTGCGACAATTAGGTGGTCCGTAGGAGATTACTTCCCCCACACGACGGTCATAGGTAGGATGTGCATGTAACTGTCCATACTCCTGTGGGGTATGGAAAGTGCTAACGTTATATAGGTGATACTCCCCCAGCGTAAGGTGTTGAAAAACATCTACTAAGGGATCTGAGGTGGGGATGTTGTCTGTAAGAAAGGAAGTGGTATTTGCGGTGGTTTCATTGGTTGAAGGTGTAGGTGTGATTGAGATGGATGGTTGAGGTGTGGTCGAAGTAGATGGTTGGGTTGGATGAATGGGTGTCTTGACTGGTACAAGCACATCATTAGGGCGATATAACATATTGCAGGTTTATAAGGGGGGAGCGTCAGCTTTAACGGTGTAGGATTTCCCCTCATACTCGAATTTTATGCATCTATGTAAGGTGGAGGGAACGCATCCCATAGCCCGGATCTAAGGGCGACCTAACAACATGTTGTATTGGAATTCTCCCTCAAGGACATAGAAGATTTCAGGTAAAGTACGTGGCCCTACATGAATGTTAAGGATCACAGTGCCTAAGGTAGAAGTAATAACATCATTGAATGAATGCAAAATGGTGGGGTTGGCACACATGCAGCTAGAAGGGATATTCATTTGTTGGAAGGCTTTGGAAGAGATGATGTCTAGGCTAGCACGTCTTTCAATCATAACATGATGTACCCGGATGTCCCGGACGTAAGCTGAGATGAAAAGAGTGGGGTCAAGATCTTCTGCACCAAAGTCAACAATTTCATCTTCGGAGAAACTGACAGCAGCGGTTTGCTGTACAGGGACGGAAGTGGTAGATTGTTTGGTGAGAGAAGCAACGTGGTTGGGTGTTAAGATGGCGGTAACGAGCAAGGTTTCATTAGGTAAGACCTCTATCCCTTGAAGGATTTCAACGAGAGCTTGGCGATGAGATTCAGAGGTTTGAATGAGATCATACAGTGTCATTTTTATATGTGATTGGTGAAGTTGTTTGATCATGGTTCAGTGGGCAACTCCATCAGAGACAGGGTAGGCAGGTCTACGAATAACCACTTTAGGTGGTGGTGTGATCGGGATGGTGGATGGAGAAAGAGAGGCCGCAGGTGTGCTTTCTTTAGATTTTCCATTGTTTTTCTGTCCTCGAGTAGCAACACTAATCATGTTGATCTCGTGAACATGAGAGGAGGAACACGATAGGGATAAGTCATTGTCTTTGAGAGGTGGGGTTGTAATAATGATAGATCTTAGTGAGGCAGGGACAGGTGGTATGGGAGAGGGGATTGAAGCTAAAGGTTTCTCCCTTCGTAAGCTGTCCTTCTTAACCTTTCTATTCGAGAGAGGTGACTAATGAAGTATGGCTCTCAAAGCTTTGCATCCCTCTACATCATGTCCTGGTGTGCGGTGGTAAGCACAGATTTTAGACTCATCATAACCTATAGGTCGAGGTTTAGATGGATCATAGGGTCTAAGTGGGGGTAGGGAAATGGTCGTATTCTCCACCAACATATCAAGGATCTTGGCGTAAGATCCTTTGAGCGGGTCAAAGTCAGAGGAAGATGAGGCTATTGATTGGGTGGGTTTTGGTAATGTTTGGGTATGGTTAGTTTGTGCGGGTGGTGGTTTAGACAAGGGGTTTTGATAATTGGATTTAACTAAATGTGGCTTCTTTGGCGCAGAAGTTATTTTTAGCTGGTTAGATGATGAGGCCACAAATGACGTGGTGGTGGGAAACAACCATGGAGAAAGAGGAGTGACAACAAACAAATCCTTTGATGATGGAGTTTTTTTAGGGTTGATAGGTGGACAGGATACTTGGGGTGATGGTGTTGATACACCCATGGATCTCTGTATGGGTGTAGAAGATGCAGGTCGTTTTAAAGAAAACGCAAGAGGTATGATGTATTGAGGCAAGGTGGAGGGGTGAGGTCTCAATATAGAAGGTAGGTGTGGCGGCGAGGGTTTTAGTTGTGACAGAGGCATAGATTGGACTTGAGGGGATTGGGTTTGTCTCTTAGGTGGATAGACGGCTTTATTTTTGGATAAATCTAACCTTTTAGGTGGGTGTGTTAGGCTGGGTATTAGTGAAGTCTTAAGCGTAGGGGAAGGTTTGGTCAGGTTAAAAGAGGTGGATGAGGTATTCAGTAGGGATGAGGGGGGTGAAGATGAGGACATAGGAATTTTGAGATTTTGTAAACACCTCGGGTATATGGTAGAGGTGTCTGGATCGGTCATCTGCATTTGAGTAGAGCGTGGTGTACTCAAACGCTCCCATAGGACTCGTCTATCTTCTGAGGGATGACAATCTTCACGTGTGAATAGGAACTTTGATATGGAGGAGAGGTGGGTTGTGATTCCGGTCCACTATGGGTGTGATACAGGGGGTAAATGAGTTGCTATATCAATGGGTGTTAAGAGGTCCCACCAGGCGTGCCAAAATGTTTCACACAGAATGTTTTAGTTCTTAGAAAAGAGTTGCTTCTATCCTTTCATTCTCTTGAGAAACAGACAAGGGTTAGGGCTAGGAGGAATACCTGTTGAATGTTGGGAGGGTGCGCGTGTACCATAGAAAGAGATCATATTGATTGCGAAGAACTCCTTTTTGTTTAGAAAAGACTACCTACAAGTAAGAATACAAGACCACCAGATTTTAGTTAGACAATAAATGAGGGAACTGCCTTGGGCCCAGGAAATATTAGACTTCCTTTCGAAGGTGGTCAGTTTCCCTCTTAATATGAATTAACACAAATTCCAACAAAGAAGTTATTACCAAATTACAATTGAATTACCTTGTTAAAAGCAATAGAGGAAAGGTTGGTTTTGGTTTGAGTCACAGTGATCGATGCCGGTCACTGTACAACCGACTGCGGTTATACACTGGTACCGGTTGCTGATAACCGATATCGGTAGGGGCAATGATTTAGGGGCTTTTAATGAAGGTTGACTATAAGGTGGCTATGGTGTTTATAAAGCTAGTAAATGATTAGGGATAAGAAATGGGGTGATGGAGTAGACTTAGAGAGTATGGAGGCTATTCTTGGGGCAATGTAAGGGTAGAGGAATGATAGTTAGATGTAGGGTGTTACCGGGTAGTAGATCTAGGATTAGACTTATAATTACTGTGATTCAGAAGTTCAAGAAATGTTATTAAAAGAACATACAAGACATTACTTACTAGTTCCTGATGAAGATACAGGTCCAAGGACTGTGATGACGAAGGTAGGGCTCAGGTGGGATGATCCGACAATCAAAAGATGAGCTATCTTCTCTCCCAATGCTTGGATGAGTGTCACTGGGCTCTGGTTACTCAGTTGCAGTCTTGGGCTCGATGTCCTTCTCTGCAAACTCTTCTCTTTCCTTCACTTGTCTCTGCTCTGCCAAGTGAATTCCTGATCTTTCCAATGAATTCTAGATCTTTTGTTTTTGGTTGGGGGAGGTCATTTACAGGGAACCGATGGTGGTTACGTAACCGACCGCGGTTGAGTAAGAACCGATGTCGGCTAAGTCAAAGTGGGCTATTTTAGTAAAATAGCCAACTTTCCCTCCTTTTCTCCTGAGGGATTAGTTGTGGGCTTGGTCAAGTCATTATTAGGTTGGTTTTGGTGCGGGTGAGGAGTAATTAGTCATGGGTGTCAATGTAGACCAAGTTATAGGTCTTAATTAGGTTAGTTTAGGGTTAGGGCTAGGTCATGATGAGGTGGCAAAAAGAGGTGGCAGGTTTGGAGATGTGGATTTATTAATTATAAGGTAATTAATAAATAATTGTGCAAGGTTTAGGTGGTGAGGTTAGGTTGCGAAATGAGATGCGGGGCACAGGGTGTCGTAAGACACAAATTTGGTGTCTAAAGAGAGAGAAGATTCTAGAAAATTTTTGATAGGGCTTCACCATGTAAAATCAAAGGTTCAAATTTTTCAGCAATGCCAGAAATACTACTATCAAGGAAATGAAGTATCTAAGTAAAAGAAATAAGTTATTGTATGTCAACAAAGCATCTGAATCAAGGCTTATGCCTAAAAATGGTGTTACAAAAGATAAAGAATTATTTACAAACTTCTAGAAAGATGCTTACAAGATACAAAACATCTTAAGATCAGTTTTTTTTGTTACAAAATCAACTTTAGAATCAAAGAATGCAACTGTAGCTACTACAAAGTGATGACTAAAGAAAGAATGCAAGTGTAATATCATGAAATTACTAGCAAAATTCACATTTCAAATGAATAATCCTTACTTATAACCAATAATACTTGCAAAGTACAGTCACATATGTCTACATAACAAGAACATAATGCATCTCTAGAAAAGAAAATTCTCAAACAATGGTTTAAGGTTTCAGAAAACATTTGAGGCTCATCAAGTTCAAATATGGGTTCACATAATAAGTGGTGTAATAGTTTGAGACAATCATCAGAGAAAAACCACTATTCTAGTTCTAAATGACAAAGAAAAGAATGACATAATTTTTCAGATGGAAAAATTTTGATCATCTGAGTAAGATCAAAGTAAGCTATAGGTTTGGATGAACTCATTTTAAAGAAAATGATTCCTACCCAGAAAAGATCCCAGTTCAAACTTCTTCGAGAATGGCATTTCAACAAAACATTGACAAGCTTTACAAAAATTTGGCCAGGAGAATTAAATTTCTGGGTTGACTTTCGAAGCACCTAACCAGGGTATGAGTAGAGTTTTTTAAAAAAATCAAAATATACCTACAATCACCATATTTAGGTCAGTAAAGTCAAAGTACTGAAAAAACGTAGGCTAAAAAGTTATACAGATGAACTCACAAGTGAAAAATCTAGATCTTGAGATAGCAGATCAAAAGATGGAATACCCAGAATGTAAATTATCTAGCAAACCCTCCACATCCAATTCGAATAAGCTAACAGTGATAACCAGGTAAGCTATGGTGATACAAGATTATCAATATTAAGTAGAACGGAGTATTCATACCATAAGCACATTCAAAAATAGAGGTAGAATCTCCAGCATCAAACTCAAGAGCTTAACAAATGTCATCAAGGTTTTAGCGAACAAAGGCAATCAATTACAATGATATATCAGAATCTCAAAGTTTGAACAAGTATAGATCCTAATTTTAATCACAAACCCATTAAGAGGTTGTTGAATCTAAAGAGAAGTAAACACTCACTGGTAAAATCAAAGCTGAGAAGACTCTTGAGATCTTATTGAGCTCAGAGCTAAAAGGAGCAAACCCAAAATGAGTTCAACTCGCAAATGACCAAGGTCATCCAAGAGATCACACCAGCAAAGTAAAAGGAAACGGGTATCAGTTTTAAAATAAAAGTGATAATGATCAAGTGTCAGTGAAAAACTCAGAGATAAAAACTTACCATACTTCAAATGCCTTTTACATAGTCAGCTCACAAAGCTCAACGATGGTAGCCATGAGATCTCATAGAGAACTTAATAGAAGAAAAGAACACATAAAATCTTGTGCACAAATCCGAGCTCAAAATCTCACTCAGATTGAGTATACAGAGCTCAAAGTGATTAACCATGGCGGCCACTTCAAAAGAAAATCAGATTTGATGAACTCATTCATAGAGGCGGAACGAATAAACAAATAAGAGCTTAAAGTCCCCAATAATGGAGGTCTATAGAAATTTTTCCAGGGCTTCACCCACGACCTGAAGGATTCAATGAAATGGTCACAAATGGGTCTAATCAACTTAACCACAAAGTTTAAGAAGGTGAGTCAATAAACCCTAACCAAATCTAGAAGAATCAATGGCTCAAAATCACCAAGTACAAGGATCAAATGGCCAAAGATCATGCTCAGAACTCAAAACAAATAACCATGGTTAGTTCCCCACCAACCACAATCAATGCACAACTTAACCGTGAGTCCAAGGATCGACGACGTCAAAATAAAGGTACAGAGATCGATGGCCTAGGAGCATCACCAAATTTTCAACAAACTCAACTCAGGTTACAAATTCCATCACCAAGTTACCAAGGGGTGAGTCACCATGGAGAAGGGGATAGCCCACATTTCCATCAAACAAATAATCATCGCAAATACTTTCAATGTCTAACCATAGTATATTTTTTTCAAATGCAAAGACCGACACACATATATATACATGTTTGTATTTATCAAAGGTGGTGAGAATTATAGTGATGTATGCAAAGTAAAATGGTCGACGGTTATTCTTGCTAAGCCCACAAAGGTGACCAACCATGTTGAAGTGTAGAGGTGGCCCCACATTAGATGTTTTCCTTGCAAATATTACTAATATTTTGATTTATTTACTCACAGGAAGAGAATTGATTTTTGCATGCCTTCACAATAGGACAGAATAGAGAAAAAGATAGAGTTGCATGTTTATGGAAAGAGACTTGCCTAGCAAGTAACATTATTTTTAGCAAATTATTCATCCTTATTTTCTTAAAAATACAACAGTCAACTTCAGTTTGACTGTAATGTAAGTAAGGCTAATAATGCCTATTTGTAATTACATGCTCTATTTTATCCTTTATCTATTATTAAATAAAGGATTAAAAAATAAGATGCATGGGCGAGTACAAGCCTTAGGCTATTTTTAGGGAGAGGGTGAATTTTATTTTTTCTATATATTGTGTGCCTTTACAAAGCACAAGGGGACTTCTAGAGGAATTTTGGATATACGAGTAGTGAAGAAAATTTTTCCAGTTTTGCCCTCTGAGTGTGAAATATTTTTTGCCCTTTCCAATTTATTTTACATTCTTGTGTATGTTTCTATTAGTCTTGTGAATACAAATTACCTGATCAATCACCTTACCCTTCTGCAATTGCAGTCTTTTCTACTTAATTTTAATGTGTATCTTAACTTATTAGTACTATTGTGATTATCCCTCAGTACAATCAAGTGTTTTGCCCTTAGATATTCTCCAGGAAAACTATTGGTTCATGCATCAAGAAT
Organism: Taxus chinensis; assembly: GCA_019776745.2. Lineage (NCBI taxonomy): Eukaryota > Viridiplantae > Streptophyta > Pinopsida > Cupressales > Taxaceae > Taxus > Taxus chinensis. The sequence continues at coordinate 109,632,441 of CM034156.1, read as the reverse complement.
TCTTCCCAAATCAGTTGTGCATATACTCAGTCAAATCCCTCATACAAATTTGGTGTATCACCTTAGTTTTAATCATTTTATAGTCATCTTTTACTCTCAAACTCCCAGAAATGAGTTTAGGATACATCAATAAGGAACCAGCCTTGATACTGGAGACTCACCTCAAAATAGGTATACCCATAGACCTGAGGTGTTTCCATTGTATCTACGAAAGAGAGAGATCATTTGTGCAAGCTTAGAAAACTTGCAGTCATCTCTCTACAGGGTACACTTTTGAGAGATAACAATTTTTGGCACGCCTGGTGGGATGACGAATCAGATTTGCATGTAAATTATAATTTCTATAGCATATTTATAGCAGATTATTACAATAATTTATTCTAAAGATTCTTAGATCTTTTGGCAACTCCGTTAATTTGATATCAGTCCAGTATTGCAGCATGTTCCATGCCTAAAGTGACTACAAGATCATCAGTAAGAGGAATTCCTTCTGAGTTTGTTTCCTTACATTTGAATTCTGCTAGAAGGAGAAGAGTTGGTAATAATTTACCTTACAATAGACCTATTTTTGGTAACCCTCCTCCTAATATTCCTTCACCACGTATCAATTTCTCAATTAATATCCCAGTTTTTCAAATGGCTATCCAACCACCAAGGAATTTTTTGACCTTTACTAATGGCAGCCCATTAGTAATCCCAGTTTACCATGAAATTCCTAATGTTGCAATGAAAAGTCTGCCATCATTCATAGGTGAAAATCAGGTTACACCAGTTGAACGTATCAAAGACATTGCAGCCTTATGTGCAGTCCATAATATCACTCATGAAGATGTAGCTTTAAGACTTTTAGCTGCATCTTTTAAAGGGTAGGCCTTGCAACAGTATAGGAACCTAGAAATTGGAAGCATAAGAACTTGGGATGACTTAGGAGAAAAAATGCTGAAACAGTTCCAGGATAATTCATATCATTTTTCTCTCATTGAACAGTTGTCTACTATTAAAAGAGCTCCTAATGAATGTATGTCCAGTTTCAATATCCATTTTTCCAGAACTTGGGAGAGAATTCCAGCAAGTGTCAATCATCAAGTCGATCATGCTTTCCTTTATTATCTTAGAGCATTAAACAATGATATCTAAACTATGATTTAGTCAATGGGTAGAGAGACACTCCCAGTAGCTTATGATATTACTATCCGAGATGAAAATAGTCTTATTCAAGATGGAAAATTAGCACCAAGGCCCTCAATGAGATTTTTCGGCAGATTTAACACCTATTCCTTAGCCTATTACAATCATAGAGCCTACTTTGGTAGCTCCATCAGATGATGTATTTAAAGCTTTACAGACTATGGGAAATAAATTGACTTCGATTGAGAACAAAATTGCATTACCTAGCAAACCCTATCAGGATCCTTATCAACCCTACCAATAGAATCAACAAAATAGGCAACCCTATAAACAGAATCAAAATTATAGGCAGCCTTACTATCAAAGGTAGTTTGACCCAAAGGCTCCTAGTTCATCTAATGCTTTAGTCCCAATTAATATGGCTACATAAGAATGTTGTCAGCCTTGTAATCAACCTCATTAAGCTGCACCTTTCCCAAATGATTTTCTGAATCTAAATCTTGTTGTACAACCTCAATCTGAAGCATTGTTCATGCCTCAAATGGAGGGTGGGAAGCAAGAAACTCATGTTCAAAAAGCACTTGAATAAAATTTAGTCAGTTTTAATGAGGAGGATTTCATTGCAGTCACTACTAGGGCTCAAGAGAAGGCTGTTGAAAGTCAAAAGCAACAAAATAGGCCTATCCTGCATACTATCACTGATAATATAGCATCTACAGCTCCAAATTCAACTAACAAGCCAACTGTTCCTCAAAAAACAACAATTGTTCCAGTTGATAGAGGCCATCAAAAATAGCTACAGCCTGATCCAAGAAAATTGTTCATAGCTCATATATCCAAGGTAGCTGAAGCAGAATCAATTTTTGTTAAGGCCTACTCTAAGACAGTTGAATCTATCTCTAAAAAATCTTCTTCTTTTAACATTGTTTATGTAATGAAAAATCATAATGTCAACATCTCAATGTGGGATGCACTAAGTATTCCTGGCAACAAGATTTACTCTCTCATGAACTAGCTAAGCTACAAATTTCTTCAAATACAACAGAAAAGGAAGTTCAAAAGACAGACATGGTCCTTGGAACGTTTGAGCAAGACCGCTTAAAAAAGTTAAGTGGATGGTTCAGAAAGTTTTGAATGCTCATGACATCAAGAAACCACCACCATTTTATTTATCATTTATTATTGGAGAACATCTAGTGCATAATTACATGGTGGACAGTGGTGCAAGTAGCACAGTTATGCCAAAATCGATTGCAGAAAAATTAGGTTTACATTATGAGCCTACAAAAAGGAGTGTTTTACAAGCTTGATGGAACTACAACTAATACGGTTGGTATAATAAAAAATTTAGAAGTGACGTTACATGCTTGTCTAAATGTTTCCATTCTTCAAGATGTTATTGTTGTAGACTTACCTCCATATTTTTCCTTATGCCTATATAGATATTTCACAGCAAAAATAGGAGGTTATCTCTCTTTAGATAATTCCTTATTTTTCACTACTTGTTATGGTATTAAATTTACTATCAATTCAGAGCCATTGGCCAAATTTCATATTGAGCCTTACTCTTCAAATGCAGTGGCTAATTATTCAACCTTAGATCAGTCTCATTTTGATGAGGTAGCTCATGTTTCAACATTGGATTGTTTTTCTAATATGTTTATGGATGATAATATAGTGGAATAACATGCTCATGATACTTTTAAGGAGGTTAAAGAACACATGTTTGGTGTGTATTGTATGCATGAAGAAAATACACCACTTCCTTTGCTATCCAAAATAGAAGAATCAACAGAAGGGATTTGGAAGCTTCATTTTGATGGAGCTAAGAACAAAAAGGGATAGGGAGTAGGTTTGATGCTCATTTCCTTAACAAATGAAAGGTATTTCTCAGCTTTGAGTCTCCAATTTTCATGTCTCTGCAATGTAGCTGAATACGAAGCTTTAATTCATGGCTTACTTTGGGCCAAAAAGAGAGGTATCAGCATGCTACAAATTTTTGGTGACTCTGAGTTGGTTATTAATCAAGTAAGAAATTTCAATGTTTTTAAGAACCCATTAATGAAGTCTTACAGACATAGAGTTTTAGACTTAATGGAAGATTTTGATGCTATTAATATTCATTCTATTCCTAGAGTTGAAAACAAGCATGCAAACAAACTTGCAACAGTCGAGGTTAAATTTGAAGTGCTTGAAAAGATTGAAAATAGAAAAATCCAGCCCCATATAAAGTTAATTATCAGGCCCTTAGTACATGATAATGATTCAAATTGGAAATTCTTTGAAAGTGATGACCAAATTTGTAGGTTTTTGTAGCAAGAAGCTACGTTTTTTGCAGTGAATCAGGATAAGTTACAACATTTATATGGTGATCAGATTGTTCAGTTGAAGACAAATAAACTACCTCGAGGCCTGGTCACATAATAATATATTTTCAGCATTAATGATCAGTTAAGAAAGATCAAGACTGAAATGTCAACTCATGCTGATAATTATGAAGAGATCTTGGTTGATGAAGGGAAATTTTTTTTTCTTAGAAAGGTATGTTCCTTAACTGAAAAGTAGTCATTTATTAATCTTTGCAAAGAGTTTAAAGATATTTTTGCTTGGAAATACCATGATCTGAAAGGATTTGATCCTAGTTTAGCACATCATACAATTGAGTTACAACCAAATTCTAAACTTGTTAGACAGAAACAAAGGCCTGTGAATCCCAAGATAGAGCCTCTGATGAAGAAAGAATTATCTAATTTGATTGAATCAGGTATTATCTTTCCAATTAATCATTCAAGTTGGGTAGCCAATCGTGTTCCTGTTAGGAAGAAGAATGGTGAAATCAAACTATGTGTAGATTTTAGAGATCTTAATAAAGCTTCATTAAAAGATCATTACCCACTCCCGAATATGGATCAAATTCTATGAACAGTCTCATTCAGATATACTATCTCTTCTAGATGGTTACAGTGGATATAATTAGATTTTATTTCGAGAAGAAGATAGATACAATATAACTTTTACCACCAAGTGGGGTGCTTATGCTTACAAAAGAATGTCTTTTGGTCTCTCTAATGACGGTGCAATGTTTCAACGTGCAATGGACATGGATTTCCAAAGATTTTTAAATAAATGAATTCTTGTTTATTTAGATGACATTACCATGTTCTCGAAAAATCCAGGAGAACACCTGATACATCTAAGGAAGAATTTTCAGTTGTGCAAACAATTTGGAATATCTTTGAATCCACTGAAGTCTATCTTTTCAATACATCAAGGCAAACTGCTTGATCATATTGTTTCTAAGAAAGGTTTGGAAATTGATCCTTTCAGGATTGAAGCCATATCATAGCTATCATTTTCCCATCATAAGAAGGCATTACAGAGTTTTCTTGGAAAAATCAACTTTATTAGGATATTTGTTCCAGATTTTGCAGCATTGATTAAACCACTCACAGCTATGCTAAAGAAAGAGAAAACTCTCTCTTGGACCACTGAAGGAAGAGAAGGATTTGAAGCAATCAAAGCAGCTATCTCTCAGGCTCCTACTCTTGTAAATCCAAATTTCGATAAAGATTTTACAATGTATGCACTTACAGGAGCTGAAACAATCTCAGCTATATTAACTCAAGTCAATGACAAAAATATTGAGCAACCTATTGCTTTCTTTGGACAGAGCTTGCATGATTATGAAACAAGGTACACATTTCTTGAAAAGAAAGTACTTTCAGTGGTTAGAGGACTAAATAATTTAAAGTATATGATTTTGAACAATAAAATCCATGTTCTTGTTTCTCATCCAAGTGTGAAATAATTCTTACTAAATAAGGAGTTAAGTGAGAAAAGAGCAAACTGAATAACAAAGGTCATGGAATATGATGTTGATATTCAGGTTGCTAAGACAGTTCGAGGAAAAGTTTTATGTGAACATCTAATTTTTGATATGGAAAGAAAACAAGCTGTAGATCCAAATATTTCAAAACAGTATGCCAAAATCACGTATCAACAATCAAAAATTATGGTTCAACCAGAAAATCAGCAGCCTGAGCTCACTCACAAGATTCAAGAATCAAGATGGATGACTAATTTGGTTAATTATCTACAACAGGAACCTATCCAGAAGGTATGGACAAAAATAAACGAAGGTATTTCAGATTACAACTTGTACCTTATATCTTCATTGATAATGTGTTATTCAAAAAGGATATAAATGGAATCTTGTTGCGGTGTGTTGATTATGATAAAGTTCAGAAAATACTATCAGAAATCCATGAACGACTTGTAGGAGGTAGCTTCTCAGCACGTACTACAGCCTTAAAAATTATGAAAGATGGTTACTATTAGCCCAACATATTCAGAGATTGTTTTGAATGGATTAGAAAGTGTAAAAAATGTGCTTTATTTGTTGGAAAAGAACATCTAGCTTCGCTACCCTTGCAGTGTATTTCAACTGATCATCCTTTTATGTAGTGGGGTCTTGACTTTATTAGCATGATAAATCCACCATCATCACAAGGACACAAGTGGATCTTAACTGCTATAGATGATTTTACACGATGGACTGAAGTAAATAGCCTTGAAGGATGCTAATGAAGCTTCGATATTATCCTTTAATGAAGGAATAGTTTGCAGATTCAATGTTCTAGCAACTATCACATCAGATAATGTTTTAGCATTCCTTGGTGCAAAGATAACAAATTGGGCTGTCAAACATGGCATATATCTAAGTTCTTCATCTAATTATTACCCACAAGGTAATGGCTTAGCTGAGAGTACTAATAAGAATCTTTTGAGGATCATTAGAAGAACGTTCAAAGATAATCAAAGAGCTTGGCATCTGATGTTGAATTCAGCACTTTGGGCTGATAGAGTGACTCCTAAAAGATCAGTTGGCAATTCACGATACAAACTTGTGTATGGAAAAGAAGTGAGAATGCCTATTTCAATTGAGTTACCTGCATTGGATTTGCTACATCAAATGGAGCTGCTTAAGAATGAACCATTGCAGGTTTGTTATGCAGAGTTAATGGAATTATAAGAGCTGAGAGATCAAGATCATTTGAGGATGGAAAAGAGTCAGAAACAAATGAAGAATACTTTTGACGATAAATCCAAATTCAGAGTCTTCAATGAAGGAGATATTGTGTTAAAGTTGGATGTTGATCCTGCAAAGCCAGGAAGACACCCAAAGTTTGATGCACTCTAGAGTGGTCCTTACATGATTTCATCTTGCAATGAACACAATGATTTTCAGCTTTCGAAGTTAAATGGAGATGAACTTCCCATTCTTTTGGATGGTATGTTTCTCAAACACTGTTATTGAAAATCTTACAGTGATTGTTAGAGTAGGTTTTCCTTTAAATAAGTGTAGTTCCTAGACATTGTAATGTTTTTCCATTCAATAAGTGCATTCATGCACATGATCTGTTTAGCAGATCCTTTCCTAGATTTATTTTGTTTTGGAAGGGTTGGACCTTTCGGAAAAGAAAAATTTTGGTTACATGTTTGGACTCCATGCCCAATAGACAAGAGCAAGGCACTAGTCTTTAAGCTAGCAGGAAGCTTTCCCCACAGGATTGCCAGAAATGTTGACAATTTTTACACTCGTGCAAAAATGGGCAACTCAAAACTTCATCGTTATGATGAGAAGCCTTGGGTGAAGTATACCTAAGCTAAGGGAGTTAGGTATCATTTGTTACTATTGAATTAGATACAAGATTAAATGAAATCTGTAGTTATGTGTGTTATCACAAACAATAACAGATCACATATTCTGTAATTTCATGACATCTTCAGCAAAAGAACACAAAATCCATGAAGGACAACTGTGTTTTATTGATGAAGATGAAAAATTAAAAATTAGGTGAAGTGCCGAGTTTTCAAGAAGCAAATAGAAATGTAGATTACAGAAAATCAGAGTTCATTACTGAATGTTACAGGTTCCTATCAATGTTTTTTCCTTCATGGTTAAGACATTAAATTATGTTACTGAGTTCTTGAATTCATTATACAATCCATACAGAAAAGCTAGAATTCACAAGGAAATATACAACTCATTTACAAAATTCATTTTTTTATTCACAAGGAGAGTCAAATGTTTCCCACACAAGCAGTGGGATATAACTGAAAAGTAAAGTACATCTACTGAAAAGAAAGATACACGTGCTTGAAAGAGAAAGAAAAGGAGTATGAGTGAACCCATCATTGCCTTAGGGTTTATGTTCTTCGATTGAAGCATCTTCATCTCCATATTTTGTTTCTCCTTCATCTTCATTATAGAAGCCATTGTACTTGAAAAGAAGAAAAGTTAACTGTCAGTTACGAGCTTAGGGATCGATTCATATTCCTACACTGTCCTACTTTGTGCATATGAATCTTCTCCTAACACTAGATGTATTCTACTTAAAGAACAAACTGCATGCATGCCTTATTCACTCAGAAAGAATAAAGAGAAAATAAATAAGAAAAAATTGACATAAGAGAGGCCAAAAAAACCTAATTATTTTTTAACTGTTTTTATAAGTGTGTAGGTACAGGTTGTAGCCAAAAATAAAAATAGAGAAGTCATAAGTGCATGCAATAAAAGGAAGAATGTAACTCAAAGTTCCAATAACTGATCTGAGATGGAAGGAGTTACAGTGCAAAAGAGAGATTGGAAGATAGAAACACTTGTTTTAGCTACAGCAGAAGAGGGAGAATCAGATTTCAAGAAGCTGAAGCTAAATGGAAAGAAGGGATTACAACTGAAACAGGATGAGAGAGAAGATTCTGGAAAATTTTTGACAAGGCTTCGCCACGTAAAATCAAAGTTTCAAATTTTTCAACAATGCCAGAAATACTACTATCAAGGAAATGAAGTATCTAGGTAAAAGAAATAAGTTATTGTATGTCAAAAAAGCATCTGAATTAAGGCTTATGCCTGAAAATTGTGTTAGAATAGATAAAGAATTATTTACAAACTTCCAGAAAGCCGCTTACAAGATACAAAACATCTTAAGATCAATTTTTTTTTGTTACAAAATCAACTTCAGAATCAAAGAATGCAACTACAGCTACTACAAAGTGATGACTAAGGAAGTATGCAACTGTAATATTATGAAATTACTAGCAGAATTCACATTTCAAATGAATAATCCTTACATGTAACCAATACTACTTGCAAAGTACATTCACATATGTTTACATAACAAGAACTGAATTCATCTCTAGAAAATAAAATTCTCAAACAGTGCTCTATGTTTTCAAAAAACATTCGAGGCTCATCAAGTTCAAATATGGGTTCACATAATAAGTGGTGTAATAGTTTGAGACAATCATCAGAGAAAAACCACTATTCTAGTTCTAAAGGACAAAGAAAAGAATTGCGGAATTTTTCGAATGGGCAGATTTTGATCATCTTAGTAAGATCAGAGTAAGCTACAAGTTTGGATGAACTCATTTTAAAGCAAATGCTTCCTACCCAGAAAAAATCATAGTTCAAACTTCTTCAAGAATGGCGTTTCAACACAACATTGAGAAGATTTACACAAATTTGGCTAGGAGAATTAAATTTCTGGGTTGACTTTCAAAGCACCTAACTAGGGTATGAGTAGAGTGTTTTTTAAATCAACATATACCTACAGTCACCATCTTAAGGTCAGTAAATTCAAAGTACTGAGAAAACGTAGGCCGCAAAATTATACAGATGAACTCACAAGTGAAAAATCAATATCTAGAGATAGCAGATCAAAATATGGAATACCCATAACGTAAATTATCTAGCAAACCCTCCATAGTCAGTTCGAATAAGCTAACAGTGATTACCAGGTAAGCTACGGTGATACAAGCTTATCAATATTAACTAGAATGGAGTATTCATACCATAAGCACATTCAAAAATAGAGGTAGAATCTCCAACATCAAACTCAAGAGCTCAAAAAATGTCATCAATGTTTTAGCGAACAAAGACAATCAATTACAACAACCTATCAGAATCTCTAAGTTCGAACAAGTAAAGTACAAATCCTAATTTTAATCACAAACCCATTAAGAGGTTTCCGAATCAGAAGAGAAGTAAATACTCACTAGTAAAATCAAAGCTGAGAAGACTCTTGAGATCTTATTGAGCTCAGAGCTAAAAGGAGAAAACCCAAAATGAGTTCAACTCGCAAATGACCAAGGTCATCCAAGAGATCACACCTGAAAAGTAAAAGGAAACGGGTATCAGTTTTAAAATAAAAGTGATAATGATCAAGTACCAGCGAAAAAATCAAAGATAAAAACTTACCATACTTCAAATGCCTTTTACATAGTCAGCTCACAAAGCTTAATGATGGTAGCCATGAGATCTCATAGAGAACTTAATAGAAGAAAAGAACACATAAAATCTTGTGCATAAAGCCGATCTCAAAATCTCACTCAGAAAGATTATATAAAGCTCGAAGTGATTAACCATGTTGACCACTTCAAAAGAAACTCAAATTCGATGAACTCCTTCACAGAGGCATAACGAATAAACAAATTAGAGCTTAAAGTCCCCGATAATGGAGGTCTATAGAAATTTTTCTAGGGCTTCGCCTGTGAGCTAAAGGACTGAATGAAATGGTTGCAAATGGGTCCAATCAACTTAGCCACAAAGTTTGAGAAGGTGAGTCAATAAACCCTAACCACATCCAGAAGAATAGATGGCTCGGAATCACCAAGTACAAGGATCAAATGGCCAAAGATCATGCTTAGAACACGAAATGAATAACCACAGTTAGTTCCCCACCGACCACAATCAATGCACAGCCAGAAACCCTAACCGTGAGTCTAAGGATCGACGACATCAAAATAAAGGTACAAATATCGATGACCCAGGAGCATCACAAAATTTCCAACAAACTCAACTCAGGTTACAAATGCCACCACCAAGTTATGAAGGGGTGAGTCACCGTGGAGAAGGGGATAACCCACATGTCCATCAAACAAATAATCATCGCAAATACTTTCAAATTCTAACCATAGTATATGTTTTTCAAATGCAAAGACCGACACATATATATACATGTTTGTATTTATCAAAGGTGGTGAGAAGTATAGTGATGTATGCAAAGTAAAATGGTCGACCCTTATTCTTGCAAATCCCACAAAGGTGGCCAACCATGTTGAAGTATAGAGGTGGCCCCACATTAGATGTTTGCCTTGCAAGTATTACAAATATTTTGATTTGTGTACTCAAAGGTAGAGAATTGATTTTTGCATGCCTTCACAATAGGACATAATAGAGAAAAATACATAGTTGCATGTTCATGAAAAGAGACTTGCCTAGCAAGTAACCTTATTTTTAGAAAATTATTCATCCTTATTTTCTTAAAAATAGAACACTCAACTTCAATTTGACTGTAATGTAAGTAAGGCTAATAATGCCTATTTTTAAATGCATGCTCTATTTTATCCTTTATCTATTATTAAATAAAGGATTAAAAAATAAGATGCATGGGCGAGTACAAGCCTTAGGCTATTTTTAGGGAGAGGGTGAATTTTATTTTCTATATATTGTGTGCCTTTGCAAAGCACAAGGGGACTTCTGGAGGACTTTTGGATATACGAGTACTGAAGAAATTTTTTCTAGTTTTACCCTCTGAGTGTGAAGTATTTTCTGCCCTTTCAAATTTATTTTGCAGTCTTGTGTATGTTTATGTTAGTCTTGTGAATGCAAATTCCCTGATCAATCACCTTACCCTTCTACAATTGCAGTCTTTTCTACTTAATTTTAATGTGCATCTTAACTTATTAGTACTATTGTGATTATCTCTTAGTACAATCAAGTGTTTTTCCCTTAGATATTCTCCAGGAAAACTATTGGTTTGTGCATCAAGAATTCTTCCCAAATCAGTTGTGCATATACTCAGTCAAATCCCTCATACAAATTTGGTGTATCACCTTAGTTTTAATCATTTTACAGTCATATTTTACTCTCAAACTCCCAGAAATCAGTTTAGGATACATTAATAAGGAACTGGCCTTGATACCAGAGACTCACCTCAAAATAAATATACCCACAGACCTGAGGTGTTTCCATTGTATCTACGAAAGAGAGATAATTTGTGCAAGCTTAGAAAACTTGCAGCCATCTCTCTACAAGGTGCATTTTCGAGAGATAACAGGATCTTCAAAGGAATTCTTATATTTGGTCTTGGTAATGTTTCTTACAGCGCAAATACGTTGTTTAAACGTCATCATGTGTTGAGATTTGTAAGAATTATGCAAAGTTACAAGATTTGTGTGCAATATTTCTAGTTTCTAGTGGTTATTGCACTAAATTTATATCATTAGTGATAAATACTGGTAAAGTAAGGTTATATCTACTAAGCTTAACAAGAATTAAGTGTTAATAGATATTTGACAAGTCATTTATAGTGCATTTCTACAACTACAGTGAAAATCCTTAGTGGCAACTTTGCATTGATTTAAATTTTGATAAATACCAGTGCCTTGACCTATATTAAGTGAAATTTTTCACTAATATTTGCAAATATGGAAGGATTAAGGTCTTTCTTCACTAAATACCCTACCAAAAAGTTGTTTCCAGAATTGGGAAAGACAAATTCAAAAGGAAAAAGAGTCTAGAAAATAGTTGGAGATCAGGAATCAAGAAAAGAGTTATCCATTGTGGAAAGTGATCAACCTGTGGTTGAGGATTACACTTCTTTTTCAAGTGATTCTGAATCAGGTAATTTTCATATAGATTTTAATTCTCCAACTGGAGAGGGGCCTTCATTTGTGTCTAATAGATAATGTAGCCAAATTCTAACCAAACTTGATTTACTGCAAATAATATGAACTCCAAAGAAAATAGATCTCCTTCTTCATTATCAAATAATTATTTACAATGTTTCCTAAATAGGAAAACAACTCCCAACTCAAGTTGCCAACTAAACTCTAACTAACTCTGACTAAATCTACTCTAGGTGGTGGAAATTACTATATTTAGCAGTTTACTATAAACTACTATTCTTAGTAAGTTCGCATGCTTATTCGTACGGGCAAAAAAATTTCCATGCATGTTTTACATTCCTAAATTAGATGAATTTCCAACTTTCTAACTCATAATGCAACTAATAGACTAAAATTAACTAATGCCCAAAATAGAAAAAAACCGAACTATAACTTAAATCCTAATTTCCGGCGTCAAGATGGCGGATTTAGGGCTCGAAAATGTGCTAAAACTTTCCCTAACCAGTAGGGATGATTTATGCTGTGTTCATCTCATTGAAAATGTGGTTTCAAAAAAAACAAACTCAAATGAACACCCAGAGCTCAAGTTATGACCTTGTCAAGTTCCTGCTAATTTTGGCTCATCATTCTCTGCTGCTTGAAAAATGTAGCTCTTACAAGTTGTCTTCTTCAAAATCCTTCCATTTATCTACATCCAAATTCTTAATCTCCCACCCTGTGACCCAAGTATAGTCCTCTTGCTCCAGTCCTTTCCAATGGGCCAAATATTTGTTATATTTCCCATGTCACGTGTCCATTGTTTTCTTATATAAAATTTGATCCACTTTTTCTTTCTTCTTGACTAGAATCTGCTACCTCCAATCTACTACTTCATCAATAGCATCCCCTTTTGCACCATTCCCATAAAAAGAATACAAATCAGAAACATTAAACGCTAGAGAAATATCGAAATTTCCTAGCAATTCTACCTCATAAGCATTATCCTTTTTTTTCATGATTTTGTAGGGACCAATCTTCTTGTACTTCAGCTTGTTATAGGTTCCTTTTGGAAACCTTTCCTTCCACAGATATACTATAACCAAATCACTAACTATAAATACCTTTCTCCATCTGTGCACATCTGCTATTTCCTTTTACTTATCATTACTATTCTGCAGCTTCTTCCGCACTTCTTCCTGTAATTGCTATATATGTTCGGTAAATGCTTCTGCATCATCACTGACTCTTCCATCAACTGATAGTTGTACCAAATCTAACACCCTATTTGGATTACTCCCATACAAAATTGAGAATGGAGACTTTCCTATGGATCTATTTATGGAACTGTTATATGCAAACTCATCTTGTGGTAATGTTAAGTCCCATTACTTTTTCTTTTCCCCAACGATGCACCTTAATAGGTTTCCCAAACTCTGATTTACCACCATTGTTTTCCCATCAGTCTGAGGATGATAGACACTATTGAATTTTAATTGAGTTCCCAATTTATTCCATAAAGTCTACCAGAAGTGTCTTAAGAACCGTTTGTTTCTATCTGAAGTAATGGTTTTTGGAACACCATGCAAACAAATAACTTCTCAAAAAAACAAATCTGCTACGCTTGTCGCATCACTTGTTTCTTGCAGGCAATAAAATGAACCATATTAGAAAATCTATCAACAACCACAAAAAATTATTCATTACCTCGTTGTGTTTTTGGTAATCCCAAAACAAAATCCATACTCAGATCTATCCACAACCCTTTAGGAACAAGAAACAACATATAAAACCCTATATTTTGTGCATGGTCTTTCGAGACTTGACAAATTCGACACCTCTCCACATATCCTACCACATATATTTTCAGCTTTGGTCAATAGTATTTCTCTGCTACCAAGGCTATCATCTTATCTTTACCAAAATGCCTAGTCAATCCTCTGTTGTGCAACTCTTTTATTATATTCTCTCTCATAGACCCAACTGGAATACATAGTTGGCATCCCTTGAATGGGTAGCCATCCTGTAAAATGTACTCATCCAATACATCTCCTACATTGTCTAAAAATGGACGATTTAACATTTCAACAATATCCTTGGAATCAATATCAGATGAATACAAACCCTTTATTGCTTCAAAACCCACCACCTCATTTTCCATAGTGGTAAAAAAAGTCACATGCCTACTCAATGCATCTGCAACTTGATTCTGTTTTCTTGATTTATGTTTTAGAGAAAAAGTATAACCCTAAAAAAATTATACCCACTTTGCATGCCTACTATTCAACTTCTTTTGTGTATTCACATACTTTAGGGCTATGTGGTCTATAAATAACACAAACTCCTTAGGCACGAAGTAATGCCTCCAATGCCTTAATGGTTGTACAATTGCATAAAATTCCACATCATAAGTAGAGTAGTTATTTCTTACCTCATTCAGTTTCTCACTAAATAAAGCTACTGGCTTTCCACCTTGACTTAGAACACCACCAATAGCCACATGTGAGGCATCACATCAACCTCAAACACTTTATCAAAATCTGGTAGTGCCAAAATGGGTGCCTCTGTCACCTTCTTCTTCAAGAACTGAAAACTATCCTCAGTTTCCTTTGTCCACAAAAACTCCCTTCCTTTTGTGCAATCTCTTATAGGTGCTAACATACTGCTGAAATTTTTAATAAACTTTCTATAAAATGTTGCTAGACCATGAAAGCTTCTTACCTCTGTAATACTCCATGGAGTATGCCATTCAATAATTGCCTTTATCTTTTCTGAGTCCATCTGTACCCCATCTGCTGAAATAATAAAGCCCAAGAATACCAAACTCTCTTGCATAAATGTGCACTTCTTCATATTTGCATATAGTTTCTCTTTCCTTAACACTTCAAATATCACCTTTAGATGCCTCAAATGTTCTTCCTTAGTTTTACTAAAGATCAAGATATCATCAAAATAAACCACAACAAACTTACCATTATACTCCCACAGCACGGTGTTCATCATGAAGATTGAGAAATAGGGACGGAAGCCTGATCAATTTTATTAAGCTCAATCAATCAACTATTGAAAAGAATGGGCTGCAATATTTATAGATATTGCACAGCCTGAATACAAACAAAATATTAGGTTGCACAGGTGAACCAAATTCCTAAATAAACAGGCTTCCAATAACATCTGGGAAGCACAAATGAATAAATACAAATATATTGTTCAAAACAATATAACAGCATGAATAAAAGACAAATATGGTTTATGAACCATATAAAAAAATAACCATTATTATTTAATTAATTAAATTAATTAAATAATTAAACTATGCATAATTAATATTAGGATAATAATATTTTATCCTAACATTCCCCCCCTTAATTGTGCATTGTCTAAAGAGATGAGGAGAGAAACTCTCTGAACAACTCGAACTTATCACGTGCAAGTGACTTTGTGAAAATATCTGCTCGTTGTTCAGCAGTTGGACAAAATTGAAGCTGGATGTTGTGCTTCAACACATGTTCGCGTATGAAATGAACCTGAACCTCAATGTGTTTTGTTCTCTCATGAATAATTGGATTGCGAACAAGTTTGAGAACACCTTCATTGTCTACATACATGGTAGTAGGTTTGTCCTGTGGTATTCCAAGTCCTTCCAGTATGCGACGTAGCCAAATCACTTCACAGACAGCTTCTCCTGCAGAACGATACTCGGCTTCTGTGGAAGAGCGAGAAACAAAGTGTTGTTTCTTACTTCCCCATGATATTGGTCCAGATCCCATAAAGAATACAAATCCAGAAGTGGATTTTCTATCATCAATGTTACCTGCATGATCTGAATCTGAATATCCAGTCAAGAAGAAGTTTTCGTTCTTCTTGTATTCTAGACCAAGATCCACTGATCCTTTGAGATATCTCAAAATGCGCTTTGCTGCTTTCCAATGACAAACTTTGGGTTCCTGCATGAACCTAGATAGATAGCTCACTGCAAAGCTGATATCTGGTCTAGTGTAGGTCAGGTAAATGAGACTCCCAATCAGCTGCCGATAGAGAGTGGCACTTACCTCAGGAGATGGATCTGAACGAGATAACTGTAATGTGTTCTCCATAGGTGTAGAAATTGTTGTGCAATCCATCATCCTAAACTTCTCAAGAATTGTCTTGGTATATTTCATCTGAGAAACAAAGATGTGATTCTCTTTCTGCCATACTTCTAGTCCAAGACAGTAGTGCATAAGCCCGAGATCTGTCATGTCGAATGATCGCTTAAGATCTTTCTTCGTTTCATCAATCATCTTCACTGAACTGCCAGTGATGACTAGATCATCGACATAAACTACAACAATCACCATCTCCCCCCCTTGCTTTTTGAGGTAGAGATTGGGATCGTATGGATTTCTAACGAATCCATGTTGTACGAGATGCTCATCAATCTTGATGTACCATGCCCAGGGTGCCTGTTTGAGACCATACAGAGATTTCCTGAGTCTGCATACCTTTTCTTCTTGACCAGGTACAACATATCCCTCAGGTTGAGTCATGTAGACTTCTTCTTGTAAATATCCATTCAGGAAGGCACTTTTTACGTCCATTTGGTGAACTTTCCATCCAAATTGTGCAGCTAGAGCAAAGATCATCCTGATCATTTTGATCTTAGCTGTGGGAGAAAATGTCTCCTCATAGTCAATGCCTTATTTTTGTGCGTACCCCTTTGCTACAAGTCTTGCTTTGTGCTTGTCCACTGTCCCATCTACTTTGTACTTAGTTTTGAATATCCATCTGCATCCAATGGGTTTCTTCCCTGGTGGAAGATCAACAAGCTGCCAAGTGTTATTCTTCATCACTGATTGATATTCAGAATCCATGGCATCTTTCCAAGCTTTTGACTGTAGGGCTTCCTGGACTGTAGAGGGCTCATCTGATTCAATAACTCTACTCATCAAAGCAAAGTTAACTTCTTCTCTTACTTTACTACGAGTCCGTGGTCCAGGGGTGGATGTATCCGGTGGAACATCCATTCTTACATCTCGTAACGTGCTAGTACACCACTTGGGCATACGCTGAGCTATTCCCATGGGTCATGGTTCTATCATATCACCACCATCATCCCCATAATCACTTTCATCTTCTGAGGGAACATCAGCTTCAATTTTTATAATAGGTGAAAAATCTACATCTTGCGAGTCCGGAGGAGGAGTCTCTGCTTCCTTCTTCTCGAAAAACTCAACATCTCTGCTTGTGTAGAATTTTCTGGTCTTAGGATCCATCAATCTATACCCAAGAGTCTCTTCACTGTATCCAATGAAGATGAGATTTTGTGACTTCATGTCCAATTTCTTTCTGTTCTGTTTGGGTATGTGCATGCTTGCTTTGCACCCGAATACTCTGAGGTGTGCAATGGATGGTTTCCTTTTTGACCATGCTTCTTGTGGTGTAATTCCATCAAGAGCAGTTGTGGGTGCTCTGTTCAACAAATACACTGTTGTTTTTGCTGCTTCTACCCAAAATGTCTTTGCAAGTCCGGAATCATCGATCATGCATCGCACCATTTCCATGATAGTACGATTTCTTCTCTCAACAACACCATTTTGCTGTGGTGTGTGTGGAGGAGGAATTTGTCGATGAATCCCGTGAGTTTGTAGGTAGTCTCTGAACTCATCACTGGTGAATTCCCCCCCTCGATCTGAGCGGAGAGTTCTGATGTGACGACTAGTTTCTTTCTCAACTGCTACTTTGAACTTTTTGAATGTTTCAAAGGCTTCACTTTTCTTGCGAAGACAAAAAATCCACATTTTCCGTGAATAGTCGTCAACACAAAGCATGAAGTACTGGAACCCAGAATGACTTGGCTGCATCAGACCGCAAAGATCGGTATGAACCAGGTCAAGTTTACCATGAGCTCGAAAAGTACTCTTTTGGAATGAAACTCTGTGTTGTTTTCCTGCTAAGCAGTGAGGACACTTGTCTGTATCCTTCTGAAGAGATGGTAGCCCATGTACCATATTACACCGGCGAAGTGTTTCGAGATATTTGAAACTTACATGACCAAATCTCCGATGCCACAACTGGGCTGAGGTGGAGTTTTTAGCCACAAGTGCTTGATCGTTTTTGTGAATGAAATCAAGTTGAAACATACGTCCCACATTTGAGGCTTTTGCAATTATTTTCGAGCCTCTGGATTTATCTCGAATCAAACACATTTTCTTGTCGGATTGACTATCAAAGTCAATTTTCAGGTTGTGATCTAGGAGTTGACTAACCGAAAGAAGATTCTTTGTCAACCCAGGGACATATAGAACATCTGATAGTCTGCATTTGCGTGAACCAAGGGGTAGAGAAATGTTTCCAATCCCCTGAACTGTATATGAAGAATCATCTCCCAACGAAACATGATTTTTTGATGGCGTGTCCCTCATTGAAATAAACCAGTCTCTGTGGCCAGTCATGTGTCGAGTGGCTCCCAAATCAACATACCAGACATCACTAGATGACGTGGATGGTTCACTTGATCGAGCAGTGAACAAGAAGTCTTCATTGTCTAACTGTTCTTGTTGCTCAGCAATATTACCTTGCTGGTGGGGTCTTCTTTTCCAGTTCCCCTTTTTCTGCCCATGATAGTTGTTAGAATGTCCCTTGTAAGATTGTTGTTGTTGTGGTCCAGAGTTGCTTGATGAACCTTTCTTATAAGTGTTATACCAACAATCTTGTAAGTCATGTCCTCTTTTGCAAATTGGACATTGCTTCTTCTGTTGATTGTCCCCATGATACTGATTCTGATGTTGGGACTTCTGATAGGATTTAGGTTTTCCTTTACCTTTTCCTTTCCATTTTTGATGTGAAGACAGTGCCTGCTCCTCTTCATCATCCTTATTGTGCATTGCTTCCTCTTGTTGCAGTAGGTTTACTAGCTTGTCAAAACTAATTGTCGTATCTGACAAGTTTAGAGTTGTGACAAAAATGCGGTAAGAAGAAGGGAGAGCTCTCAGAACAATGGGAACGAGAGATTCATCTTTGACCTCTTCTCCTAGGGCTAGAAGTGAAGCCCTCAACTCTGCAACTCTTCTTAGGAAAGCTTCAATTTTCTCATTTTGCTTGAACTTCAATGTATGTAACTGACTCTGCAAATTTAGTATGACATTCTTGTTTTTGGCCTCATATATTGTGCTCAGCTTATCCCACGCTTCTTTTGCTATTGTGGCATCTCGAATGTGGGCTTGCACATCGTCAGACACTCCAAACAAGATGATGAGTTTTGCTTTCTGATCTGCTCTATCAAACTGTCATTGTTGTGTTGCATCAGTTGGTGATCTGGTTAGAGTACCAGTCACAACAGGCCAGATTTCTTCAAACTCAAGTTGTGTCTTTATTTTTGTCTTCCATGCAGCATAGTTGCTTCCTCTGAGCAATTTTGAATCTGGAAGAAAAAATTTGGGGGCATTGGTGCCCATTTTGCAGAGATCACTGACAGGGTTTGGCTCTTATCACTCCAGGTATTAGGTCTCCCAATCTATATACCATCAGTCTGATATACCGAACCTTTCTATATACGCGCCCTTCCGATATACCCGTCGGTACGTGGAAGAAGCTCGCCCTTTCTATATACCCGGTGGTACGTGAAAGAGGCATTAACGTACGTGAAAGAATTCAATACGTGGTACCAAGACAGTACTGATGGGGTCTGTGCGATTATTGACACCGGCTCAAAGAAATATCCTCATACACGCGTGTAACTTCGCTATATACTCGGATAGTTTCTCAGTCCGGATTTATGTCTTGCAATCATTCACAGACGGATGGGATGGTTCATAGTGTGTGCACTGTGACCTTATTACTCCCCGTCGATTTATAGGGACGATGCCCAGACGACGTTGTTGCAGCTATATTAGGCGTTAAGTGCAGTAGTAGTCACGACGGCTTTACCTGTAAGCACTTCCCAGAGGCACCGTATATACCGAACGCTGCGAATGAGATCTAGGATCTCGTGAGTGTTACAGAACCAATTTTTTTTATTGTTTTTTATTACAATTCTGCCAGTTTTTGAGCAGTTACAAAGTTTGCATTTGACTATAGCAACCTGCAAATTAGTACAATATGCAGTAGTATACAATTTACATTCAAAAAACTGTACAATTTGAATGGCAGACAAAAAAATTTGTTTTGCGGGCCCTGGTGGCCTCCTGAGCCCAATACGACCCAAAATGCTAAAAATTGCAAAAAAGAAGCTGAAGATGCAATTTTTAGATGGGTCTCCCTTTGCAAAAAATGTCCGAAATGAAAAAACAGACCAAATGGAAGAAAAAATAAAATTTACCCTAACTTTAGGGATTCCTCCGCTAAATTTAGTTAGTTATAACTAAATTCAAATTTTGCCACTAAATTTGGTAAAACCGCCAAATTTTCCGCTAAATTTCAAAAAAATGGGTTTTTGTGTGTTGGTGGGATTTGAACCACACCTCTCACTCCCAAGGCGCATCCAATAACCAACTTGGCCTCTTAGGGGCGCTTCATATGAAAATGAACAAACTTGTATTTATAGATAGGTAAAATCGACTTACCTTTTTTAAAAAATGCGACCTGGCAGAGGAGAGAGTCCACGTGGCGCTTGCGTGGAGCTCGGTGGGCGTTTAGGGTTTCCTTCGCTCAAAAAACGGATCTGAAGCATATTACTTCTTATTGTTTTTGTTTGCCTTGCCGCCTCCCTATCTTTTGTTTTTCTCAGCCGCTTCTTCCTTGCTGTGCACGCGCTGTTTTTGTTTGCTTTTTCATTTGTTTTTTGCCTGCAGGTCGCAGGTCATGTTGGTTCGGTTTTTGGATTTGGCAGGTGCCCTTTTTTATTGGTTGTACCAGTGCAGGTGATTTGCCTTGGATCTTGGCGTCACTGCTGTTTTTTTTTTTGTTTGGCCGCCTTTTTGATACTTTGGCCATGTTTCTTTGTGTGTAGGTTCGTGGAGTCAAAAGGGCCGCGAGGAGGATCTATTCAAAGTGTCGCTTCCCCTGGAGTTCAGCCTCAATTTCTTCACACTCAAGACCAGTTGCTATAGGTACAACATCTGCAGTACTAAATTTCTCCAAATCAAACAATGAAATATTGGAATCTATTGTTTTTCGGCGAAAAGAGTCCTTCGATTCGGCAGCCAAGGAATGAACTGACGACGATGATGAATAGAGCGGCCTGTTGCAACACAAGCCACCGCTAGATCTTCAAACTTCATGGCTTCTTTGGAGTTGTAGCCTTCTTGGGCTTAGCGGCAGGAGCAGACTTGTTTTATGGTGAATTCTTCCACCCAGCTGAGTCACACAGTCTCATAATCCGGAGTCTTAAACTACTTGTTGAGCTATGCATTATCCATATAACCAAGCTGAGTGTCCTGAGCTTGGTGAGCTCGGATATCCTCTGAATTTGGCACAAATACCTCCAATTACAATAGCATGCTACTTGTAGCTGTCACTAAATGCACCTCTGAATTAGAGGGAGAACCCCTGGTTGGGGAATTTCCTTCTTTAAAAAAAATATATAGGCCTGCAGCGAATTTTTCCTGGTGCAACCAGCACCAGTGCAAAAAAAAAATTGCCTTCCAAGCACCTGGAAGGAACAGGAGGATGTGGGGGAGGCAGGGATGGGGCTGGGAGTTTGCACGAGGCTACACAGGCTCTCAAATGCTGCAAACACTTCTCCAATCTCCTCTCTCTCTCTGCTGCTCTCTCTTCCACACCTCTACAGGTCCAGATTCTCTCTCTGGTACCAAATGAAGATTGAGAAACAGGGACGGAAGCCTGATCAATTTTATTAAGCTCAATCAATCAACCATTACAGAGAATGGGCTGCAATATTTATAGATATTGCACAACCAAATACAAACAAAATATTAAGTTGCACAGGTGAACCAAATTCCTAAATAAACAGGCTTCCAATAACATCCGGGAAGCACAAATGAATAAATACAAATATATTGTTCAAAACAATATAACAGCATGAATAAAAGACAAATATGGTTTATGAACCATATAACAAAATAACCATTATTATTTAATTAATAAAATTAATTAAATAATTAAACTATGCATAATTAATATTAGGATAATAATATTTTATCCTAACACATCAGTCTCATAAAAGTAATAGGTGCATTGGATAACCCAAATGGTATCACCAACCACTCATATAATCCATTTCCTATCTTGAATGTTGTTTTCCACTCATCTCCTTCTCTGATCCGAATTTGTTGGTAACCACTTCGAAGATCAATCTTGGTGAAATACCTAGATCAAGCAAGCACATCCATCATATCATCAAGGTGAGGTACTGTGAACCTATACTTGATTGTAATTTTATTGATTGCTCTATTATCCATGCACATTCTCCATGTTCCATCCTTCTTTGGTGTTAATAAAGCCATGATGGCACACGAACTCATGTTCTCCCTTACGACCCCCTTTCTCACAAGCTCTTCCACTTTCCTATTCAACTCAGCATGCAATGTCGGGCTCATCCTATAAGCCACTTGATTTGGGAGTGAAGACCTTGGAATCAAATCAATATGGTATTGAATATCTCTTTTTGGTGGTAATCCGTCTGGTAGCTCATCAGGAATAATATCAAAAAATTATTTGTTTAATTATGTTGTTTCTACTGGTATTTGTGCACTTACAAATTCATCCTTATTTGCGACTAGTGCATAACAAAAATAGTTTTCCTTTTCCTCCTTCACAAATTCCTTTGCAGAAAGCATATTTTCAGCCTTCCCCTCTTCCTTAAGAGGTAGTAAAACTATTTTTGTGCCATCCTTCTAGAAATTATAAGTATTCTTTCTCCCGTCATGAATAACTTTCCTATCAAATTACCATGGTCTTCCTAGCAGTATAGGACATGCATCCATAGGAATAATATCACACCAAATATCATCCTTGTAACTTTTCCCAATAGAAAAACTTATTAAACATATCTTATCAACAGTAACTTCATTACCCTTTTTAAACCATGCAATACGGTAAGGGTTAGGATTCTTCTCACAATGTAGACCCAATTTGTCGACCATCTGATTTGAAACCATGTTCTCACAACTACCACCATCAATAATAATGTTATATACATTTCCTCCTGAGGTGCATCTTGTTTTGAAAATATTTGTATGCATCCATGCATCCCCCTTGATATCATTTCTTGGAGCAATCATCATCCTCTTGATCATCAGATTTTCTCCAACATCTGGTGAAATTTCTAGGTCCTATTCATCTTCTACTTGTTCAGCTTCAACAAGATTTACTCTTGGTGCATCTCTTTGCCTCTTTTCATGTGTATAAGAATTTGGGCATTCAAAATCCCAATGCCCCTCTTCACCACATCTGTAATAAACAAATGGTGTTCGTGGAGCCTCCCATCCTCTATCGCTAGCGTATCCTTTGCCCCTAGAAAATCCTCTACCTCTTTGTTGATTCTAGAAATATTGCCTCGTATCTTCTTGCTTTTCCAATACGTGAGATGATTCTCCCCTACCTTGAGTGAAACCTTCTCATCCCCAAAAGGAATATGAGGCCCCCCTATTCATTCCAGGTGATTTCCTAAAACTTTAACGATTTTTTTTTCCTCGGCCTTTAAGGCTAATTGATCGGCATCCTCCATGCTTTTAATCCTATGCATAATTATCTCATCTTGAATAGAAAATTTTAATCCATTTACATACCTTACAACCATTTGTTCCTCAGTTTCTTCATGCTCTACGTGAATGGACAACATGTAGAAATCATCTGTGTATTCTTGCACTATTGGTAGGTTCTGTCTAAGATTCTAAAACCTCCTGTAAAGGGTTTGCACATAATCTATAGGGAGAATTTTATCTTTCATCTTCTTCTCCATCTTACTCCATGTCTTAATTCTTTCTTTCCCCTTTCTTGACCACTCTTTTTGTAGGTGATCCCACCATAACATAACATGACCTTTTAATTTCGTGCATGCAAATTTTACCTTCTTTTCTTCTGACATAGCCTTCCACTCAAAAAATTTCCCCATGCTAGTCAGCCAGTCTATCATCTCCTCTGGTTTTTGACTACCACCATACTCTGAAACATCAACTCTTATGCCATCATTCTTTCCTTATAATGCTCGAAGCATCCTTTCTTCAAAATCTAATGGTGGCATTTGCGTTTCCTCCACTTCACAAACTTCTTCTTCATCTGTGTCATCTCCACCTTGATTTCTTCTTTGGGTTATCATCGCAACAAGTGCAACAACTTGCCTTTGTAGATCTTACATATTTATATTCATCTGACAAATACCACCTCCTCTTCCTCTTCCTCTTCCTGCCATTTGTTTTTTTAAAGACTCGAACCAGCTCTGATACCAGATAATGTAGCCAAATTCTAACCAAACTTGATTTACTACAAATAATATGAACTCCAAAGACAATAGATCTCCCTCTTTGTTATCAAATAATGATTTAAAATGTTTCCTAAATAGGAAAAAAACTACCAACTCTAGTTGCCAACTAAACTCTAACTCTGACTAAATCTACTCTAGGTGGTGGAAATTACTATTTTTAGCAGTTTACTAGAACCTGCTATTCTTAGTAAGTTTGCATGCTTATTCATACATGAAAAAAAATTACCACGCATCTTCTACATTCCTAAATTAGAGGAATTGCCAACTTTCTAACTCATAATGCAACTAATAGACTAAAATTAACTAATGCCCAAAATAGGAAAAAACTGAACTATAACTTAAATCCTAATTTGTGGCCTCAAGATGGAAGATTTAGGGCCCAAAAATGTGCCGACACTCACCCTAACCGGTAGGGTGGGTTGCTGCTACATTTTTCTCATCAAAACATGTGGTTTAAAAAAAACAGACACCCGGAGCTCAAGTTATGACTTTGTCAAGTTCCTACTAATTTTGGTGCATCATTAAGTGTACTTCTCACTCTGTCCCTTTGTTTTTCAAATTTGATAAGGTTTTCCATGAAACAAAGTCTTTAGAGGACATTCATTTTGAAAATTATACTCCTGTGTTCCAAATACCCCTTGTCCCTCATCACTTTGTTTCTCATGTAAGATCACCCCCCTCAAGGAAATATGGCACAACCTCCCACCCAAACCTCCATTTGTTGTCAATAATTTTGGTCCTATAGATTTTAGAGGTATGGATGGATATCCAAATGTAGTGCCACAAGAAGTTAGCAATAGACTACCTAAATTTCAAGGCAATAATAATATCACTGGTGATAAACATTTAAAACATTTATGTCAATATGATGGAAGACTTTGAGATTGAATTTGAGGATGTGTATATAAAACTATTTATTCATACTCTTGAGGAGGGTGCACGTTACTAGCATAAGAATTTTCCAGGTAACTCAATAGATTCATGGATAGAAATGAAAAATGCTTTTAGATTGCAATATGGGGATAAGACAGATTCTAGGTTTCTATTGTCTAAATTTGAAAATATTAAGATGAATCCTAATGAATCTATTCATTACTTCAATACACAGGTTCAATAAGACCATGAATAGGCTACCTATAATCATGAAGCCAAGTGATGTTTCTTGTCTAATAAAATATTCAGATGCTTCTGATAAAAAAAGGCTTACCTATTATTTAAGGGACAAAAACCCAAGAACTTTGAGGTAGGCCTTCACCATGGCTTTGCAAATTGAAAACAATATCAAAGCAATTGGTAAGCCTCCTAAGAGGGAAGGTATCAAGCTTATCAATCTAGAGAAGCCTTAGTCAAGTAAATTTATGGATCTAGAAGAGATTGTAAAAACATTGGTCGTAGCTGTTAAGTTAATATTATATAAACTGGTGAAAAAAAGAGAAGGGGATTGGACAAGCTTCCTAAGGTCAGCACAAGCCACAAGGTCAAGAAATATTTTCAAATCATCCCAGACATTATCATAGATCAGATGTCAAGGTTAAAGGGCCCGTGGGATCAGGAAATTGACATCCCCAACCCTGGGAAAATAGATTGGTGCCTAATATTTTAGCTATGCAAGAGTTGCTATTGTGGAAGAATATCCATGATATGGAGTGGTGTGATAGATGTTTCCTACCCCATTCCCCATTTGATGAAGAAAAAGAATTTGAGGAAGCTGATGACGATGAGACAGAATGATGATGCATGCATGGTGGATTGCTCAACAAGTTCAGATCAAGGGTCAACCTCAACTGAGATGATAAGTTCTATAACTACTATTTATTTCTAGGATTGCATTCACTAGGTATTACCTCTTCCTCCCATTTATACTTTTGAAATTGATATGGTATAAGATTTTGAGTTTCCTAATAATTATTTTGTGTACTTAAGGGAATTTTTTGATTAAAAAGTATGATGGAGGAATTCCTTCTGAAGAGGACAGAAAGTTGTTAATGAATGTAGTAATTACCCAAGAAAAGGAATACAACACGAGGAATAAGGTTGAAAAAGGGGTAGGAGCATCAAGCCAAACCAAAAATTTCTAGTGCTTACCAATATCCCTAAGGAAACCCCTAAAAAGGATGCATATGGTAAAGGCTTTGTCACCCCAAATAAAACTTGTGTTCCTCCCCATGCTTAGACTGTGAAATATCCCGTGCCATTAGATGAATTTGTAAACCTTCCTTCTAATACTACCTTACCCAAATATGTTCCTTGTGACATATCCCAAATCTTGAGTTAGATCAAGATTACTATTCCTATTGTTTAGTTGCTTAGAATTCTTGAGCATAATAAGAGAGCGTTTGAGTATTTGGAGCTTAAGGAAGAAAAGGTCACACAGGGTAAAAATGTAAACAATGTAGAGGTTCCTCCTACAATTGTAGAATTAGAAAAACCAAAAGCATTTGAGAAATTGGGTGAACTACCTGATATTTATTTAGGAACTTCTCTGGTTGATTCTTAGTTGAATGTGGATCAACTTTTTACTACTATGATTATTAAAGATAGGATGTTATATAACTACATGTTTGACTCAAGAGCATCATGTAATGTAATGCCTTTTGAAGTCATGAATGAGTTAAATATCAAAGTAACATAAGCTTATGGGAAATGTACTATTATGGATATCAAGAGAGGTGCCAGTATTTAGATGTATCAATGGCTTAGTTGTGCAATTGACAGCGTATCTAGGCAAGTACTTAACTTTGAATGTGGTAATTGTGGATTATCCTACTAAGTGGGGAATGCTATTATCTAGAAAGTTGCCAGCTAGTGTGGGTGGAACTATGTAAATGGACATGTCTTATGTAACCTTACCAAGTAAGGGAAGCCTTGTGAAGTTATATGGTGAAAATAAACTGTTATATCTCATTGAGGACCCCAACAATGCTTTTTATGAATTATTGCACACAGACATTCATATTGGTAAATCTGTGATCTATGTTGTTTTCAAGGAGTATGAAATTTATCAATGCACATATCTCGAGCAGTTTTATTTTCTTGGGAATTTTATGTTAGATGCAGCCTCGAGAGATGTTGAAAAACTTGACCTAGGCACAAAGGATAAGTCTAAACAAATGTGGTCAAATAGCAACTTGGATGGAAAAGAGAAACAATCATATGACTAGTTGTTAAAGACGTATCAAAACTGCTTAGCATGGTCATATCTAGAATCAAAGGCACTTGAAAATTTTCCTTGATTGTTTTCTTTGAATTAGGGTGCACACCATTGTACAGTGTACAGTCTTCTATTTTTTGCTCTATTCTCATGTTTTCTATTTCAGTTTTTTCTGATCCCTGGTGACCAGTTCTTGTTGGTTTCTCAGTTCGTCTTGGGGGAGTTGGTTATTGTCTTTCTGCTCTACAAGCTTGTTTTTGACTCTATTTCTCAAAGGATTTTTGGCACTTGGTCTAGTCTATTGTTCTTGCGGAACTCGCAGGGAGTTCCCATCCCCGAGTCGGAGCCGATGTTGGTGCTCAATTTAATCTTGCCTTGTTCCTTCAAAAACTTCTCAGTCTGCATGGTTTGAAGTTTTCTCTATCTCCCTGTATTGATGTGTGAAAGATTTTTCCTTCATTTGGTTTCCATGTTCAGTCCTTTCCTTTGGTCGAGGATCACATTGGGTCCAGATATTGTTTTCTGTTTCTCTGTCCATGAGAAGGAATTTGTAATTTGGGCATAAATTCAAGTTTTCCTCTTCCTTATATTTTTCCACAGTCATGTTTTCCCTATCAATTTTTGTCCCAACATCTGTGGAAACGTAGTCCTTTCTGATTGGATGCGGCCTGACAGGTCTTTTTGGTGAAATTTGTCAATTTTTTCACGTTTGAAAAAATTACGAAATTGGCCCAGTGGCTCCGATAGTATCTAATTGGCTATATAGTAAATATGAAGTAGGAGGGAAAAGGTCTTACTTTGACCCCAAAGGAGGAAACGTGGTAGTTTTTCGGGTTTCAAGCAGGGAGGCAGGTCAACGGAACATTTTGAAGTTTTTTTAAATTTTGTACAAGAAAGCAAAGTTATGAAATAATCCACAACTCCACTGGGGCCCACATAAAAAGTTAGAAGTGAAGAGGTGGGTCGCTAGGGAATTTTGAGACTCTCAAAGCCACTTTAACTCAAATCTTGTCCACATGGAGGGTTGGCGCTCATTTGAGGATCCACCTCTGGGTCCTACCTTTCCAGTTGCGCCAAGGAGACACACGGAGGATTCCGCTGGCTCCTCTCTATACTAAGAATTTTTGAAAGGCCAAGGAAATTTTCTTGGGTCTTGGGCATGTGGAAGGGCCACACTCATTTGGGAACCTACCTTTTTACTTCACCTTTGCATTTGCGCTAAGGAAACATGTGGAGGATTCTGTGACTCCTCTTTGTACTTGGCCAACTTGGACTCGCAGTGTAGGAATGTGGTATAATCCATGTGAGGAAATTTTTTTTTGAGAGGCATGAATGTAGGCATCCATGCGAGGGAACTCATCTCTCAAGGTGTATTCTTGAGGGTGAAAAGGATTGCTTGTCAGATCCAACTATACAAAGCCACCTGAAAATGATTAAAAAGGGGATTTCTCGCACAACAAAATAAGAATGATTAGAAGGACTATAAAAAATTTATGGCATGGCATCCCAGTCATGGTTGACGGTCTGAGAAATGTGATCAGTTCATGATTTTTCCACTTGGAAGCTTCGGGTGTAAATTTGTTAAACATCACTTTCTGAGACAAATTGGTAACAACAAAAGGATTCTTTGAATACTCTTCTTTTTCGGGGGAAATTTAGGATGAGTGAGCAAGTGAATTGTATAAATGCAATGAGAATACTCTTGCAAAGGTCAGGGGTTAATTTTTACGAGAGAATTTGAGAAATCCCATCTTCCTGAGAGACCATCTGAGAAACCTGTTAATCTCTTAAGTTTTAGATTTGATCACATCAAGATGGTTACAAGTGTACAACCATTGACAAGCTTTAAGATGGTTCAAGAAACTTTCTCTTTCTGATAAATCTAATAGATCTCGAATTAATTTGTGTTGATCTTGGGCTCTGCTTTTGTTTCATAATGTCTTTCAAATGGTTTTGATGTTTCTATTTCAATTTTATGTTAAAATCCCTCTCTATCATAGAGGATCTCGTCCATGCAATAGTTTAGTGGCATTTTCAATTTCATTATGAGAAGAGCCTTCATCATGTAATGAGATAAACAATTTAAAATCACTTTACTGTCATTTTGTTGATAAAGATTCTCTATAAGCCTATGAGTGTATCTTATGCATGAGGAACCAGGGGTTGTTAATGTTTAATTGAGTCTTTATCTCAAGAATTCAAGTTGAATTCTCAAATATTGTGTGAAACTGTGTAGATTCGAGGCTCCATTGGTGCACACCTTCTAGTTGAAGGAATATTTTGCCTATTCTGAATCATTTTGTCTGTTATTTTTCCAATTGTTGTAAAGGTTCTCAAATATCTAGTGAAATCAACTTCATCTTACTTAATTCCCCACCAAAATTTTCAAATAACCATGAATCGTACTTGAAGTACCCCTGTTTGTGTTGTATATCCTAAAATGAAAAAATTCTACTACCAAAACATACAGAAGAAAATAGGTTTTAAGTGTCTCTAGTAACCTGAACCCTGCAAAAAAAATATTGCCATTCTTTAGAAGTTAACTAGTGAGAGTTAAATTGTGGTGCATTGATCATGTTTTCTCAAGGTTCCCCTGAAAATTGTGCAAAGAAAGATCTTTTCATGTCCTTCACCAACAGAGGTTACAAAACGGGTCCTCTCAACCTGGTTGACAGGCACGACCTAAAGTAGTGAGGATAGATCAAATCCTCAGTGAGGTGCTATCCATTTCTCCAATGCCCAAGTGACAAGGAGCTAGCCGAATCCCTTCCCCGACTACAAAACAACTTATGATTTGTTTGTCTCTAAGTATCTTGTTAAATCTGTGATGTTTCTCGGCATCCAAGGGAGAATCAATTTGGATACCAACAAGGAGAATGGAGCAATCAAATATGGATGGAGTTGTCTTTGAAATTGGCATATAAACACAAATTCTATCATTATCACATATTTTCAAGTAATTCAAGGAGTGGAAACAATAAGCACATAGCAAAAAGAATGTGAATTTATAAGCTAGTTGTAATCATGCTTCAGGTACAGTTTGCTTTTTTCAACTAAACAACAAACTTCTTCATTTTACAAATAATGGGAATCATGGATCAGTGAGAAAAATCAAGAGTTTTAAAGATTAGAGAACTAATGAACCAAATATACATATCAAAGTGCTACTTTTGGAATCATATCAGCAGAAGGAAATCATTGAAAAATAAAAGGAGAGGCTTATAGCATTTTAATTTACTAACTTTTGTTTTCAGATGTGGTTGTACAAACTTCATGCATTGAAGACAAGTTAGGAGTGATTAAGTAAATGTCATGTACAACTAGAACATATATTCCTTGGAATTGAGTATCAAATTTTAGATTGTGAAAAGGGAAAACAACCTTACAATAGAAACAATGATACAATTATTTCAGGTTCCTCTTGTACAAGCTATAGTAGTTTCAGGAGCTCCATATTTTTGTACATGAACACAAGATTTTCCATTCTTCAAAGCTACATGAGATCCAAGATATTTTCATTAAACAATTTAAGTAGAGTGGTTCCCCTAGACATCAAAGATAGAGAAAATGATATTCATTTACAGCTATGAGCATTAAAGAAAACAAGTAAAGAATTACTCAGGACAACTTCATCAAGCTACATAGAATAGGTACCAACTTTTCAATAAAAGAAAAGCATAAAATAGGGTGAAGTAATAAAAGACGATGGCCTATACAAGCAAGCTAGAAACTAGAGTAATTTGAGGAGGCATTCAAGTTGAATATACAGAGCTTGAAATAACATTTAGAACATAGGACCCAAGTGTAAAAATGATTTAAATCAATTGCATTCACGCCAGGGGTTATGCATAATCCAATTTAAGAGAAAACACAGTTTATAATACAAGAAAATGTCTAGCTATAACATTCAAAAGATCCCAGATTCATGAACTGTTAATGCATAGGATGGCTCAAAATGAATTTCATGCTCACAATACCCAAAAGGAAAAATCCTTAAATCTTCAACAAGAAACCAAAAATGTATATTTAAAACTCAACTCAAAAGCTTACATGCATAATTAGAGCTCGAGGGCTCTCCAAAATGGATGTCAATATGACAAACATAGGCTCAAAGTATAGAATCCCAGGCAAAAAAAACAAGGTTTTACCTTTAAGATGCCCATGCCCAAAAATGGTTCCATTTCATAAATCACACTTCTTCAAGGATCAGCTAAGAAAAGAAGCTAAATGGTAAAGCAGATCAACTCATGTAATGAATAGAGCTCTCAGAAAGACCCAAAACCAATAAATGACGGCCAACCACTAGTTTGAAGCACAAAAATCAAACTAATTGAACCCAAAAATGTAGGACAAAAGCCTTCAGTTAAGCAACAATATTAGGGTTTCGAGATAGGAAACTATAAAACGATAACCATTTCACAAGATGAGTCTTGGCCAATCTGAGGAATAAACACAAGATTGCAAGTTACCAGTCAAAATATGACAAGTATTTTAAGACAACTACCAAGAATCTATTAATGTACATAATAAGATACAGATCTAGTTCAGCAAAAGGATTTCTCTTCATTATTTTTCTAAAATACCCATGAGGGGAAATAGACTTACCAGTCAAAGAAATCAGGTTAAGCCAAAAGTCCAGAGGTAATCACACAAATGTGGACACCCACATTAGAAAGTGTACATATCTAAAGGAATCAAGATGAATATGCATCCTCAGATCCATGGTACAATGGAGAACCCATAACTAACACGCACATATCTATGAATACCCAAAACATAACAAAGAGTTGTATAGGAAATAAGCACCATTACAGAAAAAAGAAACCAATGCTCCAAGTTGCAGGCTCATCAACATTTTTATACACTAGTGAAGGGAAAAGATATAGAAATAACTTACTCAAGAAAAAATGACAACCTTATAGCCAAGAATAATCCATGCATGCTTGTTATAAAGCTAAATGTCAAGTTCAGAATGCACAAACGAGCTCAAAGGAAACATTCATGGCAGCTCTTTCAGTAGAAAATACTCAAGAAAATGGGGACCTCTGAATTGAGGAAAACTTTATCCAAGCCTCCATTAAAATATCATTCATTTAGAGCCTTTGCAACAGGCTAACACAGATATCCAGAACCTTAGAGAACCATTTACATAAGAAATGAAATGAATAAATTGAGCTCCTAACATCAACAATGGCTTCCTAAAGTAATTTTTCTAGGGCTTCACCTCTCAGAACGAGAAAATGATAATGATTAAAGATAAGATCGATAGGTTTTTTGATCAAACATAACTCACTCGAGTTAAATATCAACGATGTGAAATCAACAGGTACACAAGATCAATGGCCACAATTCGATCGCTAGGATCAAATAAAATTCAAACCATAACCACAGTCATTGATCATATTGATTGCAAGGTCAAAACCTAACCGAGGGTACAGTGAAATAGATGGAGAAGGATTGTGCAAAAATGATCAAACGGAGCTCAAAAAACCCCCAACTTAACCATGATTCAGTCAAAGCATCCACGTTTCAACCAATAATGAAACCCTAATTAAGGTGTAATTAAGTAATCCACCACCAAAAAACAATGAGAGGTTCGAGCATCATAGCGAAGGGGACCAGCCCAATTAGTTGAAAATAATTGCATATTGACCTTTCCAAGGTCTAAAACCTTAGACCAACAAAATCAAACACCGAAAAAATCAATCAAGGGATTATTGGAACCAAACCATGCCTTGTGCCATATAATTCTGAGGGGTCAACATATTATATGCAAATGATTATGCAAAGGGGTCCCTTCACCTATCTTTTACAAAGGTATCTTTTCATTCGAATAAATTAACCCCCCAAAAGTGATTTGAATAAAGAGTTATGCAAGAACAATTAGCTTAATTTTTTCAAACACTCTTTATTTCTCCAAAAGGTGGAAAATAAAAGAATGATACAAGGTGTGCACACATCATAAGTGTTCCCAACATTGGGAGAGTTTAAAAATGGTAAAATTATATTTTCTCAGGAGTGCAATACTTCATGTGACTACAAGAAGACAAACATATGTCAACATCAGAGCCTGCAAGTGGTCCCATTTAGGATGAATGCACGGGTGAATTATTTTTGTAAAGTATTGCAAATAAATAAATTATTTTACTGACACAGAGAGATATTATTTTTGCATGAGCATCCAAGGGGGAAAGTGGATCAAAATTTTAGAATGTCACATCAAACAATAGAATACAGAGATTGCATGCATTGGAGAAGACTTACACAACAAGAAATTTTTATTATTAGCCAATTATTCACCTAACTTTGTTAAAAATAGAATAGTCAACAGCAATTTGACTGAGCTGTATTTTGTAAACAAGGCTATTCATGCCTCATTGTATTAGCATGCTTATTTTTATTCCTTTATTTATTCATGATAAAAGATAAAAATAGGATGCATAGGCGAGTACAATTTTTAGTCTATTTTTAGGAAGGGTGGGATGAATAATTCTTCTATATAGTGTGTGCATTAACAAAGCACAAAGGGGGACTTTTTGGACATAGGAGTGCTGAAGAATATTTTTCCATTTTTCCCTTTTAATGAGAATTATATTATGCCTTTCCAATAATTTATAGTCTTGTGTATGTCTTATTAATCCTTTTGAATGTCAAATTCCCTGGTTAATCATCCTACCTTGTCGTAAATTTAGTAATTTCTGCATGATATTAATGTGCATGTGTATCTTAATAGTGTTTTTGTGAATTTTTCCTTTAGTACATCAAGTATTTTCCTTAATATTTTGCTGATAACTATTGGTTTGTGCATCTAGAAACCATTCTCATATATTTGTGCATGTACTCAGTCAAAGCCCTCAACAATTTTGGTGTATCACCCCAGTTTTCAATTCATTTACATAAATCTTTTTACCCTCAAAACCCCAAAAATTTAGTTTAGGATACATCAAGAAGGAACCGGCCTTGATACTAGAGACTCACCTAAACAATAGGTATACCCACATACCTGAGGTGTTTCCATTGTATCTACGAAAGAGATATCCATAGAAAGATTAGAACACCTGCAGTCATCTCTCTACAGGGTGCAATTTTGAGAGATAACAGTAGGGATCTGTAATGTGCAAATCCTAGGGTGTTAATTTTTTGTCATAACCATTATGGCACGCTTGATGGGACTCAGGATTCAATACTTCTATTTTTATCAAGTTTGTATGTGTATATTGGTAAAATTCCATCCTTTGGAGGCTCTACATCAATACATCTAGAAATTTTAAGCATCAAAATCTACTAGTTCCATTAATTTAAGTATCTCATTTCATGAGTTGGATTCAAACAAGCTCTAGAAAATTAGGTGTCTTTGAGTACCTGCAGCAATCACTAGGAAGAGGAAGAAGAGGAAGACAACTCCAAAGATCACCATCTCCCCCAAACAGAACTCTTTCAATGTCACTTCCTGGCAGGCTCTTCTTGCAATCTTGTAGATTTCTTAGACCCATCATAATGGTTGCACGACAAAAAAATCCATGATTTTTAACTTCACAGGTAGCAGTCCCCTTGCCCTCAATGCCCAAAATCCTATTCCAGTGGCAGCCTTGAATATTATTCAATTCATTACTAGGGAGACTCACACTACTCTAGCTTATCATATCCAGGACATTGCAAATGTTTGCTCTACCCATGAAATTTTTGGCATGGATGTAGCTGGGAAACTTTTGGCTACCTCATTCAAAGGAAATTTTCTACAATGGTTTTTAAGTTTAACGACAAGATCAATTCAAAATTGGAATTTACTGTGCATAGACCTTTGCAATCATTTTGGAGAGAGGGTGGATAACTTATATTTGTTAGATAAATTTACCACCGTAAAGAGGGCTCTAAATGAACTCATGACCTACTTTAACTTTAGGTTTTATAGAATGTGGGACAAAATTTCAGTTCTTGTAAGAGTAACTATTGAAGGTGTTTTTCTTTACTTCTTAAAAGCCCTTAATTCATATGTTTTTGTAATGGTGCAATCTATGGGAGGTATAACATTTTTGGGAGCCTATGCACTACCTAATATAGCTTAAAAACTATTTAATTCAAACTGGTAAACTTTCCCCTAGTCCACCAATGCCCATTTACCCAGAGATAGGAAATTTTAATTTCAATCAAATACCTGAATTAGATCTTATCCCTACTCAAGGAAATCAGAGTTCTAGTAAGGCATCTACTTCTTCAAGAACCTTAATTGAGCTCTAAGAGTTCATGAAGTAATTTCAAAATATAGTGAATGTGTTGGTGGAAATCAAGAGGTAGCGGGCTCAAAGTTCTAGACCTTATCGGCCTCAATACCAACCAAATAATCTCCCATATCAGTCAAATAGACCTCCTGATCAAGCTATAAACCAGAACCAAATTCAATTTCCTCCTCCTAGACCATTCTAACCATATAACCTCAATGCAAGTTCTTCATCTAAAGCTTTGGCTCCCTTCTAAAACAATTTCGTACAAGATTATGAGTGGTTTTTTCCTTGTGGTCATTGACATATCAAAGCAATGTGTCCTAATGGTATCCTGAATCAAGATTTGATGGTGCAAAGTTCTTATGCTTCCCAAGAAGTAGCTAAAGAAGAAAATCAGCAACAAACAAGCATTCAAGAGGCACCTCAAAGTGACACTTCACTTATGAATTGGCAAGCTGAAAAATTTTGTGGGATAAATCAATCTCTCCCTCAAGGTGTACCAGCAAACACAAGATCCAAGAAAAGAGATATAGAAGAGGAGCAATTAGCAAATACAATTCCTTATCAAACTTCTCTCACACCTCAAGGATTTGGCAGCCCAAACACATTCCAAAATTCACAAAATCAGACTAAGGGACCTGTTGTATCATCTCATGAATAGGAGAAATTTGTGGTGAATAAAAGGAAGTAAAAAGATAATCCATCTTCATTCAATATCATTGATCAAATGAAGAAAACCAACATGAGTATCTCCATGTGGGAGTCATTAGCAATTTTTAATGGTGATATCCAATGTACTTCTATAAATTCATGTTCAAGTAAACAAGGTGGCATTGGAGGAAGACCACCTCCAGACCCTGTTGCGCCACTAAGGGAAGCCCCGTGAAATGTTTCTTGAGTGCCTCTATCTCACACCAAGCATTCCGCATCTACATCCCATAGTGGTCGGCACAACCGATTTGTGAACACTCTGATAATATTTCACTGGGAACTCCTCGTGCTATGATTATTTTAGTAATGCACAGCTTTTGGTTTGGTGGTAGTAATCTGGAAACACAACAACAAACATAACACAAGAATACCACAGACTATGACAAAAAAAAGAATGATGACAAATCTGAAATACAACTGTAAAATATATTAGTAACATGGAATTATTACAATCTCACCCATGAATTACTCCAAGTGTTACCAACTCCACTTGATTCCAACAATGGTTATGGGAGAAACTTCACAATTACTCCTCTTGATGACTTCCTTAACACACCTTCACAAAGAATCCTTTATTCATAAAATAATTATTACAACTTTGCTCTATGATAAATGAGAGGGGATGGCCTCTCTATTTATAGGAATTCAGGCTTATCCACCCTATCTCTAAGATAGGATAGGAAATCTCTTCCGGCCAATCATATTCCATGCCTAAACTCTTTCCTTTACATGTAGGCTTATCTTCTAAGATAAGATAAACCTTATCATCTCACATGGGTTCCACCTTTTTAGACTTTTCTACAAATAAAATACACAAAATATTTATGACATCACTCCTTGTCCTTATTACAAATATAATATTTCTAATTCCTAATCATGTAGACCCTACTTCTCTACTTACCCCAACTTTGACATTTTAACATTACCTGACCACTTACGACAAATATTTACTTTTTACCACAACATTCCTTTTGTACTTTGACTGTTACCGTACTCTACTTTATTGGCGGCACCGTACTGACGGCACCGTTATCTTCTATTGGACGCCACTACTAATTATACTTAACAACATCCTATTCCTAATACATACATTAATAAAATAGAAATTACGGAGGAAAATTTTAATGTCGACATTTTCCCCCTTCCTAGCTTCTACTCCGTCCTCGGAGTAGACTCTTATGGACATTCTGAAGCTGGTGCCTGGAAAATCTTTAACTTGTCATGGTTGACCCATTTCGTAATGGGAGTACCATCCAATTCCTCCAGTCGATATGTACCATTTTCATGCACAACTGCTATTTTGTAGGGCCCCATCCATTTGGGAAGAAATTTTCTCTGCCTTCTTTTTTTGTATCTGGAATCATATACTAGAACCAAGTCATTCACATGAAATGGAGACCAACAGATCTTTTGATCAAAGTATTCCTTCTGCTTCATTTTCTTCTTATAGCTTGTATCCTTCACTATTTCCCTCATTTCCTCTAGCAAATGAAGATGCACCAACCTTTCTTTTACTGAATCACTTTCATCCATCCTTTCATTTTTCATAACTCTCACAGTGGGAATATCAAACTCAATAGGAAGAACTGGATCAATGCCATAAGCCAACTGAAATGGGGAGTATCATGTTGCTGACTTTGATGTTGCCCTATATGCCCACAATGCTGCATGAATCCTTTTATCCCACTTATGTACCTGCAAGGCTGCATCTTTTGCTAGAATTTGACACAACACAAAATTTGTTCGTTCCACCTGTCCATTTGTGCTTGGCTTGTATGTTGTTGCCTTCCTGTGCTTAATAGAAAACTTGTTGACTAGGGCTTCTACCACCTCATTAATGAAGTGGCTTCCTTGATCTGTTACAATTTCTAATGGGCAACCAAATCTGGTGACAATGCGTTCATATATGAACCTTGCCACTTCATCCATGGAAGTTGTTTTCAATGGCCTAGCTTCAACCCACTTGGTTAAATAATCTGTGGCAACTACAATATACTTATTTTGGCATGGGGTAGTTGGAAGTGGACCTACAATATCTATTCCCCACTTTTCAAAGGGACCAAGTGGAAGAATAGGGCATAATGGAGCTGATGAAGTCTTACGGTTACCATGTGTTTGACAAATATCACATGTCTTACAATAATTATAACAATCTCTAAAAAGAGTGGGCCAGTGATAACCTGCATCCAAGATCCTTCTTGTTGTAAGTTGTCCAGAGAAGTGTCCTCCACATGTACCATTGTGGAATTCTTCTATCAGCTCCTTCCCTTGATCACGTCCAACTGCCCTCTTGTACTGTCCATCAGGTCCTATTCGAAATAATACTCCATGCAGAATAGAATATGGATGACTGGCTTGAGTAATCTTCCTCTTAGTCTTTGCATTGGCACCATCAGGAAACTTGAATTCATTCAGATAATTCCAAATATCTATGTATTCACTAGGGATTGTGTCAAGGGATAACAATGTTGCATCTGGGAAATCATCATCATCACAAGATGAACCTAAACCATCATAGGCTCGAGAGAGTGCATCTG
Organism: Taxus chinensis; assembly: GCA_019776745.2. Lineage (NCBI taxonomy): Eukaryota > Viridiplantae > Streptophyta > Pinopsida > Cupressales > Taxaceae > Taxus > Taxus chinensis. The sequence goes on along the minus strand of CM034156.1, from coordinate 109,593,660 downwards.
CATTGACATGCTTCTTTCCTGGCCTATCTATAATATCAAATTCAAATTCTTGTAGCAAAATTATCCATCTTGCTATCCTCCCTGATGGGTTAGGCTTATTTACAATATATTTTAGAGCCTGATGATCTGTTACAACTATAAATTTCTACCCTAGCAAGTAATTTCTAAACTTCTTTACAGCAAAAATGATAGCTAGAGCCTCTTTTTCAGTTACAGTATAATTTACCTCAGCACTGCTCATTTGTCTGCTCCCAAAGTAAACTGGATGATCATTCCCATTTTCATCCTTTTGGCTCAGAGTACTTCCTAGTGCTGCATCTGAGGCATCAGTATACACAATGAATGGCTTGCTCCAATCTGGATTCTTTAAAATAGGTGAAGACACCAAAGCTTCCTTCAGTTGTTCAAAAGCTTCATGCACCTTATTTCCTGGTTCATAAGTAACATCCTTCTTCAAGAACTGGGTTAGTGGCTGTGCAATCTTTGAGAAATTCTTGATGAACCTTCTATAGTAACCCACATGGCCTAAAAATGATCTCAACTTACTTCTATTCATAGGAAATGGTAACTCTTTGATTTTTGAAACTTTATCAGGATCAGTACCAATACCATCTCTGGATACAACATGCCCTAACAAAACACCTTTAGAACATCCAAAGACACACTTTGTAGGGTTTAGTGAGGCTTGTGCTTCATCTAACCTTTGAAATGTTGTCTCCATCTGGTGCAGGTGGTCCATCTTGCTCCCATAGATGTAAAAATCATCCAGAAATACTCTGATGAAGTTCCCAATGTAGGGTTCAAACACCCTATTCATCAAGCACTGGAACGTTGCCGGAGCATTACACAACCCAAAAGGCATAACTCTATAAGAAAACATTCCCCAAGGAGTGGTGAACATGGTCTTCAGCTGATCTTTCTCTGCTATACGAACTTGGTTGTATCCGCTATATCCATCAGCAAAACTATAGCACTCCTGGCCAGCTACTTCATCCAAGATCTGATCTGAGAATGGAAGAGGGTAATGATCCTTCTTTGTTGCCTTGTTGAGCTTCCTATAATCAACACAAATGCGTAGTTTCCCATTCTTTTTTATTGAGATCACAATGGGAGAAACCCATTCTGAATTCTCCACAGCAAATATGAATCCTGCATCAAGCAACTTATCTATTTCTTCTTTTACAGTCTTGGAAAAATTAGGATTCATTCTATATGGCATTTTCTTTATGGGCTTAGCACCATCTACCAGCTCAATAGAATGTTCTACCCAACTTACTTGACGGAGTTCCTTGTAATCAAAAGTGAATAGGTGTATGTACCTTCGAAAGAGCTAGAGGTAGGATTCCTTCTCACTCTCCATCACAACATCACCAATCTTTATTTGTTGGAGACGATCAACAATTTCTTCTTCAGATAATTTTATGGGTTCATGAGCCGGTGTGACTGGAAGGATATCCATGACCGAAACATCAACCTCACTTTCTTCATCTTCTGTGTCCACTTCACTGGTACTAGAGTAATCAGAGGATGTCCAATCATCAGTTTCATCACTTGAATCCACAGGTTCTACCTTATGATGTCGAGGGATCACGTTTATCTTCACCCTCTCTCTGCCACGTCCAAGTGTCATGAAGCCTTCATTCCAGTAGTTTCTTGCATGAACTCTCCTTAGCCATGGCCTTCCCAACAACATTGGGTACGCAACAGTACCATTTTTCATCACCTGAAAGTCTACCACACATACAACACCCATAACAGATATTGCCACATTTGAAACAACACCTTCTGGTTTAGTTTTTCCCTTATTTAATGACCTTAACATAAGTGTTGAGGGGCGATCAATTTTTAAACCCAACATATTCATTACAGACTCGGTCATTACATTAACTGCAGCACCTCCATCAACTAAGACATCATGAATTGAAATACCATTACATAATACCTCAGCTTGTGGAGCATAGGGATCCGCCTCTGCCTCCAAAACAGGTACCTCAACCTCCTTACTTCTTCGAGCATTGATTCCACTTTGCAGCTCCCGCCTCTTCTCAGAAGACATAGCCAGAAGTTGACCATATGTAATATTCGCAGGCCTTTTGGACAGATCTTCTAAGATGGAGTATGGTCCTTGTCCCTGTGAAATCAGAAAATCCTGCACACCCAACTTTCTTCTCCTATGTTTCTTACTAGTTTCTCCTTTCATCTTCTTAGGATCATTTCCATCTTGGTTATCTTTTTCTTTCTTTCTTTTTGTTACAAACACATCTGCTTCATTATTTATGCTCCTATCTACTACATCAAAAGAATTCACAGGTGCTTTTCCTTTATCATTATCTCTTGTACCAGATGTAGAAGCTCTATCTGGACAATTATACTTATAATGACCCTTTTTATGACAACCATAACATACAACTTCAGTTATATTTCTTTTTGGACCTCTATCTCCTCCCTGAGAACTAAATTCCTTTCCTTGAAGAAGATTAATAGTTAACTGACCCATCTTCTTGAGCAGATCTTCATACTCAGTAGATGTACTAGGGAAAATATTTGTGCTCACCGAGAGTGGTTGTGGATTCTGGACCAAAGGTGTTGGTGTAGGCTCTACCTTAGCAGCAATTTCTTTGGGCTCCTCTTCCATGCTTTCTTCTTGCCTTCTTGCAATCTCCTTTGCTTGTTCAATGGTAGCTGGGTGGTCATACTTCACTCGTTGTCTGATCTCTGGCTTCATCCCAAGAATGAAGTGCTTACAGAGGAGATTATCCATGCCATTCATCAACCCATCCGCTAATCCTTCCTTCCGGATCTGGGCATCGAGCTTCCTCCTTAGCTCTAGAACACGAGCATGATAATCTCTTATCTTCTCCTTCTCTCCTTGGGCTAGCTTTGTGATCTCGATCATGAGATCTGCATATTTCTGTTGTTCACCAAATTCTTCAAGAAAACTTTCAGTTAATAAATCCCATGAGTTTTTCACATTATCACCTAGTGTTTCAAACCACCTAAGTGCTGAACCATCCAAAAAGGTAGGAAAAAATTCAGTCCATTGTTCCCTTCTTATGAGGCCATTACAAATGCAAGATCGTTTAAACTCTTGAATGAAAGAGGAAGCATCTTCATTAGATTGGGCTGAAAAAATAGGAATCTTCCCCATTTTTAAATGTAACCACAGTGAAATACCAACTCACAAGTACAATCAGTAAGACTTATGTGCACAAATAATTGGACTCACTACAATAGAAAGTGACTTTACACCTTTCTACAGTAAAATAGGAATGACAACGGTAATCTTACATTTACTATGGTAAAACTTGACTTACTACGGTAAAAACTGACTTTACTGTGGTAAACACTATTTACGGTAAAAAAATGAAGTTACTATGGTAAATACTATTCATGGTAAAAAGTGAAGTTACTGTGGTAAATACTATTCACGGTAAAAAGTAAAGTTACTGTGGTAAATACTATGCATGGTAAAAAGTGACTTTACCATGGTAACTACTAGGCACAATAAAAACAAGGTTACCCTCCTATTGATTTATGACTAAGTGGGAATATCTCTCCAGAAAATCTACCAACGAGGAATGGTCCCGGCAACGGAACTAAAATGTGAACACGAATCTGGCACTCTGATAATATTTCACTGGGAACTCCTCGTGCTATGATTATTTTAGTAATGCACAACTTTTGGTTTGGTGGTAGTAATCTGGAAACACAACAACAAACATAACACAAGAATACCACAGACTATGACAAAAAAAGAATGATGACAAATCTGAAATACAACTGTAAAATATATTATTAACATGGAATTATTACAATCTCACCCATGAATTACTCCAAGTGTTACCAACTCCACTTGATTCCAACAATGGTTATGGGAGAAACTTCACAATTACTCCTCTTGATGACTTCCTTAACACACCTTCACAAAGAATCCTTTATTCATAAAATAATTATTACAACTTTGCTCTATGATAAATGAGAGGGGATGGCCTCTCTATTTATAGGAATTCAGGCTTATCCACCCTATCTCTAAGATAGGATAGGAAATCTCTTCCGGCCAATCATATTCCATGCCTAAACTCTTTCCTTTACATGTAGGCTTATCTTCTAAGATAAGATAAACCTTATCATCTCACATGGGTTCCACCTTTTTAGACTTTTCTACAAATAAAATACACAAAATATTTATGACATCACTCCTTGTCCTTATTACAAATATAATATTTATAATTCCTAATCATGTAGACCCTACTTCTCTACTTACCCCAACTTTGACATTTTAACATTACCGGACCACTTACGACAAATATTTACTTTTTACCACAACATTCCTTTTGTACTTTGACTGTTACCGTACTCTACTTTATTGGCAGCACCGTACTGATGGCACCGTTATCTTCTATTGGATGCCACTACTAATTATACTTAACAACATCTTATTCCTAATACATACATTAATAAAATAGAAATTACGGAGGAAAATTTTAATGTCGACAGGGTTGGGTATCTCCTTCTATCATTGCTTCACACCAAGCCATTTGGCACCCACCTCCACCATCGCCATCATTTGAAAAATTTCCTCACCTTAACCTCGTCATTCCTACACACAGGGAAGCAGACCTAAAGGAATAACCTACTGCCAAATGGGATATTTCGGATGCTGGTAGAGATCTACCTAGTTCAGGGTAGCCAGATGATCATGATCCACCTTCCTTAGGAATGTTTGTTGTTGTTGCTTAATAGTGCCTTTGTTTTTTATCAATGGATTTTGTTTTGTTGTAAATTTCCTAGGCTCGGCTTAGTTTGAATTTTGATGCTCTAGGATTGGCCTAGAATTTTTGTGGTTTTGGGGTTTGCTCTCATACCGCCCTCTTTTTTGTTGAAATCTATCTTTTATCTTATTGCATTAATATAATATAAGATCTTTTTCATCAAAAATACTTTATTAAAAGAAATAATTCCTATTACAGTGATGGGTTGAACTAACTCTTTAATCCTACTACATTTTATGTTTTTTATTCAGATCATTCCTAGTCTCTCTAAAAGAGGACTAGTTATTTGAATTTAATGACAACTACTTAACTGGAAGATACATATAACTAACTATTTAAGGAATTACAATCATGGAAGGATTAGTCCATGTCATATTTGGATCAAATTCATCCTGTTAACTATAGATGAGGTCATTAATTAACTCTTAATTGAGATAGTCAATTAGTGCCAAACTATATTACAGATCTTAAATTGATTCCCTATAATCATGATAATTATAAGTATCTAGGTGTTCTAATTTTCTGCACCAAGCCTTCGAGCAATTAGTATTAAGTTAAAATTGCATGGTCCTCATAATACACATGAACATTGAGATAGTAATACATGTCTCATCGTATTAACTCATGTGTCATCTACAACAACTTGTTTCTCTCCATTCTATTAATTTTCCTCTTTTGTGTGAGTTACTTATTCCAAGTGAGTCTTCATTAGTTCTCTAGGTGAATATTGTGCTTCACAGTGAGTCCTACACTTATACAAGGGAGAGTCCCATGCTACAAAGTGAATCTTGTACTAGTGCATAAGAGTCCTATGTTAATTTGTAGTTGAGTCCTGTGATGAATTTAGGATATTATTTTCAATGCATTGTTAATACTTATAGATATTTATTTGAACCATATTTGAAGAAGCCAAAACAACATGAAAATAACAATAATATGCACAATATTTCCTTCTAAAACCAATATTATACATAGTGAAAAATGGTGTCATAGAAAAATAGGGTTTAACATAGGATAAATGTCAGGAAATATATATTAGTGCTCTATTTGTATGGGTGAATAATAATTACATGTGTAATTATTATTATGGTAAATTAGTGAAAGTACATTTACTATGTAAATGTAAATAGTAAATGTAAAATATGGTTAGTATATGGTAAGTAAGTTAGAATAATAAAACAATTAGTATTTTTTTATTATTATATTGGTGAGAGGTTGAAACCATATGGGTGTATGGTTGTACATGAAGACAAATGTTGTTGTAAGGATTGTTATTTTACATCTCCTATATAATGGAGTGTATTGAAATAGTGAATTAATATATTAAAAATATAATATAGAGTTGTTAATTTCAATTATTGTCTGTGTAGCTATTTCATGGATTCTTTGTATTAGATCAGATTAATTTCTACAATAAAACATGACAAAAAAGGGGCTCACCACTTCCCCACGCTTAAGATATCACAGGTCCTCCTTCTACCTATTCAAGTTCTTAACGATTCTTGAACAATTATATTCATTCAAAAAAGTATGCCAAGTCTCATCCACCTCGTTTTTACAAAAACTAAAGAACTTTATTATTGCATTTCTCTAAGATGTATAGCTAGATTCATGTTGGTCATTATTTAAATTCCATCATGGCACATGGGATATGACTAATGGAGGTATACACCTCATTCCAATCCATTTTTCTTGCATGTTAAGAATAATCTTATAGAGGTCTTGGCCCTCTTCAACGACCAGCGAAGGTTAGTTGGGGAGATCACCTCCTTCTTATTATAGGACTCTAGAAGAAGTTCATATCTCAAACTTGCAAGTAAGGAAATTAAAATTCAATGTTGGGAGTACCTGCTCCCTTAAATCTAATACACAAGTTCTCATAATCACCTTATACCTTTCCACCAATTGCAAAAAATACACTTGAGACAAAAACCTTCTGAGAAATCAGATGGGGGCAAGGATATCATGCCTCATCAAGTAGCCTATATTAGATTTTTATCATACGTATGTTCCCATTTTCTTCCTCCACAATTTCTAAAGCCTTAAGGTAGAGACAAATGACCTTAATTGTACCTCTCCCACATATAAATTAATTGGGATTTCAAAATTTTCAAGGAGTAGGAATTTATAAACATAAAATTCACATAGTAGATTCTTAAAAACAATATCTCTAGTTTTTGTCACGGTGGGTCTGCAAGTCAGTTTTATCCCTCCGCCTTTTGACGAGGTCACCTGTTTGATGGTGAGATACATTTCTCTTGAGGGGAGATTTGTCATAGTGCCCTTAAAGCATCTTGTGTTCCTCAATCAATTCCGCAGAAATTACATGGTATGCTTCCCTCATTATTTGTTTAATTCTCTTGAGCGTTCCATCTTGGAGTTTCAAAAACATGCTCGTGCAGTCCCTTTACATCAAGGTCTCATTTTCTTATTTCATAAACTATGTCTTCTTATTTAGCTTATGTGGTATGCACAAAATCCCCCATGTCTGTCCTTTCTATTTTATTTCAAAATTGTAATTGATTTGTTGTTGTTATGATTTTTTTCAAGGGAAAAATTCACACTGTGAAAGCATGACAACCATACCCCACAATGAATTTTTTCTCGACTCCCCCTAAAGGTCATTTTGTACCCCACCTCTAGATCACCCTAACCCTAATGTCAATCATATCCCATCCTTCTAAGTAATATAATGTGTTGTTTCATCATGTTCGTAGGTGATTCTAGGGATATCCAGTCTATTCAAGCACTTCCAAAACAGGATCTTTCTAGATGGGATCGTGCCTAAGAAGCTTTGGGAAGGCTATTTTCATAGTCTTCTTACAGGTTGGTATGCACCCCACGGAGTTCTCAGGAGACGAAATAATTTAGAGCTCATCATCGATAATTATCATGGATATAATAATTTTTTGTCATTTTTTTCAATATTGCTGCTGAAAGTTTTAGATATTTTGGGGCAGTTGTCCAAGCAAAAGTAGGTCTTGGGGGGTGAAACAGGAGTAGGCTAATGTTGACAACAATCAACCCCTGAGGATATTTACAGAAGCAATTCTAAGAGATCCATAGACAACCGAGTTGGAATCCAACCATTAGAAATCATAATTTAAAGCTCTATAGGATGGTGGCTATTACTTTTTTTCACAAGACTTAATAAATTCCTCCCAGCAAACTATTTTTAGCATGCACAACCTTTGATCTCAGTGGCAGAAAAATCATATTTTTTTAGGAAGTTTCAGAAACAATAAAGGTATTTTACCCCCACCATTGTGTTCCAATAGCTAGTTACTTCTAGTCAATTCTCATAAAAAAATCATTGGCTAAAATTCACCTCCAGGCAGACTATCAAGTTACGCCTCCGTCAAGTTTCTCCATAATCCGCTAAAGGAGTTAGTCAATTTTCAAGGTGGAAAAATGTGACCAATCAAAAGCTAACGCACTTTTGTGCACCAACTTGTCCCAAAAATTTATTTTTTGGATGGGAAAAAACAGTGTGCACAACTGGTCAGTTGTTATGCCCTTGAACCCTTCATTATGACCCCCTGTTATTCCTAACTATTAGTCAGGATCTTGATCCCTCATGCTCTATTTTACAGCACCCTCATCTTCTGGCTTCAATAGGCAAATCATTTCATGACAAGTGGAGCAATGGGAATAGGGGTGCAATTTTTTTAATAACCATAAATTTTTTTTGGGATGGTTGGGAAAAAACAAGTGTCTCCCATGCTCATCTTGTAGGATCCATTTGCAAACTTTCTTATCATTCATAACTGATCACAAAAGCTTCTGTAATTACTTCTATTTGCTAGGAAGTACGGGACATCACGGGAAACCACTATGCTGCCAAAACCTTATTCAGCTTACTCCATCACCATTGTTTAAGAATTCCTCAGGATTTTTTTATCTCTCCACACTCATTTTTCATCCTCTGTTGCTACTACCATGTTAAAAACTTCACTTTTCAAGTTGTTACCATGCCCGTGCGTTGTCAAAAGGGAAACCATTATTGACATCACTTCTTCATTTCCTCCATCACCACTTATTACCTTCAAAATTGTTCATACCTATAAATAAGGAAATAGAGTGGCGGACACATTGGAAAATTATGGGATTAATTCTAACTTTACCACTTGGTATGATGAGGATAATATCCCATTGAAGTACAAAATTCTATCATTAGTTATAAATGTCAAAGATCACTTCCTACTCAAAATCCTTGCTAAGATATTCTCCGCATTATTGGGAATGCAAACTCACACATGTAGGACTACTAGAATTTATTTCTATAAACTTTCGCATGCCCATTGGGTTTGCACAAGGACATTTAAAAAGTGGATTGGGGAAGAAAGAAACATCCTTTTTGTCTGTTTTAAGCATCTTAAGCATAGATGGGAAAGAATGGGTGGAACTCTTTGCTAAATTAAACTGAATTGTGACCCTGTGTGGAAGAAGAATGTTGTTCTTTGGAATTTTTTGCAGTTAGGAGGAGTCAAAATTTTTATTGAGAATATTTAAGGGTATGATCAAAAAAATACCTTGCATTTTTCCACAAAATGGAAGCAAAGAAAGGTGAAATATAGCAAGAAATAAATTTAGAAAATTGAGGAATTAATAGTGAAAGTTACGGGCCTTAGTCTTGAAGGCATCTGATTCTTCTGCAAGAGGTCATACAAGAACATAGAGGATACAAAAATTTTCGAACCTAGGGAGGAATTATATCTTTTCACAGTGGGCATCAAGGTAAACTCCATCCCTATGCCATTTGATGATCTTGTTAAGATGATGGTCCACTTCATTTCCCTTGAGGGAAAATATATCACGGTTCCCATAAAGCATTTGGTCTTTCTAAACCATTTTCTTAGGATCCTATTTGTTTTTTTCCCATGTTACATTATGAACTCCATGGAATGCTCCATTCTAGAGTACCAATACAATACCCATACCATTCCTCTCCACAATGGATTAATTTTCCTCCTTCACTTACACTAATTTTCCCATCATCCTACCATTCTTTCTACTCCTAGATTTTCTCCCATCTTTGATACCCTCAACCATTTTCATTTTTTCATCCCCACTACTTTCCCTAGGCAGAGGAAAATTACAACAAAAAACCCCTCTTTTTCTAAAATGCAACCTTCTCCCACAGGCAACATCCTTCACAGTAGCAAGGACATGGAAACTGCACATAATCTCTTACACATCAGTTCCATAAGACACAACAATACTACTCATGAGGAGAAGGAGGATCTTTTAAAGAGAATTGAAAACATGGAAAAAGAGCTAGGAATTATAAAAAAGGAAGTGCATCTGTTGGCCAATTAAAAGGGAAAAAGTACATTGAATGATGATGTTGGCATTGGTTAAGAACACATCAATGAAATCTACAAGAAGCTGAACTCCTTGGATAATAAGTTAGGGAATTCTAAAGACATACATAATCATAACATTTTAGTTTTTAGAGCTATTTCTGAATTTATGGAATAACATGTCAGAATTATTACCATGCTTGGTGGTATCTTTGAAGTAATTTGGGGCACAGATGTTGAAAAATCTAATAATTCACCCTTATTTTATAAAAGGAGACTTAATGTTCTTTGCTAGGAATGCCAAGAGTCGTAAGTGGAAAAGGAAAGTGAAAAGACACGTGGGGGGTAGGTGAAGATTCATTGATCTTGTTCTAGTAAAATGTAATCGACACCCTCATTGCTTAAGGGTTGTCAATTTTGTACACTCAAGTTGTCTCCTTTTAGTAGATCTATTTGATACAACTGCTAGGCTTATTATAAGAGATTGATTATTGATCATTTTCCCCATCTATTTTCCTCCTATTTATCCAGCATTGTTGAGCAACTTGTTAAGATGTCAATAAAGAAAGTAGTTTCTTCAAAACTATTTTCATGATAATATGAAAACATGTGTAAGTCATGAGTGCATATTCTATATCTCTAATCATTGACATTATAAACTACGGTTTAAATCTTTCCTATAAGTTTATGAATGTGAAACTTATAATTAACTTTGGCATAGAAATTATGATGGGGCCCTACTATGCAGAGTTGATTTCTCCTACCTAATTTCTCACTCCCTATTCCCCCATGTTATCTAGCAAATAATCCTCCCTTGTTCTATTCCATGTACAAGATTATTTTCCATGGGTACAATGGAGTGTTCCTATTGAGATCCCTAGCACCTCTTGCATTCATTTAACACATTTTCCCTTTTGTTCATTCATAATAATAGTGGAGTTGAACCACACAAGAAGAGGGACCTAGAGTCCCAAAGCATTTTGTGCAAGATATCCAGGTCAAACTTTTCATACCGAAAATTTCTTGGAGGATCGCCAAGTGATGTCTTTAACTCTTTTCTCTTGGTCTTTGAAGGAACTGAGTCTATTGTTCATTTTCTTCTAAAGCATGTTGAATTTGAAGAGTTTCCTCTTCTTGTCTGTTATATGGTTTGATGAAGTTTGTTGGATTTTATGATCCTATCTCAGACTTCATCTGAGAGAAACTAGACTCTTTTTCTTGAAAAAGGAGATGTAGGTGGGTTAATTATTTCCTAGAACAACTTGAATTTCGTATTAGAATTTTAAAAGAGATAAGATTTGTGGCATGATGAGTGTTAGAATTCATGGAACTAAACTAGGTTCTCCTTCGATCAGGTGTGCTTTACCTTTGTCCCTAATGGGAGATTCAATAGCAGTGATTGGGGTTTGATCAACTTCATTTTCAGCAACTGAAATAGAGGGTGATTCAAAATGAGAAGGAGACACAGGTGGTTTCTAGAGTAAGGTTTTCATGATGGTAACTACCTCCTATTTTTCTTGAGAAGAAATAGTTTCCATTTGGGGTTCATAGAGGGTTTGAGTAGGCCTAGATGTTATGGGGCATTTCTTAGGCCATTCTAAAGTGGAAGGCCCTCTTTTGAGAACCAATGTTGGCTCTAGGGCATACTCTTTCTAGAATTTCATCCACTTCTTAAGGCCATGTATTTTTTTTGATAAAATGATTCTTGCAAATTAAGTGTATTAGGCCTTGGAATTTCAAATAAGGACTACCCCCAAAAGAAATTTTTTAGTAGCAGAGGAGACATAATCAAACAAGAACTAGGGAAAGTTTCATTTTTATGGGATTCATCTTGACCATGGTGAATATGGACAAGAATTGTTAAAAAGGGGTTTTAAATGACCTCATACTGACCCTCACATGTGAAATATTTGATTGTCCACTTACTTACATCTTCCCAAGGCTCAGGGAGAGTACCCATTTTTATACCCTTAACTTTCCCCTTATTATCCATAACTAGTTCTAATTTTTCCTTATTTCCCACACAAAATTTCTTAATAATTTCATAATAGACAGTCTTAGAGTTAAGTAATTTCCATTCTTCTGATATTCCTAAAATATGGATAATAATAGTACTACATAACAAGATTTTCTTACCTTTCACTGTTGCATGTCCTTCCTCAATGTTCTCAGAAAACTCATCTTTCATTCTAATTTCTTGGATTGAACTCTTCATAAGCCATCATGAATTCCAACCACCTCACCCTCTCGAAAATTTCTACTAACTTTGTATCTAATAGTAATTGAGATGAATTTATAAATTCATGCCTCAATATGATTTCTATGGATGGTTTGAAATCAAAGTAATGTAATTGTGTATGGTGGGAAAGTAATGGGGCACAAGAATGGATACGCAATGTCGCAAAAATGGGAATAAATGTAAGAATAAAAATGGTGGTAGCATAGGATTAGAATGGTAGAAGTGAAAAATTGGAAAAAGATAGGGGAGACAAAATAGTTATATATAGAACAACATGAATTGGGAAAGTTATTAACAAATCCCAATGTGGCAGCGTTAAAGGAGGAAGTAATTAAGTACATGTGGGAGATAAATATGGGGATGAGTAGAAAATTTAATTAGATGCGTGGTACATGGGGAGACATTGGGAATGAGGATGGTCGTTAATTCACATAAGCACAATAATGATCATCTCATAAATTAAACTTTACCATATTTAAGAAAGGAATGATTGCTCATACTTGATTAATTTCACTTATCACATCATCGGATATCATTTAAATGTTTCTTTGTTTCTCCCTCTACATTTATTTCTTCATTTATTGTCTACAAAATTTAGGGGTGGTGGCCATCATTACTAGTTTTCAGCCACCTACACTTATTATATATATATATTCTTTTATTTTTAGAAGTAATGACTGTCATTTCTAGTTTTCATTCAATACCTCATAGGATAATGGCCACTATTTCTAGTTTTCAACCATATCCTATTTATTCAAATGAAAAATTGAATTACCTATGTGTTGAATTAGACAAAGAGACTTTTCCCAAACAATTCAGAGCTCCATATTCTTAAAGCATGTTTTGGATTTCTTCTTTAGACATTGGTTTGTGGTATAGCCTCATTCTATGGCCATTAACCAACATTACTTTCTTCTAACTATCAATTGGGTTTAACTTAATTGTCCTATTGTTAAATACTTTCTCAATTTGATATGGACCCATTCATCCTATCTAAAGCTTCCCCTTGAAGTCCTTTTACTTTGAATCAAATAGTAGGGTCCAATCTCCTTTTTAAAAATTCATTTTCTTAATATGTTTATCATGTCATACTTACCTTTCATGTTGGATGATTTTCTTTTGATGCAATTCTTGTAATCTAATCTCATCCAACTCATTTGGTTGAATAATATTTTTCTGTTGTGTCACTGATAAATCAATTCCCACTTCAGCAAGTATTCTCAAGGTTTGAATTTCAAATTCTATACGAAGAATAGGCTTCTTCCCATTAACCCAATCATAAGGAGTGAATCTTGTGGTTGTTTTCCAAGTAGTATTATAGGCCCACATTGCTTCAGGAAAATTTTGCACCAAATTTTTCATTGAGATATCCATCTTTTTTGTTAGGATATTCTCCAACTCCTTGTTAGTAACTTCTACTTGACCATTGGAATGTGGATGGTATGGTGATGACTTCTTGTGCTTTAGTTGGTATGTTTCCACAATGGAAACTAATTACACCTAATATAAATTGTGGTCCTTGGTATGAAACAATAGACTTGGTGCTCTAAACCTTTAGAAGATGTGCTCATATGATTAATCTGTAATTTTATTATTCCTTGTATATTGTAGAGCATACACCTCATCCCATTTGGTGACATAATTTGTACAAACCATAATGTACTCCTTCCCTTGATAATTTGGGTCAATTGGTCCAATGAAATCCAATCCTACTTCTCAAATGGCTCAAAAAAACTTGAGATTAGAGTGCCATCTCAGATGTAAATGTTGTCTTTTTCATCCTTTAACATTTTTTTTATTATTGGCAAATAGTTTTTTGAAAGGGACTATACCCTTGTGAACAAAAGAGGGCCTAGGAGCCAGAATAGGAATTAAAACTAGAATAAAAAGGATCAGAATCCAAGTGTGACAATGAAGCCCTAAGTAGCCAAAAAAATAGCTACCCCAACAAAACAAAAACAACAAAAACTCTACAATAAAGCAGCAAAAAACCCAAAAAAAATAGCAACAAAAACATACAAGAGCAGCTAAAGCACCTACAATTACTTCTTGGCAGCTTTTTTGATGCTGGATTTGATGTTCTGCCAGGATTTGAACATTGCCAAAGTTGTCATGTGGGCAGTGTCAGTCTTATCCAGCTGATCAATGGTCCTTTAACATTGATCACACTGTCACACATAATATTTGACATCTATGTACAAGGAAGGCAAATAGTAACCAACTCCCAAGACTTTGTCAATTTTAATTTTAATTGAATAATTTCCTCATGATGGATCATCATGACATGCCCTGAGTGTGTCAAAAATTCATCTTCGGCTACACACCTGCATAGAACATGGTCAGGTCCACATTTAAAAATAATTCTATTTACTCATGTATACATCAAACTTTGTTTAATCCATTATTTTATTTTCTTGTGTGTGAAAAAGGTTGGGAACCTCCCTATAGCCAAGTAGTTGGCCATATCTGAAAACCAAAAAGAGACAATAGAAATTTAAAATAGACGTTCATCTAAAAAATCAGCATTGACCTACTCCTCCTTTTATGAAATGGTTAACCTTGAAAGGAAATCAGCCACCGTATTTGATTTCCCTAGCTTGTCAATAATTTTAATATTAAATTCCTACAATAACAACCACCTTACAATTCTGCCATGCACCAAAGTTTTATTCATTAGATACTTAATAACAGAGTGGTTGGTGTGAACAATCACTTCATATCCTATAATATAATGTAGAAACTTTTTAATTCAATAAACAACTGAAAGAAATTCCTTCTCTGTGGTGGTGTAGTTGCTTTCACCAGGGGAGATATTTTTATTGATATAGTATAAATCATGCACCACTTTTAATTCTTCTTGATGTCCAAGTACAGCCCCTACAGCTTCATTGGAAGCATTTGTTTGTATATGGAAGGAGAAATTCTAATTTAGGCCTCTTAATATTGGGGTATTTATAAATTTATATTTGATAGTGTCAAAATATTGTTGGCATGCCTTTTTCCATTCAAATTCAGAGTCTTTAGTTAGAAGAGAAAAAATGGACAAGTTATCTTACTGAAATTTGAAATAAACCTATAGTATCCAGCATTCCAGAGAAAACTTCTCACCTCTGGTTGGTTTTTTGGATGGTTTGTGGGAGATGGGATCTCTACAATGATACTAAAATTTTTAGGGTCTAACTTGATTCATTCAACTAAAATGTGAATGCCTAAGACTATCCCCTCCTCCATCATGAATAAACATTTTGCATGTTTTAAGGATAACTAATGTTTTTCACACCTAGAAAGTAATTTTTCTAGGTTGTCAACTGCTTCTTGGAATTTTTCCCCATAAAAAGTGAAATCATCCTTGTAAATATCAACATAATCATGAGTGAGATCAACAAATATTGCTAACATAGCTCTCTGAAAAGTGGCAGGATCATTACATATCCCAAAAGGTAATACCCTATAAGAAAATGTTGCCCAAGGGTAGGTAAAATTGGTTTTATCTTGATCCTTCAGTGCTACTATTATTTGATTTTACCCGTTTAACCCATCGATGACCGAAAATTACCTTTTCCTTAATAAATTATCTAAGATTTGATCAATGAAAGGTAATGGAAAATAATCTTGATGAGTTACCTTATTTAACTCCATATAATCCACACAAAATCTCAATTTCCCATTCTTTTTAGGAACTATAACTAATGGAGAAATCCACTAGCTATCTGAGATTGGATAAATGAATCCTACCCTAATAATTTGTTCAATTTAATTTTTTACAATGTCTCTTAATGTAGGTTTTATCCTTCTTTGTGGTTTTCTGACTGGCATGTAATCAATTGTGTTAATGTGGTGTGTACAAATACTAGGGTGAATACCATTCATATCACTATATTCCCAAGAAAAGTCTTAAGGATGAGAGCATGAGAGTTTAAATCGGGTATTCTCTTCGTGACTAGTCATCCAACTATTGATTGCCAATGTTTTCCCTAAGAAGAAAGGTGATTGTTTAGTGGCTAGATGGAGAGAATTTACAATGGAATATTCTCTCTATAATGCATTCAATGGGTACCTGTGGGGAATTAATCGGTGAATAGAAGTGATATTTTGAAAGATAGACTCGGTCAAATCTATATTTCATGAAAAAGGAAAGATGTTGGGTTGATTATTCTCATACATCATGTCATCTCTTATTTCCACTAGTTTTACTGCATAACTATTAGTCAGTACAACACATGATTCATGCTTAGGTGTAGGAATTATATTCATTCTAGCGCAGGACTCATAGTCACCATTATGAATTTGATCTAAATGTTTAAAAATTATGACCATGACAAGAGATGAAATAATGTCCTCTGATTCACCTGTATGACCATTCCACCATTTTTAATTTTTTTGTAGCAAAAGGTTTTACAGCTTGATAGATGCATAAATTTTTTGAATCATTTCCATTTTTAATTACCATATTTCTTGTCTACAATTAATGAGGGTGGCAGCAATAGCTAACCAAGGGCGTCATATGATCAAAGGGTATCAAATCTTCCTATTCTTCATTTTTATGACCATAACGTCTACTGAATAATCCCATGACTCACGAGCTGCTAGAGAATGATCTGTTGTTTGTAAAACTATTGAGGTTGATTGCAGTTCAAGGAGAGATAATGTTGATAAGGTGTCAGTGGTCATAACATTGATATCATCTCTTTAGTCAATTAGGATGTTTTGGATCTGCACATCTCCTATGCAAATTGTAACAATATTACTACCAGAGTCTCCATATTAAGGAGGGTTCATATTCCCTTCTAATATACTAGCAAGTTTCCCATCAATATGGATGGATTTAGGCTTATTCTATCTTCTTTCTGGAGTCTTAAAACAGATTCCTTTGATGGTTTTGTTTAACTCTGAAAAATCCTTAAGAGCTTACAATAAAGAAATCCCAATACTTAATTTCCTCAATCCTTGAATTAGCAATGACTCTAGTTATTCATGAATTACAAGGTTGTGTTTCTCTAAGAGACTAGATGTAAAAGGAATATCAACATTTGGTTGGGAACCATAATTTCATTAAATTGGACATTTTACAATCTAGATTAAATACTCAAATCAGCTATATTGGTTTTCTTATACCAAATATTGGAATTTGATTTTGTTATTAATGGAATTCAAAAAGGGGCTTTTTGGAATTTGATTTGGCTAGTATTGGAATCCAAAAAGGGGATTTTTAGAGTTATATATCATGTATGAGGGATTTCCATTTTAGGTGTTTACAATTTTTAAGTACAAATAGGAAATACTTATTAGAATAATTAATAGATTTATAGCTTTACAAAGCATAGAAAATAATTAAGTTGTCCATTCTCATACAAACAAATATTTTTTATCTTCTATTAAATGGGCATATGTCAATTCTTATATAAGAATCATAGAAGAAAAATAAAGTTAATATTTAATTTGTTTTAGAACAGATATTTTCCCACTATCACATCCTTTATAGTGATATAAAAATGATTAAGTTCATTATTGTTTCAATGAGGCATAATGGTTAGAATAGGCATATACCCATTCTCATACAAATAAAGAGTTTTATTGTTGTGCTGATAATTTTTATCATTGTGATGAGAACCGGTATGTGCCATTTCTCATACTAAGAAATATTTTTATCATGATGAGAATGGGCATATATTATCATACTAACAAATATTTTTATCATTGTGATGAGAATGGGCATATGCTCATTCTCATAAGCTTAATATAGAAAGAAAGAAAAATTTGGATGTGATTTATTTTAATTATGGGGTTGTGCACATTTACATGTTGTATATTTTACATATTTTGATCATATATATTTATATCTATTATTGCTTCTAATTTATGATATCAATAAAAATTTGTCAAATTTTTAACTATAACATGGATTTATTTGCATAGAATTAAGGTTGGAAATTTTTTGTTATGAAATACATACAACATAAAATGATAGTAATAAATGAATGCTTAAGAGATAGTCTACAAAAATAAAACAATATTAATATATTTTAATGAGATAGACTAAAAAAACCAACTATTTTATATTTATTAATCAACACAATATTAACATGTACACAAAATCAAGCTCAGTATTTATGTAAATATGTTGTTATGATGAAGATACAAGTCAGGATTCTTTTTGTATATAATGATGGTGATAAATCCATTGTTATGAAATAGACTTAAAAACCATATATGATTGAATTTTTATGAGAAACACTACAAAAATAAACTAAATTTATCTATATATATTAATCAACACTATAGTATCAAATACACTTAATCAAGCTCAGTAATTTTTTTCTTAAATATTTCCAAATATTGACGTAAATTTGGGTGTGGACCCACATGTTTTAACCATGTACATAAGTGTGTCAAAATATATCTATCAAAATGCATTGTGCCATCAAATTTCCAACTAGAAGGAAATCCAAATAAAAATGCCTCAGTTCTCTCTCGAAAAAAACATTTTGTTTCACCTATGAACAATATGTTTTCTACTCCATATATTTGGATGTACTTGTCGAGAACCTTTTACATATTTGTTTTTTAAACTAGCACAATATTCCCCTTCTTCAATCTTAAAAATTTGTTGCTAATTTCACGCTCTGATATATCCCAGCAAAAAATGAATCCAATATTTCTTAGCCAATCAACTTTTTGAATGAAGGCATGTCATTCTCTTGAATTTAGGAATGTAAACCACAATCCAACATCAAAATGTTGTTGTGATATCCTCAAAAATTTAGGGCTAAGAGTACGAATGAAGTATCGGTAGCATGCATGTAAATTCTGGTTGTATGATTAGTGATCTAAATTCAGAGATCCCTATAACTCCAAAGAGCAATTCCTCTACCCCCAAAACCAATATTTTGTTTCCATGGAAAACGACATCTAAAAAACCAACCAATAATAAAACTCTTTTTCAATAAATTAAATCATAGATTATATTATCTGATTTTATTGATAATTAGTTTCTTTTTTTAATCCTATCAAAGCTAGTTTTGAGCATTAAAAGGTAAACTATCAATAACATCATAATTTATCATTATCTTCTAATCACATCATTTGGATGAAATGTGAACAAAAACTAAAAAATTGTAATAAACACATTTTTAGCATTACATACTAATAACCATCAATAACATCTTATTAAAGAGTATATAGTAATCACTTTAAGCACAAAATTAAAAAAAATACAAAAAATGTAATAATCACAATTTTATATATTCATTTGTTTCACTGTTGTTTGAAATAGAGCACATCCCTTTAAGATGTCTCTTACATCATCTGTCATCCATACCACAGATAGTTGAGAAAATAATTCAGACATAATCCACCTATTATTTTTAAATTATTTCTCAAAAACCTTTGGAGACACCAAAATTTTTCTTCAAGATCCCCCTTTGTTGTCTATGTTAACTACAACCGTAGCTTCACATTTGTATGGAAATTCTAGTGTCTTCCAAATTGTTTCCAAATTTTTAATAAATCTATCTCCCTCTCTTTTGGAATGCTCCTTACCCCAACAAAACAAAGGTTTCACATCCACTTTGGATGAGAGTAACAGTTTTGTTGCTAGTTTTTCTACACTGGCATGTGTATCCAATGTAGACGACCAGAATGTTATTCGATGAAACTCTTTAAACATAGAAGTTAGAAATTGGGTAATAGACATTCATGGTAGGAGGTTTTCATTGTTTAATTAAAATTTATTTACGTTTTTAGAAGTACGCTTTTGAACTAATAATTCTTATAATTCAAGAACAATCAAATGTTTCTTTAAAGGCACTACAAAAAAAAGTAATATTAAACTTCATTACTAACTTGTATGTATTTTAAATACGATAATAATATTTCATAGAATATTTTTACCTATTTCTTTACATCTGTTTGTTTGTTCTAAATTTTCTCCAGCTGAATCTTCTCATAAAAATTGAAATTATGATATATTTATCAATTTGATTGCACAACTAATATTGACAAATAAAAAATATTAATATTTTTATCTATTTTTGTACATATATTTGTTGAATTCTCTCCAGCTGCATTTGCACATAAAAATTGTAATTAGGATATATTTTTCAAATTGACCCAAACTAATATTGACAAAGTAAAAAATATTATTAAATTTTAAATAATACTTGATACTTGTTCGTGAACAACCTGTCATAATTGATGGTGAAGGGTTTAATGTAGCTTCAGTATCAATCACCAACAGTTGTGTGTTTTGTGTGTTTTTTTGGGTAACATTTTCTTGGCTGGCTGGCATTATGCTATTTTTAGGATCAGTATCTTCCTGTAATAGATTAACCTCATGGATTGTGCTTTGTGGTCCACTCATAATCATGTTATTAATAGTAATAATATCTTCCTGTAATGGGTTAACCTCATGGCTTGCTCTTTGTGCTCCACTCATGATCATTTATAAGGGCTCATCAATAGTTTCTGCCAATGAACATAAATACTTAATTTAGTGCCCACTTCCCTTCGACAACTTTTTTTTATTATTGTTCTCATTATTGTTGACTGCACTTACAAATATATCATAGTTTTTTCATTTAGCATGTTAGTAGATATCAGAGATATTGAACTGTTGTTGATTCGATTTGTAATTGATGCATATGGACCATTAGAGACACTTGATGATGATATTATTATACGGTTGACATGGTTATTTATCTATAGTTCTGACATGTGATATAGTTAGTCTTATTGAGTAGATCTTTGATGATTGGATTAATGTTGTGATCGTTTGACATGGATGAAATGCAATGTGTTAGAAACTGTACGTGATATCGTATTTGCATAGATGATGTTAATTCATACATAGTTGATATTAGATTTATATCGTATATTTTGTCATGGATGTTTTAATGCGGCTACGAGGCCAAATGAGGTATTCTCTATTTTGCAGGTATATTATATTCACAAAAACATCAGGGGATTGAAGACCAACCACATCGGAAATCGAGAAGAATCCAACTAGGGTCACCATGGCAACATGTAATTGTGTGTTTTTTAAGATTATTTGGTTAGGGGAAATTTGTGACCTAGGTACCATATGTTTTTTTTTTTATTTCTTTTTTTTAAAATGTTAGTGTGTGTTTTCTTTTAGTAATGACATCTAGTTGTTTTATTATTTATATTTTTTTGGATATGTGTTTACCCTTTTATTACTCATGGGTGGAACTGTCTTAATTAAACTAATTTAAATTTATCCTAAACTAATTAAAGATGTGACCAAAAAGGAATTCATTTATTGGACTTGATTTACTCTTGGATTTTGTGTTGAGTGTGGTTTGCTTGAGTCTTGAGTGTAGCACACTCTACCCTTCATGGGAAACTCAAATTTTTCTTTAGAGGCCAAATTTAGAAGCTTGTGGGATAACTCAAAATTGTCCCACACCTCTTAAATGCCCATGCCGGCCCTACCTATGGGTTGGGGGGTCAAATGTAGGCCATTTTAGGTGTTTTGGGAAGAGAAAAAGGGGAATTATTGATTGCACTTTCTTTCAATATTTATTTTTGGTCCTTTGGGGAATGGACTTAGATGGAGTGTGTAAGGTTATTTTCATTCCTCCAACCACTTATTAATGGAATATGAGGTTGACCATGTGATGTGGAGTGGAGAGGAAATGAGGTGGCATCCTACTTGGAGCCACATCATCCCTCCCTCTCCTTTCTCTATTTATTGAATCCTTTTTGCTTGTTTGGGGGTTACTTGATCATTTTTATTCTCTTGAATTTTTGGAGAGTGAGACGAGTTTGAGATTTTTGAAGATTGTTGGAGATTTTTGGATGCTAGCTTTATATTTGGAGAATCTTGGAACTTCATACTTGGAACAAGCTCTACCATGGAGAGGTAGGAGCTTCACTTTAGTTTTAATAATGTTATTTTTATATTGTGTCCATATGGTTGTGATGTGTGTTTGTTGTTCTTTTGGAATGTTGTTTTGGGTAAGGGTAGATTGCCTAAGGATGGAGTAGGAGGAGACTATGGGGAGCATCTTGTAGGGAGGTATAAGAGCTTATATTTTGAGGAAGGAGTTTAGGTTGGGTGCCCCACCTTGTTTGAGGAATGCTTGCATTCTTCTTGTTCTTATTTTTTAAGGAGGCATAAGAGATTGAGGGGGGCATAAGAGTATATGGAGGTATAAGGGGTACTTGATGGAGGCATAAGAGTTTGTAAGGAATTTTTGATTTACATTGGAGGATTTTAGGTGGGCACCCATTCCCATCAGGAGGCATAAGTGGCCTCCCCATGTATCTTACTCTTTTGGCTTTCTTGATAAGCCTAGTTATGTTGTTGTCTTGTTGATTTCTTCTTGCTTGAGTTGTTGTTGTGTTTATATGTAAATGGAATGAATGTGAAACTATATGTTATGTATTTTGGAAGCTTGTAGTTACCATGAGTTGGGATCTTCTCCTATTGTAATGTGGTTGGGGCTCGGGGGCCAATAGAGAGGATGGCTTCTCCTCTCCATTGGATGTCTTGGTTGGGTGGAGAGTGTTTCCTCTCCCCCTATTTTGTTGTGAATCAAGAAAATTCTTGGAGGAGCTATATTTTTGGTGTTGAAGATTGGAGTCTTGTTGGTGACCATGTGAAAACTTCCTTGCACTTTACCCACTTAGAGTGGAAGAAGTTGTACTAATGTAGTTCATTCTTCATTTAAAATTTTAGTATGATTTCCCACATCAAGTGGAGGACATTATAATGAATTTGTGAAGGAAATTTGTATCAAATAGTTGTTATTGATATTACTTTGCATGTGGAAAGAAATAAATAAGAAAAGAAAGGAGAAAGAATGTTATTGTAAAGTTAGGTTGCCAATGGAAAAGAAAGTATTTTTTTCTTGTTGAAATCTTGGATGTATTGTGAGAAAATCAGTTTTTGTGTTAAAATATTTAAGTATATCAATTGAAAAGGAAAGTTATTTTCATTGTAGAGTTGCTTTTATTGTAAACATGTATTATGAAAAAGAAGGAAATTGTTAGAAGTTGAGCTAGATAGTATAACAAATTTGAATGGAAAAATAAAGCTATTTTATCTACTTTGAATGTATGAACATGGTATTAAAATGAAAGAGAGAAAAACTAGAGCATAATGTATTTACAGATGTTGAGTGATAGAACGGAAATGAAAAGTAATGAAATAGATTTAAATTCATTTTTACTCTTGTAATGGAAGAAAGATTCTAGTAACATAAACGAGAAGAAATCTTGTAAGTAGATGGAATTTTATTAGAGTTTAACTAAGAAATGAATGAAGGAGCAATAAATCTCAAATCTGGTACTTGAAATGAAAAAAAAACAAATTAAGAATGTATTTTTACACCTTCTAGTAACTTTAAGTTTTTGTAAAAAAATTGGTATCATGGTTCTGTTTTTCAGAAACAGGACCATCACCCTGTGTAGAGAAGCAATCCCGTAACTACCGCTCAAGCTGTGGTGGCGGTCTCAAAACCTTCGCTCAGTAGGGCAGTGGTCCCAGGACCGTCGGTCTTCTCTAAGCGGCGGTCCTGTCACTTATGACAGGGATCCACGGATCCGCGCCTGTGCGTGAAATTTAAATAGTTAACTCAAAATTCTAAGTTGTAAAATTTATCCTATTTACTCCAGCAAGTAAAGAAATGAGAAATGTTATGGAAAGGAACAATAAAACACACAAATGGTGAATCTAAAAGCATTCCTTCCATTTATAAAATGGGGGGTAGGGTTTGCCCCAAGAATCTAAACCCAATAAACAATAACTTAGAATAAAATCTAGATTGGAAGAGGGAATCCCTCCCAATCCTTGAGTGAAATAGATTACATAAATAAAATTGAATCTAAACTAAGCCTAGACAAAATGTCCATGTAGAATCCTCCATGGCTCATCCTCCTTTTCTTCCTTGGCTTCCTCTCCTCCAACCTGCATTTTCAACAAAAAGAAAATAGACCAAATGAGAAGAATGGAATGGGAAAGGGACTAAATAGAATTTCAAAAGGACTTTAGGTCTAAGTTTGGAACCCTAGGATCTAGTGGCCAAGATGGATTTGATCCGAGGGTGGGGATTTGTCCCTACTTTTATTAGGTAGAAAGTCATTTTAAATATTTAATTCAGTGTCCCTTAAGGTATGTGTAGTAGGGTGAGTGGGGCCATTTTATTGCCTTGGGTATAATGTCCTCTTAATGCATAGTATGTTGTAGAAATTTAATTAAAGGACGTTTAAAACTATCAAGATAATCAATTTAATAAACTAGTAGAAGGTTAACCTTGTTGAGATGGAACATTAACTAAATAGAAGAGAATATCTAATTAAGTGAACTAAACATTATTACCTTCCTATGGAATGGATGGTTAATGGACCCTAGCGATAATTTGAAAACATGTAACTTTCACCTAGACCTAGTTCTCCAATCGTAAAGCTAAGCTAAGTAGCGTAAGTTAAGTTAGTGGACCCCAAAGGTTAAATACCCTTGAAATCTTCCTTGAACAAAAAAAAAATTACTCACAATTCTCAGGTTAGTTGTTGGGTTGTAGTGTGTTCTTAAAGCATCATTTTTTGGGCGTTACACTTAAAATATAAAGTAACAATTGTAAAAAATAAATTATTGTCCATTATCACTTAATTACTATGATACTTGTTAGCATAATTTAGCATAGGCATATTTATTGCATTTTATTGCATTGTCTTTTATTTAATAATGTGTAACATGTGCACTCTAGTCTAGTGACTTGCATTCAATATTGTTATGTTGGATAACATTCAATATTGGTATTAGTAGTAATTACATGTGCATGTGAGATGGGTCTTATCATCTTGTAGTTGGTTCCTGATAGGGTGTCATGTCTATCCATATGAGGTTGTCTAATATCTATAAATATTATAGCTCTTGCATTGTTATGTAATCTGATTTCATGATCAATAATATTTGTGAGGCTTCCGTCCCTCTTTGGTCATTGCAATCTTATTCTATTCTATCATTTGGTATCAGAGCTATACCATTATTATCATTTGGTATCAGATATATACCATTATTATCATTTGGTATCAGAGAAAGTTCTATCCAAGCAAGGTTGAAGAGGAGCACTATTGGAGAGGATCCATTAGAGAAGAAGATCTGCATCAAAGGAGAGCCATTGAAGCATCCCGCAGCCTCCATTCCTTCCAAGCATCCCTCAACTAAAATTTTACCTATCCACTTATTTGGAAGGTAAATTTTTTTTATTAGTCATTGGCATAGCCAATTGATCTAACATATTGGCGAAATATTTCAAATTTGGAGATCTTTAAAAAAAAAAGGATCTTGAAAAAAAAAATTGTGAGAGATCTTAAAAAAAATGAGAAAGATCTTGAAAAAAATTACAGATCTAAAAAAAAGAGTGGAAAAATAAAATCAGATCTAATAAAAAAAAATCAGATCTGAAAGTGGAGGTGTGAAGAATTCAGGAGCAAAGGTTGAAGCAGTCCCGTCAACAAAATTCCAGCAAATTACTCTTAGAAAAAAGGACGTAACTTCTTCATAAAATGTTAGATTGATATGCCATTTTTTTCTCTGGAAAGATAAGAATGAGGCACACAAATTTTCATTTTACATCATCTTTAGATTCGGCCTCTACATGTGACGAAAAGTATATACAAGTCGGATCATTTTTTCTGAAAAAAAATCAGATCTAGCTGGTAAATTGGTAGCATCATACAATATTTTTCTTGAAACCCACAAAATTTCAAGAAAAACCCAGATCATGGTTTGTGAGAAAAGGTGAAAAAAATATTCAGATAGTTTGTTTGGAGCTTGGGAACAAACATGTCAGCGGTTCAATTCCCATTCTCTCCATATTTTTTATTAAATTGTTTTTTTTAGAAAATTTGGAGAAATTACTAAATTTTGGGAGATTTCTAAATTTATAAGCTCACCAAACACATTTAGAGCCATAACTAAATTTAGCAGAAAAACACCTATTGGGGGGTAAAAAAATATTTTTGGCCTAAATTGTGTATTTTGTGATTCTAGACCCTTTTTTGTAAAGAGGGGGGACACAAAAACTTCAGTTTGATGTAATTTTAGAGAATTTTGTACTAATCTTGGTGCATAAAGTGAAAAAAAAAGTGCAATTTTTTAATTTTATGTTTGGTTCTATCACATGAGATCTTTGATCTTATAGCAATGTTCGGTATATACAGTGCCTCTGGGAAGCACTAACGGATAATGCTGTCACGACTACTACTGCAATTAACACCTAACACAGCTGCCTAAATGTCATCTGGGCATCGACCCTATAAAATCGACGGGGAGTAATAAGGACACAATACACACACATTTGAGCCCTCCCATCCATTTGTGCTTACACAAACCCCTCTCCGTACTATCTACGTACCACGTACTAAATTATTTCACGTGCGTTAACACCTCTTTCTGTACTAACGGATATATTGAAAGGGTGATCTTCTTCCATGTATCGATGGGTATATCGGAAGGGAGCGTATATAGAAAGGTTTGGTATATCGACCTGACGGTATATTGAGAGGGAGACCATAAACCTGGAGTGATAAGAACCTTACCCTTTGTCAGAAATTCAGAGTTTCAGAAATTCAAATTACAGAAATGGATGCACAAGAACCAACATTCTTCTTGTTAAATTCACAACTACTTAGAGGAGACAACTATGCTGCATGGAAACCGAAGATCAAGATGTTACTTGAGTTTGAAGACCTATGGACAGTTGTAGATGGAACAGCAACAAGATCACTTGATGATGGAAGACAACAAGTTCAATTTGACAGGGCCAATCAAAAGGCCAAGTTGATCATCTTGTTTAGCGTAATAGATGATGTGTAACCCCACATTAGACATGCCACATCGACCAATGATGCATGGGATAAGTTGAGCACAGTCTATGAGGCAAAGAACAAGAATGCCATCCTCAACCTACTATCACAACTGCATACTCTCAAGTTCAAGCACAATGAGAAGGTTGAATTTTTTTTGAGACGAGTTGCTACTTTGAGGGCATCTCTATTGGCATTGGGAAAAGAGATAAGTGATGAAGACTTCGTACCAATTATGTTGCGAGCACTTCCTCCTTCCTACAGAATCTTTGTGACAACTATCAATATGAGTGAACACACAGTCACCTTTGAGAAGTTGGTCAATCTACTCCAACAAGAAGAGGCAATGAACAACAAAGATCATGAAGATGAGCAAGCACTATCTTCCAATCATAAAAGAAATGGGAAATTTCAGTCCAATCACAAGAAGTCCCAACAAAATCAAAGTCAACAAAAGTACCAAAGTCAACGAGACAACACCAAGAAGTGTCCCATTTACAATAGAGGGGGACATGACATCAAATATTGTTGGTATAATTCCTATAAAAAGGGTTCATCAAACAATTCAAAACCCAACAACCAATAGGGTAACAACAATTCAAATCAAGGGAAGTCCAACAACAACAACAATCAAGGGCAGAAAAATGGTAATTGGCAAAGAAAACCCAAACAACAAGGGTACATTACCGAACATGAGGATGATTTAGATGAAGGACACCACATGTATTCTGCTCAATTTGATGAAGAAACCAAGTCCACACAAGATATCTGGTATGTTGACTTAGGTGTAACTCGACACATGACTGGACGCAAGGATTGGTTCTACACACTACGTGACTCACCTAACAAGAACCATGTGTCATTAGGTGATGACTCATCATACAATGTCAAGGGGATTGGAAACATTTCACTACCTCTTGGAAAGCATGACTATAAAATCACAGATGTATTGTATGTACCTGGGTTGACTAAGAATTTGCTATCAGTTAGTCAACTCCTTGATCCTAACTTGAAGTTGGATTTTGACAGTAATAATGGAGAAAAAGTGTGCTTGATAAGAGATAAGTCAAGAGGTTCCAAGATTGTAGCAAGAGCCTCTAATGTGGGATGCATGTTCCAACTTGATTTTGTCCACAAGGATGATCAAGCTCTAGTGGCAAAAGACACACAATCTGTAAAACTATGGCATCGCAGATATGGTCACATCAATTTTGGTTATCTCCAAACACTTCAAAAGGACAACATGGTGAAAGGATTGCCTACACTCAAGAACAACACTGACAAGTGTCACAATTGCCTAGCTAGAAAGCAACACAGAGTACCCTTCCAGAAGAACACATATAGAGCCAAGGGAAAGCTTGCTTTGGTGCACACCGATTTTTGCGGGCCCATGTAACCAAGTAATTTTAGATGTCAATACTTCATGCTTTGTGTTGATGACTACTCAAGAAAGATGTGGATATATTGTCTAAGAAACAAGAGTCAAGCCTTTGAGACATTTCAGAAGTTCAAAGCACTTGTTGAGAATGAAGTTGTTTGCAAGATCAAAACTCTCCGCTCAGATTGAGGGGAGGAATTCACAAGCAATGAGTTCAAGACTTACCTAGAAGCTCATGGGATTCATCGACAAATGCCTCCTACTCACACACCACAGCAAAATGGTATAGTTGAGAGAAGGAATCGTACTATCATGGAAATGGTGCGATGTATGATTGATGACTTAGGTTTAACAAAGACATTTTGGGCAGAAGCTGCAAGAACTGCAGTCTATTTGTTGAACAAAGTGCCCACAGTAGCTCTTGAAAGAGTGACACCTCAAGAAGCATGGTCAAATCGAAAACCATCAATTGCACACCTAAGAGTATTCGGGTGTAAAGCTAGCATGCACATACCCAAGAAGAACAGGAACAAGTTGGATATGAAAGTTGAGAAACTGATATTCATTGGATACAGTGAAGAAGCACTTGGGTACAGATTATGGGATCCAAAAACAAAGAAAGTATACACAAGTAGGGATGTTGAGTTCTTTGAGAAGAAACAAGTAGATGCTCCACTCAACAACTCAACAAACATGACGAATACACCTCTTATGAAGACAGAATTTGATGTTCCCACTGCAGATGACAGTGATGAATTGGATGATAGTGAAAACTTGGATCCACCACAAGCTAATGGAACAGCTAAGAAGTTACCTAAATGGTATACTAAATTAATAAGAGATGCAAATTTGGATGAAGCACCTAGCACATCATCCAATCCTGGACCTAGAACTCACAGTAAAGCTCGTGAAGAGGTAAATTATGTCTTAATGAGCAGAGGTGTTAAAACAGTTGAGCCATCTATAGTTCAGGAAGCCCTATAATCAAAATCTTGGAAAGATGCCATGGATTCAGAGTATAAGTCAGTGATGAAGAACAACACATGGCAACTTGTCGATCTTCCACCAGGGAAGAAACCCATTGGATGCAGATGGATATTCAAGACTAAGTACAAATCAGATGGGACTATTGACAAGTATAAAGCAAGGCTTGTAGCAAAGGGGTATGCACAACAAGAAGGCATTGATTATGAGGAGACATTTTCTCCCACAACCAAGATCAAGACAATCAGAATGATCTTTGCTCTAGCTACATAATTTGGTTGGAAAGTCCACCAAATGGATGTGAAAAGTGCCTTTTTTAATGGAGATTTGCAAGAAGAAGTCTATATGACTCAGCCAAAGGGTTATGTAATACCAGGAAAAGAGATGATGGTATGCAGAATCATAAAATCTCTGAATGGCCTAAAATAGGCACCCCAGGCATGGTACATCAAAATTGATGAGCATCTCATAAGTCATGGATTTGAAAGGAATCCTTATGACCCCGATCTCTACCTCAAAAATCAAGGGGGGGAGATTGTCATTGTGGTTGTTTATGTCGACGATCTAGTCATTACAAGTAGTTCTGTGAAGATGATCGATCCAACAAAGAAGGATTTTAATCGATCGTTCGACATGACAGATCTCGGGCTCATGCACTATTGTCTTGGGTTGGAAGTATGGAAAAAAGAGAATCATATCTTTGTGTCACTGTTGAAATACACCAAGACAATGCTCGAGAAATTCAGGGTGATGGACTGCACTCCTATTGTTATACCTATGGAAGTGAGACTTCAGTTATCTCATTCCGATCCATCACCACCGGTGAATGCAACTCTCTGTCGGTAGTTGATCGGGAGTCTAATTTACCTAACATATACTAGACCAGATATCAGCTTTGCAGTCAGCTATTTATCATGCTTCATGTAAGAACCGAAAATATGTCATTGGAAAGCAGAAAATAGAATACTGAGATATCTAAAGGGTACAGTTGACCTTGGTCTAGAGTACAAGAAGAACGACAACTTCTTCTTGATAGGATATTCAGATTCAGATCATGCAGAAAACATGGATAATAGGAATTCAACATCAGGCTTCATCTTCTTTATGGGATCTGGACTGATATCATGGGGAAGCAAGAAACAGAACTTTGTTTCTTTCTCTTGTGGTTGATGTTGTAAATATTAATAAGAACACATGATGATGAATGTTGTAGGTGAAGTATCTTATTGATGAATGTATCATTTAGAAAATAAACCGTAAAATTACTAGGAATGATTCACCTCGCCTCTTAGTCCCTTGTGCTTCTAACATATATGTCACCTTTAAGTTCATAAATCATCTGATCAATGGCCATAGGAGATCTGTTTGTTTTTTGGTAAGGGTATAGTACCCTTCATGTTGTGTACCAAGCATATTGAAAAGCTCATAGAGTTCTATGTTCATAAGTGAGCATGTCTTGATGCAGAACATACACCTCTAGCTGCGTAATCAAAAACTTGGATTGTTGGCAGACCTTAAAAACTATTTGATTTGCACCTGATAAGATCTCACACTATTCAGTGTAGTTTGGTTTCCACTTAAGGTTAGAAACTAGTGTAAACATTTGTTATGCAGATATAAATGAATCATATTCTATTATGGGCATTGACTATTATAATGAGTACATGATAATGTCATAGATATTTTATAAAAATCATAGATGGAAAATTTAAAGAGACTCTATTCTAGGATTGACTTAGAGGATTCAAAATTGTTATGTTGGATAACATGCAATCTTGGGATGAGTAGTAATGGCATGTGCATTTGAGATGGGTCTTATTAAACTTGTAGGGATTGGTATCCAAAATAAATATGCGTGTCATTTCTGATCCATTTTAGGTTGTCTAAAATATAATAATGTAGAACTCATAAAGAAGTTATTATATAATCTAGATAGTTTTTTTTCAATCTTAACCTTATTTTTTGGGATATTCTGAGGTACAATAAACCACTTTGGTGAAATGTGCAATCGGGGATGTTATCCTAATCTGATCATAATTGGTATCAGATGTTAATAATGCATTATAAGGAAAAGTAGGGTTGAGCTTAGAGCTAAATCATTATGGAATCTACTTTCCTTTCCCATTTAGGCCGGATTCAGATTATAATCATGTTTCCTTTCCCATTCAGTTTGGATAATTTCCTATTGTAAAATAAATTATGCGTTTAACATTAGTTCTAGCATACTTTATAGAGGTATTAAAATGATTAAGTTCAATCATTGTATTGAATTTTTGGATGCTTGATCTTCTCTAGGAATCATTGAGTTAAAAAAGTATTAGAATAAATGAATTGTAAACAATGATATTTTAATGTCATTCAAATCATGAATTATTGTGATTTCAATCTATTTCTTATGAATCAATTAGTGAAAGGATACCTATTCACATGTAATATGTTAAATCTTGTATTGACCATATTTCAAATGTTATCATTCTAAGATTCATTGAATAGGCATATTTTGCATAAATTGTTCAAGTTTGTATGAAAGATATGATTTATCTTTCATTGATTTCATTGTACCTACGAATGAAAGGAATGTCAAATTATAATCTTGATAACAAGAGAAAGGATCCTTAGGTCATATAATTTCCCATTGTAAAATAAATTATACTTTTAACTCCTCATTAGTTCACCTATAAAAGTATAAGCAATACCCCATGAATTTCAAGATGGTGATTAAAAATATTAAGGTTAATCATTGTATTGAATAGAGTGGATACTCCATTATTCTCTAAGAATCATTACTAGGAAGAATATATATTGAAAATGAGAATGGACATTTGCCCAATCAATACATGCAATATTGAACTTAATCATTATAAAACCTCTATAAAGGAAGTGGTTAAAAAGTTCAGAATATTTCTAACTCTAATAGAATGGACATATGCCCATTCAATACATGCAATATTGAACTTAATCATTATAAAACCTCTATAAAGGAAGTGGTTAAAAAATTCATTAAATATTTATAACTCTAATAGAATGGAATATGCATGTTTCAATACATGTAATATTGAACTTAACATGATTATAAAACCTCTAAAAGGAAGTGGTTAAAGAAATAAAAATATTTCAACTCTAATATAAAATTTTCAATGTAGAATGATTGTATTAAAATATATCTAACGTAGGAATGATTGTTTCTAACTCTAACCATGATTCATCTTGCATATATGATCTTTAACTCTACTTCCCATTCTTGAAAGGAAGTGGTTAAAAAATCTTCTGATTATTTCCATACTCAGATATTCAATGTTCTAAAACAAATTGATTTTATTCCATTCTTGAGCTAATACAAATTTTATGAACTGTACAATTAATACAAAACAAAAACATTTTAAGAATTATATGCATATAATAAAGGAATGACTAATCAAATACAAAAACCATGTGTTACAATTGAAGAGATAGTGAGAATGGGCATATGCCCATTGTAAAATTCAACTACAAGCAATATTGAACTTAATCATTTTAATAACTCTAAATATTCTTAAGCAAATTTAATTTTATTATAATTAAAATTTAACTTTTATTTCGATATATTCTATAATATGAAAGGAATTTAGGATGAAACTATATGAAGGATGTACATCTTAATATTATAACAAAGTAAACATTGTTAAGAATTAATGTATACAAAGGAATGAGTATAATGAAAAGAACACAAAAATCATAGAGGCTATTTACCTGGAGGCGTAGTTAGACATTTATAATAGTATTGGATCATGCTCTCTTGCTTGTGATTCTCCACTATAAAGATAAGTGAGGACCTATTTATATTATGTGTTACCTTTAATGCATTTTTCCCACCGTATAATATTAATACATGGGATGTGTTAGTGTTGCATCTCTCAATCATGTTCTCCCAAAAATGCAATAATCTCTCACATTTGAAAGGATGTTCAGGAATGAAAAATCCAATTTCATTTGGGTTGATAATATCCAAGGTCTCTTAATGTTTCCAATCTAGGTCCACTATAAAATCTTCCATGTCCACTTCCATAGTGGTTGAATTATGAACACCATATATAGTAATAATCACTGACATCCCTTTAAATGCATATTCTGCATTCAAAACTCTATAACATCCTTCTAAAATTATTGGTCATTTTTTTACTTTTTTCATGTATATTTTTATAGCAGTATCAAATAAGCTATCTTGTACTACTAGAAGAATAAAGACATGGACACAACTCATTGTACTACACCCAATGACACAGAGAAGCTCAACAATATCATTTTGTTGGACAATACTCACAAGATTACAGAAATCAACAATTACAAATTCTACAGTGAGTGGCGGTAAATGAAATTCCAAACCTCTCAATGTTCTACTAATAAAAAAAGGATAAGAACATTGAAAAGTGAATTCATATGTATCTGGCATCCTTGGTTGAGAATTTGTATTAGCCGCAGTCACATATAATTCAAGTAGTTCAATAACAGGTTTTGAATAATTTGGCAAATTTATTTCCCCTAATGGTGTTTTTTTCCTTTTCAATTTTTTCTTCTCTTCTCTAAGATCTTGACATAGTTGAGAAAAATGTGACTCATGGATCACAAAATTTTCAATCACATTTAATTCATTACATCCTATTTGAGCAACGTATTCTGGAACTCTTGTCAGCATATAAGACATAACTTTGGCTCTTGTTGTTCTACCCTGATTTACTCTTTTGTAGTAATCTTTTAGAAAAATAGCATTAATACCATACTCATCTCTGAACCACACTTCACCATTAATGCATTTATCTGCAAGGACATATAATTCTTCATTTTTCATACCTTTTGTGCATCTGAATAGTCCTGGTGTAAGAAGATCTAATGAATTTGGATTGAAATATGGGTTTGTAGCTTTTTTTGGGCTACAAGGAAACCCACCATTGGCATACAAATCAAACACTAAAACCCACTTATCCCAAATTTCATCTGGAAGTACAAGAAATGCTAGTTTATCATTCAAACTTCCAATTTTCCCTCCCAAAAAGATGCAAAATTTTCCTTTCGAATGACTACATGTGAACATTAAAATAAATTTTATTAGTTTAGCATTCTATGAGAAATAATGTAAGTTAATTTCTATGTGAAAAAAAAATTAATAAAATTTATAAAGTCTTTCCAGGCCTCTAACTATTTGTGACCAGAACCAACACGTTGTGGTCTCTTCTCTAAGATCCACCTTGACCTAGCTTTGTACAGTGAGTCAATAAATATTTTTTCACCCACATTTTGTTTTCCATATTCTGTTGCTTTCAAATACTGATTATTTGTTCTTTTGTTTATTTGGAAGACAGAATACAGGCATACCTTTGTTTGATTCTATCATGAACAAATGAAAAATCATAATTTGTAAGGATTTGTCTTTGGGCTTCAATTGTATGTTTCCCATCAATAATATAGAAATGAGTTTCTATGTCATGAATTTCATGCTCAAAATCCATGTCAAAAATATCACCAGTAGATTTTTTGAAAGGGAGAAAAATTGCATCCCACTGAAGAGGTACATGGTTGCACAACATAGAGTGCACAAGGAGACTGACACTTGCTAAATCAAGTGATATGTATTGGTATTTTGCAAGAGCTACATGGCAATGACCAATATCAATTTTGAATGAATTTTCTTCAAATAAAAAAATATGAAGCTCTTTAGATAATGTAGATTGACTTCTTTTAAATTCAGTTTGAGCTTGTTTTAATAATGTTTTCTCTTTTGCAAATTGTTTCACCTCTTGAAAGTGTGATTCTAAAATATTTTTTTTCCATCTTAGATAATTTTTGTCTTCTAAGCATGGTAAACATTTTTTAATGTAATTTTTGTTGGCCCACTTCCTTATCCATATTCAGGTGGTGGGAAACAAATGAAGTGAATGCATACTGATATAGCATTTTGAATACGGTGAAAATTTCTACACAAATAGCTTCACTATTATGCACACCACTCTTGTCCCCTTCAGTGTATGGCTCAATTTTCTAACCATAACTATAACATGAATCTTTGTATTTTTTGGCAGACCTTTCCATGCCATATTTTTTGTAAAGAGAAACATGTAATTCCATTTTATGTAGTAAGCATGTTTTTGATGTGTTGTCCACTTTTTCCACTTGAAGAGATACAATTATATCAATTATATTTTTTTATACACTTTATGCTCACAAGAATGCCAACTGGTGTGCGTTGGTCTCCCAAGGAATGAAACAACCACAGATCATTGTAATAATTATCAGGGGTGTGAACTTCAACGAACCATGCTTCATCCCTTCTTCCATAGTCATCTACACCATCAATAAATGGAATTTCCTTATATGGGGTTGTGGTAATAAGAGCCATTTTTTTCTGTTACAAATTTTGTTAGTGTAATATATATCAAAATCTTCTTTCACAGACTAAACATTTTTTATAAAAGTAACAAGCTGTGATAGCGTTCAACTTTTCATTTTAAACTCTATTCTTTTTCAATGATTGCATCTACCCATGATAATTTTGTTTGTTTGTATTGAATGGGAAGATGCCTATTCTCATGTGATATAATTGTTTGTTTATATTAGTGTAATACATATCAAAATATTTGAAAACTTTACTTTTTATAAAAGTAACAATAAAATATATTCTTTTTCTTGTTTGTTTGTATTGAATGGGTAGATGCCCATTCTCATGTGATATAATTTTTTTTATATTGAATGAGTCGATGCCCATTCTCATGTAACATAACTATTAGAAGAAGAAAAGTTATCTTCAATTTGTAATTTTTAAGAGTTATTAGAATGGGCAAGTGGAGTGAAAAAGAATAGAGATAAATTTGCTTCCTTTCCACTTTAAAAGGGAAGATGCCCATTCTCACATATAATAGAAAAATATTCTCATGTAGAAAAATAAAATCTCTATCTATCTAATTTAATACAAGTAGAATAGATATAATAATCTTGGGCAATTCTGATTTAAAAGGGTAGATGCCCATTCTCACATATAAATAATAGAAAAAGATTCTCATGTATAACTAATAGAAATCCTTTATATATATAATTTGATACAAGTAGAATAGATATAATTTTAAACTCCTTTACAATTTAAAAGGGCAGATGCCCATCCTCACATATAACTAATAGAAAAAAATTCTCATGTATAACTAATAGAAATTTTTAATATATCTAATTTAATACAAGTAGAATAGATATAATTTTAAGCTCAACATATTATATTCACATTATTTTAACATGGGAAGTTATTGTCATACAAACAAACATTGTTTTTTTATAATAATTTGTGAATTACTTCTATGATTTGAATTACTTTATCTCTACTCTATTTAAGTGTTTATAATTGTACCATATTGGTTGGACTATCCCTGGCCGAGCCAAGTGTTGCACTACATACCCTCTAGAGGGATCAAGCCTTATGTAGTTCTCATCATATTGAAGACTGTAGTAATAGAAGTGAAGCATTTGGTTCTGAAGACAAAGTGAAGTGTCAAGATATTAATAGAAGAGATTAATTTCATCCTGAAGATGTGATTCAAGCACATAATGGTCTTGCATTATCAAACATCAACATGAATCACATATTCATTATTAAATGATAAACCTCCGTTGTGACTGCTTCTTGAATATTCCTTGTCGAAGAAAAGATCATGTTTTTTTGCACCTAATCCTGAAACTTGCACTAAATAAGAAATCTTAAATGCATAGATCAAGTTCTTGTTTATAATTATATCATTTTGGATGGGGTAATAGATTTAGATATATTAGATGTTTAGAATGGGAAAATTATGCTCTACATACCCTTTGAATAGAATTGGAAGATTTGAAGAAAAAATTTAACATAACCTTAAGAGGGATCAAGCCTTATGTGGTTCTCATCTTACAATATATACAGATATATATCCACTCACATTTGGGAAGCATAGAATTATAATAGATATTTTGAATGGGCATACAAGATTTGAAGAAAATGTTTATGCTACTTTTACTCTCTCTACTTTATTTGTTCTTCTTTTCAGCTTTAAAAGGGCATATGCCCATTTGCATACATAACTAATAGAAGAAGAATAGAGACAAGAATTATAGAATAGATTTGGAAGATTTAAATAAAATGTTTATGCTAATTTTACTCTCTCTGCTTTATTTGTCAATATTTTCAGCTTTAAAAGGGAAGATGCCCATTCCCATACATAACTAATAGAAGAAGAATAGAGTCAAGTTTGCTCATTCTCATGTATAACTAATAGAAATCTCGTATATATCTAAATTGAAGAAGATTATAAATTTTACTTCTCAAGTTTTTTGGGATATATTATATTGGGTAAGTAGTTGCATTGCTTTATTTTAACATGGGAAGGAATGAGAAGCTATTATTATTCATTGTGACAATCCAAGTGTTGCAACACTACTATACCCTGAAAGAGGGATCAAGTCTTATGTAGTTCTATTATTTTTATTTTTTAATTGAATCATTTTGGCTGAACTATTTAAGTTGGTGGAGGCAAGTGTTGGACAACCCTGCCAAATGTTGCACTACATACCCTCGAGAGGGATCAAGCCTTATGTATTTATATTACTTTGTTTATAACTGAATCATTTTCGCTGGACTATCATTTGTAGAGGCAAGTGTTGAAATTGCCAAGTGTTTCACTACATACCCTTGAGAGGGATCAAACCTTATGTAGTTCTATTACAATGTTTTTAATTGAATCATTTTGGTTGGACTATCCTTGGTGGAGGTAAGTGTTACAACCAACAAGTGCTGGACTACATACCCTTGAGAGGGATCAAGCCTTATGTAGTTCTATTACTTTGTTTTTAATTGAATCATTTTGGCTGGACTATCCTTGGTGGAGGAAAGTGTTGAAACTTCCAAGTGCTGCACTACATACCCTTAAGAGGGATCAAGCCTTATGTGTTTCTATTACTTTGTTTTTAATTGAATCATTTTGGTTGGACTATCCTTAGTGGAGGCAAGTGTTGCAACCACCAAGTGTTGCACTACATACCCTTGAGAGGGATCAAGCCTTATGTAGTTCTTGGTTCTCATCTTACAATATATATGTAATTCCTGTATAAATACTATTACACATTTAGTAAACTTTGAATGAGCATAATATGATGATTCTCATTTTTTTATAAGTTTCATTACTAACCTATAGAATGGGCCAAGTTGTGATTTGTGATGCAGTAAAGCATTTTTTGTTTTTTAGTTATTTATAATTGTATCATTTTGGCTAGTATGTATAAATCCATTCACATTTAGTAAATGTTGAATGAACATAATATGATGATTCTCATATAAGAATTACAATAGATAGAATGACCGAAGTTGTGCATTCTGACAATAACATTTTTTTTGTTATTTATAATTGTATCATTTTGTTTGGACTAACCTTGGTAGAGCCAAGTATAGGCACCGCCAAGTGCTGTACTACATAACCTCGAGAGGGATCAAGCCTTATGTAGTTTTATTACTTTGTTTATAATTGAATCATTTTGTTTGGACTATCCTTGGTGGAGGCAAGTGTTGCAACCATCCAAGTGTTGCACTTTTGGAGGATCAAGTGTAGTTCTATTATTTTTTTATAATTGTTTCATTTTGGCTAGACCCTTGGTGACCAAGTGCACCGCACTACATACCCTTGAGAGGGATTAAGCCTTATGTAGTTCTATTACTCTGTTTTTAATTGAATTATTTTGGCTAGACTATTCTTGGTAGAGGAAAGTGTTGCAACTGCCAAGTGTTGCACTACATAACTATGTAGTTCTTAGTTCTCATCTTACATTATGTATATTTATCAAACATGAATGAGCATATGAAGATTCTCATATAATAATTACAATAAATAGAATGGGAAGTTGTGATGGACTATCCCTAGTAGATCCAAGTGTTACACAACATACACTCGTAAGGGATCAAGCCTTATGTAGTTCTCATCTTACTATATATATATAAATGTATATATAATTTTATAAATAGTTTTTGAGAATGGTTTAATATGCTAATGTTTAAATTTATATTTGTTCTAGATCTTTACAAATATATTTTTTATCACCATTTACTTAATATAAATGAAAATAACCTACCTAAAACATGGTTATGCTAATAGAAATATTGATGATTTATACATGTGATTGGAATATAAAAAGATCAATAATTTAACTAATTTTATAGAATATGGAAACTTAAGATAAGTAATTGTAGGGTCAATAAGAAATTTAATGCTCAGAGATAAAAAAAAAAATTAAACCACATAATACATATTTAATTTACTGAAAAAGACCAAACTAACAGTCCAAATTAGTCGATTACCTCTACTTTGAAATTAGCCAAGGAGGAGGAAGAAACCAAGGAGCTACCTCGAGTATCCATTCAATGGAAACCACCACTAGCAGTGGCAGTATTTAACATGAATATTTATGTGGAATTTCCTAAGTTTCACAACGCGGAAACACCAGCATACTCCATGTGAATAGGAACATGAATCTATGTTAAATCAACAGTTCTAAGAAGATTGAGAGGTGGTCGGTATGGGTCATTAGATGTACAATAGTCTATGAAATCCTACACAAAGTTGGTGAGGCATCGCTTAACCTCCGCCAAGGGTTCCACCGATGAATGATGGATCCAACCACCTTATGCATCGGGACCGTGGAATAGGGACATAGTGTTTAGATTACAATGATTGAGTTCTTCATCTAAACCAACCCTAAGAGAGGGCTTGATAAAAATGTTATAAATATTAGAAACATTTAATTTGTTATGGCTAACTAGTAGCAGATTGGAAACAAAAACAGAGTCAATTTTTTATTTTACTCGAGCTCTTTTAGGGTCACCAAAATAGGAGTTAGCTAGAATGTGTTCAATTTCTTCACAGACAGATGGTGAACCAATTCTGAAAACCCACTTGAGATGCAACCGAGAAATGGAATTGAAGAATTTCATTTCTTTTCTATCGCTTTGCAGAAACATGATAGGAAGAGAGGTAAGCACCATGTTGACAGAAATAGTAGGAAGAATGGTTACTAGATAGTAGATGAAGGATCTTATAAATTTGGTGCCTCTTACTCCAGCTATTTTCCATGTAAAATCCTAAAGACAATGCATAATAGGAAATGTCAATGAGAATTCAAAATACATCAACCCAAAGCCAATTTAAGCAAACCACTCCCAGTTTTTCGCATATTAGTATTAAATTTCCATGCATTTATGTTTACTAAAACATGGCTATGATAATTTTTGAAATTTAAAATGTTGTTACTAATACATAAAGAGATCATCATTCAATTATATTGTTTAAAATTTTTATTTGTTTTACAACTTAAAGATGCCCATTTAACATATGGAAATCATTTATTTCTTATTTTGAATGGGTAGATGCCCATTCTCATACAAATGAACATTTTTATCTTGAATGGGAATATGCCTAGTATCTTATAGGAATGATTGAAGAAGAAATTTGGTTGAATTTATAAGCTAAGAAATAAATATATAGAGGTTAAATTAGAAAAAAACAATTATTGAATAGGAAGATTCCCATTAAAGATAAAAAAATGTTTGGTCTCTTATAGGAATCACTGATGAAGAAATTTGGTTGAATTTATAAGTTAAGAAATAAATATATAGAGGTTAAATAGAATTTAGTTAGAAACTTGATTACTAACAGCTTCATCCAAATATATTCATCATATTAACATAGTGTATATTGTCTGACTGTATTGCCTGTCCATTTTAAATATTCTCATAACAATATTTAATTGCATATAATATTGTGTTTACAAGAATTTCTCATAATTTCCATATTCCCTGACTATGAGAATGGGCATCTGTCCATTTTTAAAATTCTCATAAAAGGATGTTGAAGAATTTTTCTTAACATTCTCATAAAAGGATGTTGGATACTTTTTCTTTATTTCTATATTGAGTTTATGAGAATAATATAGCATATATTTCCCATACATTTTTCCATTCTATTCCCATTCAATTTGTTGTCTAATTGTGTATTGAATCATTTTCTTTGTTCTTGTTACTCAATTTTTTATTTTCTCTTCTATGATTCTTATATGAAAATGGGCATATGCCCTTTCAATACAAGATTATAAAAAATTGTATGAGAATGGACATATGCCCATTGTGAACTATTTCTCTTCTATGATTCTTATATGAGAATGGGAATATGCCCATTCAATACAAGTTTAAAATGTTTTTTTAATATAAGATAAAAATTATTTGTTTGTATGAGAATATACATACGCCCATTCAATACAATTTTGAAATGTTTGTTCAATTAAATATTAAAAATGTTTAATTGTATGAGAATGGACATATGTCTATTCTGCACTATTTATTTTCTATGACTCTTACACAATAATGGGCATATAATAAAAGATTTTTAAAAATGTTTTCTTGTATGAGAATGGGCGTATAACAAATTTGCATTATGTGTTTGATTGTATGAGAATGGACATATGTCCATTTTTCACTATTTATGTTCTATGATTCTTATATGAGAATGGGCATATGCCTATTCTACATTATTTCTCTTCTATGATTCTTATATGAGAATGGGCATATGCCCATTCAATACAAGTTTAAAATGTTTGTTCAATACAAGATAAAAAAATGTATGTTTGTATGAGAATAGAAATATGTCCATTCTACACTATTTCTTTTTTCTTATATGAAAATGGGCATATGCTCTTTCAATACAAGATAAAAAAATGTTTGTTTGTATGAGAATGGACATATGCCCATTCTGAATTATTTCTCTTCTATGATTCTTATATGAGAATAGGCATATGCCCATTATGCAAGTTATTTATTTTCTATGATTCTTATAATATGAGAATGGGAATATAATACAAGATAAAAAAATGTTTGTTTGTATCAGAATGGAAAAATGTCCATTCTGCACAAGATAAAAAAATGTTTGTTCATATGATAATGGGCATACCAAAAATGCACATTCTGTGTTTGATTGTATGAGAATGGACATATGCGCATTCGGCACTATTTATCTTCTATGATTCTTATATAAGAATGGGCATATGTCCATTCTATGTTATTTCTCTTCTATGATTCGCATATGAGAATGGGCTTATGCCCATTCAATAACAGTTTTAAATGTTTGTTCAATACAAGATTAAAAATGTTTATTTGTATGAGAATAAACATATGTCCATTCTACACTATTTCTCTTCTATGATTGTTTCTTTTCTATGATTCTTATACGAGAATGGGCATATAATACAAGAATGCAAAATGTTTGCTTTTATGAGAATGGACATATTCCCATTCTAAACTATTTCTCTTCTACGATTCTTATATGAGAATGGGTATATGCCCATTCAATACAAGTTTAAAATGTTTGCTCAATTAAAGATACAAAATGTTTGTTTGTATGAGAATGGGCATATTCCCATTCTGCACTATTTCTTTTCTATGATTCTTATACGAGAATGACCATATAATACAAGATAAAAAAAAATGTTTTTTATATCACAAATGTCCATTTTGTGTTTGATTGTATGATAATGGACATATGCCCATTCTAAATTATTTCTCTTATATTATTCTTATTTTAGAATAGGCATATGCCTATTCTACACTATTTCTCTTTTATGATTCTTATATGAGAATGTGAATATGTCTATTCAATACAAGTTTAAAATGTTTGTTCAATACAAGATTAAAAAATGTTTTTTTGTATGAGAATGGGAAAAATGGGCTTATTCTCATTCTACACTATTTCTCTTTTACGATTTTTACATGAGAATGGGCATATGCCCTTTCAATACAAGTTTAAAATGTTTTTTCAATACAAGATAAAAAAATATTTGTTTGTATGAGAATGGACATATGCCCATTCTCCACTATTTCTCTTCTATGATTCTTAAATGAGAATGGGCATATGCTCATTCAATACAAGTTTAAAATGTTTGTTCAATAAAAGATTAAAAATGTTTGCTTGTATGAGAATGGATGTATGATTCTTATATGAGAATGGACATATAACCATTCTACATGAGATATTACATGTTTGTTTGTATAAGAATGGACATATGCGCATTCTGCCATTCTGCACTATTTCTCTTCTATGTTCTATGATTCTTATATGATCGAGATTAATTATATTAATAATATACTTAATAATTAATTTAAAATAATATAATAATTGAAGTTTATTAGTAATATTAAATCTTATAGTTAATATTAATTGATAGGATTTTTTTTAGATTAATTATAATATTAATAATCATTTTTAAAATTAGCATTAATAATTATTAATTGTAATATTATTAATTAATGTTTTAAATGATAATAATATTACATAATCACATTGATTTCTACTACTAATCAATTTTAATGATAAACTATTAATTACTAATAGCACATCTTGATTAGTAACACTTTGATTTCTATCACTTAATCACAGTGATTTCTACTCCTAATCAATGTTATTAATTAATTAATTAATACTAATATTGTATACAAATCAATGTTAATGATGAACCATTCATTACTTATATCACATCTTGATTAGACACACTTTGATTTATAGGGAGGAAATTCGTAGCGGTCATTTATTATGATATTTTTGACTTAAATTTTGAATTTTTGGTGCTTCTTCTTTACATTTTCTATAAGATTGATTTAAATTTTAAATTATATAGATTAATTTTTGGGAGGCAATTCATAATTGTCATTTATTATGTCATGTTTGATTCAAAATTTAAATTTTCGACGCTCTTTTTTACGAGGCTATTTATTTTGGCCAAGTACATTATAAAAATTTTGATTTTAAATGAATCGAGTTTTGGTTTTTTCTCTATTGGGAAAAAAAAAATCATTCAGAGATTTACCTGGGGGAAGACGAAGAACGTAGATGTGACGTGAAAAATATGAAGATACAAAGATTTTACAAAATAAATAAAAAGAAACAACTTCCGAAACAATGATTTTGTA
Source organism: Taxus chinensis (assembly GCA_019776745.2). NCBI lineage: Eukaryota > Viridiplantae > Streptophyta > Pinopsida > Cupressales > Taxaceae > Taxus > Taxus chinensis. The sequence goes on along the minus strand of CM034156.1, from coordinate 109,549,166 downwards.
AGGGAGACAATTGGAGATTTCTCAAATGGAATACAACAATGGCAGAGCAAGCTATTCAAGGTTTTATATCTCAATTTTTAAAAGTTTACTTCTAAAGCGTAAAAAATGTATACTAACAAAGATCTTCCATTTATTAATTTAATGTCTAAAAAATGTATCGATTTTCCATATATCTCATTTATTTTATTGTCTAAAAAACATATTATCTTGTTTATTTTAATGTCTGAAAAATGTATTGATTTGTTTCCTTATATATACTTAACAAAATAAAAATACAGAAATCAATTTGTTTACATTCGTAAATGTAGCAGCTACAAAATATACAAATCAAAATTGTTTATTCGTCAATTTAGCAACTACCAAATATACAAATCAAAATTATTTTGTTCCTTTTTTAACATCGTAAGGTTTAAAATGTGTTCATGTTTATGGTGCAAAAAAAATTATAAGATGGAATCAGTAATGTTTGCCTCTCTCTGTATCCAATCAAAAAAATCATTTTTCTTCGTCTTGCTCCTACAAAATCTCTAAATGAAAAAGCTTCTCCGTAAGCTCGAGAAAAAAAGAAAACCTTGGCCATTAGAGAACAAACAATCAAAACCTGAGCCATTCAAATTCAATATTTTTATAAAGTATTTGACCAAAGAAAATCACCTCTAAAAGAAAGTGCCAAAATTCAAAATTTGAATTTGTCATACCATAATAAATCACCACCTTTTAATGGTTAAATGCCTTTAATATCCTACTATTCTAAGTCTCAAAATTTGAATCTATCCTTAGTATGCTATTATCCCAATGCATAGAAACATTAATTTTTTTTATAAAGGCATTAGAATAATGAAAAATACATTGTATATACATTCAGTAACAAATCACAACTATGTAATGCTTAAATGCTTTAATACATAAATCATCACCCTTTAATGATTAAAATATCCTACTATCGTAAGTCTCAAAATTTGAATCTATCCTTAATATGCTATTATCCCAATGTTTAGAAACATTAAGAAAATTTATAGATGCATTAGAATAATGAAAAATACTGTGTGTGTGTGTGTGTGTGTGTGTGTGTGTACATCCAATAACAAATCACAACCATGTAATGCTTTAATACACTTTAATATGCTTACACATTTGATTTAATTTTAAATATAAATTTAAATAATGAAAAAAATAAAGTAGAATTAAAAATGTCCACATTTACCAAAAATATGTTTTAATAATGAAATCATTGTGTTTTAGAATGGTCACCCATTCTCACGGCATGTAATGCTTACATATTTGAATTGATTTTAAATAGAAATTTAAATAATGAAAAACATAAAGTAGAATTTAAAATGTCCACATTTACCGAAAATATGTGTTAATAAAGAAATCATTGTGTTTTAGAATGGTCACCCATTCTCATGGCATGTATAAAGTTATAAATAAATTAATCTATCCAATTAAAAATGTCCACATTTACTGAAAACATGTTTTAATAATGAAATAACTGTGTTTTAGAATGGTCACCCATTCTCACGGCATGTAATGCTTACATATTTTAATTGATTTTAAATAGAAATTTCAATAATGAAAAATATAAAGTAGAATTTAAAATGTCCACATTTACCAAAAATATGTTTTAATAATGAAATTATTGTGTTTTAGAATGGTCACCCATTCTCACGACATGTATAAATTTATAAAAAAAAATTGAATCTATCCTACAATAATAAATCAGCACCGTTTATCAATGCTAAAATGCATAAATTCTTTAAATATATTTGAATTTCTTAGACCCATTTTATGTTTTACTTAGATATTTGAAGAATGAAAAATATATAGTAGATGTTCGAATAATGAATAATAGATAGTATAAATTATTGTCAAACCTAATTAGACAATTGTAATAATTACTATTTTCATATTTATTGTCATTAGAATGGACACCCATTCTCACGGCTTGTATAAAGTTTAGAAATTGATTGAGATTTTTTACCTTGTCTTTTATTGAATGGACAGATGCCCATTCTCGTATAGGAATCATAAAATATCATATAGGATTCATAAAAGACCTATTTTGGCCGTTAACAATCATAAAAGAATAGTATGTATTAGATATGCTCACAGCTTTTGAATAGCCCATTTTCATATAATCAAAATTGTTTGTATGAAAATGTTTAGAATGGGCACATGCCCATTCTCATAGAATCAAAATAGCTTGTATGAGAATGTTTAGAATTGGCACATGCCCATTCTCATATAACAATTATGTTTCAATCATGTCTTGTATTGAATGGACAAATGCCCATTCTCATATAGGAATCATATAGGATCATATAGGAATCATAAAAGACTTGTTTGGGAGGATAACAATCATAAAATTATAGTATATATTAGATATGCTCACATCTTTTGAATAGCCCATTCTCATAGAATCAAAATTTCTTGTATGAGAATGTTTAGAATGGGCACATGCCCATTCTCATACAACAAATATGTTTCAATCATGTCTTGTATTGAATGGACAAATGCCCATTGTATTATAGGAATAATAAAATACTTGCTTTGGCAGATAACAATCATAAAATAATAGAATGGATTAGATATGCTACAACTTTTGAATATCCCATTCTCATAGAATCAAAATTGTTTTCATGAGAATGTTTAGAATGGGCACATGTTCATTCTTATACAAAAAATATGTTTCAATCATGTCTTGTATTGAATGGATAGATACCCATTCTCTTATAGGAATCATAAAATATCATATAGGAATCATAAAAGACTTGTTTGGGTTGTTAACAATAATAAAAGTATAGTATGTATTAGATATGATCATAGATTTTGAATAGCCCATTCTCATATAATCAAAATTTCTTATATGAGAATGTTTAGAATGGACACATGCCCATTCTCATACAAAAAATATGTTTCAATCATGTCTTGTATTGAATGGACAGATGCCCATTCTCATATAGGAATCATATAAGACTTGCTTGATTAGTTAACAATCCTAAAAGAATAGTATGCATTGGATGTGCTCATAGCTTTTAAATAGCTATTCAATTGACTAAGTATTGAGTAAGTCTTGACGAAATTACACATGCCCACTCTCATAGAATCAAAATTTCTTATATGAGAATGTTTAGAATAGGCACATGCCCATTCTCATACAAAAAATATGTATCGATCAAAACTTGTATCGTAAATTTTAGAATGGTCATATACCCTTTACGATAGGGAATAATCAAATTTAATAGAATGGGCATATGCATATTCTAAATGAATAAAATAAGTAGATTCTTGTTTAAATGGAATTGTTAAAAAAATGTCAATTATCGTTCATACTAGAGAAAAATGAAAAAGTAATAAAAAGAATTATAGAGATAACGTTAGTATATGAAGAATGGGCATATGGCTATTTTCTTTACTTTCAATCATAATATAAATTCCATTATTGTTCATGGAGATATGTAAAAAATTATAATAAAAAGAATACAGATAACCCACACTTACCCGATCTCACCGCCTTTGTAAGTGTATCAAATCCAATGTGTCACTTGGTAATGGTTACTTTGATTCCTAAAACTATATGCATGTCAGTTCAAAGAACTATCATGAATTTTCAACTCGTAATCATGTTGAATTATTATAAAATGAAGATTACAAAATGATTAATGATCAGTCTATCCTTAGTATCTACATAGTACATATTATCAATTAACAAGGTAATAATGAAATCTCTATTCGAAAACAACATTTGCTAACTAATTTTATAATCATATAGACAACTTCGAATCTTATATGAAAGAAACAAAAGTTATTCATCATCACAATAATCAATATATAAAACAAGGTAATTTTAGCGCTTAATAATGATTCAAACGTCAACATTAAATATGATCATTTCACAGTAAATATTTTACATAGTCAAAATCCATACATCATCACAGGAATTAATAGAGATAAAAATTTATTTGTTTCATAGTGGAAAATTCTCCATTATCTCAGCCTTTGTATAGATCTCAAAATGATTGACTTCAATAATATAGGTGAAATTTAATTGTCTATTATTCTGCTATGATTCCTATGTAAGAATGGGCATGTGAAAATTCTCATATAGAGGTCAAATAAAATGATTATTTCAATACACATAGACATAATGGGTATATGCCCATTCTCATACAAACAAACATATTTTATCTTGTATTGAAAGGGCATATGCCCATTCTCATATAAGAATCATAGAAGAAAAATACACATAGAAAGAATGGGCATATGTTCATTCTCATACAAACAAAAAAAATTATCTGCTATTGAATGGGCATATGCCCATTCTCATATAGGAATCATAGAGAAATAGAGGCAATATTTAATTTTTTTAGTTCAATGGAAAATTTCCCATTCCCACATCCTCTATTATAGTGATATAAAAATGATTAAGTTCAATATTGCTTCAATGAGGTAGAATGGTTAGAATAGGAATATGCCCATTCTCATATAAATAAAAAAAATTGTGATTGTGATGAGAATGGGCATATGCCATTTTTCATATGAAAATGGGCATCTTCTCCTTCTTTATCTCATAATAAGTCAGCAAAGAAGAGTTAGAACAATTGATGCCTGAAATTTTCTTGAAATATTGTGCTTTACAAGCTAAAACAGTCTATATGAAATAGAGGGAGCCAAAAGTGGAAACTTAAAGGGTCAAAAAAAACTTACCAGAAAGAACAAACAATATCTCAAAAATATTCTTCAAATCTTCTTCTTCAAAGGACTAAATATTCTAACAAAATATGGGCAGCCCAAAGCAGAAGGACAAACAAAAATGTGGAACTGGATGAAAAATAAAGTGGTAAGGATTAACAAGAAAGAGATAGCTTTTCTGACAATGGTTAACCTTACAATACCCAAGATCTCTACCATCATCAAAAATAGTAACTTCCATCATTCTCTCTACCATGCCACGGAATAAGTAATTTCCATTATTTTCATCAATTTCCCTCCAACGGGTGCTTGAAGACATGTTTCACAAACAAGTACCTTCATTTAATAAAAGGTGGTAAACAATTTATTTGTAAATTAATAGTCTCACTATGCCATGGACAAAAACAAATGTAAATATTAAACTTAAGTATAGATATTTTTAACATTTCAATCTAAAAGACACTGAGAGATATCAATCTCGAGGTGCTTATATTATAATTCACACATAAATTAAATAAGATATCTCTCGGTATCTTTTAGATAGATGTATTTAAGATATCGATACATAGGGTGAATTTCCATATATCTTCAAACTAATTCACTTTAATTATTTATCCCCTATTAAAATAAATTACATTTACGTTTATAAATATAATAGCATAGATATTTTAAATACATCTATCTAAAATACACCAAGAGATATCAATCTCGGGGTGCCTATCTGAATTTATGTGAGAATTCAAATATATCCACCTCAAGGTTGATCTTTCAATGTATTTTAGATAGATGTATTTAAGATATCTATGCTAGTTTTTAATTACCTACCAATCTAGAAAAACCTCTCGGGGTAACAATATCGTAGCCATATTTTAGATTTAATTATTGCACTTAAAATAAAATTTAAATTTTCAAAAAACATTATAGCCATGTTTGAGGTTTTTTTTGGATCAATAAATGCTTTTCATCTGAGCTTTGAACCGTGGGGTTCTTAGGTCCCCTCCATTACATAACATTGTATAGGAAAACAAAACCAAAAAACATATAGTATATAACCATTCGAAAACTTCAGCATTCACTTTGAGCTTCAGTTGAAGCTATTACGAGGTTCTTGAGAGCTAGCCTACACAACCTTTAGCAGAGAAGTATATGAAGCCATCCCATCCCTCCTGAGTTTGAAAATTTGAGGTGGAACATATCCAATTGGGAAGGATAAAGCTTCCAAGTCTAGGGAATATGTCTGTAGGACCTTCCTCGAGTTTGTCAATTCGAGTTGGCTCTTGGTGAATTACGACAGAGTATGGGGAGGATATGTAGGCAAGACCTTCCTCTTTCAATCCATATTTCATATGAACTAAAATATCAAAATCCAAAAGAGTTTTATCCCTCCTTTCTAATTCTTCAAAATAGCCCCGAGTAACCAAATCCCCATTAGCTGTCATTGAAATTTTCGAAAGAGTTTTGGGAAAAACAAAAAATTTCACCACTTCTACAAGACCAACCGCATGTCTAGGTTGAATAAAATGTTGATAAATATGTAGGGTCTCATACTTGTATCCTCCAAGGAGTTTCAGGTGGGTGATGAGAAAGTAAGCGAACTCAACATTGACGTGAGCTCGACCCTTAAATTTGTATGTAATCCTCCCCAAGAATAAATTTTATGTCTTTCTCCACTGAGTCAGAATCAATTTGGAAGATTATTCGAAACATGTTAGAGGTGATAGGGACATAGAATGCCATCTCCCTGGATTCCCCCTAAAGAAAGAGTCTCTGTAGCTAAGGGATGGCCATTACAACATTAAGAATTGGCAAAAAAACCTAGCACAGAGAATTAGTGAAATTAATTGATACTAATTTATACTAGAGAGAGGGAGATAATTAGAAAAGTTGTTTCAAATTTTAATAGTATTAGATTATTATTGACATGTCATATATGTTATCAATATTATTATTTACTTTACTATTATGATTGTAAATAAGGTTTATGAATATATTTAAATGTTTATTACGTTTGCACCTTCTCTTATTATGATTCCAATTATGAGACTCGGCATTTGCTCATTAGATACAACATTCAACTTAATCATTTTAATTCATATATGAAAAAAATTAAGTTCAACATTGCTTAGCTTGGCAAGTGAGCTCGCCCACCCAACTCGATCAGTCAACTGGCCAGCCCAGCTTGGTAGGTCAACTCACCTACCCAACTTAGCATGTCAACTCACGTACCTAGCTCAGTAGGTTATCCACCCAGCCTAGCTTAGGAAGTCATCTCACCCACCAAGCTCCGTTGGTCAACCTCACCTACTCATCTTGCCAGGTCATCTCGCCCGCCCATCTCGTCTAGCCATCTCGACTGACGAGCTAGACCAGCCATCTTAAATGGCCATCTCGACCGGCCAACTTGACAAGCTAACTCGACAGGCCAGCTCACCCGCCCAGCTTGTAATGTCAACTTGCCCACACAACTCAGTCAACGTAGCTTGCCTGCCCATCTGGGTCTGTCTAGCTATGTCACCCATTCAAAAAAAAGTAACACTACCTAGGTGGTAACTCTAAATTGTACTTTGGTAATAACAAAATAGTTAACTCCCCGTCTTAGAAAGAAGGATTGGAATTGAATTTCATAGAATCATATAAATTTTTTGCAAGGTAATGTGATCATGTTGAGACTCTAAAACATGCATGAAACAGTGACATTTATATATGCATATTTTTATAACTACGGAGGATAACAACTATGCAAGTATTACAATGAAAATATTGAAGTGATATTCTTGAAACCCATATCAAAAAAAAAAATACGGCATTATTTTATACCCATAAATTTGGAATACAACAGATAGGATTCTAAAACATGTATGAAACAGTCATTTTGAGATGCATCCTTTTATAACTATGGAGGATAACAACTATGCAATTCTTACAATGAAAAAATTGAAGTCATATTCTTAAAAACCATATCAAAAATACAAAAAATATAAAATACAGCATTATTTTTATACCCAGAAATTTGGAATACAACAGAGAGGAGTTTGAAACATGCATGAAATGGTGAAATTTTTATATGCATCCTTTTATAACTATGGGGGATAACAACTATGCAAGTCTTATAATGAAAAGAATGAAGTGATATTCTTAAACCCCATATCAAAAATACAAAAAATATAAAATATGGCATTATTTTATAGCCAGAAATTCAGAATACAACAGAGAGGAATCTAAAACATGCATGAAATGGTCATTTTTAGATGCATCCTTTTATAACTATGGATGACAACGACTATGCAAGTCTTACAATGAAAATATTGAAGTGATATTCTTAAAACACATATCAAAAATACAAAAAATATTAAATACGACATTATTTTATACCCAGAAATTTGGAATACAGTAAAGAAGAGTTAGATGTGTCTCTGAAAATTATCTTCAATATAGAAAATAAGTAAAAAAAATTCTTCATTATAAAAGAGTAAAATTTTCAACTAATAATGAGTCATTCTCTACCTACGAAACTCTTCCACACAAGTCAGAAAATAAGCAATGCCTATTATGTTGCCTAGGTCGTAAGACCACTCTGTAATTTGGTAAAATCATAACATATAACTCCTTGTATTATCAACTATTATTAGGTTAACAACTACGCATGTATTTCAAAACATTGAAGTGATATTCTTAATACCTAGATCAAAAAATACAGAAGATCAAAAATAAGATATCATTAAACCCATAACAGAAAAGAAGGGAAAGAAACCCAAATAGAGAAGAGTTAGAATAATTCATGCCTAAAATTTTCTTCAAATATTGTGCTATCCGAAATGGTCTAACAAAACAGAGGGATCCCAAAGCAGAAAGGGTAAACAAAAATTTAGAGGAGAGAACTAACAATATCTCTGAATTATTCTTCAAATCAGCTTCTTCTCAGACGAAACGATATAACCAAAATACATGTAGTCTAGTGCGAAAGGAAAAAAAAAGTAAGCTAGATGAAAAAGAAAGCGGAAAGGATGAACAAAAGAGAGATAGCTTCGTCGACCACGATTAACCTTGTAAATTCAATTCCCAATATCTCTAGCATCATTGAAAATAGTAACTAATGTCATTCTCTCCCTGGATTTAATTTCCATTAATTTCACCAATTTCCCTTCAACACATGCTCGAAGACGAATTTGAAAAACAAGTACCTTCATTTAATAAAAGGTGGTGAACAATTTATTTTCAAATTAATGGTCTCACTATGCCAAATTAATAGTAATAACATTAGGTAATAATATTAATAAATTAATATTATAATATTAAATAATAAATTAATAAACTAATATTAATACATTAATATCAATACATTAATAAATTAAAAATAACATTAATTATTAATTTTATAATTAATTAGTATTAATGTTAATTTAAATAATTGATCGATAATATTGTAATTAATTTCAAAAATATATCATATTGTAATGCCATTTTTTTTCCATTTTAAAAGTAAACACAACTAAATATTTTAGATTTAATATGTAATGCATAACTATATTTTGCAGATTTATAACCAAAACAAAACTTTCCAATGAAGACATGTAAAATAAAAGAGCTCATGATTTCAATATTGTAACCCTTTTTTTCTTTTTAAATAATAGAGAGGAGTCACACAATGAAAGAGACATGGTATTACAAGACTTTCAAATCACAATGTGATAAATTTACAAGATGAGGGCTATCCAAAATCAGCCATATAAAACATAGTTACAATGAGGTGTATAGTTGACACTTTTTGAGGATAAAAGGCACAACAAGTCACAACTCCAACTAAATGTCATCATTGAGTCTCCAACTTTGAGTGTTCTTCTAAGAATGTTGAATCAAGAGACATGGCTTGTTTACCACCCAACCAATAGGCATCATCACATGCCTTTCCATGGTTGGAAGTCATGCTAGCCTCCCCCAAGCCCATGGGAGAGAGGAACTAGCTTCCACAATGTGCACAAGTATAAAGGGGATAAACACAACAAGAATACATAGAAACATTTAAACACTTAGACATAATACACATGGCGAGACAACAATATGAGGAGAAACAAGGTCATCCTCACAAAAAGGGGAAGAGAAGAAATAGGATGCCCAAAAACAAAGGTGTCCAACCATAGGATACACCAAATACACATTTTATAACCTCCTTATTCCTCCCAAATATTCATCCTCCTTATTTATGCTTATGTCAATGAAATCCTTCTTGGGATGATTTTCAAACCCAATGGGTTTCCTCTCCAAGAACGGGGAAAGGTTCAAGCCATATGAACCTTTCTCCCACCTCAAACCATATGAGGGGATGAGAAGGAACCTTCATGGCTTGACCAACAATCCATGAGGTTCGAGAGAGAAATCCCTCTCTCTTCCCCTACAATCTCCAAAAACCATCAAGCCATATGATAGTGGAGAGTAAAACAAAAACAAAAAACAAGACAACATTCTTCATACAAGCTTTACAACATATAATTTCACACACTTTATTTCATTGACAAATGCATAGCTAGCAAGACAACAACACGGAAAGACAGATTAAGAATCCTACCTCAATAAGCTTCCCAAAACTCTAATCTTTTCCGCTTGATCCAAGCAATCCTCAAGGTCCCAAAAATTCTCCAAGTCCCAAGTCCAAAAAAAATGGAGAAAAAGTCCCCTTCCTTCACCACAAGGAAGAATATCAAGAGGAACCCAAAAGTTTCCTCACCAATAGAAAAATTACATGTGTCACCCCTCTCCTCCCTCAAGTCAAAGATTCCAAAAAACCAAATAAGTAAAAGTAAACTCACCTTTTAGCTCTTATCACCCAAATACTAAAAATGTAAATAAAACAAAGTGGAGCAACTTTTAACAAATACACACAAACCAACCACCTTACATGGATGGTGACTAAGGAAGGGGAAAATGGGAGGGAAACTCCCTTAATGCCTTGGAAATAATCCCCCATACCTATTGGGTAGGGTCCAAGGGCCTATTTCCATGCAATGTGAACTCCCAAAACAAAAAGGAGTCACTTACACTGCCACAAATAACCCAATTTCGGATTTGGCACACTTGGGCACAAGTGTAGAGGGTGTGGGGTCCACCCAAGGTTCACATGTGACCCCAATCCCTTCTACCAACACACACACACACTTACCCAAAACCATCACTTAAATTAAATGAGACCCTTAAACCCCTAAACTAGTTTACTTAAATAAAACACACCCTAAACATAATTAATTTTACAAGACATAAATACATTACAATTGAGGGTTCACTCATGGTGCCCAATTAATACACCTACTCTAAGGCCTCAAACATTTAGCATGGTTAGGACTTATCCCATGGGCCGCTTGTGCACAATTGTGTAGCCGCCCTGAAACCCACGTTCTCCTATAACCTGTCACCTGCACACTCATTGCACACATTACCCGCATTTGTCCAATACAAAAAAAAAATCATCTACTCATCAAAACATTAATCAAACCTATAATATCCTAACATCATTTTGCAATTAATAGTGAAATGCATACAATTATACACATAGTTCACCCTTAATCATCCATATATATAATTACAACGACATACACCTATGCTAGCATGAGTAACCATTTTTAAATCCAGAAAACTATATCATTGATCAAATCAACTACATGAAATCAACATCTAACCAATAAATCTCACTATCATGTAACTCTGTTAGTTTCATCAACATCTTTAAGAATATATCAATAAACTAATCTAGTCCAATTGGCGCTACGCGCCCAAAATACCATAATGTCTATGAGGATAAATAACATAGCATAATGTCCAAAATATATCAAAGTCTCAGTCAAAACATGTCTATGCATAAAGGAACCAACAGATAACTAGAGCTATAAAAATGTGGGCACTACATCCCCCTCTCCTAGAATTAGACTTCCTCCTAGAAGTTACTGGAAGAGATAGGGATATCTAGCCCTCAGTGGTGTAGCATCCTCCCAGGTAGCTAATGTCTCGTCATATCTGTCCCACTCACTCTAACCTGGTCCAAATCTCAACCCTGAAGGGCCAATCTTCGGCGCTCTAGTATACGTACGGGCTCCAGTCTTCACTATCCTCTATCCTCTACCTATAATACCAACCGATCCAAAACATAAGTGACATCAGGTACATATCTACATAGTAAATAAATATGAAAAACATCATGGGCCCGTGCAAGGCGTGGTGGTAAAGCTAGGCGATAGGTAATTGGACTGATGACCTCAAGAATATCAAATGGCCCCAAAAAACAAGGTGATAGCTTAGAACCCTTTCCATAATGGATTGGACTCTTATGCGGATGAACTCTCAAGAAGACTTTGTCACCCACTAAGAAGTGACAGTCAATCCTCTTGGTGTCTGCATACACCTAGTGTGTTCTAGCCTGCTCAAGATGTTGTCGAATCAGAACAACCTACTGCTCTAAATCCTGAAGATAAGTTGGCCCCAGAATAATCCTATCATCAAGTCTGTCCCAACTCAAAGGTGTCCTGCAATGTTGTCCATACAAAGCCTGATAGGGAGCCATGCCAATGGAGCTATGATAACTATTGTTGTAAGCAAACTCAACTAGATGAAGATAGTCTTCCCACTTTTTTTTCTGGTCCATCACATACATCCTTAACATGTCCTCAAGAACTTGATTAACTCTCTCTGTCTACCCATCAGTCTCTAGATGATATGCTGAACTTAAATTAATCTGCGTACCCAAGGCATCCTGAAAAGAAGTCCAGAAAACTGATGTGTAGATGGTATCTCTGTCATTGATGATCGTCTTTAGGATCCCATACAATCTAACAATGTCCTCCATAAACACTTTGGCGATGGCCTGTGCATTATAGGTGACCTTGGTTGGCGAGAAATGCACAACCTTGGTCAACTTATCCACAGTGACCATAATGACATCATGACGATAAGAGGACATAGGAAGTCCTACTATGAAATCCATGGAGATCACATCCCATTTCCACTTGGGAATATCATGAGGGTATAAGAGTCCTGCGGGATGAGAATGCTCTGCCTTGACCCTCTGACACTCAAGGAAACATGCTACAAAATCTGCTATGTCCCGACGAAGACCCGACCAATAATATAACTCTCTCAAATCGGCATGCATCTTCTTCACTCCTGGATGTGCTGCGTATGGGGCTCGATGAGCCTCAGTAAGGATGAAACTATGCAGATCACCTACCTTAGGCACATAAATGCACCTATGGAACTGAAGTAAACCATCTGACTCTAACATGCATCCTGAATATCTACCCTCAAAAGAACCCTGAGAATCCAACATCTGTCTAGCACCCTCATAAAACCTATCCTCAGGAAGATGTTGAAGAATCCTGCCCCTCAGATCTGACTGCAGTGTCAAAGAAGCAAGAACATGTCATCACCTACTAAGAGCATCTGTAATGACATTTTCCTTTCCTTTGATGTACTGCAAGTCCATGTCATACTCACATAAGAACTCCATCCAATGCCACTGACGTGCATTGAGGTTTAGCTGTGAGAAGATATGCTGCAAGCTACGATGATCTGTCCTCAAAATGAAGGGTCTACCCAAAAGGAAATGTCACCAATGTACCAAAGCATGAACCACTACTGCAAGCTCTAAGTCATGAGTAGGATAGTTAAGCTCATAATGTTTGAGCTTACATGACTCAAAGGTAATAACTCGATGCTCCTGCTTAAGAACTGCTCCCAAACCCTCTAGTGATGCATCAATGCAAACAACAAAATCCTCTGTCAGGTCTGGAACTGCTAAGATAGGTGCCATGGTTAACCTTTCCTTAAGCAACTGGAAGGCCTGCTCACACTTCTCTGACCAATCAAACTTCTTCCCTTTCCTCTGAAGGGAAGTAATAGGGTGAGCAATCCTAGAAAAGTCCTACACAAACCTACGGTAATACCCTACTAAACCCATGAAGCTCCTCACCTCAGTCACTGATGTGGGCGATGGCCAATCCATGATAGCTTGAATCTTAGAGGGATCTATAGATATACCCTCTCCTAAAATAATGTGCCCCAAGTATTGAATCTCTGTCTAAAAGAAGCTACATTTTTCCAAGTTCCCAAACTACTTCTGCTCTCTCAAAACCTGAAGCACCTGTCGCAAATGCTCCTCGTGTTCCTCCTCGGAACGAGAATATATCAAAATATCATCAAGGAACACTATGACAAAGTGATCTAGAAAGGTCCTGAACACTCCATTCATGAGGCTCATGAAGACAGCTGGGGCATTGTTCAAACCAAAGGGGACAACAGTGAACTCATAATGCCCATAACATGTGCGGAAAGTTGTCTTATGAATATCTACATCTGATATGCGCAACTGATGGTAGCCTGACTTGAGATCAATTTTGGAGAACACTCTTGCTCCCCGCATCTGATCAAACAATTCATCAATCCTAGGGAGTGGATAACGGTTCTTTATTGTGACTTTGTTGAGCTGTCTGAAGTCTACACAAATCCTGAGAGAACCATCCTTCTTCTTCACAAATATGACTGGCGCTCCCCAAGGAGATACACTAGGGTGAATGAGACCCTTCTCTAACAACTCCTCTAACTGAATCTTGAGCTCATGAAGCTCTGAAGTCATCATCTGGTAGGGTGCCCTAGAAACTGGTGCAGAGCCAGACACTAAATCGATGGTGAAATCCACCTCCCTACTAGGTGGTAAACCTGGAAGCTCTCCTGGAAACACATCTGCGTACTCCCTCAAAACTGCATGATCATCAAGGGGTGAATGCTCTAGAGTACTATCTGAATGATCACTGATGGTGATAGAAAACATCTGACAACCCCTACGCATGCTCCGCTTGAGTTGCTTAGCTGAGATCATGTGCAAGGAGATAGGTCTCTGCATCCCTGGAATCACAACTACACTACCAAGATCATCCTAACACTCAATGACCTTATTCCTGCAATCTACCTTAGCCTGATGAGCCTCGAGCCAATCCATACCTAAAACAACCTGATAGGATCCTAGAGGAATAACTCAGAGGTCAAGAGTAGTGGAGAAAACTCCTAAATCAAGTACACAACTCTCCACATATGAGTCCACTGTCAGCTTGGCCCTAGAGGCCAACTCGACCTGCCAACTATCTCACTGCCTAGCCACCACTAGCCCACACTGGTCCACTATAGAAGGGGATACAAAAGAATCTGAAGCACCTGAATCAAAAAGTACTGAGACAGAAATACCCCTAATATTACCTATCATCTCAACAACTGTGACTTGATGCTCAGCCTGGCAGTTATCAACCGCTGCATATACACGATGGACATGTCCCACATCACCCACCATCTGCTCGGATCTAGGATCTCTCTACATATCCATAGTAGTGGGCTTGTGTGGACACATATGCACATAATGGTCTGGAGCCCCACAAATAAAACATCCTCCTGTACCCCTCTGAGATGGGATCCCTCTTGTACTCTGGCGAACTAAACCTACCAGACCAACCCTAGCAAACTGCTATGAGTGGGTTAGCTATGAGTGATGAGTACCCAACCTCCTATCCCTAGATCCACCAAAACCACCTCTAGATCCACCTCACTGAAAGCTCTAAGTCTGTCTACCCCTTTGATGTTGGTGTCCCTAATGTTGTGTCTACTGCGGTGGGTGCGGTGGAGCTCTTGGTACTGCTTAAGGAGACCAGAATCCTCCTCTAGGGGGTGGTACTACACCCCATGTCCTCTGACTCTGAAATTCCTGAATCTTGTCTTGGAACTTGCTCTTGTTCCTATCTCAGTGTTCCTTTGCCTTGGTCCTATTCTCCTCGGCCAAGTAGGCCTTCTCAATGGCCTTCTCAAGCGTGGGAGGAGATAACATCCTAACTACTCCTGCTATTTCTGTATTAAGACCCCAAATGAACCTGTTTACCTACAATTTCTCATCTTGCAGGTAGTCTACATACTGTAAGAGATCCAAGAACCTACTCTCATACTGCACCACTATGCCAGAGCCCTGTCGTAAGTCATGAAACTCATCGATCCTCTTCTGCACGAAATGCCATGACATATAACGATCCCTAAAACCCTCCTTGAACATCTCCCAGGTCACTGTATCTCGAGTCAAATGGAGCTTCCACTCCTCATTCCTCCACCAAACACCTGTTGTGTCTCAGAGGAGGTGTATGACAAACCTGGCTTTGACATTGCTCTCATGAGAGTGCAAGCCAAAGTAGCTATCCAGGCTAAGGAGCCAGGACTCTACCCCAAAGCCATCTGTCAAACCAGTATAAGTAGGTGGCTGAAGGTGAAGAAGGTCTCGAATCACACTACCTGTGTCTCGATCCTGGCGATGTGGTCTAACAGGTGAAAGGGGTCACCTATCTCCAAATGGTCCCTCAAAGCTGTGTGATCGGCTGCGACGGAACGAGGCCATCCTCTCACCAAGGATGGAAGGGCTATGTGACCTCTCTCATCTCGGGGTATCATGCTCAGGTGGCTTTGAATGTGCATCCTCGCCAATCAACTCCTCATCTCCCAACTGAAAGTCCTCCTCTCTCGGCACCTACGGTGGTGGAAGGCACTGTTGCATGATGCCTATCAGTTGCTACAGGGCCTCTAATATCTGAGGTCCAAATTTGGGTGTCAGTGGCTCTGGTGTAGGTGCACTACGTCCCAAGCCTCTAGCTAATCATCCCCTCTTGGGTGCCATCCTGTACCTGAGGTAAAAAAAATAAAAAAATGGTTTATAAACTTTTTAAAAGTTGCGGAAAGCATTTTTAATTATTATTATTATTGTTATTATTAGTGTATATATATATATATATATATATATTTAAAGTTTTTTAAAGGTTATTATTAAAATATTATTACCTAACTAATTTAACGCTCCTCCCTTCTAATACACAAGGATATCTTTAAAAAAATTGTTTTATAATTTTTAAGGTAACCCTTAGTTATAAAATATTCCTATAAGTCAACCCGATTTAATTAATAAATTAATTAGGTAACATAGTTACTCCCCACTTTATATTTAATTAGTCTTCCCTTATAATTAAAATTTACACACACCTCTCTTAAAATTATTTCCCACTCACAAAATAAAAACTTAAGGTTTGAAGGGTTTAAATTGTGGCCCTAGGATCAAAGCATCTTGTCCCTTGATCAAAATTTGCCCTAAGAAATCCCTAAAATTTTCCCTAAACATCTCTATGCTTTTCTATTCCTTCATTTTTTATATTTGTTTTCATTTTTTTTTCACTTGTTCATTAAGGCTTTGGAGCTATGGAGGCTAGATTTTGTTAATGAAGGATTACCCCCCTTATTATTTATTTAATTTTCTTTTAAAACCCTATTACATGACAAACATTCTTTTTATTTTGGTCATTCCCAAGGCCGGGGTTTACGGTGTGTGGGAGGGTGGCACCCTATGTGGGAGTGGTCGGAGGCCAGCGTGGGGGTGGATTGGAGGCCTTTAGGGTAAATGAGGTGCACAAGGTGAGAGGTCTGCGTCGGCCACGGCAGCGGCTACAAAAACGGAATATGTAGGTCGGGCCACGGTAGGTCTGTGGAGGCATTTGGTTTCATTTTGTGGGTTGGGAGGAATCGGCATGAAGATTTTTGGTTTTGGGAATACGTGGGGGGTGTGTGGAGTCATGGGAGGAAGGATGTAGTGGTGTGGAGGTGGATAGTAGTAGTGGCGCGGGGAAATGGAGTTGGGTGTGGGGTGGTGGGAGGGAGGTGGCAGTGGGGGAGCAAAGACAGGCCACGGCAGCGTGGAAAGTGGTTTTTGCGAGGTGGGATACTATTGGGGAGCGGGGGAAGAGTGGAGCGGCCACGGTAGGCCCGGGGCAATTTCCGTGTACTTTGCAGGGTTGGGGGGCTCGGCCCCCCCAACAATACACATTTTATTGTATTTCGTTTCATTTTTTTATAAAAAATAATTTTTGTTGTTATTATAAACTTTTGTATTTCTTTTTATTACAACAATTTCAAATTATAATAGTATGTTTTGTTATGTAATAAATATATATAAATACTATATAATATATATAATATTCACTTGTTTAACACTAAAACATATTTTTCCATATAGTTATTTATAATATTCATATAATATGATATATTACATATACAGCAACAAATCAATATTATAGACTATACCTTAAAGGATAGTATTTTTTTTATACACAATTAGCAGCATAATATTTTTGATTTAGTTACAATGCAAGGAAAATAGTCATTCCTAGGTGTAAGGCAATAGGTTCTATTTATTTATAAGTATGAACTTAACATTTCAATCTCTGATTTAAGAGTGGAAATATAGCCACTCAATGTAATTTCTCAAACTTCATGTAACCCATAATTTTTGTTTAAATGCACTAACTAAATAGTATTTCAAATTTCTGCAATACCAACTAAAGAAATATTTCAGATTTTCATGCAAGGAAGATTACAATAAGGACATATCCATGTATTTTCAAAAAAAAAAACA
This sequence comes from Taxus chinensis, assembly GCA_019776745.2. Classification (NCBI taxonomy): domain Eukaryota; kingdom Viridiplantae; phylum Streptophyta; class Pinopsida; order Cupressales; family Taxaceae; genus Taxus; species Taxus chinensis. The sequence goes on along the minus strand of CM034156.1, from coordinate 109,531,012 downwards.
AGGGCATAATTTCATTTATTAATAACATAGGATCTAAGATGTAGTTAGTCTTTTTCATCAAGTTCCCAACAATTAAATGCAAGACTAAATAATTTACTAGTTACCCAAAGAGTCCGCGTGTTTGAACCACGCTTTGATACCAAATGTAATGCCATTTTTTTTTCCATTTTAAAAGTAATCACAACTAAATATTTCAGATTTAATATGTAATGCATAACTATATTTTACATATTTATAACCAAAACAAAACTTTCCAATGAAGACATGTAAAATAAAAAATCTCATGATTTCAATATTGTAACCCTTTTTTTCTGTTTAAACAATAGAGAGGAGTCACACAACGAAAGATACATATGGTATTACAAGACTTCAAATCACAATATGATAAGTTTACAAGGTAAGGGCTATCCAAAATCAGCCATATAAAACATAACAATGAGGTTAATAATTGACTTTTTGAGGATAAAAGAAACAAAAGTTACAACTCCAACTAAAACTTCATCCTTGAGTCTCCAACTTTGAGTGTTCTTCTAAGAATGCTGAATCAAGAGACATGGCTTGTTTACCACCCAACCAATAGGCATCATCACATGCCTTTCCATGGTTGGAAGTCATGCTAGCCTCCCCCAAGCCCATGGGAGAGAGGAACTAGCTTCCACAATGTGCACAAGTATAAAGGGGATAAACACAACAAGAATACATAGAAACATTTAAACACTTAGACATAATACACATGGTGAGACAACAATATGAGGAGAAACAAGGTCATCCTCACAAAAAGGGGGAAGAGAAGAAATAGGATGCCCAAAAACAAAGGTGTCCAACCATAGGATACACCAAATACACATTTTATAACCTCCTTATTCCTCCCAAACATTCATCCTCCTTATTTCTCCTTTATGTCAATGAAATCCTTCTTGGGAGGATTTTCAAACCCAATGGGTTTCCTCTCCAAGAATGGGGAAAGGTTCAAGCCATATGAACCTTTCTCCCACCTCAAACCATATGAGGGGATGAGAAGGAACCTTCATGGCTTGACCAACAAGCCATGAGGTTTGAGAGGGAAATCCCTCTCTCTTCCCCTACAATCTCCAAAAACCATCAAGCCATATGATGGTGGAGAGTAAAACAAAAACAACAAAACAACAAAAAAAAACAACAAACAAGACAACATTCTTCATACAAGCTTTACAACATATAATTTCACACACTTTATTTCATTGACAAATGCATAGCTAGCAAGACAACAACAAGGAAAGAGAGATTAAGAATCCTACCTCAATAAGCTTCCCAAAACTCTAAGCTTTTCCACTTGATCCAAGAAATCCTCAAGCTCCCCAAAATTCTCCAAGTCCCAAGTCCAAAAAAATGGGGAAAAAGTCCCCTTCCTTCACCATGAGGAAGAATATCAAGAGGAACACAAAATTCTCCTCACTAATAAGAGAATGACATGTGTCACCCCTCTCCTCCCTCAAGTCAAAGATTCTGAAAAACCAAATAAGTAAAATTAAACTCACCTTTTAGCCCTTATCACCCAAATACTAAAAATGTAAATAAAACAAAGTGGAGCAACTTTTAACAAATACACACAAACCAACCACCTTACATGGATGGTGACTAAGGAAGGGAAAAATGGGAGGGAAACTCCCTTAATGCCTTGGAAATAAGCCCCCCTACCTATTGGGTAGGGTCCAAGGGCCTATTTCCATGTAATGTGAACTCCCAAAACAAAAAGGAGTCACTTGCATTGCCACAAATAACCCAATTTCGGGTTTGGCACACTTGGGCACAAGTGTAGAGGGTGTGGGGTCCACCCAAGGTTCACATGTGACCCCAATCCCTTCTACCAACACACACACACTTACCCAAAACCATCACTTAAATTAAATGAGACCCTTAAACCCCTAAACTAGTTTACTTAAATAAAACACACCCTAAACATAATTAATTTTACAAGACATAAATACATTACAATTGAGGGTTCACTCATGGTGCCCAATTAATACACCTACTCTAAGGCCTCAAACATTTAGCATGGTTAGGACTTAGCCCATGGGCCGCTTGTGCACAATTACGTAGCCACCCTGAAACCCACGTTCTCCTATAACCTGTCACCTGCACACTCATTGCACACATTAACCGCATCTGTCCAATACAAAAAAAAACATCATCTACTCATCACAACATTAATCAAACCTATAATATCCTAACATCATTATGTAATTGATAGTGCAACACATACAATTATACACATAGTCCACCATGAATCATCCACAGATATAATTACAACGACATACACCTATGCTAGCATGAGTTACCATTATTAAATCCAGAAAACTATATCATTGATCAAATTGACTACAAGAAATCAACATCTAACCAATAAATCTCACTATCATGTAACTCTGTTAGTGTCATCAACATCATTAAGAATATATCAATAAACTAATCTAGTCCAATTGGCGCTACACGCCCAAAATACCATAATGTCTATGAGGATAAATAACATAGCATAATGTCCAAAATATATCAGAGTCTCAGTCAAAACATGTCTATGCATAAAGGAACCAACAAATAACTTGAGCTATAAAAATGTGGGCACTACACATATCAATTAATATTAACTATAAGAATTAATATTACAAATAAACTTTAGTTATTATATTAAAATGACATCTAATTATATTATAAAATGAATAAAAAATAATTTTACAATAATTATATTATATTATGAAAACATAATTAACCTTTATAAACATAATTAAGAACTTAATCACCATTATATTTAATGTTTATTTACTTATTGTGCATTTTTTAAATAATTATAAAAATATAGTAAAACTAATTACTATCCCAATTTTGCCCCTCGAATAAAATTAGTCAAACACGACCCCGCATAGAAGAAACCCAAGAACTCATATTCAAATCCAATAATCAGGCAACAACATGACTCTAAAATGGAGGAGCAAGGTCTTTGAAGGATCAAACAGTGTCAAAGAAACTAAAGGATCAAAGGAGAGAAGTATTGAAAGGTTCAAAAGTCTTCAGGCTTCACAAATGATTCAGAGCGGGCCTAAAATGACTTAGTATAAAGGTGTTGGTGGAAGAAGCCATGTGTCGACACGACACTCCTTCTAAAGGTAAAATCCTGAGCAGGATTCCAAACAAGCGCAGGATCTCCACGTGTTGCAGGTCCTTAAAAGAGACAGATTCAAGGGTTGAATATTCAAAGCAGACGAAATCCAAGGGAAGGAGCCAGGTGTCAGCACGAGGCTACTTTAGAAGTAAAATTCAGAGTGGGCTTTCAAATAAGTGTCAAACCTCAATATGTCCTTGGTCAGACATATGACCCCGCCAAACAAAAGGACTTAGCCAAATACAAAGGAATAGAGCAAGACGTGGAAGGCACCACGTGTCTCTTTAGTGCATCTTCAAAAGGTATATCTAGAAGTAGTCCCCAAACTAGCGTCAGCTCACCACGTGGCCATGTTGAAAAGTCAAAGTGGGAAGGCATATCGTCGGAGGAAGTTTGAAATTTTTTCCTCAAGAAGGCGTAAAGTGAAAAAATGAGCCGCACCTCCGCCGACGCCTAGAAGAGCCACATGTCAAGCCTAAATTGCATGTGGGCTGGCAGGCCTAGGAAGAATTTTTACCCAATTGGAAAATACAGACCGGCTGGCCCAAAAATGGTTTTTTGACAAAATGAATTATGGGGCTGCAAGGCATTTTTTGCATTTTGTATTTTTTGGTGCCAAAAGGCACAAAGTGAGTTTTGGGCCTACGGACCCATCCTGATAATTGGTTTTCACCATTTTTGTATAGACCCAACTCGAACATTCAAATGGACATATCTTTCGACCCAATGCCTGAAATTCAACAAATTTGGAACCGTTGGAAAGGTCTCGACCTCGTCTATTCCATGGGATCCTAAAACTTTAATTTTGACGAGGTTAGGTGGGTGAAAATGGGAAAACATATTTCAGGCCATTAATGCAAAATCCAATTGCTTCAACTACCATATCTAATTTGATTCGATCCATCATTCTTCCTTCTTCAACATGCCAGTTAGACATAGAACGGTGGGCTCAACAGATTGTGGGTGGAACCGTAGCAGGCATTGATGGTTGGTGGTTGATATTTAGGAGTGGAGTCAAATTTCTTTTCTTTCCCTCCTATTTTCATCGTCTATATATTATAACACTTCTCATTTGAGAAGGGGGAGACACTCTGGGATGTGGGGAAACTCTATCAAAGTCGTTTCCCAACTCCATTCGAGTTGTAAGCCTTATTTTGTGCCTAGTGAGTGTATTTTTGCCTCTGAGAACCCATGTAATAGTCTGTGCACCTTATAGAGCAATAAAATCTTGTTTTGTGGCATCTTTCAACCCTTATCATTATTTTGTTGTTTCTTTGTGCCTCTCTATCTCGTGTTTTCTCCCTATGTATGTATTTCACATTTATGGGTGTAAGATGTCATGCTTCATGGAGTTTCGATGGTGGATTTGATCTAGGTCTGTGTCACTTCTATCTGACCTCCCTCAGTCCCCGTTTCCCTATTTCATTCTCCCTCAGTAGAGTATCTCGCCACTTCCTTTTCTGGTGTATCACCACTTAGTGTAGGCTCTCTTTCACCCTCTCTCTCTCTCTCCCCCTCTTGGAATGGTTAGATTAGGATTAGATTAGATTTTTCCTGCACTGGAGTAGCTTGTGGCAGGTAGATTAGGAAGCAAGAACCGGCTTTCTCTGAAGGTCCATCTCAAGTTTTTCAAGTCCCATAGCTTGAGAGATGGTCCAATGTTGTGCAATCACACCAAATGCCCCACTCACAACTAGGCCATTTGAAGGTGTTGTGATTCTGCACTAACATTTTTGGTACGCCTGGTGGGACGGGTCTGAAGCACCTTACCACTTCATCTTAGCAGGTTGGTGTGTTCATGTTAAGGTTTAGCTTTCTGAGGCACATGCAAAGCACATATAGTGACTCCATCTAAGTCAACAACCCATTCTCTGAGTTGTAGACCTTTTCCATCCATTTCCACCCATTTTCATTCACCTTTCCTTCCACATCTTTCATTTTCTTCCATTTCATGAAGTTGTGCAACCATGACTTCATTCCCCTCATGGAATTCACACCTACAACAGTGCAGTCCACCTCCAATGCATTTCCCAACTCCTCCATATCAGCATTATGATCAGATCTACAACCATTATGCTTACCCATATGAGCAGGGTCAAAACCAGTTTGGCCATGGAGCTTATCAAGAACAAGGGGACGCATACAATGGTGACAACTACATGGAAAATGTTGATCTACTGGAGAAGATTCAACAAATGGAGGCTAGCATGGTGCAGTCCAGGGGTACAACATAAATGAAGGCATTCAGGATTGGTTTCAGGGAACCTTTTCCATGGGGAGGCCCTTTTCCAAGACATTACAGCCCTCAAGAGAAGCTTGACTTCATGGTTGAAGTGCTTCCTCAACTTTACACAATGGATTGAGGAGATTGAGGCTTATGAGTTGGACACAAGACAACCTTGTCAATGGGTAAGTCCACCACCTCCTAGCTTTTCTTTTCCTCTTTCTCAAACTCCATCATTTCAGCATGATCAAGAGTCAAGCCCCTTAGTTGCTGCCCCAAGTGTTGATTTCCCTTCTCCATCCCCTGATCTTCCATCCCACCTCAGTTCTTCTTCCCTTTTCCCTCCCAAGAAGTCATTCCCTCCAAATAAACAAGAAGTTCCACTTCCCTCACCACCACAAACAATAGTAAAACTGGTTGAACCCTAACCCACCACTCCTCTTTCCTTCCCAATTCCATGTGGGGAAGAGATTCCAGAATCCAGTCAAGGAGAACAACAGGAAGAGGAACCCAGCAGAGAAAAAATGATAGAAGATCTGAAGAATTGGGTTGTCAGATTTGGTTTTACAAAGATTCCCTTGATGGTTAATCCAAAAAAGGAGGTCAAGGTTGAAGAACCAGTGGTGGTTGAGGCTGAGTTTGCAGTAGAGAAGGAACAAAAACAAGAAGAAGAAGATCAATAGTCTGTTTTCTCTTGATGTAGTGTCCCTAATGGCACTCTTTCTGAAGAGAATGTTGATCTAATCCAAGCTGCACAACCAGTTAAAGAAGGGGAACAATCAACTCCAAGCCCCATTGAAGAGGATCAGCTGGGAGAGATCAAATCAGAGTTGAAGCCACTCAATGAAGAAAGAATCATTGGAGATTATTTGCTTTTATTTCAAGGGGCTGATTTGATTGATGAACCCATGATGGAGGAAGACCATACAGTTTCAAAGGCTCTAAGTGTGGAGCAGGCCATTGAAGAACCTTTAGTTCTTCTTCCCACTTCATACCCTTCAAGATCTGATGTTGAAGAAGATTTTGATCTTTCAAACTTCATGTTTTAAGAAGACGGGAACCATGGTGAGCAAGTTTCATATTAGGAGGACACCATGGAGGAGGTTGAGCACATGTAGGAGGACAACAAGGAGACAAATTATCTTTCTGACTTGGAGGATTTCTTTGATGGAGAGGATCCTAATGGAGATAACATCATTTTCTCCTCCATCATCCACCTTCCAAGCACATGAGCTTGCTATTGCCATGAAGGAGAACATTCAAGTACAACATAGTCTGCACTTCATGGCAGCCCTCTAAAACCAAGGTTGAAAGATATGATTCTTCCATGTTCTTCATAGGAGAAGGAAGAGAAAAGGCAAGAGGATGTCATCATCCCTCTCACATCATCCATCTAGGAAGGTCAACAAGAAGACTCCATTCTTGGAGTTGAAATTCAGAGCCATGGGCACATTCAAAGGATCAGACCGTGCCTAATCAGGTACTTGGCTTCATTAGAGCCAAGGGAGAAGTAAAAACCAGTCATGCCCACTTCAGGGCATGAGGATGAGTATCAAAGCACCAAGGGTCACCATCAACACCTCTAGGAGTCCAATGTAAATCAGCTTGAGGAGGTATTTTCCATTAATGTTGATACCTTGATGATTTGGGTGGAGGATCAGCTTAAAGTTAGTTTTTCACTCATCCAAGCATCCATATTTAGTGACAAACCATTTACATGGCTGCCCCTTTTGAGGAAGGGAAGCTATTTCTCCCTACCTGTGGCAGGCTTTGTTTAAGATTTTCTTTGGTAAGGGTTAGTATAGGAGTAGGAGTAGATTTTGTTTTCAGTAGAAGAAGTGCTTGTGCACACTCTGCATGTCTCATTTGAGGCATGTATGATTTTTGTCTTTGTACATAAGTTTTGTTCGTATTTCTCCAGAGGTGCAGAGGCCAGGCCCTTCAGTATTCATGATAGAGAGACCCATAGTTTCCTGTAACAGTTGCTAGTTTCAAATAAAACACAAATATAGAGCAACTAAAATCAGGTCTTGAGGCAGTCCATTTCAAGAACAGGTCCAAGGTCACTAAGCAAGTAGTTAGGCTCGCAATGGCTTAGGGAACATATTTTCAAAGCTTGGATTGGATCAGTATCATGCTATTATTATTGACTCCATGCCCAATGGATGCTTCAAGGCTACTGGTCCCTTCATCTAGCAAGAAGATGTCCCCGTGAGTCACCAAATTGTTATCCCAATTTTTCCCCTGGATAAAATTGGTCAAACACGACCCCGCACAGAAGAAACCCAAGAACTCACATTCAAATCCAACAATCAGGAAACAACAGGACTCTAAAATGGAGGAGCAGGTTCTTTGAAGGATCAAACAGTGTCAAAGAAACTAGAGGCTTAAAGGAGAGAAGCAGGGAAAGGTTCAAAAGTCTTCAAGCTTCACAAACGATTCAGAGTGCAGAGCTTAAATTCCCAACTAAGTATGGAGGAGATTCAGTGAAAAGTCTAAACAAGTAAAATGCAACTTCAAAAATAAATCCTAAGGTGGAGACTCAAACAAGTGCTAGGCCTCCACATGTCTAGGGACCAAAAAGAGGGTGGGCTCAAAAGAAGCCACATGTCGACATGGAACTCCTTCAAAAGGTAAAATCCTGAGTAGGTTTCTAAATGAGCACAGGATCGCCACGTGTCCCAAGTCCAAAAAAGGGAAAGATTCGGGGGTTGAATAGTCAAAGAAGAGGAAAGCCAATAGCGGAAGGAGCCAAGTGTTAGCACGACGCTACTTCAAAAGCAAAATTTGGAGTTGGATTTCAAACAAGCACCAAGCCTCCACATGTCTAGGGTAAGACTATATAGACCCACCAAGAAAAAAAGGACTTAGAAAAATACAAAGCAATAGAGAAAGCCACTGAAGGTGCCACGTGTCTCTTCGGTCACAACATTCAAAAGGTAAATCCAAAAGTGGTCCCTAAACACGCACCGCATCTTGCCACAAATGGCCATGTTGAAAATTCAAAGCGGGAAGGCGGGTCATCAGAGGCAATTCAAAAAAAATTTTGGCTCGAAAGGCATGTAAAGTGAAAAAATGAGCCACACCTCCACTGATGCCTAGGAGCCACGTGTCAAGCCTAAATTACATGCAGGTCAGTGGCCTGGGGAGGATTTTTTCCCCAAATGGAAAATGTGGACCGGCGGGCCCGAAGATGATTTTTCACCAAAAGTGAATTGTGGGGCTGTAGGGCATTTTTTGCATTTTGTATTTTTGGTGCCAAAAGGTGCAAAGTGAGTTTTGGGCCCATGGACCCGTTCTGCTAACTGGTTTTCACCATTTTTGTATGGACCCGACTCAAAACATTCAAATGACATATCTTTCAACCCAATCCCTGAAATTCAACAAATTTTACACCGTAGGAAAGGTCTCGACCTCATCTATTCCATGGGAGCCTGAAAGTTTAATTTTTACGAGTTTAGGTGGGTGAAAAATGGGAAAATGTATTTCAAGCCATTAATGCAGAATCTGATTGCTTCAACTACCAGATCTGATTTGATTTGATCCATCGTTCTTCCTTCTTCAACATGCCAAAAAGACATAGCAGGTAGACTTGATAGATTGTGGGTGGATCCATAGCAGGCATTGATGGTTGGTGGTTGGAGCTTTAGAGCAGATTCGAGTTTCCCTTCTTTCCCTCCAATTTTCCTCGTCTATATATCGTAACACTTATCATTGGAGAAGGGAGAGACATTCTTGGATGTGGGTTAACTCTGTAAAGTTGTTTCCCAACTCCATTTGAAATGTAAGCCTTCTTCTACACCTGGAGAGTGTATTTGTGCCTCTGAGCACCCATGTAATAGTCTATGTACCTTATAGAGCAATAAAATCTTGTTTTGTGGTGTCTTCAACCCTTGGCATTGTTTTTTTGTTTCTTTGTGCCTCTCTATCTCATGTTTGCTCCCTGTGCATGTATTTCAGGTTTGCAGGTGTAAGATGTCATGTTTCTTGGAGTTTCAATGGAAGATTTATCTTTTGATCTATCTGTGTCACTTATGTCTGTCCTCCCTCAGTCCCCCTTTCCCTATTTTCATCTCTCCACTCAGCAGAGTATTTGGTCTGTGATCAACCACTTCCTTTTCTGGTGTATCACTCACTTAGTGTAGGCTCTCTTTCACCCTTTCTCTCTCTCTCCATGTCCCCTTAGAACAACTAGATTAGGATTAGATTAGATTTTTCCTGCACTGGAGTAGCTTGTGGTAGGTAGATTAGGAAGCAAGAATTAGCTTTCTCTGGAGGTCCATCTCAAGTTTTGCAAGTCCCACAGCTTGAGGGATGGTCCCATGTTGTGCAATAGGCCATTCGGGGGTAATGTGATTCTACACTAACACTAAATAACCACATAGCCTCCATTAATAATTATAATGCTTAGAATGGGCCCAAAAATATATTTAAACTTTAATCATTAAAAATTAGAAATCAAAGAATATGTATTTAGCATATCATATTAGAACTAATCAAAATTAATTAATAAACAACATTAATTAATAATAGTAATAATTGAATAAAAATAATAATATTGCATCATTTAATAATACCTATAAATTTCACTTAATATTTTACATTACATAAAATAAAATGATTTTTGCAATACACATGGACAGAATGGGCATATGTCCATTCTCATACAAACAAACATTTTTTTATCTTGTATTAAAAGGGCATATACCCATTCTCATATAAGAATCATAAAAGAAAAATACACATAGACAGAATGGGCATATGTTTATTCCCATACAAACAAATATTTTTATCTTGTATTGAATGGGCATATGTCCATTCTCATATAGGACTTATAGAAGATAAATAGAGGTAATATATAAATAAAATTAGATTTGATAGTTGATCATTCCCACATCCTTTATAGTGATATAAAAATGATTAAGTTAATTACTGCTTCAATAAGGTATAATGGTTAGTATAAGCATATGCCCATTCTCATACAAACAAGAGTTTTATGATTGTGATGAGAATGGGCATTTGTCGTTTTTCATTCACTGTCATAGTCAGGGAATATGGGAAGTATGAGGAATTCTTGCAAAAGTAATATATGTTATGTTAAAATGATAAAGATATTTGGATGAAGCAATTAGAGATCAAGTTTCTAATAAACTTATATTCAACCCCTATTTATTTATTTATCATCATTTAAATTCAACGTCATCTATTTAACCTCTATTTGGATGAAGCGGTTAGAAAATGGAAATTTAACCTCTATTTATTTCTCATCATTTAAATTCAATTGATTCAAGTTCAATTGTAGTAATTAGAAATCATGTTATAAATATTTCCAAATTATATGAATAATTTTGAAGTATTTCCAAACCTAACTGAATTATAGAAGTTTGCAGCTCATGTGTTATGTGTATTCAATATACTTATGGTTATACATATGTGATAATTTTTAATTTATTTTATGCAATGATTTTAATAAGATATTTTCCATCATCTCACAAACATTGTATTTTATTTTATAGCAGCGGGGTCGTTTGCATTTGTAGAGTATGATCATGTGGACTTGTTTTCTATAGTGCCCACTCCTCTTCGACATTATTTCATTTTGATGTTGTTGTTGTTGATTTGATACTTGGAAATTTGATTGTGATAAATTGATTCAGTAGATGATGGACTATGAAATTATTTAGACTATTGACATTATGTGGTTTACATTTTTATTATGATGCACTAGATGGCAGTGATAGATAGTTATATATGTTGATTTGTGATATTCTGAATTTCATACTAACATGTTGTAATTTGGATGCATAGCATATGTTGGATGTTTTGAGTAGAATTATGATTTTATGGATGCCAAAATCGAATTAATTGTATGATGCTAGATAATAGAGTTGCTAATTTCAGATGATGAGCATTGATTTTTATTTGTATATTGTCTCTATGTTGTTAATACGGTCATAAGGCCAGAGAGGTATCTTGTTTGTGTTACAAGAAATTTTATCACATACATCGGAAGGGCATAGGGGACCAACCATGAAAGGATGTCAGGTGTTGAGAAACGGGGCAAAAATTTTACAACTTGGTAATGTTATGTTGTGTTGTTATTGCATGCCTAGTTAGGAGGTTTCGGTACAATAGAAAATCAACACATGACCTTCTTCGCACCCAACCTCCCGAGGTCATGCCAAGATAGCCGGTGTGGAATTGAAATAGGATTGAAAGTGATGGCAACGATCAAGCTAACTGGGAAACATTATGTCTTCGACACGTAATACTAGAATCTGAAAATCTAAGGCAAAGAATGCTCTCCTAACCTAGAGGGGTGTGATGCTACGGTCCGATGTGATAGCTACTTGGAGACTCCAATAGATGTTTATTTCTGCCGAGAATCTATTGATTGGTTGCGGAATACGTGGAAAGCAACCTTAAGGTGCCTCGTATGGTTTTCTAGACAACGTCATGGAAATTGAGACAAGAGGTGTAGTGGAGCTGCAGGAACTAAGGGTGATTTTTTGGTCTTGTCCAAAAAGTCTTACCTTGATCGACTGTTATATTCAACAATGAAATTTGTGTAATAATATCGGGTGGAAGTGATGAAGATATGAATACCAATGTGTGTAAACTAGTGTCAATATCCAGCTAACTAGCAGGCCCGTTGGGTTGCGGGACCTGTGGATCACAACCAAAGATTGATGGAGGTTGTGGCCCTTGTATGGTCATGCATGCAATCAAATCCTATTTCCAGGAGCATTCCAAAAGTCGTAGGCTTGATTAGCAGCTATGTTCAATGTCTCTAACTGCCTTATTTTCTCATCGTATGTGGCAGGTGCACGTAAGACTATTAAGCACAAACTTGTTTTAATGTCAGTTATTATCTCTGGCCTATTGGGTGTTGGGACCAAGGGATCACAACTATAAATATTTTCTTGTTGTGGATCGTTGATGGTCATGCAAGATGAATTGATTTGTTTTTAGTAAATAAAATACCTATCAAAGGAAATGTAACCTATATTTTTGGTGTTTTCTCAATATATCAAAACAAAGCAATAAAACAAGCTAACCTATGGAAAATAAATGTTTTTGTTCTTTTCTAACTTTTCAGAAAATGCATCTAATCTAACAAATAAATTAAATACAAACAATTAGCTGGATGTAGCTAACTATTTGTGTAGATGTATGAATCTAAATCTAAAAATCTTATTCTAATTCAATCAAAATACTTCCAACCCTACCTTCGAAGTGAAGAACAAATCATAACCCTAACAGAGTTATTGTTCCCCATAGCTTCCCTGGTAACGTTGAAGAGACAAATTCCTATCGATTTGATCTACTTGAAATTATCTAGCTTATTGAAATGAATTATTTCTCTACTCTATTTGATATGCAATTGAAATTAATGATTCAGAATTGACAATTTGATAAACAAAGCAAACAAATACACAACTCCAACCTAGAAGAGCAAGAACCTTGACAAATATAGTAGTATCAGTATCTGTCCTCTCAGTTCTTTCCTTTCATTCTCTAAGTGTTCATGTGAGTCCAAAGGATTGGGAATGTAAAGAAAAATAAGAGCATGGCGTTTGAGCAAGGGTAGCTTAGAAATAATCTAAATGCAATGCAAGTAGAAGAGAGATAGCATAAGAGATTTGAACATGGCTATGCAATTCCTAGCAAGATTATGGTGGCACAACAATGCAAGATACACAAAATTCTGAGGCCCTTTTTCTTGAATACAAGCATGGAATATATAGGAATGGAGGATAGGAGGTTACTTCATGGACAAGGAAATGAAGTGGCAATTCCACTCATTAAATTTATTTAAAAATAGAAGGATCAAGGAGAACCAAGAAAATGAAGTTATTTTTAGAAAATTCGGCTCATGGATGCATTCAAAAAGAAAACTTAAGTGAATTGTTGCATGTAATTTTACGCATGAATATTCTGGAAAAATTGATTAGGATTACCACCCTGCCTAGGCGGCGGTTTGCAAATAGTCGTCCAGTCAAGGTGGTGGTTTCGACACTTAACACCAAAATGAGCACAGAAATAAGGGGGAAGCTGGAAAAATGTAAGGAAAAGTTAAGTAAGGCTATCTAGGCTACAAATATAAACTGCAAATGGGATTTGGAGCTCGAATACCTTCTTGAAAGGAATTTGAATTATCATTGGGGATTCTAATAACTATTTTCCTAAAAGTACAGAACGTGTAATTTCGGGTGCATACATATTGCCCCCTCGTAGAAGCGTTTTAGCCATGAAAGAGGCGTAAAACGTAGAGTTCGAGCATGGCATTCCTGAAATGGGGAGTTAGAAGCTACACCTCACATGCCCATGTGTTGTTGCCATCCAAATTCCCATTACCTACAAAAGGGAGAAAAGAATCAAGTGCAGATAGATAAAATAACACTAAATCAAAACGAAAAGAAGAGATACCATTTGCGCGAGGATGTAGAAATATACCTGTACCAATACTCTAGCCCTGTAAACAAACACAGTCAAAACAAAGTTAGAAATAACATATATACATATATATACATACATACATATACATACATATATATACATACATACATACATACATACATATATATATATATATATATATATATATATCAAAACAAACTCATTTTTCAATTCATTTGCGCAATGTTGATTTGGTTATTTTGATTGATTTGGAGCTTTGGATTTATGGTGACCGTTCTCAATGAGAGTATAACCGATACGTTCGTGTCAAGATCATGATCATGCCTCCGTGAGAGGGAGATCAAGCAGCATTCTCTCAGGTTAGTTATTTTGTCCTTTGTCTTTTTGTACCCTAAAAGTTAGAACATTGAAAATTTCACCTAGGGGGGACATTTTCAAATTTTCTTGTCTTGAATGAGTCTTTAGGGGGGCCACCCATAGGGTATGCTTTTATTTTGTCGAAAATGGTCAATTTCATCATTTTTGGTCATTTTTAAGGTTAAGGGCACATTTTAGAAATCAATTGAGGACCGCTGCCCAAATCAGGGTGGCGGTCACGGGACCGCCGCCCAAGGCAATGCAGCGGTCCTAGAACTACTACCCTACACTGAGCGGTGGTTCTGGACAAAATGTTCAAACATGCTCGAAACTTGACTTTTTTTGGATTTTTGATAGTTTACTATGTTTTTTATGAGCTTATCACGTGATGTACTTTATTAACTTGTTTTTTCTCATATTTTGGTGGATGTAGAAGAAGGTGGAGTACATACGTTGGAGTAGAGAGAGAGTGTGTGATTGGCTCCTTGGGATTTTAGATCAGCTAACCCAGGATGAGATGGATATTTTATAGTGGGCAGGCATCTGGCAGATAGCATGGGTGCCCCATGTCGGTCCTTCCAGTCACATTTTGTGTGACTTATTCTCTTACTGGGATGCAGACCAGAACACCTTTCAATTTCTAGGTGTCAAGGAGGAGTGGACTATTACTCTGGAGGATGTATACCACATCCTTGGACTCCCGGTACTTGGTAGGAGACTGACATTGGTGACAATGGGGTCCAGGGCCGTCATGACACAGTGGGCCATGTATATGGGAGATTTCATTGTCTCATTTGGCTCAAAGAAGGGAATGAAGGTTTGGTCCATTGCTATTGCTCCCATTCCTATCCTTCAAAGAGCCATCATGGGTATGTTGTCCTTGAGATTAGTCGGGGACAAGGGAGGAAATACGCTTTTATAATGTTGGGCCCCCATCATTGCACAGATTGAGGCTCATGGTCGTAAGTATTCCTGGGGGGAAGATATCCTGGGGACTACTTACCACGATTTGTACAGAGTGGTCAGATTGCAGGGACAGTATTTGAGCCATCCTACTCTAGTTATGAGTTGGGTTTACAAGCATTTCATCCCTTATGGCACGGGGTACAGGTATCAGATCCATAGGCTATCTAGACAGCTAAATGGACAGGCATGTTAGTGCTCCAAACACCACATCAGTCAGTGGCCTCCCTGACTATAGTAGACATGACTATCACACCCTATTAGAACATGGCATGGGTTTGGGGTAAGGAGGTTACGACAATGGTATAGTTGGTGCCCCTCGAGCACCCTTACTTCAGATTGGGGCGACTCCTACTCACAGTGGGGAGGACGATGATCCGATTGATTTGGAATCTGACTCTGAGGAGGATGCAGGAGATGATAAGAAGGGGGAGTTTGTCAGAGAGGGGGATGAGGGGGCAGGACCTTCGAAGGGAGCTGACAGCAACCTTGAGTGGCATGATACTCAGGAGATCCTCATAGCAATGCACAAGGAGGCAAGTGCAGAGAGAGAGACTCTGGTCTCAGAGGAGGCACTTGGAGGGGATGATGAGTCTGAAATCAGACAATGCCATGCCTCTAGATTCGGTGAGGTTGTGCAGCCACTAGCAACACCTGTCACAGCAGCCACTGATCCCACATGGATGCTTGGATACCTGAGTATGTTCAATACTCCTTTCTCAAAATTTTCCATTGATTTTCATATGTTTATCTTAGCATTCTCCTTTTGATTTGTGTTCTTTGATTTTCTAGCTCACTATCTCTCTTTTTTCTGTAGCATCCACACATGAGTGGCAAGAACTTATTCATCAGGTATGTGTGGACACTTGTTAATCCCCTTGGGGAAGACTCGGGCTGAGTTGACTGCGGATTCAGGATAGCCCTTAGCCACTGGCCAACATATCGACGTGTTCACTCCCATCTGGAAGGTTGTAGAGATAGTGACCTCCCTTTGTACCACAATAGTTGGATACGAGATTGTCAAGCACGTGATGAGGCAGAACCATTCTCATAGTGAGGCTATGATTAGCATACACCACCACGAGTACTCACACTATTCATTCCATTCTCAGCACCGTCACAGCCATAGCAGGAGCCGTAGACATGTTTGTGCGCCATCTGAGGGATCCCATAGGGATTGACAGGTTGTTGAGCCTTTATTGCTTTGATATTGTTATTGACATTATATGATTTTTTTTGTATATTCCGGTCTCATTGTGAGCATTTTTACCATGCCTAGCACATGATGACATTGTATACAAACTTGATTTACTACGATATACACAGACTCTATTTTTGGTTCGATATTCCATTGTATCCGAGTTGACTCTCTTTGGCTTATCTCTCATGTGTACTCTAGATATTTGGAATTTCCACTTTTCAATACTTTTCAGAATGTATGCAATGGATGTGAAATGATAAACAAAATTATTTCTTTTTGTATTTCATAATGTTGATATATGACGATGCAAACACAATGTGATCTTAAACTTAGTTTCTTTTGCAGTCTTTAGTACTTCATATTGTCTTGATAAAATGTGATGATATAATGATATGATAAATAGATGTACTTGCCCCACTCCTGACCCCACACAACTAGTAATATGTGAGGCCTAAACACCTTGTTATCCTGTAAAATTGACAAGGGCAATTTTGCAGGTAACCACACCGAATTTTGTTCTGGTTCCTCGTAGAGGTCCCTCAGCGTTCAGAATGTTGTAAAATCCCTTTCCGGGAAATCTAGTTTTCCGAACTTGGTCATTTTGGTCCTTTTTTGGCTGGGCACACCTTTTATCTATGCAACACAGACCAAATTTGTGCCCTCTTTATTTCCTTTGGTGCACCTTTTGAAGTGTTGACACAACAATTGATGCGCCTTCCTGTGATGTGCCTTTCTTGCATGCACCAAGGCGCATGCACCTTCCTGTCAACAACAAAGATGTTGCGCCGTGTTTTGGTGTGCCAAGGCACTCGAAATCTAGTGTCGACAGTCCTAAAATTGCGCCAAGGGCGCAAATAATTTCATGTTGACAAAACCATATCCATGCCAAAGGGCACAAAGCTTTTCCGTGTCGACACGTGTTTTGGTGCGCCCCTTTAAAAAGTGGTTGGCACATTTATTACACCTTTGCCTATATATAGGCGCATCCCTCCTATCACTTTCAAGATCAAAAAACACGTGATAATATTTATTTCTCTGCACCTGTCAGTGTGCACAGTCATTCTCGTGTCACATTCATGGACCCCGCTTCATTCTTCTCATTCTATATATTCCAGGTAAGTGGTCCTTGTTTCTCTTGTGTTTTCGTTTTTGCTAGTTGTTTGTGAAGGTTGGTATAATAGATCTGAGAAGCTTTAACCCCTCCTGCCCGTTTTGTAAATCTTCCCTCCCAAACCGTTTTCACCCTCTTTCCAAATCTGTTGGCCAAGAGGGCTCTACCTCAAAAAATGAATCCAAACCTCTTTGTTGTGCCCCCTTCACCATCTAAATCGATGCAAAGTTAAGCCTAAAAGACCACAAACCCATCAAGAAAGGAGAGAAAACCTAAAATTTGCTTCTGAGCCACATTTTTCTCTTGGTGCAATCGTCACCCTTGTTACAGAAAACACAGTCACCAAGATGGCACACCAACCTTGTTTGCAACACACAAGATCCCTGCGCCATACATAAACCGAGTAAATCCTAAACCCAGCGCAAGCGCAATCGCTAACAACAACAAAGTGCCATGAAATAATTTCCCTGTGCCACGCCAAAGTCCCCCTTTGCGTGCACAAAAATTTAGTGCTACACGCATTAATCATGTGCCCTTCGGTGCACACCAAAATTCCATGTTACATGATTGATTGTCTGCGCCATTGGCGCATCTTGCTCCCATGCAACACTAAAATTATTTGCGCCCGGTATAAAACCACATATAATGGCGCAGGCGCACTCTTGTTTACAATAACAATGATGTTATATGCAAAATCCTTGTCCCCTGCGCCCTTTGGCACTGATTTATTCCTTGTAACACTCTGCTTCAGTGTGCCATACTATTAACCCTGCAGCCTGCAGTGTACCTATGCCCTGCGCCCAGAAGCCTTAAAATTGTTAACTCCTCATTTTGTGATGCTTCAATGGAAGACCTGACGACTAACATGGCTCTTTTGCGTTGGACTTCGCTCCTTCTTCTTGTAGATCAGCAACTAAACTCAGACCCACATATGTCTACATCAAGAAAAAGGCCAACCAAGTCAAAGGGTAAAGCTAAGCTTATAGAAGAAGAGATGAAATATAAGTATCAAAGGGTCAGAATGCCCGAGTCCCAAGAAGAATGTGACCTAGACATTAGAGATTCTGAACTTGGTCACATCGACATGGAAGATTTCTGGGCCAGAACCAGGAGGGTCACAAGTAGTCCTTGGATGGACAAGCTAGTGGGTAGTGGTCTACATTTTGCTGGGGGAATCCCCGTCAGTGTGGTAAATAACAAATTTATGATGGTGGTGGCCCGCTGTTACAACAAAGACACAAGGTGTGTCGAAAATGAAAAGGGCAAGGTCATAATCAACCTCACTACCTGGAACTTCGAGATCATGCTAGGCATTCCTCACCACCGACATTTTGTGGTTGTAAGCCAAGAGGACTGCATCAAGACATGGGAAGTTAATGAAGACAAGTGCATGCAGCTGATGAATGAAGTGTACTTAAAGAACAAGAAGGTGATAACCAGGTGGCCACAGGTTATTCACCGTAGTGACTTCTCTCGAGGAACTGAGTGATACCATCACATTTCTAAGTAGATTTTTTGGGCTTTCTGATGCCCATTACTTTCACAAATGGATGCTCAGGTACCTAGAAACCATGAACAAGAATGTGCCTGATCAGCGCTTTGAGTGGGCAGAGATAATAAGCAGCACCATATCTGAGTAACTCCAATAACTCACCACAATGGGGAGGTTCTACATGAACTCCTACGTAGTCTACACTGTAGCCTTAGAGAGGGATTATCCAGCATTGAGCCGATGTGGAGTTTGGCCTCAAGTAAAGATATATGAATACTACCCAGAGCTGAAGCTAAAAAATAACATCTCGTAGTTTACCAAGATCAATGATGCTTTCTTCTACAACATCATCTACCTTTTGAGGCCAAATATGACTCATGGTCAGATGACCAAGAGCATAGTCACAGCGACTGAGAAGTGGGGAGCACTATTTACCTAATTCCCCACCTTCACCTATCTCAGAGCGGCCAACTTCTTTGGGGAGCCCACCAAATTGCCGAGATATGCTGGCCCCAAGTTGATCCTGTTGGAGCTGTCTAGACAGCTCATAACATACCATGAGAAGTGTCTGAAGAGAAAGAAGGGTGGAACTCCTTTCCCCCTTACAGTGGGAAGGTACACCTACATTTCCCACCACAAATCCTAGGAAATGTTCACAGAGCTAGAACTGCTCAATCTAAAGCACAATTTCCTGGCAAGGCCCACCTTTGATCCAAGGAATTACCTCCCTAAGGAAAAACTCGATCCTATCCACATTCCACAGATCGAGGATATCTACATCGACCTGTATCATGAGGTCGAACTCAGAAGAAAAGATCACTCTCGCCTGGCCCTAGCAGAGATTGTTCAATATGGCGTGGCCATTGTTCTAAAAGGTTATCAAACTACCGATCAAGAAGTTGATCAAGTGTATCTAGACACGGATGGGGACAGCTGGCCGTTTGCCGAAATAGATAGAACAAAGGCACCCCAGACCATTGAGGTAAGGGTTAAAGAAACATTGCGGCAGATAGAACACTGGTGCAGAATGAATGGCCTTATCTACCTCGGAGTAGATTTCACCACGTCCCCTTTGGGAAACACACCTATCAGGCTGAAACATCTGCCAAAGGGAAAAGGCAAGGATAAAGAGGGAGAATCAAGCTCCACTCAAGAAGAAGCTCCTGAAAGTCCTCCCTCCGCCACACAGGAACAAGTTGTAACTCTGGCATCCCCAGAGAAAGAAGTGGTAGAGAGTGTTCCAATGGGCACATCCATTCAGGATGTTGCCACTACAACAACCATGGAGATTCCCACCGTCCCTTCTCCCCTTTCTCATGTGACTCAAGCGACCATTCCTTTGGTTGTTTCCTCTCCCTCATCTTCTACTATTCCCCCTTCCTCTTCCTCCATTTTCTCTTCTCTCGTAGAGCTGTCCCCCACTATTTCTTCTCTCATCTCTCAGCTCTCTTCCATTCCCACGACTGCCTCACCTGCAGTATCTCCCCTCCCATGAGCACTTTCTTGGCCTCTCTCTCGATGCCACCACCATGTGTCTCTACGCATTACCCCTCATCCACTGCAGTTTCTCCCTCTTCCACCACTGGTCCCACTCCCTTAGGTCCAGCATGGCTTTCTCAGCACCTAAGCCAACATAAGAGGAAATTCCCTATTGCACCAATGGACTTCTCCGTCATCCCAGCAAAGGGGGCTAAGAAGCAAAAGCCGATAACTCACTTCTCTCAGAGTGCATCGGGAGAAAGAGTGATGGAGATTGTGTATCTCAATCCTTCAAAGGATAAAAAGGATCTGTCTCCTAATGATTATACAGTGACGCAGGTCATAATGGGAACATCTTCTGAAATTCTTCAGCGAGAGGCCCTATCTGCAGTGGATTCCCTTTGCAAGAAACTCCAAGAAGCAAAGGAATAGAAGAGGCTATTAAAAGAGTAGAACAAGCTTCTTCTCCACGCCCTGTAGAAAATGGGTAGTGTACCTCCTACAACTACCACCAAAAATCCTCAGGTCCTAAGCCAGGATAAGATAAATGAATATGCCAAAATTTACAAACAAGGTATGGCAGTTTCCACCTAGAGAGATCAGATCCTCAAAGACAATGAAGAGGTAATTGTCAAGTTCACCGAGTTGTATCAGAACATTAGTTGGGCAAACAAAGATCTCCAGGTGATTGCGGGACCTATCTCCGAAGAGTTGGACCATGCTAGGTTGCAACACGAGACATTCTAGAAAATGCTCGACTACTCAGTTGATGATTTGGTAAAATTTGGCATTTTCGATCACCCCAGGGTACCCAGCAAAATCCTTACTGCGTTGGACTACCAGGTCGATCAGATGGAATTTGTCCTGGAGAAAATTGACAAGGTCAAGGAGGAAGCCTTGGATGAAATGCATCAAATGGAGAAAATTGTTCTAAGAATGTCTCCGGGCTTGCTCACTCCTTCTTTTGCCTTGAGGAAGGCAGATGAAACTATTCGGATCTTCAAGGAGATCATCTCGCAAGGGCTAGGGCCAGAAGCCACTTTTGACACTGAATGCATCAATAACCTTCTGGCTTGCTGTGATTTTGTGGGGTACCTGATGGAGGCAGGTAATGAATATTTCAAGCTCCCTGAAAAACTCAGAGATGAGCGGGAGACTTGTGAGGTCATCAATGATCATACAAAGGGTCCTTCCCAGGATCAACTTCAGCCAATGGTCAGTAAATTCATGGAATATCGGACCCAGTTCCATATTACCTCTCCCGAACAATAGTAAAAGCAAGATACCCCCTTTCAGCCACGGGACGATGATGAATAGCTTTCTTCCTCCTAGTTTTCTTTTTGTAAATATCTAAGAGTATGTTGGCACAAATGATGACATCATCCATGTTGCACCATGGGATGTTGTCATCCACCAAGTTGCCCAAAGTCAACATTGACTTTTAGATATTTTGTAGATATTTTGTAATTAGTTGTTGGTTTCTTTTTGCCTTCTCTCTTCTCCTTCTTCTATATATACTTGAATACTTGTTGTATTCAAGGTGTGGACACTTTTTAGATGAAAAATAGAAGTGAGAAGAAAAGGCTTTGTACTTTTTGTAACAGTAGAAAACATTAATATAAATATTAAGACTTTGTGTTGAATATGTGTGTTATGGGCATCAGAACTTTCTTATGTCGGATCTATGCATGTTATTCTATTGAATCTATCTCTACTTCTTTGTCATTTGTTCATCAGTATTGCTTTGTTCGTCTATGCAAGTAGGTTTGGCTCCATTTATTACCAATCCCAAAACATAGACCTTCTGATCTTTCTACTTTGGAATTCATTTCTTTTCTCCCTTCAAATCTATCTTATCTTCCTTTCTTTCCTTCATCTCCTTTCCTTTCTTCGTTGGAAACTACATCTACTTGGATGAGATCCCAAACCCCCTGAAGGCATAATACTGTAAGACTTACACAGGTTCCTGCTGGTAGAATAGTGATAAACCAGTTTCGCTTTGCTGTCTCAAAGAGGGGCTATGCCCTGCACACTGTTGGCTCATCTATCCATAGATCTGTCCACCCGACAGATTTTCGGACCAACAGTTTTTGGCGACTCTACTAGGGATCGAATGGATCTAACAAATCTATGGTAGTGGTATGTTGTAAAATCCGTAAAAATCAAAAAATCACTACCTATTTGCAAATTTTAACTTTTGTTCAAAATCTAAAATTTTTGCAAAAGTGATCCAAACTGAAATTTTTTTTAGGGATCCATAGATCGGGACTAGTTAGAGATCTTTAGTTCACTGAGTTTTTACAAAAACTCGTATTTTTCCGTAGATCTGAGTTTTTGATTGTTTTGCAAAATTCCAAACCCTTGCCAAAAGTCAACTCTAAGATCCGAAAATCAGCCTACTAAGTTGTCCATTATTTTATCCTCGTTATCATTTGTCATTAAACCGCAATCGGTTTCCAAAAGGGGGATAAAATTAAATATTTAGAAAAATACATGCTGCTGATTTTTGTCAATAAAATCAGAAAATCAGCAAGTACAATAAAAAGAGTTCTTTAATTTGCCCCAAAATATTGCAGATCTGGAGGGTACACGGGTGGTTGAACCATTTACTCATAGCAGGAGAGCTCATGGAGAAATCGATCCTACTTTCGATCTGCTTCAAAGGCACAACTTCAGTGTGACATCAGCACGCTTCTCATCGCTAAGTTCAGCTAACCGGTCATCCAAAAGTGTCGCGCCTCCACGAAGGAAGCATTTCTCACAAGGAACATCCACATCACTTTGTAGTGCTTTGTTGCTCAGTGGAACTGTGCTTCCATCTCACATCCTTTTTTCAGCTGTTCAAATGGCAGTACCATGGGGAAATGCTATGGGCCCACTCACTTTGCCACATCCTGTTCATGCGCTCCCTCACGAAAATCAGAAGAATTTTCCTAAATTTGATGGGAGCGGAAACCAAAGCACAGATTCACACATATCCGCATTCATTATGTCATGTAGTATCCTATATTTGACCCATGAAGATGTTTCAGTTTACCTCTTTCTAGAGACCTTCTAAGGACCTGCAGCAAAATGGTTTCAGCATTTGTTGGCCGGATCTATCACTAGTTGGGCCACCTTACGGACTGCATTTGAAGAAAGGTATAAGCCTTCAGAGGACGCGTTCACGTTACTGTCCAAGATCACTCACCTGAAGAAGGAGGTCAATGAAACCATGCGTGATTTCATCACCCGTTTCAATTCACTAATCAACCGAGTTCCACCTACCATGCTGCCAACACTAGAAAATCAGAAGTGTTTCTTCGTAAATGCCATGAGCTCAAAAGTAAGTTTCTTACTCTTGCAAGAATAGGTCGCTACTTTGGTTCTCGCCCAAGCTGCTGCCATTCAGATTGAAGATAACTTGCTAATATTTGGTGAATTAAAGCAAGATCCATCCAAGCCAAAATTTTCAACTCTTTCTCCCGCCACTTCATCTGATCCGGTATTTCAAAAGATGGCGAATGACTTGCTCACGTTAAAGAAGCAGCTAGCTCAAGATTCTACTAGCACTTCATACCGGGATACCCCACGGAGGAATTTCACTTCCAACAATGTCCCACAAATACTGCGCCTACCTACAACTGCTCCACATTTGGCGCTTGAGGCCCCTCTGGTCAATGCTTTAGCCGAAATCGAAGAAGAGGAGAAAAATTATGAAGAACCTTCATCGCCAGGTGAAGATGATCAAGATGTCGGAAAACCGACTGGCGACTCTACTATTGGGTATATGGAATTTGATGAGGAGGAATCTGATGAAGAAGAGGGTACCCAAGGATATGCAAGTGGACAGTCATATGTTGTTTTCACCCGCTCACAAGGAAAAGAAGTAGAAGTTGCTACCAAAATGCAGAAAGAGAAGGCCATGTCAAACACGCCTCCAACCATCACTAAAAGAGGTAGTCCCCTTCCTGCTCAACCTGTTATTAAGTATTTTTCGAAGAAATATTTTTCCCCTATCTCCCCTCCGAATCAGCCCTCTCATATTCCTATCAAGACTAGTAATCCTACCCTACCATCGTGAAATGAGGGACTCATTCCTTCATCAACGTAACCCTTGGCCGCGTTTGACATAATTGATCATGCTAAAAAGACCAAGATCCAAATGTCTGAAGCCGAGTATCTTCAGTCAAACCCTGAGCAGCTTGTAAGGTTGACCGAATACATCCAAATCCAAGCTATCATAACTACTCAGGTTTCCCCAAAAGGAATCCTTTCTACTCCTCCTACATCTCACATAAATGTTGCCTCGACCTCTGGATCAGGAAAAATAGAACATTTCTATCTCTCCCTCCTAATCAATGGCCACAAACTGACCAAATGCATAATTGATTCTGGGGCTTTTGATAATATCATGCCGGAAAAGGTCACCCATGCTCTGGGCCTCACCCTTACCAAGCCTTTTGGCAGATGTTATTCCTTGGAAACCAAGCAGGTTTCGTTGATCGGTCAAATCAAATACGTGCACTTCTCATTTGCGGCGTTCCCAGAGAAAAGAGTAAAGATGACCATCCTCGTTGCTGATATTCCGGCAGCATATGGAATTCTATTAGGAAGGATTTTTTACAGCAAAGTTGGTGGAGAGATTCATATGGACTGGTCTAAGGCTAGAATTCCCGTCAAAGGCATAATGCAAACGTTGGAGCCAGAATCTCAAAAGAAATACTTGGTTACCAATTCTGATGACCCCAAAGCCCAAATTCTCTTTGAATCATCAGGGATGGGGAACTATTTCTTGTCTACTGAGTCTGACAAAATGGATGTTCCCTTCTAAGAAGAGGATCTTAACAAGATCTGGACTTTGCAGTTTGATGGCAACTGCGCGACTAGTGGGTGCGGCGCTAGAGCCGTGCTAATATCTCCCGAGGAGGAGATTATTCCTCTCTCTTTCAAGTTGCAGTTTTTCAACATGAATAATACTGCTGAGTATGAATCTTTGCTACTTGGCATGCAAGCCACAAAGGAAAGAGGAATCAAGAACCTAAAAGTACAGGGTGATGCAGAACTAGTCGTAAATCAAGTTAAAAGGATATATCAAGTAAAAAATGAAAGGCTCGGGCATTACCGCAGCGTAGTATGGGACAGCATTGAGGAGTTTGACACTTTTTCAATAAAATCCATCCCAAGAACTCAGAACGACATGGCCGACTCATTAGTCATCTCAGCATCCCTCATGCTCCCTCACCCAGGTTTGAAAATAGACACATATACCATTGAGGTAGTTTTCCGCCCAAGCGTGCCAGACAACTCTCAGCACTGGCAGGTGTTCAATGACGACAATCAACTTATTGCCTTCCTGGAAAAGGCAGAGAATTTCAGTGAGCTTCATTTTGAAGGATCCACTTCTGCATGCCGTGAATCGGTTACAGATCAGGATGAGGAATCCAAAGGAAGCAATGGCATATGTCAGCTCAAAGGAAATAAAATTCCAAAAGGCCTGGTTTCTCTAGAACGTTTGTTCGACAGGCACGATCGTTTTGTCAGGAAGAAAAGGTGAGATGATCCTAACTCCTCCCCAGAAACTGAACCAGTCAATTTAGGTTCGATAGAGCATCCGTAGTTTGTGAACATCAGAAAATGTTGCACACCCGAAGAAAAGTGGAAATTCATCAAATTGCTGAAGAAATACATGGATGTATTGGCATGGTCCTATGCCGATCTAAATTCTTTCAAGCCAAAGTACGTCCAGCATGACATCCCGTTGAAAGAAGGTGTTAAACCCTTTCACCAGAAATAGAGGCACTATAATCCCAAGATCTCAGGCACCATCCAGGCTGAAATACAGAAGATGCTAGATGCAAGGATCATTTTTCCTATCCATCACAGTACCTGGGTCGCAAACATTGTGCCAGTACGCAAGAAAAATGGTGAGATACACATATGTGTAGATTTTCGTAACTTAAATCAAGCGTCCTTGAAGGATAACTACCCCCTTCCCATAATGGATCAGGTTCTGCAGGCAGTAACTGGTTCAGAAATGTTGTCCATGCTTGATGGTTTTTCAGGCTATAATCAGATTGAAGTCTCTCCTGGAGACCAATTCGAAACAGCATTTACTACCCCATGGGGCACATTTGCCTATAGCAGGATGCCTTTTGGTCTGACCAACGCTGGCGCCACTTTTCAGCTGGCAATAGACTTCACATTCAAAGGTATGATGGGAAAGTTTATCGTAGTCTACTTGGATGACTTAATTGTGTTCTCTAAATAGTGAAATGATCATTGTGATCATTTGGAACAAGTATTGATTAGATGCCGAGAACATGGGATCTCCCTAAATCTGAAAAAGTCTATTTTTCAGAGTCACTGAAGGAAAATTGCTAGGAACATATTGTCAGCAAAGAAGGGACAAAGATAGATGTTGAAAGGGTTAGGGCTATTCAGAGCCTTACTTTACCCACAAGCAAGACCAGCGTTCACTCTTTCTTCGGAAAGGTAAACTTTCTCAGGCACTTTATTCCCGACTTTGCTGAAAAGACTCGCCACATATCAAACATGATGAAAGGGTCGCCAACTTTCTGGTGGAGCGAAGAAGGAAAGGCGTCATTCAAGGATATAAAATCCTCTGTCACTCACGCACCAGTCCTGGTATGTCCCGATTTCTCCAAGGATTTTATCATGTATAGCTATGCATCTGAGCATACTGTATCGGCCATCCTAATGCAAAAGGACTCTGAAGATGTTGAATCCCCAATTGCGTTCATGAGCTCTCCTCTTAAGCCTCATGAATTAAAAATGTCTCAGTTGGAAAAGCATGCCTTTTCCATTTTCAAAGTCGTCAAGAACTTCAGGTATTATATTCTAAATTCTCACACAGTGGTGCTGGTCCCTGACATGGCAGTCAAGTCAATCTTAACTCAACAGGAGTTAGGGAGTTTGCGAGGAAATTGGATTGCAAAGGTTCAAGAGTACGATCTAGATATAAAACCAACCAAGTTGGTAAGAGGCAAGGGCCTATGTCAGCTCATGGCTGAAAACTGAGATTCAGAAGACCCTGAGGAAAAGGATGATTGCACCGATGGAGCACAAAGCCAGCTGGAGAAAGCTGATTCTCTACCCATGGTTCTATTTGTCGCAACTAGCGACAAATGGTATTCTGATATTGCTTTCTTTCTCACTTACGGTGAGTGCCCAGCTCATCTAACTTCAAAGGAGAAACATGCTATAAAGCTCAGAGCAGCCAGATATGTCATCTGGGATGACTGTTTATACAAACGTGGAATAGATGGCATCTTCTTGCGATGCATTGACAAGCCACAACAGATAAAGTTACTTGAGAATTTTCATGATTCAACCTATGGTGGTCATTTCTCCTCTTCTATGATGGCACACAAGATCATCTGGGTCAGGTACTATTGGCCAATGATGTTTCAGGACACAGCCACCTAGGTAGCAAAATGTGAACTCTGCCAACAATTTGTTGGCAAGCCAAAATTGGCTGCTTTTCCCCTCAGGCCGGTCGTTATTGATGAACCATTCAGGTAGTGGGGAATTGACTTTATTGGAGCACTCCATCCCCAATCGAGTGTCAGACATAGTTATGTCCTGACAGCAACAGATTACTTCACCAAATGGGTGGAGGCCATTCCTGTCAAGAATGCCACCTCTGAAGTTGTTTACAATTTCATCAAAGAGAATATCATCGTGAGATTTGGCGTTCCACACAAAATCATTGCTGATAACACTTCCAACTTCTCCTCACGAGAAGTTGTTGGTTTTTTCTATGAACACGGGATAATCTTGGCCCACGCCTCGGATTATTACCCCCAAGGAAATGGTCAGGCAGAATCTAGTAATAAAAACTTAGTGACCATCATACGGAAGCTAGTTGATAAGAGTCAACGAACGTGGCACAAGTCATTATATGACGCTTTGTGGGCGGACCGCATTACTCCCAAGAGGTCTCTCGGTATGTCACCTTTTCAAGTGTTATATGGAATCGACGCCAAGCTTCTCATTTCTGCATAACTTCCTACTCTACGCTTGGCACGAGTAGTTGAAGATGAGACTTTCCAAAATTCCCTTGAAAAGAGGATCAT
The DNA here is from genome assembly GCA_019776745.2 of Taxus chinensis. NCBI lineage: Eukaryota > Viridiplantae > Streptophyta > Pinopsida > Cupressales > Taxaceae > Taxus > Taxus chinensis. Next base: position 109,502,550 of record CM034156.1, on the reverse strand, counting down.
GTATCTATCAGAGCTCGAAGAAAAAAGAGTAAGAGTGGTCGACAGGATCACCGAACATCAAAATCAAGTTAAGAGATTGTTTGATAAAAGGGCTAAGCAAAGAGACTTCCGAGTGCGAGATCTCGTCCTTTTTTGGGACAAACGAAGAGAGCCAAAGGGCATGCATGGGAAATTTCATTCTCTATGGAGAGGGACTTTCAAGATCAAGCAACTCAATGGAGAGAATAGCTTCTATCTCTTTTATCTAGACAGAACTAATCTCCCGCTTCCCTATAGCGGGAAGCATCTCAAAATATTCAAGAAGTAGCTCGCTCTCTTCTTTGTACAGTTTGCTTTCGTCATGTGTTTTCTTTTGTTGTGTGTTTGCTTTCTTCATCGCCCCTGTTTTTGACTCTGTAACCCAATGGATAGGAACATGTTGATCTGGGGTTCTCTACCCTTGAGCTTCGCTCAAAGATAGTCCCCAGAAAGAGCTAGCTGTTATCCTGTAAAATTGACAAGGGCAATTTTACAGGTAACCATACCGAATTTTGTTCTGGTTCCTCGTGGAGGTCCCTCAGCGTTCAGAATGTTGTAAAATCCCTTTCCAGGAAATCTAGTTTTCCGAACTTGGTCTTTTTGGTCCTTTTTTGGCTGGGCACACCTTTTATCTATGCAACACAGACCAAATTTGTGCCCTCTTTATTTCCTTTGGCACACCTTTTGAAGTGTTGACACAACAATTGATGCACCTTCCTATGATGCACCTTTCTTGCATGCGCCAAGGCGCATGCGCCTTCCTGTCAACAACAAAAATTTTGCACCGTGTTTTGGTGCGCCAAGGTGCTCGAAATCTCGTGTCGAAAGTCCTAAATTTGCACCAAAGGCATAGATAATTCCATGTTGACACAACCATATCCATGCCAAAGGGCGCAAAGGTTCCCATGTCAACACGCTTTTTGGTGTGCCCCTTTAAAAAGTGGTTGGCGCATTTATTGCACTTTTGGCTATATATAGGCACATCCACCCTGTCACTTTCACAATCAAAAACACGTGATAATCTTTATTTCTCTGCACCTGTCAGCACGCCTGTCATTCTCGTGTCACGTTCGTGGACCCCGCTTCGTTCTTCTCATTCTATATATTCCGGGTAAGTGGTCCTTGTTTCTCTTGTGTTTTCATTTTTGTTGGTTGTTTGTGAGGGTTGATGAAATAGATCTGAGAAGCTTTAACCCCTCCTGCCCATTTTACAAGTCTTCCCTCCCAAACCATTTTCACCCTCTTTCCAGATCTGCTGACCAAGAGGGATCTACCTTAAAAAATGAACCTGGATCCTTTTACTGTGCCCCCTTCACCGTCTAAATCTATGAAGAAGCGGGCATAAATTACCCGCAAACCCATCAAGAAAGGAGAGAAATTCTAGAAGTTGTTTCTAAGACACATTTGTCTCTGGGCGCAATCGCCACCCTTGTTACAAAAAACATAGTTGCGCCACGAGGATGCACTAACCTTGATTGCAAGATGCAAGATCCCTGCGCCATACATAAACCAAGTAAATCCTAAACCCGGTGTTGGCGCAATCCCGCTTACAATAACATAAGTGTTATGCAATAATTTCCTGCACCGTGCCAAAGAGTCCCCCTTTGCGCACATAAAGTTAGTGCTACACGCATTAATCCTGCGCCCTTTAGCGCACCAAAATTCCATGTTACATGAAAATTTCCTACGCCAATGGCGCATCCTGCTCCCATGCAACACTAAATTTATTTGCGCCCAATATAAAACCGCATAAAATGGCGCAGGCGCACCACTGTCTACAATAAAAATGATGTTATATGGAAAATCCTTGTGCCTTGCACCCTTTGGCACTGATTTATTCCTTGTAACACTCTACTTCAGTGCGCCATACTATTAACCCTGCAGCCTGCAGTGTACCTGTGCCCTATGCCCAGAAGCCTTAAAATTGCTAACTCCTCATTCTGTGATGCTTTAATGGAAGATCTGACGGCTAACATGGCTCTTTTGCGTTGGACTTCGCTCCTTCTTCTTGTAGATCAGCAACTGAACTCAGATCCACATATGTCTACATCAAGCAAAAGGCCAACCAAGTCAAAGGGTAAGGCTAAGCTTACAGAGGAAGAGATGAAATACAAGTATCAAAGGGTCAGAATGCCTGAGTCCCAGGCAGAATGTGACCTAAACATTAGAGATTCTAAACTTGGTCACATCGACATAGAAGATTTCTGGGCCAGAACCAGGAGGGTCACAGGCAGTCCTTAGATGGACAAGCTGGTGGGAAGTGGTCTACATTTTTCGGGGGGGATCCCTGTCGGTGTAGTAAACAATGAGTTTATGATGGTGGTGGCCCACTGTTACAACAAAGACACAAGGTGTGTCAAAAATGAAAAGGGCAAGGTCATAATCAACCTCACTTCCTGGCACTTCAAGATCATGTTAGGCATTCCTCACCACCTACATGTTGTGGTTGTAAGCTAAGAGGACTACATCAAGGCATGGGAGGATAACGAGGACAAATGCATGCAGCTGATGAATGAAGTGTACTTAAAGAATAAGAAGGTGATGACCAGGTGGCCACAGGTTATTCACCGTAGCAACTTCTCTGAGGAACTAAGTGATACCATCACGTTCCTAAGTAGAGTTTTTGGGCTTTCTGATGCCCATTACTTTCACAAATGGATGCTCAGGTACCTAGAAACCATGAATAAGAATTTTCCTGATCACAGCTTTGAGTGGGCAGAGATCATATGCAGCTCCATGTCTAAGCAGCTCCAACAACTCACCTTAATGTGGAGGTTCTACATAAACTCCTACGTAGTCTACGCTGCAGCCTCAAAGAGGGATTATCCAGCACTGAGCCAATGCAGAGTTTGGCCTCAGGTAAAGATATATGAATACTACCCAGAGCTGAAGTTGGAAAATAGCATCTCGTAGTTTACTAAGATAAATGATGCTTTCTTCTATAGCATCATCTACCTTTTGAGGCCAAATATGACTCATGGTCAGATGACCAAGAGCATAGTCACGGTGACGGAGAAGTGGGGAGCACTATTTAACCAATTCCCCACCTTCACCTATCTCAGAGCAGCCAACTTCTTGGGTGAGACCACTAAATTACCAAGGTATGCTGGCCCTAAGATGATCCTGTTAGAGCTATCTAGATAGCTCATAACATACCATGAGAAGTGCCTAAAGAGAAAGAATGGTGGAACTCCTTTCCCCCTTACAGTGGGTAGGTACACCTGTATTTCCCACTACAAAGCCCGGGAGATGTTTGCAGAACTAAAGCTGCTTAACCTAAAGCACAATTTCCTGGTAAGGCCCACCTTTGATCCAAGGAATTTAATCCCTAAGGAAAAACTCCATCCTATCCACATTCCACAGATTGAGGATGTCTACATCGACCTATATCATGAGGTCAAACTCAGAAGAAAAGATCACTCTCACCTGGCCCTGGCAGATATTATTCAATACAGTGTAGCCATCATTCCAAAGGGTTATCAAAATACCGATCAAGAAGTTGATCAAGTGTATCTAGACATGGATGGGGAAAGCTGGCCGTTTGTCAAAATAGATAGAATAAAGGCACCCTAGACCATTGAGGTAAGGGTTAAAGAAACATTGTGGTGTACAGAATATTGGTGCAGAATGAAGCCTTATCTAGCTCGGAGTAGATTTCACCACATCCCGTTTGGGAAACACACCTGTCAGGTAGAAACATCTGCCAAAGAGCAAAGGAAAGGATAAAGAGGGAGAATCGATCTCTGCTCAAGAAGAAGCTCCTGAAAGTTCTCCTTTCACCACACAGGAACAAGTTATAACTCTGGCATCCCCAAAGAAAGAAGTGGCAGAGAGTGCCCCAATGGGCATATCCGTTCAGGATGTTGCCACCGCAACAACCATGGAGGTTCCCACCGTCCCTCCTCCCACTTCTCATGTGACTTAAGTGACCATTCCTTTGGTCATATCCTCTCCCCCATCTTCTACTTTTCCCCCTTCCTCCTCCTCCATCTTCTCTTCTCTCGCGGAGCTGTCCCCCACTATTTCTTCTCTCATCTCTCAGCTTCCTTCCATTCCCACAAATACATCACCTATAGTATCTCCCCCTCCCATGATCATTTTCTTGGCCTTTCTCTTGATGCCTCCACCGCGTGTCTCTACGCATTTTCCCTCATCCACTGCAACTGCTCCCTCTTCCACCACTGGTCCCACTCCCTTAGGTCTAGCATGGCTTTCTGAGCACCTGAGCCAACATAAGAGGAAAGTCCCTATTGCACCAATGGACTTTTCCATCATCCCAGCAAAGGGGGCTAAGAAGCAAAAGCCGATAACTCACTTCTCTCAGAGTGCATCAGGAGAAAGAGTAATGGAGATTACATATCCTGATCCTTCAAAGGATAAAAAGGATCTATCTCCTACAGATTATATAGTGACGTAGGTCACAATGGGAACGTCTTCTGAAATTCTTCAAGGAGAGGCCCTATCTGCGGTGGATGCCCTTTGCAAGAAACTCCAAGAAGCAAAGGAAGAGAAGAGGATATTAAAAGAGAAGAACAAGCATATTATCCATGCCCTGCATAAAATGGGCAGTGCACCTCCTACAACTGCCACCGAAACTCCTGAGGTCATAAACCAAGATAAGATAAATGAATACACCAAAATTGGCAAACAAGGTATGGCAGTTTCCACCTGGAGAGATTAGATCCTCAAAGACAGCGACGAGGCAATTGTCAAGTTCAATGAGTTATATCAAAACATTAGTTAGGTGAACAAATATCTCCAGGCGATAGCGGGACCTATCTCCAAAGAGTTGGAATATGCTAGGTTGCAACATGAGACGTTCCAGAAAATGCTCGACTGCTCAGTCGATGATTTGGTAAAATTTGGCATTTTCGATCACTCTAGGGTACCCAACAAAATCCTTGCTGTGTTGGACTACTGGGTCGATCAAATGGAATTCGTCCTAGAGAAAATTGACAATGTCAAGGAGGAAGCCCTGGATGTAATGCATCAAATGGAGAAAATTGTTCTAAGAATGTCTTCGAGCCTGCTCACTCCTTCTTTCACCTTGGGGAAGGCAGATGAAACTATTTAGATCTTCAAGGAGATCATCTCGCAAGGGTGAGGGCCAGAAGTCACTTTTGACATGGAATGCATTAATAATATTTTTGCTTGCCATGATTTTGTGGGGTACTTGATGGAGGTAGGTAATGAATATTTCAAGCTCCCTAAAAAACTCAGAGATGAGCGGGAGACTTGTGAGGTCATCGGTGATCATATAAAGGGTCCTGCCTAGGATCAACTTTAGCTGACGGTCAGTAAATTCATGGAATATCAGACCCAATTCCACATCACCTCTCTCAAACAGTAGCAGAAGCAAGATACCCCCTTTCAACAGCGAGACAACGATGAATAGCCTTCTTCCTCTTGGCTTCCTTTTCGTAAATATCTAAGAGTATGTTGGCATAAATGATGACATCATCCATGTTGCACCATGGGATGTTGTCATCCACCAAGCTGCCCAAAGTCAACATTGACTTTTAGATATTTTGTAATTAGTTGTTGGTTTCTTTTTGCCTTCTCTCTTCTCCTTCTTCTATATATACTTGGATACTTATTGTATTCAGGTGGTGGACACTTTTTTAGATGAAAAATAGAAGTGAGAAGAAAAGGCTTTGTACTTTTGTAACAGAAGAAAACATTAATACAAATATTAAGACTTTGTGCTGAATATGTGTGTTATGGGCATCTGATCTTTCTTATGTTAGATTTATGTGTTTATTCTATTGGATCTATCTCTAATTTTTTGTCATTTGTTCATCAATATTGCTTTGTTTGTCTATGCAAGTAGGTTCGTCTCTGTTTACTACCAGCCCAAAACATAGACCCTTTGACCTTTCTACTTTGAAATTAATTTCTTTTCTCCCTTCAGATATGTCTTCCTTCCTTTCTCCCCTTCATTCCTTTCCGTTCTTCATCGGAAACACTCTAACCAGGATGAGATCCCAAACCCCTGAAGGTAGAATACTGTAAGACTTGCACAGGTTCCTGCTGGTAGAATAGCGATAAACCAATTTCACTTTGTTGTCTCAAAGAGGGGCTATGCCCTACACACTGTTGGCTCATCTATCTATAGATCTGTCCACCTGACAGATTTTCAGACCAACACACCTAGAGTTAGAAAGGGCACAATTTATGGAATTTTTTGAATGGCAATGATGAGAGAAAGACAGAGGTTTGACAAAACCAAATTGGGACGCTACAACCTTACTTTGCTCAAGCTACTTCATAGTTTAGAATGTTAATTTATTTTTAGTTTATCTAGACTTGGATCCATAGATGGTCACTTGGTTGACAAAATCTGGTTTTCGGGTTTTAAACTCTCTTGGAATTTTAGACATCTAACTCACTTTGTTTTTTATTTATGATTCCACAATGTTTGACTAGTATGTAACTTTCAATTTTATCAAAGATACCCCCTACGCCTTGCCCCATGCTACCAATAGGAAGCATGGGCTTATCACCATGGACAAGGCACAGATGAGTAAGGGTATTTCCCTCCTTTCCCAACCCTACATCACTAGTAAGAGAAGCAGACTCAACACAGAAGGTTGGTAGGGCAGAGAAATGTGTAAAAATAAAATTTTATGTGAATTTGCATTTGATTTACTTATTTGGGAAAAATGTTTAGAATGCTCTTATATCCAAGGATATGTATATGGGATAGATGTGACACCATGAAGCTTCTAGAACAGACCATGAACAAAAGACACCTAAGCTAAGAAGAGACCAAAAGTAGAACCAAGTATGCTGGCCTTGGTATGGTTACCATCAAAACTTTGTCTTATCTTATTTGGATTGATAAATGATTAAGAAACAGTTGATGATATTATGAAGGTTTGAAGATACATGATTTGAATGTTTTTCCAATATTTCAGAAGTTTTTAGGAATTGCTACAAGAATAAGCCCCTAGATCACGCTTTTTACAAAATGAACGGACATATGAAAATGTAATGCAGATGCAATAATGTACATATGAAAATGTTTATGGATCATGTGTAGTATCTCTTTAGATGAAGAGAGTTTATGGATTTGCTAAACTCCTCACCTTCTAGTGTACACAAATGAAATGTGCCATTTTTGTAGTCTTCCACCACTCGATATGGAGCTAACCACCTAGTTCTGAACTTTCTTCCCTCGTCAGTATTCTTGTCTATTTGGCTATCGAGTCTTAATACCAAATATCCTTTGTATATCTCATTTTTGTACACTTTCTTATTGTATTTTTGAGACATACAGTCAACGTAAACATTGTTTTGTTGTTCAGTGTTCAGTCTAGCCTCGTCAAGACCTTCTAACTGGGAGATTTGTGCTTCTCGATAACCCTCCTCTCACAGGATCCCATGTAGCGAAATGCGGAGACTAGGCATTTCAACTTTGAGTGGCAAAACCACCTCAGCACCAAATACTAAGGAAAATGGGGTTTCCCCTATTGGTGTTCTAACTGATGTTCGGTAGGCCCACAAGGCCAGAAAAATATTTAGGTGTCAATCTCGTTTGTTCTTCTTAACAGGTTTTAGGAGAATGGACTTTAAAGTCTTATTGGTCACCTCATCTTGTCTATTATCCTAAGGGTAGTAGAGAGAATTTGTGTGATGACTTATTTTGAACTTTGTACACAACTCACACACCTCTTCATTTTTGAAAGATGTGCCATTATCAGAAATAATTACCTGTGGCACCCCGTACCTACAAATAATCTGGTTCAAGATGAACTCAGTGATTACAGAGCCAGGAACAGTGGTAAGGGGCATGGCCTCTACCCACTTGGTAAAGTATTATGTGGCTCTGATTATGAAATTATGGAAATCTATTGATAAGGGAGAGAATTTCCCTATCAAATCCAAGTCCCACGTGGAGAATGGCTATGGGTTACAATTGGTTATAAAGCTTGTGCCGGTATGTGGATCTCGTGGGAGAACTCTTGACATTTACGACATTTGTGCACAAACTCTACTATGTCATGCTCTAGGGTGGGATAGAAATAACCCATCCAATGTATCTTCAAGGTAGTGGCATGGCTGCCAAAGTGACCTCCACATACCCCATTATGTGACTCATAAATAATCTTTTCGGATTCTTTGGCATCAATGCATCTCAGCAACATTCCTTCAAAGGCTCTATGATAAAGCACTTGCTCTAGGATAATGTACTCAGTAGCAATGATGTGTAACCACCTTCTTTGTTTTGACATTTCCCCTTCTGCGTATGTGTGGTCCATGATGAAATTAATAATGTCATTGTACTAAGGGCATTCAAAGATTGGGGGCCTAGTTTCAACGAAATATACACACTCATTGAGAAAGTCCAGATCTACCAAATCACCCCCATCCAATGGATTATCAGCCAACCAGTCTACAATGATTTGACCCTTAACAGGTTTTTGATTTACAAATGTTAACTTGAACTCACCCATTAATGTAATGAAATGCCCAGCCTTTTTAGACAAGGATCCCTACATGAGGAACGTTCGTAAGTGGTCTGACTTGAAAATGACCTTTGCTTCTTGATTGAGCATATAATGTTTTAAATGCTTGGTTACAAAAACTATGGCAAGGCATTCTTATTCTACCTACGTGTAGCGTGTCTCATAATCAAGTAACGTCTGGATGATAAATTAAATTGCACATTCCCACTTGTCATCATCCTCTTGAACCAACATGCACGCTAGCGAAACATATGTAGCCCGTGAATACAAGATCAAAGGGTGATCTGATCTAGTCGGCATTGGCGTGGGATGTGTGGTGTAATTCCCGTAATTTCCTTGTAACTAAATGTAAAGGCCTTTTGATTTTCCTTAAGGATTTTTATATGAATTTCTACTTCCTTTGGAGTTAAGGAGGACCCTAGTTTTAAGATTTTTGGCTCCTCCTCTATTCTGATGTTTATATCAATCGTTCCCTCGATTAAGGAGATGTTACCCTCCTCAAACTCAAGTGGGGATGGAGGCAACTCCAAGTCCCCTTCTTCCTCTACCTCGTAAATATCAATATCTTTTTCTGGAGAGGAATCAATCATCAGATTCCCAAAATAAGAAGAGGAATGTGGGATTAGGGAAAGGTCTACCTCATCACAGGTAAGATGCAGTTCCGCCAAAGCGTTTAAATAACTTAAAGTTGACTCTTCCACATCAACATGGTCTGAAGAGTCAAGTTGATCCTCATCTTCCATGTATGTCAACATTGATGCTACTAGAGCTTTGCGAATCAAGGATTCAGCACGGATTGAAACCGTGAATTTGGTGTCCTCTAAGTCACTACTTGGGGTGAAGCGTGAGGCAAAAGTTACTATAGAGTCTTCCAGAAGGTTTTTTTCATGTGGAACTACCTCAATTGATATACATTCAAACCCATTAGTTAGGCCCAACATGGTTGTTTTGTATAGTTTTAAGTGTTCAGCCCTAGTCTCATATACCTCAGATATCTTATTTGTGACTAGTTGTGAGTCACCCAACACCCTAATATTGAGGATGCCCATTCTCTTAGCTACAATGAGACCTAATAGTAGAGCCTCATACTCAGCTCTAGTTTTTGTGCATTCAAAACTCAATTTGAAAGAAAAAGGTAAAACCCTTCCTTCAGGTGAAGTAAGGATCACACTTTCCCCAGCACCCAAGTGACACTTGACTCCATCAAAATGGAGGGTCCAGCAACTACTTAGAAAGATGGATGTTGATTCATCCTTTGTAAGTTCTTCTTTTACCTCGGTTACCTCCACCATGCAAAACCTCATCTGTTGGAAGGGAACCAAGTCCCAAGGTATGTCCCATACCCATGGAATCGAAGGGGAGAAGGATAGGAAAATCCTTTTCTAATAGCTCAACAATCTTTGTTTTAGTTCCTAATGATACTGTATTTACAACAATGTTTTCATCCTTGACTTCCAGAATACCCTCAATCAAACCCATAACTTCTAACTCTGTTGTGGGAACTAGTTTTTCTTCTGGTACCGCACTTGCCGGTTTGTTTAATTGGTTCATAGGAAGTTCGAATTCAGAGTGGACCCCTGGCTTTTTCTTCAAGTTGGCCAAATGTATATCAAAGGGATTTAGATCACCTTGAGTGAAAAATAATTTCCGTAAATGCAAGAATCTGACTTCTTATAATAGAGTGGAGGGGATTTCTTTCATGCGGTGGATCCAAGGGTGGTCAAGGATCTTGTTGTAGTTGGTTTCCCAATCTATTATATAAAAATCATTGAGTATCGTGTTGGGCCCAAGAGTAACTGGTAATATTATGGTTCCGATCGAGGTTTCCTTGAGGCTATCATAACCCCTCAATGTGTTTCATGTCAAGGAGAAATTAGTTTCCCCATATCCTAACTTCTGAAGAAAAGAGAAGGGGACTATATTAACCACTGCCCCATCATCAATCATTGCACGTTTTACGTAGTTGTTGTAGATCCAAACCTGTAAAAATAAGACCGGATCGCCTCTACGAGATATTTTAGCATCTGTAGGCATCTTACTTATGTCAAATACAAACCCAATATCCCTTTTGGGTTGCCCTGGAGGGAAAACGTCAAAGTCTATATGGTTTATCTGTGCCTCTAGTAGAGGGGTAATGTTAATCAAATGGTGGAGACCTAGCGCTTCCAAAAGAGAGCCTTGATGTGTGGGGGAATTCTTCAGTAGGTCCAAAAAGGAAATGTGTGAAAAGGTCTTGGTTAGATCACTAATCAAATCATAATCCCCTATTGGCTTGCTTAGCGTGTCATGAGCATTATCTGACACAACCAGATAGATCGGGATCGGTTGTAAAGAATAGTCTCTGGTTCTTGTTGCGGTGTTAATTTTCTCTTGTTACGGCGTTAATTTAGGGTTCAGTGTCTAACTCAACCAAATCTACGATCTTCATTTACTAGTGACCATCCAGAGGAGGTGCCACCTGTGGTTTTGACGAAGTTGAGGATTCACGATCATGAGTCCCTATTATAATACCTTTATTCTAACCGTTGGGATCCAGTCTACCATCCTTTCGACACATGTGGAGGGGATCGTTGAAGATTCCCAACTGCGTGTTCTATGGAGACACTGGTCCCATCTAAGTGTTTTGACTGGGTGCAGTTGGGTTGGCCAAAAACATGTCGAAAAATAACTATCCTTGGTCTTCTGGAAAATGCACAAAAACTTATTACAATCACGACAAGTTCTTGCGTCATGCCCACGGACCCTATGGAAACTATAATACATGTCAAGATTGTAATCCCGAGGCCTTTTTTTTTTCCTTGTTGTGGTCCAAAACTATGGTTATTTTTTTGTTGTTGACTATTATAATTAACACTTTGGAACCCTTGCCCCTAATTCTAGAATTGGTTGGGGTATTGACTAGGGCTTGGGGTCGTCATTTTTCTTTGTGGCTGAGGTTGTTGCTATTGTTAGGGATGACTAAAATCCACATCGTTTACCAAGGGTGATAAATTGTTGTTTCTCTTATTGTTGCCATTATTGTTGTTATTGGTAGTACTTGTACTGGTAAGATTAACAACATTATGCTTTTTAGGATGGTTAGTCACACCGTCGATCATGAATCCATGATTCTTATTAAGGATCTTTGGTCCTTGATTGTTATTTGTGTTGTTGTAGTAACCGGGAGTATTTTGAGTAGGAGTGGATAACTTCCCATTTGCTACATAGGTTTTACGACGACTTTCAATGACTGCTTCATCGATCCAAAGAGCACCCTCTAGTAGCTCTTCGTACATCCTTAGTGGGAATTTTTGAACTTCCTCCTTCATCTCTCTATTGAGAGAGTGAAGGAACAGATCACAAAGTTTTGTTTGATCCATGTTTGGAAAACTTGCGGAAGAGTAGAGAACATGTCGCCACCTCTAAATGAAGTGGGTTGTAGACTCGTTATGTTCTTGTTTGATATAAAGGAATTCCCTTGTTCCAGTTCATAAAAGCTTGTTCATATCAAAAGATTTGATAAACTCTGATATGAGTTATTTGAATGAGTTTATTGAAGCCTCTAATATCCTATAATATCAGTCGAGAGCAATACATTCAAATGTCTTGGGGAAAATATTTGCAATGACTACATCCCATGGGAGAAGCTCTCAAGCAATCATTGTGTAAGCCTTGATGTGGGCATTAGAATCACCCTCCCCTTGAACTTTGGCAGATCAGGCAAGGATCTCAAGAGCATGACTGCCCGAATGGATAAATCTATGGGCTCCTTGAGATATTCAGAATAAGTCCCCATTGCATATGTTTCCACCATTGAAGACCCTTATTGGGGAGGTGGGGGTTGCATTGATTTCTGAAATGGGAAAGCATAGACATTTAGTGGGGCATATGACATCCCTTTCGGTTGTCCATATGGACCTGGGTAGGTGTACATGTCCCCCTGTGGAGATTTAGAATACATGTGTACATAAGGGGGTTGATTACCTTGATATGGAGCTGAAGGCGCAAAGCCAGGGAACGTCACATTTCCAGCTGGTATAGCATTTGAGAACGCACTTCTGGCTGGCGCCTGTTGTAGGTATCCATATGTGGCTCGAGGGGGCATACCCAAGGTACTCGTCCCAGTTAACAAATCCCCAGGGTTAAAAGTGTTCATGCAGATGGGAGGATATTGTACGGTTGGTATTTTCCCATTGTTCTGTAGGTAAGAAGGAGTCCATGTTTGCCCTGCATATGAACTCTGTCTATTCTAGGAAAGCTCTAACTCCTTGACTTTATCAACCAAAGTTGAAATGACATCACCCATTGATAGGGTGGTGCCTTACTTAGGTACCTTTGGTTGAACCCTTGGAGGTTGTTGAGGAGTATGGTATCCTAATATGAATTGTTCATGATGTTGCCACCCCTCATTAGTTGTATTGTCAATTGGTGGCAAGGTAGCGTTATTGTTTTGAAGCATGACATCGCCTTGTCCTTGCAACCTATTGAAAGATTAGTTCATTTGTTGGAATTATTTCTCACTCCTAGCATATCATGCTAAATACTCCTTATCAAGATGGGGTAGTTGATTGGGTTGCATGGTAATGGGCAGTCGAAACAATACCTGAGGAGATGAACTCACTTCACCAGTGAATGTCATGTTATTTGAACTTTATTGTTCGAGGGGATAAGTCTAAGTGACCTGATCCAATTCTTCAATGCATACAGAAGAACCAACATTGGTTCCTTGAAGTAGAGGGTTTTGAGTGGATGAGCAGTTGTCTGCCCATGTTGAAATTGAAGGTGATTATTGTGGGATATTTGATTGGTAATCGTACATGTCGAAACCTGGGATGGGTTGATCGTACTCGTCATATCCCGACATATTTGGGGGGTATAAGAATACCCGCAGAATAAAGGATGGATGAAAGTGGAAACACTTGCAGACTAGCTCTTCACATTGGGTTCACCAATTCTATGATAGAAAATCAACACGTGACCTTCTTCACACCCAACCTCCCAAGGTTGTGCCAAGACAGCTGGTATGGAATTGAAATGGGAATGAAAGTGATGCTGTGATCAAACTAATTGGGAAACCTTATGTCTTTGACATGCAATACTGGAATCTACAAATCTAAGGAAAAGAATGCTCTCCTAACCTGAAGGAGTGTGATGGTATGGTTCGATATGATAGCTACTCGAAGACTCCAATCGATGTCTAGTTTTTCCGAGATTTTATTTATTAGTAGTGGATTACGTGGAAAGTAACATGTAGGTTCCTCATATGGGTTTCCAGACAAGGTCATGGAAATTGAGACAAGAGGTGTAGTGCAGTTGTAGGAACTAAAGGTGATTTTCTAGTATTTTCCATAAAATCTTAGCCTAATTAGATGCTATATTCAACAATGAAAGTTGTGTAATAATATTAGGTGGAAGTGGTGAAGATATGAATACCAATGTGCATAAACTAGTGTCAATATCCAGCTAACTAACAAGACCATTTGGTTATGGGACCTGTGGATCGCAACCAAAGACTAGTGGGGGTTGTGGCCCTTGTATGGTCATGCATGAAATCAAATCTTATTTCCAGGAGCAGTCCAAAATTCTTAGTATTGATTAGAAATTATATTCAATGTCTCTAACTACCTTATTTTCTCAGTGTATGTGGTAGGTGTACGTAAGAATGTTAAGCGCAAACTTCTATCAATGTAAGTTATTAGATCTGGCCCACTAGGTTGTGGGACCAGGGGATCACAACTATAAGTCTTTTCCTTTTGTTGACCGTTGATGGTCATGCAAGATGAATTGATTTGTTTTCAGTAAATAAACTACCTATCAAAGGAAATCTAACCTATATTTTTGTTTTTTTCTCAATATATCATAACAAATCAGTAAAACAAGCTAATCTATGGAAAATAAATGTTTTTTTTCTATTCTAACTTTTCAGACAATGCATCTAATCTAACAAATAAATTAAATACAAACAATTATCTGGATGTAGCTAACTATTTGTCCAGATGTATGAATCTAAATCTAAAAATCTTATTCTAATTCAATCAAAATCATTCCAACCCTGCCAAATAAGTGAAGAAAAAATCATAACCCTAACAAAGCTATTGTTCCCCATAGCTTCCCTGGTAATGTTGAAGAGACAACTTCCTATTGATTTGATCTACTTGAAATTATTTAGCTGATTGAATTGAGTGAAATCCAGAAATCTATCCTTCAACCACTTGAAAGAGGCATTGAATTGAGTGAAATGATTATATATTACTTGCAAAAGGCTCCCCATACTATCCCATGTGCTGTAGCAGAGAAGGAATGATGACCATGCCTCTTAATTGCACTCCCAGCTACCAAATAAAACACTGTTATGAACCCGGCCACATTTTCTTAAAAATATCGATAAATATTTCATCAAATATTGAAATTATTGATTTCTGTGTGTCGGGATCGGATTCACGATTCCAACGGTACCAATTTTGTGTGATTTTGTTGAGAAATGCAAAAGTTATGGCCTTCTGAGTGCGGGCAGCTATTTTGGGTCTGGCAGGCGTTTTCTGTCATTTGACTTTTGAAGTTATGGCCGTTTGAAGTTTCATGGGTCAAACGTTGACTTTTCTTCTTTGCCTTTGGCCGCTTCGGCTTTTCGCGTCCCATGCGTACCTTTGGCCTAGATGTCCCAAATGAAAATCTCCTTCTTCGGCCGATTCGGGCTTCCTTGTTCCTGTTTGCGGCGAAGACACGTGGCGAGATTCCATTTGCTCTCGACTCTTTCAGATTTTCGCGTCCTCCGCGTACTTTTGGCCCGGATGTCCCAAACTACCTCAGACAAAAGTCTCCTACTTCGGCCGATTCGGCCGGTTCACGTCCTCTGCGTACTTTTGGCCCAAGTTTCCTGGACTTCCTGGGACAAATATCTCCGACCTGTCTGAAATGGACTGTCCTTCGGATTTTCGGCCAGTTCGTGTCTCGTGCGTACCTACGGCCCAAATGTCCCAAACCGCACGATAACAAAACTTGGCGATTTTTTCCACTTTTAGTCGGTTCACCTTTTCGCGTCCCGCTGTTCCAACTATCCCAACTACTGTGCAGACCGCCTGGCGGCTTTTCGGCCGATTCGTGCCCCGACGTCCCAACTGTCCCACTGACCGCCTGGACTAGGACTTAGCCGATTTTCTTCATTTTTTCGGCCCCAAGCTTGTTTTTTGCAATTTTTTCACATTTTTAAAACTTGCTGGATTTTCTTCTTGGACAGGAGAGTTAGAAAGAAACCGAGGGGACCCCAGAAACATGATTTTTGCCTTGAATCAATATACTTGCTTGGAACTAAAGAATTTGGTGCATGTTATCAAAATTACCTTGAGGGGGTGAATTTTGGATAACACTTTCTTATCAAATGACCTCTTGACTAAGGCCTAATTTATTTCCATGTTTTGCATTGCATGCCCCCTTATTTCCTCCAATTCCATCAACTCTTCATACCTATCCTCCATTAGTTCAAACTCAGACAACTCTAATTGTTTCATGAGCTCCAATGTGGGCAGCTCTAATGATATAGGCAACACTACTTCCTTTGTGTAGACCAATTTGTAAGGGGAATTACATGTTGACCTCTTTAGTGTGATCCTTTCAGCCCATAATGCTTATTTTATCTTGGTATGCCTTTTGATTATTCTTAGAAAATTCTTGTTTGTTGACTCTTCATGTCCATTACCCTACGGGTAATAGTTTGAAGAGGTGCTCAAGTAGATTCCATTCTCAACAACCCATTCTATGACCTTGGAACCAAGGAATGTCAATGCATTGTCTGATATGATAGTGGTTGGTACTCCAAACCTAGTCAATATCCCTTCATATAAGTCCAGTATGCTAGACTCGTTTGTTTCTTTGATTTCTACTACCTCGGTCCACTTAGTGAAAAATTTTGTTGCTGTGACAATCCACTTGTGACCTTTTCTTGAATTAGGATTAATGACTCTAATGAAGTCCAATCCCCATTGCATGAATGGTTTCTCAACTGAAATTGGATGTAATGGAAGTGTTGTTATCCTTTCTTTGCATGTGAAGAACATACATTTTTTACACTTCTTGATCCATGTGTAGTAGTCACTAAACACTGTGGGACAATTGTATCCCGCCTTCTTTATCTTGAGAGTTGTTACCCACTGGGAAAAATGTTGTTTGGCCTCTCCATGATGAAACTCATGTAACACCTTCTCAATTTGAATTGTTCCAATACATCTCAATAGAACACCATTGATGTCTTTTTTGAACAAAACACCATCAACAAGCACATATAGAATGGCTTGTAATCTAAATTATCTCATCTTTGCTTTTCTCAATTCTAGAGGGCATAGGCATGTTTGTAGGAAGTGTATCATGTCTTGAGTCCAACAAGGAGTGGGAACATTGTCACTTGCTTTCTCTTGATCATTTTGTAGTACCAAGATAGTTTCTTTTTCATTACTTTCTTCAACTTGTTGAATCAAGGCTAGCTATTCACATAATCCTTTCCCACATACCATCTTAGAGACCTTAATTCCAATGTCATATTCCATGACATGAGTGATCCATCCTACACATTTCTCATTTAAATACTTGTTCAAAAGGAAGTACTTGACTCCTACATGGGAAACTAGCAGTTGGATATTGTTGTTTGAGACAAGATGCTTGAACTTCTTTAAACTTGTAATCACTGCAAGGACATTCTTCTCAATGAAGGAGTATATCACTTCATAGTACTCCAAACTTTGACTGAAGAAGGAACCTGACTGTTCAGACCCTTATTTGTTTTTTTGTAGTAGGATTACAAAAATCGTGTCCCCGCCACCAAATGCATTGAGCATGAAGTCTTTGGAGAAGTCTGGATTGATGAGATTTGGGGCTTGAGTTATAGCCTCGAAACTTGTTTTTTCCTCATCTATCCACTTAAATGCTATCCTCTTCTTCAACATCAGGATTATTGGCTTCACAAGAGTGAAAAAATTTGGTACAAATCAGAGGAAAAAATTGATCCTTCCTAAGAAACTTTGAAGAGTCTTCTTATGACTTAGCAATGGCAATGCTCAAATTTATTCAACTCTTTCTGGTTCAATCGTCAATCCTTCCTTTGATACAATATAGCCTAGAAGTTTTCCTTTATGAGCCACGAATATGTATTTTTTGGGATTTAATGATACCCCAAATATCCTACACCTCTGAAAGACTTGTCTCAAATGAAAGAGATGATATACTATGTTTTTAGAGAACATGGTGATATCGTCAAGATATATCAGTACTATTTTGTTGATCAACCCCTTGAATTCCATATCCATTTCCCTTTGGAAAGTGGCTCCAGCATTTGATAATCCAAATGGAATTTTCCTATAGGCATAGGTGCCCCAATGGTGGTGAAGGTCGTCTTGAACTGATCATCTTCTTTCACCATTATCTGATTATACCCTGAGTAGCCATCCAAGAGAGAAACTTTTTGATCTAGCTAATACCTGTAAGATTTTCTCCACTGAAGGGAGTGGGTAGTGGTCCTTAAGATATTATTTGTTTAGGTCTTGAAAGTCTATGCACAACCTTATTTTTCCTAACCGGCACCAAGTTTGCAACCCATCTTAAATGCTTGATTAGGAATATAATACTTTCCTCTATCAACTTGTTCATCTCTTTCTTCATAAGAGGCTCAATGTGTGGGTTGACTGGTCTTTGCTTATTCCTAATGGGTTTAGCATCTAGATCCAGTTCTATTGTATGTTGTGTCAACTTTGGATTGAAACCTTTTAGGTCCTCATAACTCCATGAGAAGATGTCTGGAAACTCTTGGAAACATTGTATGAACTCATATCTCTCTTGCTCAGTGGCCACTTTGCCAATTTTGAGTGTTTTCCTTCCCTAACTTAAATTGGTTCTGAATCCTCTCCTTTGACCTGTATGTTGGTTTTTTCCTCTCGGAATTGATCATTCGGGTTAAATATGGAGTCCAACATAACCAAGCCTTTGGGAAGTTTTTTTGTCTCTAGTTGCACTGCATGATCCCCGTACTGTTGCTCTAATTTTTTTTATTCCTATCTAAGAATTGTTATCCAAAATTCACCCCTCAAGGTAATTTTGATAACCTACATCAAATTCTTCAGTCCCGAGCAAGTTGATTGATTCAAGGCCTGAAATCATGTTTTAAAGGCCCCTTCGGCTTCTCTCTAATTCTCCCATCCAAGAAAAAATCCCAAGCGAGTTGGAAAAAATGTAAAAAATGCAAAAAATAAGGTCGTAGGATTGTTTTAAGGCATTGCGGATCTGAAGGGTGTGGATTGTACCAATGCGGGTTGTACCGAGGTTCGTCGTACCAAGTTCACGTGACCGAAATACAAAGAAAATTGGCTAAGTCATACATTTTTGTCCCAGGCGGTCTGTGGGATAGTTGAGATGTCGATATGCGCGGGACATGAATCGGTCGATTTTCCACAAGTCAGTCAATTGCGGGCAGTGTGGAGATTTTTGTCCGGGACAGCCGAGACAAAAGTACGTGCGAGATGCGCAAGACGCGCAAAGTTAAAAAGGTTGCAAAGGGGGACAAGGAAGCCCAAATCAGCCGATGCGAAAGAATGTGTCTAGGATAGACGGGACACGCAGACCTGATTTTTCCGCAATATCCGTAACTCAAAGGAAAAGTCAACATTTGACTCTCGAAACTTCAAACGGCCATAACTTTTGACTCCGAGCTCCGATTTTTACAAAATTGGACTTTCTGGAACGAGAATGATGTCCTCTACACCAAAAAACTAGATTTATTATTTTTAATGAGGGTAAATATATTTAAATAAAATAAACATATTCAGCTCTAGTCAATTAATGCTCATTCCCATCAAATGACAAAAAATGCCTGCTAGACCCAAAATAGCTGCCCGCCACTCAAAAGGCCATAACTTTTGCATTTCTCAATGAAATCACACAAAATTGGTACCATTGGAATCATGGCTCCGATCTTGACGTACAGTAATCAATAAATTACATATTTGATGAGAAATCAGTGGGGTTTTTTCATAAAACGTGGCCGGGTTCATAATAGTGTTTTATTTGGTAGTTGGGAGTGCAATAAAGAGGTATGGTCATAATTCTTTCTTTGTTGCAGCACCTGGGACAGTATGGAGAGCCTTTTTTAAGTAACATACAATCATTTCACTCCATTTAGTGCCTCTTACAAGTGGTTGAAGGATAGATTTCAGGATTTCCATTTTCCCCTTCTCTCTCTCTTCTCATTTTCTTATAAATTGGAGTGTTGGGCTCATTGTAAAGGGAGTAGTTTTTATAGCAAAGCTCTGCCAAAATTGATTTGTGAAGCCAATGTGCTGTAGGCCCTTGTTTTGGACTCCTTGCATGGTGATCCAGGCCCTTATCTTGTAACCGATTGAACTGTGCATATCAGGAAGCAATAAAATATAAGTTTGTGGATGCATCTTCTCCTGCTGTGTTTTCTTGCATTCTTCTTTCCCCTTCAACCTTGATTACAAGAATATTGTGTCTATTTTTATGTTCTTGTAGGGATCCATTATCATTGTGTATGTTTGAAATGTTTTTGTGAATGCATTTTGCTAGATTATGGAGAATTTTCATCACCCCGTCCAGTGTGCACTTTGCTTTTGTATCTCATGCATTGGAAGACTAATCTCACACCCTCATTTTCGGGTGTATCACCGCTTTAGTGTAGGCTTTCATTTTGTGAATTCTCTCTCCCTAGTCCCTTGGAAAGTTAGATTAGAATAGTTAGTTTACCCTACATTAGAGTAGATTGTGGCAGGTAGTTTAGGAGCAAGAATGAGCTTTCCCTAGAGGTCTATCTCAAGTAGCAAGTCCCACAACTTGGAGAGAGTACCCATGTTATCCAATCACATCGTGAGTTCAAGTATATGCACTTGTATGAACATAGGGGTGATGTGATTCATTGATAATAGTTATGGCATGCTCAGTGGGACCTTTAGAAGTCTTCACGTAACTACGACAAGATCGATGTGCACTTGTTGTAAGTGTCCAGCGTTGAAGTGAACTTTGAAATTACACATATAGCGACTCTAAAAGAGGCATAATCCACTGGTTTCAGCAGTCCAAGCCTGGAAAATTTATGAGAAGAATACATAACAGGTCTAGAACTAGGGTGGAAGGATTGTTTGTTTATCTACACCTATCTTTAGGCAGAGAAAGAAGGGGAAGAAGAGCTCAAAAATCTCCATCTCCATCTAATAGAACCTTGTCAACACCTCCACCTGGTAGGCCTTTCATACAATCAATAATATTTATTCAACCAATTAGGATGGGATAACCAAATCCATATGTCAATTTCACTGGAAGCAGCCCACTTGCTCTCAATGCACAAAATCCAATCCTAGTTACAGCACTAAAGAACATTTCATACTTTACTGGATAAAATCATACCACTCCTGGTGATCATATCAAGGACATTGCTAATATTTGTGCAATCCATGAGATTGATGAGATGTAAGTTATTGTCAAACTACTGGTGTCTTCATTTAAAGGGAAGGCTTTGCAATGGTTTAGAAGCCTTGCTTCGGGCTCTATCCAAAATTGGAACCAGCTATGTATAGCCCTCCATGAGCAGTTTGGAGAGAAGGGAGATAACTTGTCCCTTTTGGAACAATTAACAACTATTAAGAGAGCTCCCAATGAGCAGCTGACTGATTTCAACTTCAGATTTCAAAGGACTTGGGAGAGAATTCCAATGGCAATAAGGCCAATAGCAAAAGGTGATTTTCTATATTACCTTAAATCTTTAAATTCTGATATTTCTATGTTAGTTCAATCCATGGGAGGCATAACTATCCCTACTGCTGTTATCACCAAATCATAGCCATTAAAGCTGAAAATTATCTGATTCAAGCTGGTAAGCTAGCTCCTAGGCCTCCAATGCCATTATATCCAAATTTAGAGAGTCCAAGTACTAATCAAGCACCTATTTTAGCTCATATTCCCACTCCTAGAAATCAGAATTCAATTGAAGCTTCTACTTCATCTTCTAGTGCCTCAAATGAACTTCAAGAAGTCATGAAGCAATTGCAAAATTTAGGTAATGAGCTGGTTACACTCAAGAGGCAGCAAGCCCAAAGTTTTAGACCTTCTTATCAGCCTCAAGCTTAGCCTAACAGGCAGCCATATTAGCCTCAAAGACCACCCAATCCAGCTGCAAATCAAAATCAAGCAAGGCCTCCTGCCAACAGACCATTTCAGCCCTATAATCCCAATGCTACATTTTCCTCTAAAACAATAGTGCCAGTACAAAACAACATAGCTCAAGAGTATGATTGGTGTTTCCCATTGTTGTCCACTCAAAAATTCCCTGTTCTGATAGAAGTAAAATTTCAAAATTTTGAGTTATGAGTGTTTTCTCTGAAGTGCCTAAGCCATGAAAATTGAGAAAATCTGTGTTTTGGGTCATTTTGTATGTATTTCGGGCCTGTCGGAAGTTTTTGTCCCGCCTGTCCCAAGTACGAAAGTGCTTTCTGTTCTCCGACCGGCCGAAATCCCCGAAATTGTCCCATTTTCGGGCCCGTCGGATGTTTTTGTCCCAAGTGTCCCAAAACTCAAAGTGCGCTCTGTTCCCCGATCGGCCGAACCGCCCGAACCGCGTACTTCGCACTTTCTTGTCCCAAATGTCCCAATTTCAAAAGTGCGCTCTGTTCCAATTTCGCCCGAACCGGCCGAGTCGCGTACTCCGGAACTTTTGGTCTCAAATTTCTCAAGTTTTAAAGTGCACTCTGTTCCATTTTCGGCCGATTCGCCCGATTTTGTCCCAAATGTCCCAAGTTCAAACGGACCTGTTGTTCCATTTTCGGCCGATTCGCCCGATTTTGTCCCAACTGTCCCGAGTTCCAAATTGCTCTCTGTTCCAATTTCGGCCGAACCGCCCGAGTTGCGCACTTCGCACATTTTTGTCCCAAGTGTCCCGAAGCCAAAAATGTAAACTGTTCCAATTTCGGCCGAACCGCCCGAGTCGCGCACTTCGCACATTTTTGTCCCAATTGTCCCAAATTCATTTGTGCGTCTTCTCCCCGTTTCGCCCGAATCGGCCGAGCCTCGTGTTTCGCGCATTCGCGTCTCACATGTCCCAAGTGAACCTAAGGCAATTCATACTTAGTCTTTCCCGCTCAACCCGAATATGCTATTTTTCAAAATATGAATTTAAGTTGTGGCTCTGATGCTATCAATCCGAAGATCAAATTTCAAGGACAGCTGGCAGAAGGACGAAGCTCTCAAGACGCTGGTTGCATCAGTTTTCAAAGACACTCATTGTCTTCCTCAAGATGAAACGTCTGGTGTGTCCCTCGTGCACGAATACAAAAGACTTAGACGATTTTTATTATCTTCGGTTGTTTCAGCGGATTCTGACGTACAGTCGCGTCCCGACGTCCCAATAGCTGTCCACGCGGACTCGCTTCTCGGACAAAAATGTCTCGACTTAGCCAATTTTCTTTCGTATTTCATGCCCCAAACTTGGTATGAAGAAACCTGCAGTATGACCCGCACTGGTACGACCCAAACTATTCTCTAGTTACCCGAAATGCTTTACAGAGAGTAACTGACTTGCAACCTATATTTTTTGCATTTCCACGCCATTTTTTCTAGGAGGAAGAACTTGGGATTTCTTGCTTGGATGGGAGAGTAAGTAGATCTTAAGACGAGGGGGGCACTAAAAAAACATGATTTCCAGGCCTGTGAATCAATCTATTTCTTGTTATCTCTGGGTTTTCCTGAAGATATTGTGATGATCATTCTGTATCAAAACTACCTTGAGTCTCTCTAATTTTGGATAACAACTGCTTATAGCATTGCCATTAGAGCTGAAAATTGTCTGATTCAAGCTGGTAAGCTAGCTCCTAGTGCCTCCAATGCCATTATATCTAAATTTAGAGAGTCCAAGGTACTAATCAAGTGAACTATTTTAGTCTCCTAAATTCCCACTCCTAGAAATCAGCCAACGCAAGTGAAGCTTCTACTTCAATCCTTCTGAGTGCATCAAATGAACTCCAAGAAGTCATGAAGCAATCTGCAAAATTCTAGGTAATGAGTTGGTTATTCTGCTCAAGAGGCAAAAAGCCCAAAGTTTCCTCAGACCTTCTGTATCTGATGATCCTTGTGGAAAGCTCAGCCGTAATAGGTAGCCATGTTTAGCCATCAAAGACCACCCATGTCCAGCTACAAATCAAAATCAAGTTCAAGGCCTCTTGCAGAACAAGGGAACCATTTCAGCCCTATAATCCCAGGATGGGACATCTTGTCCTCTAAAGCAATAGTGCTCAATACAAAACAACATAGCTCAAGAGTATGATTGACCAACACCCATGCAATGAACCTCACAACCAGTCTATGTGCTTCAATGGTGCCCTAAATCAAGCATTAATGGTAACAACAACTAGTGTGGAGGGTGAAGGGAGTCAGGGACATAACCAACAGCAAGAAACATCCCAGCAACAATCAACTCCAAATGATAGCACACTTGTAAACTGGACAGGAAGAAGACTTTTTTGGTATGAATCAAACAATATCTCAAAGTGTTGTAGCCAACACAAGGTCAAAAAGGAGAAATTTGGGTGAAGGAAAACCATTGGCTCCAAGTAATCCACAACCTTCTACCACTCCACAAGTTGTTGGCAAACAAAATGCAGTTCCAAATATGTAAGGACCACCCAAGCCAACTCTTAAACCAACTCAGATGTCAGATATTGCTTCACATGTGCAAGCAATGAATGTGCAAGCTAAAGGACAGTAGAGGGATGCTTCATCCCCATTTAACATCATTGATCAGATGAAGAAGACAAATGTAAACATATCAATGTGGGAATCACTATCCATCCCAGGACTAAAGAGATTTGCTACAAGATACCATGAAGGACTGGTCAACTTCAAATCAATAGGTCCAAATGCAAGAGAATGTACTCACAAATGTTGTCCTAGCCTGAGGGGAATCATGGAGGACAACAAGGTAAAATGTTAAAGCCCCCTCCATTCTATGTTTTTTTTATCATTGGAAACCAATTAGTACACAATTGCATGATTGACTCTGGGGCAAGTAGTTCAGTAATGCCCAAGAAAATAGCTGATCAATTGGGGCTTCAATATGAAGTCATATCCAAAGGGGTAGTGTAATTAGATGGGATAGTGGTGACAATAGTGGGAGTGATTAAAAAATTGAGCCTTACCTTGCATGCATGCCCCAACATTGTTGTTTTGTAAGATATCTTAGTGATAAATCTTCCACCACTCTTTGCCCTATGTTTTTCAAGGGATTTCACAACTAAGATTGGAGGTTACTTATCTGCTAATTGGTCACGCATGTTATTCAAAACAAGATATGGAACTAAAGCCACAATCAGATATGAACCTATTGCAAACTTTCACGTTGAACCTCACAGTCCAAGCCAAATCAATACCTAATTGTTCACCGTTTGATCAAGAAGATTATCCAAGCACTAATGAAGCTAACACCAAGGTTGGAAGCATCCCAAATTTGACTCTTGATGAATGGGCAAGCAAGGTGCATGCTTTTGATCCTTATCAAGAAATAGAAGAATCCAAGCTAGGAGTTATATTGTTTGCATGAAGAGAATCAACCTCTCCCCAGCATCACCAAGCCAGATCATAAGGACAAGAATGAAGTATGGCAATTGTTCTTTGATGGATCAAGGAGTAGACAAGGTGCAGGAGGAGGAGCTATGCTCGTTTCACCACAAGGTACAAAGTATAAATCAACCTTTCATTTTTTAATTTTTCTTGCTCAAACAACACAGCTGAGTATGAAGCCTTAATTCACAGATTGCACTGGGCAAGGAAGAAAGACATCAAGAATTTAAAAGTATTTGGTGATAGTGAGCTGATTGTGAACCAAGTCAGAGGAAAAAATGCTTCCAAGAATGATCTGTTGAAGAACTACAAAAATCGGGTATGGGATCTTATTGAAGATTTGGAAGCTTTTAGCATCAATTCCATCCCAAGTAAAAAGAATGAAGCAGTGGACAGACTGATAACAATTGGGGTTGCGTTTGATGTTGTAGAAAGTATCAAAAGTGAGAAATCTCAACCTCATATCAAATTGGTTGTGAGACTAGCTGTTTCGGATAACAATACAAGTTGGCAAGTCTTCAAGAATGATCAGCAAATTGTTAATTTCCTACAAGAAGAAGTTGAGTTCTCTACCAGAAATCAAGACAAGCTGGAGTAGCAGTATGGTGACCAAATGGTACAACTGAAGAACTAAAAAATTACCAAAAGGCCTCATAAACTTGGAGTCAATATTCAACCTGAATGATTAGTTCCAAAAGGAGAAAGAGAACATTCAAGTAAAGGGTGAAGATTCAGAGCCTATTTTAGTAGATGAAGGCAAGACATTGCAAATTCACAAAATAAGTACTCCACAAGAGAAATCTGATTTTGTTCAGCTTTTTCAAGAGTTCCCAGATGTCTTTGCTTGGACTTATAAAGATTTAAGAGGTTTCAACCCAAGGTTCACACAACATACTATTGAGTTGGATCTGGAATCCAACCCTGTCAGGCAAAAGCAAAGCCAGTGAATCCCCATATCGAACCTCTCATGAGAAAAGAGTTGAGCAAGCTTATTGAGGCCAGTATCATCTTCCCCATCAAACACTCAAGTTGGGTTACAAACTTGGTGCCAATAAGAAAGAGAAATGGAGAAATAAGATTGTGTGTGGACTTTCCCGATCTAAATAGAGCTTCACTCAAGGATCATTATCCACTTCCATCAATGGAACAAATATTGTAGGTTGTAGCTGGTTCAGAAAGGTTTTCATTACTAGATGGATATTCAAGCTATAATCAGATAATGGTGAAGGAAGAAGATCAATTCAAGACAGCCTTCACTAAAAAATGGGGCACATATGCTTACAATAAGATGCCATTTGGACTATCGAATGCCGAAGCAACAATTCAACTAGCTATGGATATGGCGTTCAAAGGCTTAATCAACAAAATATTGTTGGTATACCTAGATGATATCATTGTCTTCTCAAATAATGTAGCAGACCATCTCTTTCACCTCAAACAAGTGTTTCAGAGGTGTAGAAGGTTCGGAGTGTCATTGAATCTGAAGAAGTGTTTATTCTTGGCACATGAGGGAAAATTGTTGGGCCACATTGTCTCTAGGGAAAGGCTAACAATTGATCCTAAAAGGGTTGAAGCCATCCGAACGCTTCCATTGTCGCGCCACAAGAAATCTCTTCAAAGCTTCTTGGGAAGGATAAACTTTGTCCGCAGATTTTTGCCTAATTTTGCTACTCTTGTGAAGCCTTTAACAATGATGTTGAAGAAGAGTCTTGCATTCAAATGGACAACAGAAGGCAAGGAGAGTTTTGAGAACATCAAGCATGCAATATCACAAGCTCCAACTCTTATCAACCCTGACTTTTCAAAGGATTTCATGTTGTATGCTTTTGGAGGATCATATACAACCTCAGCTATCTTGACACATCTGAATAGAGAAGGTTTAGAACAACCCATAGCATTCTTCAGTCAAATCTTAGAAGATTACAAAGTAAAGTATTCTTTCATTGAAAAGCATATCCTTGCTGTCATTAGGAGCTTGAAGAAGTTCAGACACTTGGTCTCGAACAATAAGATTCAATTGCTGGTGTCTCATGTTGGTGTCAAGGACTTTCTCCTAAACAAGGATTTAAACAAGAAGAGAGCGGGTTGGATCACTCAGGTGATGGAATATGATATTGAAATCAAAGTGACCAATCTGGTTTGTGGAAAAGGTTTTTGTGAGCAGCTCACTTCCAAACAACTAGACGGGTTAGAAGGTGAAGAAAATGTTGTCCTGCTACTACAGAATGATCAAGAACAACCAACTGATGATGCACCCATTCCATGTTGGACTCAAGACTTGGTGTATTACCTCCAAATAGGCTTGTGCCCTCTAGAAATGAGCAAAGCAAAGAGGAGATACTTTAGGTTACAAGCCATCCTGTATGTACTCATTAATGGTATCTTGTTCAAGAAGGACATCAATGGTGTTCTATTAAGATGCATTGGAACAGGTCAAGTTGAGAAGATCTTACATGAGTTCCATGACAGGGAAGGAGGCCACTTTGCTCCATGAGTAACAGCTCTCAAAATCATGAAAGCTAGTTACTATTGGCCTACTGTGTTCAATGATTGCTACTCATGGGTCAAGAAATGCAAGAGATGTGCATTCTTCACTAGGAAGGAAAGGTTAGTAGCGCTGCCCCTTCGTCCGATTTCAGTAGATCAGCCATTCATGCAATGGGGATTGGACTTCATTGGGGTTATCAATCCTAATTCGAGTCAAGGCCACAAGTGGATACTTATGGCAACAGACTATTTCACCAAGTGGACTGAAGCAGTGGCACTTAAGGAGGCAAGTGAATCCAACATATTGGATTTCTATGAAGGGATAGTCACGATATTTGGTGCCCCCACCACTATCATATCAGACAATGCATTGGCATTCCTTGGCACAAAGATCATTGAATGGGCTGTCAAGAATTACATGTATCTCAGCACTTCATCGAATTATTACCCTCAAAGTAATGGTCAAGCTGAGTCTATGAACAAGAACCTACTAAGAATCATCAGAAGGACTCTTGATGAAAATCAAATGACTTGGCACGCAAAGCTCAAATCAGCCCTATGGGCTGATAGAATCACACCCAAGAGGTCTGCAGGAAGCACTCCATACAAGCTTGTGTATGGGAAGGAAGCAGTTCTACCTACATCACTCGAGTTGCCAGTGTTAGAACTCATGAAATAGTTGGAACTAGCTGAGTTTGAGCCTATGGAAATCAGGTATGCAGAGCTGATGGAATTAGAATAAACAAGAGAGCATGCAATGCAGACCATAGAAAAAGATAAAGCATTGGTCAAAAAGAGTTTTGACAAGAAAGCTAAGGCCAGGATATTACAAACTGGAGATTTGGTATTGAAGTGGGATGTTGATCATGAAAATTCAGGAAAGCATTCCAAGTTCGACGCCATATGGAGTGGCCCATATATGATCATTGAATGCAAAGGTAGCAATGCCTTCCGGCTAGCTAAGTTGGATGGTGAAGAGTTACAGATTCCAGTCAATGGAATCTATCTCAAATGTTGCTACTAGAAAGAGAGCTTCTCACCTTTGTAAATATTAATGTAGAACTTCCATTTCCCTAAGTGCTTCTGCACATGTCTTGTTGCTACTAGTAAGTGCATGTTTGCAGTTCATTGAGTCTCCGGGAAAGAATTTGTAGCCACAGGAGAATTAGATCAGACAAATGTTTCAATGGCTCAAGGATACAGGTTTTTAAATTTCAGATCAGTTGAGAGATTATCAAACAAACTCCATGCCCAATGGATTGCTACGAGCAGCTGGACATTCTTCATCTGGAAGGCAGATAACCCCACTGAGTCGCCAAAATTGTTATCCAAAATTCACCCCTCAAGGTAATTTTGATAACCTACATCAAATTCTTCAGTCCCAAGCAAGTAGATTGATTCAAGGCCTGAAATCATGTTTTTGGGGCCCCTTCAACTTCTCTCTAACTCTCCCATCCAAGAAAAAATCCCAACGAGTTAGAAAAAATGCAAAAAATAAGGTCACATGATTGTTTTAAGGCATTGCGGGTCTGAAGGGTGCGGGTCGTACCGAGGTTCGTCGTACAAAGTTTGCTGCTGAAATACAAAGAAAATCGGCTAAGTCAAAAAAATTTGTCTCGGGTGGTCCGCAGGACAGTTAGGACATCGTTACGTGCGGGACGCGAATCGGCCGATTTTCCGTAAGTCAGTCAATTGGGGACGGTGCGGAGATTTTCATCTGGGATAGCCGGGACAAAAGTACGCACGGGACACGCAAAGGTGAAAAGGTTGTAAAGGGAGACAAGGAAGCTCAAATCAGCCAATGCAGAAGAATGTGTCTGGGACAGCCGGGACATGCGGACCTGATTTTTCCGCAATATCCGCAACTCAAAGGAAAAGTCAACGTTTGACTCCTAAAACTTCAAACGGCCATAACTTTTGACTCTGAGCTCCGATTTTCACAAAATTGGACTTTCTGGAACGAGCATGATGTCCTCTACACCACAAAAACTAGATTTATTATTTTTAATGAGGGTAGATATATTTAAATAAAAGAAACATATTTGGCTCCAGTCAGTTAATGCTCATTCCCGTCAAATGACAGAAAACGCCTGCCAGACCCAAAATAGCTGCCTGCACTCAGAAGGCCATAAATTTTGCATTTCTCAACGAAATCGCATAAAATTGGTACTGTTGTAATCATGGCTCTGAGCCCGACGCACATCAATCAAGAAATTCCATATTTGATGAGAAATAGGTGGGTACTTTTTATAAAACGTGGCTGGGTTCATAGCAGTGTTTTATTTGGTAGTTGGGAGTGCAATTAAGAGGCATGGTCATCATTCTTTCTCTGTTGTAGCACCTGGGATAGTATGGGGAGCCTTTTTCAAGTAACATACAATCATTTCACTCCATTTAATGCCTCTTACAAGTGGTTGAAGGATAGATTTCGGGATTTCCATTTTCCCCTTCTCTCTCTCTTCTCATTTTCTTATAAATTGGAGTGTTGGGCTCATTGTAAAGGGGGTAGTTTTTGTAGCAAATCTCTGCCAAATTTTATTTGTGAAGCCAATGTCTTGTGGGCCCTTGTTGTGGACTTATTTCATGGTGATCCAGGTCCTTATCTTGTAACCGATTGAACTGTGCATATCAGGAAGCAATAAAATATAAGTTTGTGGATGCATCTTCCCCTGCTGTGTTTTCTTGCATTCTTCTTTCCCCTTCAACCTTGATTACAAGAATATTTTTTCTATTTTTATGTTCTTACAGGGATCCATTATCATTGTGTATGTTTGAAATTTTGTTGTGAATGCATTTTGCTAGATTATGGAGAACTGTCATCACCCCTTCTAGTGTGCACTTTACTTCTATAATCTCACGCATTGGAAGACTACTCTCACACCCTCCTCTTTTGGTGTATCACCGCTTTAGTGTAGGCTTTCATTTTATGCATTCTCTCTCCCTGGTCCCTTGGAAAGTTAGATTAGAATAGTTAGTTTACCCTGCATTAGAGTAGATTGTGGCAGGTAGTTTAGGAGCAAGAACCAGCTTTCTCTGAAGGTCTATCTCAAGTAGCAAGCCCCACAACTTGGAGATAGTACCCATGTTATCCAATCACACTGTGAGTTCAAGTATATGCACTTGTATCAACATAGGGGCGTTGTGATTCAGTGATAACAAGAATTCAACCTCTTCTTGCAAGAAATTGATGATCTATTGATCATTCTCAAACACCTTCCATCTTGTATTGTTATCTGAAACTGTTGACCTTATAATCACATGGATATGTGGCTATCCTATATCTCTTTTGATACTATCAACCACATAAAAAGTTACTCCAACTACTGCAAACCTATCTGCAACTTCATTTTTCTTCCTATGTATGGACTTGATGTTGAAAGCTTTGAAATCCTCCACTAGGTCCCATACCTTATTTTTGTAAATCTTGAATAGGTCATTATTTGTAGCATGTTACCCCCTAACTTGATTTATGATTAGCTTGCTATCTCTGAATACATGTAAGTTCTTTATGCCTCTTTTCTTGGACCAATGAAGTACATGAATCAAATCCTCATATTCATCTTTCTTGTTTGAACAGGAAACCTGGAAATGAAAATTTGAATAATACTTGATGTTTTATAGTGAAACCAACATTGCACCTCCTCCTACTCCTTGTCTGTTGCTTGAACTATCAAAAAATAGTTTCCATACTTCATTGTGGTTCTTATTTTCTAGCTTGGTGATATTAGGAATGGGTGAATTTTCTTCGTGTACACAATATACACCTGATTCGGATTCTTCGATTTCCTTGTATGGATCAAATGCATGTCTTTTTTCCCATTCATCCAAAGTTAAATCAGGGATACCCTCGACCTTAGTACCTATTTCCAAATAATTGGAATAATCTTCCTAATCAAATGCTGAGTAATTTGTGTTGATAAGACCTGGAAGACGAGGCTCAATGTGGAAATTGTTAATTGGTTATG
Organism: Taxus chinensis; assembly: GCA_019776745.2. Classification (NCBI taxonomy): domain Eukaryota; kingdom Viridiplantae; phylum Streptophyta; class Pinopsida; order Cupressales; family Taxaceae; genus Taxus; species Taxus chinensis. Next base: position 109,471,034 of record CM034156.1, on the reverse strand, counting down.
ACCTGATTGTTGCTTTGGCTCCATACCTCGTTATGAAGAGCATGTGGCTCCAATCTGTTGATAGATATCAACCAATTTTTGTTGTGAAGTCTCATGAGAAACACAATGCAAAGAGTGGCGGAAGATCAATTATAGATACATCCTGCAAGACCGTAACATTTGGGAAAGCATGCAGTGTTAAAATTAACCCTTTGATGATCCTAACTATTTTGACTATTGTCCCATCTAGTTGTACTACTCCTTTCAGCATTGGCTCATACTTTACACCCAACTGATATGTTATTTTCTTTGACATTACTAAGCTACTTTCCCCTGAATCTATCATGCAGTTATGTACTAAGTGGTTCCCAAAAATTGATAACACATAGAAGGATGGAGGATTCAAATTTTTACTTGGCTGACCCCCACCTTGTTGCATTGCATTAGTGAGAATTTTCTCTTCTCTTTAGTTTGATACATTTGATGCAGACCAATTAACCATTGCAACTTGTAACAAATCTTGTTGTCCTAGGATTGCCAATGACTCCCACTTGGAAATGTTTACATGTGTTTTCTTCATTTGATCGATGATGTTGAAAGGATGTGGGCTCTCCTTGTGTTTCCCCTTACTTGGTACACAATTTTCTTGCACATGGGTTAGAACTTGGACTGCTGCAACGGGTGCCTTAGGTTGATTTTGCACGTTTTAGGTTGTGTTTGGTCTACTAACCCCTTGTTGTGTAGGAGTGGGCTGAGAAACAACTGGACTAGATGGTTTTCCCTCTTCTATATTCCTCTTATTTGACTTTGTATTTGCAACTACACCCTAGAAGGGAGGTTTATTAACTCCACATAAGTTTTTTGTTTGCCAATTAACCAACGTGGTTTCCATTAGAGGTGCATCTTGTTGGGTTTCTTGCTGTTGATTTCCTTCTTGACTTAGTTCTTAGGACATACCAATGGTCTACACCATCAAGGCCTGATTTAGTGCACCATTGAAACACATTGATTGAATGTGAGGTAGATTGCAGGGGTAACACCAGTCGTACTTTTGTGCCATGTTGTTCTTTGTTTGAACCAAGGCTCTCGATGTTGAAGCTAAATTTGGATCATATGGTCAGAATGGTTTGGAAACTTGAGGTTGTCCCTATTTATAATTTTGATTTACATCATGAGTTGGTGATCTATTTTGCTGATGTGGGGGCCTAGCTTAATACTGAGTTTGATGTTGATATGGTCTATAATTCTGAGCTTTTTGTCTCTTGATAGTCACTAGCTCATTCCCTAAGTTTTATAGTTGTTTCATAACCTCCTATAATTCTTTTGAAGTTCTTGAAGAAGTCGATGCCTCACTATTTATTTGATTTCTAGGGGCTGGAATGGGATTCAATTCTAGCGTTTGACCAGTTATAGCAATTGCGATGTCCAGATAGAGAGGCATTGGTGGCCTTGGTGCTAGTTTTCCTACCTAGATCAAACAATTCTTCACTCTTATAGCTATGGCGTTGGCCCCTAGAAGCGTTGTTCCTCCCATTGATTGGATCATCATGGCTATGTCTAAATTTATAGCCTTCAAGAAATAAAGGAATGCTCCCTCGACAGTTTGTCTAACAGCTACCGGAATCCTTTCCGATGTCCGTTGGAAAATCAAATTAAAATTTGACATTTGCTCATTAGTAGACCTTTTGATTGTTGTCAATTGTTCCAATAAAGACAGATAGTCTACCCTCTCTCTGAACTGGTGCCATTTTTGAGCCTACACCATGTTGCCCTAATTTTCTAAATCTTTATGTGCTCAAAAAACATTTTACCCTTTGAATTGGTGGTCTGTAATTCTTCCCCTCTAGTTGGATGTTTTAAATGCTCACAAACTTGTTGTTTTTCCCTAATTTGAAAGAATAATCCAAGTTTGCCCTTTTTTGTGCCCTAGTTTTTCCAATTTTGAAGGCTATGTCATTTTTCCCTTTGCCAGATCGTGAAAAAATTGAATTTGATCAATTCATACTTGTTTGTATTTGAAAATCCAATCCCAAGGTCGAAAATGTTGTAAAATCATCCTTTAGTTGATTCAAAATAAAAAAATTTGCCATCCTTGGTGAAAAAATTGAATTCTAGGGCATCCCTGGAATTTTTTACGTTTTGACGGTTAGACGGGTGTCATTTGCCTGTCAAATTTTTCCTCAAACATGCATTGGCTACGTGGCGGGTTTTCATTGGCTGAGGAAAGGTGGGGAGGCACTCTAACTTTTCATTTTTCACCTTTTCAAGCAAAAGGGGCATTTTCAAGCCCAAGGACCTGTTTTTCCAAATTTTCCTACGTGGCATGTTTTGATTAGCAGGTGGGATAGCGGAATGGCAGGTGGTCAGATTCCCTTAAGTTTTTTTGACCTTACTTTGAAAAAATTCTAAAATTCAAATTTTAGCCTGAAACCCTGCAACAAATCACAAGAGGACATGTGTCCTAGAAGTTTCAAAATGGAAGTGGAGGGGACTTAGGGCCGTAATTTGGTTTTTTTCCACTCTAATCAGGGAGACTTAGAGTTTTTTGGCTGGCCTGGCAATTTTATAAAGTTTCAAAAAAAGGGAGCAAAATTTTTTGGGCCCCCGCAACGAATCAGGAAAGGACACATGTCCAAAAGGGAGGCAGGACAAGGAAAAATTGTCTAGAAGGTAAAAAATGAAAAATGGCTTCGTGCCAATCACAGATGGACATGTGTCCAACAAAACAAGGTGGGTCGGCGGGCTGGCAGAGGGAAAAGGGGATTTTTTCCCTTTTTTCACAAAAAGGTTAAAGTAAATTTTTGGCCCGAAAGCCCGTGACCAATCTAGGAGAGACACGTGTAACATTTTAAGGGTCAAAGGGGGGCACGGGTCAACATTGAAGTTTGTGAATTTTCAAAAAATTGTAAGGGAGGTTTGAAGGAAGAAAGGGAGACTTGGACCCGCAGCGAATAGGAGGGCACCACGTGGCGGGGATAGTTTCAGAGGCGCGGGCCTGCGGAGACAAAGTGGAGAATTTTCCCTTGGCTTAAAGGGAGTAAAAATGAAGATTAAGCCCGCGGGTCCTCGGCAAATGAAATATGGATGCGTGGAAAAGGAAAAGGTGGGTCAGCAGGCCGGCGGTGGTAGGAGGGAATTTTTTCCCTTTTGTAAAATGGACTCAAAAGAAAAATTTGAAGCGTTGGCCCGCTAGCAATAGAGAAAGCGACACGTGGCAAGGGAAAAAATCAGAGATGCGGATCCGCGGGGAAAAAAGTGAAAATTATCCCAAATTCCAAAAAAGGTCAAAATGTGCAGAATTGAAGTGCGATTTCAATGGGACCCACCATATGCCACGTGTCAGCTCCAAATTCAAAGGCGGAGGGGCGGAGAAAAAAGTCAAAATTTTCCATTTTTCCAAAAAATGTGGAAAAGTCAAAAATGATCCCAATTTCAGTCCCAATTGTTTTTTGACACGTGGAGGGCCCAGATTAAAGGGAAAAGATGGATAAGATCAACGGTTGTTGTGTAATTTCATTTTTTGACCGCCATGGGAGCTCCAGGAAGCTTGGAATCATGATTTTTCCATCAAAATTCATCAAATTTATAGTGATTTTGTGTCGTCTTGGCCTTCCAGGAGCATTGGCATCATTTTCATGACTTAATTATTCGATTTGAGTGTTTTTGATGTAATTTTTTGCCCCAGCCCGAGCAAACACATGAAATGACAAATTAAAAGTTGCAGAGGTAGTTTAAAAGGTAAAAAGGTGAAAATGATGAGTAAGAGGTGTTTGCATGCCTCAATGATGAAAAACATGCCTCCAGGATGGATAATGATCTAGATATTTGTAATGATTTAATCTTTTTGGGCACACCTGACAACCTGCGAGTGTTTTTCTGTTTGATGTCATTTTCATTGAATCATGAAGAATTGTTGTAACAAACTTGATCCCTTGGCATATTCTTTTCTTGGGAAAGAAGCATCAAATGTGGCATAGGGTATATATGCATTTTGGAGAAATTGTAAAGGGGAGGGAGTTGAAAATCACGAGCAAAATTCTGAGAGAAAGCTCATTTTCTGAGAAATCCACCAAAGAACCAGGTTAATGTCTCATGTGTTGGAAATTCATGTATGTGAGTTGGTTACAAGTGTATAGCCATCACACAGCTCTGAGATTGTTCATGTAACTCTCCCCTGTGTTGAATCTAACAAGTTTTGAATTAAATCTGTGTTTTCTTTGGGCAATATGGTGTGTATTATCATTTGTAATGCCTGCAAATAGTTTTCATTATTCTTGTTGCAATCTTGCATTGAAAGTCTTTAGAAATCACACAGAATCTCCATTTTTGGTTGATAGTTTAGTGGCATTTGCAATCTCATGTTCAGAAGAGCCTTCATCTGATAAGGAGATAAACAAATTTAAAATCACTTTACCTTCCTTGACTGCAGAGATTTCTTGTAAGCCTTTGGGGGTACCTTAGGCATGGTTTGATCAAGGATTTTTGTGTTTAATTGTGTTCTTTACTTCAAGATTTTGTGGTGATTTCTCAAATATTATGTAAAGAGTGCAACCTTGACTTCCGTTTATGCCTCTTCTGGTTGAAATAATGTCCTGATTATTTGAGGCATTTCATCTAATAGTTGTTCAAATATTGTAGAGATTGTCAAAGATCTAATCTATCCCAGTTTGTCTTGTCAATCCCCCACCAAAAATCATCTAAACAACAAAGATCCTATCATGTACTATCCCTAATTTTCATTTGTATAACCATAAAAGATCAAAATCCATTTGCAAAAGTATGCATAACAGATCAGGATTTCCAATGTCTCGAGTAACCTTTGCCTTGTTTTGAGAACATACCCATGTTTTGAGAAGTGACAACTTGTGAGAGTTCAGATCTGGGGTGTTGATCATGTTTTCATCAAGGTCTCCATCATAGAATTTCAAGCAAAGAGAAGGACATCTTCATCTCCTTCACCATTACAAGGTTACAAAATAGGTCCTCTTACCTTGGTTGCAAGGCACAACCTAAAACAGCTAGGACAAGATCAAGTCCTATTGGAGTGCTATCCATTTCTCCACAAACCTGAGTGCCAGCTAGACCATATCCCCAGCTACCAATGACATACAACATGGTCTAATCTATCTTTAAGCTCCATGACATATCTATGGTGCTGCTCAGACTGAAAAGGAGAACAAATTTGGATACCAACACGAGTGGCACCGTTTCAGGGGACTTCTTGGAATTTCTTGGTGTTTTTGAAGTGTTTGAAGAGTTTGAGCATTTTTGTATTCAAGTATTTGAGCTGCTACATTGTTAAAATATCATTCTATGCTTCAGATCTGCAAGTTTTAAACAAGGGTTTCAAGTTTTGTCTGCCCTTTTTCCATTTCCTAGCAGTTCATACACTTTGGGTGCATTGTGATTGATTGATTTAAGAAGAAGAAGGTCAGATTTATAAGGATTTGCAAAAGTTTTCATTGCTAACAAACATTTGATAGATTATTTTAGTGCATTCTTGCAAAACTAAGGTGAAATTCCTTAGTGGTGACTCCATGCTGATTTGATCTTGAAAATACTAGTTGTCTTACCTTTCTGTCATTTACTTTTGTGTTGCTAATCCCTGCAAAACTAGAAGGAAGAAGATCTCTCTTCATCAAGGACTCTGCTAAGAAGTTGTTTACAGATTCAAGAAACTCAGAGCAAGAGGGAAGAAGAGTGTGGAAGTTTGTTGGAGACTTGGCTACAAGAAAGGAGATCCCTATTGTTGAGTTTGAAAGTGAGCAGCTTGTTATTGAGGACTGCAATTCTTCTTCAAGTGGATCTGATTCAGACAATCCTATTGCTGATTTGAATTCCCCATCAGGTGAGGGACCTTCTTGTGCATTTGAAAGGCTTGCTCCTAAATCTGCTCTTGTATTTTCTAAATTTTCTAGAGATCATCAAGAAGGAGAGCCCTTAAGAGAGATCTGTCTTGAAGTTTTCATTCCCATTCCCCAAATACCTCTCACTCCTCATCATTTTTTTTCTCCTCCAAGATCACCCCCACCAAACAATATGGCTCAACCTACACCTCCATTTGTTGTTAACACCTTTGGTCCTATAAATTTTAGAGGAATGGATGGTTACCCAAATGTTGTCCCACAAGATGTCAGAAATAGGTTGCCAAAATTCCAGGGTAACAATGCTATTACTGGTGATCAGCATCTCAAACTTTTTGATAATATGATGGAAGATTTTGAGATAGAGTTTGAGGATGTGTATGTCAAATTGTTTATTCATACACTAGAAGAGGATGCTAGGGATTGGTACAAGGCTCTACCTGATAATTCTATTGATTCATGGACTGAAATGAAAAATGCATTTAGGTTGCAATATGGTGACAAGACTGATCCTAGATTTCTTTTATCTGAGTTTGAGAATATCAAGAAGAACCCTAATGAATCAGTCCATGACTTCAACACAAGGTTTAACAAAACTTTGAGAAGGTTGCCTATTGGTTTGAGGCCTTGTGATGAATCTTGTTTAATCAAATATGTAGATGCATTTGATAAGAAGGCATCCTATTACCTAAGAGACAAGAACCCAACCAATCTAAGACAAGCTTTCACCATGGCACTTCAAATTGAAAACAATATCAAGGCTGTTGGGAAACCTCTCAAGAGAGATGGTGTAAAATTGATAAACCCTGAAAAACCTCAAGCTAGCAAAGGTGTTGATTTAGAAGAGGTTGTGAAAACTTTGGCAGGGGCTGTCAAAGAAATCTCATACAAGTTGGCAAGAGCTGAGAAGGGAATTGGGCAGACTTCACAAGGTCAGCCTAGGCAGCAAGCACAAGATAGATTTGGCAATCATCCTAGGGGTGATCAAAGACAAGATGATAGAGGTAAAGGACCTATGGGAGGGGGAAATAGACAACCCCAAGCACGTGAAAGTAGATTGGTTCCTGACCCTCTAACTACCAGGGTTGTTGTTGTTGATGAAGTTGCTGATATGGATTGGTGTGATAGATGTTTTCTTCCTCATCCTCCATGTGAAGTGGACCAAAGAAGGATGAAGCTGATAATGAGGATGGAACTGATGATGATATTTGCATGGTGGGTTGTTCTTCAAGCTCACAAGGAGGATCAACATCTACTAAAGTAATAAGTGCTAGGACTGCTGCTACCTTTTGGGATTGCATCAAATGGGTACAAGTCTTTCTCCCCCCTCATGCTCTTGAAGTTGATGTAGTGCAAGATTTTTAAATTCCTAACAATGACTTTGAATACTTAAGAGCTTTGATGATTAAGAAGTATGATGGTGGTATCCCTTCGGAGGAAGATAGACAATTGTTGATGAATGTTGTTGTAGCTCAAGAGAAAGATATAACACTAGAAGTAAAGTTGTTAAGGGAGTTGGGCCTCAAGCCAAACCTAAAACACCCTTGCTCACAAGCATTCCAAAAGAAGCTCCTAGGAAAGAAGCACTTGCCAAAAGTTCTGTTGTCCCAAAAAAATTACAGTCCTCCTCATGCCCAAGCTGCCAAGAATCCATTGCCATCTAATGAATCTTCTTGTCTCCCTTCCAATGTTGTTTTGCCAAAGAATGTTCCCTATGACATAGCCCAAGTATTGAGCCAAATTAAAGTGAGTGTTCCAATCATTGAGTTGCTTAGAATTCCTGAGCATAAGAAGAGAGCATTTGAGTACTTGGGGTTGAAGGAAGAGAAGATCACTCCAGGCAGAAATGTAAATGTTGTTGAGACTCCTCCTCAAATCATTGCTGACCTTGAAACACCACCAGCAGTAGAAGATCTTGGAGAGGCACCTGAGGTATATTTGGGGACATCTTTGGTTGATTCCCAATTGAATGTTGATCCATTTTTCACAACTTTGATTATAAAGGATAGGCTACTTCACAATTGTATGTTTGATTCTGGTGCATCATGTAATGTCATGCCTCTAGAAGTCATGAAAGAGTTGGATATCAAAGTGACAGCTGCCTATGGAAAGTGTACTGCCATGGATTCAAGGGAAGTGCTGGTGGTTGGTTGTGTAAAAGGTTTGGTTGTGCAACTTGCATCTTATCCCAGGAGGAATTTAAAATTGGATGTTGTGATTGTTGATTTCCCTACCAAATGGGGTATGCTTTTGTCAAGAAAATGGGCTGCAAGTGTTGGAGGGAGTGTCCAAATGGACATGTATTTTTCTACTATTCCCATTGAGGGCATCCTTGTCAAGCTCTATGGAGAAAAGAAAATGTTGCACTAATTGAAGATCCCAACAATGCTTCCTATGAAGTGTTGTTTGTTGATGTAGATGCTGATAATTTCATTGGTTTTATTGATGGAAAAGAACAAAAAATGGATTAGTCAAAGTGCCTTGAACAGGTATGTTCTCCTTGGACCTTGCTATTTGATGGAGCTTGCTCCAAATTTGGAAATGGTGTTGGTGTAATTCTGATTTCTCCTAGCTTGGAAGAATTTGTTTTTTCCTTCAAGCTTAATTTTGAATGTACTAACAACATTGCTGAGTATGAAGCCTTGTTGTTGGGTCTGAGAATTGCATGGAAGTATGGTGTCAAGGACATCATTGCAAAGGGAGATTCAGAGCTAGTTGTCAAACAAATAAGAAAACTGTATGCTACAAAAAATCAGCGGATGAAGCAGTATAAGCATGCAGTTTGGGATCTAGTTGAGATGTTTGATTCCTTCAATATTATGCACCATGACAGAAGTTTGAATGCTGCTGCTGACAAGTTGGCAGTGTTGGGGTCAAGATTTGGAGTTTGCACCATTTCACCTTATTGTGAGTACAATGTTGAAGTGTTGACTAGGCCAGCTGTCCCTGACAACATCAAGCATTGGCAAGTGTTTGATGATGATTCTCAAGTGCAAAGGTTCTTGCAAAATCAAGGTGAGTTTGTAGATCAGCATATTGATTGGGAACCAATGGTGTGTATGACTGAAGGAAGAGAGACTTTGTTTGGAAAAGATATCATCCAATTGAAAACAAACACCATTCCTAGAGGCCTTGTTGCACTTGAGTCAAATTTTAACAATGTTGATTGCATCATAAATAGAAACATGTCTACCTCAAGGGATGTGGAAGAGCATGACTTGGGAACAAAGGAAAAACCAAGAAAATTTTGGTTGGGCAGCAGTTTAAACAAGGAAGAAAAACAGTCCTACCTCCAATTGTTGAAACAATATCAAGACTGCCTTGCCTGGTCATATTCAGAGCTGAAAGCATATAGAGAAGACTTGTTTCAACATGAGATCCCTCTTGAAACAAATGCCAAACCATTCAGACAGAGGCAAAGGCCAATTAATCCACTTCTCTCCATGAAAATGCAAGATGAGTTAAAGAAGTTGAGAGATGGAGGTATTATTCAGCCCACTAGATATTCATCTTGGGTTGCAAACCTTGTGCCAGTCAGAAAGAAGAATGGAGATATCAGACTTTGTGTGGATTTTAGAAATCTAAACAAAGCATCCATGAAGGACAACTATCCCTTGCCAAATATGGAAAATATGTTGCAGCTTGTGACAGGGTCTGAGTTGCTTTCTACATTGGATGGTTTCTCCAGGATACAATCAAGTGGTAGTCAAAGAATCAGAAAGACTTAAGACAACATTCACTACTCCTTGGGGAACATATGTTTTTGTTAGGATGCCCTTTGGTTTGATGAATGTTGGTGCCACTTTTCAAAGAGCAATGGATGTTGCTTTTGCTGGTTACATCAATGACTTTATTGCAGTTTACCAAGATGATGTGACTGTGTTTTCAAGGCAGAGAGGTGATCATTTGCAGCACTTGGAGAAGATGTTGATCAGATGTAGGGAGTATGGCATTTCTCTTAATCCAAAGAAGTGTCATTTTGGTGTGCAAAAGGCCAAGCTGCTTGGTCACATTGTGTCAAAAGATGGTGTTATGATAAACCCTGAGAGAGTGGAAGCAATCAGCAAAGTACATATCCCAAGAACCAAGAAAGGCATCCAATCTTTCTTTGGTCAAATTAATTTTATTAGAAGGTTTGTTTCCAACTTTGCTGAGTTGACTCTTCCAATCACAAGCATGCTAAAGAAGGACCAAGTTATCAGGTGGGAGGAGGCTGCCATTCAAGCTTTTGAAGGAATTAAGGATGCACTTAAACATGCACCTATTTTAGTAGCTCCAAACTACAAGAGGCATTTCCAAGTCTTCTCCTTTGCCTTTGAATATACCATTGCTTCTGTTTTGCTGAAAAAGGATGAGAATGGGGCTGAGAGGCCTATTACCTTATTTAGCAAGGCTTTACAAGCAGCTGAGCTGAAGTATACAATCATGGAGAAACAAGCATTTGCCTTGGTGAAAGCAACAAAAGTTTTCAGGCCTTATATATTGAGTTCAAAAGTTGTTGCTTATGTTCCCCACACCATGGTGAAAGACATCTTATCAGAGATGGAGATCTCAAGAAAAAGATGTAGGTGGGTGAACAAGCTGCAGGAGTATGATATGGACATCCAAACCACAAAGTTAGTAAGAGGTTTGGGTCTTGCTAAGCTCATGGCTGAGAGCAACTTGCAGAATGTGGAAGTGAATCAGCTAGAGGAAGAAAGGGTAGATGTGCTTGCAAATTTGGTAAGTTCTGAGTGGTACAAGGATGTAATCTTTTACCTCAGACACCTTTGTTGTCCTGATCATTTAAATAAAAATTAGAAAAGATCCCTCAAGCTGGCTTCTCAAAAATATATCATCACAGACCTTGGGCTGGCTTGGAAGAACCCTGAAGGTGTCCTCTTGAAATGCATAACTGAAGATGAAGCTCCCAAGATAGTTGTTGATTTCCATGGGGGAGTTTGTGGAGGACACTTTGCTGGAAGAGTAACAACACATAAGATTTTGAGAGCTGGTTATTGGTGGCCTACTCTCTTCAAAGATGCAACCCAGCTGGTTAGAAAATGTGATAGTTGCCAACGTTTCTCTGGAAGACTGAAAGCTTCAGGCTCCCTTCCTTTGCAGCCTGTATCAATTGAAGCTCCTTTCAAGCAATGGGGGATGGACTTCATTGGTGAGATTTCAGATCCTTCTAGTGCTGGCCATAAGTGGATCCTTGTAGCCACTGATTATTTTACAAAGTGGGTAGAGGCAATCCCCACCAAGAAAGCAACACACCAAATAGTTATGGACTTCTTGTTGAATCAAATCATATGCAGATTTGGAGTCCCAGTCAAGATTGTAGTTGATAATGCCATGTGCTTTAGAGCCAAACCTTTAATGGCAATGTGCAATGAATATGGAATCAATCTGACTTATTCTTCAAACTATAACCCCCAAGGGAATGGACAAGTCTGAGTCCAGCAATAAGAATTTGTTGAAGATCATTAGAAGAACCTTGGAGCAAAACAAGAAGAAATGGGGTGAACAATTGAAATTTGCAGTTTGGGCTGATAGGATAACTCCTAAAAGAGCTACTGGTAAAAGCCCATTTGAATTGGTGTATGGAACTCAGGCTTTGCTGCCCTTACACCTACAATTATCTTCATTTCAATTTTCCCAACAGTTGGAAGATCAAGAGCTTGGCCCATATGAATCAAGGATCAATCAGATTATTGAGCTTGATGAGGAGAGAAGAGCATCCCATCAAAGGCATGTCAGATTTAGGGAAAAATTGAAGAGATTGTTTGACAAGAAGGTCACTCCTAGAGCCTTCAATGTTGGAGATTTGGTCTTGTTGTGGGATAGTAGGCATGAAGACAAGGGCAAGCATGGCAAATTTGATGCATTATGGATGGGCCCTTATGCCATTGATATCAGAATTGGTGAACATACCTTCTTTCTCAAGGATTTAGATGGGGAATTGCTGGAGCTTCCTGTTAATGGTAGACATTTGAAACATTTCTTGGATTAATCCCCAAATTTGAGGTATGCACCAGCTTGTACAGTGTATAGTGTTTGGTTTTTTTCTCTGTTTTTGGTGTTTTGTCAGTTTTGTGGTTTGCCTTGCTGTGTGGCAGCCATTTTTGTCAGGTTCTCAGCTGGTTTTTGGTGATTTTGGCTCTTGACTCCTTTGCCCAATGGATATTTTGGCACTTGGTCTACGTTTTTATCCTTGTGGCACTCACTGGGAGTGCCCATCCCCAAGCAAGAGCCGATGTTGGTGCCATTTTTGAGCTTGCACCATGTTGCCCTAATTTTTCAAATCTATATTTGCTCAAAAAATGTTTTACCCTTTGAATTGATGGTCTGAAATTCTTCCCCTCTAGTTGAATGCTTTAAAAATGCTCACAAACTTGTTGTTTTGCCCTAATTTGAAAGGAATATTCCAAGTTTTCCCCTTTTGTGCCCTAGTTTTTCCAATTTCACGGGCTATGTCATTTTTCCCTTTGCCAGATCATGAAAAAATTGAATTTGATCAATTCATACTTGTTTGTATTTGAAAATCCAATCCCAAGGTCAAAAATGTTGTAAAATCATGCTTCAGTTGATTCAAAATCGAAAAATCTGCCATCCTTGGTGAAAAAATTGAATTCTAGGGCATCCCTGGAATTTTTTACGTTTTGACGGTCAGACGGGCGTCATTTTCCCGTCAAATTCATCCTCAAAAGGTATTGGCAACGTGGTGGGTTTGCATTGGCTGAGGAAAGGTGGGGAGGTGCTCTAACTTTTCATTTTTCACCTTTTCAAGCAAATGGGGCATTTTCGGGCCCAGGGCCCGTTTTTTCCAAATTTGCCTACGTGGCATGTTTTGATTGGCCGGGTGGTCGGATTTCCTTAAGGTTTTTTGACTTTACTTTGCGAAAATTCTAAAAGTCAAATTTTGGCCCGAAACCCCGCAGCCAATCGCAAGAGGACACATGTCCTAAAAGTTTCAAAATGGAAGTGCGGGCCATAGGGGGACTTAGAGTTTTTTGGCTCTAATTTCATTAAAGTTTCAAAATCAGTTTTTTCTTGCTCAATCAGGGGACACGTGTAGAGTGGTGGGGCCTATGCGGATGGAAAATTGAAATTTTTCCCTTAGAAATTTAAAAGTTTTTTTGGCTCTAATGTTATAAAGTTTCAAAACCAATTTTTCCCCCACTCCAATCAGAAGGAGGACATGTGGCAGCAATCGGTGGCACAGAGAGCAAGGTCTGGTCGGCGGGCCGGTGGAGGGAAAAGGGGATTTTTTCCCTTTTTCAAAAAAGGTTAAAGTAAATTTTTGGCCCGAAAGCCCATGTGCCAATAACGAGAGACACGTGTAACATTTTAAAGGTCAAAGAGGGGCGCGGGTCAACGTTGAAGTTTGTGAATTTTCAAAAATTTGTAAGGGAGGTTTGAAGGAAGAAAGGAAGACTTGGATCCACAGCGAATAGAAGAGCACCATGTGGCAGGGATAGTTTCAGAGGCGCGGGCCCGCGGAGACAAAGTGGAAATTTTCCCTTGGCTTAAAGGGAGTAAAATGAAGATTAAGCCCGTGGGTCCTCAGCAAATGAGAGATGGATGCATGGCAGAGGGCAAGGTGGGTCGGCGGGCCGGTGGAGGAAGGAAGGAAATTTTTCCCTTTTTCCAAAATAGCTCCAAATCAAAATTTGAAGCACTGGCCCGCTAGCGAATCACAAGGAGACACGTGGCAAGGGAAAAATTGGAGGTGCGGGCCCACGGGGAAAAAAGTGAAAATTTTCCCAATTTCCAAAAAAAAAGGTCAAAATGCGTAGAATTGAAGCACGATTTCAATGGGACCCACCATGTGCCACGTGTCAGCTCCAAAATTCAAAGGCAGGAGGGGCGGAGGAAAAAGTCAAAATTTTCCATTTTTCCAAAAAATGTGGAAAAGTCAAAAATGATCCCAATTTCGGTCCCAATTGTTTTTTGACACGTGGAGGGCAAATTAAAGGGCAAAGATGGATAAGATCGACAACTATGCATTTTCATTTTTTTGGCCACCATTTTTCCTCCAGGAAGCTTGGAATCACGAATTTTGCATCAAAATTCATCAAATTTATAGTGATTTTGTGTCATCTTGGCCTTCCAGGATCATTGGCATCACTTTCATGGCTTAATTCTTTGATTTGAGGTGTTTTTGAAATAATTTTTGCCCCAGCCCGAGCAAACACGTGAAATGACAAAATCAAAAGTTGCAGAGGTAGTTTTAAAAGGTAAAATGATGATGAGTAAGAGGTGTTTGCATGCCTCAATGATGAAAAATGTGCCTCCAGGATGGATAATGATCCAGATATTTGTAATGATTTAATCTTTTTGGCACACCTGGCAACATGCGAGTGTTTTTCTGTTTGATGTCATTTTCATTGAATCATGAAGAATTGTTGTAACAAACTTGATCCCATGGCATATTCTTTTCTTGGGAAAGAAGGCTCCAATGTGGCATGAGGTATATAATGCATTTTGGAGAAATTGTAAAGGGTTGGGAGTTGAAAATCATGAGCAAATTCTGAGAGAAAGCTCATTTTCTGAGAAATCCACCAAAGAACCAGGTTAATGTCTCATGTGTTGGAAATTCATGTATGTGAGTTGGTTACAAGTGTATAGCCATCACACAGCTCTGAGATTGTTCATGTAACTCTCCCCCACTGTTGAATCTAACAAGTTTTGAATTAAATCTGTGTTTTCTTTGGGCAATATGGTGTCTGTTATCATTTTTAAATGCCTGCAAATAGTTTTTATTGTTCTTGTTGCAATCTTGCATTGAAAGTCTTTAGAAATCACACAGGATCTCCATTTCTGGTTGATAGTTTAGTGGCATTTGCAATCTCATATTCAGAAGAGCCTTCATCTGATAAGGAGATAAACAAATTTAAAATCACTTTACCTTCCTTGACTGCAGAGATTTCTTGTAAGCCTTTGGGGGTACCTTAGGCATGGTTTGATCAAGGATTTTTGTGTTTAATTGAGTTCTTTACTTCAAGATTTTGTGGTGAATTCTCAAATATTGTGTGAAGAGTGCAACCTGGGCTTCCATTTGTGCCTCTTCTGGTTGAAAGAACATCTTGATTATTTGAGGCATCTCATCTGATAGTTGTTCAAGTATTGTAGGGATTGTCAAAGATCTGATCTATCCCAGTTTGTCTTGTCAATCCCCCACCAAAAATCATCTAAACAAAAAGGATCCTATCATGTACTTTCCCTGATTTGCATTTGTGTACCCACAAAAGATCAAAATCCATTTGTAAAAGTATGCATAACAAATCAAGATTTCCAATGTCTCTAGTAACCTTTGCCTTGTTTTGAGAACATACCCATGTTTTGAGAAGTGACAACTTGTGAGAGTTCAGATCTGGGGTGTTGATCATGTTTTCATCAAGGTCTCCATCATAGAATTTCAAGCAAAGAGAAGGACATCTTCATCTCCTTCACCATTACAAGGTTACAAAATAGGTCCTCTTACCTTGGTTGCAAGGCACAACCTAAAACAGCTAGGACAAGATCAAGTCCTATTGGAGTGCTATCCATTTCTCCACAAACCTGAGTGCCAGCTAAACCATATCCCTAGCTACCAATGACATACAACATGGTCTAATCTATCTTTAAGCTCCATGACATATCTATGGTGCTGCTCAGACTGAAAAGGCTAGTTCAAACACTTCTCATGTACTTAGGCAACATGTGTTGTTAGACCACTGAATTCTATCTCTTCGGAGTCACCAGATGTGGTGGGGAATGAGCCTCAAAAGGGTATATTTTGCCAAGTCACACAACAATCTTGACAGAATAAAAATTAAAACTTTGAAGGACGTGTGTATTTGATATTCTAGAGGTTGGAATTTTTTTTGCAATGACAGTCTCGAAAACCCAAAAATGCAAGACTTATGAATGTCTGAAACTCTGAAATCTGAAGTTTGGAGAACTCCGAAATCCTGAAACCCCAAATTCTGAAATCCTAAGATGTCTGAAACCCCAAAATCTCAAAACCTAAAATTCAAAAACTCTGAAATTTTGAAAATCAAAATTTTAAAAACCTTACAATACTCTTTTGAATATTAGCCCCCAATCTATCAACTAGTGAAATTTGGGCTCGTTTTAAGCAAGTTAAGCCCCTAAAAATTAATTTCGGAGTTTGGCCTGAGAGGTGAAATGTCTTAAATTAGACATCTGCAATTTTCTAAGTCCAAATTTCTTTAAAATGCCTTCAAATCTCATGGAATGACTTCCTCGTCCCACCAAGTGTGCCAAAACTGTTGATGCGTAATCACAACACCCCTGAATGTTTGCAACTCCATAGGTCCAAACTATTAGTGTGATTGCATAACATAAAGCTTTCCCCAAAGTGTGGGACTTTGCAATTGGGAAATCCCTCCAGATGAAAGTTGATTCTTATTCCTTTATTTTGATGTACACATCCAAATTATAGAGTATCGAATCTCGAATCTTCTCTATCTTGCCAAGGAGGCAGGGTTAAGAAGATTGCAAGAAAATAAACCTGAACTAACAAAGGTGATGCACCAAAAGGAATGTTGAACACCTTCTTTACATAGGGATGGAAGCCAAAATCAAGTTAAGAAGGATGAAAACACACCACAGATTAATCCACTGATGAGAATCCACTAACCACTAAACAAAAACCATTAAAATGTAACACAACCACCATGCATAGATAAACAAGATTACTATGAGAGATCAGGAAGAAAGCAATGAATACAAGAGAGGGTTGAAATTCATCCACAAACTTATATTATTGCTCAAAATATTTGATATAGTACATTAAAATGGCCAAGAGTAAAGATTATATTTTACAGTTTAGATGGGAATTTTAACTCCACAAATTCACTTACAGACAAGAGAAGAAGGGAGGGTGCAAAGTAGTTATAAGATAGTAGATTGAGGGGATCAGCTCCTCCTCCTCATGGTGGAAACATTTCAGCATAGTCTTCCTTTTGTCCTCCTCTACCTCCTTAGCAACAGCAACAGACTCGACCGCCCTTTCGACCTCTATAGCGCCATGATGCTCAGAGAGGGCATAGTGTGGGACCTCCAACTAGGGTTCCAACAATGCACAGGGTCCACCTCAAGCACATTTAGTAGGAGTATGTCCACCACAGTACCCACAGATATCTATGGAAGGATCATCAGGTTCTTCAGGATATACTACTAGGCCACCGGGAGGACTATCTGCTTAGTGGAGAGGACCAGGCACTTGCTATGGATGCGGTGTGCATGGACATCATTGGAGGGAGTGCCCTCAGAACCTTGCTAATCAAGGTAAGGCACCTATTTTTGAGCCTACGGTTGGTGACATGGCTAAGAGCCACAAGATATATGTAGTAGTCAAGAACCACTGTGCAGAGCACCATGGCATGGTGATAGAGACCATAGGTAGAATTGGTGGTATTTCTACCCCTATTTTATTTGACTCAGGCTTATTAGATTCTTTCATTTCTCCATCTTTAGTAGAGTGTTGCAAAGTAGTGGCAATTATGTAGGGCCTTAGTTAGCATGTCGATATGGCTTTTGGAGCCAAGATCTCAGTAGACTCCTTAGTCAAGGAATGCGTAGTGGACGTAGGATCCTTTACCACTACTTTGGATCTGTGTATCCTTACCTTGGGTTTGTATGGAGTTATCTTGGGCATGGATTGGTTGTCTGTGCACAGAGCTAGAGTTGATTTCCACATAAAGGTTATGTCTTGTGCAGATGATTTGGGAGTGGATTCAGTGATTGCTGGAGTTAGGAGACCCATCTCCATTCGCATTATTTTTTCTTTACACCTGAAGCGGTATATGTAATGAGGTTATATGTTTTATGCTATTACAGTTAGTGATAGGTCATAGGATGAGGCTAGTGGACTTTCACTTGATGATCACCCCGTTTTGCAAGATTTTTCTAATGTTTTTCCTAGTGAGCTGTCAGGAATGCCTCTCCCGTGTGAGATAGAATTTCACATTTATTTGGTTCAAGGAGTGGAACCTATCTCACGAGCTCCTTATAGGATGACCAAACCTGAGCTATGTGAGCTCAAGTTGCAGCTAGAGGGCCTTCTCGAGCAAGGTCTAATCCATCCCAGTGTTTCCCCTTGGGATGCACCAGTGATTTTTCTTAAGAATAAGGAAGAATATTTGCGGTTATGTGTAGACTATAGTCAACTGAACAAATTAATGATCAAGAATTGTTACCCCCGTCCTTGCATCAATGATTTGTTTGATCAGATGAAGGGGGCCATAGTGTTTTATAAGATAGATATTAAGTCTAGGTACCATCAACTGAGGATTGCAGAGGAAGATGTCCACAAGTCAACTTTCCATACGAGATATGGCCACTATGACTTCATTGCTGTGTCATTTGGTTTGACGAACGCCCCTACTTTGTTCACGAGTTTGATGAACAGGGTGTTCATGACTTTTCTAGACCACTTTGTAATCATGTTCCTTGATGACAATTTTATCTACTCTTGTACGCGTGAGGACCAAGAGGGTTACCTTCGTCAGGTTATTTAGTGTCTTCGTAAGCAGTAGCTTTACGTGAACCTGGAGAAGTATGCATTCTTTCAATCAGAGGTGTACTATTTGGGTCACATCATTTCTGGGGAAGGTATTGTAGTTGATCCTTTCAAGATTAGAGCCATTATGGATTAGCCAGTACCCACTAGTGTGAACGATCTACGTATTTTCATGGGGTTGGTAGGGTACTACTGGAGATTTGATTAGGATTTCTCTCAGGTTGCGTACCTAATTACTTCCCTTTAGTGGAAAGGGAAGAAGTTCCTTTTGTCAGATAGATGTGAGTAGGCCTTTATGACACTAAAGGAATTCCTTACAACAACACCCATTCTTGTAGTGCCAGATCCACATGGAGAGTTATTCGTTTGCACAAATACTTTTTTGGCAAGATTAGGAGGTGTATTAATGCAGGAGGGTTGAGTGTTATCCTTTGAGTCTTGCAAACTCAAGGATTATGAGCTCAATTATCTGACTCATGATCTTAAGATTGTAGTAGTTATGTATGCTTTGGTTTGATGGAGACATTTCCTTTTTGGCAGGAGATTCATTCTCAAGACTGATCATTTGAGTCTTCATCACCTCTTCACGTAGACAAATCTCAATGCTCACTAGCGGTGTTGGATGGAGTTACTTTGTGAGTATGACATGGAGATAGATAATGTGAAGGGGAAGGATAATATGGTTGCAAATGCTCTGAGTAGACGGAGACATTTGGTTATGGCTACTTCAGTGGTTACATATTTGCAAAGCAGGATTTTATAGCAGCTTCCACATGATAGCTTCTACCTTGTAACTAGATCAGATATTGAGTCTCAAATACCCCTTGAAGGGAAGTTTGATGGATTTTCATTAGAGTTAGATAGTCTTCTTAGACACAGAGGTCGAATCTACGTACCTAGGGATGGAGGTTTGAGACAGGATATCTTAGCAAAGGCTCATCGTACACCTTATTCAGCCCATCCAAGGGTGAAGAAGATGCACGCCTCCTTAAGACAACTATACCATTAAAGAGGTCTACATAGAGATGTAGCTTAATTTTTGTCACGTTGTTTAGAGTTTCAGAGGGTGAAGGCCGAACATCAGCATCCAGCTAGCCTTCTCTACCCGAATTATATACTGGAGTGGAAATGGGACACCATTTCCATGGATTTCACCATAGGGCTACCAACGTCGAGATACCACCATGATGCCATCATGGTCACGGTGGATAGATTGATGAAAGAGTTTTTCTCTGGTGAAGACCACTTATACAGCTAGTGTAGTAGCACAAGTATATTTAGAGGATATTTTCATATACATGGGATTTTGCATAAGATTATATGTGACCGTGATCCCTTATTCACCTCACATTTTGGACTACCATGCAGCATACCCCTGGGACGAGTATCAACTTGAGTACAACTTATCATCCAGAGACAGATGGATAGACAGAGTGGGTAAATCAGATCTTACAGGATATGTTACGGATGTATGTTATGGACCATTAGTCTAGATGGGAGGATTACTTGTATTTAGTGGATTTTACCTATAACAGTTTTTCGATTTCAATTGATATGGCTCCATTTCAGGCATTGTATGGTAGGGAGTGCATGACACCATTGAGTTGGGACATATTGGAGGACAAAAATTCCCATGGGTCTACATTATTACAGGATATGGAGCAGTAGGTTGTCATGATTTGACATAGGTTACAGGAGGCTCAGGATAGATAAAAGAAATATGCAGATTAGAGGAGGACATATCATAGTTTTGAGGTGGGAAAAAAGGTGTTTCTTCATGTTAGACCACATAAGAGTCATATTCATTATGGAAAAGGATCTAAGTTAGCTCCTAGATTTGTGGTTCCCTTTTAGATCTTGGAGCTTATCGGTCCTTCAGCTTATCGTCTATCATTTCCACTCATCTTATCTCATTTTCACGATGTATTTCATGTTTCTTTACTTAGAAGATACATTCTAGATACCTCTCATATTTTGGATTGGACCGCATTGTAGGTACACGAGCAGAGGTAGGTGTCAGTGGAGCCCATGCGCATCATAGGGCGCATGACCATGGGACTTCGAGGCTGCAAGATTGATTGGGTATGGGTCTAATGGGATAGGTACAATGAGACTGCAGCCACATGAGAGGATGTCACGTTATTACGAGCCTTGTTTCATCATCTATTCTGATGAATTCCAGGAGGAATTCGATTCTAAGGGGAGGGGGATGTAGTGCCCACTCCTCTTTAACACTATTTCATTTTGATGTTGTTGTTGTTTATTTGATACTTTGACATTTGATTGTGATACATTGATTCAGTAGATGATGGACTATGTAGTTATTTAGACTATTGACATTATGTGGTTTACATTTTCATTATGATGCACTAGATGGTGGTGATAGATAGTTATATACGTTGATTTGCGATATTTTGATTTTTATACTAACATGTCATAATTTGGATGCATATCATATGTTGAATGTTTTAAGAAGAATTATGATTTTATGGATACCAAAATCAAATATATTGTATGATGTTAGATGATAGAGTTGCTAATTTTAGATGATGAGCATTGATTTTTGTATGTATATTGTCTCAATGTTGTTAATACATTTGTAAGGCCAGAGAGGTATCTCTTTTGTATTGCGGGAAATTTTTCACATACATCTGAAGGGAATAGGGTACCAACCATGAAAGGATGGTGGGTGTTGAGAAACGGGGCCAAAATTTGACAACTTGGTAATGTTATGTTGTGTTGTTGCATTCTTAGTTAGAAGGTTTCCCATGGGGGTGACCTCACATGTATGGCCATGGGGTGATATATTTTCCCTTCTTTTAATTTGTGTGTTTTTATTTTGTGTTATGTTTTAATTTTTCAAAATTGTTGTCACTTTATTAACAATTATAATTGTGTCTAATCCAACTTAATTTATTTACTAAAATAAATATGTAACAATTAAATAATTAAGAGGATATTTAGTCCTTGAAATCTTGTGAATGTAAGTAATATTTGTCTTGGTTTGTCTGTGATTTACTCCACTCCAACTTCAAAATTTAGATTTTGACTTGGGAGGAATTTTTGGACACTTGTGGGATAAGCTAAGTTTGTCTCATTCCTCTTAAATTTACCCAACAACCCTACCTATGGTATGAGGAGTTAAATTTTGACTTATTTATCCCTTTTGGAGTGTAAAAGGGTGAAAATAATTGCACTTTCCTACTTACCTCAGTTAGATTTTATCCTTAGAAGACATGGTGTGCAAGTTTGAGTTGTCTTTTGGGTTAGTCAAAGTTCTTACAAGTTAATTTATTGTCATACACATGGTGTTTGTAATTGAGTGTGGGAATAGAGGAATGATGAAGTGAGTATCCTACATGGAGCCACCTCATCATCCTAACATTCCATTTCTATTTATTGATGGAATTTTATGGACTGGGGGTTACTTGTTGATTTTCTTGCTCCTTTGTATTTTTAAAATTGGGAGCTTGTTGGAGTTGCTTTTTGGAATTTGTTTTTCTTGGAGGTGTCAAAGAAATATGTGAAGTGAAGTTTTCTTGGAAGATTAATGGAGAGGTAGGATCTCCATCATTGGTATAAATTCTTATTTATGTATTGTAAATGTGGAAATATGGTCCTTGTTAAATTTGTCTATGATTTTTGTGAATGTTCTTTTGTGTGGTTGGGTAGTATTCCTTAAGTTGGAGTGCGGGAGATGGATTTATGGGACCATTGGAGAGAGAAAATGGAGTTTTTGAGACATGAATTTGGAGGGAGTGTGATTGGGAGTTTCACCTATGTAGAGTGAAAAGGAATTCATTGTTCATATTTTTGCATACTTGCAAGGAGAGAGATAAGAGATATTGTCTTGTTTGTTTTGTGCACTTAGAGGGTTAGGGTGAAACTCTCTACTTCACTTGGGAGGAAAAAGGAGGTGGTTTCCCATAGTCCTTTCTC
Organism: Taxus chinensis; assembly: GCA_019776745.2. Classification (NCBI taxonomy): domain Eukaryota; kingdom Viridiplantae; phylum Streptophyta; class Pinopsida; order Cupressales; family Taxaceae; genus Taxus; species Taxus chinensis. The sequence continues at coordinate 109,448,741 of CM034156.1, read as the reverse complement.
TTTTTTGTTTTGTATATCAAGCCTATATGTGTTGTTTAATAAAGTTGTATTTTTTTTGTTGAGTTTTTCCATTTTAAATATGTTGAGTGTTTTGAGATTCTATGTTGTTTGTGGAAGCCATGTATACTGAAAAAAGTTTTCAAATGTTTCTTAAGGATCCCTCATTTTTATTTGGTTATTGGGGATCAAGGGCCAATAAGGGGATGGATTCTCCACTTATTGGATTAAAGGTTATGGTGGAGAACATCCCCTATACCCCTTTTCCTTTGTGTTGTGACCCAGTATGTTGTGAAAGATTGGAAGAGTATTATATTGGAGCTACCTTTGGGAAGAAAACATGCAAATTGGAGACTTGTAATTTTGGCCTTTTTGATATCCCTTAAGTTGTAAATAGTTCATCTTAGTATTCCCACTTGTGAGTGGATGAGTGTAAATTTATAAGCTTGAAGGAAAGTTATATTTGTACTTGGAAATATCTATAATTTGTAGACTCTTCTAAGAATGCTTGAATGAGAAAATTACATTTTGAAATGTGTTAGTTTTGTGAAAGGAAAATTACCAAAATTTTCATTACTTTGGTGAAGTAGAAAGTTTGAAATAAGTTGAAATGGGAATACATCTCTCTCTTTAATTTAAGTTTCTTTCATTTCTCCAAAATGTTACATGCTTTGTTTTAGAAGAAATGAACATCTTGTTATTATGAACTTACTATGTGAAATCTGGTTGTGATTTAATAGTTGAATAAAATAAAATAAATAGTTACTCTTGTTTTATTAAATGAAAGGTTATATGGAAGAAGATTTTTAACCTAGTTATCCTTTGATGCATTCTAGTTCTTGTTGAAGGAAAATTTCCCCTCAAAAAAAACATCTTATGATATTCAATAAGCTAAATTTGGTTACTGAAATTTCCCCAAGTTTACTTTTATCTAAATTGGTAGAAAGCTCTAAAATTATTTTCTATGCCAAACTTATCTGTCTTATAAATCAAGTTGTTCCTTTAAACTAAGTAAAAAAAATTAGAGATTCTGGTTACATACAAGATTATAATATGTTTAATTATATAACTTTATTACAAAAATGCATATATATATATATATATATAAATCGACTTATAAGATGAGTTATCGTATTTGGGTTTGTAATAGAAATTACCCAGTAACGGTTTGTAATATTATGTAATTAAATTTAAAAAGATAAAAATAAAAAGGACATGATTATCCTTGACCCCATCAATGATACCCCATATTGATACATATTAGATAATGGTATTAAGATTGTCGGCTATTTATACACACACACACACACTACACACACTTTGTTATTACACTAAAAAGTGGCCCATATCCCTTATTCAGAAATATATTTCAAAAATAAAAGCAATCTCCGTTGTCTTCGAGAACAATGCTGCCACGACCACTTGGATCTAAAATGTGTGTGTGTGTGAATGTGTGTGTGCATGCAGGTTCGCGCGCGCGTGTGTGTCTATATATATATATATGTATATATATATATATATATATATGGGGTCATATGACCCTGCCCCCTATATATGTATATATATCGGTATATTAATATTTGAAGAAATTTATGTGGGTGTGGTCGGCGACCCTCCCCCAAACACTACAAACTTTGTTATTAATAAAAAGTGGCCCATTTCCCTTAGTCGGATATACAACTTGGCCACTCTTTAAACTCAGTGACCTGTATAAATAAAAATGTGGTCATGCGCCACATGTTATTGGTTAATATGTAAATGTGTGTGTAATATATATATATATATATATATATGTCTATATATATATATATTATTTGGGTATATTAATATTTTAATAAAATAAGCATGTATGTATATACACATATACATATATACACACAACTATATATATGTATCTATATATATGTATGTGTGATCATATATATACCATTGGGGTATATACTACCCTATAAGCAAAATGATTCTCTATTGTGAACATGTAGTTCCATGTGTTGCTTAAAAGGAGAAAATTTGTCATTTACCCAATTAGGGTAATACAATGAACCTCTACGATCTCCAACAAGTCTAATTTATAATCAAACATCTCATGAGATGGTGGAATAGAAATAGCAAACAAAAATAAAATAAACTTGGGGTTGTGTGTATCCACATACTCCAAAGCTCCAAAGATTCCTCTTCCATGGCTTCAAGGTCCTTCCCTAAAACTTGCAAAACAAAGAGTTAAAGAAATAAGTCAAATGAGAGAATGAAAAGCTTTCTATAGAGATTATTAGGGTTGCACTTGAATCCCTTAGTACCTTAATGGCCTAGATTTACTCCATCAAAGTAGCCCCAACAATTCTTCACCTACAAAAGTTATGAGCATTAAAGTTAGGTGAAATCATCACTTTAGTTATATGCATGTTTGTCAAGTTTTAATGGCGGCGTCACTTAAGTGGTGTAGAAGTTAAATTTAATTTCTTATCCACTATGGATTTTTTTAATAACTCTTAGAACTAAAAGACCCATGACCTTGTGATAATTAAATTAAATTCAAATGCCCTAGTAATTAGTCAACATTTATAATTGGGGATTAAATTGATAATAATATTTGTTTAAATAGAAGTGCAAAATTAGACTTAGCCCTGAGAATAATACAATGTTGATTAAATGAATTTAATGCAACCACATTACATAAATTAAATGAGGATTATAGATTATGAATTCACTTTAAGGATGAAAGTGGAAATAGAATAATATCCCGTTGATCCAATTATTAAAGTTACAAGTCGATATTTTCTTAACTGAGAAATAAGCTAAACGTTGTAGCTGAACTTTATCAAAAAAAAAAATTCCTTTACAGTAATTTTTCTAATTTAACTCTTTGTTTTGTACTATGAGTTTTCTCATTAATACTTGAGATCAGTCCTAGTTCCTAATAATAGATATACTAAGTATAAATGAAAATAATGAAAGACTACACATAACTTGAAAATATTTATAACAGACTAGATATGGGTGCATAGGACTACACAATCATCAGAAGTATTGAACCTCGATGATCGTTATTTAGATAACATTGCAACATGGAAAAGGCAGATGAGGTCTATAATTGAACTCATAATAGAGTCTAGCTCAATCAGCCTTTCAGAAGATATTACATATCTTGAATTGATTCCCTATATTCACTATGATTATAAGTCTCTAAAAACCATTATGATTGTTATGCACCAAGTCACGAAACAACTGGTAAAATCAGGTGAAATTAAATGGTCCTCATAATCCTAAATTTAGATTGAGATAATGTAGTAAGAAGGTCTCATTATTTTGGTTGATGTGTCAACTCCATGCAACTCCTTGCTTTTCCATTCTAGTAATCTACCTCTTAATAGGTGTAGAAATACATAATTTTCTATCATAATGGGTTTGCATTAGTGCTCTGGGCATCTCCATGCGCTTCATTAGAGGTTGGAGACCTATGATCTATTGCACGTTTTGGAGTCTTGAAGCCATAACGTGCAGAATTAAAGTTAGTGCAGTAATTCCAATATTGCACAATCATGTAGTTGAGTCCTGTGATGAAATGTTCACATCATGCTAATTATTCCATGCAGTGTTAACACTCATAAATTAATTGCATTTCTCAACCATAGTTGATACTGTAAGCAAAAATGTGCTTTTCGTGGGTGCAAATCATCATGTCATTTGATACGATATTTACTTTTAAAGTATTCTTTATAGCAGTTGTACAATATCATACATAGAATGCATCTTTATGTCATTCAATCCATCTAGGTTACGAACATAGCTTCCATAATGTTTTGACTGAATGCATAGTTGGTCTCATCACACATTGATCCAATGCTTATACCAAACTCGTATGTTAGAGCTGCCACAACGTCAGATCAAATTTGAATCGTTGGTCATGCCTATCAGAATATTATCCCCAACGTATGGCTCATAGTAGCTAGCATGTAGATCTATCACTTGATTATATGTAGGAAACCACATGATTATGCAAAAATAAATTTCGTAGAAATTAGAATGGACAAAATACCAGTTTACAAAGATAGAGAAAAATAAAATGACACTTAATATACCAACGCACTGGAATTTATTGACAGAATACAAGATTCTTATGTCGTACAACCCCAGCAGAGAGCTTAGGGAAACCTCCATGGTGCAAGATATCAGTGATGTTATGTCAAGTGCCAATTTAGATGATTTACCATATTACATGTGAACTCGTTATGACAGAACTGTAGATCTTCACAAAAATGATATACGATTTCTAATTAGGAAAGTACGAGTTAGGATTCCTCCTCCTAGAATTAATTGATTTGAAAATTCTAGTCATGTGTCAGGATTTCTCCCAAGTTCTACATAAAAGATAGATTCGTTAGAATTTGGTTGAATTCATCTCTCTGATTGTATATTCGAGAGATTGAATCATTAATTTTTTCTTCGGGGGCATCCGCCCCTTGAACCCTCGCTAGGGAGGTTGCTCCGTAACATGTCGCTAGTCCCCCTCTAGACCCCCCTGGAACACGAGTGGGGGAAATTCTCCCGGTTATTAGACCCCCTCTTGTAATAAGTGAGGCTTTTCTTTGAACCATTTGTTGCAAAGGCCATTATATCAAAAATTTAACTTTCTTGATACATCATCTAACATTTTCAAAAAAATAGTCATCCCTTGTGAATTCAGCTTCCATTTCTAGAATTCTTACTATCTTAGAGAATTATTATTGCCCTTACTAATGGGTAAAAAGTGTGTGAAAATCATCATTTGTTTGCATTGTGCATAATATTCATCTTGTCATTTAATGCGTTACAAACCTTATTTCACCATCCTTTAATCAGTTTCCATGCAGGTTTAGTCCCAAGTCACAAGCAGAATATAGGTCATAAAATAAAGCCAGTCCTCATCAGAATACAAGATAGTATGATTTGGAATGTGGTCCTATTGAGATTGTGTCACTCAAAGGCATTTTTTCTAGAGCACCTCTGCTAAGGTCACTAACATTCTCCACTCGATAAAGGACTAAAAGTGATTTGACTTAAAACATCTAAAATAATGTAACATCCTAAGCATTAGAGACATCCAAGTTGTAAATAATGGTTGGAGTGCTTCATAAAATAGTTTAAATAGATCTAACATGTACGAAATTTTTATATTTCCGTTGCATCAAAAGAACATGATGGAGTTTTGTCTTCCAATTTTCTCGTATGAAAGAAAATTCTATTTAGTTTCATGTCTAGGAAGAGAGCCATACAATAACATTATCTAAATATCATTGGAAACCATAGAAGGGTCCTATACCAATATGTTGGAAATAGATATTCAACATCCTGCATATGTTGCTGATCTACGTAAGAGTATTGAATTTAGTGTAAAGAATCTTTAACCATATATCATTGAAAGATACACAACTATATGGGATATATATATAATTGTAGTGGATAACTCAATAAGGTTCCCCTCTATGTATCATTGTCAGAATAACACTACCAAACCTTTCCTAATATACTACATTTTGTGTTCTTTGTTATACACAATGTTTTGTGTTGAAGTTTTCTGCTAGCTTCTGTATATTCTAAAAACAAATCCATTTTTTAATGAGAAAGGTGTTAACATTTTTTCGTGACCATTTTTCTTACTATTGTTACTTACTATATTGAAATTGCAAGAGTTTTTTTTAAAACAAGTTTTTCCTCCCTCCCCGTCAACCTCCCCCTATTAAAATTTTCACTTCAGTTATCAAGGCATCATATGGGAAATTTTTTAATAGCTCAACATACCTATGAAGTTGACTATTTAATATGTAATCCCCATATATTTGAACTGACAAATACAAGCACAAATGTCGTCATTGTAGTTATATTAGGCATTAGATGCCAAGTTGTTAAAGCACTCCTAGCATTAATTATGACACTGATGAATCATATGCACTATTAGAATCGAGTGTTGCTCCTCCTGATCTATGATCTCATAGTAACAAAACTTCGTAACATAGGAGATGATATGGATCTCTACAATTTGTATTGAATCATAGGACCTTCTTGTATGGCTCCATTACAATACGTATTTGTATACACTCTAGAACAAAAATAACTCCACCTTAAAAAATTGATTTTTTTTTTTTTTTGTTTTTGGCAAATTTAACTTATTTTTAGGAGTCCCCCTTTGATAATTTTCGATAAATGCCACAATTCGAGATAAGGCCATTAAGAAAAAATTGGTCTTTTAAAAATAAAAGTCTCAATTTGCAAATCAAAAATCCCCAGTTTTGTTTTTTTCAAAAAATCCTCCATTTTGACATTTCCCCCTTTGAAGGAAATTTTAACCAAAAAAATATAGGCTTTGGGGTTGGTGGGTCTTAACCCACCACCTCTTGGTTAATATCATAGCAAGAAAAACTCCACCAGTCAAACTAGTCAGACCGTTAGAATTATGTATGTCAATGTTGAGTTTAAAATTTTAAAAATTCAAGACTGACTTTTAAACAAAAAACTTACCCACTTACTAGAAGACCGGATCATGCAATTAGGGTTTTGAATGCCTTATTGGTGGGATCTATTGTGTTGATGTCACTTCCTGATTTCAAATTTAATTTGCAAATTAGATCATGGCAAGAGAGTTGAGAGTTCTGAACTTCAGGTTACTATGACATCAAGTTAAGTCGTCGTAGTGAGTTCGGATCCGATTTTAAAAAATTGCATATGCCACCAAGCTTATAGTAGCCACCACTAATGAGCTTGCATAGCCATTTTGGTTGGAGCTTAAGGAGCATCTCATATGCAAGTTTGCAAGGCCATCGAGTTGGGAGATAAACCACCACAAACTATGCATTGGTAAATCTGAAATGGGGAGGAAGGACTTGAGACAAATTTGAGTTGATTTGTTCCGAGCTCGTGTCAAGTTGACTCAAGGAGCTCAATAGCAATGTGGCTCAGGTAAGTGTAGGCATGTAGGGGATGCAATGGAGCAGGGTTGGCCAAGTCAACGCAGCTCAGGGGTAGATGTCTGCAGAGCACAGTATGAGCTCAGAAGTGTGGAAGGCAGGGTGACTGACAGTTCACACGGGCGAGATAGAGATAAGGGGGCAGCCCGAGTGGGTGAGCTCATTGGAGGGCAAGCTCAGTGTAGTGAGTTGGGAGGTAGTTAGCTCGACTCAAGTTGAGTTGCGGTGCTGAGGAGCTCAAGGTCAAGTTGCTGTTGTAGAGCTTAGGTCTGTAACAAGCCAGGTCTTCAAACCTACAACCAAAAACTCAAAATCGCAACCACCTTTCAGATCTAAGAGCAAGTGACTGAAAGCTCCTCTCAACTCTCAAATTGTGAATTGCTTCCTCTTTTGCACCTTTAGCTCTCCTCTCACAACCTGCAACTTATAAAATGAGTGCAATTACCTTCTCTTATACCAAATGATAAAAACAGAATTTTCAGAATGCACAAAACATAAATTTGATCATTGTATCATCAAAAATGACGCTGCAATATTTATAGACATCTAATACCTACTTGCATTTCAGTTACATCAACATATCAGTTATACAATTAGTGGTAAAAATCGCTCTAAACACAGTGACAAGATTACACAATAGTTTAACTCCCTAATCACATCTAAACTGATTTAGACTTAACTAACATTAACTCAATTTAAACTACACTAATCAGCATTAACATATGTGCTTTGCTGAGAGATAATCATAAATTAATTAACTAAAATTATCCTAATTCTATCACTTTCTGTGTTTACTCGTTTTGAAGGACTGATTTCCCTGTGAGATCACCATTAAACCCGTTCCTTTCCCTCCTACAATAAAATCAATTTAAAAGAGTGATTTTAGGGGTTAGCTCAATAGAAAGCTTGAAATTTTCAGTTTGTGTGTCAGTTTCTCCTTGCAGAAACATCTTGTTTTCTTCTTCAAGCACACCCCCTTCAACCCAATAGATACATATCACAGTAGACCCAAAAGAAATAGAGTACCTCTGGGATAGGTTGATGGTAAATCTAGTGCGCCTTAGTAGATGTGTGATAGAAACAGCGTTCTCTAAAACCGATGAAAAATCGTGTCTATAGCCAACAATGTGGGGCAATAGATGAGTAAGGTAAAATGGTCCGACGAGGGTCAAAATGGACCATAACTGGACGAATTCGATCATCTTGAGATGATAAGAGATTAAAAAGCTGGAAAACTGCTCCAAAAGTACTAGGGTGAGGATTAAGATTTAAGTATTTATCATTGGACAGCTATTATAACACTGCAAGATGCAATCATGGGTGTATACAGATCCAAGCAGGTAGGCTTTAGAATTTAGGTCATGGGCCATAGACACACACCCAATCAATGGAATACCTCCACACCACTTAGGTTTTTTGTACTCTATACAAAAAAGGATCGCCCAAGGAACTAAATTCCTGCCCATCAGGGGTGTTGAACCAAGTTCTGCAGAAGTTGGGCCTGCCTGCTCCCCATTGTGACATTGTCCAGAGGAAGGATCTCAGAGGCTTAAACCCTTGGTGCACCTCACATCAAAATCCTTACGAAAGGCAAAGCCAATTCTCTATTCAATTAAAAGATAACATGCTACATAGTCTTCAAAGGACTGTGAGCCAGAATCAAGGAAGGAGGGAGCATAAAGAAAATCAATGTAAAATGCACAAAATTTTGTGCATGCAAACATTTAGAGGCTGCCATGTCTAGTATCCTGCATGATATATAGCTTGCATATCAAACAATGAAGTTCCCAATTAGGATTCCACAAGTTCAGTCTTTGCCACCATGCTATCAATGCTATTTTCATCCCCCCCATTTCCAATGGTCCAGTCTTTTAAACAACTCCATCCTCAAAAGTCACATCGTCGTTGATAGCATCCTGGTACTTTCTTAAGGATCCTAGTGGTTCTCAGAAAAGGAAAGAACATGTCCACTGTCATGCAGATAATGTCTCTCAGTTCTCAACAGTTCATTGATATTTATAGGGAATATGAGGACGCTGGCTTGACTTGCTTGGGAATGCATCACCAATCCATATAATGTCACGATCAGCCAAATTAAAACATACAGCAACTAGACTTGCTTCCTAACCAACACAGAATCTCCGATTTGAATGATTTCCCACCATGCTTAGTCATTGGAATTCCTAGCTTTTTCTACCAGCAATTTGTTACAATCAAGATCAAAACTAGGGAGAGGCCAGCTCAAATGCAGTCAACAACCCCAGCTAGCTAAACCAGATGCAAAAGCATCTGTAGTGCAGTATCTCTCACCAGTCTGGATGATTCTCAATCAGCCATATACAGATATCTTGATTCTCTAGTATTAAGGGTATATGTTTCATTGTCGTGTCTACTTTCGATAATAATGCAATACTGTTAAAAATTATGAAATGTCAATATATTCTATTTCCTCTAAATCTCATTTTTGGTTATTCCAGCTAACGGGGTAATCAATGATCAGACATTATCAGCTGCTAACCAGGGAAAATTTTAAGGAAAGAAATTTTATTACAATTATTGAATCGCAGGTGAATTTTTTGAGTTTAAAAATAGGACATAATCTCTGAATGTCAGTTTTGCTTATTCCAGTTAAAGGGGTAATTAAAAGTCAGCCATTATCAGTTGCATGCCAGGGAAAAGTAAGGAATGAAATTTTATGACAAGTATCGAATTGTAGGTGAATCTCTTTAGTTCGAAAATAGGAAATACATGTATTGTAGGCAAACTCTCGTGACAAATGTTTTAAGTTTACTTTAGTACATATATATTTTGCTAAATTTAACACCATTATGTACATTTTATAGGAAAACTGGACGAATGGTTTTTTGAAAATTTGGTAGTTGGTGAATCTAAATTTTTGTTTTAAAATCAAAAATAGCCTATAAAAAATTACCCTGCTGCTAACCTGGCTATTTTACAGAGTCAGCATTTTATATAATATTTCAAGAATCTAATATAAATTGACAACTTTTACCAAGCAAAAAATCAACATATAAGACTTTGATAGCTAAAGGGATGTCATTGGAAAGAACCCGTTAATGGTTTTTACATCAAAGGAATTATGATGTTTACACCAGGCGGTGCGGCATGAAGGATATAAACAGCATTTTCAGAGAAGAATGTACAAAACAGGAAATAACAACTTGTGATCAATATGCACGATGTAGCAATGAAACCTCATATATAACTACTTCTTATCAACAGAAACATTCTTGAGTGAGGACTAAATGCAGACATTCGTTCCTTGCATAAGAATACAAAATTGCACATATCATTTGGCTGTACCCAGAAACAGATATAATAAGGGTCTTGTATTAAACTTCTTGTAAAAGAAAATCCTGATTGAAAGTAAAATAAAAAGGTAAACATGGCAGAATTCTTCAAAAAAAAAGGATTATTGTATTCCATATTCAAATGTAGATTTATGTACCTCAAATTCAACCTAATATCTAACTAGAAAGAAATACTAATTCTATGCATAAATATGCCAACTAGGAAGGGTGCAGTCAACGATGTATTGATAATATGCAACAGCCGCTGTCAACAAATAACTCTGAAACAGGCTACCATGCCGACCAAAGAAAACTATTGAATTCCTTGAAGGGTCACGAGACATCCGTCTGACCCTTGAATGTACCTCGAGAATAGGGATATAATGGGATTATATTGTATTAAGAAATGGAATATAATGGGATTATTTCAATCCAGAAAAACACTCTCAACACCTCAAAAAGCTTGCATAGGACCTACTCAAAACAATCGTGACTTATCTACTAGTCAAGGAAAAAACTGGGCTTAGACACCTAATATTTGTATGGGACTAGTTATTTGCTACAATTCAAGTGCATTTGTGTGTTTATCGATTATTTATCCAGATTAGGCTCTTGTTGGCACATGTTTCTTGTCTTTCTTTGATTTTCAACATGTTCCTACCTATTTATTGTCTCCTCTTGTTTCCTTCCGGTTCCTCTTTTGTTCTCTCTCCTCCTTGGTTTGTCTCCCTTCCCTCCCTGTTTTTCCGAGTTTTTGGTTTTTAACCAAAAATGTAGTACAGTCCTGCAAATGACCAAAACCTTACTACGGTTCTGGCTGTCCCTTCTGTGTGGAACCTTTGACTTTTATTTTAGGGTCCTCCGAGGTTTTTGGCCCTTCTCTATCGGCTTTTCCCGCCCATTGTGTGTTGTTATGCATGAGGATAGGGTCCTAATTTGAATTCAAGAAGTCTATATGTACATAAATACATTATTGCATTTAGCACAATGATATAGGATCACAATCAATCATAAAGCGAACATGAATTCATTTATTTCAAGAGCAACCCCATGCCAAAAGCAGAATTTGAGCATTTAGATAAGAGTGTCTGGCATTTAGATGTTTCATTGATTAGGTCATTGAAAGTGATAAGGGTTGGGACACTTGTATTACATTGGACTGCCTACAGAACTGCATTATAATTGGTGTGCTGTTTTAAAGACTATTCAAAATCCTTGGGGCTAGATAATAATGGAGGGATAACAAAGGTCCCCAACAATGCCCTCCAGTTTTTACAGTTTTGTAAGGTGTTGCAGTCACATTAGGGTTCCAAGGATAAAGATCGGTTTCCCAGAGATCTGCAGTGAATTAGGGAAATGTGTGAGAGGTTTTTGAAGCTCAGGAGAAGGCGAACAGGGTCGTCAATTCAGATCTGCCATTAGTTGACAGTTGCCACAAATGTACTACGATTCTGGCAAGAAGGCTAAGGTTCTAGGTTTGCATTGCCTTGCTGTATGAACCTGCTCTGCACTGTCTGTTTCTGACGACTGTCTCTAAAATTGTGACAAAATCAGTTTCACTATTAAAAGCCTTTTTTACCAACACTTTAAAGCATTAAAGTTCCTAAATTCCAAATCTGTACTTCTAAGTTATATGCAATTAGATCTGATTTATTGAGTTATAATTTATATCTATTTAGGCGTGACTGCAAAATGTAATGTGGTTGGTTGTAGTACATTGTTAGTGTAAACCCAATATGCACATCTACAAGAGCTAAACAAGAAGATTGTTAACGTGCTAGCTATCATCCACACTCTAATGGAAGCCATAGAACAATGTGCTAATAGCAGAATTGCAGTCAAGACTCAATATGCAGTTTGATCAGATTCAGTTTGACGTGGAGAGGATATTTTGGGAGATAACACCCATCCTCAGCAAACAGGAAGATATAATTTATAAGTCCACCAAAAAGAGAAATCTGTATTGTGAAAACAGCCAAACCATATGAATCTTTGCATCATTCATAAAAGTTCCTGATCTACAGCCTGCATGGATAGGAATCTGTTCCCTCAAAAATCTCTTTTGATATGTATTGATTCTATGTATGTGATTTTTATATGTATTTATGCGCCCTATATATTGAAAACAATCATGAAATTATCATTTTGTGTCATACTAGATGTAAGGTGTCAGATCAAACGATTGTACTGCTATACAGGCTTGAAACTTGCGTCTCTATAGAAAGCCATAAAGTCCTTATGCTAGGCAAGAACAACTTGTGATTTGCAACAATCAACTTGTTGATGTACTTGTTATGTTTATAAATAAAAACAAATAGTTAAAAGTTCTCAATTAATGTCAATAAGTCATGCTTATTCAGTGCTACAATAATATCATGCAACAGTTGATATGGTGCCTGACAATTAACTGTTTGAAGCATCAAAAACAAAAACAAAAATGACTGTTTTCCTCCATTCAACCTTCTTGCCACCCTCTGTTTCTGTTCCTCACTTGTATGCACCCAAAGCAAGGACGCAATCTTGATAATTCGACAAAACTAAAAATTTTCCTGTAAAATGATTTTCAGAAATAACTCCACAAGTAATACCTGCCTGAGAATGAACTGTTTGAAGCATCAAAAACAACAAAAAATGACTGACTCATTCCATTCAACCTTCTTGCACCCCTGTTTCTGATCATCGCTTGTATGCACCCAATGCAAGGACGCAATCTTGATAATTTGACAAAACTATAATTTATCCTGTAAAATGATGTTCATAAAAGACTCCAAGAGTCCAAAGCAAGAGTAGAAGTACACAGCATTTCACATATTCTGAAACATTTAGATGAAAACTACTTCAGAAAACCATAACTAGGCTCACAATAAAAGCTCACCTAGCTAATTTTCTAGTAAAACCTTCATCAACCAGCAAATTGACGATTACACCTCACAGCAGTAAACTGTCTTCTTGTAAGAAATTCAGTAAGCAACAGCTTTATTAAAACTAAATGTTCACTTGGAAAACATTTTGTGAACCATTTTTCAATAAAGAATAACACTCTATTCTAAAATTTGTGAAAATTATTAAGCTCAAATCAAGAAACCAGACAATCTGGAAAGGGAAGACAGGATATGCCTGTTAGGGTGATGACAGCCATCATTCTCTCTTAGTTGCCTGCATCTTTGAAAGACATCCACTTTCGGTGCGAGAAGACTTCTCTCGCAGATTCTGAGGTGGGTTAACAACTTAACAGACCAGCTGAGAATTAGCCCTTTCTAAAACCCACATAACAGATTTCCAAACCCAGACAACGAACCTGCCTACAATCAATTTTCTCAATCCCCCTTCCTCGCTACTCCTTCCCTCGCTCTCCTTTTTCTGTACTGCTGCTTATGGAAGTTAAAAAAAAGCACCAAAAGAGATGCATTGAACAGGGCATTAAAAATCCAAGCACCCATGCCAGCACACCCATCCCCTGTGAAATGTAGCCACAAAAACACAACAGAAACCAAAAAACTGAACAGGAACTGCACTATCTGGCAATTTGTAACGAGTTTCTTCCATGGAGGAGGGTGCCCAATACTACAAAGAAAATAATATGTGTACATTAGAGTATGCACTGATGCATTTGTAATCAATGCAATGACCTGTAGAGACTGGGAATACTCCAACCACAAAAAGCACATCACCACCACCACAGCATGATGATAAACATGCAAAAAAGTCAAGGGCCTTTTCTTCAAAACAAGGATAATGGTGTCCACAAATTCATAGAATTTGCTGATATAGAATACGTATGACCAGAAAAAGACTCTTCCTATGGGACGAGTGCCTAATGGGAAACAAAATATCCATTTTTTAGCCCCATATGACCCTGCTCCCCACAACCACCGCGTCTGTTCCATCTCTACCCTAACAGATTCCCAGCACCCAACCACCATTAGGGCTGACAGAGACAATATAATCATGTTGTGAATTACAGGAATGGGTCCAAGATGAAGAGGGTGTGATTTTTTGTTCATTATGTACCGTAATACTACAACGAGAAGAAGATAGCTTACCATTGCAGCTACCAAGAATTGCCATGAGTTCCCCCATGTAGTGTTGCTGCTCCATCTAAAGTGGGTGATTGAGGGATGTTCTGCAACCCAGTATCTTATGTCCCTTGGCAAATTTGAGAATGAAAACATTGTCAAATGAGGGAGAACGGTGACAATTCTCAGTGTTTTATGTGAAACGAGAAAAACCCAGCTAGACAATGGTGAGAGGGGCTCTATTGAGATAACAACTCCATCCCGCTCCTCGAGTTTAGTGTATGGTATTGGGCTCCGTGGAAAGTGACTAAACAAACTACATTTAATGAATAATTAGGGTTAATCCAATACAAAGTAGAGACTTGATTCTTGAAGGGTTTATTCCAAGACATTCAACTTCAGCAATAAACCAAGGGCCTTTTAATTACGTCGAAGGCGTTCCCACTATGGGAAAGGCCCTTGCGGACGTTTCTGCGACTGTATTAAATTTGATGGTTTTATGGTCGTCTAGACGTTTTTCGCATTTTTCAGGCTATTTTTAATAGTTTTTAGATACTTCGATATAGTAACTGCCTGCAAGGTTTGTTTGAAAGGTTTGTCATACCAAGGTTCATACATGGCTGGTATTGAGGGCGAAAATGATCTAAAATGGGTCAAAAGGCTCAAGCATCAAGGAACTGTACCCCTTCTAGATCTTGACAATTACTCCCAATGGCTGGGCTTCTCCTCCTAGGGAACGTTTCCGCCCACTCCATTATCTTACCACTAAAGCAAATATCAGTGGTAGGGATTGGCCTGTTTAAGCCTTTGGCTTTTGATTGGCTAGTCCACTCTCTCATCACACACAGGAGATTCGAATTTTATCTTCCCGCATTTTAAAACAATAAGCTTATTGACATGTATGTCAAATGTGGTATTTTAATGGATGCTCGTAAAGTGTTTGACAAAACGACAGAACGAGACAGTTTCTAATGGAATATGTTGATTGCTATTTACCTGTAATGTCCCCTTTCCCTCGCCACAAGCCTGAGGGCCAGTACGAGTCCTAACCCTAGTCATCCCCAAGGGGTTATGGACGTTGTGAGCTATTGGGTATGAATATCTAGTCCAATTGTTATAATTTTCTGTTAACAGAGTTATAAAGTGCTTTTGAAGGGACTCGATATTATGTTTTATCGTTGGAAGGGGCCACTTAACTCCTAGTGTTCTAATTTTGCATTAGGGGTCACCTTTTTGGACCATGGCGACTTGAAAAGGGAAAAGTAATTTTAAGTTACTTTATTAATTTGGTCTTCCCTAGGGGAAAATGCAACTTGGGCTTTTTAGGGTTCCTTGGCATGAGAAAAGTTATAAAAGGAGTGGAGGGGTAAAAAGAAGAGGGATTCATGCATACACTTATTTTTCTTTCATGTGCAACTGCTGTTTGCAAATATCCAGCTTGTGGAGTAAGATCCCACGGGAACCCTAGCTTCGGTGGTGAGAGATCCATCCCTAGCTAGCAGGACACTCTTCGGTGGTGAGAGATCCACCCTAGTTTGTCATTTTGGAGCTGAAATCAGGGTTGTTCTTTAGAGATATTTTCAGAGGGTTTCAGTGAAGGGTTTTGGAACATTTTGGGCATTTTTGGAGGATAGATTTCAGGGTTTTTAAGGGAAGATCTTTGGCAACCTCTTCAGCAAGGTCTAACATCAGTTTGAAGGCATTTGCAAGGGTTTCCAGCCATCTCCCAGTTGGGGTGACTTGTTTTGAAGATTACAGACTTGTTTTGGAGGGTTTCCACTTCCTCAAATTCTGATTTGAAGGTTAGGATATCATCTCCTATATTTATAGATAATATTTCCAAGGTTTCATAATTTTTGCATATATATTCCGGAAAATATTAATTTTAGAAGTTTTCAGCTGTTTACGGCACGCTGTAATTTTCTGGCAGCATTATATTATTTGAAAAATTCCAAAAATAGTTCTATACTATTTGTTATTGTAGTAGCAAGCTCCATTTAAAATTTCAAGAGATTTGAGCAAGTATTTTGGAGTTATCCATTATTTTCTGTGTCCTAGATTTAATTTTATGCAAAAATCAGATTTCTGTTTGGCTGCAATTTGTCTGTTTTTTCGCATATTTTAAAGTGATATCCTACAAGGGATATTTCAGTGGTATCAGAGCAGTTGTTTTTCCAGCCTATTGGGATTAAAAGATGGGAGATAGAGACAGAGACAGTGATGAGTTGGGTGTGGATCTAATGAAACAATTGTTCACCAATATGGTGAAGCAGCATGAGACTACTAATCTCTATTTGAGCCAGCTTACGGAGAGATTATCACAGGGCAGGATAGACAAAGGGGAAGCTAGCAATATGGGACAGCATGGTAATAGAGGTGAGAGTGGACATTCAAGACAGGGGTCACCTCATGCTTCTACTAGACCTTTGGGACTCCGCGAACCTTGTTTTTTGAGGGATCCGGAAGTTTCACAAACAGGACAACCCGCAGACATTATGGATGAGGAATGTTGTTGGGAGAGGTACCAAACATTGAGTGAGGGTTTCTGGGATAACATGCCATTTCAGGAGTATTGTAAAATGAAGATTGGTAGTAGGCTCGGAAGAGATCACCAAACACAGGTACTTGAGTTTAAGAGGAGATTGGGACAAATCTCTATTCCACACTTCGATGGCTCTAAGAAGTGTACTGCACAGTCTTAGATTCAGAAGTTGAAGACTTACTTCGACTTGAAACCCATGCGTGAAGAGGATGCAATTAAGTTTGCTATCCTACACCTCGAGGGAGATGCTCATGACTGGTGGCATTATGGATTGATCACATAGGGACACATGCATATCACTACTTATGCAAATTTTGCACAGAGGTTGATGAGCAAATTCGACAGGAGGGACCCAGATAAGCACTTCAGAGAGTTGACTCACTTGAGGCAGACAAGTTCTCTAGACCAGTACATTGTGGATTTTCAGAGGTTATCAGTTATGGTAACTGATGTTTCATAGATGAGGTTGACTTCACTATTCATGGCAAGGTTGACTGACGCTTTAGCAGGATTTGTGAAGGCATTTGAGCCTTCCTCCTTACATGAGGCTATTAGGAGAGCACGTGATTTGGCGTTGTCCACTCCAAAATTGAGGTTTCCACCTCGAATTTAGCCTAATGTTTTTCCTTCGAGAGCTGATGGTTCACAGCCGAAGGGGCCCCCATCTAGGATGTAGCAAGGAGACCATTTGTATCAAGAGAGGACAGAGATGAGTTGAGGTGAAAGAAACTATGTTTCGATTGCCACACACCATGGGTTCCAGGACATGATTGTAGAGGGAAAGGGAAGGCCCAATTTAGAGAGGTCTTCAAGGAGAGTGGGAGCGAGGAGGAGCGGGACACTCAAGAGTTGGAGGATGAAGAGGAAGAGACATTGGATAGTGCAGGGGTTGAACAAGAGGAGGAGACTTTCCCCCATGAGACTATTGCTACCTTGTCAAGTACCCCGAGGTACAAGGCATTCAGGGTTAGGGGAGTATTACAAGGTCAGAGAGTAGTAGTACTCATTGATAGTGGGGCAACCCACAACTTCATTGATGCATCTTTGGTAGAGAAGTGGGGATTACAGGCAGAAGAATTTGAGGGCTTCAATGTAGTGGTAGCCAATGGTGAGTCCATGAGATGCATGCAACGAGTTCTGCAGTTGAGTATCACCATGGGTAACCATAAAGTTACCGATGATTTCTATGTGGTTGGTATTGGAGAGACCAACCTTGTGCTCGGTGTACAGTGGCTCCATTCTCTTGGAGAGTTTCAGACTAACTTATAGACGATGGAACTCAAGTTCAAGCCCGAGGGGAAGAATGTAACCTTGAGGGGTTTATCTTCAGATGCACCCAGGGTTGTTTCAACAAAGAGGATCGAGAGGATTCACAGGCACAATGGGGTTGATTGGGTAGTATAATGCTTGGTTTCTACCAAGAAATCAGAGGATGGACATCCAGAGTATCATGTGGATATACAGGGGCTATTGGATAAGCAAAATGTAGTTTTTAGTGACATACCTCCAAGTGTACCTCCAGATAGGGGATCTGAGCATGTGATTGAGCTTGAGGACACTAGACCAATAGCTATTATTCCTTACCGTCACCCCAAATGGTTTAAGGATGAGATTGAGAGGACTATCCACGAGCTTATTGACATGGGACACATTAGGCCAAGTTGCAGTCCTTTTGCTTCTTTGGTGGTATTGGTGAAGAAGAAGGATGGGACCATGCGGATGTGCATCAACCACCGAGCATTGAACAAGAAGACAATCAAGAACAAATATCCAGTGCCACATATTGATGAGCTATTAGATGAGCTATAGGGGGCAATCTATTTTTCTAAAATAGATTTTTAATCTGGATATCACTAGATCAAGGTTAGAGAGCAGGATGTGCATAAGACCACTTTCAGATGCCATTATGGACATTTTGAGTTTCTAGTGATGCCATTCGGACTGTCTAATGCACCAGCTTCATTCCAGTCTTGCATGAACCATGTGTTCAACCGTCACTTGCGGAAGTTTGTATTGGTTTTCTTTGATGATATATTGGTCTACAGCAGGACTTGGGAGGGCCATATTCGTCACCTTGATGAGATATTGGGGATATTAGAAGCTAATTTGCAATATGTAAAATCTTCTAAATGTGAGTTTGGCATGACAGAGTTGCTATATCTGGGTTATGTGATTGGTGGAGGGGGAGTTAAGGTGGACAGAGAGAAAATATAGGCAATTTTGGATTGGCCACCACCCAAGACATTGACACATATGAGGGGATTCTTGGGACTATGCACCTATTACAGGAGGTTTGTGAAGAAATTCTCATGATTGACTACCCCATTGATAGATTTGACAAAGAAAGGAGCTTTCACTTGGTCAAAAGCAACACAACAGGTTTTTGATCATCTCAAGGGGGTGATGAGTTCATGTCCCATCCTCACATTACCAGATTTTTCTTGACCATTTGTTCTAGAGTGTGATGCATCAGGAGAGGGGGTCGGATCGGTGCTTATGCAAGATAGGCATTCCATTGCTTATGAGAGTCTGAAATTGAGCCCGGTAGAGAGAAGGTATTCAATTTACGACAATGAGATGTTGGCCATCATACATGCCTTGGCCAAATTCAGATAGTACCTTGTGGGCAGCAAGTTCATGGTACGTACGGATCACAATAGTTTGAGGTTCTTCTTAGGGCAAAAGGATCTCAACGACTACCAGCAGAGATGGGTAAACAAGGTACAAGCCTATGACTTTGACATAGAATACACTAGAGGTAAGAATAATGTTGTTGCTGATGCTTTATCTAGGAGGCCTTACCTTACTACTATGCAGTGTTCTATGTCTAAGATTTTAGTTGATTGGAAGGCTCACATACTTGTTGAGTACTCCAAGAATCAGTTTGCATGTGAGATCATGGATGGTATTACCAAGGATGACCGATACAAGGTGGTAGATGATCTCATTTTCTACAAGGATTGGATTTTCCTTGTACCGGGGTCTAAGATGAAGGACAAGATCCTTCATGCAGTACATGATACGCCATTAGCTGGACATCCCGGATATTTCAAAACATACAGGTACATTAGAGAGAGATTCACTTGGAAGGGAATGAAGGACGATGTCCTTAATCACGTCAGAGAGTGTATGGTTTGCCAACAAACCAAATCGGAGCATTCTTTTCCTACAGGGTTACTCCAGCCTCTTCCCATCCCCAAGTAGAAGTGGGAGATCATATCCATGGATTTTATCACAAGACTCCCTATGGTGCATGGACACAATTGCATTTATGTGGTAGTTAATCGATTGACCAAGTATGTAAATTTATTTTCTCTACATAAGAAGCATGAGGTAGCTAACGAGGCGTAGGTATTTTATACAAGGATTTTTAGGCTTCATGGTTTACCTAAGAATATTGTCAGTGACAGGGATAAGATCTTCATGAGTAATTTTTGGCAGGAGATATTCAGACTTGCAGGTATGGAGTTGACTCCCAACACGAACTATCACCCTCAGACTGATGAGCAAACAAAGATTGTTAACAAATGGATAGAGGGCTATTTGCGGAGTTCTGTGATGGGACATCAGCAGGCATGGATCAGATGGTTGTATATGGGCGAGTATTGCTACAATACCACATATCAGATAAGCATTGGCATGACTCCTTTTAGAGCTTTGTATGGATACGATGCCATGTCATTTGTTGATTTGGTATTACCAGACAGTCGGGCTCCCAAAGCTCGATATTGGTTACATGAGAACCATGATATCTTGTGAGCTCTTAAAGAAAACCTCCAAAATGCGCAGAATTAGCAAAAGGTTTATGCGGATCAGGCACAAGATAGAGAGGTCCTTCGAGGTAGAAGATTTGGTATTCCTACGTCTGCAGCCATACAAACAGTCATCACTCAAGCAGAAAGGGGCAGAAAATATGAAACCACAGTTTTATGGTCCATACAGGGTAGCTCGGTAAGTGGGTGTAGTTGCATATGAGTTGGATCTCCCAGAGCACAGTAAGATACATAATGTCTTCCATGTGTCATTCCTTAAGAGGGCACTTGGACAACATATTGTACCTTCTACGAAGTTGCCACCATTGGATGAGGAGAGGAAACTGGTTTTAGAACCAGACTCTATTATTGAGCTCAGACAGAGGAAGCTCAGGAGAAGAGAGATTACATAATCCTTGGTATGGTGGAAGGGTTTGCCTCTTGAGGATGCTACTTGAGAGGGAGAGCAGCCATCACTGACATGACTTTTATCACAAGTTTGCACTGGAGCTTAGGGACACAGTTCAAGGATTATGGAAATGGTGATATAAGCAGACTGCAGATGTGTCCCTATGTAAATAATCCCCACATGGCATAAGGGCTATGTACTTTGTCAATAACCCTAGTCATGCCCAAGGAGTTTACTGCCAGCTTAAAAAATCACTTGGGTCATGAATATCTAGTCCAGTTATAATTTTTCCATTGACAGAAGTTGAGCACAAATGCTTGGTCTGAATGCGACTAGTAAAAGCAAGCCTCTGTCCTTGGAAGGTGGCCACTTAACTCCTAGATGTATCTAATTAACTCAAAGAAATATGAGGAAAAGTTGTAATTTAAAAGATGGCGATTTGACAAAGGGATAAATTTATTAGTAAAGAAAAGCATTATTAATTCTGATAAGCCACAAAGGGAAGCACATGTGACTTGGGCTTTTTAGGGTTCCTTCGACAATCAGAAAAGTGGCAAAAGGAGTGCAGGGGTAAACACAATACAGAGATTCATGCAGTACATGCGAAGTTGTTCAACATGAAAGTGTTTGCAGGAAAGTTGCTTGCTAATCTCTCACACCCAGAAGAGATAAAATTTGCATCTAAAATCACCAATATGGTTTAGTGGCTAAGCATGATCTATCCTTCAGCTAGACAGGGCACTCATTAACTAATGGTGAAGAGTTGCCACCCTAGTTTGTCATTTTGGAACATCAAATGTAGCACTGTTTCCATTAGATCATATGTTCAGAGGGTTGCCAGTGAAGCTTTCTTTCCAATATTTTGATAATATCTAGTTACATAATAGAATGCAGGGGTTAAAATCAGAGCGGATCAACAGAAACCTCCAATTCGGCAAGATATTATTCTATCAGTATTGTAAGGCATTAGAAAAAGTTTCCAGCCATCTCCCGGGTGGGGCGACTTGTTTTGAAGATTGCATACCTGCTTTGCGAGGGTTTGCCACTTCAGAAAATGTAATCGTGATTGTACAAGGTTGGCTTATCATGCTCCAATAAGATAATTCTGGTAAGCATAATAAAATAATGTCCAGAGGAGTCATTGATTTTTGCAAAAATAGATCCATAACATAATAATTCTACATACACAATAATATCCTAGCTGTCAATTCCAGGGCACGCTTGCAACATACAGTTAGTTAATTCTGTTAATTGTAAAAATTCACTGTCAGCAGGTCTATCAATACCTGCAGATCTGTATTAGCAAATTACATTTAAAATTTCAATGCATTATTAGCCTAGTAGCTTTTTACGATGCATTTATAAATTATTCCTATGTTACATGTCACAGAGCATGCATCACTTAGATGGAATGCATTCTGCAAAAAATACTAGTTTTATTTCTGTTTGGCTGCAATTTGTCTATTTTTTTCATATTTTTAAAGTGATATCCTACAAGGGATATTTCATTTCCGAAGACAGAGATGGCCTCACGATGCAATGACATTGTTTCACCAAATGCAACAAACAGATGTCCAACCAGATGAATTCACCTTTTCTAGCATTCTCATAGCCTGTGCATAAAACAAGCTTTGGATCAGGGTATGAACATCCATCAAAGCATAATAGAAAGCGGATTTTTGGCAATGTTGTGCTTAATCAGATTTAGTTATTGTGTTTCTATTGCCTTTTCTTCTTATATCCTTAACCAAGTTGAGCTTCACAACTAACTACGAATATTTTTTGTTTTTCTTTAAAGAATTTTATATAAACTTTTGTTTGGGTGGAAGAATGTTCCTATTTTATTTTTCATCGGATCCAACTATTTTTTACATTGTATAATCTATCATAGTTTTTTTGGATTCACACTCAGCCTCGTCAATAATGTTCTTGTACTATTTCGGTGGGGTAGAGGGCAACTGGAATGGAATATTGGTGGATGGCTTCAAACTTCTTGGTTCTTATTTAGCCAAGTCCTTTCTTGGATGGACCAGAGTCTAGAAGTGTCAATTAATATTCTCTTTTTTTAAGTTCGATTCTACTTTAAAGCCAAAATACTTAATGGTAAATTATGCCATAAACTTTTGTTGTGTTTTTCCTTGGGCCATAAATCATCACTTGAGATTTCTCTTTAAGATTTTTGCATTTTTATTTACATTTTTGATAGTCTAGAAGTGTGAATCAAAATTCTCAATATTTATGTTTGAATCTTCTTAATAGCCAAAATACTTGATGTTGAGTTATATCTCAAATCTTTGTGTTTGATTCTTCTTAATAGCCAAAATACTTGATGTTGAGTTATATCTCAAATATTGTTCTATATTCCACTAGGCTATAATTGTGTTTAAGATTGTGGCATGCCATTTCTCTGCTCAGATGGCCCAAAAGTGTTGGTCAAAATTCTTAATCTTTTAAGTTTCATTTTACTTAACAGCCAAAAATGCATGATGATGAATTATACCTCTATTGTTGGGCTATGGTTCATAGCCGATGTTTTTGTTTAAGAGTTTGGAAATTCTACTCTAATCTTTGAAATTCATTTGTAACCTTTAGGTATGATACAATCTACAAGGTAGATGAACATCTTCCTTCAACAATAAAACAGAGAGCATACCGGATGTATGACATAGCAAAACATGCACCTGATGTTGCAAGATCTCTTTCTGGTGAAGTGTGGACAAATGGCATAATTGGAACAAGAAGTGAAAGAAAAAAGGATTTTTTCATAAGGTATGAACCTACTGCAAAGGATTTGTATGCTAAATATGAACCAGTAGCTGAAGAATGAACTCTTTTTGCTTGGCACAAACTCCTTCAACTTCCATTATTTCCCCAGTGTGTTCACATCTTCATTCCAACAACTATGTATCGGTCTAAAAAATATAATCACATTGTTCTGTATTTGGTTGATTAAAATTACCAAATAGCAGCTTCCTTACCTTTGGTGCCGATTGAGAAAATAAAAAAAGTACTAGAGAGAAGTAAGGAAAAAAATAAGGAAAAGAAGGTTGAAATCTCAGCTTCCAGTTGAGATGAAATGGATGTTGTATTCAACTGGTATCAAGGTTATTTTGTAGAAAAATTACCATCCTTTCATGGTGGTTAAATCATCGTAGCTTAGTTCATATAAGATAGTTTTTCTTTTTAGACCAGGATGTTAAAACAAGTGTATATTCTTACTTTTACACTTTTTGATGTGTAGTTGAAATGTAGGTGATCTATAGTTATGTGATTAGTGGAAATATAAATCTAATTGTGCAGTAAAGGACTATTTTGGTGATGCCGAGAATGTTTCAAAATTATTGTTATACTTTTTAAAAAAAATTTGGGTATGGTGAGAGTGATCGAAATATTTTATTATCTGTTATTATATTATTTGCAAACTTTATTATCTTGTACTAATTTATCTCCACTACTACTGAGTGTAAAAAAGGCATGCTTATTTATTGTGTTTTATGTGCTATATTTTTTGTTGTTAGATTGTTGTAGTTTTTTTGTTTGTGGCCATTCTTAGCCTGCTTTGTTGTTATGCTTGAGTTGTTGCCCTTGTTTCCCGTTGCTTCTCTTTGTGCGTTCATGGTTTTTTTATCTCTCTTAGTTGTTCTATGAAAGGGTGATGCTCCTTTCAAAACCTCCCATTACTTATAATCAAATTTTCATTTATTTTTATCAAATATAATAATCAAGCACCCTTATTTATCTTTTGTGTGCATTATGGGAGGATGAATTCATCCCACTAAAATTTAAAATATCTGAAAATTTTAACCGATTCTTAAGTTAATGTCATGGTAGACCAACATACTTATATCCTTTCTGGCCAAAATCTTTTCAAAATCTTTTTATCCTCTCTTTTATGTCTCATTTATTACTCTCATAGCATCATTGATTTTGTACTTCCTTCATCAATTGTTGTAACTTGGTTCTTCACACGACAACTGTCAACGATTGTTGTAACTTTCTTTTTCATTTTATTTTCGGCATCATTAGTATGGTTCAAAGAGAATAGATGATCAAGTGATTATTTCCATTGTTGATGAAACAATATTTCAAATATGGATCCCTATTAAGCCAAATAAGTTTTGCTTTGTTTACAACTTTGGTATTTTGATTGTAATTTTGGACCATTTATAAGTACTCCATTACAAACGCAGTACTAAAAGGGTGTCTGTTTTCTTCAACCTATTACCTCTAAAACCAAAGTAGCCTCTTCCTCCGTATCCATAACTCATGTCTTTTTTTGGTTCTCTTTCTTTCCAAAATTTACCTCTTCCTCACATTCAAGAGATTAGTCATTTTAAACAGATGTTTCTTCCTTTATTGAATTTTACACCATTTACTAATTAGTTTCCCCTTTCTCCTTGGCTTCTTGGTACGAAATATTTATTGGTTGCAGTTTCTCAAAGCCAAATTCATTCTGAAGTTGAAAGTACAACCCATTAAAATATCTCGTTAGTGTTTGATTTTCATCTTCTTGCTTATTACTTCGGATTTGAACTCCCTTGTAATGTTCTTGTACATGTAAGACCTTATCTCAGATTTTGAAACTTCCTAACTTTGTATGTTCTTTGTGTGCAAATTTCTTATGCCTCACATCTTAGGCCAAAATCTATTATTGCCTTTGCCTTTGCCTTCATACCAAATGATATGATACTTAGATTGTTGCCTAGCGTAAATTATTTAATTTCTCTGATAATAATGGATACAATGCTTTGATTGTTGCCATGTTAAACCCTATTCAACATAGTCCTAGAATTGTTTTTCAACTATTGTATTGACAAAACAATGTAACTGTCGTTGAAAAACAATGTAACTGTCATTTATGAAATTAGGTTACTATTGACGGGTGTTATTTCATAAAGTTACATTTTTTAGACAACTGTTTTAGGTAAAATTAGTGTTTAGTAAAATTAGCGAAGTTGCATGTTTTAATGTCCCGATTTGAAGGTTTCTGCAGATTTTATTGCATCTGACGGTTTTAGATTTGCTTAATGAATGTTGATTGATTGTGGAGTGGTCTTGGCATTCATTATCATGTGTTTTTAATGGTTGAGGATTCAATATTTTCTTTTGGGTTGGAAATCAGCTACAGAAAACCTGCAATCTGGTTTGAGATTGGTGCAGAGATTAAAAAAACTTCTGAAGGATAAAGAAAGACACTAGACAAGAGATGAGTTTGATTCAATGTTAATGTTTTAGATTTATTTTGTTAATTGTTGTCTCCATGGTTTAAGCTATAGAGTATTATTCTGCTAAATGTGCTTTGGAATGAGGGGGAGAAAGCGTTGAATTCTACCCTTCGATGCCATTAGATTCCTCCTGCTGCATAGGTGAGTTTAAGTATCTAGAGTAAACATTTTAGGGTTTTTTCATTGATTGAATGGTTCAAATTCTCTTAGATTTATTTTATGGCTATGGAGGATATGTTAATTTTTACTTGATCTGGGTTTACTCTTCATGTCCAGGATATGTCATGGGATTACAATTTTTTTTGGTTTAGAACAAAGATTGATTAAAACAAGTTAAGGGTTTCTATCAATCATAAAACATGTTGTATATATTGTTTTAAAGACATCTTTTTCATGTTCACTTTATTTTTATCATATTTTTAAGTGTGGCTTGGTAGTTTGGGTTGGAATAAGAAAAAAGGCTTAATTTTGTCTAGTGCATCACCTTTACTTGTTAGGTAGTGTTTGATTTTCTTGATGTCATGCTTGGATTAGTTAGGTATTTCTTGTTTTGTGTCATGAGATGTCTAGACTTCATGATTATTATTTATTTAGCATGAAGATTTACATTCATACATGAAATCATTATGGGAATTGAATTTTGAAAAAATATTATAAAAGCTTGTGTCCTACTCGGTTGTATCGAATGTCTTTCATCTAAATGGTTCACCTGCTTATTTGACTTATTTAAGGATGATATTACCTAGATCATATGTTAAATACCTTCTATTTTTTTTGAGTGTTTGTCAGAGTTTTTATTATTTGAGGTGGTATTGCCTATATATATATATATATATGTGTAGTTCTCTAGCAAAATTTTCTTAGCTCAAAACTGTAGAGGTTAGCATGTGTTCTAATGATTTGGATGCCTGATTTATTTGTTATGCTTTGAAAATCACCCAATTGCTTGTATTGTCTTCGCAAAGTGATTAAGAAAAACATCAATATCCCTAGGAAATATAGAGGAATTGACCACACTCCTTGATTTGTCTAGTTTGATTTCTATTAATGTCAGTAGTACAAAAAATATGGTGAAGTGGATAATCTGTTAAGTTTAGGATCTGCCTGCTTTAAGAAGATAATGTTACGAAAAGTGGATAGAGATAGAGGGTAGAACTTCAATTTATGCTTGTTCTTGTTTTTAGAAAACTAATTATAAACATAGATTACAACTCTATCAAAGAGGTTGACATGTAATTACACTCATGAATTTCTTTACTCCCATACGAAGTCTAATAAGAGCCATTGTTTGGTAGGTGTCCATTGTCTAGTCAAAGAAATAAGCAACAACAATCCATCCACTACCTCCAAATCCCTTCAATTTTGTTTCACTTTCAAATTTGGGTACCTTTCCTGTCATCTTTTTCTCCTCTCTCGCCACTTCCTTTGACTATTTTAATCTTCAAGTACAAACTATATTTAGCCATTTTCATGATTTTATTCATCAAAATCATATACCCATTTGGCCAATTTATTGCAAGACATAAGTTGCAGCAACCTACATGGATCTTGGGATTGTAAGAAAAATCTTTCAGTTGGCCTTGTTTTGCACTAACAAATGGCCCTCTAATTGACACCCCTTATCAACATCATCTATAAAAGTAATTACTAGCCTTCTAAATCAAATAACATATACCGTTCGGCGTTCATATTGCATTGTGCACATGCGATTGCTAGTCATTTAATGTTTTAAAGTAAATGACATTAAATTGATTTAAAGTAATTATGTTATAAAGAAGTGTGTATGGGTTATATAAATATAAAATTAGTAGTCTTTGTTGAATTATTTTATTGGTATTATTATTATTTTTTTAAAATAATTTAACATCAAATACTTAAATTCACTAAAAAATTATATTGTTCCCATAAAAAAATTGTTTAGGAAGTGTTCCATGAAAAGTAAGGAAATATTCCATGAAAATAGAATAACTTATGACATAATATTATTTTTAAATAAATATTTAGAATTAAATAATTTATTACTTTGTTATATAATTTTGTTTCTTTGTACATAAATCAACTAAATGTAATTATTATAAGATAATGGTATTTAATAACATGCCATGCAAAGTTAACACTAGTTTGCATGATAGTGGTGTTCTTGATTGACATATTTTAAGGTGGCTTTACCATAATGTTTGAGTTTATGGCCTAATGTTTGGTTTTTTTTCAATAAGTTGTAAATCTTTCTATTTAAAGTATATGGAGTTTTATTAAGGTTGCTGGCCTTTCACATGAGTTAAGGAGTAATTATTTATTTTTTAATTTATGTGGACTTGGCGCATATGTTACGAGTTAGAACCCTTGATGACTTGGCTTCTACACACTCCATACTTCCATTTGAGTAAGATGATAAGTGTCTAGGTATAATTGAAAATTTTAAATTCTTTATATTTATGTATATATGGTTCTTGTAATTGATGTTAACTAGCAATCGCATGTGTGCAATGCAATGTGAACGCCGAACGGTATATGTTATTTGAAGGGATATTTATTACTTTTGTAGTTGATGTTGATAAGGAGTGTTATTGATTTTGTAAGTGCGGGAATATAGATGAAGCGTTACAAGCCTTTTCTTGCAAGGATGGTCCAACCTTATGCCTCTATGTCTTTGTGGATTGAAATATATTGAAGGGGTCATTTTACTTATCCACCATACTCCTTAGATTTCCAAATTCCTCTGGCAGAAACCCTTTCATTCTATTTCCGCTCAAATTCCTTAAATTTATAATTGAGATGAATCATCAAGTCAATTTAATGTTTATGCTCCATAAAATCCTATATGGATAAGACTTACAATTTCAAAAGATGTTACAAAGCCCCCACATATCATAGAATGGGTCCACAAAGTTTATTATCAGAGAGGTCCCTAAGATTTCATGCCAGGATAGAGATCGACAAAACATTTGGAAGTCTTTCACAACTGTCATCTAGAGAGTAAATTTCTCTCCAAACATAATTCTTAATAGCCTATTGGAAGTATCACCAAAAAATAAAAAATAACTGAACTCACAATGTATCTAAACTTATAGTATATCCCACCTCTATCAAAATTGCTCCCTTAATATTATTTGAGGATAGATTTGTGTAAAAGAAATAACATAATATTGTTATACTCATTAGACCATGGTTGAATTATATATGCATGCTTAATGTGCTTGACATAACCCTTTTACAATCATCATATACATGATCGATCAGTAACACAAAATAAGTAAGGCTTCCAAGCTTATGGAATTCCACAAATAAGTATAACCATACTCATTGTTTTCCACAAATCTTGTTGGAAGAGATTATAGAGATCTGTGTAGTTTGGGAAAATGGGTAAAAGATCTATGATTAATATGGTCATTCATCTTTTTCCCAATCTTTTGTATGAATTGGGTAGAGAGTGCCTGCTAAGGTTATCTTGCACATCTCACTTCAAGCTCAGACAAGTCTGTAATGGCTAGAAGAAAGTGGTAAACAGTCCCTATTTTTACAAAGATAGGCAATGGTTTAGAATGTGTGAGGAAGCCATCATTCTAATTGAAGGTGATGAAGAGCCTATTAATTGGTTCTCAGCCATACGACCTTGTGTGATAGAAAATCCCTTCCCCAGGGGAGTAATCATATATGATCCTGTAGACAACTTGTGGGAGAGGCTCCCTCCTATCCCCTTCGAACATCAATTTTTCTACGGTATTATTTCTCACTGTGTATGCTACGACTATAAACTAGTTGTGATGGGGTTCATGAATGAGAGCAACCAAGCCCTAATTGAAAATGTTTTGATATATGATTTAATCTCTTGCAAATGGTAGTGAGGCATCGACAATCCAAGCCATGTGTGGGGTCACCTGGGAGTGGTGTCATCTTGAGGATTGATTTTTATGTTGGAAGGAGCTGATAACAGTGAAGAGGGGATGCAGGGAAGAAATCCCATGCTCTATAATGTAGGAGATGACCAATGGGAGCTTCTTCCTAGTGTTAATGGAGGAGATATGGCAACCACTATTTCTTTTAGTGGAAAGCCTCACAAAATTGGGGAGAGATTTGATTCGTGTGTAACTGAATTCAAACAAGTATGAATTTTCCATGGAGAGAGTGTATGCTTATGCAATTAACTGGATGCGAAATCAATGGGTACTCAAAATTTATGACCTTCTTCTTCCTCTTCCTCGAGGAATTCATGGATGTATTTTGTCGTGTGCCATGGTTTGGCATGATAAGATATTTGTCACTGAGCAGGATGACAATTGCATTTCCATTGTGTTTTATTTGCTGGACAAATGAGCCTTGAATCCCAATAAACAGTCTAAGTCTGCAATTGACTTGACGGATAAATGGTGTGCAATTGAGGGGCTTTGAGGATTATCTGCTTCTTTTTATTTTGCGACCACTCTCACTATCTAAACTTAAACAACTTGTCATTCCACTTCTTTCCATACATGCAAAAAGAGTTAAATATGAATGTCACAACCTATGTTAATCTAAATCTTAATCATCTTTTTTTAGAAAGAATTACTTTTAAGGCGCATGAGATCAAATGAATTCAGCCAATTGACTATGAATTTAAATGCATACCTACAGAATTCAATTTAACGCAAGGGATTGACTGGAACTTGGAGAGCCTAAAGAATGAAATTATAGTGTTAGTGACTAGTATTTAAAGGTTAATGCATCCAAAAGCTATAAAATAAAATTTAAAAATAGTAAAGCTAAAGCAACATCCAAATTCAGAAAAGCAAGATTGCTAGAAAAGCAAAAAGTAAAATTGTTAAAAATAGCAAAACCGTCATTTAAGTCATAAAATTTGACATAGTCCCATAAATTTCCACCAAGCCCTTTACCATAGGGGTAACACCTTCAGTGCAATTAATATGGTAAGTGTATAGGTATAATTGAAAATTTTAAATGCTCTATATTTATGTATATATGGTTCTTGTAAATTGATATTTAATATAATTTTAAAAAAAGGGTGAGTCATATTTGATTATTAGGAGTTGGTGATGATTTTTTGAAGAGTGTAAAATAAACATATTCACTAACCTTGTGTAGAATTTAATTAGGCCATAACAAATTGACTTTAACTTGTGGCTATCTCATTAATAAGTGTCCACACACGGAAAGAGAAGAAGTTTGGCATGCAGCCTAGTGAGGGAGAGGGACATGTATCCTTGTGGAATACTTAGTGCCCTTAAAAATAAAATACTAATATTAATTATCTGTATTTATTGGGGAAGCGTGGAGTATGCTTTATGGATGATATTCCCAATCATTTTTTTTTCTTATGGAGCACTCATTCATGAAAATAGGGAAGTGTTCCATGAAAATAGAATGAATTATGGCATCACTTTGTTGTATGAGAATAAGAAGAAAAAAATATCAACCAATCGCATACAAAAAAATTAGTATTTGTAAATGAATAAAAAATTGTATATTGTTTAAAACTATTGCATAGACCATATGAAAAAAAAAGTTGATTGTGATTGGTTGAAAAAAGATTAAGTAATAAGAAAGTGATTACTATAGTTACCCTGCCTTGGTAGGGACTAATAAGGGATTAATCTAGACCTAAGATAATTTGAAGAACATATGATAATTTGGAAAGTCTAATTGAAATACGTCGAAAAACTAAATAAGTAGGATTTCTAGATAAAATGTAATATATTGCAAATTTAGTGATAGTCATTAGTAAAAGAATGTTCTAAATAGTAAGATGCATTAAACATTTATAATTAGAGTTATAATGTTAACTTGCCTAATTTTTCCAAAGTATGAAAAAGGTTATGCCAAAATCATAGGAGTATGGGAATTATTTGGAAATCCTAATTGAAATACGTCGAAAAACTAGATAATTAGGATTTATAGATAAAATGTAATATATATTGCGAATTCGGAGATAATTGTTAGCAAAAGAATGTACTGAATAGTAAGATACATCAAACCTTGATACTTAGAGTTGTATTGTTAACTTGCCTAATTTTTCCAAAGTATGAAAAAGGTTATGCCAAGATCATAGGAGTGTGGGACTGGGTCTATCTGAAAGACGCAAAATTGATTTAGTAGATGTGACGAACTTGTTCTAGACTCTATAAACCTTGCTCATTTTTCTTAATTTTTCTTACAAATCACTAAGAAATTGTTCTCCTTGCTCCAATTCCTAATTTGGCCTTGACATCTTATAAGACCCATAAAAATAGAGGGTGTTATTGGTGCCCTTTCTTATCCCTACATTATTATAAAGCCCCTCATGTCCTGGATAATTAGGTAATTAACTTACAATGCATGTCAACTAATCATCTAAGGCATGCAAGTGTCTCAACCCTTATCTTTTAATGAATGTTAAACAAAGTGTAAATGCTAGAATGTTATCTAAATTCTTAAATTATGTTTTTTTTGGCATGGGAATGCTAATTGAAACACTAAATTATGCTCTTACAACTTAAATATCACTCTTACATTAACTTCTCCTTATGAATTGTTGTCTACAATGTGTCCTTAATACAATGATACGCTCATATAATTATAAACTTCTTGAATTCAAATTAATACCTAATTGATGTGCAAGCCAACACACAACATGAAGGAAAATAAAAAAAGGCACACAAACTCTTAGAAATTCATGAACCATGAGCAAAAGGTTCCATAAAAAGATGTGACAAAACCATATAAGTAGATGTTTGGCAAAAATCCCAAAACATTAGAAAAAGTAAAAGAGAGAAAACTAAGAGAGAGAAACATGGTTAAACAATGAATCTAACAACTATGAAAAAAGAGTCAATAAGAGATGAAATAGGTTTGCAAGTAAAAAAAAATGTCAACGATGTTGTAAGTTACACAAGACACGAGTAGAAAAAGTAAAAGATTGAACAACAAAAGAAACACCCACCAACAAGATTATAACTTGGACCAATAATCAATAAACATGTGAATACATTAGAAGAATAGTAGCTAATTAGTTTGGTGTCTAAAAATTCCCCACTTTAGTGTGTGTGTGCACACACATATCAAAGTAAAACAAACAAGCTACACTTTCTTGAGAGTGTTTTAATGTGGTTGTATCACCATTTATTGGAAGTTATTGAAGTTAGTAGAAAACAATAATGAGATGAAAATCAAAAGGAAAGGGAGATAACATGATCTCCATATTGGAGTATTGTTAAGCTATTGTAACTATTATCTATATCCACGTGTCTAAAAATATGTGCTCCTTTGAAACATATAGAAATATGTGCAAGTGAATTGATGTCTACATATAATTGTATGATAAATATTGTTGAAATATAGATAACAAAAACAAGGATGCATACATATAATTGTAATGAAGACAATGAAGAAACCTTTATGAAATTCATGTCTCATAATTTGAGTTTATCCAAATCTATATATGTGTCTTATGGTGAGACTAAGTAAAATGTGATGTTTATCATCATGTGGTTTTTTCCATACAAGGAAGTGATGAAGTTTATGTTGTTGTAGTTGCTCATTCGATTCAAATTAATGATGTTAGCTACTAAATAAAGCTAAAAAACTCAGAGAATGGAGGGTTTATGGTACCTCAAATGCATGATGTGGATGAATGGGCGCAAAGGTGATTGATCCTTGCTGCACCCGATAAACCTACAAATAAGAGTTTCTAAATAGAAGAATGATTAGATAAGATATGCGGGGGGTTTCCCGACAAAGTTGTCTCCAAGAAGTGTTAACTTCCTTTCACGAATGTCAACCCCCATTTCATAAACAAAAGCAAAGTAAAGGATGGATATGCAGATAGCATGCAGAAACAGAAATACTACTGAATTTGAAAGTTATAAGGATTGATCTAAGCGCTAATTTGGTATGAATAGATGTAAATTAAATAATACCTGACTGGGTCAACAACGACAAGGACTATGCAGAGGCAGGTTGATGAAGACATGGGAGAATGGATCAAAACTTGAAAGGGAAATACATAGACCTGCAAGGTCTGGATGCAAACTGGAAGGTAACAAAAGCCTTTGGATGATGTGAGTGACATGTAGAAAGGAACCAGAGGAAACCAACACCAAGAAATGGCAGGAAACATCAGTAAGGGAGGATTGGTTATAAAAATGGACCCAGGTTGATGGCGACCTAGGTGTAGGCTATATAATTTAATGCAAAAGAGAGACAAGATGTTGGTTTTGGCAAGCTGAGACAGAGATAGAAAAGAGATGGGTGCTGGAGAAGGATTTGAGACAAAAAAACTTAGCAACAAAAGGATGGGTCGACGACGATCTCACAGGGTCGACAATGACTATAGCCGAGTAGAACAAGGTTGAAGGTAAATGGACAAAAAAAGCAACTTGCAAGCGAGGAAACTGGAAGAGAAAGTTGACAATGGAGCTCTAAGTGTTGCTGGAGATGATCTGATCCTGTAAAACATTAGATGCAATAAAAACAATGATAATATAATGATATCTAAATAAAACAACACAAAATTGATGATAATCTCACAAAATATGTTCACGAGCAATGCAAGCACATTAATAGGATGTCAAAGAGTTTTGTAAATACTGCAGGAATGCTCAGGCACAAGTAAGAGTTCGTGAGTCACAAAATAGCTCAGATTTTCATATGCATATGATGATTATGGAAATAAATAACTCCGTTTTATAGGATCGATGACGACTGGGTTGGGTCGCCACTGACTACGGGCAAAAGTTTCCCCAAAGGGGTGGGTTTTTTGTGTTTTTGGTCAGGATTTTGGGCATTTAAGAATGGAAAAAGTGCTTTAAAGCTTATGTGCAGGATTAGGTTGTCTAGGAATGAATCATGGGTAATTAGAAGATAAGAATGGGTAGAAAAATCATAGGGGTTTATATTTAGGATAAAAACATCCTAAATAGCATGTTGATCAGGGCAAGGTAGCATATGGATATTAACTAATTAATTAATTATTGGTAATTAATTAATAAATGTGAATTAATACAAATTAATAAGAATTTAATGATGATAGGATACTAAGTGGGCATTTTATTAAATATTGAAGGGGGTGGATTTAATGAAAGGGGGACCTAGATAGGACCATAACAAAATATGTGCACATGGGAAGACAAGGGTAGAGATACCGAATTTAGGTGTGTACAGTTTCATGAGGCCATGAGACTAAAGATAAAATATTCTAGATATATACCCCCTTTTTAGGCATGAGATGAACATGTGAACCACATACTTCAAAACATAGGTATTATGCACATCATGTATATGATATGAAAATAAATATATATTGTAAACAATTTTATATATCACTACACAATCATATATACAACAATCGAATTTCCCCATGCATGGATAAGAATATGAAAAATAAACACAATAATAGAGTCGTGACCCAAATGGGAAGTTGTAAACTATGTAATCTCTATAGTAAAATGCCCCAAGATAGGAAAAATATAATGTGGACAAGATATAATTAATGTATATTCACAAATATTGTAATGCCCATAAGGTAAAGCAATGTATAACACAAAGATAATTCCCCAGGTTTGACAAGATATAATTAGTGTAGGCTCAAAAATAGTGTAATGAACCTAATTTTTACCAAGTTTCCTCATTCATGTCTCAAGTTAATGAAATAGTAATAAAATAAATAAGTAACTCTAATTATGCAAGAGTTTATGGTACCTTGATATGGGATAAATGGATGCAGATGTTAAGATGAACTCCTCCTCGCTGCAAGCTAGATAACCTGTACAACAAAGAAGACTAAGAAGAAAAATGGATTAGTATATATATGGAGGATATCTCGACATAAGCCAACCCCGAGAATCGCGAGCTTCCTAGGATGGATGTCAACCCTCTTGTAGATAAGATATGATAAAATTGATGATAATGGATCTAGATAACATGCAGAATTTGATACAAAATAGAAACTAAAAATATAGAAATGTAATGAAAGTACATATATGATCAAAATATATGTAAAGTAAATCAAACCTACACGATTAGATGGTGAGTCGATGGTGACTAGGGAAGGATAAGAAGGAAATGCACCAAAACAAACCTGCAAGCTCTTATGTGGTTGGATCTAAACTTATCTAGATATGAAGATGAATCTGGATTGAAGATTGAAACTTGAAAGATTGAATGGATCTGGATCTAGATGAAAGGATGCATGAAAATTAGGCAAAGTGATGGTGAACGGTATGAAAACAGAGTTGGTTAAGGGCGACTAGGGGGAATCAATGATGACTAAGGCCTGTCAAGATAGATATGGGATGGTAGAGAGATAAAATGACGAGATCTAAAATCCAACTAGATACAAAAGTAGAAAACTAATGACAAAGGCTCTGGATAACAAAGAAAGTGATATGGATGAGGCTGGGTCGACGACGATCAGACAGGGTCGATGACGACATAGAATGGTAAGGGCTTGAATGAAAATGAGTGAACTAAAACAAAGACCTGGAGATGAAATATTGGGCTGAAAAGGTTGATGCAAATTCTCTGATGATAGCTGAACCTACACAAGATGTTAGTGACATATATCTATGATAATATTGCAATGAAAATGAAAGATAGGCCAAGGTGAAATAAGTCTCCCAAAATCTCCAAAGTTGATGCACAAAATATCCAAGAAGATTCCAAGATGACCATGGTAGCTGCAAAGAGACTCGAGAATGAAGGCAAGATTGTAAGAAATCTCTGAGGTTCCAATTTTGTAACCTTGAGAAAGGGATGGGTAGGGTCAGATTTATAGGGTTGACGACGACCCAGATGGGTCACCACTGATTATGGGAATCTTTCCATTTGGGCGGTGGAAAGGTGATTAACTTGAGGGACGAAGCACATTATGAGTGGGATTAGGGTTTTAGGATGCTTAGACGGGTTAGGGTTACATAAGGAAGTGAAATGGGTAGGTGAGGGGTGAAATCTAGTAAATAAAGGCAAAGGGTAAATGAAATCATTAAATGGGGGTGGTTGAAAGCATATAAAAGATAAAATGGAGGAATATAGAGAGAGGAAACAAATTAATGAAGGATTAGAGTTAAATAGGGATGGTTAGGGAAAGATAATGTATACTTACTTAAATATGGGGAAAAGATGGGAAAATGATATTGTATGGGATAAATTAAATTTAGGAGGGGAAATGAGAAATTTGAAAGAGAAGAGAGAGAAAATGCGGGGTGAAGAGAAGTGATACCAAAAATTGGTGCTTAAATTCCCCCCTTTTTGTTGAGTGGTTTGCGTTGGGAAATCCATGAGATACAAATAAGAATAGCTGAGAAGAATATTGATGAGGTGTTCTCCCTCAAACTAGTAGTCAACGGCAGTAATGAAGTTGATCACGAGTTTGAAAGAGATAGGTGAAGAAAGGATGAGAAAATAAGATGAGGGGATAAGATACCCTAGATGAGGATTAAAAAAATAAAAAAATATAAATATGGCTGTGATTTTAGAGTCACTTTGGTAGGGAAAAAAGTACAGCCTCAATGAAGACAACAACAATGTCCTATGGACCAGTGAGCCGGAAAAAACCATTGCAAGATGGAGGGAATCCACTGGGAATTCACTCAAATGGATGTGCAAGACGTGGGACCAACGGGTCAAAGGAAGACATCATGTATGCGTAAACAAATGCGAGGATGGTTGAGATAAAGGTCACAACAAAAAAGGATAGGGGTGGGGTAGAATATAATATCCTATCGGTAGCGAGGAATTGAAAGGATGCGTTTGGGGTGGGAAGAAATAAGGATGCCCCAAGATGGGACACAAAGATGGCCGAAATGGCGAGATGATGAAAGATAAGATAAAGGGAGGACAACTAATGATAATGATATGAAGATCACCCAAGGTAGAAATGCAGATTTTACCCCATATCTAGAGAAAGAGCATACGCTCAATAATTCAAATCAACATTATAATATAATAATACATATCGCATATATAGGAGAGGATATCTAGAAACTCCACTAACCTCTCCCACTAAAACTAGGTGTGTGGTTCAACCACCTTTATTCCTTAAATCTCAAACATCTTATTATTCCTCAACCTTTCTAAAAACACTCTCCAAATCCTACGTGAGTTGTTTTCTCAACTCACTTAATATAATAATACTACTAATCTAAACATTAACTAGCAAAATATAATGTGCACACTAGTTTTTCCTAACTTTCCCCCCCTAGTGTGCACATGGGAAACAATGTCGCATGTTGGAGCAATTGTACGAGGGTTGCCCCTTCTTACTTTTTGGCGACATCTTTTGGGCCGTCGATGATGTTCAATATTCCCTTTTCTTTGCATTCACCCCAAATGAAAAAACCTTTGGATATCGATTTCCATCGATAATGCGTCCAAGTACAATAATAATGACTTCTTTATAATTTTTCAAAAATATTTCCATGATTGGAAAATATTCCTCCCTTTCGAAAATTTACCCCCTTCAATTGGAATATTCTCCTCGAAGGAAATTTTTTGAGCAAAATAAATAGTGTTCGCTGTGGGTTGAATCCTTAATAAACTACTAGCCAAAAAAATCACAATATTTACCTCCACCAATGAGATAATAAAGCTTTATCTAGCTTTAAGGTTTGGTGATGAAAGGGCAGCCTTTATTCATTGGCACAAGTAAATGTCGTATTTGGATAGACATACAAGACGGTCATATCAATGAATGGGATGCTCAAAGCTACTGCTGATTCTAATGATGTCTCTGTCGTGAGCTGGGATTCGAACTGAACGTTTAGGGCAGAGAGGAGACATACGGGCCATTTCAAGGGATTTGTCTCTAGAATTAGATATAGAATTACGATTACAATTGGGTTTTTTAACTTCAGCGGTAGGGGATATTTTAAATTCAGAGCCTCGTGTAAGCCTTCTCCGTGGATGCACCCAGCACACGTGAGAGATTTTCATACAGAAAGTTGTGTGAAAGAGTGGCCTCCTTTGAGCTGTGTTATGTCCATTACCGTAGTGTGGCCTGCTTTATTCACTACTTTAACAATGAGATTGAATGATGCCCTGGATAAAGATTGGGATAGTAGCAGGTTTACCATATGTAATGTATCTTTAATGGTGGCTAAATGCAATGGTGTGTTGTAGTCATTGTCTGGCTCTTTAATCAACTCAGACATCTTCATTCTCTTTTTCCTCAATAAATATTTCATTACATCGAGTTGCTCATTTTCCACGGTCAAGTGCAGAACGTTTTATTTATGCTTTTGATCACACAGCCCAATCCAGTTTGGTCTGCACCTCAGTATCTCCTCAAGTATGGAGGCATGCCTCTTTAGTGCTGCAACGTGGATAGGTTTCATTCCTTTTCTAACAAACTTATAACAGGCAAAAGAGTCCACTCTCACGAGCTCTTTCACCATCTTCGTGCATATATATATATATGAAACTTTCAATGCAATTGTCTATAAATAACTAAATCCAATCTATAATTGGATTTCTTATTCTGCAATTATAACTTTTATTTCTTATAAATCTGATGGACACTCAACACGCTGATAGAACTGTATTCTGCAATATATATCTATACATTTTTATTTTTATTTTAAATTTTTAATGAAAAATATGAACAAAATGGATGAAAAAAATGTGGAAAGAGCGCAGAGAGTAGGAAGAAAAAGACGACGCTAATGAATGATGCCTGCTAAATGGGTTCATACTAGGTCCACTCTACTACACCGCTGATATAGTACAAGAAGGGTGAACGAACCAGCAATGGGGTTTGCATGAGTTCTGCTCTTCATATCTAGTGCTTGAACATTTTGGATCTACAACAGATGAATGAACACGGACAAAGGTAACGGGTTCGCTACGAAGTTTGTGGTATCCGCTAGCCCATTCTCTAAGTCTATGTGACGAACAAAGTCATGGGTGGAGTGAAAAACCAGAGAGGCCCCTTTCGAAACCAACTCTGATGCCAAATGTGGGTTTTACCCCATATATGGAGAAAGGGCATACACTCATTAATTCAAATCAACATTATAATACAATAATACATATCACATATATATGAGAGAATATCTAATAACTCCACTAACCTCTCCCACTAAAACTAGGTGTGTGGTTCAACCACCTTTATTAGCTAAATCTTAAACATCCTATTATTTCTCAACCTTCCTAAAAACATTCTCCTCAATGTTATGTGAGATGTTTTCTCAACTCACTTAATATAATAATATTACTAACCTAAATATTGACTAGCACAATATAATGTGCACACTAGTTTTTCCTAACAAGAAGTGGAAGAAAAGATAATTTGAAAGGAAGGATTGATTGAAGAGGATCAAGATGAACAATAAGAAAAAGGATAAGGTTAGGACGACGATGACTAGGCCAGGTCGGAGGTGACTTGGGATGAAGTGACGATGACCTAAGGGAGTAGACGATGACCAGGGACGTTGGGCTATATAAGCCTCTGGGTTGTTCGACAAAACTCATTTTCACGCTACTAAGTGACAATTGAGAGCTCTGAGCTAAGAAGAGATTGTGATCTTGTGAGTGAAATAGAGGCTGGAGGAGCGTCGAGGAAGTGCCAGAGGGCCCGTAGGATGGTAAGTGCCTAAACCCTAACTTGTTTTAAGCATTTTGTTTTTATGTTGATTTTTTTTACATTTTTGGAAATTTTGGGATCAGTGTAAGGGGCAGTTGTCGATGACCACATACAGTCACTTTCGACCGAGCCTAAAAAGGCATCGACCTGACTTTGGAGGTGTTGACCCAAGGTGGGTCAGCGTCGACTAGGGGGTAGGATAGATAGATTTTTGTTGTTTTTTATTTTTGGATGATAAGAGATCTAATGTTTGCATGCTTGATTGGATTTTGTAGGCCCGAGAGACATTGTACTTGAGAGATAGAGTGCCAACCATCTATGATAAAATTCAGGTTGATGTTATAGATGGTGAGTGTGACCACTTAGCAGTAGTTGGATTAGATGGATTATGACATTACCGGTAGATCCCACGATATGTGGTTTTGATGATCTCTCTAGTTGAAAGATGGGATGTACGTATAGGCACATTCTAGTTCAGGACGGGTGCGATGACTATCGCCCTGGAGGATGTATACCATATTCTGAGATTACCCAATCAAGGGGAGTGGATAGTACCCATTACAACAAATAGTAGATTGGGTTTTCTAACAAGATTGTTTGGGGCGAACACGCCATATATCGCCTTTGCATCTGGGGCTTTCCACATTGAGACCAGATATGAGAGGGGTGTGGCCAGGAGCACATTGATTTGTTTGGTGATGACGGTGATCTCAAGTTATGTAGTGTTGGACCTAGGGTTGTTAGGTTCCCATGGACACTGGCAGGGCTATTGGCTAATATTGTGGATGATCATACAATATTTTCATTTGGGACAATGGTATTAACATAGGTGTATCACAAGTTGTCGATGTATAGATTGAGGAGGACACTAGATTAGATTTGGGATTACTACTCCATTGTTGGCCGTATGAGCACATCATGGTGATTAGGCCACTAGGGTTACCATGGGTTACAAGTGACCACATTGAGTTAGCCATTAGATTTCTATGGTGGCAAGTTGATCATGCTCATGGTGATAGAGGAGAGAGAGAGAGAGAGATGTGGAGTGGTATAGCGACCGTCTTATAGAGTTTGATGTTGATTAGGTAAGATGACGGCTATTTCGAGACTATCTTGCATGGATTGGAGTAGATGGAGATTTAGTGGGTATGAGGCAGACAAGGTGGGTGTAGGGCTAAAGGCCAGAAATGATTGAGGCCATGCAGTTTGACAGAGTCCGAAGAAAGTTTGGAGTTGTTCATATAGTGCCTAGGGATCCCATTATATGTAGGCGAGATACAAATGACAGAGAATTTCCTAGTCCAGACATGGATGACCCATTAGAGGAGGAAAGGGCACCATGGGATGAGTATGATGATGTCAGTGTTGGGACTGATTATGCTGACTGCATGACCAGGACATGGGTGGCCAAGGTGGCAGTAGAGGGAGTCAAGGGAGGATACAAGGAGGATGAAGAGATGGTGGCAGGAGAGGAGGATGCAGTGCCAACAAGTGACAAGTGTGATGATGGGGATGATACAAAGATTGCTAAATTACACACAGTGTGACTTAGCACGTACAGAGAGACATACGGCTCACCAGGAGTGAGAGACATCTAGACATGAGACTATAACCCTTCGATAGGAAAGGGACTAGGCCATCATTTAGAGAGATAGGTGCAAGAGGAATCTTGAGGCCTATAG
The DNA here is from genome assembly GCA_019776745.2 of Taxus chinensis. Lineage (NCBI taxonomy): Eukaryota > Viridiplantae > Streptophyta > Pinopsida > Cupressales > Taxaceae > Taxus > Taxus chinensis. The sequence goes on along the minus strand of CM034156.1, from coordinate 109,406,318 downwards.
AGTGAGATTTGGGGATCTCACACCCATACTAGTTGTATATTTTGTGAGTGGTGCACTAGCCAATTCACAGTGAGTTGGGAAGATGGGCCCTCCAGGGACAATGCCCCTGTGTTTGTACACAACGCGAGTGGATGAGGCATGATACTATGAGTGTATCATGACCTCAAAGCTACCTCGAAAGAAGAGGTATGCAACATACCTAGAACATCAGCAAGGGACAAGTGGTGCAGGGGAGTTGCACCATCTGGGAGCATAGCAAACAGGGCATAACCACAAAGAGAGGTGAGCCATGATGGAGGTGATGAGGCCCTAGGATTGATTCCAACACTTGCCCTAGGAGGGAAATATTTGAGGATATCTGATGTACATTTTACTGATTTTGATGATATATCTGCATTGAGACAAGACCCTTAGTGGCATGTGACATATGTATTGATGTACTTGGATTGATGACGATATATATATGATTTTTTTTTGTTCATCGTGTGTTATATGTTTAATTGGATTTTATTTTGATGTGATGGATTAGATTTGGATGTGGATGTGGATGACACTATATTAGACATGCATTATGATGTGGACGATTTAGATGTAGATGTGGATGATGCTATGGATTAGATGTAGGTGTGTATGGATCAAAATATGCTAATTATGGATTGACAATTATGATGTACATATAGATTTTGAATAAATGTGATTTTGAATGGATAAACATTATTTAGGCATGGATAATATAATGGATAGATGATGTGGTCGATGGCTAGATTAGGAAGACACAACCTCAATAAGATATTCCCAAAAGGAGATGGATGACACTTGATTGTAGAAAAGAGCACACAAAGAAATAATTCTTCGAAATGGATTAGAGGTAAACAAAAGGAGAACCAATCAAGGCAATGCACTTGTATCCAATTAACAGGTGTTAATACATAACCATCGATAATTAGTAACTCCAAAGGTCACAAGGGAAAATGTGGAGGATGATCTTATAAACCTAAAGTTGACATGAAAAAGGGGTTTGGATGACACTCGTATGCAAGATCTAGGTTCTACATAGGTGGGTGTCCCTAGGTCTATGCCCTATAACTGAGAAATATCAAGCAAACTGATCAATGCAAGAAGTTTGCGATGAATGAGAAAGCTAATCAATGCGGGAAGCTTTCTTAGGATGTTTATTATTAAACATTTATGTTTTTTCTTTTGGATATGTAGAAGATTGATCGATGTGGGAAACCTTCACTACCATGATATGAGATAATATTCATTCTTCGAGGGAGTGGTCTAGATTTATCTTTTTTCTTTTTGAATTTGGATTTGGATTAGGATTTTTATAAATGATAGTTGTCCTTTGAGGGATCAATCTATTCTTTTTACTTTATATCAATAGCTATCCTTTGAGGGAGCAGTCTATTTTTTATATATGATATCTTTTTTGATATGACCATCTGGAATTCTGAATTTTTATGGAAGAGTTGAGGATAGCTAGGTATTCCACTTAGGAAGGGATAATGAGTGTGCTAATGGCACCCGTAGACCCTTAGCGTTATTTCAATAGGTAGATGAGAGGGGGCAGATGTAATGATCGCATAGTTCTCACAAAGAAGGAAGAACCTATCTATAAGGAATATGTTATGGGAAGAGCCATGGCTCCCATATTTAAGGTCATAGATTAGGAAAGTGATGGTAGACCACATAGTTCTAGATCATTACGATGAAAGGTGGAAATGGATAATGATGGATGAATGACCATGTGGATGACTAAGTTCACGTTGATAGGTGTGTTAACAATATAACGGCCCCAAGTTTAAACCACTCAGAGGTTCTGGTTCTAGTTCCGTTTTTCCATTAAGGGAAGCTAAATGATAGGATCTAGACCCATAATTATGTGAGATAATGTAAGGTCCAATCCATTTGGGAGACAAAAATTTGCATTAACTCCTTTCTAGAGTAGTGACATTTTGATTCTCTTCAAGGAAAAGATCATTGATGTTAAATTTGTGTTCCTTAAGGGGTTTGTTATAAGCATATTTTATGTGTTCTTGAAAGACATGATGATGTTCAAGAGTGAGAAGGTGAAATTCGTCTAAAAAATTTAGTTGAGTTAGACGCTCTTGGCGATAATCTTCAGCAGAAATGAAGTCGCGAAGAGAAACGCGCAAATAAGGGATTTAGACTTCAAGAGGAAGAATGGATTCATAGCCGTAGACGATAGAGAAAGGAGTAGCACCTGTAGAGTGTAGTATAAGCCCAAAGAGGGAAGGCAATGTGAATATGCCATTACAACCTGACTTATCAAAAGTCTTGGCAAGGATATTGTGAAGAGTCTTATTAGTGGCTTCGGCTTGATTGTTTGCTTGAGGATAGCATGGATAAGATAAGCTAAGATTGATATTGAAAGAGTCACAAATATTCTTGATTTATTTGTTTTTGAAGGACTTTCCATTGTTCATGATGATTTTGTGAGGGATGCTGAAGCGACAAATGATACGTTGATAGACGAAGTTAACAATTTAGTTATCTTTAGTTGATGTGAATGGAATAACTTCCACCACTTGGTGAAGTATTCAGTAGTAGTGATGATAGAATGATGAAATTGAGAAGAACACGGATTGATGAGGCCGATGAGGTCGAGGTCCTATTGCGAGAAAGGTCAGAGATCCTAAGTTGGATGCAAGGCTTGACTAGGGGTACAAACTATATTAGAATGCTACTGGCATTTGACACATTTCTAGATGTATTCACACTAGTCATGATTAAGCCAGGGTCAATAATAACCCATGCAAAATACATGTTTGGAAACTACTAGACCACTAAAATTTCCATAGTAGATACTGTCATGGACTTCTTGGATAGCTCGAGTGGATTTGTGCGATTTAAGGAAACGAAGCAAGACTCCATCGAAGCCATACTTGTAAAGGATGCCACCAAGGATGACATATTGATTAGTGCATTGAAAGAAATACCTCTTACCATTTTTAGATAAGTTGGAGGGAAACTTAGATTGAGATAGATAATTGAATATTTGAGAGTATAAAATATTGTAAGGATTAGTGCCAATGTGGTCGACACGAGGAATCTCATGAACGTGAGATGGTTGGTAAAGATCTTGAACAATGAATGAAAGTTTAAATTCCTCGATTTTCTATGGGATGAGATACACAAGAGACGTCAAGGTGTCTGTGAAATGATTAGATGAATGAGGGATAATTTTGATGGTGTAGAAATCAAATTCCCCAAGGAAGAACTTGACAATTTCCTTGTACTTTTGAAAGATATCATTCTTACATTGATAGATTCCTTTGACTTGATTGATGATGAGTTGATAATCCCCATAGATGTTAAGGATTTATACACCAAGTAAGATAGCGATTTCAAGACCTAAAATGAGAGCTTCATACTCAGTCATTTATTCATGCATTCAAAATGAATCTTGTAAGCAATGGGGATGGGGGCATCCCATGGAGGAATGATAATGACACAATCACCTCCCCCTTGATGAAACTTAGAGACATCAAATAAGAGTGTTATTTTAAGAGGAGAATACTCATGGTTGAAATGAAATATGGACTCATCAGGAAAGTGCTCATGAGGAGGGTGATTATCCTGAAGAGGGGTGTCAAATAATTGATCTGCAATAGCTTGATCCTTGATTGATTTTTGAGAAATGAACTCTAGGTAAAACTCAGTCACGAGCACGAGCCATCGATGTATGTGATCATTACATGGTATGGTTTCGATTGCATGGTTTTGAAAAGATGAAATAGAGTGACGACATAATTCTTATGATTGAGAAGATAATGAAAAAGTTTAGCAGTAGCAAAGAAAAGGGCGGAATAGATATTTTTAGGTTTAGTGTAACGAGTCTCATAGTCATGAATGTTGTGACTAATGTAATACACAACTTTCTCCTAGAATTTCTCATCACGATGTGCCAACATGGATCCTAGAATGTGATTAGAGCAAGAGACATAGAGATAGAAGGGCTCCCACTCGCATGGAGGTGTAAGCACAGGCAATGGAGGTGTAAGAATAGGCAAGGATAGAAGAGTATTTTTGTAAATTATGATCTAAGTTAAATTCAATTTCATTATGAAGGATATGGTGAAAAGGTTGACAATGATCAAAAAGCTGTGAGATGAAACAATGAAAAGATTAAAGGAAACCTTGAAGATTTACAAAGATGATTAAAGTTAGAGGGATGTATTTCAAGGATAGCCTTGATCTTGGTGGGGTCAAATTCAATTCCCCTGATAGAGATGATGAATCCAAGGATTTTACCCATTAGTACCCCAAACACGCATTTGGATGGATTGAGATGAAGGAAGAAGCATATAAGGAACTCAAAGATGATCTCAAGGACAATATGGTGGTCATGTCGATGTATAGATTTACCTATGAGATCATAATTGTAATCCTCGATAGTCTTATGGATGAGATCTTGAAAGATGTAGGTCGTGGCTCACTAGTACGTGGCTCCAACATTTTTCAAACCAAAGGGCATGATGTGATAGAAAAATTTCCCCCAAGGAGTGATGAAAGAAGTCTTATGTTTATCTTCTGGTGTGATGAGGATTTGAGTATACCTAGAGAAACCATCCATAAGAGAGAGCATCTCATGGCTTGCAGTAAGGTCTACAAGATGATCACTATTGGGAAGGGGAAAATCATCTTTAGGGCAAGTGAGATTGAGATCTCGAAAGTTAGCACATATAAAAATCTTTCAAAAATATTTGGAAATGGGTACGATGTTGGAAACTCATTGCAGATATTCGATGGGGATGATAAATTTCATTGAAAGAAGGCGTTGTAGCTCCTCTTTGACAAGGAGGGCAACTCAAGGGTGCATGCGAAGAATATTTTTCTTAACTAACTTAACATTAGCAAAAGGTGACGATATTGTGAACAACGATGGAAGGGTTAAGGCCTGATATGTTGGATTACGACCATACAAAGGCTTGACTATGTTGAGAGAGGAAAACGATGAAATATTTGAGCTCCCATGGATTAAGGGATTGACCCACTTTGAAGATGTGGTGCTCTTATGGAGCTTGATGTCGACGGTGGCTTTGTTAAGAAGGGCGAATGTGTCAGATGGAAATTTATTATGAATATAATAATCATCTACCCCCATGTAGGAGAGAATGGAGTCATCATCGGTGCATCGAAGAACATCAAGAGTAAGGGAGTCTTCCTCTATCATTTCCATATGTTGAAGAGGGAGGGACCTAGTTTCATTTTCACACTAATAAGTGACCTATCCTAAGGTGATGGTAGAGATTAAAAAACATCCAGAGGCGATAGAAACAGTGACATCTGTATCCATAAATACGTGGGATGGAGAATATGGTGGGTCGATGTCCATGAGAGATAAGAATGGAGGAAGTGGATCAATAAATTATTCCTTATAACCCAAATTTTTTATGGGGTTTACAATATTTATCGATGACAAGGTCATGCATGCCTTGTTCATAATGCCCCCATCCAAATCATTTCCAAGCATAGTGATGAAGATAAGTATAGGAAAATGATTTCTTATAGAGACAGTTAAAGTCGTTGGTGTATAACTTGGTGTGGGTTTGGATGTTGATTTGAGATGAAGGCAATCAATGCCACCATATATGATATTGGTGCAAATATGAGGTGGACCAAAGGGAATTATATCCCTAACATTAGGTTGGTACAAAAGAGCTTTGTAAGGTCTACCAAGTTGATTGGACATGGGAAGAGCCTTAAGTGTGAGAAGGTGATGCTCCCCTAGTGAGAGCTAATCTATTACTTTGCCTATAGAACCGTCATTAGGAAGTTTGGATGTGGGAACAAATGAGATAGTGGATGGTTGAGAAGGATCTTGGATGGGGATAAGAAAATCTTTATGATGATAATTCATATGACATGATTTGAATGGTGGAGTGTCAGCAAGGAGAGTCAGAATCTTCCCTTTGTGTTTCTATTTAATGCATCAATGAAAGGTGAAAGGAACACAATGCATGGAAAAAATCCATGGTTTACCAAGTAGGATGTTATATTGAAACTCCCCTTCTACGATATATATTATCTCATGGAGGATTTTTTCACCAACATGGATTGGAAGAATAAAGGTGAAAGGGTGAAGGACCATGGGTGATTGGGCGACAATTGAATTAGGGATCTTAAGTTGATCAAAATTATGGGATGAGATGATGTTGATGCTAGCTTCATTGTCTATCATAAAATGATGGATAAAGGTGTCATTGATGCGCAAAGTGATGAAAATGGGAAGATCATGTTCTTTAGATGTAATCTCAGGGATTTTATTTTCGTCAAAGGATATGGAAGTGGAGGAGGCAAGGGATCCAACAAGAGATACAAAAGGTTGAGCCTCATCATTAGGAGTGGGGATATGCTTAATATATTCGATAAGAGCTTGCTTATGGTCCGTAGAGCTTTGGATGAGATCATAAAGGGATATCTTAACTGGGGCCTAATGGATTTTCTTTATAAGACTCTACTCTATAACCACAAGCCAAGGGGCGGATAAGATGGACACCTTAAATTTTGATGATGAAGGGGATGGTGTAGGCTTGTTAGGAGGAGTGATGATAAAAACTTTATATTTTGGTTGGATGGTTGATTGGAATACTTAGGGATGGGAACACGTTGTGACCCAAACAACATTGATGAAGATAGGAGGACCCTCCTTAGAAGCAATTGAATTTGGGGGCGGAATGGAAACAAAGGTATTAGATGAATGAGGGGATTTAGATGTATTAGTGGATGAATATTGAGATGATGAAGTGACATTGGTGGATGGAAAAGGGTGATATCCTTCAACAATAAGGTCATCCTCATTAATAATATTGTGGATGATTGTTTGAAGGGATCTATAATGCCTAATGTCATGTCTAGGTGATCGATGATATGCATAGATAATATTGGAATCAAGCCACGAGGTTTATGAACCTCATGGATTGAATGGTTTGATTGGTGGGAGAGTGATCTTGGATGCTTGAAGAAAACATTGAAATATTTTTGTATAATAATTTATGGGAGTGGTTGAAGAAGAGGTCATAGAAGAGTTTTTTTTAAGAATGGTAGATAACGAAGGTTTACTTTGATAAAATTTCATGGGAGCCTTAGACTCTTCCTTAGTATTAGAAGAGGAAGATGGTTGTGTCTTGGTATTGGTTTTGATTGAGAGTGACTTAGATAATTTATAATCTTATTTGGTTATTGTGGTGGTAGATACTTTTGAAGGGGGAATTGATTTAGAAGATGAACTAGGTTGCATTTATTTAGATGTGATGGGAGTTGTAGATGAAGGGGCTGGCCCTATGATTGATGGTAATGCTCTTAAGAGTGATGATGATGTGTCACTTGATTTATTAGGAAGATTAGTCTCAGGAGAGGGAAAGTCCAATTCATTGTGTGAATGTGTAGGATATTTTTGCATAGGGGCACTAAGGTTCTTAGTCTTAGGTTGTGAGGATTTACCCTTGGTGGGGATGACAAAAATTTTGACTGGAGGATCCACGGATTTAGAACTAGATGATATGGATTGAGTCATAGATATTGATGGAGGAAGAGGCTTTTCTATGATTCGTTTGACAAGGTATAAAGGAGTGGTAGATTGCATGGATTTGGGATTGGTATATATGGGGATGGTTGAAGTTGTAGATGAAGTAAGAGTGTCACTTATAGATGTATTGGGGGCAGATGTTTGCATGGTTGATGATGTAAGGCATAACATAGAGCCAAATGTTGATGTAGGTATAGTGATACTAATGGATGTAGTATATATATGGGTAGTGTTATCACCAAATCACTGCACACATGAAGTTTGGTGTGATTGGGTAACATGGGATCACCTCTCAAGCTATGGGACTTGGGCTTGAGGTGAACCTCAATAGAAGGTTGGCTTCCTCTTCTTAAACTAAGTGCAATACTAATCCTAGTGCAATAAAATGGTTATCTAGACCTATGCTAACATTTTCATGGGATTTAGGGAGAGAGAGATTTGCAAGAAATGAAACTATACTAGGGATGGTGATGCACCAAATAAAGGGTATTTCTAGACTCATGAAGGGTTAATTTGAAGAGGGTGTTGTGCACCACAAGACAACTTCACCTACTGCAACTTGGAAAGGGTAAACATAATACCACAAACTAAAGAGCATGTGTTCCCTTTGTTAAAACTCAATCAGAAAAACAATATATCAGTCTTCCAGTGAAGAAGGATGAAATTAAGAAGAGTGAATAAACACCACAACTCAACTGCATGTAGAACTCCACCAACTAATAAGTACATAACTCCAAGAACCTGAAATAGAAACTTAAACTTGCACAGTGTATTTGTAAGCATGAGAAAAGAACAAAGAAGTATAGAATGATGAAAATACTAAGAATAGTCACAAAACACACATTTTATTTCTTCAACAACATGCACAATGCATCATTACATTCAAAAGAGGCAATGGTTTCCATTACAGTCTTGGAAAGGAGGCTTGAAAGTTCCCCAATCCATAAAGCTAACTTGCAGAAGAGAGAGGATTATTGAAAAATATACACTTGTCTAAGATGTCTAACTTGTCCAACTTGTGTCACACGTCTAAGTTCTGCAACCAATGTGTAACCCCTTGGAATGAGCCTCCAATTTACATTTATAGAATAATTCTATGAGAGAGAAGAGGATAAGTCATAAATTCCTTCCTAAAATGAAGGTACATGATGGTCAACATTTATTACAAAGTTAGTTGAACCACTTAAGAATCTTCCATCATGTGCCATTAAGGACCAGTTGACTTAATCCTCTTATTTAATTAAAGAAATATTTAAATAAAATATGTTAATAATAATAATAATTATTATTAAAATATTTTAATAAAATTATTAATTTAATAAAATTAATATTAAAAATATTAATTTAATATTTAATGAAGTAGGACCCCCCAAAATTGGTTTTCATTGAAGAGGGGGGGTGTCCATGAGAATAGGTCAAAAACAACCAACTCGGTGGTTGGCTCACCTAGCCAACTCACCGAGTTGGTCATCTGAGTCCATTAAGGCTAATAGGTGCAATGGGCTCTATCTTCCCATAAATGTGTCGAGCTCCTTCAATCAATACAAGCTCCACTTTCAGCTCATTGCCGAAGAGCACTCATGGCACAACTTGATTATTCAACTCGGCGAGCTTTCCATCGAAATCCTCCAAAGCCCTATAGGTTCTTGATCCATCTCCTGGAGCTTACCATTGCACTCATGTTCTGTCCCCAATCGACGGAGCCAACTCAGTATGTGTAGTTGATGAATCGAGCCCATTGTATATTCAGCCATTGATCTCAAATCTACATGCATTGAGATCTCGCAATGCTCACCTCCATGTTTATCGATTTAACTCAGATCATCTCCAACTCAATTTGAGCTTTCACATGCTCAATTTGCCATGTCGATTCCACCCAAATTCCTAACCCAGTTGGCCAACTCATCTGAGTAGAGCTCTCTTAATGTATAGCTATATCCACCGAGTGACTCTGGGTTCTACCAATGTCGACCAAGTTATGGTCACATGCATCGAGATCCAACCATCACCGAGCCATCGTGTCTTCACTGAACTTGGCATGAGCTCACCACCGAGTGAGCTCAGTCCAAGCTATCTTCAACGCTGTAGAAATCTCTACCATGAGCTCATCCGATGACTCGTGTGAGCATGTCATCCGAGCTTCCCTCCTTTGTAAGATTCCTCGCATTGACCCACCGTTGAATGAACTCTTTCGACTCATCTCATATGAGCTCTCTTCACTTGAATCTTCTTCCATTAGCTCAACCATTTCAAGATCCCTCTATCCCTGCATATGTTGAGCCATCTCTGACTGAGTTTTCTCTACAAAATTATCAGGGCTTCTGTCAGGGATTTGTTTCCATGAGTGAGTTCCTCCACCTCAGATCATTTGCTAAGTGATTTCTTCTATAACTCAGACCATCCCAACGCCATTGAAGAATTCACTCCAACCTGCATGGATCTTAGCGAGTTCTCTTCCATCTCCGAGTCTATAAATTGTTCTTCAACCATCATCGAGATCCGCATGTAGACATGGAACTCGACAACCCTCTCACCACAAATTCTGAGTCAGTTCCATCTATGTGACCACCGAGCCATCAGATATGTTTAACGAAATGACCATGCATACCTTCACTGCGACCTGGCTTGTTCTTTGGAGCTCAGGTCAAGCTCCTCTGTGACTCCATATCGAGATCTTCCTCATACCGACAGACTCACATAAAACCAACCGAGCTACTCCCTGCATATCGAGATACCTTCATTTTACCTTCCTGAAAATTGGTTCTTTCTTGCTCGACTCCACGGATTTTACCTGCAAGTTCACTATCAAGTGAATCATCCTTCTCCCAGCTCATCCCAAGTCTCTTCTGTCTGAGCCCCTTTGTATATGCCTTCAAGCTCTTCCAACAAGGACCCGTCAAACTATCCACCATGTTCCCACTCAACTGAGCTCTAACTATGACCACACTGCTCAGCCATGACTTGGCTGGCCGAGCTCTGTCTCCTTGATCTCCCAATGACAAAATCACTCTATTCTTCATGGCCTCCTCATGTCAAGTTCCAACACCCCTTTCACATTGAGCTCCTAAGACATGAGTTCTTCATTGACTAAATTGCTCACCATTCCTTGTAATGTCAAGCCACTTAAGATTCTTCTTACACCTATGGATGAGATCCTACAATGACTGGCACAAGTTTGTATCTCAATCGAGATCTGCTCACATACATCGAGCTATCCATGCATCGATCCACCACCGATGGTATCAACCTCACTTCTCTTCAACAGTGACCCATCTTGTAATTTGAACTTGCCACCATTAACAAGCTTCGTTGCAGCCACAACTTGGCTCGTATATGACAACATCGATCATCAAAGTGTTCCATATGGATCTCTTACATTTTTGGTGCCACCTCGCCCACTCATGAATTCGTTAAAGGCCTTAAAAATCTCCATCTAACTCACACCCACCTTGTCTGGGGTGGTTTCCAAGTAACTCAGTGACATCTGCAAACTTTATTCTCCCACCTTAAAAGCTCCCTCACCAAGTTATATTGGATCGGTCATCTGGTTGAGAAAATCTCCCATGTCATCCCTTGACTATTTATTGATCATCAAACGGTTAGGCAACTCAGAATCCTCTGTCACGTGGAACTACTTCGTTAGATTGCCATCAAATTTTCCTCCACCACTTAGAAATTGTTTCATGGGAACCCGTGGATCATCTTGCCATCATGACATGGATTGTTCATCACCAAAGTCCACATTTGTGGAATTTGAACCCTCTGAACCCGCATTGACTAAGTTCCCATCGAACTCAGCAAATGATCTCTATAATTAAGCTCGCTCCCATGTTTCTCGAGCTTCTTACCTCTGAGCTCCATTTGTTGAGCTGACTCTTAATTCGGTGAGCTCCAATGAAATCCACCAAAAATATACCATGCATATATCGATGAGCTCAATGTGAGCCATGCATCGAGTTCCTTCCCTCGAGCTCTGACGAGCTATATTCCACATCAACACCAAGCTCTCGTTGATCTCTTGCAACTGAGCTATTCTACTGTGATCACCACACATCGAGTTGGCTACCGAGTTGACATCGAGTTATCTATCCACTCGACCCCAGGATATGACTGAGTTGAGATCAACTTGGTGCCATTAAATTGTAGGTGAGCTCACCTATGCAATTTATTAATTATTTTAATCATTTATCTCTGTGATGATCGAAAGTGGGTCCCTGAGACTAATGTCTTGATTTGATCATAATAGGACCATGTTGTCCAATTTTTCCCTGTGTGTAAAATTAGATAATTTTTTTGGAGACCTCTCGGGGATGATTTCCTACTAAGCATGATTCCAGTAGCCTTAATCCATCCATTGGGCATGGAGTCAATATTGTAATAATAAAGATGATCTGATCTTCTATGATACATGACCCTAAACTCTTCAGTAATACTAGATAAGAAATATATCGAAACTGATGAATACTCAACATTCTTAAAATCTTGGACATAAATTTGAAACTCTTATAAATTTGACTTCTTATTGAAAAATTCCAATGATGACACAATGTGAAAGAACAATACAAAACATACAACAAGAAGGAAAGTAAAAGACAACAACACATAACAATATGCATAAGTACTTGGAGGAAAACATCTAACTAAACTATACAGGGGGTGAAATGATCTCAAAAGAAAGATTTGAGATGTATCCCATTCACATGAATGGGTAACTCTTCTCCATTGAGCCTGGATAGATGAAATGAATTTACCTCTTTTCAACTCGTGATGATGTATGGCCCGCTCCAAAGAGCGTCAAACTTGGCGTGCTTTCTTGGTTTGGCTCTATCTTCATCCCATTTGAGAACTAAATCTCCCTCTTGAAAATGCTTGTCAATTTCCTTCTTATCAAAATATTTATTAACCTGAGCCTGATGTTTCTCCAAAGTCTTCATAGCCTTGTTTTGTACTTCTTCTAACTCCATGAGTTCAAAAAATATGACTGTTAGAGGATCACTCTCCATGTCTTCAAGTTGATGAGATAACTCCAAAGAAGGTAACTCCAAGGAAAGTGAAAGTTTTGCTTCTATTCCATATACAAGCATGAAAGGATAATTTCCAATGGCCCTTTTAGCAATGATATGATCTTCCTATAAATCAGTTTTAAGTTGTGTGTTCCAATTCCTCTTGTTAGTCTCCATTGTGCGCTTGATAATCCTTGTGAGGTTTTTGTTGCTAGACTTATCCAATCCATTTCCTTGTGGATAGTAATTGGATGAAGTCTTGAGGTAAACCCCATTCTTAATAGCCCATTCACTCAACTTTAGACCAAGAAAATCCATTGCGTTATCTGAAATGAATGTAAATGGAACACCAAACCTTGTCATTATACCTTCTAAGAAATCAAGAACTGACTTCTCATTGCTCTCCTTCAATGCTATTAACTCTGTCCATCGAGTAAAATAGTCCATTGCAGTAAGGACCCATTTATTTCCATCACTGGATGGAGGATTAATCATTCCAATGAAATCCAACCCCCATTGAACAAAGGGTTGGTTCACTTGAATTGGATGTAGTGGAAGAGCCACCAACTTCTGCTTCCCGATGAAAAAGGAAAATTCCTTGCACTTCCTTACCCATAGATAGGCATCTTTGAACAAATATAACTAATAGTAACCGGATCACATGATCTTGGTAGTAGTTGTTCATGCAAAATAATGTCCTCCAGATAGGCCATTGTGAAACTCTTCTAGTATATTAGTTACATGTTCTGGTCCCACCCACCAAAAGGAGAACATCATCCAAATCCCTTCGAAAGAGAACATTATCTATCATAACATATGGAATATATTGAAGATGGAAAGTTTGTTTATGATTTTTATCCATGTTCACAGGATATACTCCTGAGAAAAGGAAACTCTTCATTTTGGATAACCAGTCAACTTGATCATCACCTTCATCAGTGTTTAGGAACGTCACATCCTCATCACCTTTTGATTCCATGTCTACAACAAGTTTTTGACAAAACCTTTACCTCTGAAAAGTTTAGGTAACTTTGATATGTATGTCATACTCCATCACCTTCATGATCCATCCTACATGCTTCTTTGTTCATCTCTTTGTTTAGAAAAAATTCCTTGACACCTGGATGAGACACCATTAGATGAACTTTTTTGTTGGACAACATGTGCTTGAATTTGTTCAAAGCTCGAATAACTGCAAAGAATTGTTTTTCAATGAATGAATATTTGAGCTCATAGTATTTGAGGGATTGAATGAAGAAAGAAATTGGTTTCTCCATCAGATCATCATTTTGTTGGGTGAGGATACCTGAAATGCTCTCTTGACTTGCAAAAGCATAAAGAATAAAATCTTTATCAAACCTGGGGTTCACCAGTGTGGGAGCTTGAGAAATGACCATTTTGATGGCTTCGAAGCTCTCCCTTCCTTCCTTTGTCCATGAGAATGGCATATTTTTCTTCAGCATGGTTGTCAGTGGTTTAGCCAATGCTGCAAATTGAGGGATGAATCTTTGCAAAAAATTTATGGTTCCCTAGAAAACTCAGGAGACCCTTGTGACTTGGGAGAGATAAGACATAATCAAATGAATCCTGGATGCATTGACATACTGAAACAACATATTCCCCTCGTGCACTATTACATTTCTTAGGATTGAGTGAAACCCCAAATTCCCTACATATTTGGAAAACCTTCCTTAGATGCGTGATGTGGTCTTTCTGTATGCTTAGAGTATACATTTATATCATCAAGGTAAACCAAGATGATATCATTGATTAGTCCCTTAAATGCCATGTCCATGGATCTTTGGAAAGTATCCCCGACATTGGACAATCCAAATGACATTTTTTTGTAAGCATATGTGCCCCACTTGGTAGTGAAAGAAATTTTCAATTGATCAGATTCTTAGACCAAAATTTGATTGTAACCCGAATATCCATCAAGAAAAGAAAATATTTGAGCTCCTACCACCGTGTGAAGGATTTTCTCCATTGATGGAAGAGGATAATGGTCTTTCAATGAGGCATGGTTCAAATCCATGAAGTCCACACATAATTGAATCTCTCTGTTCTTCTTCCTTACGGGGACCAAATTGGCTACCCAAGAGGAAGGCTTGATAGGAAAAATTATACAGGCCTTGTCGATTTTGGTTAGCTCTTTTCTCATTAGTGTCTCAATTTTTGGATTAATTGGCATCTATTTTTGACGAAATGGCTTGGCATTAAGATCCAATTCAATAGTATGTTGTGCTAGACCTAGATCAAAACCACACAGGTCTTTGTAGCTCAATGCAAAAATGTCAAGATACTCTTGAAATTTTTTGAGGAAAGCTTCTTTTTCTTCGAGAGTGCATACTTTTCGGATCTTTAGAAAATTTTCATTTGCTACCCTGACTTCCTCAAAATCTTCTTCTTTGACGACCATGTTAGAGATTTTTCTTTTGTCTTCATCATCTGAATTAAAAATGGATTGTAGAGTAACTAAACATTTTGGTAGTTTGTTTCTTTTCAATCGTATGATTTGATCACTATATGATTCTTGAAACTTATCTTGATTTTTCGCAGCAAACTCTGCCTCTTCTTGTAGGAAAAGAAAAATTTGTTTTTCACTATCAAACACTTGCCAACGAATCAAATTATCATGGACTGTAGGTCAAACCATCATTTTGACATATTTTCGCCCTTATTTCATGATATCATTAGGTATGTCGTATTGTGATCCAATTGTAACAAGCCTATCAGTATCTTGATTTTGATTTCTAGGAACCACGTGGATCCCAAAAGCTTCAAAATCTTCAATCAAATCCCAGATTCGGTTCTTGTATGGTCTTAAAAGATAATATTTGGATGTACTGTGTCCCATCACTTGATAAACAACTAACTCACTATCTCCAAAAATAGTCAGGGATTTGATTCCCTTCTTTTGAGCTAGCTGAATTCCTTACACAAGGGCCTCATATTCAGAAACATTATTAGTGTAACTAAAGTACAACCAAAAATATGATAAGTACTTATCTCCTTCTAGATAAATTAGCATGACACCAACACCAGATCCATTCTTACTCATTGAGCCATCGAGGAACAATTTCCACAGTCCATCAGAATTGTTTTGTGTTTTGACAAGTTGTGGTATGATCATACTTTCTTCATGAATGCAGTATGTACCCAATCTCGTCCCCTCCAAAAGAAGAAAACCAAATTATTCCTCTACTAATAAATTAGTGTAGGGATCATAATGATGATCTCGCCTCACTTCATCGAGCACGGTATCAAAAAATTATTCCACAAGAGTAGTTGGTTCATTATCAATATCTTCTTCTGGGTCATGGATGGTATAATTCCCATTTATGGTACTGGTAGTGTAGGGCTCCATGTGATTATGGTAAATTGGTTCTACCCTTATATCCACTTTAGTCCCATATTAAGTCCTAAGGATCATATGTGACCAATCAATTGACAGGTAACCACCCATCTTGGCAATGAAATATCGTGATAGGAAAATAGCGAAGAGAGGAAGAAGATCGACGAATGATGTCTTGTGTGAACAACAAACTGGGACATGCATGGATAGTAAGATGGAGTCCTTTGATGACTATGATGGTCTAAATTGTTGTACCTTCCAACTGAACACCACCTCTAGAGAATGGTGTATATTGTATTCCTAACACGTTTGCAATTTTCTTGGGCATAAGTGAGCTATTGGCACCAAAATCGATCATGTAATTATGTATCAAATGATCGCCAATGACTAGGGAAATATAGAATGGTGGTGGTTTGTTCACCTTAGGAATAATTTTCCCTTCTGGTTCACAAAAACTCATAGCAGTTTCTGCTCCATGACCCGATGATCCATCGGTTGTACCAAAATTGTTCAGAGCCTCTCGCAACAAGTTTCTTTGAGAAGGAATTGAGATTGCATCTCACATAGTAACACTTAGGTTGATATTCTTCATTTGTTCTACAATATTGAAGGGAGTTTCTCCTACTTTATCAACATTTATATGGGCGTTAACATCCTCTTTTGGAAAGTTCTTGTTAGGTACCGTGATGTCTGAAGAACCTTCTTTCCTTGCAGCTTAGCTAGCATGTGTTTTTGGTAGTTTCTTTCCCACTTATTTATCAACCATAGCATGTGGATGAGGTTGTGAAGTGAATACTTGATCAGCTTTGGAAGGTTGCTATTACATTTCTCTCTTTTTGAAATGAGTGTTTTCCACCACTGATGGGGAATATGTATTCAACCCGCAAAAATAAAAAATTGTTATCGCCAAATCACTGCACCCTCTGAATGGCCAAAATGTGAATAAGAAATTCAGTGTGATTGTGTAACATGTGATCACCTCTCAAGCTATGGGACTTGGGATTGTGGTGAACCTTTGGAGAAGGATAACTTCCTCTTCTTAAACTAAGTTCAGTACTACTCCTAGTGCAATAAAATGGTTATCTAGACCTATACTAAAATTTTCATGGGATTTTAGGGAGAGAGATTTACAGGAAAAAAAACTATACTAGGGATGGTGATGCACCAAATAAAGGGAATTGATAGACTCAGGAAGGGTTAATTTGAAGAGGGTGTTGTGCACCACAAGACAACTTAACCTACTACAACTTGGAAAGGGTAAACATAATACCACAAACCAAAGAGCATGTGCTCCCTTTGCTACACTTAAATCAGACAACAATATATCAGTCTTCCAGTGAAGAAGGATGAAATTAAGAAGAGTGAATAAATACCACAACTTGACTACATGTAGAACTCCACCACTTGATAAACACAGAACTCTAAAAACTTGCAATAGAAACTTTAACTTGCACAGTGTATCTGTAAGCACGAGAAAAGCAAGAAGAAGTATAGAATGATGAAAAGATGAAGAATAGTCACAAAACACACATTTTATTTCTTAAAGAATATGCATAATGCATCGTTACATTCAGAAGAGGAAATTATTTCCATTACAGTCTTGGAAAGGAGGCTTGAGAGTTCCCTAATCCAAAAATCTAACTTGTAGAAGAGAGATGATTATTGAAAAATATGCACTTGTCTAAGATGTCTAACATGTCCAACTTGTGTCACACGTCTAAGTTCTAAAACCAATGTGTAACCCCTTAGAATGAACTTCTAACTTACATTTATAGAAGAATTTTATGAGAGAGAAGAGGAAAAGTCATAAATTCATTCCTCAAATGAAGGTACATGATGGTTCATTTATTACAAAGTTGGTTAAACCATTAAGAATATTCTATCATGTGCCATTAAGGACTAGTTGACTTAATCCTCTTATTTAATTAAAGGAATATTTAAATAAAATATTTAATTAATAATAATAATAATAATTATTAAAATATTTTAATACAAATATTAATGTTATAAAATTAAAATTAAAAATATTAATTTAATATTCAATGAAGTAGGACCCCCAAAACTGGTTTGCATTGAAGAAAAAATGGGGGGTGTCCATGAGAATAGGGAAAATAACTCAACTCGGTAGTGGGCACACCGATCCAATTCACCGAGTTGGGCTCGAGCTCATCCACCGAGTTTTCTCTCCACCACCATGACTAAGCTTTGTCTTCCCATAAATGTGTCGAGCTCCCAAGACACGAGCTCTTCTCATATGCCGACGAGATCCTTCATGGAGCAAGATTCTTGACTCGACTAGTTCCACACAAAATTCCTCCAATGTCGAGTTATTTCTATCATGGTCTCGGCTAACTCATGCTTGTCACCCAATCGACCAAGCCAACTCGGTATGTGTAGTTGATTAATCGAGCCCATCATATATTCAGCCACCGATCTCAAATCTGCATGCATCAAGATCTCGCAATGCTCATCTTTATGTTTTTAGAGATCCATTCTATCCTACTCGGTGAGCTTCGCATTAAACTTATCGAGTTCCACACAAAATCCACCGAGTTGGCCACGCATTGAGCAGAGCCGCCATCATCGTGAGCTATATCCACCATGCTCTCCTTCTGCTAACATAGACCGAGCTATCCTCATATGTGTCGATCTCTAACCATCGCTGATCCATTATGTCTTCTTTGAAATTTACATGAGCTCACCACTGAGTGAGCTCGATCCAAGATATCTTCAATGGTGCGCTACTCTATGCCACGATCTCATCCGACGAATCACTTGAACATGTCAACCAAGCTTCCCTCCTTTGCAAGATTCCTCGCATTAACCGACTGCCAAAATGATCTCTTCTGGTTTGTCTCGCATGATCTCACTTTTCTTGAATCTTCTTCCATTGACTTGACAATTCCAAGATCCCTCTATCCCTGCATATGTTGAGCCATCTCCGACTGAGTTCTCTCTGCAACATTCTCAGGTCTTCTGCGAGCTCTGTTACCACGAGTGAGTTCCTCCACCTTAGATTGTTGGATGAGTGATTTATTCTATAACTTAGACCATCTCTACACCATCAAATAAATTTCTCCAACCTACATAGATATTAGTGAGCTATCTTCCATCTCTAAGTCTGTGAAATTTTCTTCAACCATCATCGAGATTCGCATGCAGACATGGAACTCGACACACCTCTTGCCACAAATTTTGAGTCAACTCCATCTATGCGACCACCAAGCCATCCAAGATCTTTATCAAACCAATCATGAATACATTCACTGCGACTTGGCTTGTTCTTCCAATCTTATTTCAAGCTCTTCCTCATATCGACTTACTTGCCCAAAACCAACAGAGTTACTCCCTGCGTATCGAGCTACCTTCATTTTACCTTCCTGACAATTGGTTCTTTCTAGCTTGACTCAATGGATTTTACTTGCGATTTCACTACCGAGTGACTTGGCCTCCTCCCATCTCATCCTGTCTCATCCCAAGTCTCTTTTGTATGAACCCCTTCATATATTCCTTTGAGCTCTTCATGATCAGGACCCGTTGAACTATCCACCGAGCTCCTACTCAATTGCGCTCCAACTACGACCACACTACTTAGTCATGACTTGGCTGACCGAGCTCTGTCTCTGTGAGATCCCACCAACTGACTCATTCTATTCTTCATGGCATACTTGCATAGAGTGTTGAGACCCCTTTCATGTCGAGCTCCCAAGACACAAACTCTTCATTGACTGACTTGCTCACCATTCCTTGCTATTTGGAGCCACTTAATATTCTTTGTACACCTGTAGACAAGATATTGCAATGAACAACATGAGTTTTTATTTCAATTGAACTCTATTGACATACATTGAGCTATTTGTGCATCAATCCACCACCAATGGCATCGACCGGACTTCTCTTCAACAATGACCCATCTTGTAATTTTAACTTGCCACCATTAACAAAATTCTCTACAACCACAACTTATCTTGTATCTATTAACGTACCTCATCAAAGTGATCCATATGGATCTCTTAAATTTATGGTGCCACCTCGACCACTCATGACTTGGTCAAAGGCCTTAAGAATCTCCATCTAACTTGCCACCCACCTTATCTGGGTTGGTTTCCTAGAAACTTGGTTGCATCTGCAAACTTTAGTCTCCAGCCTTAAAACCTCCCTCACCAAGTTATTATGGACCGGTCATCTGGGAAAAAAACTATCCCATGTCATCCCTTGACCATTTTTTGATCATCAAATGGTTAGCCAGCTAGGACTCTTCTGTCACGCGAAAATCCTTTGTTGGATTGCCATCAAGTTTTCCCCCACCACTTGGCAAATATTTCATGGGAACCCGTAGATCATCTCACCATCATGACATGGATTGTTGATTGCCAAATTCTACATTTAAACCCTCACAACCTTCCTTGACTGATCTCCCATCGAACTCTACAACCAAGCTCTATAATCGAGTTCACTTCCATGTTTCTCGAGCTTCTTACCACTAATATTTGTTTGTTGTGCTGACTCTTGACTTAGCGAGCTCCAATGAACTCCACCAAACAAGCACTATGCATATGCCGATGAGCTCAATGTGATCCATGCACTGAGTTCCTTTCCTCAAGATCCAAAGAGCTATATTCCGCATCGACACTGAGCTCTCATCAAGCTCTTGTAACCAAGATATTCTTTCGTTATCACCACACATCGAGCTGATTTCCGAGCTGGTTACCAAGTTAACACTAAGTTATCTATCAACTCGACCCCGAGCTCTTACTAAGTTGAGCTCAACTTGGTGCCATTCAATTCTAGGTGAGATCACTAACGTAATTTATTAATTATTTTAATTGTTTATCTCTACAATGACCGGAAGTGGGTCCTTGAGACCAATGTCTTGATTTGATCATAATAAGACCCCATTGTCCAATTTTGCCATGTGTGCAAAATTGGATAATAGATAAATGGAGATGTGTGGGATGAAATTGTTGAGGTAGTTATGGGTGAAGGACTAGATGTGATGGATGAATGTTTTGATGATATGGATGAAGATGTAGGTATAGTCGAGGTTGATGTTGGTGTCATAGTTTTTGTTATGGTCAATGTTGATGTGATGGGTGTAGAAGTTGACAAATTTGTGACCGTATAAGAAGGGTTTGAAATAGATATAGATGTGGTAAGTGATGTGGTGATAGGTATAGGTGATGGGGTTGTTTTAATCTATAGTGTTGATCATGTGAGCATTAGGCGGTTGTGATGTGGAAGGTTGAATTTGATTGTTGGGTGCATGATTAGGGAAGGGTTTCTTAAAGATGTCAAGGGGTTGATTCAGTGGTGTGCTTAAAGTCTATAAGTTTTTGTATGAATTCTTTAAAGGAGTGAAATTTTTTGATGTCATGGCCATAGAATTAGTGGTATTTACAGTAATGTTCCTCACAGTAAAATGTTGGTTTAGGTTGTGATTCATCAAATGATTGGATGGGAGGAATTTGAATGAGATTAAGCACCATCATCTTGTCAAATATAGTGCTATAGGATTCTCCAAGCGGAGTATAGCTGGGTGGTGGTCTAGAAGAATATTGTATGGGATCCATATGAGAAGTGGATGTAGAAGAAGATTTTACCATGATGGAATTGGTAGTGTTATTAGGTTTATCACCATGTGTGCAGGATTTAGTGAATTCTGTTTTGGGCTTATTAGATCGTAGTTTAAGGTGGACTTTCTCAAGGGTGTAAAGTTTAAGTTTTTGAGCCATGGTGAATGTTTCTTTGAAGGTCTAAAATGACTATATTTGAATATTGGATGAGATGTTCTTAACACAAGACCATTAGAAGAGATCAATTAGTTCTTTTTGTGGAAGGGAAAATGAGATTTGATTAATGATACCACACCATCATGCGACAAAGTCTGTGATAGATTTGTTTTCATACTATCGAATGACGTAAAGGTTTGTGATGGTGATCTTACGTGAAATATTTATCGATAAATGTTCAAGGAATAGTTTCATGAGTTGATTGAACGAGAGTAATGAGTGTTGTGGGATACCATTATACCAGTCTAGTGGAGGGCCAACTAACGACATGATGAATGTGTGAAACATGAGGTCTAGATCATGGTTGATAAGATAAAATGTATGTATAAAAGCACATAGATGTTTTTGAGAGTCCTCATTACTATTGAACTTAGAAAAATTAGGAATTTCCCAGTGAAGAGGATATGGCTTGACCAAAATAGATGGGTTAATTGGTTTTTCACATAATTGTTCATATGAAAATGTCGTTTTAGATCCCAAAGTAGCGGCTTTAATGTTAGAAATTATACTTAACAACACTTGGATGGGGTCATTAGATGGTTGATTTTGTGAGTTTGAAGGGTGTGACTGTAACGTATATGAGGTTGATGGGTTGGGTGGTAGGTATGTTTGGTAATTTTGAGTATGTGTGGGTGTTGATGGCGGTGGTTGGTAAGGAGGGATGTGACTAAGAGGTTCTTCTTGAATGGGTTGTGGTAAAGGTTGTTGCGAAATAGGGATATAATTAAGAGGTTGTGATAGAATGGGTGGTGGTGAAGATTTTTGTGAAATGGGGATGTGATAGGATTGGAGAGATTAAGTGGGTTGTTGAGAAATATGAACACTTGGTGTAGGATGGGTTGAGATATGAGTGATGGGTGGTTATGATATTTAAATGGGTTGATTGGGGATTACATAACTATAGGTGTTTCTAGGTGGGGGTTGATGTGTTCAAGTTGATTCCGATGGATGAGGTTGTGAAGTGACTATGTTAGCATGGATGTGAGAAGTGGTAATGAGGGGTTTAGTTGAATTATGTTGTTCAAATAAAGACAGGAGAAAGTGAAATTCTTGAGATGATTGGATGGGAGCACAAGTGAGTGTAGTGGATGATGAAGTGATTGGATTGGAAGATACAATTGTGGTGTTGAAATGAGGAAAATTGGGAGGAATAGGGAAAAATAGTTGGGTATTTTGATGACCATAAGGAATGGTGGAAAAATATGGATGGGGATCATGCTTGTGTTGGGCCATACCAAGCTCATTCATAACTCTACTTGCCTTGAAAGTGTCTTAGTGTCATGTACTTCTTCTTCTTCTTCCACTTCTTCTACATCTTCATGTGTGCTTCTTATTTCATCATCATCATCATCATGATTTTAAATGGTATGTACATCATCTTCATGATTATCCTTAGGCTGATATCTGATTTTTGAAGGCTAAGTTTCATCTATTTTTACATTTGTGCTTTCAACCACATTCTAAAGCCTCTTATTGTAGCATCTATATGCTGCACTAACTAATGAATAAATAAGGAATATTCCCTAATCATACTTGGAATCAAACTTTCCCAAATTTTCTTCATTTCTATTGATGTAGCACTTGCTCCCAAAGACTCTTATGTGCTTCACATTAGATGGTCTTCCTTTTCGTAGTTCATAGGGCATTTTGATGATATCCACTCTTAACTGAGTTGTGTTTAGAATATAAAAAACTATCCACACTGCTTCACTCCAGTACCTATCAAGACGTCTAGATTCATTTAACATAGTCTTGCTCATCTCTTACATGGTCATGTTCTTTATTTTAACCACACAATTTTGTTTTGGTGTATTGACAACTAATAATTACCTCTGAATTCCATGCTCTTTGTAATAGTCATCAAATTCATTATAACAAAATTCTCCACCCCTTTATGATCTTAATCATGCTATTTTTCTCTTTTTCTCATTTTCCACAAGTGCTTTGAAGGATTTAAACCTATCTAAGGATTCTAATTTTTGTTTTAGGAAAGCTAACCATTTCATCTTGGTAAAATCATCAATTATAAGCATGAAGTATCCAGCACCTTGCATACTTGCAG
Organism: Taxus chinensis; assembly: GCA_019776745.2. Taxonomy (NCBI): domain Eukaryota; kingdom Viridiplantae; phylum Streptophyta; class Pinopsida; order Cupressales; family Taxaceae; genus Taxus; species Taxus chinensis. The sequence goes on along the minus strand of CM034156.1, from coordinate 109,382,554 downwards.
TTCTTGTAGGCCCACATAATTTTGTATGAATCAGATCCAAAGGTTGAGTACTTAAATAATCTTTTGATTTGAATGTTCTTCTTATCTGTTGGGCGTGTAGACAAGCTTTGCACATAGAGTCTGTTGGTTTCAAAAAAATTGAATGTTTCTAACTCCCTCTTTAGCACTCAATTTCACAAGATTTCAAAACTTATATGTCCTAATCTTCTATGCCATAACCAGTTTTCATCATGTTTTCTTATAAAACATTTTTCTTTGTTTACCTCTTTGAGCCAATACATGTCATTTTTTGTCCTTTTTGATTTTCCAACTCTCTTCCCTATTTTTCCATCAATGATTTTGCATCCTTTATCATTGAAAATAATAGTTTAGCCTTGTTTGTGAAAGAGGGTTTGAAAACCCGCAAGCGAGGATCACAAGGGATGACGTGCATATCAATGGACATGCGAACGGTAGTGTGAAGAGATCTCGGGAGGAGCGAGCATCAACTGAATGTGCATGCAAAGAATTGAAACACAGGAAAAACCTGGTTAAGCCATAAAACTCTCCTCTATCTCATAGATCAAAAGACATGTACATATAGGAGGTGTTGAGTAACCCCCAGTGCTGCAATCATGACAACTCGAGTAGAGAGGCGGAGTTACATTCCCAGAATAGAAGTGTAACTCCTAATGATGCATATGACACACTGACGCACTGACGCGTAAGGGAATCTCATAATGACCCCTAAATGACACATGGACCTATGATCTCACCTAAGTGAGATGACTCACCTAATGATGTGGAAAATAACACACACTAACACCCCCCCTTCATCGTAACTTAGGATGAGGTGGCAAGTTAGAAATGAGAAATGGGTCCCAGCACAAAGCCTGATGAGGCACCCATGTACAAAAAGAAGTCCCAAGCAGTGAAGGAAAACCCAGTGGGAAAAATACCCACCACAAGAGAACAAAACACTCTCTAATCTAAGAAAGATGCCAAATATGGGTCCCGGCCATAGACGAGCCTGAAAGGGTACCCATGTACAAAGAGGCTATCTCTTGAAAAGAAGAAGAAGAAAGAAGAAGATGGAGACGAGAGGAATGCAGAAGATGCCATGGACGGATCTGAACTCTGCAGCTCTAGGAGGTCTCCCAGAAGAATGTCGATGACGAGATCCTCTACCTTTGGACTGAACAAGAGCCACCCACAATGAACTATGTGCCTGCCCTTAGGAAGGATAGAAATGATGTGCTGGAAGTCCACCCACTCCACAAAGGAAACTGAAGGAAGCAACACGAAGAACTCTGAGTCTGGTGCATGAAAGTGTGACATAGGTCTAGCGAGTAAGTGCCAAGGAACCGAAGGTAATGCCACGTGCGTAGAACTGTCAGAGTGAAGAGGAACACCCGCAGAAAGGATGTCCAAGTGATGTGAAGGGAACAAAACATCCTCCACAATAGAAAAGGGATCCACAGCTGAGGGTGGATCAATGAAGGTCTTCGGAAAAGTGGAAGTGGTATGAGTCCCATAAGGGGCACTCCCAACAACAAAGATAATGAACTCCTCTGAAACACCTGTAGATGGATGAGGGACCTGTAGAGCATCACAAGTAGACTCTGTGAAAAGACGACTAAGGTCAAGAAGATACTCATCCCAATGAGGGGGCTCAACAAATAGAAGAGTGATGTCAGATAGGTATGAGTCATCCAATGAAGGTAGAGGAGTGAAAGGGGCCTTGCACACTAGAAATGGAAAGGAGGCGGGTGTGATGACTATGTGAGACAGAGTAGGAGACTACTCGATATCTGATGAGATGTGTGGGGTGACAACAATGTCTAGAATAGTGAGAGAAAGAGGAGAAGAGTCCTCTGTAGTACTCTCGACATCAGAACTGGATGCACAATCCTCGTCATCAGAAGTAGAACCAAGCAAGCCTATGTCAGTGGAACTGTCATCACACAAAGACATGGAGGAGATAACTGAATCAGCAGCAGCAAAAATTGCGGTAGTATGTGAAGGGTCTCCATAGAAGGACTGAAGAATGCTCCAGACACGGTGAGGTGGATCTGAGTCTGCCACATGAAACCAGAGAGAACGAGAGACATGCATCATCATGTGACCAAATACATGGTCACAAGTGTCAAGGAATTCCTCTAGATGACGATGATCAGCGGGTGTAGGAACTGGCCCAAGCAAGAAGGGTAAAAGACCCTCGTGGGCGAAGTAACGTTCCATGGAAGCATGCCAAGCTGAATAGGTCTCTCTCCCGGTGAGAAGTGGCGGAGGCTGTAAGGTGATCCTATGATGCTCACATCTGGAAAGAGCACTCTCCATGATGAAAAAATGCAAGACGCAAGGTGCAAGACGTCAGACTCTGCCGATAATGCGTCTGCGTGCGTAGGCCCAAGAGTACAAGCAACCCCCCCAGAATGTGGCACTTTATAAAAGTAGTGTGTTTACAAAATTAATAATGCCATCATGTAGTGTGTGAAAAATCATGCAACTTTGACCAAGGAAGCACTTAGAAACAAGCAACGAGTCAAAAGTTATAGCATTAAAACGATTCCCGCAACTGATGGAAAAATACACTAGACACTGCAAACGCATTAAAAAAGTGCATGAAACTGGTGCAAAGGGTATCATGTGGGTACTCGTTGGAAATGGAATGAAATTTTAGGAGGGGTTTGTTTTGACTGCGAGGGGGGGTTAGCCACTTGCCAACCCCAGACCTCACCCTCCGTCTTCGACAAGCGTAGGAAGGGTAAGTAATACAAGTCAAAACAACCTTACAATAAAATTATTACATGCCAAATGAAATGTTTTCTTTTTTAACACCTTTAAACATCAAAAAGAGGTGGAAAGGAGGGGGCCCATGTTGAAGATACTCTTTGACCAAGCTAAATGAAGGAACCACATGCCAGGGAGCTGCTGTTTTGGATAGAAATCGTCGAAATTTGCAGGCTGGAGTTGTTGTCTGTGCATAGGAGGTCGCTGCAGGTTGCTGGAGGCCATGAGAAGAAGCTGGAGGTGCTGGTGGACTCACCATGTGCCAATAAGGTAGAAAAAAAACATCCAAGCCTGAAAACGACCACGTGCCAAGTTAGAAAAAATGTTTTTTATAACGGCAATGCAAAAACAAACATTTTGTAACGTTGGAGGAAGGAGCTGGAGGTGTTGAAGCCACGTGCTAGAGGTCTGAGTGCTGGGCAGAAGCTGGAGAAGACCCAAACCACCAAAAAATGCTAGAGAAGCCAGAAAAATGGCTGTGTTGGGTGTGCAGGTCTGACAAAGACATTGAGGCAGCGAAGGAGTTGGAGTGGCCGCACTTTGGCTGGAGTTAGATGCCACGTACCAGGGCTGCAAATTTGAACGGTTGAACCAAGCAAACCAAACCAAACAAGGCCGTAGGAAAAGCTGCTAAGCCAAAGAATATAAACTTTGGTGCAGTCGTGTACACCAAGCAGCAGCTCAAGCAGAGCTAATACGATCCAGGCCAGAAGTACACAAAGCATGAAAAATCAGTGCAAAACATCCGCAAGGGTGCAAAAAATGAGCCAAGAACCTTCACAAAGCCAAAAACGTGAAAAACAAACACCAACAAATGCAGCACGAGTAGGAAGTCGACGTAGAACCCCAAGCAGTGAACCAGCAAGAGCATGAGTAGAGAGCTAGGCAGCGAGCTGGCTACTCATAAAACACCTCCAAAGTCACATGCAAACCCAGAGAATCGAGTGGTCCAAGACACTAAACCCGAAAAACACCAGAAACTCGAACAATAACCAATTACACCCGAGCAAGAAACTGAAACCCGCGAGCACAAAGAGAGGTATAAATGCCCGAAATCAATGCATGTAGAGCACGAAAAACGGAATAACCATTACGACACATGCAACAAGATTTGGATATCATGCCAGAAGCCGGAAAAACACACGAGCAACACCGAGGAGTGCATGGATCCACAAGATCCGCTCTGATACCATGAAAGAGGGTTTGAAAACCCGCAAGCGAGGATCAAAAGGGACGACATGCAAATCAATGGACGTGCGAACGGTAGTGTGAAGATATCTCGGGAGGAGTGAGCATCAATCGAATGTGCATGCAAAGATTTGAAACATGGGTAAAACTTGGCTAAGCCATAAAACTCTCCTCTATCTCATAGATCAAAAGATGTGTACATATAGGAGGTGCTGAGTAACCCTCAGTGCTGCAATCATGACAACTCAAGTAGAGAGGGGGAGTTACATTCCCAGAATAGAAGTGTAACTCCTAATGACGCATATGACACACTGACGCGCTGACGCACTGACGCGTAAGGGAATCTCATAATGACCCCTAAATGACACATGTACCTACTATCTCACCTAAGTGAGATGACTGACCTAATGATGTGGAAAATAACACACACCAACAGTTTGCACATTTGGCTAACACTTAGCAAGTTATGTTTGAGTCCTTCAACATATAGCACAATTTTTGTAATTGTTTTACCATTGTCAAGACTAAGAGTTCCCTTTCCCACAATATTTACAAAATTTTTATCACCAAATCTAACATCCCCTGAAGCATTATTTGAAAAATAAATGAACTTAATTTTATCACCTATCATATGATTTGAGCAGCCAATATCCAAGTACCAAATCATCCCTTCATCTTGCACATGAAAAGAAGTTTGAGCTATCATACCATTCTCTTTTTTCTTGTTTGATCTATCTTTCAACACATATATCCACTTTCTTTGTTTGGGTGTTTGTGAGATTCAAATGCTAGCTATGTGACCCTCCTTTTCACATTTGTAGCACAATGGATTGTAGCTTATTCTTGTATGTTGCAAGTTAAATTTTCTTCTATTTCCTCTAGAATTTCTTCTACATTTCTCATCTTTGTGACCAAACATATTACAAGAAAAACAATAACCATAGAAAGAATGAGAGTACCTCATAGCATATGTGATTCTTGGAGGGTTTTTCAATCTTTTCGTAGATTTGGTGGCCTCCTTGTTCATGGTGTGTGAGATGCTTGATGTAGAATTCTCTTTTTTCTTCTTTGATGGTTCATTTTCCTTATTCTCTTTCTTGAAAAAAATACCTGTTTTGTCACTTACATCCCTTTGAGTTATTAGAATGTTTTTTAGGACATTTGAACTCCTTTATAGCTCCTTATACATATTTAGTTTGATATTTTCCTATTCTAATTCATCCTTCTGGAGTTCTAAATCTGATTTCAATCTTTGATATTCTTCTTCCTTTGCTTTATAGGATTGAGAAATCTTTTCCAGCCGATTTTTAAGCTCCTTGAGTTCATTCATTTCTTTCTCTTATTTTTGGCTTTGCTTCTTTTCAAGAATGTGGATTTTCTCTTCATAATCCTTTAGGGTTCATTTTAGATTTTGGTTCCTTCTTCTACAGATTTGGATTTCTTTAAGATCACTTACCAATTCAGCCTCTAAATTTTCTTGTGCCTTTTCTTCATCTAAATCTTCATAGCTGACCATATTCTTCCCTTTATTTCTACATTCATTTGAAAATTCCAGAGCCATAATTAAGGTTTCACTTTTAGCTCCATCATCTCACTCTCTGAGCTACTTGAACCACTTGATTCTAAATCACTTAAATTTTATTTAGAATATAATTTTTTCTTATTTTTGAAATACTTCTTCTTGTTTCCCTTATTCTTGTAGTCCATATTTTTCTTATCATGTTTATGATCTTCTTCTCCACACTCAAACTCAACCTCCTTGTTTTTGTTTGGAAATTTAGAAAAAAAGTGTCTTACTTTACCACAACTAAAACATTTAAAAGAAAGCTTACCTTTATATTTTCCTTTTCCTCTTCCCAGTCTTCTTACAAACAAAGCTTCAATCTTCTCAGCATCTTCTTCATTATCTAAATCTGATTCCTCTTTTATTTCTTATAATGACTCTCTTTCTTGGATTTTAAGGCATCTTTCTTCTTGGCTTATTTAGCTCCAATTGTCCTCATTTCATAAGCTGATAGAATGTTTTGTAATCTATCCAGAGTCAAAGTTTTCATGTCTTTTTCTTCCTCAATGGCTGAGACTTTTACATCATATTTGGAGGTTAAGTATCTCATAATTTTATGAACAATGAATTTCTCTTCTAGCTTCTCACCTAATCATGCGATCATGTTTATTTTCTCATCTACTCTATGCATGTATGTTGCCATGATTTCATTTTCTTTCATCTTTAATCTTTCAAATTTTTCTCAATAGGTCTGTAATTTTGTCAAGATGGGATTTTTCATTTCCCTCATAAATGATTTTTAGTTTGGTCCAAATCTCCTTGGCTGTGGTACAGTGCATTATCTTTATAAATATAGTTTCACTTAACCCACATAAAATTGCATTCATGTCTCTTGAATTATTATCATATTCAATATTATTTGTTACAGTTGTAATTGGAGTGGTTGGAGGATTGTATCAATTTTTGACACTTTCCCATATGTCAAAACCAAGTTACTTGAGATAACTATTCATTCTTATTTTCCAAAGTGCATAATTTTTCGTGTAAAGAGTGGTGACCTTGAGATTGATAAACCACGTTGAACTTGATTTTTTCCCATGCTTTTGAAGAGAGGATCACCTTGAACTTGTTGAAATTTCATGTAAGGACCTGCTCTGATACCAATTGTTAGATATCATAAGCACTGGGAGGGGGGTGAATCATTGCTTAGCACAATTAAGATCTTTTCAAAATTTCTATCTTGCTTAAAATTGAACCATTAGTTAGACTAAGAGCACAAGAACTTGAAATAAACAACATAAATGAGAGTGACATAGGTTTATAGTGGGAAATCCAACAAGGGAAAAATCCACTTTGAAATAAGCCTTTTATTTAGAACACCAATTCTATAATACTGATTTACAAATGATTAAGCACCCACTTAGTCATGAAGCACCTACTTCAAAAATTATTTCAAGCACCAACTTGAAGTCTTCCAAGCACCCAATCATCTGGATTTAGTCCAAACACCTACTCATATAATATTAGCAAACTCAAATTATCATTTAATGACTATGTTGCTTCATCAATAGATCATGGAATCCGTTCTAGCACAATGTAACTATTTCATTGATTTTGCAACCTATACTTGATCTTATTTTCATCTACTATATCACTATCTTCATGATTATCAAACTTACATCACTATCCTTGATCAATTTGATCTTTGCTCTGTAGGTTATTGTGTAATCCTCCCTTTTGTATAATGCAACATCACACATTTATCCTCTTCACATACTTTGTGATGTTCACCAAATCATAATCAAAGTCCTACTGATCACACCTCTTACTCCAAGATTAGTACTCTGTTATATATCCACTTTTTTTTCTTTTTACACACCTTATATCACTCTATTTTTATTTATATCTTTGTATCTTATTATTTTCTTAACTTTTCATTACTTATTCATTATTCCATGCAGAGGTTATATCTCATTTCTATACTTATTCCCCGTTCTGTCTTATTAACTCCTCTTTCACAACATCCACCATATATATTGTTTTCATAAGGAATTCAAAGTAAAACTATATATATATATATATATAGTTCTGATTATAAATCCTCATACTTCAAACAAGATACGCTTAACAACTTCAAAAGATTCGAGCTTGTGAACTATCTCCTAACATTCTCTTATCCTCTAAACTCCTTACTCAACTTTATTTTTCTTCATTTGAATGAATATTCAAATTCAAACTATGACTCTTCATCTATCAAATGAAAAGGATTCTCTTTAATACATACTCTTCCTTTAGGAAGTTGGTCTCACAAAGATTGATAACTTCAAGTTCTTATTTAACCTTTTGGATTCAAAAAATGCATCATGACCTTTCACACATCCTTGTGTGATGAAGAAAACTTTCATAGAATGAATAAGACAAAGAAAAACAGAACTCAGTATCTTCAACTTATATTTCAAGTAACATTATGATAAACTTCACTAACCACTATTTTCTTCACCTTTCCAATCTTGAAAAATTGAAAAATGCTTCACTTATGGTGTCCTTAGTTTTGTTGCTAATGAAGTATTATTTTGTACTTAGTTGGAGATAAGCACCACTTGATGTTATATAGAAGTATAAAAGTGACCCTCTTTAAGTATTTACAAACTTTGAGCCAACAATTTGAATATCCCATCAAAAAATTTAAGAGAGAAGACATAAGGAATTAATGTTTCAATAGACACTTCACAAGTATGTATAACATGAGGAAGATCTTTACAAGCTATAGAGAGAAGAAATTTTGCATTTCCATAGCACAAGGACTACTCAAGAAACTAGGGTAATTCTAATAATTAATTCACGCTTGATCAACCATGAAACTACCATCTATGCCCTTTGTTTTGCAAAATATCTCATGGTATTTGAGGAAAACTAGTTTTACCAATCGTTTTAAGGACTGTGCATGGATTAGGAAAATTATATCATAAATATATCTACCGATACTAAACCAAATAACATAAAACCTTTTACAATCAATTTCTATAATGTCCAAAAATATTTGTTTGAAGTTACATGAATATTTTTCAGTTGGAAGGTTTTAATCAATTGAAAACATGTATTAGAAACCCTAAATTAGGGTAACTCAGTCTGTGAAGCCCAAAAGCCAACATATACAAGGATATTGAAAAAATTTCAATGAAATTTTAAACTCTCACCTATTTTGGCCTTTTAGAAATATTCTCTAACTTCCTTCACAACTTTCTATGCCTAAAAACCTTTAAATTTTCTCTTATGGTTCACTGTTACAATGCAAAGTTGAAGAAGATAAATGTACATTTACAAGTTGTCAAGAAGGAAGACTTAACCAATCATACTTGATCAAATCCCAAGATGCATTGAAGTATTTAAATGGGTATTATGGAGCTTAGAGACCTTCAATTGAGGGAAACACCACATTTACGAATTTAAATTTGCACCTTGATAGATAAAACTATCTTTTACACGAGTTGTCACAAAACAGTGAATGCACCTATGTTATTACACAACCCACAAGGCCTAGGAAACCCATGAATTAAACTTCAATAGAAGTGAGAGGAACAATAGGAATATATTTGAATTCAACCATCCTAAAATTTGATGAAAATAATGGAGTATAGTCTAGTTTGCTATGATAGTGAATAATAGTATATGCAGTCTTATTAAGTGAAGAGAGGAGACCATCATTTAAATCTAATTATTCTACTATTTCAGAACTAATTCATGGAGAAGGACACTAAAAATATGTCATTCAATTTGAGGTCCCTTGTATATGCTTAATGATTCTCATTTAAGAGCATAATGGATAGACTCAAGAAGACCATTCCTTAAAAAATGTCAATTAGTAGCACCAAATGAGTTTGAAAACTTGAGCATAAAATCATGACCAAGGAAGCATGTGAACACATCAAGAAACTCTAATTTTTTTTTCAAAGGATCAAACCAATGAAGTTATGACCAAAAAGTGACTTTTTCCTTGATTGATTTAATGGCTTGTCTAAGAAGAAAAATAACTGCCTTACTAAAATGGATAGAACTTTTCAAACCACAAATCCAATTGACAAAATTATTTTAGTACATGAATTTTAGGAAAATTGTATACAAATTTTTTTATTATGACTTATCTGAATAATCCTTCATAATTTTTTCTTTAGTATAAGAATCCAGGCAGCTCGAAATGCATTTTCCAAAAATACAGTCTTAGAAAATTTTGAATAACTCAAAATCCCCATTTTAGAATCTAATGAAATTTGACATGGAGCACTTAAATACATCCCTATACATATTATATTTGTTTTCCATCCATATTTTTTCCATTGAAGCTCTGAAAAATATCATTTTCATGTAATAACAACTGGGTTCCTCAAGGGAATTTTTGGCTAGAAGTGATATTTGTCTCCAAAACATATTTCTTGACTTTTTGAGCCTTAGAATAAGTTCATTCACCTGTTATACACATGCTCCAATAATTTCACTACTTCACTTTACACCATAGAGACTCACATGACTCACATGAACTTAAACAACATCAATTTGGCTTATCATGGACTAACAAGAAACCTACACTTTTTGACTCTTTAGACACACTACTTCCATGAAAAATAAGCAATATGACAACAAAATGATATCAATGAAAACCAGACACAAAGATGGGAAACACTATTTCCTCTTCAAATTTAATATGATCTATTGCTTATGTGAACAAATCATAGAATACATCAATATTATGATCACCTTCAATTTTATTATATATCCATTAGAATATTGGTTTTGTGCCTTTCTATACTTTCCAATGTTGGAGTTGAGATATCCTTTGAGGGATAATATGCATAATTGAAACTCAATGTTCCTAATCCACAAATTCTTCTTGAAGGTGTATGTTGTATTGCTTTTAGAGTTGTTTTTCAAGTTTGTTGAGGTATTTATTTAATCCTTGAGTATTCCCTTAAGATTGATTTGGGTGTCACTTAGTGACCTCATTGAATTTGAATTGGAGTGGAACGATGTACTTGAGAAGGTATACCTACTGGAATTTCTTCTTCACCATCATCTTTTTTTGTATTAGTCATTGTCTTTTCAAAACTTCCATCCCATGCTTCATATTCAATGAATTGAACATACTTGCAAATTATCATATTTTTAGTGATATGATTATACAATGTATATGTCTTGGTGTCCTCGTTGTATCCTGTAAATATACATTTTTCACTTTTTTATCCAATTTTCTCCTTAACTCATAAGGGACATGTCCATTTATGCCACACATCAAAGACAATGTTGGATTTGGAAAGGGTCACTTTAATGACATGTGGAAGATGGATGCTTTGGCATGTGCTTCCTAATAGTTGTGCTTCATGTGGGTTTTGACAAGTTTGAACATATCTTACCCCATTAGAGCTCTTTCTTGAGAAATATCATGGTTGGAAAGTAGTTGGAAAGTTGTTGACATTAAGTATGCTTTTGAGAAGCAACAACGACTCCTTAAATTATCATGCTCTAAGGTTGCGTAGAGAATGAAGTTGGAACTTAATATAAACATGAGAACAAATACCTAAAGATATGATATAGAATAAATAAAACAGGAGAGGATAGTAGACCAAAATAATAGAAATAAACACAAAATAAAACTTTTTTTTAATTAGATTCAACAAATTAGAACTTGAGCTCTTATATACAAAATTTATAGAGCTTCCCTACATAAATGACTAAAATGAGATCCTATTTATAGAGAAATTACAAGGGCAAGGCCAATTTCCATTCACTTAACAACATTAAATTCACACATATGTGTATAAAACAAAATATTGCAAAATCTACTTCAAATATGAAGGAGTTGCCCAAATTTATATTGGGATTTGTATTGATATGTCATATTTCTTGAAGTAGAGGAATTGTCAAAATTTTAGAATTCGTACGTTAAAGGTAGTTTGGGTTACATTTTATAAAATATTTTATAATATGCTAAAATGAATAATGTGCAATATATTCATCTTTTTTCTCCCTTTGTATTTTACTATTAAGATTTATTCAAAAATTAAGTTGTTAATTTTTAAAACTAAAATGTAAACTAAAAGGTAGACATATGAATAAGATGTTGTAATTTTTTTTTCTATTTCAATAATATGCATAATAAATTCCTTTTTATAATCTATAATACTAAACAATTTGGTTTGGATTTACATAAAATTTATAATATATGAGACTCCTCTTTCGTGGAGTCATCTATCCTCCTAATAGGATAACATGACCCCATAAGAAATGCAATAAGATGCCATACATGATGTCATACATGCAATGCCCATATTTTGGACCCATTTTTACTTCCTTGGTGTCTATTAAAAATAACTTAGTCAAAAGTATGCATGAGGGACTCCCCAGCAAAGAGATGCAAGTTCCCAAGGAAGATACCAAGGTAGAGAAAGGCAAAGGAAAGGAAAGAAAAAGGTGGTGAGTATTTAAGATGCATTGCTTTGGTATTTTTCGCCTTATACAAATATGAGACTCATCATTCCATCGATTAAACACTAAAAATTTAAGCTCCAAAAAACTGAAAAAAAATTCTATGAAGCTCCAGATCTATTGCGGGAGAATCGGTAGGGTGGAGAGGAGTAGATATATAGAAGTCATTCAAAGTAAGTGATGTTTTCTTCAAGCTACCTCATAAACTAGTTTTTTCCTTAATTTGTATTTGGAATCTATTTTTTGGGGAGTCTTAAGCTTATTCTGATTGAGCTTATTTTATATTTGGAAACTAATCGAGCTTATTATGTACGTGTAAATATATTTCTACTCAATACCTCACCATTAATGGAGAAAACATCTTTTTACAACTGTGTTTTGAGATATGGTGAAACTTTTTGTGTTGTTTGCAGTGTCATAGATTGGAATTTTAAAGGGATGCATACCAACTTTGGAACACCCAATAATAATCAGATTTAAGTTTAGCAACAATTTACATGAATTGCAACCTTTTTTTAAGATACAATCATGTTCTAGATTTTATTATTGGAGTTTTCGATCATTTTCTTATCACGATGATGACATGATCATGACGATATTAAAATATAACTATAATTTATATCATGACTGAAAACATACAATTTTTGAGTCTTTTACATGTATTTAGTGTTTTAGTTGTAAAAAACTTATATATTGTAAAAATAACATTCACCATTCAATTGTTATATTTACGAAATGATGTCATTTTTATAAAAAAAATTATATACAAATTATATTGATAAGCTAAATAATATAGTACAAATTATTAAAATATAAAATTTATATTTTTTAGTAGTATATTAATATTATTCTTTTAAACATTTTGAAGAATAATATTAAAAAAATCACCCTCACGAAAAATAATTGTTTGAGATAGACAACTCCAAAAAACACACCTCAAAAAAGTAGGACAAAGACTAAAGGAAAATAACAAACCTTTCACAAAAATGACCTCGAGCATACTTTTAAGCTTTCTTTTTTTACTAAAATCCAATTATTAGGAAGAGAACCTAGTGACAATCACTTCAAGTTAGATATTGCTCTTTAATAGACTCATAATTTTTAGATTCATACACTCTCGTCTTGCTTCTATCGGAATTTTTTTCTAAACCTAGGTTAAGAAGATTGTTCCAAGCCACGATCTCAAATGATAATAACAAACCACATTAGATTTGCAAAATAGAAGAGCTAAAATACTATATACGGAAATGCATCATAATCCATAATGCTCAATACATTACAATATAATGACTTGAATTACTTAATAGGAAATATGTACATATAGGATGAGAGAAGTGCAAATACTACCTAAATCAATGGTGAAGAACTCACACTAAATGATACTGGTAGTTAAGTTAACTCCACAAGACTAGTAAGATAACTCCACACAACTAGTACACCTAAGCAAGATAACCCAACAAGTGTAGGGTTAACAAAAGTGTAATAATTATCCTAATAAACAAATAAAAGGATAAATAATAACCTACAATAACACCCCCCATAAAAATAGCTTAGGTGGGTGGAAAATAAGGTGGTTCCCAACAACAAGGCCTAATAAGGTACACATGTACAATAACAAGGAAAATTAGATACCACAAGGTACCCAAAACCAGTAATAACAAAGTAAAGAGAGAAAAATCCCGTTGCAAGGAATACCAATAAACTCAACTCCAAAAACTTGTATAATGCTGAAGAATTCTGGTGTGCACTCTGGTCTGAATCCACTACTCGATCATAAAAATAAAAAACAACTGACACTGGGCTTCACCAGAATAGCTCCACGCAAGGAGACTGTCAATGGAGTGATGTTGAAAGTGCAAAAAAACACCAAACATAATTTGATCAAATGCTACAATATGTGTTCCACAATCGAAGAAAAACCAAGATAATAAGACAAGGACATGAGATCCAAATAAATTGGAGTCCCACGATCCAAGAAAATTCAAGGTAACAAGGCAAGGACAAAAAACCCGAAGAAGCAAGATCAAATGCTAAAAATAGGTGTGCCACGATCTAAGCACAATAACCAAGGCAACAAGGAAAGGATACGAGATCCAAATAAATAGAAGTGCCATGATCCAAGAAAATCCAAGGTGAAAAGGCAAGGACACGAAACCCAAAGATGCAATATCAACATGTAACAAGACAAGGTCATGAAATTTGAAGTAGTATCAATACCATACCCTCCCATATTGTTGAATGGGTAGAGTGACACCAAAAATATGTATGATTTTCCAAAATCAACTACTCAAACACTAAAAAATAATACTGGGATTCAATATAATAGCTCCCCCACCAGAGAGACTTTTAACATGTCAAAAAAGTGTAAAAAATACAGATCTAAAATATCTCAACAAATAAGAGAGATATAAATGATGGCACTTTATAATTGAGTGCATGTAAAAAATATGACATTTTAAAATTTTAGTTTATTTCTCAAAATAAATAGTTCCAGTAGAATAAACATGAAAAAACAAAAACTTTTGAAATAAACGACAATCAAATATGAGTTACTGATCAAAAGATACAAATTTATCAAGTTTGTGCTTTAATAAATATAGATAAAATGCCATGCAGTCTTCGATTTATTTCCTGGAAATTTTTTTCTGATTCTATATCCGAAAGATGGAAAATGAGAAAAAAACCCAGTACCGAACTTGAAAAACCCAAAAATGGTTTTTATGGATTTTATTCCTCTTTGGCATGGATTTCTAAGATCCCCAAAAGTAACACAAATCTATAAGATCCTCAAATCCTCGGCACATAGGAACTCCGCAAAGCCGAAGAAAAAACCCATTAACAAATGAAAAAAACCCAGAAAGCATTTCTCTAGACTTTCTACCTCCCTGATACTAATTTTCTTATGGCACGAATATTTTCCACATCCTTGAAAACCAGGAACGCTACAAAGTGGAAGAAAAAAACCCATTACAGAACACACAAAACCCAAAAAAACCCAAAAAGCATTTTTTTGGACTTTTTTATTTCCTTGGCACAAATGTCTTCACTTGGCATGGAAATGTATGATTTAAATTTCCCCTATTGATTTTTGGCATTAAATTACTTTGGACTAGCATATAATATGAAACTTACTGGAAAACATAGTAACCGACATCGGTTATGGAGGGACCGCCATCAGTTACCTATGATCGACATCAATCAGGAAAGGAGGAACTAGTATCGGTTAGGGATAACAGACGTCAGTTACCTGTGTATGAGTGTTTTAATTAAATCATGGGAATTAGATCTATTTTTAGTGTTAAATAATATCTATTCATTGTAGTTGCATGGCTAAGTGCCCTAAGTTTTTACACGCCTATATAAATCTGAAAGCTAGGGTTTAGAAATAAGAATTAAGAAGAACTTACAAAAGTTGACGATAATTTTGAGAAAAATGTGAGAGAGAGAATTATTGGAGAAGAAGAAAAGCTTGAGAGAAAGAAATTATTGTACATCTGAGAGGTGTGGAAGATTGTAAATCTTCATTGTATATGTTGCGAAAGCTTTGGATAATAGATTGGCTTGTTTCTCTATAGGCGTAGCCCACACTGGGTGAACTACGTTAAATCTGGTGTTGATTTATATCTCTTGTTTTGTGTATTTATTCTAATAGAATATGCGATTTTATTTGCATTTATGCTTAGATTTGATATATTATTTGTATAACCAATGTGCTAACCCCAATAATTAGTATCAGAGCTTTGTTTGAGGGTTTTGTGTGTTGACATATTTACTCATAGAGGGTTTTCTGATTGAGCAGGAGCTACATCAATGGCAGAAGAAAAAAATACAAGGTAAAGAAGTTTGACTTCCGAAATAATAAATTATGGAAGATGCAGATTGAGGATTATCTGTATCAAAGATATTTGTATTTATTGTTGGATGAGAAGTCTAGACCTATGAAGATGACTGCTAAAAAATGGAAGATTCATAACAGAAAGGATCTGGGATTTATAAGATTGAGACTGACAGTGTCAGTGGCTTCCAATATTACAGAAGCGACTTCTATGGTAGGGTTAATGAAATCTCTTGCTAATTTATATGAAAAAACTAGTGCTTTAAATAAATTTGATGTGATGAAGAAATTATTTATCTCTAAGATGCATGAAGGTGGATATGCATCTAGTCATTTGAATGATTTTAGATCTATTGTAAATCAGTTAAAATTGATTGATATACCATTTGATGATGAAGTGAAAGAACTTTTATTCTTATGTTCTTTTCCTGATAGTTGGGATAACTTGGTAATGGTTTTTAATAATACAACATCAGCTAATAATATTTTGAAGTTTGATGAAGTGGTTAGTATAATCTTGAATGAGTAAATTCGTAGGAAGAGTATAGAGGAATCATCATCTGGGAATGTTTTGAATGTAGAAAGAAAGGGAAGGTAGAAGGAGAGATCCAAGAGTAAGAGTAATGGAAAATAAAATGCAAGGGATAGCAGATCTAAATCCAGAGGTAAGGGAATTACTTGTTGGAAATGTGGAAAGAAAGGACATTAAAGGAAATATTGTTGGTCAAAGGATAAATAGAACCAACAACCAGGCAAAGGTAAAGAAACAAATCTTGCTGCTGTAGAGGTAATGGAAGATGCTCTTATTATTTCTTTAGAGAATAGAATTGAATCATGATAGATTCAGGAGCTTCTTTCCATGCAACCCCTAATAAAGGTTATTTCAGAAATTATGTCCAGGAAAATTTTGGGCATGTTCATTTGGGTGATGATGAACCTTGCAGTATTACTGGTAAAGGGAAAGTTCATATAAAATTACAGAATGGAAATACATGGGTATTGAAATATGTGAGGCATGTGCCAAGCATCAGGAGGAATCTTATCTCTATAGGGCAACTAGGTGAAACTGGTTTTATGGTTACTTTTACAAGAGACTCTTGGAAATTCACTTAGGGTTCTTTTGTTGTGGTAAGGGGAAAGAAGGTAAGAATGTTATATTTATCTACCTGTGTTACCAATTCATTTTCTACATTATCTAATTCAGATTTAGATGTATGGATGTGGCATAATCAGTTAGGACATATGAGTAAAAAAGAAATGCAGATCTTAAAGGCTAAGGGTAAGTTATCAGATTTGAAAGATTTAGATCTTTATTTCTATGAGTATTGTGTTTTTGGAAAGAAAAAGAGAGATATTTTTCAAAGTTGGAGAAACTAAGGAGTAGAAGTTGGAGCTTGTACACTCAGATGTGTGGGGACCAACTCAGGTAGTTTCTCATGGAGGATCCTAGTATTATGTTTCTTTCATTGATGATGCTACAAGAAAGGTTTGGGTTTATTGTATTAAACATAAATATGATGTTTTTGGAAGTTTTAAAATATGGAAATCCCTTGTTGATAATGAATCAAATTCAAATTTAAAGTGCCTTAGATCTGACAATGGTGGAAAATGTTGTAGCAAGGATTTCAATGATTATTTTTCAATGAATGGGATACGTAGAGAAAGGATGGTTCCAAGAACACCATAAGAGAATGGCGTTGCAGAGAGAATGAACAAGAAAATCATGGAATGTGCTAGAAGTATGAGGACACATTCTGGATTGTCCTTGCAGTTTTGGGTAGAAACAGTTGATACAATAGTTTATTTGATTAACCATGGGCCTTCAAGTTCACTAGATGGAGGAACACCAAAGGAATCTTGGACTAGAAAAGAGGTAGATCTTTCTTTTCTTAAAGTTTTTGGTTCATAAGCTTTTATGCATATTGATAAGGAAAATATGAAAAATTTGGATGCAAAATCCAAGAGATGCACTTTCATTGGTTATGGATGTGGTGATTTCAGATTCCATTTTTGGGATTTATAGATTTTTAAAATTATTAGGATTCATGATAGTGAATGGAATGAAAAGAAAATATACAGGGATGAAATTTTGGTACCCAAAGACGAACCGGTTGAGAAGTTTTTGAATGAAAATGAACCCTTGAATTTAAAATTAATACTGATAGGGTGAGACAATAATAGGTGTCGGTTGACCCCTAACCAACATTGGTTAGCAAAACCGGTATCAGTTATAGAAGAACCAAATTGGTATTGATTATCAGAACTGACATCAATTATTGGTGACGGGCATCGGTCACTGACAGATTTGGATACAAATGTCTAGGCAGTCCAAAATGAGCCTCCAATACCCCAAACTCCTATGAGAAGGTCAAAAAGGGTAAGTAAACCTCCAGAAAGATCTAAACCTTCTCTATTTTATTTATTATTAACTGATAATGGTGAAACAGAGAGTTTTGAAGAAGTAATGCAGGATGAGACCCACGTGCATTGGAAACATGACATGGATGAGGAGATGGACTCCTTGGAATATAACCAGACTTGGGATTTAGTTAAGTTGCCAGCAGGTAAGAGGACATTGCAGAACAAGTGGGTTTACAGGATCAAGGAAGAAGAGAGTGGATAGAAAAGGTATATGGAAAGACTTGTAGTAAAGGGATTTTCACACAAAGTAGGTATTGATATTGGTGAAATATTTTCTCCTATTTTTAAGATGACTTCTATTCATACTGTATTGATTTTAGTTGCAGTAGAGGATTTACATTTAAAGCAACTAGATGTGAAGACATATTTACTTCATGGTGATTTAGATGAATATATTTATATGCAGCAATTGCTTGGGTATGAAGTCAAGGGTAAGGATAAATTATTGTGCAAGTTGAAAAAAATCATATATGGGCTCAAGAATTCTCCAAGGAAATGGTACATGAGGTTTGATAGTTTTATGTATGAGAATGGTTACTTGAGATCTAAATCTAACCATTGTGTTTATTTTAAGAAGCTTAGAAATGAGAGTTATATTATTTTGTTACTGTATGTGGATGATATTCTTATTGCAGAACCTAATATGCAGGACATTGATGAGCTTAAGAGAAAGCTAGCTCACACATTTTCTAAGAAGGATTTAGGAGATGCAAAAAAAATCCTTATCATGCAAATACACAGAGACAAAAATAACAAGAAATTGTAGTTGTCTTAAGATGATTCTATCTACAGGGTGTTAGAAAGGTTCAAGATGCAAAATGTAAAACCTGTTAGTACACCTATGGATGAACACTTCAAATTGAGCAAATATCAGTGTCCTTCATCACATGAGGAGGTCAAATACATGACATGAGTACCATATACTTCAACAGTTGAGAGTCTCATGTATGTTATGGTTTGTACCAGATTGGACATTACACAAGCAGTGGGAGTTGTGAGTAGATATATGGCCAATCGAGGTAAAGAGCATTGGAAATTAGTCCAATGGATACTCAGGTATTTGAGAGGGACATCTAGCATGTAATTATGGTATGGAGTTTCAGATATTTAATTATGTGGCTATGTTGATTCAGATATGGTTGGAGATCTAGATGGTAGGAGGAGCACTACTAGATACATTTTCACAGTAGGTGGGACAACAGTTAGCTGGATTTCAAGATTACATAAGGTTATGGGTTTGTCTACTATAGAGGCAGAGTATGTTGCATTTAAAGAGGCTAGCAAGGAGATGATATGGATGATTAAGTTCATGAAATAGTTGGGAAAGGAGCAAGATGATTTCAAATTATTCAGTGACAGTCAGAGTGTAATTCATTTAGCAAAGAACTCAGCTTTTCATTCAAGAACAAAACACATTCAGATGAGGTATCACTTCATATGAAAGGTATTGGAGAATGGGAAGTTGAATCTGGAAAAGATTAATATGAGTGAGAACCCTACGAATATGCTAACAAATCCATTAGAAAAATGAGAAATTGTAGCTACACTCCACTTCTGTTGGTATTCAAGTTTGAGACTTGAAGAGGTAGAAAAAAAGATAAGGAAGGATACAAGAATGACATTTTACAGGTATGGTGTAGTAATTAATCTCCAAGTGGGATATAGTTGAGTTGCGGAGCTCAATTAATTTAGATTAGCATGCAATATGAAACTTGTTGGAAAAAAAAGTAACCGACATTGGTTATGGAGGGATTGGCATCGGTCACCTATGAATGACATCGGTCAGAAAAGGAGGAACCAAAATTAGTTAGGGCTAACCGGCGTCCGTTACCTGTATATGAGTGTTTTAATTAACTCATGCGAATTAGATCTAGTTTAGTGTTAAAGTAGATCTAATGATTTTAATTACATGACTAAGTGCCTTAAGTTTGTATACGCGTATATAAGCATGAAATCTAGGGTTTAGAAGTAAGAATTAAGAAGAAATTGTAAAAATTGATGATTATTGTGAGAATAATTGTGAGAGAGAATTCTTGGAGAAGAAAAAACTTGAGAGAAAGAAAGTAATGTACATATAAGAGGTGTGGAATATTATAAATATTTATTGTATATCTTGTGAAATCTTTGGATAATAGATTGGCTTGTTTCTTGGTGGACAGCCCACACTGGGTGAACCACATTAAATATGACATTGATTTATATCTCTTGTTTTGTGTATTTATTCTTGTAGAATATTCACTTTTATTTGCATGTATGCTTAGATATGATATATTATCTGTACAACTAGTGTGCTAACCCCAACATCCCTGTCAAACAGAAACTCAGAAAAGTGGATCAAAAAACCCCAATACCGAATGCAAAAAACCTAAAAACCATTTTTCTGAATTTTCTACTTCCCTAATAAGAATTTCCACAACACGAATTTGTAAATGCTCAAATTCTTACCTAATAGGAATGTTGTAAAGAAGAAAAAAAACCCAGGAAAACCTAGAAAATGTTTTCTTGGACTTTTTACTTCCCTGACAATTTTTTTTTTCTGAATGGATTTCCAAGTGGATCTGTACAGCTCTCTATCCACCTCTGTAAAACTAAAACAAACTCAAAAACAAGATTTTTCCTTCAATGGCCAAGTTTACACTTATTTCTATGATTTTTCTTCCTTCTGAATCCAACAGAGCCCTCTGTTTTGCATAAAAATAGATGCTGCAACAAAGTGCTAACAAATTCTAAAATATATGAATATAAAAAATCTTATTTTTTTACAAATAAACTTACAGATGGATGTCTAAATCATCTACCGCTCTGATACCATGAAAATAATGATAAGAATATTGTTCCAAGCTATGATCTCAAATGATAATAGTACACCACATTAGATTTACAAAACATAAAAGCTAAAATATTATATATGGAAATGCATCATAATCCATAATGCTCAACACATTACAATACAATGACTTGAATTACTCAATAAGAAATATGTGCATATATGAGAAGAGAAGTGTAACTAATACCTAAATCAAGTGCGAAGAACTCCCACTAACTGATACTGGTAGTTAAGTTAACTCCACAGAACTAGTAAGCTAATTCCACATAACTGAGAAGTTAACTCAACACAACTAGTAAGCTAACTCCACACATTTAGTACACCTAAGCAAGCTAACCCAACAAGTGTAGGGTTAACACAAGTGGAAAAATAATCCTAATAAAAAAATAAAAGGATAAATAATAACCTACACTAACACCCCCATAAGCATAGCTTAGGTGGGTGGAAAGTAAGATGGTTCCCAGAAACAAGGCCTAATAAGGTACCCATGTACAATAACTAGGAAAATTGGACACCACAAGGTACCTAAAAATAGTAATAACAAAGTAAAGGGATAAAACTCCCACTGCAAGGCATCCCAAGAAGCTCGACTCTAAAATTTTTTATAATGATGGAGATGTTTTGTGTGCACTCTGGTTTGAATCCACTGCTCGATCATATAACTAAAAAAAACTGACACTGGGTTTCACCAGAATAGCTCCACACAATGAGACTGCCAATGGAGTGACGTTGAAAGTGAAAAACAACACCAAACATAATTTGATCAACTACTACAAATATTTTTGCCACGGTCCAATAAAAACCAAGACAACAAGGCCAGGACACGATATCCAAATAAATTGGAGTCCCACAATCCAAGAAAATCCAAGGTACAAGGCAAGGACACAAAACTTGAAGAAGCAAGATCAACTATTACAAATAGGTGTGCCACGATCCAAGAATAATAACCAAGGCAACAAAGAAAGGACATAAGATCCAAATAAATAGGAGTGTCATGATCCAAGAAAATCCAAGGTAACAAGGAAAGGACATGAAACCCAAAGATGCAGTATCAACATGTAACAAGATAAGGTCACAAAACTCGAAAAAGTAGTATTAATACCATACCCTCCCATACTGCTGAATGGGTAGAGTGACACCACAGATATGCATGAGTTGTCAAAATCAACTACTCGAACACTGAAAAAATAACATTGGGCTTCACTAGAATAGCTCACCCATAAGAGAGACTGTCAACATGTCAAAAAAGTGTTGAAAATACAGATCTAAAATATCTCAACAAATAAGAGAAATATAAATGGTGGAACTATATAATTGACTACATGTTACAAACATGACATTTTAAATTTTTACTTTATTTCTCAAAATAAACAGTTCTAGTGGAACAAACATGAAAAAAAAAACACTTTTGAAATAAACGACACTCAAATCCGAGTTGCCGATCAAAGATACAAATTTATCAAGTTTGTGCTTTAATAAAAAATTAATAAAATGCCCTGCAGTCTTCAATTTATTTCCTGGAAAAAAATTTCAATTCTATATCCTCAAAATGAAAGAAGAGAAAAAAAACAGTACCGAACATGAAAAATCTAGAAATAGTTTTTCTAGATTTTCTTCCTCTTTGGCATGGATTTCCAAGATCCCCAAAAGTAACACAAATCTACAAGATCCTCAAATCCTCGGCACATAGGAACTTTGCAAAGCCAAAGAAAAAAACCATTACCAAATGCAAAAAACCCAGAAAATGTTTGTCTAGAATTTCTACCTCCCCGGAACTAATTTCCCTATGGCACAGATATTTTCCACATCCTTACAAAATAGGAACGTTGCAAAGTGGAAGAAAAAAACCTATTACAGAAAATGCAAAACCAAGAAAAACCTAGAACGCATTTTTTTTGGACTTTTTATTTCCTTGGCACAAATATCTTCACCTAGCATGTAAATTTATGATTTACATTTCCCCATTAAATAGAAACTGAAAAAAGTGGATAAGAAAAACCCAATACCGAATGCAAAAAACCTAGAAAAACCCAGAAACCATTTTTCTGAATTTTCTACTTCCCTGGTAAGAATTTCCCCAACATGAATTTGTAAATGTTCAAATTGTTTCCTAATAGGAATTTTGTAAAAAAGAAGAAAAAAATCCAGAAAATCTTTTTCTGGACTTTTTACCTCCCCGACAAAGATTTTTTTAGCACAAATTTGCAAGTGAATTTGTATGTCTCTTTGCCCACCTCTTTAAAACAAAAAAAACTCAAAAATAAACTCAAAAATAAGATGTCTCCTTCAATGGCCAAGTTTACACTTGGTTCTAGGGTTTTCCTGCCTTCCAAATCCAATAGATCCCTCTGTTTTGCATAAAAATGGATGATGCAACAAAGTGCTGACAAATTCTAAAATATATGAATATAAAAAATCTTATTTTTTTACAAATAAACTTATAGATGGATGTCTACATCATATACCACTCTGATACCATGAAAATAAAGATAAGAATACTATTCCAAGCTATGATCTTAGATGCTAATAGTACACCACATTATATTTACAAAACAAAAAAACTAAAATACCTTATATGGAAATGCATTATAATCCATAATGCTCAATACATTACAATACAATGACTTGAATTACTCAATAAGAAATATGTACATATAGGAGGAGAGAAGTGTAAATACTACCTAGATTAGTGGTGAATAACTCCCACTAATTTATTTTGGTAGTTAAGTTAACTCCACAAGACTAGTAAGTTAACTCCACATAACTGAGAAGTTAATTCAACACAACTAGTACACCTAAGCAAGCTAACCCAACAAGTGTAGGGTTAACACAAGTGCAATAATTATCCTAATAAACAAATAAAAGGATAAATAATAACCTACACTAACAGCTAGTGACAATCATTTGAAGTTAGATGTTGCTTTTTAATAGAATCAAATTTTTTAGATTCGTGCACTCTCGTCATTACTTCTATCGAAAGTTTTTCTAGATCTAGGTTTCTTGAATTAAGATCCTCCACTAATATAATAAAGATTACATATAGTAGATGTACATATGTCGAGTAACTATATATATATATATATATATATATATATATATATATATATATATATAGTCAAATATGCACAAAAGAAGGCATGTTGTGTATACCAAAAAATTTCACTCCGAGTATCGTATTACATTGTTTGTGTCATTTTTCAAATACACATAAAAATGATAGCATGTTTACACCACATAATTTCAATGCTAGTATCATAATAGGGTGTTTGCGTCATTTTTCACATACGCACAAAAATGACACCCTGTGTATACCCCATATTTTTACTACTAGTATATACATCTAAAATCTGCTAACGTCGTTTTAATGCTAAAGTGGTACTCATTATCTTCAAACTCATCATTTTCATTATAATTAGTGATTTCCACTAATTAACTAACATTTCCCTCCATTATTGTCAATTAATGATACGCCATTAATTATCTAGCTTCTATCACATTCCGGATGCCAATTAATGACACTTTGTTAGTTATAATCCTTTTCGAATCAATAAATTAACTATTATTAGTTAATTAAGCCTTTTTAACAAGCATTTAATCAATAAACCTTCTTATTGGCTAAATCCCACTTTCAAATGCTTTCCAACGCATCTAATCTCATCAAATTTTGCTTCAATCACCTCAAATTAGCCTAAAAGGCTTATTCTAGCCTATTAATTAATTTAATTGATTTATTAATTACACTTTCAACTCCCATAAAGTGTTAACTAAAGGTTAACTCACTTGCTAACTCACCTAGCTTTGGTTAATTACCCATGAGTTACTATATGCTTTATTCATTAGTCCCACATGCACCAAGTTGTAAGCCTTTCCCAAAATAGAAACCCATAAAACATGCAAAGCTCTCATCCTTACAACTTACACCATGTTTTAACTAACATTAATCATATCAAATATATGAGCATTACTCCATTAGAAAATATTTCATAGCCTTTCCATCCATTTATTCAAAATGGTTAGTAGAAGAATATTTAATATGGCTTTGTAGCAATTTGTTGGAGAGATCTTCTCACCCTCTATGAAGTAGCAAGAAAACACAAACTTTGAATGCTCTTAATCTTCATAGGTTCAATTTTATAGCAATCAATTAAATATAGTAGAAATGCTCATAGTTTAGATAGTTAAAACTCATTTAGACTTGCATTTTGTATTTTTTTAAGCTTTAATCTTGATGGTTCATAGATAAATTTGTGAAGCTTAGCTCTAAACTACTTGGTTTTAGTTTAGGTATATATTGCTTTGTTTCAAATTTAGCATGAGAAAATATGGTACACCTGGTGGGACATACTCCATTGTTCTTTACATTTATTTCAAGCTTTTGTATTAGTTTCAAGTTTTTGATTTCACTAATCCTCTTTTTGTATTTATGGTTAAATTTCAAGTTTCTTAGTTGCTTTAGCTAGGAGTGTATTGTTTTAAGCTCTTTATAGGATCAAAGGAGGTGAGGTGCTACCAAAATTGAACCAGATTGACAAAGTTTTGACCTTTTTGTGAAATTTTCATAAAATTCTTGTGTTTTTGACCACCTACAGGAAATTTCGTGTTGCATTTGTTCTTGTGTGCACAGGTGTAAAAATGCCCGTGCAGGTGTCAAAAGTAATGCACATGTATCAAATAGGGTGTATAGACATTGTTATGTGACCGTATCCATTACCCTTGTTTCAGATCTCTATGTAAAATTCCACGTAGGTGTGAAAAGTAGTGCGTTGGTGTCATTTTAGACGCTCAGACGTTAGAGTTCAATTTTGTCAGACTATTTTTTTCTGCAGAGGCACACATACATTCAAAGGAGAATGTAAGTGTTCAAAGTTGAGTGTCGACATCTCTCAGGATGCGTATGTGTAACTCAAACTGTGTTTTTAACAAATTTGTGCACATACATTCACAAGATCGTGCACACGTTCATAGGGGTGCATAAGTTCTCAAAGGGGCGTGAATGTGTGTTCTGTGTCAATTTCGTCAAAGTTGATATTTTTTATTTTCTATGTTGTTGTTGATTTCAGGTTTTCTAACCATTCTTTATAGGTTTTTAACATTTAAATTTAGATATATAACAAAATTTACTTAAGTATTTTGAGTGAATGCTTTAGTTTCCATGTTTTTTATAAGTTAGACTAAAAGGTTGTTTATGCTCTGCACCTTTTAGTTTTCATTTTCTAACTTTGTGGTTAAAATGGACACGTCATCTTTCATTTTTCACTTAAGGGAATGAATAAGACACTAAGATTTTTTTAAATTTATTCTAGTTTAACAAGTTTTCCTTGCATTTATTTAGTTGAATCAATTGTTATGTATGCTCTTCTCTTGTGTCCGTGGACGATCTTGAGAATCAAAAGAAACCTTGATTCACTTTTGTTGAAAAATACTAAACCATTGTTATGTAGAACCTAATCCCTTACCAAAGAACAAGGAGATTTGAAAAAAAAAATCTAATTATAGTTTCGTGTAGGTTGCCAAATGGTGTATGACTAAACCATATTAAATCCAAAACATAAGAAAATACACCACAATCAAAAGACTATATTTACAGGTTTTGATTAAGAGTTATGGCTCGTCTGCTTAACTAGGACATAATACCTTTGGCATAAGCCTTAACCTAAAAAAAAGGATGATCCTAGGAATCCTAAAGTAGTCCACATAAGAGGGAATCTTGTGGACAAAACGGGAAGTGCTTCAGTTACCACTTGACTAGTTATGCATTTGTGAGATTTAGATTCAAAGTTATTTGTATCGTAACCCCAATGAGAATACACATGAACCCATTAATTTCTCATTATATTTGAAGGGGGTAAATTAAATCCGTGATACTCCAATACTAGTCAGTATGAATTTCTTAGCAAACCGAGCTCGCAGGGGTATCTTATGAAACCTAGTTGAGATAACCACCAAGGAAGCCATTTCTCATTGAAGCCAACTTTTCCAATTCAAATCCGATGTGTTTCAAAGATCCCTCACTAAGCACTAACTTCTTTTAGAGTCAAAATCTTGTATATCAAACAAGAGGAGAGTCCATCAAAGTTGGAGCCTAGTGATATTCATCACAAATCTTGCAACACATTACTTTGCCTTAGTTTTTCACTTGTCCTAAGACAAGGAATTTTTTTTTCAAAGTTACACTTAGTTTGTTTCATCCCCACTTGAAATAATCCTTTTCCTTCTTATTTCCCATTTGGAAAAAAAGAAAGCAACATACGTGGAGAAAACCAGAAGTAATCATGTCCACCATTTTTGTAATCACTTACATGACAATGTTGCAGCAAGAATGTAAGTGTTGAAAGCGTGCATGGTACATCATCATATTCTAGTAGGACCTCTTGTCTCAAGACCCATGTTGAGACTTCTTCTCATTCTAGTTAGGTTGTCTCATCATTGAATTCCTTAGATTTGTTACGAGTACTCGCATCATATCACTACAATATTGATACTTATGTCTTGTTTCCTTTTTGAAACTTGATCTAAGTCTCAAAGTTGTATTGTTACGCTACTCGCATAACTAACAAATTCTTACTATACTTAGAATTGATTTTTTATTCTAAAAATTTCCTTAGGTTTTGGAAAGTGTCATTATGTTATTCACATCGTGGTGACATAATTTTGATACTAATATCTTGCTTTTTCCATAAAGCTTGATTAACATGTTCAAATAGTGTTTTTACGTTGCTCACATTTGTGGCCTCCTTTTCCACAACTTGGAATTTGTTTCAAAACCTTGTTTTAGTATATCTTGTTGGAGGTCACCTCAACACTCTCTTATTGTTAAGGTCTTGTTTATTTTGAACTTGACCTAAATAGTGATATTGTGTTGTCACTATTTGAGCCCAACTATACCTGGAGAAACATAAGGAGTAAATTTTCTAGTGGTTAGATCATCGTCTTGATTGTTTGAGTCCTAGTTACTTGTTGCTTTAATATACCTTATTGATTTAGTGTGTCATTCTTTATTCATTAGTATCCTTAGTGCATTTTGCATTTGGACTTATTTACCATTCTTTGATTGACATTCTTTATGATGGCTTGACATCGTTATGCTGTTTGGTTTGTCCTAGGGTCCATTTTAAATCAAGCTTAGAAAATCCATGCTTTTTATGCCTCTTATCACAAGGACGGGTCATCGTAAATTAGGGTCCAATCCCTTTGATTTTTCCTAAATTCATTATTGTACATGTACACACTTGTCAAAACCTTAGCAAAAACATTTCCTATCACACAATTGTTAATCAAATTGAACATTGGAAATTTTTTCCTTTGTATCCTTTGTGTTGCTAAATGTCTAGTTAGTCGTCATTGTGCTACTCAAATTGAAATAGAATTTGCTTCATCATAAAAAATTTCAATCAGACTTTTGGTCTAGAAATTTTTATCAAACAATTCCAATGAAGACTAACTATCATAAGGTTTCTTATACATACGATAATAAACAATCAAAGTTTTAGCATTCCCATCAGAGGATGCCCATCATGGCTAAGCCTCATTTGGTTCTTCACATTAGAGAACCCAATCAGGAACCATGTTCCCCACATTCATCTCATATTCGGTGGTATGGTTTGGATTCACTTGATCCAAATTATTATTTAATTTCCCCCCACTCTTTTGAAGATTCTAATCCAAACTTTTCTTCTGATTCTTCTAATTACCCTCGATCTTCTAAAGATTCTAATCCAAATTGTTCCTTTGATTATTCTAATTCCCATTGGTGTTTTGAAGATTCTAATCCAAATAGTTCTTCTGACTCCCCTCAATATTCTGAAGATTATAAACCAAACAATTAATTTCATTTGACTCTTGAGTCGCAGTCCTCCCTTACTTCATAGGAATTCTCCTATCTGTCGCCTCAATGACCTCTTCCTCCATTGAAGATATGGGAAACCCCAAGTTCATCTAAGTTCACTCCCATGTCATAAAATTTCATGTTAATGCATACTTATCAAAATTATAAGATGACTCCCATGTCGCAATCATCTAAGTTGACTCATACATCAAAAAATTCTAAGATGACTCCCATGTCACAATCATCCAAGTTGATGCTTACGTCGCAATCTTCTAAGTTGACTCCCATGTTGCATAATTCGGATGATACATCACAATCTATGGAATTTTGAATCAATCCTATTAGTTTACCATAACTATATCATCTTATAGTTAAACCCATGCCATCTTCTTCTACTCATGACATATCTAGATACAAATCTACTTCGTCACTTGATTCATAATTTTCTCAATATTCCACACTGGTTGAAACTATTTCTTCTAATCAAACTCCCATGGTAGAAGAATAACAACGCATTCTGATCATTTTATTTCATAATGAACAAACGGTCACATAAATCATGGGGTAACATGATGACCTTCTCCTCAAGGATTACAATCAAGGGTTCTCTTTAGACCTTGATATGTTCACGTATTGTGGGGAAGAGGTTGATTTCGTTCATCAAGATCTTCTTATTCTAAACCATATTCTCATTCTTCATTGCGTGATGAACTTCCTAGGTCTGTCATTAAACCATTTGTTATCTTCTTATCACCCAATCATTCTCTCTCAATTATGATTCCTCAATAGCAATCTCACCTTGGGTCATCACCTGGAAGCCCATTGTCTTTTTCAATATGTGGGCCAACTCCTATTAGACCAACATCATCTATATGTGGCTCACCTTCAGATAGCCCATCTTCATCTATACTTGGGAAAAATACTAGTAGCCCATCATATTTTATTCTTGGGCAACACCGTAGTATCCCACCATCTTCTATATATGGGACACCTCTAGGTAGTCCTTCATCTTCGATCCTAGGGCCACATCCAAGTAGCCCTTCATTTTCAGAAAATGGGAAACCTCCTGGTAGCCCATGCTCTTCAACTATTGGACCATATCCTTTATGTCCATTGCATTTTCCATCTATCAATGATTGTGGCAAGCCCATTGTCATTTCTCACATAAATTCTCTTCTCCACTTCCTTCCCCTACTTCTCGGGATCAGAAAATTCATGTAACATCTTACAGAAAACCCAAATGGTTTCTTCATCTGATTAAGATCAAAAATTCCAAGAGATCTAAAGCTCCTAACAATTCAAACGGTCATAAATTTCAGAATCAACCATGATTCAAACATTCACACTAATGTAACCATCAAGTATGGCGCAAAATGAATAAACCTATGGATAGTGAACTCAAGTTCCTACCCATAAAATCCACGTTTCAAGATAAAATGTTGTCATTTATTGAGTATGAGCTTACCACGATCATCGAGATCAGGGATAATATGACTGTTGATAAACAAACATGCCTAGTTTGAAGAAGAGGTGCAGATTTAACAAACAAAACTTCATTAATCTACTTAATAGACATGATACATATTAATAGGATATGGTATCTCTTATAAAATAGGAGGCATAATTAAAGTTCCTATAATGACTCATCAAATATAGACGAGTCATTGTAAAACTCACCAAGTATACGTAGGTTGTTATAAATAACCTCATTAATAATTATATTACAATACTACAATATTTTTTTATTAGAGGTAAAGAGAGGGATGAGGGGACCCTACCCCATACAAAATACGAAAATCCAGCACAAAAGAGAGGCCAAGGGTATACCCATTGGAGCCCCACAAGACTAAAAAACAAAATTACATACTAATGATCATACTATCCATACTAACAGTCCAAATGTGCCAAAATAACAGCAAGAGCCAAATAACTAACAACAAACCAAAAATGGGATCTTTTTACCAAAAAGAGAAAAATCTGTTAATTCTTTAACCAAGTATCCCACAGTATCCATGTAACCATTCCATTCATTGACCAAGCTGGAAATGGTGGACTTCTAGTACTGTTAATCAGGTTCAATAATCTCAACCTTAGGAACAGTTCCATACTTTTCCATTTTCTTGGCTATTTCCATGAAGTGTATCATCTCTACTAAGAGTTTAAGATGGTGAATGGTGCTCTTAACATTGAGAATGTGGACATCCCTAATATACATAATGATCTCCTTCATCTTCAAAATTTATTTTTCCATAGAGAAACATCTATCATTAGCATTCTTTAATTGGTCACTGATGACTATGGTCGTGAGTTTGTCAACCTTATTGTTAACTTTTTAATATACCTTGAGAAGTAAATAACGAAAGTAGTCAGACAATTTTTAAAAAAAAAACCTTTGTATGGAAGTTTTCCATAAAAAAATTGAAAATCCTTTAATTCCCGAAATTCATTTCAAGTTTTAGATTTTTCTCTTTCGGAGTTTCTAAATTCTGAATCCCTGAAAGTCCAAATTTTTAGACTTTCAGACTTTCGGGGTTCAGATATTTTACTTAGCAGATTGACAATTTTAGATTCAGAAATTTTTATCGTGGTTTTGAAAATGTCTCTCAAAATCTCCAAACTCTAAAACCCGAAAGTTTGAAGATTCAGACTTTCGGGCTTTCAGGTTTTGGAAATTTTGTCGTACTTTTGGTTAAATTCCTTTCAAAATTCCAAAGTTTGAAATTCTAAATTTTTGGACTTTCAGGCTTTCGGATTTCGGAACTCTCAGGTCTTTTTTTGAGATTTTCGCTTTCAGACTTCCAAAGTTCGAAAGTCTGAATTTTCATACTTTCGGGCTTTTAGGTTTTGGAACTTTCCTTTGCCATTTCACATTTTTCATTTCCAAATCTCTGAAGTCCGAAACCCTGAAATTTCGAAATTTCGGGATTTCAAGATTTCAGGCCTTTGGGTTTCAGACTTTTTGGAGATATTTGTGTAATTAATTTTTCACCAACCTCTGTACGGATCGGATTTTTTGCCATTAATATCAGAATTTCTATTTAAACTCATTTTTTCACTGTCATTTTCACCTAACACTTTTACTCTGACATTTCGTTTTCTTGCACTTTTTGACGTCATTTTCAAGGTATCTTTAACTTGTTTATTTTCTTTTTGGTTTTAGATCTTTTATTGATTTTGTTCCTCCCTATTTGCTTTTCTTTGTTTCCTTCTCTGTATGCCTTTCGAAATAAAAAACTCCTTACAACCATGTTTATTTTTGTGTTTGAGGTTTCCATAGGAATTCAGGTTAAAATAGAGATCCACTCAAGTTTTCACCTCTCAGATCTTCTCAGTTCTTCGAAGATTTTCTTTGAAGATTTTCGGCAAAACCTTCTTCGGAGATTTTCTTTGGTGATTTTTGACAAAACCTTTTTTCAGATAATTTCATTTCGGGTTTTCGGAGGATTCCATTTCAGGTTTTTGAGACTTTTGATTTTAGAGATTTTCATTTCAGAACTTCAGAGATTTTGACTTTGGGTTTTTTGGAACTTTTACTTCAAAGATTTCTACTTCAGATTTTCAGAGATTTTTGGTTTCAGGATTTCAGAGGACATGTTTTTGACACTTCATATTTTTTCATTTTAGAACTCAACTCTTCAGGTTTTCAGAGAATTTCTTTTTCAGGATTTTAGGACCTATCATTTCCAGATTTTTCAACTTTGGCTTCCAAAACACATAATTTTATGTCAACTTCCACATCAAAGGGAAAAGAAAATATAAGTACTCATTTCTTGGGGTTGCTCCTCACTTCTGCTTGTCCTTTGATGTGGGAAATATAGGAGACACTGACTTGGGATAAATTTATTTTCCTAATTTCTGGGAAAGAGTGAAGGCTCCGAACAAGAAACCATGGACACAAGCTATCTATGACAGTGGGCTCATCTTGGTTGCCAATTTCCCTGCATCTATGCATTTCCTAGAATTCATTCTAGCTTTAGAAACTCACTTTGACGAATAATATTTGTCAGTCAAAGATGATGATGGGCAGGTAGTAATCTATTTGGACACAGAATTCTTCTAAGATTTACTCAAATTACCTGACATTGAAGATTACGTTGCTATTTCACTAGAATCAAATGTAGAGCATTGGGATAAGGAGGTGGAGTCATGCACAAAAGTCATGATGAAGAGTTATCTGGCAAAGAGTGTCGTCAAGTTGCCAAAGACCATGCATTGGTCGGACTTCATTCAAGAGGTCAATGACATCATCATACTATTAAGTAGATTTTATGGACTTCCTTCTGCCAAAGAGTTCCAAGAATGGATGTTCTTATACATTGCGACCATAAAAAAGAATAAAGAATTTATCAGGTGGGGAGAGCATATCAACAGCTCTATCTGCTATTAGTTGAGTAGGGTGCTGACCACGAACAATTTTTATATGACTTATTTTTTAGTGTATGTTGTTGCTGCAATGGGAGATTTTTCTAGGTTGAATACTAAAGGTATTCACAGCTCCTCTCAAATTTATGATTTCTATCCTCAGCTCACACTGAATGAAGGAAGTAAGCATTTTTCGTAGGGTAAATGACACCTTCTTTACGGTTATTCTCTACCGTTTTGATAAAGAACTATACAATCAAAGGATTTCTTATGAAGCCTTCAAAGAAGTGTGAGAGTGGGGAGAAATCTACCTTTAGTTTCCCACATTTACTTACCTTTGTGTTCCCAGCTTTGTAGGTGCTCCTAGAAAATTGCCAAGATGTCTTATCGATAAGTGGGTTCTCCTTGAATTGATTCACCAATTGCTGGATTATCATCGAATCCAGAACAAACGCTACAAAGTGCGGATGCATTTCCCCATTTCAATTAGTAGATAAACCTGCCCAAATATTCATAAGGCTAAGAATGTGGATGTAGAGATGGGTGAAGTTACTTTGC
The DNA here is from genome assembly GCA_019776745.2 of Taxus chinensis. Taxonomy (NCBI): domain Eukaryota; kingdom Viridiplantae; phylum Streptophyta; class Pinopsida; order Cupressales; family Taxaceae; genus Taxus; species Taxus chinensis. Next base: position 109,348,785 of record CM034156.1, on the reverse strand, counting down.
ATACCTTCCATCCCTGGATCAGCTTCGACTACTGGGGAAAGTTCGGTGAAACAGGAAGGTCTAGTGCTCACATGCCCCAACTAGAAGACATGGATCCATTGTCGAGATGAACATATCATCCGACAGAGATATTATGAGAGGTTGAATTTGGACAAAGTTTAAAAATTTGGTATAGCTGATGTTCCAGAAGATATGAAAGAAAACGATGAATTATTGGATGAGGCCTACAAGAATGATGATGTTGTCAATCAACCACTGTCATGGATTGATTGGTATGTAGAAGAATGTTCCAATACAAAAGAGAGATCGGGGCCCATTTTGAAGAGAACTCACATTTGGGTGGTTGCCTTGGGAATCTCACCCCAAGGGGATAGAGCAGCCTACAAAAATACGAGTTCTTACAACCATAATCCAATCAACACCACCAAAGGGAAAAAGGGTGACCCAGAAACCCAAAAGTGCCCAAAAAGATTTCATTTGTCATTGGAGGTTGATCTCTCTCCAAAACATATATTTCCAAGGCTATGTCTCCAATAGCACCTGTGGTAGAAGTAATGAAAGTCAGTGATTCTCCTAGTGCCCCACAAGGCCCATTATTTCCCTCTTCTCTTCCATTGTCTCTTCATATACCATTTCCTTCTAGTTCTACCATCTTTTCCCCTTCTTCATCTCCTTCCATGGCCCAGGCATTCTCATCCCTTCTAGTTATTTCAGTTGGAGAAACTATTGGGTCACCCATTTCTTCCACACTTCCATTTCCTTCCATCTCATTCCTTAACATTGTTGAATCAACTCCTATGGCTGTCCTCACGTCCACCCCATCCATCACTACCACTACCATTCAAGTGTCATTTAATGTTTCTGGTGTTATTGTCACATCTAATGTTTCATGTACTAGATCTATGGCTCCTCCTTCATCGGTATCAACTATTCCAAACTGGTTGTTTAGGAAAACTCCTAAACAAAAGAAGAAGGTTCCCCTGGGAGATATGATAGATCTCAGCATATTGGAACATACGCCCAAGAGACAGGCCAAGAGGCCTAGAACTATTTCAAGTCTGATAACAAATCCATCTAGGGAGAGGGTCATAGAAGTTGCTACTCCCCTCGAGGGAAATACTAAGGAGACAATCACAGCCACAAATTATCAAATCTCCAGGTTTTCATTGGGAAAAGCTACCCATGAGGGGGTTAAGAAAGATCTTCACACTATTCTTGGGGCTCTAATGGATAAGTATGAAAAAGATAAGGCTACGAAGGATGAACTGAAACCTAAAGTCGAGTATCTCACTGCATTGCTACACAAGGCGAACCAGCCATCCACATCCACCGAGATCTCAACTACTATGACCATGACAATTTTGTCTACCATAGATGAATTTTCTTATCACGAGCTCACAAAGCTAGGCCATAAAAGCATATCAATCAATGGATGTATAGATAGAATATTGAAGGAAGCTAATCCTTTAATCAAGGAGGCTATTGAAATCTATAATGATCTGCAAGTTGGAAAGGCTAATATCTGAAAAATGGATGAAGCCTTTTCCGAAGATAACAATAATCTAAATCTGAATTTGGCAACATGGAGTGAGATCAGATCAAAAGACCTGGACTTACTCCTTCAAGAGGATGTGATCGATGACATTTCTAAGTTATTTGAATATCAGAAAGCAATATAATTTTGGTGTCAAGTGCTATAAGATCTAATCAAAAAATTAGATGATAAGCGAGTGGAGATCACAGATGCCCTGAATGATATCTCATAAGAGTTCGATAATGCTAATTGCAAGTTCTTTAATGAAAACATCAATGCTCTTCCTGTTGATGCAAAATCACAGCACCCCTGGATGCAGATCAATTTTCTAGGTTGATCATTCAGGCACCCAGTGTGATTGCACAACATGGAAACCTCTCTCCAAGCGTGGGACTTGTGAAACCGAGAGAGGAATCTCCAGAGAAGGCTAGTTCCTGCTCCTAAACTACCTGCCACAAGCTATTCCAGTGCAGGAAAGCTAATCTAATCCTAATCTAACCATGCCAAGGAGATAGAGAGAGAGAGAGAAAGGAAAAACAACAAAAGCCTACACTAAAACGGTGATACACCAGAGAAGGAGAATGTTGGACATCTATCAAAACTGCCATGGGACAAAGAGAGGTGAGAAATGGGAAGGATGGACAGATGCATCATAGGCCCAAGGATAGATTTCACACAGAAAATGTCCCAAAAATCCATGAACACAGCTCCAGACCTGCAATGAACATTCAAACATGCACAAATACCTGCAATGAAGAGAGGCAAGAAGAGAACAAGCAAAAACGAGGAAGGATGGACAGATGCATCACAAAACACATTTTGTTGCTCCAGAAGTTTGCACAGAACATCATTCCATTAGTAAGAGGCAAAAACGCCATTACAGAGCAAGGGAGGAGGCTCGAACTCCATTTTCAACCCTAGAGAAGAAAAGAAGGGAGGGCAGAGCAGAAAAGATGAACCACTTTTTGAAAAGAAGCTCCTCTTTACAATATATAGAAAGAATGAGAATGGGAAGAGAGAGGGGAAAGCCAAAACTACCCCAACCACCTCTAGGTTGCATTTAATTCATCTCATCATGGCAGAAGCAGCGGATCCTGGCAAAATGGTGGGCTGTCTAACAGAAGCGGCGAACTGTCTGTTGCATTAAAGTTGTTTGTTGAAGCATTACTTCTGCTTGTTCTTTCGCGCCAGAGGTGTTTCTTGATTTTATCTCTCCAAACTGAACCAAGATGCAAGATTGACCCTGGGATCATGTAGAGAATCACACAAGCTTTCCGTTGATATAAGGAACGTGCAAATCCGAGCTCTGGATCAAAAGATATGACGATCTGAAGATTTAGGGCACGGAACAGACCAAAACGGATTTTGAAATATTTCCCACGCTTCACCACTTGGATGACACGTGGCACACATTGATTGGTCGTGTGATTCTCTCTCCTCCACCTCTCGGCAGGCTATCTTTTGAAATTTCCTTGTGGGCCCTAGCTGGGACACGTGGCGCTATTTCATTGGTTCGGATCAGTGCTCGAAAACTCGCCCCTTTGACTTTTCTGGACCTTTCCCCTTGTGACACGTGTCATGCGTTGATTGGTCCTCGGCCCTGCCGGCTCTTTCGCGCCCTTCGCGTCTTTTTGTCTTGGATGTCCCAAACCGTTTGGGACATAAACCTCTGATCCGCCCGAAATGGGTTTCCTTGTCCCTCATTCGGCCGATGACACGTGGCGCTGCTTCATTGGCTTTCGGCTCCTTCGGCGATCCGCATCCCGCGCATCCCTTCGTCCCATTTTTCCTTGTGCTCCTTGTGCTGATTTCGGCCGAACCGGCCGGTTCGGGTCTTTTTGTCCCATTTGTCCCACTTTGTTTCGGACTGCCTAGAGGCTTTTTGCCCCGGTTCGGCCGGTTCGCGTACTCGCGGCCCAAATGTCCCATTTGCTTTCGAACCATTTGTTCCCATTTCGGCCGAACCGGCCGGTTCGGGTCCTTCGCGTCTTTTGCCCTGAACTGTCCTACTCAGCAGTTAGTCGTTTTTTCTCCTATTTCGGCCGGATCGGCTTCTCGCGCCCGTTGCGTACTTCTGGCCCGATTGTCCCAAATGCTTAGCGGGCCGCCTGGAGGATTTTCGGCCGATCCGCGCCTTCTGCGTACATTCGTTCCAATTGTCCCAAAGGCGACCTTGAGCAGGACTTAGCCAATTTTCACGATTTTTCCTGGATCAATCTACTTGCCTTTCTGTAACTTTTTCGCATTTTCTCAGAGCTTGCTCTTTCCTTCTTTGGCCAGGGGAGTTAGAAAAATTCTGAGGGAACCCCAGAAACATGATGTTTGCTCTGAATCAATCAATGTTCCTGGGACTTGAATATTCTGATGCATGTTATCAAATTTTACCCTGGGGGTGAAATTTTGACAACAGTTTGGCGACTCAGTGGGGTCATCTGCCTGCTAGATGAAAAGACCAGTTGCCTGAAGCAATCCATTGGGCATGGAGTCATAAGTAGTAGCCTGAAAACTGATCTGAACTTTGAAAACCTCCCCTCTGAGCCACTTGGAAACCTACCGGGCATGGAGTTGTTCTCACCAAAAACCACTGAAAAGAACTGTGCAAGAGCAAAACCGGCAACACCGAAAACTATGTACAAAACTAAAAATCATACATGCTCCAAATGGAACATGCAGAGTGTGCACAAGCACTTCTTCTGCTGAAAGAAAATCTACCTACTTTACTCTAGCAGGAAGCAAAGGCAAGCTAAACAAACCCCGCAACTGGTTGTGAGAAATAGCTTCCTTTCTTCAAAATTGGTAGCCATGCAATTGATTTGGCACTGATCATGGCTGTTTGGATGGATGGAAAATCAACAAGAAGCTGGTCTTCTATCCAAATCATCAAGGTATCAACTGAAAAATCCAATACCTCTTTTAGTTGCTCTGCATTTGGATTGAAGAGGTATGGCAGCTGATCCTTGGTACTTTGCAGCTCATCCTCATGCCCAGAAGTGAGCATGACCGGTTGTGGCTTCTCCTTTGGCTCCAATGAAGCCAAATACCTGATCGGGCAAGGTCTGATCCGTTTGATATGCCCATAGCTCTGATTTTCAACTCCAAGAATGGAGTCTTCTTGTAGACCCACCTGAATGGATGATGTGGAAGAAATGGTGGAACCCTTCTATCCTTTTCCTTCCTCCAATGAAGAACATGAAAGATTAAAATCTTCCAATCTTGATCCCAAAGAGCTGCTGTAAGATGCAGGCTGCTGACAATTGAAAGCTCTCCTTCATGACAGCAGGCTCTTGTGTTTGGAATGTGGATGATGAAAGAGAGAATGGTGGAAACTCAACCGGCTCTTCTCCATCAAAACAGTCCTCCAAATCTGACAGGTAAACTGCCTCATTGCTGTCCCACTGTTCATGTTCAACTTCCTCCATGGTGTCCTCTTGATCTGCAACTTGACCACCATGGTTTTCTTCACTCTCCAATATTGAGTTTGAGAGATCAAACTCTTCTTCAGTATTAGAAGTTGAGAGAGGTGAAGTAGAAAGAAGAACTGAAGGTTCTCCTGTAGCCTGCTTTGTGCTCAAAGCCCTTGGATCTGCACTTTTCTCCTCCACAGCTAAATTGTGCTCCTCTTCTTTTGGATTTGGAGCGGCTTCTCCTTCCTCCAATGTTTGAAGACAATCTTACTCTTGATTGAATTCCTCCTCCAGCATGAAGTTTGTCAAGTCAAACTATTCAATCTACTGCTCTAGAGGACAAGTTGGGGCTGCAAGATCTTCTTCTTCTGCTGCAACAAAATCAGTCCTGACCACCATTTGTTCTCCAACCCTAGCCTCTTCTGTAGGCTTAACCATCAAGGGGATCTTTGTCATCCCAAATCTAAGAGCCCAACTCTTCAGACTTTGAATTTCTTCATCTTTGTTTGGCCTCTCTTTTTGCTGTTGTTTTCCTTGACTGGCATTCTGATTTTCATCCTCCCAACATGGATTTGGGAATGCAAGAGGAGGAATGGGTTGAAACTCAACCAATTTTACATTTTTTTGTGGTGGTGGAGGAGGTGAAACCTCTTGTTTCTTTGGAGGAGGGGGTGTTTCTGTTAGCTCTTGTGGAGGGGATGACTGTTTGGAAGGGAAAAGGAAAGAAGAATCGAGGTGTGGTGGAAGACTGAGAGGTGGAGACATGGATTCAACACTTGGGACAGCAGATGGGGAGTTTAAATGAGATGGTGCTGCTTGAGTAGTGGAAAGAGAAAAACCAGATGATGGTGTAGAACTTACCCATTGACAAGGTTGTTCAACCACAAGTGTGTAGGCCTCTATTTCTGCTGTCCATTGTGCAAGTTGGGGCAGCATCTTTATCATGAAGTCCAGCTTCTCCTGAGGGCTGAAGTGTCTTGGAAAAGGGCCTCCCCATGGACAAGGAGTCCTACAACCAATTCTGAAAGCTCTCATTTGAGCTGTTGCTCTGGACTGCAGCATCTTTACCTCCATCTTTTGGATCTTCTCCAACAGACCAGCATCTTGGATCTGATGGTCTTCATTGTATGCACACCCTTGCTCTTGGAAAGCTCCATAGCCAAACTGACTTTGGCACTGCTGTTCATATGAGTATGCATGCTGATCTGGAGGATTTGTAAAACGTGTTGGAGGTGGAATATACTGCTGTTGTTGATATGAATTCCATGATGGAAACGAAGTCATGATTGCACAACCTCATGGAATGGAAAAGAATGAAAGGGATGGAAAGAAAGATGGATGAAAATGGATGGAAATGAATGGAAAGGAAGGTCTGCAACTTCAGAGATGGGTTGTTGACTAGATGGAGTCGCCAGATGTGTTTGCAAGTGCCTCCAAAGGCTGAAATCTTCACAGGAACACATCAACCTGCAAAAGATGAAGTGAAAGACCTCTAAGGTCCCACCGGGCGTGCCAAAACTGTTAGTGGTCGCACGGTGGCTTAATATTTTCTATTTGATAATGAGACACCTCTGAAAGATGAAACTCTAACTTCTGTGATGTCCCACCGGGCATGCCAAAACTATTGATGCAAAATCACAACACCCCTGGATGCAGATCAATTTTCTAGGTTGATCATTCAGGCATCCAGTGTGATTGCACAACATGGAAACCTCTCTCCAAGCGTGGGACTTGTGAAACCGAGAGAGGAATCTCCAGAGAAGGCTGGTTCCTGCTCCTAAACTACCTGCCACAAGATATTCCAGTGCAGGCAAGCTAATCTAATCCTAATCTAACCATGCCAAGGAGACAGAGAGATAGAGAAAGGAAAAACAGCAAAAGCCTACACTAAAATGGTGATACACCAGAGAAGGAGAATGTTGGACATCTATCAAAAATGCTGTGGGACAAAGAGAGGTGAGCAATGGGAAGGATGGACAGATGCATCACAGGCCCAAGGATAGATTTCACACAGAAAATGTCCCAAAACTCCATGAACACAGCTCTAGACCTGCAATGAACATTCAAACATGCACAAATACCTGTAATGAAGAGAGGCAAGAAGAGAACAAGCAAAAACAAGGAAGGATGGATAGATGCATCACAAAACATGTTTTGTTGCTCCAGAAGTTTACACAGAACATCATTCCATTAGTAAGAGACAAAAACGCCATTACAGAGCAAGGGAGGAGGCTCAAACTCCATTTTCAACCCTAGAGAAGAAAAGAAGGGAGGGCAGAGCAGAAAAGATGAACCACTTTTTGAAAAGAAGCTCCTCTTTATAATATATAGAAAAAATGAGAATGGGAAGAGAGAGGGGAAAGCCAAAACTACCCCAACCACCTCCAGGTTGCATTTAATTCATCTCATCATTGCAGAAATGGCGGATCCTGGCAAAATGGCGGGCTGTCTAACAGAAGCGGTGAACTGTCTGTTGCATTAAAGTTGTTTGTTGAAGCATTACTTCTGCTTGTTCTTTCATGCCAGAGGCGTTTCTTGATTTTCCCTCTCCAAACTGAACCAAGATGCAAGATTGACCCTGGAATCGTGTAGAGAATCACACAAGCTTTCCGTTGATATAAGGAACGTGCAAATCCGAGCTCTGGATCAAAAGATATGACGATCTGAAGATTTAGGGCACGGAACAGACCAAAACGGATTTTGAAATATTTCCCGCGCTTCGCCACCTGGATGACACATGGCATGCATTGATTGGTCGCGTGATTCTCTCTCCTCCACCTCTTGGTAGGCTATCTTTTGAAATTTCCTTGTGGGCCCTAGCTGGGACACGTGGCGCTATTTCATTGGTTCGGATCAGTGCTCGAAAACTCGCCCCTTTGACTTTTCTGGACCTTTCCCCTTGTGACACGTGGCATGCGTTGATTGGTCCTCGGCCCTGCCGGCTCTTTCGCGCCCTTCACATCTTTTTGTCCTGGATTTCCCAAACCGTTTGGGGACATAAACCTCCGATCCGCCCGAAATGGGCTTCCTTGTCCCTCATTCGGCTGATGACATGTGGCACTGCTTGATTGGCTTTCGGCTCCTTCGGTGATCCGCGTCCCACGCGTCCCTTTGTCTCGGATGTTTCCTTGTGCTCCCTTGTGCTCATTTCGGCCGATCCGACCGGTTTGGGTCTTTTTGTCCCACTTGTCCCACTTTGTTTCGGACCGCCTAGAGGCTTTTCAGCCGGTTCGGCCGGTTCACGTACTCGTGGCCCAAATGTCCCATTTGCTTTCGGACCATTTGTTCCCATTTTGGCCAAACCCGGCCGGTTCGATTCCTTCGCGTCTTTTGCCCCGAACTGTCCTACTCAGCAGTTAGTCATTTTTTCTCCTCTTTCGGCCGGATCGGCTTCTTGCGCCCACCGTTGTACTTCTGGTCCGATTGTCCTAAATGCTTAGTGGGCTGCCTGGAGGCTTTTCAGCCGATCCGCGTCTTCCGCGTCCATTCGTTCCACGTGTCCCAAAGGCGACCTTGAGCAGGACTTAGCCAATTTTCACGATTTTTCCTGGATCAATCTACTTGCCTTTCTGCAACTTTTTCGCATTTTCTCAGAGCTTGCTCTTTCCTTCTTTGGCCAGGGGAGTTAGAAAAATTCTGAGGGAACCCCAGAAACATGATGTTTGCTCTGAATCAATCAATGTGCCTGGGACTTGAATATTCTGATGCATGTTATCAAATTTTACCCTGGGGGTGAAATTTTGACAACACTTCCTAAGGAGAAAATTAAAGAAAATTTCAAGGACTTGGTTAAGCATGATAACGAGGTTACTAGAAATTTCAATTGTGATTCCATTGATAGAATGGTCTTATGCCATAATTTCATAGTAAGGCTAAGGAAAGTTGTGAACAAACTCAGGAAAGTTCCAGTCGTGATCACGAGGGAGATTGAGATGGCAGATGTAGTAAATCACTATGCATGTGGACCTGGGGAGGAAGAAATTCAAGGGGTCATTAAAAGATTCATGGAGTACAAGCACAGACTGGCTCTGTGGGAGGAAGGACAACAAGAAACTATGAACGAAGAAAGCATCACAGGACCAGGAAAAGGCTGAGCGGCCATGGGAGGGAAGATCCAAGCTCTGGGTCGGTCAAAGTTACAGGGTTGACTGAGTCAAGCCCTTGCAACTAATTTTCTATTTTTATGGGAGCTTGTTCCTTTAATTTAATAACATTTCTATTATTAGAAAAATGTTAGTTAAGGGCCTAGCTGTCATGGCTCATCCTAAAAACTTATAAATAGTTGAGTAAACGGAGTATTTTAGATATAGAACATAATAGAGATTTTTGGTGAGGTTACTCTTTAAGCTTGGAAGAGTGCTTCAAGAATTTATGAGACCTTTTTATCATATTCAGAGTTATACCTTGTTATAAAAATATAATTTATTGTGTTAAATGATTAATTGATGCATGCTTTGTGAATGTGTGAGTCCTTAGTATGGATGTTTAGTTTTCCTTTATCTCAGGTTATTTGTTTCATGCTGTGAAAGAATAATGTTATCATCTTTTCATCAGTTGTGAGAAGCTTATTTTCCTTTTGTTCTTTAAAAATTATATTAAATCATCATCCTTAATCACCTAAATGGATGCTTAAATTTTGCATGTGTTTTTTCTCCTGATAGATTAATTGCGTATCAAATCAAATCTTTTTTTTCTCTTATGTATGTTCATGTTTAACAAAGGAATTGATGCCCTTGGCTTGTGGTATTTTGTACCCTTTCCAAGTTGCAACAGGTGAAGGTGGTTAACTACCCACATCAACCCTTCCGGAGGTTAATAGCCCCTTTATTTGGTGCATCACCATCCCTAATATAGTTTCATTCCCATAGATCTCTTTCCCTAAAACTCGTGAAATGTTAGCCTAGGATTAGATTACCATTTTATTACACTAGGAGTAGTAAAGCACTAAGTTTAGGTAGAGGAAGCTATCCTTCTTCGAAGGTTCACCTTGAGCCCAAGTCCCACAGCTTGAGAGGTGATCCCATGTGTCACAATCACACAGAACATCCTTAAATCATTTTGTCCATTCGGGGGGTGCAGTGATTTGGTGACAATAGTTTTTGGCATGCTTGATGGGATAGAGATTTAGTACTTCTCTTCTCATTTTTATCATTTAAAGTACCTGATGAATCCATTTCTCTTGGCTTGTGGTATTTTGTACCCTTTCCAAGTTGCAACAGGTGAAGGTGGTTAACTACCCACATCAACCCTTCCAGAGGTTAATAGCCCCTTTATTTGGTGCATCACCATCCCTAATATAGTTTCATTCCTATAGATCTCTTTCCCTAAAACTCGTGAAATGTTAGCCTAGGATTAGATTACCATTTTATTACACTAGGAGTAGTAAAGCACTAAGTTTAGGTAGAGGAAGCTATCCTTCTTCGAAGGTTCACCTCGAGCCCAAGTCCCACAGCTTGAGAGGTGATCCCATGTGTCACAATCACACAGAACATCCTTAAATCATTTTGTCCATTTGGGGGGTGCAGTGATTTGGTGACAATGTTCTACCCCTCATGATGGAATATTCTCTTCTCATTTTCATTAGTCAAAGTACCTGGTGACTTCATCTCTCTGGATTTCAAAGTTTAGTCCACCAAACTTATGTGAAGAATTCCGACAAGAGCTTCTTCAAGGCAAAGGAATTATCAGCATACATAACTTTCTTTGTTTCCTCCAAGGAGAAGAAGAAGTCTTTCAGCAGCACCAGCCGTAGCTTTACCTCATTGAGGGCATTCAACCCCTCATGACGAAAGATTCCCTCCTCCAAGTCACAATTGACCTATGGTCACCATGGAAGCCAATGCTTGTCCTCCTTTCAATGTTAGCTATCCATTGTAGTTGGCACAAAGGGATGTCATACCATCAGTTACATTGAAAAGCTTATCATTTTAGTACTGGAGAAACTAACGTTTCACCTTGAGGAGCACATACTAGATGTGGTTATCATTTGTGTAGTACATAGTATTACGGAAGATAACTTGGTAGTTCGACTCCTTGCTACTTCATTCAAAGGTAGGGCACTTCAATGGTTCTGAAGTTTAACTGTTGGTTCAGTTACTACATGGAATGAGTTAGGAACAAAGTTTTGTAAGCAATTTGAGGATAGAAGTGATCACTTATCACTCATGGAACAATTCCATATTATAAAGTGGTCTCCTCAATAATATATGAGTCGATTTCAACCTCTGTTTCGAAAAAACTTGGAAATGGATCCCAACAATTGTAAGGCCATCTCCAGAAAGTGCTTTCCTATACTATTTGTGAGCATTGAATAGTGACATAGCCATCATGATTCAATCTATGGGGGGCACTATCATTCCTAATGTCTACGAGATCAATGTAACAGCCAAAAATTGCCTAATTCAAGTAGGTAAAATTACTCCTAGGACCTCCTATACCCATGTTTGCAGAACTTGTAGGAAAACAGCTGGCCCTTGCTCTGATTCTAGCAGCGTCTAGTCATTCAACTGTGCCTACGTTTAGCTCCTCAAATGATATGGCTGAGGTAAAGTTGTTGTTACAAACATTCAGAAATTAACTCATGGAAATGAAGAGGCAACAATCCCAATATGCTCACCCATTCCAATCCTCATATCAAACGAATCATCCTCCATTTCAAGGGAACAGTTAGCCATAAAACCAGGCCACAAACCAAGCTGCAAATGTGAAGCCTTTGAACTTTTGGAATCCTTCTGCTACCAGCTCATCCAGAGCTATAGTCCCGGTCCAAAATAACCTCATCCAAGATTATGAATGGTGTTATCCTTATCTCTCAGCCCCATAATCAGAACCTCTACCCAAATGGAGTTTTGAGTTAGGCTCTTATGGTAAAAAGTATATCCACTCCTTCTGAGTCATCATCCGGACCAATCACCTAAGAGAGTCAAGACCATATTTCTGACAAAACTACGTTGCTAAATTGGCGGACCGATGATTTTTGTGGTCTGAATGTTGATGCCTCCATAGTAGCTGTAAACACATGTTCCTAGAAAGGGGCAATAGATCCTCAACATCCCAAGACTGATCTGGCACCTACTTCACATCCTCAAGCACAAATGTTGGCAGATAAAGATGTAGGGAAAATACCACAAGGAGTACCTACTAATCAGTCTACAAAGAAAGATGGGCCTATAGGTATTACAATGCCCAATAAACATTTCCCAAAAGAAAATTCCAAAATCCAAAAGGGTATAAGCAAGGTGGGGACGATTCCATTCAGCATTATGGAGCAAATGAAAAATACCAATTTGACTGTCACCATGTGGGATGTTCTCTCAATTCCTTCTCAATGGAATTTGTTGCGAGATTCCTTGAACAACTTTGGCACTACTGATAAATCACCAATCCATGGAGCATCAATAACAACCAGTCTGTGTCAACTAGAGGCAAAGGGGATTCCTAAGGCCAATAATCCACCACCATTCTATATCTGTATGATCATTGGTGATCATTTGGTGCATAATTGTATGATCGATTCTGGATCTAGTAGTTCTGTCATGCCTAAGTAGATTGCAGATGTGTTGGGGATCTCATATACCCCAATTTCAAAAGGAGTTGTCCAGTTGGATGGTACTACAGTCTGAAGCATTGGAATCATTAAGGGACTCCAGCTTACTATCCATGCATGTCCTAGCTTTTCGTTCACACAAGACATATCAATTATTGATCTCCCTCCTCTTTTTTCCATTTGCTTATCATGAGATTTCACTGCCAAGATGGGTGGTTATTTATCGGTGGACTGGTCACATATGATCCTGAGAACTCGGTATGGGATGAAGGTGACTATAAGAGAAGAACCAATTTTCCATAACCATGTGGAACCATACATATTCAAGCCCATAAATGGTAATTACGCCATTTGTGACCCAGAAGAAGAAGATGTGGACCATGAGCCGAATACTCTCATAGAGGAGGTTCTTGATATAGTGCTTGGATAAGATATTTATGGATCATCAATATGACCCATATGCTAATTTATTGGCAAATGAAGAATCAGGTCTTTTTTTTTTGGAAGACACTAGATTAGGAACATACTGCATACATGAAGAGGGTACAATTGTATCTCAGTTGGTTAAAACACCCGAATGATCCCGAGGGAATATGGAAAGCTATTCTTTGATGGTTCAAGGAGTAAAAAATGGATCTAGTGCAGGAGTTATGTTAATTTCTCCAGAAGGGATAAATATTTCTCATCTTTTTGACTGCAGTTCAGCTGTACTAACAATGTCATTGAGTATGAAGCCCTTATACAAGGAATTCAGCTGGCTCTAGAAGAAGAGGAATCAAGGCTCTTGACTATTCTTTGGCGATAGCGAATTGGTGGTGCATCAATTAAAAACCCGCAATCACATAAAAAAATAATTTAATAAGATCATATAAAAATCGAGTTTTTGGAATTGATTGAAGATTTTAAATCTTTCAGAATTCATGTAATTCCTAGAGATCAGAATCAAGATGCTGATAGAATTTCCTACTAGTTGGCTTGTAGTATGATATACCTATAGACATCATGGAAGGAAGGTAGAATGGACTTGTCAAAATGGTGGTCTGTCTCGCAATACCAGATAACATAAGAAGTTGGCAGGTGTTCGATAGCGACGAAAAAATTGTCCCTTTTATTACAACAAGAAGTAGAGTTTACGCTGCCAAAAACCAAGATAAATTTTAGGAATCCTATGGCGATCAAGTCATCTAGTTGAAAGGAAATAAGTTACCAAAAGGTCTAGTTACACTTGAATCTATTTTTGACATGGATGATCAGGTCAAATGACAAGGCACTAACATAATAATCAAAGAAGAGGACTTTGAAGAAATTGAGGTAGCTAGCGAGAAATTTTTAAAGGTTGGAAAAGTATGCACTGATCAAGAAAAGAAATCTTTCACTTCGTTATGTCAAGAGTATCATGATATTTTCCCATGGAGTTACAATGACCTATGTGGTTTTGATCTAGGCCTAGCTCAGTATACCATTGAGCTGGATCCAAACTCTAAGCCAGTTCATCAAAAGTAGAGGCCAATCAATCCTAAGATTGAGCCATTAATGAGGAAAGAGCTAACCAAGCTCATCGAATCCTGCATAATTTTTCCTATCAAGCATTCGTCACGGGTAGCCAATCTGGTACATGTAAGGAAAACAGAGTGGAGACATTTGGCTTGTGTGTAGACTTTAGGGATTTGAACCACGCCTCATTGAAGGATCATTACCCTCTTCCTGTCAATGGAGAAAATCCTCCAAATCTAGTGTCAAGGGCTCAAAGGTTTTCTTTTCTTGATGGATATTCAGGGTATAATCAGATTCTGGTCCAAGAATCTGATCAATTCAAAATGGTCTTTCACTACTAAGTGGGGCACATACGCTTACAATAAGATGCCATTTGGGTTGTCCAATACAGGGGATACTTTCCAGAGAGCTATGGATATGACATTCAAAGGACTCATCAATGATATTATCTTGGTTTACCTTGATGACATAACTATCTATTCTAAGCATGTTGAAGATCACATCACACATCTACAAAAAATTTTTCGAAGATGTAGGGAATTTGGGGTCTCATTGAATCCTAAGAAGTGAATTTTCATAGTCCAAGAAGGAAATTTGTTAGGACATATTGTTTCTGTGGAAGGATTTTCTATTGATCCAGCCATAATTTAGTCAATTATGTCCCTATCTCTCCCAAGTCACATGAAAGGTCTCTAGAGCTTCCTGGGAACCATAAATTTTGTGCGGAGATTCATTCCTCAATTTGCAACGATGGCTAAGCCACTCACAACCATGTTAAAAAAGAACATTCCATTCTCATGGATGAAAGAAGGGAGAGAAAGCTTTGAGGCTATCAAAACAGCCATTTCCCAGGCCCCCACACTGGTAAATCCCAAGTTCGATAAGGATTTCATTCTCTATGCCTTCACAGGTCAGGAAAACATTTCAGGGATTCTAACCCAAAAAAATGATGATCTGATGGAGCAACCTATTGCCTTTTTCAATCAGTCTCTGAAAGTAATACGAGCTTAAATATTCCTTCATTGAAAAGCATGTCTTTGCAGTCATTCAAGCTTCGAAAAAATTCAGGAACATGTTATTGAACAACAAAGTACACCTGATGGTCTCTCATCCTAGTGTGAAAGAATTTTTGTTGAATAAAGAAATGAATGAGAAGTATGTTGGATGGATCAAAAAAGTGATGGAGTATGACGTACACATCAAAGTCACTAAGCTTTTCAGGCATAAGGGTTTATGTCAGCAGTTGGCTACGGATATGGAGACCAAAGATATGGAGGATGTTACACTTCTGAATGTTGATGAAGGAAATGATCAGATTGATTGGTTAACTAAGATGGAAAATTTCCTCCTCTCGGGGGTATATCCTCCAAAGATGGATAAGGTCCAACGACACATTTTTCATCTCCAGTCCATTTTGTATGCCTTAGTGGATAATGTTATTTTCTAAAAGGATTTGAATGGTGTTCTTCTACACTGCATCAAGCTAGAGAAGCTGAACAAGATATTGGAGAAATTTCACAATGGCCTGTCAGGAGGGCATTACTCAACACGAACAACTTCTACCAAGATCATGCAAGATCTTGCGAGCTTGTTACTATTGGCTGGACTTGTTCAAAGATGCTCATCTCTGGGTGAGGAAATGTAAAGAATGTGCTCTTTTTGCAGGTAAACAAAGGCTGACAGCTCTTCCATTTGCATCCCATTCAGGTAGATCAACCCTTCCTTCAGTGGGGGTTAGATTTTATTGGAATGATCAATCCTCCATCCATCGAAGGACATAAATGGGTTATTACTGCAACAGATTATTTCACTCACTAGACAGAAGTGGTATCCTTGAAAGAAAGAAATGAAAAGGTTTTCCTTGAATTCTTAGAGAATATCATGACAAGGTTCAGTGTTCCATTTACTATTATCTTTGACAATGCAATGGCGTTCCTCAGGATAAAAATAAGTGAATGGGCCATCAAGAATGAATTCTATCTCAAGACTTTGTCTAACTACTATCCATAAGGAAATGGGTTGGCCGAATCTAGTAACAAGAATCATCAAGCGTACGATGGAAGCCAACAAAAGGACCTGGCATACACAACTCAAGATCGCCCTATGGGCGGATCGGATAACACCTAAAAAGGCCATTGGGGTTTCACCTTTCATGCTTGTATATGGAAGGGATGCAAAACTCCCACTTTCTTTAGAAATACCTTCTTTGGACCTGGCTTATTGGCTTGAAGTTATGGAGGATGATGCCTTAACAGTGAGGTTTGCTGAACTCATGGAGCTGGAGGAAATTCAAAACACAGCCATGCACACATTAACGCAACATTAGACTCAGGTTAAGAAATCCTTCAACAGGAAGGCTTATGATAGATCATTCAAAGAAGGAGATTTTATTCTAAAGTGGGATGAAGACTAAGCTAAACTAGGCAGGCATGCCAAGTTTGACACTCTCTAGAGTGGGCCTTACATTATTACAAGTTGCAAAGAGGCACATTCATTTCATCTATCTAGACTCAACGGAGAAGAATTGCCCATTCATGTGAATGGGATACATCTCAAAGCTTGCTTTCGAGATTGTTCCACCCTGTACAGTGCTCTTTATATTTCCTCCAAATGCTTTACACATCATTTTTTTGCGTGTTTTCTGTTGTTTTTGTTTCTATTTTTGTTTGTGTTTTCTCTTTAGGACTCTTTTGCCCAATTATTTTCTTAAGGCTACTAGTCTAAAAGCTTAGCAGGAAATCATTCCCTGGAGGTCGCCAAAAATGTTAACTTTTTAATCTACCTTGAGAAGCAGATGTCGAAAGTAGTCAAATGATTTTTTTGAAAAAATCCTTTGTATGGAAGTTTTCCGTAAAGAATTTGAAAATTCTCTAAGTCCCGAAATTCATTTCAAGTTTCAGACTTTCGGAATTTTAATGGTGCAAGTTTGATTTTTGATTAAAAATCTCCAAAGTCCGAAACCCCAAAAGTCCAAATTTTTCAGACTTTCGGGATTTTGGGGTTCGGAGATTTTACTTAGTAGATTGGCAATTTTAGACTCGGAGTTCTGAATTTTGAAACTACGAAAGTCCAAATTTTCAGGTTTCGGGATTCAAAACTTTTTGTTGTGGTTTTGAAAATATCTCTCAAACTCTCCAAAGTCTAAAACCCCGAAAGTCTGAATTTTTGGACTTTCAGGATTTCAGGTTTCAAAGCTTTTTTCATACTTTTGGTTAAATTCCTTTTGGACTTCCGAAGTCTAAAAGTCTGAATTTTTAGACTTTTGGGTTTTCAGGTTTTAGAACTCTTGGGTCTTTTTTGAGATTTTCGCTTCCAAAATTCTGAAGTCCAAAAGTCTGAAAGTTTGAATTTTCAGACTTTCGGGCTTTCGGGTTTCGGAACTTTCCTTGCCATTTCACATTTTTCATCTCCAAATCTCCAAAGTCTAAAACCCCGAAATTCCAAAATTTCAGGCTTTCAGGTTTCAGACTTTTCGGAGATCTTTGTGCAATTAATTTTTCACCAACCTCTGTACGGATCAGATTTTTCACCATTAATATCAGAATTTCTATTTAAACTCATTTTTTCACTGTCATTTTCACCTGACACTTTTACTCTGACATTCCATTTTCTTGCACTTTTCGACGTCTATTTCAAGGTATCTTTAACTTTTTTATTTTCTTTTTTGGTTTTAGATCTTTTATTTCTTTTGTTCCTCCTTGTTTATTTTCCTTTATTTCCTTCTCTGTATGCCTTTCGAAATAACAAAATCCTTGCCATCATGTTTATTTTTGTGTTTGAGGTTTCCACAGGCATCTAGGTTAAAACAAAGATCCACTCAAGTTTTCACCTCTCAGATCTCCTCAGTTCTTTGGAGATCTTCTTTAACGATTTTCGGCAAAACCTTCTTCGGAGATCTTCTTTGGTGATTTTTGGCAAAACTTGTTTTCAAGGAATTCCATTTCAGGTTTTTAGAGAATTCCATTTTTTAGGGTTTTCAGAGATTTTCATTTCAGAACTTTGGAGTTTTTGACTTCAGGTTTTTCGAAACTTTTACTTCGGATTTTCGAAGGATTTCATTTCGAGGATTTTAGGACCTGTAATTTCAATTTTTTCAGATTTTTCAACCTCTCATTTGGGATTTTTCAACTTCAGCTTTCGAAACACAAAATTTAATGTCTACTTCTACATCAAAGGGAAAAGAAAAGATGAAGTACTCATTTCTTGGCATTGCTCCTCATTCTTACTTGTCCTCTAATGTGGGAAATATAGGAGACAGTGAATTGGGACAAATTGATTTTCCTGATTTCTAGGAAAGAGTGAAGGCTCTGAATAAGAAACCATGGATGCAGGATATCTATGACAGTGGGCTCATCCTGGCTTCTAGTTTCCCCACATCTATGCATTGCCCAAAATTTGTTCTAGCTACATCAGATCACTTTGATGAAGAATCTTTGTCAGTCAAAGATGACGATGGTCAGGTAGTAATCCGTTTGGACACAGAATTCTTCGAGGATTTGCTCAAATTACCTGACGTTGAAGATTACGCTGATATTTCACTAGAATTAGTAGTAGATCATTGGGATAAGGAGGTGGAGTCATGCACAAAATTCGTGATGATGAGTTATCTGGCCAAGAGTGTCGTCAAGTTGCCAAAGACCATGCATCGGTCAGACTTCATTCAAGAGGTCAATGACATCATCATACTATTAAGCATAGTTTCTGGACTTCGTTTTACCAAATATTTCCAAGAATGGATGTTCTTATACATTGCCACCATAAAAAAGAATAAATAATTTATCAGGTGGGGAGAGCATATCAACAACTCTATCTGCTATCAGTTGAGTAGGGTGCTGACCATGAACAATTTTTACATGACTTCTTTTCTGGTGTACGTTGCTGCTAAAATGGGAGATTTTACCAGGTTGAATATTAAAGGTATTCATAGCTCCTCTTAAATTTATGATTTCTATCCTCAGCTCACACTGAACAAAGGGAGTAAGCATTTTTTTAGGGTGAATGATGCCTTATTTGTGGTTATTCTCTACCGTTTTGATAAAAAAAATTACAATCGAAGGATTTCTGACGAAGCCTTTAAAGAAGTACGAGAGTGGGGAGAAATCTACTTTCAGTTTCCCACATTTACTTACCTTCACATTCCCGGATTCATAGGTGCTCCCAGAAAATTACCCAGACGTCCTACCAATAAGTGGGTTCTCCTTGAATTGATTCACCAATTGCTAGATTATCATCGAATCCAGAACAAACACCACAAAGAGGGGATGCATTTCCCCATTTCAATTGGTAGATACACTTGCCCCAATATTCATAAGGCTAAGAATGTGGATGCAGAGATGGGTGAAGTTACTTTACATACCTTCCATCCCCAGACCAGCTTCGACTACTAAGGAAAATTCGGTGAAAGAGGACGGTCCAGTGCTCACATGCCCCAACTAGAAGACATCTGGATCCATTATCAGGATGAATATATCATCCGATAGAGAGATTATGAGAGGTTGACTTTGGAAGAATTTAGATAATTTGGGATAGCTGATGTGCCAGAAGATATGAAAGACAACGATGAGGTATTGGATGAGGCCTACAAGAATAATGATGTTGCGAATCAACCACTGCCATGGATTGATTGGTATGTAGAAGAATGTTCCAATACAAAAGAGAGAGAGGGGCCCATTCTGAAGAGAACTCATAGTTGGTTGGTTTCCTTGGGAATCTCACCCAAGGGGATAGAGCAGCCTACAAAAATAGGAGTTATTACAACCATAATCCAATCAACACCTCCAAAGGGAAAAAGGGCGACCCAGAAACCCCAAATGGTGCCCAAAAATATTTCATTTGGAGTCTCATCTCTCTCCAAAACATCTATTTCCAAGGCTATGTCTCCAATAGCACCCATGGCAGAAGTAATTGAAGTAAGTGATTCTCCCAGTGCCCCACAAGGCCCATTATTTCCCTCTTCTCTTCCATTGTCTCTTCCTATACCAATTCCTTCCACTTCTACAATATTTTCCCCTTCTTCATCTCCTTCCATGACCCATGTATTATCATCCCTTCCAGTTCTTTCAGCTAAAGAAACTATTGGGTCATCCATTTCTTCCATACTTCCATTTCCTTCCATCTCATTCCCTAACATTGTTGTATCAAATACTATGGCTGTCCTCACATCCACCCCATCCATCACTACCACTACCATTCAAGTGCCAGTTAATGTTTCTAGAGCTATTGTCACATCTAATGTTTCAGGTACTGGATCTATGGCTCTTCCTTCATCGGTATCAACTATTCCAGAATGGTTGTTTAGGAAAACTCCTAAAAAAAGAAGAAGGTGCCCCTGGGAGATGTGATAGATCTCAGCATATTGGAACATACGCCCAAGAGACAGGCCAAAATGCTAAGAACTGTTTCAAGTCTGATAACAAATCCATCTGGGGAGTGGGTCATAGAATTTGCTACTCCCATTGAGGGAAAGACTAATGATACAA
Organism: Taxus chinensis; assembly: GCA_019776745.2. Taxonomy (NCBI): domain Eukaryota; kingdom Viridiplantae; phylum Streptophyta; class Pinopsida; order Cupressales; family Taxaceae; genus Taxus; species Taxus chinensis. The sequence goes on along the minus strand of CM034156.1, from coordinate 109,328,328 downwards.
TCACATCTGGAGATTATCAAATCTCCATGTTTTCATTGGGAAAAGCTACCCACGAGGGGGCTAAGCAAGATGTACACACTTGATCTTGGGGCTCTAATGGAGAATTATGACAAAGATAAGGCTATGAAGGATGAAATCAAAGCTAAAGTCGAGCATCTCACTACGTTGCTACGCAAGGTGACCCAACCATCCACATCCACTGAGATCTCAACTACTACGGCCATGAAAATTTCGTCTACCATAGATGACTTTTCTTATCTTGAACTCAAAAATCTAGGCCAGAAAGGGAGATCAATCAATGGATGGATAGATAGAATATTGCAGGAAGCTAATCCTTTAATCAAGGAAGCTGTTGAAATCTATAATGATCTACAGGTTGGAAAGGCTACTATCTGCAAAATAGATGAAGCCTTTTCTGAAGATAATAATAATCTAAATCTGAATTTGGCAACATGGAGTGAGATCATATCACAAGACCCGGACTCACTCCTTCAAGAGGATGTGATCGATGATATTTCTAAGTTGTTTGAATATCAGAAAGCCATGGAATTCTGGTGTCAAGTGCTACAAGATCTAATCAAAAAACTAGATGATAAGCGAGTGGAGATCACATATGCCTTGAATGATATCTTAGAAGAGTTCGATAATGCTAATTGCAAGTTCTTCAATGAAAACATCGATGCTCTTCCTGAGGAGAAATTAAAGAAAATTTCAAGGACATGGTTAAGCGCGATGACGAGGTTACCAGAACTTTCAACTGTGATTCCATTGATAGAATGGTCTTATGCCAGAATTTCATAGTAAGGCTAAGGAAAGTTGTGAGAAAACTCAGGAAGGTTCTAGTTATGATCACAAGGGAAATTGAAACAACATATGTAGTAAACCACTATGCATGTGGACCTGGGGAAGAAGAAATTCAAGGGGTCATTAAACGATTCATGGAATAAAAGCATCAAATGGCTCTATGGGAGGAAGGACAATAGGAAACTTTAAAGGAAGAAAGCATCACAAGACCAGGCAAAGGCTGAGCAGCCATGGGAGGGAAGATCCAAGCTCTGAGTTGGTCAAAGTTGCAGGGTTGACTGAGTCAAGCCCTTGCAACCAATTTGCTATTTTTATGGGAGCTTGTTCCCTTTATTTAATAACATTTCTATTTTTAGAAAAATGTTAGTTAAGGGCCCAATTGTCATGGCTCAGCCTAAAAACTTATAGATAGTTGAGTACTTGGAGTTTTTAGGGAGAACATAATAGAGATTTTTGGTGAAGTTTCTCTTCAAGCTTGGAAGAGTGCTTCAAGAATTTTTGAAACCTTTTAATCATATTCAGAGTTATACCTTGTTGTGAGAATCTAGTTTATTGTGTTGAATGATTAATCTATGCATGCTTTGTGAATGCGTGATTCCTTTGTATGAAGTTTATTTAGTCTCAGGCTACCTTTATCTGTGAGAATAATGTTATCTATTTTCATCAGTTGTGAGAAGTTTATTTTCCTTCTGTTGGTCAAATTTGCATTATCCTTAATCAGCTAAATGGATGTTTAACTTGTGCACGTGTTCTTATTTTTGATAGATTAATTGTGTATCAAATCAAATCTTGTTTCTCTTTTATGTATGCTCAAGTTTAACAAAGGAATGTATTCCCTTGGTTTGTGGTATTTTGTACCCTTTCTAAGTTACAACAGGTGAAGGTGGCTAAAGATGCAAGCATCCTACCCACATTAACCCTTCCGGAGGTTAAACACCCCTTTATTTTGTGCATCACTATCCCTAGTATAGTTTCATTTCTGTAAATCATTTTCCCTAAGACTCATGAAATGTTATCCTAGGATTAGATAACCATTTTTCTTACACTAGGAGTAGTAAACAACTCAGTTTAGGTAGAGGAAGCCAACCTTCTCTAGAGGTTCACCTAGAGCCCAAGTCCCATAGCTTAAGAGGTGATCCCATGTATCACAATCACACTAAACGTCCTTAAAGCATTTTGGCCATTTGGGCGGTGTAGTGATTTGGTGACGAGCTTTAAACAAATTCTTATGAGAAAATTTAAGAGCCTAAAGGTTTTCTATAGCTTCTTCTGTATTCTAGAAAGTTTGGCCCTCAGAGTTTCCATGAACCTCTTTCCCATCCTCTTGCCCCCCTCTACTGCTAAACTGGTTCGCATTATCCTCCTTCTGGTCACTAAAATCTGAGCTTACTTCAATGTTCACCTGAGGACCCAAAGCCTCACTCTCCTTTCTCCTCTTCTTAACATTTTCATTGGCCAAACTTGACCTAGTCCTTTTGGCCACTGATTTCCCCCCTTCCTTCATGCAAGTGATATCAATTTTATCTTCAGAATTCTCATTTTTCCCCAAATCTTCCTGACCAGGGTTCACTAAATTAGCTCCAAATTTTTCATTTTTCTTAATGAGAGGGGTACCCAAATTCAGCATTGCATTAATTAGCCCTTGGTGTAACAGGAGGGTAGAAGTGTCGTTTCCAACTTGCGTAATAGATTTGGCTAGAGAAATATATAGATAATTTGGAAAGTTGTAAAGCCTATCAGTTCTAACATGATTAAACATTCGAAAATGATACCCATAGACAACCTTGTAACGCCATTCCAAACTTATGTATGACATCAATAACAGATCCATTTCATCGTATGGAGGAGGAAAATCCTCCCTAAAATAACCATTATGAAGTTGTTTAAGATCACCCTTACCTTACATGAATATGTTAATCTCCAAGCTATAATCGGAGTTAGGTTTAAATACATCTTCTTTCCAGGGGAAGCCCTGTCACTCTAGCAATAAACTTCGGAGATATAGTGAAGGAGAAATTACAGACATAAACATGACATTTGTTCCAAGTTTTATTCACCTCCACACTAAGATCTTCATCAAAACCATCAATTTTTTTTAAAAATTGAATCAAACCTGCTGTTTCCAAAACTCAAAAGCCTCCTTTGACATTTCAGAGATCGTGCCTAGCTCATTTCACACCAAATCTCCTCCCATATTACCTTTATTTCCCTTCTTCATATTGTGAACCTACAAATTATCTTTCCCATGTCTATTCTAGAAGCCACTTTTACAAAATATGTGCGAATGGCTCAAATTAATGAAAATATTTTACCTTTCAATCCAATCTCTGGAATGATTGGATGTTATGTTTGGCACGAGTCTAAGAATCATCATTTTTAGAGCCATCATCTTAGAGGCCACCTCATCCTTATAATTCATCATTAAAAATATATGGAATTGGAATAATAATCCCCTTTTAGAGATTGAATTATTTTAGCTTCTAGGTTGGTTGATTCCTCAACCACATTAAAATCTATAGTTTCCACCCCCTTGTTAGAAAATATATATGCCAATCTATTTCCTTCCCGAAAGATATGTTGGAATGATATTTCAGTGAAAGAGGACATTTTCCTTTTTGCATTTTTATAAAGTATTCGATAAATAGAGAAACTGTGTTTTTTCCCTTAATACATGGGATGATATTCAAAGAATCCCCTTCCACAATTAGGAGCTTGTAACCTATCTCTTCTGCAAGCTTGAATCCCCAATGCATAGCCACTATCTCAGCAACATGATTATTTTATAGGACCAATTTAAAAAATTAAGCTAGGATAAAATTGCCTTTTGCATCACGAAACACACCTCCTCCTCTAGCCCTTCCAAGGTTCCCTTTAGCAGCTCCGTCAAAATTTAGTTTAATAAAACCCTCTCTGGGATTATTCCATCTTACCCATTCTATATGATTACTTTTCTTGGGTTGGGGTTCATAAATTAAGTTCCAATTGTTGATGATGTGCTTTTCTCTTTCCACAACTTCCACCTCTTTATTCTTTAGGATAGAGAATTTTTTTCTAACATCTTGTATGCATTTGTTAAAAAATATCCTTCTGGGAAGTTTCTTACCTTTAAAAATCCTTTGATTCCTTTCTTTGCAAACTTCCCACCACATATGTCCAAGACTCATAATCTAAAGATTCTTTAGACCTTGGCTTATGAATGGACATCTCCATTAAGTCCAAGTAGATTAAACCTCCTTTGGGCTTACCCATTTAACCAAAAACAAACCAAGGATAGAAGATAGAATTTGAAAAGAAAAAGGGCAATCCAAAAACAAATGATTTACCATTTCTAAATTCTCTTCACATAGCGCACATCTATTGACCATATGAAACCCTCTTTTAGTAAGGTTGTCAATTATAAGTATATTATTTATCATCGTAAGCTAGCTAAAAATATTAACCTTGGGACTGATATTTTTTTCCATACCTTGACAGCTAATAGATCTTCATCACTTGTCTCCTTCGTAAAGAATAAAGCATAAGCCGATTTGACTAAGAAGATTCCATTTTTCTCTTTGTGCCACACTATTCTATCTTGTTCCTCATTGTTATAAGACACATTGTTTTTTAGGAATTCATTGAGGGTATCCATGTGTTCTTTAAGATCCTACCTGTCTAGTTTCAGGTCTAAGTTTGAAAGCTCCTAGGGTCAGCCATATAATTGATTATTTTTCTCCCATATTTATCTTCTAACAACTTCAAAATTCAGGGAAATTTATTTTCAAGCTTAAATTTACCAGCCCATTTGTCAGTCCAAAACAAGATTTTTGTGCCCTTTCCTATTTTCCACTTGCTAACTTTTTCCACAAACTCCTTCGCCCAATTAATAGCTTTCCATATACTTGACCCATTGAAAGAATCCGGTTTAAAAATCCATCTCTCATCATTAGCATCCTCCCAATATTTTTTATTTAAAATTCTAGTCCACACACCATCTTCATTAATTAGCCTCCATCCCATTTTGGAAAATATGGATTTATTCATTTTAGTCCACTCCCTAAGTCCTAAACCTCCCATATTTTTTGGTTTATAAAATTTTTTCCATGTCACCAATGGGATCCTATCTTTACTTTCATTTCCACTCCATAAAAATTTTCTTTGAATCCTTTCAATTTTATCTACAATTTTCACCGGGAGTTATAGAGGGACATCACATACACTAGATGACTTTGTAGGGATATTTTTAAGGAGATTGATTCTCCCATCTTCTGATAACATATTAGCTTTCCATCCAGCTAGTTTCCTCTTGAAAATTTCAATAAGAAAATTCCATTATCCATTAAGAGGTATCTTATCCCCAAGAGGCATACCCAAATAAAAGGATGGTAAGAGGGCTTGATGTCACATTCCAATATTTCAGCAATATTCTTATATCAACATTCCATAGTGTTAAGGAAAAAATGGAGCTTTTTCTATAGTTCACCAGTTGTCCTGAGACCTCCATATAGTCATCCAACAACCTTTTAAACTTATTAGCTTCCAACATTGAAGCTTCCCCCCACCAAAATAGTATCATCTACGAAATGTTGATGTGACACACTTTCCATGCCCCTAGCCAGAGATATTTATTTGATAGTGTCATTATTAGTTTCCACATTGAGTCTTCTACTAAGAGCTTCTGCCATGATTATAAAAAGAAAAGGGGATAGCGAATCCCCTTGCCTCAAACCTTGTGAGATGGGAAAAAAACCACATGGGGCCCTGTTGATACAATACTCAAATATTAATAGATCTCTAACTAAATTATTTCCTAACATTCCCCCCTTAGTGTGAACATGGGGAAAACGTCCATGTTACACTTCACCTAATTTCGCAATCATGTGATTTTCCTTTGGATTATCACAAACTAAAAGTTGGTTTTCCATCAGCTAACCAATAACCAAGAGTGAGGTGATTTTCTATTGGTTGACCACAAACCACAAAGGGGTGAAGTTTTTCAAATGCTTTACCTACAACCATATCACAATGTGTCAGTGCATTCTTTGGTTCTCATCACATTTCACCGTAGGGAATAACATAGGAAATGTTGCTGAATTTTGTTGCACACAAAATGAAAATGTTGACATAATGGAAATGAAACATTGGATTATGTTACCCCATTAATGCAAAATTTCCACTTATTGAACTAGGAACACTACAAACTGAAGCACACTAAAAAGCATATACACACTATATATATGCCACCACATCAGCGATGTGGCCTCATCAATGGTGACTCACGAGAGGTCGCTGATTGACTTCCATACTCTGTTTGCCTCCATCCTTCGATCTCATACTGCTAATTCAGCCGGATTTGAACATGGAACTCATATATAACTTGGACATCGGGTAACACCGAAAATGCATCTGTAAGGTATTTTTTTTGCATTTTTCAAACTTTACCATGATTCAATTTTCTGACTCTTTTGACTATAGTCAATTTTTTTTTACGAGAATGAACTTGACCCACAATAACTAACACAACTTCTAGACAAATTTGTTAATAACAATAAGCATGATTACAATGATCAATTTGACTTTAACTCTTAACTTTGACATAAAATTAACTAAGAAGACAACACAAATAATTTAAGTGATACTATTGTTGGCTATATATATAACATAAAACAAACAAAATCCTTTTCTTAGACTCAAAACGTTAAAACAAGACTCTTTCAATTATACCGAACATAAAAAGACTCGAGACTTAATCCCAATTTATTACATTTTAAAATAACACCTATACTATTTTGACATACATACATTAATGGACAAAACTAAAAGTAATGGACCATATATCAAACTTAACAAAAAGGAGAAGATTGAAGGGAAACATGAAACTATAAAATTATGGACTTTGAAGAAATAATTTATAGACGGTATCCAAAATCTTGTGGATAGTGTAGCGAGGAAGGCTCCAGAAGATGGAGCCTGAGTTCCCTGGAGACGAGTTTTGATTAGTATGTTACTAATTTTATTTTTTTGGCCTTGTTCAGACTCCTACTTTAGTCCATATCTTGTCTCATGATCTATGCCTTTTGCGAATCAAATTTTTATTACAAGCATATAGCTACATGATTTGTATCCTTACATTACATTTAATTTTTTCTTCTTCTTCGTTCATAAAATCCATGTGTATAAGATTTCCTTTTGTCTATGTTTAAGGGAACTTTGTCCCCATTTCAATAAAGAATCTTCTACTTCTTTCTATCATTATGCTTCTTAGACAGCTTACACTGGGAGTATCCTTGCTCCTCCCTAACATGTCATTGATTTTTGTTCATCATCATATTGAACATATATATTATGGGCCTTGATCTTACTTATTTATGTGAAGATTTTTACTTTGTATATTCCCATCTCACGTTGGGGGAAACTATTCATCTTCACCTTCTTATACATCCTATCTAATTTGGGGCATCCACACTCCTTCATTTTCCTATACATAGCTTTGGAAAATTTCTAGAAAATCGCAAAAACATTCGTGTAGCTTTTGAAAATCTCAAAACATTCAAATATGTTTCATTTGAAAATCAAAACATAAAAACATTTCAAAAAACCCAAAAAAAATGGTAAAATCATCAAAAAAATGCAAAAAATGCTAATAAAAATTTCAACACCCAAAAAAGAATTGCAACATTAACAATTGTGCAAAAATGGGTTAATAACATGCATGCAGCTGAATCCTGTATTAAATGCCTCATTCTCAAACACCGAAATTTGTCTTACAAAGTCATCTTTCTTCAGTTTTCACATGATCTCACGCAATGACTCACAGATCATTTTGGTCTACCTCCATTAACAAATTTGTGTTTCTTGCTATGTCGGTACTCATTTGCAACAATGAGTTTCTAGAGACTATGTCATAGTGCATAGATGATTTTTCATAGGATTACTCATGTCCTCCATTATTCCCCTTCCATGTATCCTTTCTTGGGGCACCAATTTTAACCCTTTTCATTAAAAATGAACATTCGGGAACTGAAGCTTGATAACAAAAACATTAGTGCAACTGTCTTGAACATTATTTGTTTAAGTATGGGTGTTTGTACTTATTTCCATGTCGGGTTTACTAATTTACATTATTGTATTGCATTACATTATGTATGTATGTTGCATGGAGTTAAGCATATTTTTAATTTCTTGTATTGCATTACATTAAATGTATGTTGCATTATGGAGTTAAGCATTTTTAGCATTGGACAAATGTTAGTATTATAAATTTCAATGTTATTTTACACTTGTGTTTGATGTGTATATTTTAATAAGGGTCGATGATGTCGATCATGAGAAAAGTATTGACACAAATTTGTTTATTAAATGAGTTGGATGCAAATCCTATTCTATTTTTGTCTCTCATTTCTTCTCATTTCTATCACAATTTCTTCCATCATGATTCTTCTATCCATTTCCTTCCTACTTTTTGATCGTCGATTGAATTCTTCCATCACCCCATCGACACTCGAGGAGGCATCTCCCATTCTACTAATTTTTCTTCCAAAATTGTTTGTTTATACTTGTCTATTTTCTTTGTAGTGACATCACTTACGCCACTCCAAAGAGGGGAAAATATAGACACCTAAAATCCGCTAACGTAGTTTTAATTCTAAAGTGGTACTCATTATCTTCAAACTCATCATTTCCATTATAATTAGTGATTTTCACTAATTAACTAACATTTCCCTCTATTATTGTCAATTACCGATACTTCATTAATTATCTAGCTTTTATCACATTCCAGATGCCAACTAACAACACTTCATTAGTTATAATCCTTTTCGAATCAATTAATTAACTATTATTAGTTAATTAAGCCTTTTTTAACAAGCATTTAATCAATAAACCTTCTTAGTGGATAAATCCCGCTTTCAAATTCTTTCCGAGGCTTCTAATCTCATCAAATTCCACTTCAATCACCTCCAATTAGCCTAAAAATCTTATTCTATCCTATTAATTAATCTAATTGATTAATTAATTACACTTTCAACTCCCATATAGTGTTAATTAAAGGTTAACTCACTTGCTAGCTCACCTAGCTTTGGCTAGTTAACCATGAGTTACTTTATGCTTTATTCATTAGTCTCACATGCATTAAGTTGCAACCCTTTCCAAAAATAAAAACATATAAAAGGAGCTAAGCTCTCATCCTCACAACTTACACCATGTTTTAACTAGCATTAATCATATCAAATATATGAGAATTACTCCATTAGAAAAGCTTGCATAGCCTTTGCATCCATTTCTTCAAGATGGTTAGTAGAAGAATATTCAATATGGCCTTGTAGCCATTTGTTGGAGAGATCTTCTCACCCTCTATGAAGTAGAAAGAAAACACACACACTTTGATTGCTCTTAATATTTATAGGTTCAATCTTATAACAATCAATTACATATAGTAGAAATGTTGATAGTTTAGATAGTTAAAACTCATTTAGACTTCCATTTTAGATTTTGTTAAGCTTTAATCTTGATGGTTCATATATAAATTTGTTAATCTTAGCTCTAAACTACTTGGTGTTAGTTTAGGTATATATTTATTTGTTTCAAATTTAGTATGAACACAACTAGTATCCTATTACAGTGTTTATGTCATTTATCACATATTAAAAAAAAATGATAGTCTGTGTATACTAGATAATTTTAGTAGTAGTATCCTAATACGATGTTTGTGTCATTTTCACATACACAAAAAAAATTACATCATGTGTATACACCATAATTTCACTCTGAGTATCCCATTACGGTGTTAGCGTCGTTTGTCACATACACACATTGAATGACAATCTATGTATGCCACATAATTTTACTAGATTAGTATCCTAATAGGGTGTTTGCATCGTTTTCCAAACATGCTAAAAAATGACATCATGTGTATACCATAGAATTCCACTCTGAGTATCTTATTATGTTCTTGGTGTCGTTTTTCACATACGCACAAAAAGGAAACCTATGTATACCACATATTTTTACTAATAGTATCCTAATATGGTGTTTGTGTTGTTTGTCACATAAGCACACAAATGAAAACCTATGTATACCACAAAATTTCACTACTAGTATCCTATTACAGTGTTAACATCGTTTGTCAAACACGCTAAAAAATGACAACATTTGTATACCACAAAATCTCACTCTGAGTATCCTATTACGTTGTAGGCGTCATTTTTCACATATAAAAATGATAGTCTGTGTATACCACATACCACAACTTTTTACTACTAGTATCCTATTAGGGTGTTTGTATTATTTATCACATATGCACAAAAATGACAACCTGTGTATACTACATAATTTCACTACTAGTATCATATTACAGTGTTTATTTCTTTTGTCACATGGGCACAAAAATGAAATCCATTGCATACAAAAAAAATTCCCTACCAGTATCTTATTATGGTGTTTGTGTCGTTTGTCACATATGCACAAAATTTAAATTTTGTGTATATCACATAATTTCACTACTAATATCCTATTACAGTGTTCATGTCATTTTTCACATATGTAAAAAAATGGCAGCCTGTATATACCACATAAATTCACTCCTAGTATCCTATGAAATGAAACCATTAATTTATCAATTTATAGGATGATTTATTCATGGTTTTAAATTTTCTAAATCTTGTCATTTTAACTAAACATTGAATTATATTCTTCTCACTCCAAACTACTAACACTTTGTGTGCATCTTCCTACACCTACCAAAGATAAAAATCAGTCTAAAAATAATAACCCTTTAGTTTATCGGATGATCAGTCTAAGACATTTGGGTTTATAAATCAAATTAGTAATCTTTGTTTTACAGGGCCTCCTTTTGAATACTTAATTACATAATATCTATCATTTGATTTTACTATCTTTCCTCTATTTTCTTACATCATATTTCTTGTTTTTGTTGCATCATTACTTGTTTATCCTGAAGGAAAAACCATGTATGCTATCCTCTTGTGTCCTAGGATGATATTAAGGATAAAAATACAGTAGCCTACACCTTTTTATTTTATAGGGTAAATGTGACATGGAAGTGACATTCATGCACTTGCAATAGTCCTAGGTGTCTCGTGACATTGGAATTCACCTCCACGTGCATAAACATACCCCTTGTTCCAGAGGGGTATATAATTTCTTTTATATTTGTCATTATTGGCTAAGTGCTAGCTTATTTTTAAAGTGTCATGAAGTGAGGGGATTCCATGTCCCAATACCCAAGCCTTAGACATCATCCTTCCAACACAAACTTTGGCCCCACGTACCGTAAGGTATATCCAAGACTCCCCTAGTGAGGTCATATATCCTAGTCTAAGAAACCTTTTGGCTACATATCAAGCTATAGGGCAAGAAGTTCGCACTCCCCAAGATCACTCTCTAGCTGACACCACATTGAAACATAGGTGGAGAGCCAATTGTGTCGCTACCTTGGTTGTGTGGTATTGAAAGAGGGAAATAGCTTGATTGCAATCCCACTTGACTAGTTAGGGTATGTAATGAATGTTTTTTACTTGTTTGTGAACACCCTTAATAATCATATCACCTTAAAATTTTAATCAATAAAAAATAATCATAATCAACCATCCTTAATCAAAATATCCCAATCCAAATCCTATCACCATCCTTAATCAACTAACCTAACCGAATTCTAATAACCTACACATCCTATCATACTATGGCCTTTTATCCTCAATTCCCATCCTCTTCAAACCAACATCCAAACCCCTACCTCTTTTCTAAATTTATCAATACACAAAAAAATGATAGCATGTGTATACCACATAATTTCACTTTGAATATCCTATTACGTTGTTGGTGTAATTTTTCACATAGACACAAAAATTACAGCCTGTATATATCATGTATATTTTTACTATTAATATCTTATTATGGTGTTTATGTCATTTATCGCATACACACAAAAATGATAGCCTTTGTATATCCATATAATTTAACTACCAATATCCTATTACAGTGTTTGTGTCATTTGTCACATAAGCTCAAAAATGAAAGCTATGTGCAATACCCTACATTCATCATCAAATAATTCATCCTAATGGATCAAAGTCAAATAAATAATCATTGTTACCCGTTTTTCCAAACCACCCCTTTAATTCCCTTCACTATATTTCTGGCTTCATCAATTAAATTCTTGCTTCTTACCTTAAATATATCCTTTACATGCCTAGAACCTTTTCACATCACCTCAACCAACCTTGAACTTGAATCAAAGTACTCAAAAGCTCAAAACTTTCCTTCTTGTCAAAACTTCCTACTAGATGCCCTTAAAACAATCATTCTTACATGCACCATAGTTGGATACATCTAGAGCTGCCCATAAAAATATATTAAATCCTTATAATAAAATTTATCACCCTCATGGTGTGTGAAAAAATCCAAAACCCTGCTCATCTTTGTGTTCTCCCTATCACACTTTCCTCCTCTAAGCTCACTCTAGGCCTACTAGCCTTGGGATGGTCCTTTTCCCTTCCTAATTTCCTTTTGTATGAATTTTTCAAGCATAATATATGAATATTTAGGCACCCATTAAGGAGTTATATCTTTTCCTAAACCTTCATGATCTAAATCCACTCCTAGGCCCCACTTCCTTTGTTAACATGCCTTTCTTAACTAGGCTTCTAAAATGTGTCATTGTCCTTGATGAAGACTGTCAGCATTATTTACAAATTTCATCAATAAAATCTCAAATTTATTTTTGATTCTATTGAATTACCATTTCATGGATATTAATCCTAAATTTCAAGAAAAGATTCCTTGATTAGGGTTTTTTAGTACACATTTTCTCTTAAAACCCTAGCTAGGTCAAAGTCTAGCTTGAGAATACATCTTTTGGTATATCGTTCACTAATTTTTTATTCAAGTTTCTTAATTTAGTCCAAAATTCTATGACATTTCCCACTTCACTTCTATTTCACCAGTAAGCTGTCTTTCTTTCAAACATTTGCATTTTACATGTTCTTGAACTGTTAAAGATGGTAAGGCTACATGAAAGTAGAGTTACCTTTTTCACTTGGGGTTTTCTTCCACTTCAATGAGATTCTTTCACTTGCATGCATTGAGTATTCAAATGATATCCTTTTTTATCCTAAAATAATTTACTCTATAATGCATTCATCCTTTCATCAATGAGATTTTCCCATTTCAAATCTTTCAGGCTATTATTCTTGGTCTTGTTTGCATACATTATCAAGAAAAACATACTCATAATTGGAGAATTGGTTAAATAGCTTCAAATCTTAAATTAACTGATCCAAATATCTTCTACAATGATACTACCACTGAATAAGTTCAAAAATACATAACCATTCAAGGATACTACGAGTCATGTAAACACAGTCAAAATGGAGCGCACAGTAAACATATTTATTCCCATCTAAGCTTCCATAACTATTTAATGAATTCCAACCACTCCCTACGAGTTCTTGAATAATGATCAATGAATTTCCATATCTAACACATACATTGAATTCATGATTAAAAAAACAACATATAATTCCCTACAAAAAACAAAGTTTCTATCTCGTTTGTTCAATATATTCGTACTACAAAGCACTCTTCCTCCCTTTATTTCTAAGCCTTCTCATCTTATTCTATCTATTTTTACAAAAATCATCTTAAATATATCTACTAATCACTCAACCATGTGAAATGCCCTACGATAAATTTCATTATATCCCTACAAAATATCTCAACTCACAAAGCTTCAATTCCTCTTGGCTTTCTTATTCTTGTCTTCGCTTGATTTCTTGTTCTTTATCCTCTAAATAAAACAAATATTTCTCTTTAAGTATTTGATGGATCTTCTTCAAATTCCTACCCTGTTTCCACACTCAAAAAAATTGTTAAAACACTCATTATATTGATTCCAAAAGATCAACCTATCCATTAACCCCTCACTTATCCAAAACTTCCCTACAATGTTCTTAGACAATGCTCTTGCATCAATCATACTCGAAGCTACCCAAGAATGCCCAAAAAAACCCAAATCTGCTCCAAATACCCTTTGCCACCATTAAGATGTATGCTATCCCTATTTTCCTCTACAAGTATTGTAATCAGGCAACTTATATCATAAATTTCTGTATAGGATGTTTCAAGACAAAAGAATGACATTCTTGGACTCCCATTTTTAAGTTTACTCTATGCAAAAAGTTTCATATGATGACTCCACCATTTTGACATAGTTCCTTTTTTATATGGTCTTACCCATTAGTCTTCTAACCTATGTTCATTCTCCTTAAAGAGACTGTCATTAACATCTTCGTTGAAACTATTTATTTTGAGCTAAAACCTCAATAAACACATATATCACATGGGAATGGAATTTTCTACAAATTTTTACTCAATTGCATGGACGTATTCGAGAGATAATGGATTTTTAACCTCCAAACACTATCTAGAGGGTTTCTAAGACCTACGTCTACCCGAGAGTCAAAAATTTTCTTTAACTCCCTATAATTATGGATTGAAGACCCAATACTTAACCCAAGGATCTATTTCACTATACTCATTAATTATTTACTAGTCGGCATAAATAACACGTGAAAATTTGAAATAACTCTCATTTCTTCATATATAGACTATTCAAGATAGATATGTACACATGTATGAGTTTAAACCACTTTTCTTTCAACCTCACAACTTGTAGGAGATCTTCCTCGCATCCCTGTAAACTAGAATGATCATGATATTGAATCACAAGTGCATATCAACTCATGTTTAGATTATTTCAAGCTATAGATGACAATTACATTCTTATAGTGCACCTTAAACAATAGAACAGAGTAATGTATTTGATTGTCTGGGTTCCTATTATCCTTAACAATACATTCATGCATAATATCCTCAAAAACTCATTCTTTACACTTTGCAAGGCTTACACAATCTAAATATGTCAGTGCTTAATTGAAATTTTCTTTTAACCAACCAAAATAGGGCATTACCTTGTCACATTGAATTATGATTCAATAAAATATTGATTTTATTAATAATCTAAGTACAACAATACAATAACTAAAATATACTAAAATGAAAATTCTAAGTTATTTATTTCATAATAAAAAATGAAATGAAATGAAAGGGGAAAGGTACTTACCTGATTTAGAGTTACTGTACGTACCCAAAATTGTAGGGTACTACACCGCCAGGACAACATAACACGTGCCCCAATAATGATACAGGTCTCCACGCAAGGTGTTCGGGATCCGGAAAATCTCTCCAAATATGCATTAACATCCCGCATACCCTGCTTAGCCCCTGCATCTTTTGTTTTTATCTTTTCCCCTCTTTTCTTTTCCTTTTCCTCTTCAGTTATGAAACCGCCGCCCTGCCTGGGTGGTGGTCTCGTGACCGCCGCCTGATCAGGGCAGCGGTCCTGTAACTGCCGCCCTGCTCAAGGTGGTGGTCCTTCACGCATTTTCCAGAATGCTCTTTTTAACGCAACTCTCGTAATTTCAACGTTTACCAGCTTTTTTACCGCCTTTTGCTTGCATTAATGCTTTTGGTTCCCTGGAATAGTGTTTTGCCATTGTTTATAGTTTAAGAGTTCAATTTGGTTTTTACCTTGGGTAAATGCAAATGCTATAAATAGTTGGCTTGTGCTTAAGCAAATGGCCCCTCAAATTTGCCTCTCATTTCCTCATTTCAGTAGTTCAGTCTTTTATTTTTCTTAGGATTCATATTTTAGTTCATTACATGCTTAGTTAGCATCGTCTTGATGTTAGAAAGCCACATATCCATCTTTTGCAAAGCTCTGTTGTTATTTCATCCAATCCATTAAAGTAGAACAATTTAAATTCTCAATAGGAAGCCATTAAAGTTGCAGGTTTTACTCGTCAAGCAGGATAGTTTCAGGTTCTGGACGTTTTATGTTGCATGACTCGCAATAAATCCTACTAGGAATTACATAAGCCAAGCTCTATACTCTTGCGCTATCCCTCTCCTAATTACATTGTATTCAGTCTGTATCCTAAGCTTCCTTTGTTCCAATATCTACTTCTATTGATGCTAGCATTACACACTTTTCTGGATCCACGTGTACACGAAGAAACAAGGAGATCACACTGAGGGGACAAAGCCACACACACTGTCAGATTTGCCACTGTTCTGCAAAATCTGGGTTCTAGCTTTCAAAGTTCTAGTTAGAAGCATATCAAATAAAGTAGCCAATCATTTCATTTCAGTTAATCTTACTTTCGATATTGCCAGGGAAGCTGTGGGGATTGATAGTTTCTGAGAAACTATGATTCACTCCTCACTTTTGAGGTAGAATTGAGAGTCTTTTAAATAGATTAGATCAGTTATTTCACTATTTAGAATAGGTTCACAATTGCACAGGCAGGTAGCTACACTCGATTGCTTTGTTTGTTTTAGTTTGTTATTAATATTAGATGTCAATCCCTGGATATATCAAAAAGGTTGCTCTTTCAATTTCGTTCAAATAGTTCATCAGAAAAATACAAAAAATAGAGAAATTATTTATGCTATAGATATACTTCACATAGTTAAATTTCACTTTGCTGCAGTTAGATTTACATTGTTGCTTTTGTATGACAATCACGGGACCTAGAGAGCCCATAGAATACGTATTCGAGCCAATCGTTCCCCAACCCAATCTCGTTACAGTAATAACTGATATAGATCATAATATTAGGATCCAAGTCTTCCGAAAATTGACAGACTTACAACAAATCAGTTCACAGTTGAGTGGGTTAAACATTGAAGATGACCAAGCACATACGTTCTGGTCAAATCAACCAAACTACAGATTACCCTAGATTACCCATAGAGTCAACTACATTTACCATCCACCAAATGACCCTGTCTGGAGACATACACGAAACTATCTCAAGTGATTTTCCACGTATCCCACAACCCTTAGATTGAATAAAAGCCAGAGCTCGATATTGATTGGAGCCTTCGAGTGTCATCCTTACCGATCGATCTATCACACCAGTTCATGTTAGGAGGGCCTTCTTTTCCTTAGATTCACAAATTCCACTAGTGCGTGTCGAAGACATCAGATTGCCTAAATAGTTTGTCTGCATCCCACATGTATTCCATCCCTACCAGCTATCTCGGCATGACCTCGGGAGGTCGGGTGCGAGGAAGACTTACTTGTAGATTCCCAAGCTCGCTTGTCGCTTTTCCGTCGTACAAAATTGGTGAACCCAACGTGAACTTCCTACTTTCTGGTTCATAGTCATATTTCTACTTGCTCTTCCAATTAAAATAATTTTCATCTTTTCCACCTTCGCTCTTATCCATTATTCTGTGGGTATTCATATACCCCCCGAATATGTCAGGATTCGATGCATATGGTAGACATCTCCTAGGTCTTGAGGCATACTACGCCCAATAGAATAGACAATCATCACCCTCACTCTTAGTATGGGGTGACAATTATTTAGACAACCGGTTGTCAACACAAACTCCAAGGATCAGATATAACTCATCCCTCCAAACAGAGGAGTTGGATCAGCTCACCCAAACACAACAAACAGAGCCTTCAGGCTCGAACAATATGATGTTTATAGGATAATCTAATTCATCTCCCTAGGTGCTGCTTAGACCACAAATTAGTAGACAATCAGACCCATACATGGGTTTAGATGATGATCATTCAGTATGTTATGCCAAGAATGAACAACGCTCTCGGAGTATGTACCCACCCATAGGAAGCTTACAAACACAACCCGAGGTTTCTTTTCAAGAAAATACCTCTATGCCACTACATGTAGGAAATACCCTTGGGGAAACTTGGCAAGGCAACAATCAGTTCATAGCGGGGTATCATAGGCCTATACAACATCAGGATATACAACAAATGCCACCAAGGCAAAATATCGTGACTTCACAAAATGAGGTCATTTCAACTTTAGTAGAAAAAGTTAGGGGGTTAGAACTTGCTCAGGAAAATCACCATTCTCAATTCATGCAGATAGAAAATGCTAATCCTCCACACCATCCTAGCCAAGTAGACCTCCTCACAGGAATAGGCACGTTAGGCATGCCTCCTCAGTATTCACAACAAACACCAATTAGACCCACCATCTCTAACACCACTCCTCCCAGTCTAGTAGAAAATAATCCATTCTTGGACAATACCCCGTCATACTTAAACATGTACTCCAAATCACCACAAGGGGATATGTTCTCCTCTCCAGGCATGTTTTCTCAAACACAGGGGTTTCCTTATGCCCCTGCCAATACATACGCTACGCCATATTAACAACCCATTCCACCGCCACTCCCTCAGCAAGCACCATCAATGGTCGAAACCTATGCGATAGGAACTTATTTAGAATACTTGAAAGAGCCTTTAGATTTCACCATACAAAGTGTCATGCTTCCAAGACCTCTTCCTGATTTTCCCAAATACAAAGGTGAGGGAGATTCGAATGCACATATCAAGGCTTACGCCACAGCCATTCGGGAACTACTCCCTTAGGATGGGGTTGTTGCTAAAATATTCCCCAAAACTTTGGAATGCATCGCTCTCGATTGGTATTATAGAATACCTAAGGCTTCCATCCATTCATTTAAACAACTTGTTTCAGAGTTCATTAAGGCATTTGACATGAACAAACTATTAAGAATAGGAATCAGGGAATTCTTGCACATTAAGCAGGAACATAATGAATATGTCGCTAATTTCATCCAGAGGTGGAGTACAATTATTTATTCTTCAGCCAGTGCTCCAAATATGGACCAAATGGAACTATGCAATTTATTCCTTCATTCTCTCAGTAGAGAAGTAAAGGAAGAAGTCCAGAAGTTCCCACTAAGGACTTACGATGAAGTACTTGAGAGCGCTCTTCGAATAGATCAAGCAACAATAGACAGTGGTCGTAAGACGTATGGAACAAATGGGAGGTTAATCACGTCCAACCAGAATACTACAACTTATCCTACTACCACAAATGCCAATCAAGGACCTAAAATCCTCAATAAAAATTGCGGAGTGACAACAGATGGAGTAACTGATCAGGTTAAAAAGATAAATGTTGTGAATACTCCATCACTAATAAACAACCAACAAAACAACAACTTTACCCCAACAATCAATGCAGTGGATTTTAATCATCCACAACAACAACAACAACAGCAATGGTGAAACCTTACACAGGGTTCAAGCCAAAGCTCAATTGGTTATCAAAACCATAATCAAAACCAAAAATATCAAATGCAAAACTTTAATCCTAATAGGCAATGGTTTGATCAGAGTTTTGGGCCACAATATGCACCAAACCAACAAACTAGGAATTACAATCCTAACTCGTATTATGGCTTTCAAAAAATTCGGGGCCATGACACTAGAACGTGTCGTGACTACAATAAGTTCATGCAATGCTTGCCAGAGGAACAAAAGAAACTTTTCATAGACATGTTTTTGGCAGATTCTGCGTCACCGACACCAAATACTTTTACAGGGGCAGTTTCCCCTCAAAACGCACCCCTCAAGATCTTTAACGATCCGCTCCCAAATCATGATAACAATAGGCTAAATCTAAATGGGACAAATAAGGGCATAATGATAGGAAACAATGATCATGAAGCCTCGACTTCACTAAATCCATCAGTTGCGCCACAATTAGGAAGTCAGTCGCGACCCAAGATAGTCAGCTTAGTAGAGTTAGAGGCCGAACTACCTGTGGAAGCTGTAAGAATGACGCAAGAGTATTCCTCTCAGCCAAGCCCGAGGTACCTACCAGAGACAGATAACATCCAACAAATAGTAGTAAAACCCATGGGTGCCTATGATTTAATTAATGATCTAACAAAACCCTTCTCACACATTTCATTTTTGGACTTACTGAAGAACTCTCCTTCCTACAGGGATGCTCTTTTAGAGGCATTAGGTTTAGGTCATTTAATTAACATCACTCCACCTCCCAAAACATAGGTAAATCATATAGACTTTGATATTCACCCTCCGGAGCAACTGGATAGGGATGTCGAATTCATATTTGAAATAAACAAAATGCCAACAGATGCTGAGATTGCACGCCGAGGTGATCCAGCCTTACATTTGCAAGTATGGGTTTATAACAATTATGTAAAGCGTGTGATGGTTGACTATGGGGTAACGGTTAACGTAGTCCCCTTCTCTTTCCTTCAAAAGCTAGGGTATGGAGAAATAAATTGTTCCATGACTCGAAATACACTAAGAGGCTATGATAACCTTAAAGCCACCTCGATTGCAACTATAATACTACCGGCCACCTTAGGACCCAAAACCATCCTAACTGAGTTTTATATTATAGATCAGGAAACTAACTATAATATGATCCTCGGCCGACCATGGATACATCGCATGAAGGCAATCCTTTCTACGTTATTTCAAGAAGTAAGGTTTTTACACTTAGGAAATATATTCGTAGCCAAAGGTGATCCAAAACCATTCGATATACACCTAGCTGACTTAAAGAAAAGACCAGGTATTCACTCGGAATTTGAACTCCCAACAAACCAACTTAATAAACCCACTGACGTAAAACCAGAGGAAAAGTTGGTACCTACAACAGATCTTGAGACTATGAGCCTAGTCAAGATGATCCCAGCCCTCAAGGATGAGGTTAACATTATAGAAACAGTATCATTAGGAACCACTGCAAAAATCATTGAATTACTAGAACAGGATCTACCAATGTTCCTACCATTTGATTCTATAGGCATGGGATATACCCTAGGTGTTGGTTCTCTTCCAGCAAAGGATCTCTGCATGGTGGAAGTAGAATACGTGAACACAAAAAATATCCCAACGTCCATATTCCCAGCTAAATATTGGACTCACCATTTCGATGGAGCTAGATGTCGTTATGAAGCTGGGGCAGGTGTAATCTTCACTTCACCCGAGGGAAAAATCCTACCATTTGCCTTTAAGCTAAGTTTCGAGTGTACAAACAATGGTGTTGAGTACGAAGCCCTCCTCCTTGGCCTTTTCTTAGCCAAGAGGATTGGTGTTAATAACATCAGGGTGTTAGGAGACTCACAATTGGTAGCAAACCAAGTCTCTGAGATATATGAAACCAAAGCTGAACACTTACAGCTTTACAAAATAGCTGTATTAGATTTAAGCAAAGACTTTGATTTCATATCAATTAAAGCAATCCCACGAGAACAAAATCTTCTCACCGATTCTATAGCAACCTCGGCATCACGCTTCACTCCAAACAATGGATTCCAAGATACCTGTTTCATGGTATCCCTTCGTACCGAACCATTGGTAAAACAATTGTTGTCAAATTCTCTATTAATGAACAAGGATGAGAACAAATATACTATCCTAGACCACATTGATAGTGATATGGCCACTCTAAATTACTTAAATGCCTATGTGGCATTACATCTCTCCCATCACGTGATAGATTTTTCCTTAATCCCACATTCATCTTCCTACTTCGGAAATCCCATGATGGAGCTTCCCTCACAAATAGAACTTAGCATATACATAGTAGAAAATGAGGACGATTTGGATTTACCTCCAGCCCCGCCTGAGTTTGAAGAAGGTAACACCTTTTTAATCTAAGAAACAATTGATGTTAACATCAAAACGGAGGATGAACAAAATATCTTGAAACTAGGATCCTCGTTAACTCCAGAAGAAGTAGAAATACACACTCGAATCCTCAAGGAACATCAGAAGGCTTTCGCATTTAGTTATAAAGAAATGACAGGGGTTGCACCACACATTGCGGTACATAACCTCATCACTAAAGTAGATGCAAAGCCGATTAAACAAAATTCGAGACCAATGAAACCTAAGGTAGCTCTCATGGTGAAAGAGGAGGTAATAAAACTCCTCAAAGTAGGATTCATCAAACCAGTCGATTACTCTCAATGGGTATCTAATATCGTTCCCATTCTAAAAAAGAATGGGAAGATATGCATCTGCATAGGCTTCCGAGACATTAACAAAGCATGTCCTAAAGACGACTTCCCGTTACCATCCATAGATGTCATTGTTGATGCAAGAGCTGGATTTGAACTCTTGTCTCTCATGGATGGATTCTCAGGATATAATCAAATCAGAATATTTGAACAAGATCAATCTAAAACCACGTTTATAACTCCTTGGGGAACCTATTGCTACGCTGTTATGCCATTTGGTCTCAAAAAGGCTGGCGCTACATACCAATGAGCTATGACATATATATTTCACGTTCTTATTCATAAAATTGTGGAATCCTACTTAGATGACTTTTTGGCCAAGGCCAAGAAGCGTTGGGACCATCCGGAAGTGCTCTGCGTCATTCTTTCACGTCTAATAGAATACGGAGTCATGCTAAATCCAGAGAAATGATTCTTTAGTGTAACAGGAGGGAAGCTCCTAGGTTACATCATATCTTCACGAGGGATAGATGTTGACCCAACCAAAATTTGGGATGTCCTCGAAATGGTCCCACCTTCGGATGAATCTGGAATCAGTTCATTTCTCGGAAAGCTTAGTGCAATCCAGAGATTCATCCCAAACTTAAGCTTCACCATCCATCCAATCAACAATCTACTCAAGAAATATTATAGTATTGATTGGACCGAAGACTGTAATGAAGCTTTTGATGCAGTTAAGTGTTTCCTGTTATCACCCTACGCTAATGCCACCTAAGCCAGACCACCTGTTAATTTTATATTCGCGAGCTACCGATGTCTCGCTAGCCTGTATGTTGGCCCAAGAGGACGATGACAAGAGAGAACGTGTGATTTATTTCATTAGTTGAACATTTCTCGACTATGAAACATGTTATACACAGGCAGAATGAGAATGCCTTGCCATAGTCTTTGCAACCAAACGCTTAAGACATTATGCTAAATCAAGAAACAAGGATCATTGTAAAAATGAACCATTTGCGAACTTTCCTCACACAAGGGTCCTTGTCTAAAAATGTTGGACATTTTATAACCTTAATGGGGGAATTCGAATTAACATTTGTAAATCAGAAATCTGTTAAAGGACAAGTCATCACGGATTGGTTAGCTGATAACCCACTAGATGGAGGCAATATAGTAGATCTGGACTTTCCTAATGAATGCGTATAATACATCGAAAGCAGACCTCCTATCTCTGAGTGTCCTTGGTATACTGATATTATTAATTATATCATGGACCATACATATCCAGAAGGTGCCACACTACAACAAAGAAGGTGGTTACGCATTATTGTAGCTAAATATGTCATTATAGAGCAAGTGCTCTATCGAAAAGCGTTCGATGGAATGCTTCTAAGACGTGTCGACACAGAAGAATCCAAGAAGATTCTCCATGAATCTCATAGTGGAATGTGTGGAGGCCACTTCAGTGGCCATGCCACCGCTCGTAAAATACATCGGATGGGCTATTTCTGGCCTACTCTAGAACACGACGCAGTAGAGTTTATACAAAGGTGTCATAAGTGCCAAGAATTCTCCCATGAGATCCATATGCCGGCACAAGCTCTACAACCAATCGCTACTCCATGGCCCTTTTCTACGTGGGGCCTTGATTTGATAAGGAAATTCTCTCCCTCATCTACAGACGACCATAATTTCATAATCACGGCCATCGAATATTTTACCAAGTGGGTAGAGGCTATGCCTCTTACTACTGTATCAGGTTCTGTAATCACCAAGTTCATTTTGAACCAAATCATTTACCAGTACGGTGTCCCACAAATCATTATCTCAGATAATGGGACTTCTTTTAAGAATGACGAAGTTCATGAATTATGCAATAAATTCAAAATAAGCCATCATACAGCCTCCTTGTATTACCCACAAGCCAGTGGACAGGTTGAAGCGACAAACATCACATTAAAAGCCATTCTTCTTAAAACGGTGAAAGAAAACAAATGAGATTGGCATTTAAAGTTATATCCAGCGTTGTGGGCCCACCGAATCTCAATAAGAACACCAACAGGAGTGATTCCTTTCTCGCTAGTATTTGGGGCAGAGGCACTCCTCCCACTTGAGGTTGAAATACCCAATCTCCATATTTCATTACAAGGGATTCTAGATGAAGACGCTTACAGAGAAGCACGTCTCTCCCAACTATAAAGCCTAGATGAGGCTAGATTATATGCTGAATGACAACACAAAATCTATGTTGACCAGATGTGCCGGCAATATAACAAGAAGGTCTATGAACGCAACATATATGAAGGTGATCTAGTTTTAAGACTAGATAGTCGAATCGATAAAAAGACCGGCGAAGGAAGGAAATTCTTGCCCAAATGGTTGGGCCCATACCGAGTCACGAGAGACTATGGAAATGGTGCATATCTCTTGTGTACACTAGAAGGTGAGGAATTTGGCGAAACAATCAATTCCCTACACCTTTAACGATTCTACGCATAAGCAACCAACACTACTTGTATAATTATATCTACATTACATCTTCATGTAGTTAGGCTCATTTTGTCCACATGTTTCGTACAAATCTTGTGATCAAGGGATTTGTTCTTAAAGCAATTCATTACAAACTTTTGATGGCATTGGTATAAACAATCTAATCATGCTTCTTCATAACATCATCACCTGCTTTGGAATCATTTCATCAAATAAAGCTAGATATGACAAAGTCTTAACGGTAACCATACCAAGGTCTGCATGCTTGTTCTCACTTTTGGTTTCTTCTTAGAATAGGTGTCTTGCCTATGGTCTGTTCTAGAAGCTTCATCGTGTCACATCTATCCCATATGTATATCTCTTTGGAAATAAGAGCATGCTGAAATTTTGCTCAAATAAACAAGTCAAATATAGATCAAACAAAAAAAATTAAATTTACACATTTCCTTACCCCACCAACCTTTGGTGATGAGCTTACATCTCTTACTAGTGACGTAGGGTTGGGAAAGGATGGAAATTCCCTTACTCACCTATTCCTTGCCCATGGTGATAAACCCACGCTTCTTACTAGTAGCATGGGGTGAAGTGTAGGGGGTCCTCTTGACGAACAAATGTTAAAAGGTCATAAACAAACAATTCAAATCTTGAAGTATTGAGTCAAAACAAATGAATCAGATGTCCAAAAAATATAAGAGAGTTAAAAACCCTAAAAAACCAGATTTTGTCTACCATGTGGCCATCTATGGATCTAAGTCTAGATAAACCGCAAAGCAAGTTACATCCCAAACTATGGAGTCACTCAAGTGGAATAGGCTTGTAGCATCATAATTTAGGTTCCACTAAAGCTTTGTCTATCTCTCATCACTATCATTTCAATACATTTCATAACTTGTGCCCTTTCTAGCTCTTGGTGATGAGCCCTCGCATCTTACCGGTTGCGTGGAGTTAGGAGCGGGGCAAGTTTATCTGCTCATCATTCCAGTTTATCATCACACTTTGTCAAAACAAATACGAAGTACCAAAAATTGCTTAAAGAAACTAAAAATTCAAAATCACATCGTGTATACATTATCATATATCGACATCATGAAATACAAAAAGAAAGTTAACATTTGTATCATTTGTTCTCCATTGCATACATTCTAAAAAGCATATAAGCATACATCATAGTTTATATATGGAAACGGAAATGGAAGCAAGGTCATGGATGCCAAGAGTCTAATCCAAAAATAATATATATATATATATTGAATGGTAAAAATTCTTGTACAATGCCATCATGCACTAAACATGGTAAAAAAACTCAAAGAGCCTGGGAAATACAAAAATATCATACAAAAATCTAAGAGAGCTAAGTGGCTTCTCAGCCCCTATGAGATCCCTCTAAGGGTGCACGCCCATGCCTAGGACTCCGGCTATGCAGGTGCTCTGAATGAACGGAGGGCTCATGATCCTGAGGGGCAGCTTCGGTCTCGCCATGAGAATGACTCCTCATCAGGCACTCTGCTGTCCTATACCCTACCAACTCGGTACAAAGGGTAGATACCATTCTGGCAACATGCCAGACGGGGGCAAAGATGTCAGTATGTCTGCCAGCTACTGAGGGCTCCCCTGCATCCACAGACAGCTCTGCACGGGTCCTCTCCATAGGCATCATCAGGGTATCGGTGCATACCCTGCGAATCAGGTCTCGCCACTCATCGACAGTCTCTGCAAACAAAGGAGAAAATGAATTAGAAATAAAACAAGAGATAAAACACAAGTGTAAGAAAAAGGAGAGATGGTAATTAAAGAAATCCTAAAAACAAAGGGAAGATAACTTACTCGGATCACTGGGCCTCCAGGATGGATCTCTAGGGTCAGCACCTGCCACAGATACTGCCACTGACTAAGGTACTCCTCCCGTGGTTGGAGCGGCGTAGCATCCCGCAACGGACTCATCCTCCCCACCATGGCCCTGGGAGAGTGGCTCCTCTGAAACCAGAGTCACCCTCTCTGCACTCTGCCTACATGATATCCTGAGTTTCATGCCACTCAGGATCACTGTCCTCCTCTCCCCTTGACTCGCTGGCCTCGGCCTCAGTCTCCTCCTCTATCTCTCCCCCTGTGAACTCCTCGGACTCAGAATCTATGTCGATGGGGTCATTGCTGCTGTGGGCAGGACCCGCGGCAATTTTAAGTAAAGGTGCCTAAGGAGCACCGACTCTCCCTCGAGCTCGTACCACCCGCCTAGCTGTAATAGGAATGCTAGGGGTCACAACTGTCCAACCTCGGCCTCTAGGACCCCCTCTGGCCTCTCGAACTGACCTGTATGCTGGCACTACTAGAGGAAACATACCGATGTAAGGTAGGCCAAACTGCTGAGGAACTCGGCCAAAGAGGTGTATCTCCACTCGCCCTACTCTGTCAACAAGCTACCCTATGGTGGAGTAGGAGATCAAGGTAAGAACCTCCTCGCCCCCATAAAACCTGCCATGGCCTGATACGGTGTGGCCTCCATGTCATCAGTGGCCAGCGAAGAAACTGGCTGGTGAGGTGCTCTGAGAACCGACATATCTGTCCATCTGGCTGTCCTCATAACTCTGGGGTCTACCACCTCTACACCTCTGCCATAGGGGATGAAGCACTCATAAACCCAGCTCATAACTAGGGTAGGGTGACTCAAAGACTGCCCCTGTAAATGGACTACCCTGTACAAGTCGTGGTAGGTAGTCCCAAGTATATCTGCTCCCCAGGCGTAAATCCGGCCATGTCCCTCGATCTGTGCAATGATGGGGGACCAGCAATATAGTAGTGTGTCTCCTCCCTTGTCCTCAATCAATCTCGAGGCAAGGATCCCCATAATAGCCTGACGAATCAAGGGGATGGGCAAGCTAGGAATAGACCGAACTCTCACCCCCTTCTTCGAACCATTGGAGATAATTACATCTCCCATTTAAGAGGACCACTGTGCTATCTGGGCCCGTGAACCTGCTTTCTAAAGAGTGAGTGGTCTCCCGATCATCGGGACCCCCAAGATATGGTAAACATCCTCCAAAGTGATGGTCCACTCACCTCGGACCCCTAGTAATCAGAAGGTGTTCCGATCATCATCCCAATAAGAAAATAAGTCACAAAGAATGTGACTGGATGGTGCAACATGTGGGACGCATGATATACGTAGTATCCCGGGCCCTCTGAAGAGTGTCCTCCTCATCTTGTGAAAGGGCATCTAGTACTGTTGGGAGCCAGTCACACTCTCTCTCTTGGCTCCATCGAATGTACTCCTCTCTCGCCTGCATACACCCAAAAACACACAAAACAGAGCAAGTTAGCATCCAAGTGACATTAGAAAAATCATGAAAACACATAGAAATGCTAAAAATGTAAAAACAATTTCAAACAAATGTTCTTTTGGCATTCTATGAAGAACCGCCGCCCTGAGCAGGGTGACAGTTTCATAACCGCCGGCCTTAAAGGCAACAGTCTTGTAACCGCCGCCCTGAATAAGGTAGTGGTCGTGTCCCAAAAACCCACGTGGGTTTTATACCTTAAAAAGCCCAAAAAACACAAAAAAATGACACTTTTAGACTAAAACAAAGCCTACCAAGTAGGCACCCCCCCAAGGTGAACCTTTTAAACCTAACATTTTCAAAAATTACCCCCCCCCATGACAAAGATTTTAGCATTTTAAAATTGAGGGGGTGAAAATGATAAATTGAGGGAAAACTAACCCTGTGATCTCGCGGGTCGGTGATTTTCCTCGCGGAGGCATGATCACTATCTCGTCACGAACCTTTTGACTCTACTCTCACAAGAAACCATCACCGTGGGTCCCAGAGCTCAAAACCAACCAAATCAACACGCGCAAATGAATAGGAAAATGGGCCCACTTTTACATATATAGGAACCTGACTCGTTTTGAATGCCCTTTTTCATAGGTTTGGAGCACCGACGGAGGTAAGTTCTTATCCTCACGCGAATGGTACGTCCTCATTTCACATTATTTAAGTATTTATTTTCCGACCCATTTTGTCTATCTGCACTTGAGTTCTCTTTTCACTTTGCAGGTGGCAGGAATTTTGGATGGCGTCATTTTGACACACGGACGTGTCAGGTATAACTTCTAACTTCTCCATTTCGGGGCTTGCCATACTCAGACCCATCATTTTACACCTCTTCATGGCTTAAAACGCTTCTTCAAGGGGGCAATATGTATGTACCCCAAAATTGTGGGGTACTGCACCAATGGGACAATGTAACATGTGCCCCAATGATGATATAGGTCTCCACGCAAGGTGTTCAAGATCTAGAAAAGCTCTCCAAATATGCGTTAACATCTCACATGCCCCGCTTAGCCCCTGCGTCCTTTGTTTTTCTCTTTTCCCCTCTTTTCTTTACCTTTTCCTCTTCAGTTACGAAACTGCCCGCCCTGCCTGGGAGGCGGGTCTCGTGACCGCCGCGCTGATCAGGGCGGCGCGGTGGCGGTCCTTCACACACATTTTCCAGAATGCTCTTTTTAACGCGACTCACATAATTTCAATGTTTACCAGATTTTTTTACCGCCTTTGGCTTGCATTAATGATTTTGGTTCCCTGGAATAGTGGTTTTGCCATTGTTTATAGTTTAAGAGTTCAATTTGGTTTTTACCTTGGGTAAATGCAAATGCTATAAATAGTTGACTTGTGCTCAAGCAAAATGGCCCCCTTCAAATTTTCCTCTCATTTTCTCATTTCAGTAGTTTAGTCTTTTATTTTGCTTAGGATTCATAGTTTAGTTCATTACATGCTTAGTTAGCATTGTCTTGTTGTTAGAAAGCCACATATCCATCTTGTGCAAAGCTCTGTTGTTATTTCATCCAATCCATTAAAGTAGAACAATTTAAATTCTCAGTAGGAAGCCATTAAAGTTGCAGGTTTTACTCGTCAAACATGATAGTTTCAGGTTCTGGATGTTTTTATGTTGCATGACTCGTAATAAATCCTGCTAGGAATTGCATAAGCCAAGCTCTGTACTCTTGCGCTATCCCTCTTCTACTCGCATTATATTCAGTTTGTATCCTAAGCTGCCTTTGTTCCAAAATCTACTTCTGTTGATGCTAGCATTACACACTTTTCTGGATCCACGTGAGCAAAAAAAAACAAGGAGATCACACTAAGGGGACAAAGCCACACACACCATCGGATTTGCCACTGTTCTGCAAAATCCGGGTTCTATCTTTCAAAGTTCGAGGTTAGAAGCATATCAAATAAAGTAGCCCAATCATTTCATTTCAGTTAATCTTACTTTCGATATTGTCAGGGAAGCTGTGGGGATTGATAGTTTCTGAGAAACTATGATTCACTCCTCACTTCTAAGGTAGGATCGAGAGTATTTTAAATAGATTAGATTAGTTATTTCACTGTTTAGAATAGGTTCACAATTGCACAGGCAGGTAACTAAACTCAGTTGCTTTGTTTGTTTTAGTTTGTTATTAATATTAGTTTTCAATCCCTAGATATATCAAAAAGGTTGCTCTTTCAATTTCGTTCAAATAGTTCATCAGAAAAATATAAAAAAATAGAGAAATTATATATGCTATAGATATACTTCACATAGTTAAATTTCACTTTTCTACAGTTAGATTTACATTGTTGCTTTTGTATGACAATCACGGAACCTAGAGAGCCCATAGAATACGTATTTGAGCCAATCATGCCCCAACCCAATATCATCACAGCAATAACTGATATAGATTAGAATCTTAGGATCCAAGTCTTCCAAACAATGACAAACTTACAACAGATCAGCTCACAGTTGAGCGGGTTAAACATTGAAGACGACCAAGCGCATACGTTCTAGTCAAATCAACCAAACTACATATTACCCTAGATTACCCGTAGAGTCAAATACATTTACCATCCACCCTATGACCCTGTCTAGAGACATACATGAAACTATCTCAAGTCATTTTCCACATATCCCACAACCCATAGATCAAATAAACACAAGATCTCGATATTGATTGGAGCCTTCGAGCAGTTATCCTTGTTGATTGATCTATCACACCAGTTCAGGTTAGGAGGGCCTTCTTTGCCTTAGATTCACAAATTCCACTAGTGTGTGTCAAATACATCAGATTTCCTAACTAGTTTGTCTGCTTCCCACACGTATTCCATCCCTACCGGCTATATCGGCACGACCTCGGGAGGTCGGGTGCGAGGAAGAGTTACTTGTAGATTCCCAAGCTCGCTTGTCACTTTTCCGTCATACAGTTACCTCACAGTGATTAGGGACTAAGTAGAGTGATGAAATGGTGGAACAAGATGTCGTAACAAACCTCATAAAGTAGCAACAAAGGTAAATCTGGCGAGACTGGGACTCCTAGGGAAGGAAAGTGGCTCTTGTGGGTTATCTAGTCTAAAATCATGGTTCCCTAATTTGTGGAGTGGCTCGGAAACTAAGTCTAATATGATCACTAAACCTTCACAGTACTTTTTCTTTTATTAGGTTGGTGTCACACTTGTTTCACTGGTGTCACTGGAAATCTCCAATGAATAATCACCTACAAGATCCCATACAAAAGTATCAAATCCCTAAAAAAAAATATGCAAATTAATGGTTCAAAATGTACTCAACTACCAAATGGATGGACTTATGACTAAGTGTTACACTAGATCTCAGACTTGCGGTAGTTCTATGTGTTTTTGTGTGTAATGATGTGCTTAGGGTCCCCCATCACTAATGAGGCCAAATTACCGAGCAATAACTAGATAAAAATGTAGAATCGTGGAGGGAATAGAATAAAATATTCTTCTTATGTAGTGTGTGATGTAGAATAGTGCCCAAATGCAGTCCCTTGCTCTATATAGATAGCTAGCCATTAGTATAAATAGTCTTCCCCTAAGCTAGTATGTATGTTGTGTTTATATGGGGATATCTTGTTCAAATTTCAATAATAATGACTCAACATGCCAACTAGAACCTAGGGAGACGAGAGGGAAAACCGTAAAGACTGACCTTGAATGTTTAAATTAAAACCAAGTGTGACGGGGACCAGGGCACCTAGATCCATATATAAAATAACATACGTGGAGGTATACTAATTGTAGTAAGTGCATGATTTTGTGACTAAATTTGACTCCACTTTTTGTTGGTGAGTGAAATCTCAGTAAGATAAAGTAGTTAGAGATGTGTACCTGAGAGATATACAGAGAATCCCATGTTATAGAAGAATGCACAAATGTGATAAAAGAACATGTTGAATATGAATATGTAGCATGACGAACCATGGATCAATGTGTTGATCTATGCACCATAGCGAGAGATAGAAAACCATGGTGAAGTGCACTAAACAAGAGTGATTATTGTAATGTTTGATGATTTCTAATGTTATATGATGACAATACGATGGGGTAGGGACTGATTAATTCCCAAACCAATTGTGTGCATGTACACACAACCGAAGGATTTGGGTGTTCTGCTGCTAGAGGAAGAGTGTAGGGAGAAAAGTGATTTTCTCTCCAAACTTTATCTAAATCCTCAAGATCTAGCTGCCGCAAATAGACTTAGATAAAAAAAATTCAATGATTTTGGATCCAAATATTTCGATCAAATGTGTTGACCAATATAGGAGAAATATAAGAAAGATAATGAAGTTTCATAGCCCCCACTCCACAGGTGTAGCCGCAATGTGTGGTGGCTTCCAAGTTAGGTAATCTAAAATAAAATGTAAAATATATGATGTCTTCCAAGTTAGGTCATCTAGAAGCAATGAAAAAATGTAGAATAACTTCCCAAGTTAGGTCATCTAGAAAAATAGTGATGTGACTCCCAAGTTTGTTCATATGGGAGGCTCAATATAAATCCTAATCTAGATGAATTGGGAGTCTAATATGTTGCACTATGTCGATTGAATGGTATAATTTTTATTGTTGGAGGCTTAAACGTAGTTAATTAATTAATTGGTTTAATTATTTTAATCATAGTGATATTTTATTCTTGTTGCCCCGAGGTTAGGTCATTAGGGGGAATTGATAGAAATTAATGACATATCGCATGGTGTATTAGTAAATGTTTAAAAATGAAAAATTAGAGGTTTTGAACAATTGTGTAGTGGAGTAAGGGGAATTATAGGATGACCCCAATTGTATGTCCCCCTTCAGTGAAAGGGGAAGCGACAATTGGAAGGAATGCTGAGCCAAAAGTAAGCTCGGTAATAGATATCATGAAAATGTATGTTTATTGAGTGAAGGACAATGTTATGGAGAAATAGTGTGTGTGTCATATATATGATAGGAAAGTCTGTAAAAAATTTAAGATAATGGTGTGAATGGGATAGAAATAGGAGTATAAATACTCAAGATATTAGTGAAATCATGTGACATGTATTAGTTTAGTGGTGAATGTAAAGTATGACCATAATAAAGTGAATAATGAAAAGTGGCTATAAATAGTAAAGTGAAAAGGTAATTAGTCAACTCATTTATCTTTTGCACAATTGTGAGAATGAGCTCTGAGTGTGTAAGGATGCCACAGGTTAGAGCAGTATGACTGAACCATTTTGAGATGGTAGCACCTGCCATGACGTCTGGGGTTCATTTTAAGAAGCATGTGGTAAATTGAAAGTGGAAAATCCCTAGCAAATATACCTAGAACCAATTTTACCAGAAAGGTAAATTTTCCTGGGTTTCAGAACGAAAGTTTTCCCTCACACTTTCTTTAGGGAGAGGCATGTTTTTTATCTAACATGTTCTATTTTATTGACACATGAATAAAGGTTTATTTGACACATGGTTGACGCACGTTAATAAAACTATTTGTAACATGACAACAATAGTTGGTGACGCACGACAACACAACATGTTGACGCATGATAACAACTAGTTTTATCACACGTCAACAACCCCTCTTGACACCCATTTACAACTAGTTTTTTTTCTCATCTCTAAACCTCTCCTGTTGCATGTGGGGCATAACCTCTTATCGGGCGTCATTCACCCCCTCTTGTTACACACCAAAAAAACTCCTTGACACCTGTCAGCAATACCCCTGTGTCGTGAGTCGGTAACCCTGCTTGTCACGCGTCAGCAACCCTAATTGACACACATCAGCAATACTTTATTATCACCCATATATAACTTTCTGTTGTGTTTCAAAAACACAGGATTATCATGCGTCAACAATAACCTGTCGTGTGTCAACAACTTCCTTTCATATGTTAACATCCTCCTATCGTGCAAGTTCATGGTACTTGATATGTTCGTACCTCATTAATCTATTAGTAAGTTACTAGTATAATACGTTGTGAATTACCTAATTTTATATAGGACTAGTTTTCAATGGTAGGTGAAGCTGACCCCTAAAAAATTTATATTGGAAATTTTAGGCAAACATTGCACTAACCTGTTATGAAAAATTCACCATTTGAATTTTTTCTAAAATGGAATTTTCACCAAATTATGAATATTCTCCATGAAAAAAATCCCTGATGGCATCGTGTATGATAGCGGAGTTGGTAAGTGTGAACTTCTTTTAAAAATGCACATGTAGTAGTCATTTTAGTAATTTTTTACAAAATTGTTATTTTTTTTCCTCAAAGTTTTAGACCTGAAAAAGAGAAGTGAAGGCATTATTGACCTTCGGGACATGATATCCCAGTCCTAGGAGTTGGTGTCCTACTTTGGGGTACCCCAGTCTTCCTTCTAGGCATCCTAGTCCATAAAGTGTACATTAAGTCCAGAGTAGCGGAAATGTGATTTTTACTGTGTAATGATGTTGGAAATGTTTATTTTGCCTATGTATAATGTTCTAACACATTGTTTGGTGTATTTAGTGTTTTGTAGAGGTATATCCATTCGAGGGAGTTCTGTGGTGGTCGGCATATGAGTCATTTTCTTGGGATAGGTTTATCAAATGTTGATTGGGAGGTTATGGACCGTGCCAACCTACGACACATAGTGTGAACGGGGGATGTGCCCCATAATATTCCCATGTTGACATTTTTGTATGAGAGATGGTGTGCAGACACTTATTCATTTTATCTACCTAGAGGTGTGATGATAGTCACACTAGAGGATGTATATCACATACTGTGATTATTGGTCCTTGGTGAGAGGGAACATTTCATAGATGTAGAGAATATTGAGAGACATATGTGGACCACTAGGCAGTATTTTTTGGGTACTTGAGTGCCTTCAGAGGCCCATATTATCTTGGATGATATTTTTAGGTCAGGCATTTCAAAGTTGCGGAATTTTATACCAGTGGTTATTACATCATTTATCGTAGTAACGAGAGGTGGTGTGGGAATCTTATATAAGATGCACAATATTTACTAGCAGATAGAGGATGAGGGGACTAGTTATACATGGGCACGATGTGTGTTTACTCACTTGTATAGGGATCTTTATAGATGTACACAGGAGGATTATGGAAGTGGGATAGGAGACACTACATTATCACATGTGTGAGCCTATGAGCATATAGTGGTATTGAGTCCAGTTGGTGGTCTGCGAGCAGAGTGGGCTAGGATAGACATTTTTTGGGAGATGGGTTGGAGTGTGTGGGCAGAGGATGGATACTAATACCTATAGATCCTTGATAGATCATATGGGCTCAGAGGTTGTGATAAGGATGCCATAATGATACTATGGAGGATGGACGGGATGTTGTAGAATTGCGATGCATACAAAGGACAATTTGGTTGAAAGATCAATTTCCAGGTGTGAATGAGTTATTTTAGGAGGAGTGGATATCTTGATAATTTAGGGTGGCCCAAGATGTTCCTCTAGACTCATATGTGTGGTTACAAGCTATTAGAGCACCTAAGAGGGCTAGAGCTAGACCAGGGCCCATATGAGAGAAGCTAGTACCTCTTAGGCTAGATGAGGTCGATACAACCATAGATTCAATTGATGCAGATAATGTGGGGTATACGGAGGCATACCATACATGATGGACAACACATCGATGGGTTATATTTTTTACATTTTTGGTAGATGAGGAAGGATTACCACAAGGAGGAAGATTAGAGGGGCAAGCACATACCCCTGATAATGTAGCAGTGGCGATAGTAGGGCGTGAGTATCTAGATAATTGTGCTATATCATTTGATTACTTGATTATGTGATGGTTATGGTTGACTAATTTTTTGTGTTATTTTATTTTAGGTGACACATGTTTGAGCTTGATTGTGGACACATCTATCCGCACATTGACACAGAATGTGCCGACTGGTATACTTACAGATGGAGGGATGTTAAAGTGTGTGGATGATACTGTGGGTGAGCATGCCCACTTATTTGATCTAGTAGCCATAGCAGTAACGACGTGTACCATGCTACTAAGTGAGAGGGATGAGGCATGTGAGGAAACATGATGAGATATAGAGGAAGAGGGTGGATTTTTTTTTGTGCAGGATTTGTTTACATAATTTATCACACTACAGAGTTATTTTGTAGAGCAATCTACAAAGGTGACAATACTACGGAGACAGGTGGAGAGGTACCGAGGTCGCGATCAACGGTGAAGATTTAGTGGCAAGGTGTCAAGTTCTAGGTCACTTGTATTACTAGATAGTGACAGTGACGATGATATTTTATTTGCATTGATGTATTTGATGTAGGGGAATTTCCCCCAATGATGATATGTCTTTGTAACTATGATTACATTTGATATATATATATATATATATATATATATATAGATGGAATTATTCGCATATGATGAGTGTATTTTGTGTGTATTAATGCTTATGATGTGATGATGATGTATGTGGTTGTTATTTTTATTTAATGTGTTAATGTTTATTCATATTTATTTAATTACATAACTATGGAGTAATGTGTAATGTGATGATGATATAGTGTAGATTATAATATATGATGTTGTGATGAACGATCAATTGTCAAGTAAAATTATGATATAGTCGTTATAATGTAATAAATCATATGTTAGTAAGATGAAGATAGGGGGGAGATTAGTGATGCCCCCTAGCATATAAGTGATTAGGTTCATTTAGATAAGACCCCTTAGCAATCAAGAATGAACCATGTAATGCAAGAGTGCATCATCGGGAGGTTATTTGATAAGGTGTGTTAGACGAGTCGATAGATCGAATGAAGAGAAGTTATTACTGTAGCATAACCCTCAACATTAATATAACAACTATAATAACATGAGAAATTCATTGGGGGGTGAGGTGATAATAATCACCTACCAAAGACTGAGGCAATGTGAAGCAGTGGAAGCATGTGGGATGGAAACAACGTGAGTGTATGGACCAAATTGAATGTCATATGGAGCAATTATGGGATGTGCAAAGGCCAAGGACTACAAAAGCCAATGTCAAGCAGTAACATGATGTAATGGATGTGATGGATGAATTGAATGAGATGGATGATATGGATGAGATGATGCAAAAATGAATGGACGTGATGGAGAGATTTCATGAGTGTTGACCTGTGGGGATGGACAACCAATGACCTTAGAAGTATAAGAAGGAGATAAATCAACTGAATTATTAGGTCATGGACGAGGTAGAGGAGATATGGACCGATCACGTGAGAGAGATCCAAAGGAGATGATTCCCTTATCCTCTAATTATTACAAGTGATCGTGAAGGGTGAAAAAATCATTATCCCTATGGCTATTAATACAATGAGAATTACAATATGGTTGATCATGCTGATATTGCAAATGATGTTATGGATGATGTTGATTAGAAGGTAAGTAAATTAAATTTTCATTGAGTAAATCACATATCACATCATGTGGTCTAGCGTGATGAGGAAAATGTAATGGTTTTCTCGACATGGGTGTGGAAGATTGAGGTGTGACTTTTCGTGGAGTAGGAGAGGAAGTATACTTCTACGATGTAGAAGGTTGAGCTTTCTTATAAGGAGGAGATGGAGATCATGTGGGATGCTCAATTCATGGAAATGAATAATAACTAGATGGTATATCAGTAGTAACTAGAGGTGGAGGATCTATAACAAGTGTGGAAGTGAGGTCTTGTTCTAGATCAATAATTCTATAGCATATAAGTATGAATCATTCACATGTGTCATATTGCAATCTCTATTTTAAAGTTGGAATCAAACCATGAAAAAAGATGAATTAATTTTCTAGATCGATAGGTTGAAAAAATATTAGTGCATACAAACATTGAATCGTAAGATGTAATCCATGATAGGTTTTGTTTTTCCCTGATGTAAAGTAGGTAAATGACCATAGGTAAATCTAGGATCCATTTTTGATGATGAAGTGATGAAGGAAAGCCTCCTCCATCTCATGATATGTCCTAATAAATCCAAATGGTAGGAGATTATATGATTGAAAAGCATAATCAGTGAGACTATGATGAAAGGCTCTAAGAAATAATCGATCATTAGAATATAAAACCATAGCCATACGATAATGTTTGAGATTTAGGTAAGGATTTCCAATACCATCAAAACATGAAAAGGTAGGCATGAAAAAATCCTTAGGAAATGTTGAGTTATGAATCTTCGTAGGAATAGGGTTGTCATGCAATGAAATTTTATCAATGGTTGACAAGATGTCTTGTGAAGGAATAATAGAAGATGGCAATAATATGTTAAGTGGTTGTAACTTGCCATTGTGAGAAATCATAGGTAGATTTAGAGGAGATAAAGGAGATCTCAATGCTAAAGGCACACTAGGTATAGGCGCCAAATAAGTTATAGGTGATGAAAGACATGGAACGTCCATATAAGCAATAACACTTGCATCAGAAACATCCTAGGAGATGAAGTGTCAGACCGAGATGGAGTGATAAGAGGAGGTGAAGTGGTAGGAGTAAATGAAGTAGTTGATGGAGGTGACTCATGTACAATAGTAGATTCAAACTCAGGAGAAGTTGAAAATGGAGGAGGAGATTCACACTCAGCAGTATGTAAATTAATAGAATCATGACTATTAATTACTTCACCAGAATTTGATAGAGACTCAGATATGAATATGTCATTAATCATGTCTTCAATTGGATCATAGACATATAATGAAGGGGTATGAAAATTAGTACACGATGGATTATGAGAATTAGTAGGAGAATCATGAGTTGTAGTTATAGTATTAGTCGTACTAGGAGGAGAATCAGTATGTACAGATGTACCATTGTCAAGAGAAAACATGAAATCAATAAGAGAATCATTTAGAAATTTTCTAGAAATGTTAGAAAGAGGGTCATGACTAACTTGTTAGGTAAACATAGTTTACTTAGTTAATTTATGCATTTACTATGTATGTACTTTTATGTTACTGTGGTAACTTGTCATGTAATTATATGGTTGAAACCATATTGTTTATCACATTATTCACATCGGTTTAATTATTACATAGTTGTAACAATTATATTTGTTTATATTTGTTATTTTTGTGCTTCCTGGATGTATTTTTGGAAGCTACTATAATCAGGTTTATTATTTCATAATTTCAACTACATGTTTATCAGCATATGGTTGTGCAATATGCATATATATTGTATCCATCTCTATTGTACCAAATTTTTATTACATATCAATAAAATTATGAGGATTTTATCCCTCTTCTTGATTTGGTATCAGAGCAGGATATGAGATCCTGTGAATAGAGAAGGAGCTTAGAGAAACATCTGAAGCATTTAGAGAGCTTGTGCAATCTCTTGAAACTTCCGAGCCCCATCCCTACATACCCAAAATCTCTTGCTCAATCTATAGGTGTTTGAAAAGTAATTGTTTTTGGACAGGTGTCTCATGCACTAGGAAAAAATGGCTTCCTGGATTCATTCTGAATAAAAAAATCAGATTCAGAAATTTAAAAATTAAATCATTTCCCCAAGTAGGGGTTTCTCCTCTAAAGCTATGGGATTGCATAGTTAAAGCTAAATTTAGCTGATTGTGCCAAATTTGGTCTCTGCTAAGGGCTCCTAACCGATCTCCCACAGATTTACTAGATTGAGCTAGCTACCTGGAAGAGTTACTTCCTGACCGAGTTAGGGGAGAGTTTTTCATAAATCTCCCATTGAGTTACACACCAAGCAAGCCCATAGGTTGAGTTATGTTTGATGGGCTGAGACCACACCAATAGAGCATTGTAAATACCATGTTCAAGATAAATATAATGAGGGGAAAGTTTCTTTGGTGTATTGTTAAACAATCCGCCTCCGAGAAGCTCCACTAATCCCAATTCCTATGTAGAATTGTATTAGTGGGTTAAAGGTTTGTTTGGTGGGCCAAGAAGAATAAGAAATAGAGGCATCAATGAGCTCCTAATCAGCGAGTCGAGCCCCTTCCTGGGTCACATTACAAAGAGGTGAACCAAATTATAAACCGACCTGTCTGATGCCTTGTCCCCTACCGTCCTGCAAGGTGATCTTTTCATTGGCCGACTCCTATGTTGCACATTGAGTAGGTTTGAACTAATCGAAAAGACAAGCCAAGAAAATGGGCCAAGCATATCCCTGCACAATAACAATCAACACAAACGGTGAAAAAAAAAAAAATTGGTGAAAATAATACAAATTTTATTGTAAAACAAGCAAAAGGTGTCTTAGATCCTTGATTCATGGGAACCCTAAACCACTAACACCATAAAAAATGCCCCATGGAACTCCTTTGCACTCGCCACATGATTGTTTAAAATGTTATCCCTTCTTTTATTGAGCTTAAATATAATTTTCTTCATTTCATATTATATGCGCTATAAGTATTGAAGTGACGAGTGGGGAGGTGGCAAGACTTTATATTTGGGAAGGTTTAGAGTTCGACCCACATTACAAGCCTATGCATATTGTGTTTTAAAATTTTGAGGATAATTTAGCAGAAGCCACCAACCTTAGCAGAAAAAAACTATGTTAAACACATTAGTTACTAATAAAACCCCACCCATATTTAGCGAGAAAAACCCTAATTTGGGGTTAAAATATTATTTCTCCTAATCTACTTACAAAGTGATTCTGAGCATTTTTTTGTAAAAGAGGGGGCATCTTAAAATACATTTTAAATTTTTGTTGTGGTTTTCACTCTAATATTTATATTGAACTCCAGAGGCCACCAAGGCCTCGCAAAACAAAAAAAAATTGTCTTCCATTCAATTTTTCTGCATATTGGATGTTATCATATATTTTCATCATATTTTCAATGGATTGTACTAATTTGTAGGTTGCTATATTCAACCACAAATTTTTAAATTGATAAAAAATAGCACATTTTTGTAAACAAAATAAGTGAAATTTAGTTCTGTAAAACTCATGATATCCTCATATTTTTTTCGCAGCGTTCAGTATATATATAGTGCCTCTAGGAAATTCTTACGGGTAAATCCATCAAGACTACTACTACACTTAATGCCTACTACAACAACATCATCTAGGCATCATCCCTATAAATCGATGGGGATTAATAAGGATGCAGTGCACAAACTTTGAGACCTCCCATCTGTCTATGAATGATTACATGACATAAATTTGGACACTAAAATTATCTGAGTATATAGTGAAGTTACGCATGCGTATGAGGATATTTATTTGAGTCAATGTCAATAATCGCACAGACCCCTTTTAGTATTGTCTTGGTACCACATATTAAATTCTTTCATGTATGTTAATGCCTCTTTCACATATCACTGGGCATATCAAAAGGGCGAGCTTCTTCCATGTACCGATGAGTATATCAGAATGATGCGTATATAGAAAGGTCTGGTATATTGAATTGATGGTATATAGATTAGGAGATTGTGATTTTTGTTGTCTATGTCAAAAAT
Organism: Taxus chinensis; assembly: GCA_019776745.2. Taxonomy (NCBI): domain Eukaryota; kingdom Viridiplantae; phylum Streptophyta; class Pinopsida; order Cupressales; family Taxaceae; genus Taxus; species Taxus chinensis. The sequence goes on along the minus strand of CM034156.1, from coordinate 109,287,456 downwards.
TTAATCATCACTGAAATTTCAGTGAAGATGATCAATTCTATGAAGAAATATCTTAATCAATCATTCGACATGACAGATCTTAGGGTTATGCACTATTGTCTTGGATTGGAAGTATGACAAAAAGAGTATCACATTTTTTTATCAGTTAAATTATACCAATACAACACTCGATAAATTCAGGATGATGGATTTCACATATATTTCTACACCTACGGGGATGAGACTACAATTATCTCATTCAGATCCATCTCCTATAGTAAATGTAACTCTCTATAAGTAGTTGATTGGGAGTCTCATTTACCTAACTTATACTAGACTAGATATCATCTTTGTAGTGAGCTATCTTTCCAAGTTCATGTAGGAATCTGGAGTTTGTCATTGGAAGGAAACAAATCTAATCCTAGTCAAGAATATAAGAAGAATAATCAATTCTTCTTGACTGGATATTCAGATTCAGATCATGCAGGTAACATTGATGATAAGAAATCCACTTTTGGATTTGTATTATTTTTGGGATCTAGACTGATATCATGGGGAAGAAAGAAACAAAACTTTATTTCTCGCTCTTCTATAGAAGTTGAATATCATGATGCAGGTGAAGATGTATGTGAAATGATATGTCTACATCGTATACTAGAAAGACTCAGAATACCATAGGAAGGAAATACCTACCACCTTGTATGTTAACAATGAAGGTGTTCTCAAACTTGTTCACAATCTAGTGTTTTATGAGAGAACAAAGCACATCAAGGTACAGGTTCATTTCATATGAAATCATGTCTTGAAACATAACATATAACTTCCGTTTTTCCCAACAACTGAAAAATGAGTAGATATCTTCACAAATTCACTTCCATTTGACAAGTTCGAGTTGTTCGGAGAATTCCTCTCATCATCCCTTAATTCAATGAAAAGTTAAGGAGGGCAATATTAGGTAAACATAATTTACTTAGTTAATTTATGCATTTACTATGTATGTAATTATATGTTACTGTGGTAACAAGTTTGTTACTTAGTTAGGTAGATATCTTATCATGTAATTATATGGTTAAAACCATATTGTTTGTTTATTATTCACATAGGTTTAATTGTTACATAGTTGTAACAATTATATTTGTTATTTTTGTGTTTCTTGGATGTCTTTTGGAAGCTACTGTAATCATGTTTATTGATGCATAGTTGCAACTACATGTTTTTTAGCATATGGCTATGTAATATCTATAAATATTACAGTCATCTCTATCATACTAGATTTTGATTACATATCAATAAAATTATGAGTCTTCTTTCCCTCCTCTAGATAATTGTATAACATGGTGTACAGTGAGTGAAGCTCATTATATTAGAAATAATGCCAATAGTATAATTTTAAAAGCTAGTATGCACATGGAATTATTTGGCTAAGAGTAGTTGTTGAATATGATCCGACACAGTGGGATCACTATATAAAGCCTTAAGTTCAGCAATAGTGGCCTCATCATAGATAGGATTAATACTCACATGAGGCATGATGAATCGAGAAGGATATGATTTATCCTTAGCCATTAGGGTTGTAGTTGATTCTAGGGAAAATATTGAAATTTATGGGTTTACCAAAATGATTCAATAAAATGTTGAATTTATTAAGAATCTAAGAAATATAGCAATGCAATAACTAAAATATATTGAAATGTAAATTCTAATTAATTTATTTCATAATAAAAAATGAAATGAAATGAAAGGGGAAAGCTACTTACCTAATTTGGAATTACCTTGCAGTGATCTGGGATCGAGAAGAGTGATGAAATGATGAAACAAGATATCATAAAGAACCTCATAAAGTAGCAGTAGAGGCAGATCTTATTAGACTGGGGTGCCTGGGGAAGTAAAGGGGTGCATGTGGGTGCCCTGGTCTGAAATCTGGGCACTCTGGTATGCGGAGTGGCTAAGAAACTGAGTTTGATATGATCATTAAACCTTCGTAGTACTTCACCTTTAGTCAGGTTGGTGTCACACTTGTTTTGATAGTGTCGCTATAAATCTCCAATGAATAATCACCTACAAGACCCCATATAAAAGCATCAAAACCCTAAAAAATAAAGATGCAAATGAAATAGTCGGACTTTCCTCAACTACCAAATAGATGGACTTATGACTGAGTTTTTCACTACATATTAGACCTGATGTAGTTCTATGTGCTTATGTGTGTAATGGTGTGCCTAGGTGATTAACTAAAATTAACTAAAAATGTGGGATAATAATATTTAATCTAATATAGAACATCATTTAAATACAATAAATGAATGTAATGAATGAAAATGGAAAATGGATCAAACAAGTAATTTAATGAAAGTAAAAACCCTAATATGGAAGAGATGGAAGTGTCTTAGCTGATTTGAGGAGCTTTCTGAACTATGTCACAGAATAAACAAAATAATTTGAAAGTAGGAAAGACTGTGCAGAGGTCCTAAAAAGGATAGATTTAGACTGATTCTCTAAATTGGGGCACCTAGAGAAGTATTGGGGTGCCTATGGGTGCCCAAGCCAATAGTATGGGCACTCTAGTCTATGCAGGTGGTCCAAAACTAAGTTTCACATGTTCGTCAGGTTGTGTGAAACCCTTTTTGTGTTTCGCATCATAGTTATTGCACTGCGCTAAGTGTCGTTGATAATCCAAGATGATAGAAATAATTGGAAGAGACCACAAGAAGTATAAAAACCCTAAAATTAATAATGTAAATGAATGGGTTAGACCAACCTGAACTTCCAAAACAATGTGATCTTACTAACTAAGTGTTGCACGAAATTTTAGACCCAAATGTAGTTCTGGTGTGTGTGTGTGTGTGTGTGTGTGTGTGTGTGTGTGTGTGTGTGTGTGTGTGTGATGTGCCCTAGGTGCTCTTGTGTCAATTTCACTTTGTGAAGTATCAACCAATAACTAGATGTAAATAATGTAGTAGAATGATGAATAGAATAGAATAAAATACCGTCATATGCTTGTGTGATGTAGATGAACTAGCCTCATCCTTTTTTATGGAGCTAAATATATGCAAATGACCTCCAAATGCTTTAGATGAATGCAACCCTAGGTGGAGGATAGTAGTGACTAGTGTTTAGTCCCTCAGTATGGTCTCATTTAGTTTATAGTTACAGGGTCCTCTTTATCTAATTTTGTAATTGACCCTGAAATGGCCAACCACTAAAAAGATAAGAAGTTGAAATGGCTAAAAAGTTCCCAAAAAGTGACAAGAAAGTTCAAAAAGGATCAGGGCGCCCCTGGTGGGAGCAAGACACCCATGGGTACCCCAGTACTAGCTTGGGAGCCCCTGTCAAGGCTAAAATAAACCAAAATGCCAAAAGCTAATTGGGCATGTGGGTGCAATAGGTCGAGAATGATGAAAGAAAATAAAGTAAGATAGCAAAAATATGGGGGTTGATTAGTACTTTCTTCTCTCAAAAACCTTATAAATAGTAGTATGAGACCAGGACTAAATAATGTATAAATTACATGATTTTGTGACTATATTTTCTCCCACTTTATGTTGGTGAGAAGAAATTTCAGTAACATAAAGTAGATAGAGATGTGTACTTGATGTCCATGAAAATTGGAGTAGACAATGCACCGAAGGACTACAAAAAGCGTGGAATGACAAAAAGAAAATATAGAGCATGGAGACTAAATATGTAAAAATGTAAAAGTAATGAGAGTGAACCTAGGGAAGAAATATGTGTGTAGATACTAATGTGTGTGATGTACCTTCATGAAAATGTGATGTGTGTGTTATAGTGTGTGATGCCACAAAGTGTTAGTGTTGGTGTTTCTGTTTTTGTTGTTATTATTGCCCCCATTTGATTGCTTGTTTCCCTTACGACTAGACCTGCAAGGAGAAATTGATCAAGTAGTAAAATATGTATGTATGTGTGAGTAAAAATGTAGTGTAAAAGATGCATGTATATGTATGTAAATGTAATTACGTAAATGTCCATATAAATAGAACATGTGCACCTGATCCATGTCAAGAAAGAGAGTGTAGAAGGATATCCTATACTACCGAGGTTTTTTGGGTGATCTGATGCCATAGGCTGAAAACATGTAGGGAGGAATTCCACTATATCCTCAAACCTTTAATTATTTCCCTGAATATGTGTGAAGAGATCTTTGTATGTCCTGGATTTTTGAGTGATCTGACGACACTGGCCGAAGAAGTATAGGGAGGAATTATAGTGTACCCTCCCTCCAAAATTTAACTTCTTCCCAGGATGCTAAGGACAACCATGTCCTATAAAAAATTTTATGTATAGGGTTCGTAGCATGGTCTAAATCCACTCGATGTATGTAACCCACAATGATAAGGGTGGAAAGTGCACTTAAATGAACCAGTGTAAATACATTGTGCTAGTATGTAAAACCCCAAATGGTTTCCCCCTCTTTTGGGGTGCATGTGATGTCATTGATAAGAGAATGTGGCCCCAAAAGAGGACCAACCAGATGTACTTTGAAATGCTAAAAAATGTTTGGTAGAAACCAAGGCACGCACAAACAAGTGGCTAACTAAAGACAAGTGTTAGTATGAACAAGCATGCATGTATAGGACAATGTGTAATGTACACAAACAATGTATAACCTACCAAACAATGTAATATAAACACACAAGAAGACAAAGTAATTCGAATAAAGTGGGTTACAAACATGGGACATCACTCACGATGTTGCAAGACACGCAAGGCCATCATGACCATAAACAAACAAACAAGTGTGCACATATAACATAGGGTAAGGTCTACATACAAAAACAAGTAGCAACAGATAATTTAACAAACAATTATGGAATCAAATATCCATTTATAACAAATGTTGCAAATGAAGCACCTATTAACATGTTAGAAAGATAACTAGTATGTAAAAAGCATGTATAACCAAGTAATATAGAGTGCTAAGTATAAAATGAAATAATAAAACCTTGAATAGATGAATGTCGATGCCCCTAACGACTAATGTAGGAAGGGTAGAAGGAAAGCATTTGTGTTGTGTGTAAAAGAACTGCATTTTTGATCACAACTAGAAAAATATGTGAGCACACATGTGTGGATGATATAGATAAATGCCATAAAAGTAATCTAACTAGCATGTTTAATAAAGTGACCATCAACAAGAAAAAGGAAGTAAGAGTAAAACAACAATAATATATAGTATGTTATGGATGGATGGAATGGAATGTAATATGGATGGTAGGAGCCGCATCCCCCTTGAGTGAATGGAAATTTATGTAATGAGGCTAATTTGGTTTTCCCCCTCAGCAGTCAAGAGTGAACCATAAACAAGATTGTATCATCGAGAAATGGTAGAATAGTGTGTGTTATGTCTAGCATCTTGTGATGAGGATGTATGTGTAGTGATGATGATATGTAACATATAGAAGATATATGCATGAACCTTATAGCTAAATCGAATATGAAGACAAGATGAATGAAGGAGTGATGATTTATCCTGACGCGCATATCTAATCCGGAGGATTTCCCTAAAAAATGTTTTGATCAATTTTAGAAGTCTATGAAAACCATTGGCAAAGTCAAGAGCTCGGTAAGATCTTTCTGGAACCTTTTTAATGGGAATAAATTGAGTCCATGAGAAAAATTTATGCATTTTGGAAGTTGATTCTTGACCGCCATAATTATTTTTAATCTTCAAATTTTTGTATTATTTATGCTAACTAGTGATATTATGTAGGTGGAACATCTGGCCAATATTCCAACTACAAGATACCCTTAGTTAACATATTTTATTAATTCATAAATTAATCCTAAGATATCCGTTTAATTAATCCTAATAAAGAAACCTTAAATTTATCAATTTTTTGACCAAATCTCCTCTCCCCAAGTTTTGGCACATTTTTCCAAGGCGGGCCAATTCAGAACCAAGAAAATATCCACGAGAGAAGGAGGGGGGTGGTTAGAATCATGTGGACTTAGTATACACATTAAATGGAGGATTTGAAGGCTTTGATAAATTCTAAAATTGGTAATATCCCATTATATGTGGGATTATTCCTTCTTTATTTATGTTAAAATTCACTCATATGTATAAGAGAAAATCATGGGATTTGGGAGGATTATTGGGAGATTTAAATGGGAAAGTTACTAAATATACACTTAAGTGTGTGTGTGTGTGTGTGTGTGTGTGTGTGTGTGTGTGTGTGTGTGTGTGTGTGTGTGTGTGTATTTGTAAGGTTTGAGGACGGAATAATACACACAGGTGTATTATTATTTGATTGCAGAGACGGATTAAGGAAAGTGGAATTTGAAAGAGGATGATTTTATTTTCTTACAGGGAATTTCTTCTACTAATAATAGCCAAAAATAGGTTTATTGTAAGCTTATTTTGAGGATTTGTATTGTTATTCTGAAGAGTTTTAATTAATTCATTGGAATACTCGTAGAGTGGAGCTGGGGACGTATCCAATTGGTGAACCCCATAAACAAAATTTTGTGTCTCTATGTTTTATTTTCTTATTGTTGCAAATTTTATGTCATTGAGTATTAATCTCTGTGATGTTTTTTAATTAAAATTGTTGCATATTGGATATAATTTGAGAGAAATTATTTGGTTAAATCCATTTCAAGTTACTGTGAAGTTTATTAAACGTAAATTTTTGGATCAATATCACTACAAGATGTATAGAATAAAGACAATGTAGCATATAGTGTATGTCACTACAAGATGAATAATATGGAGTGTTGATATAGCCTAAAGCATATACCACTACAGGATGATAGAGTAAGTGATGATTTAGCCTATAATGTATGCCAATATCCTAGAAATATCACATGATGAAAGTTTGAATGATAGACACATAATGAATGTAATTTCCATTTGATTTGTAAACCCTCGGTAGTAAAGTATCAACCACAGAATTAAAGTGCGCCATTGGGTAATGAATGTAGTGCATAGAAGATAATTTAGTATATGTGATGATACATGACCATATGATGAATAGAATATGTAAAGACGTGATGTGTATACTGCAATGCAAGATGTGTAGAATTTGTAAAGTGTAATGTATAGAGTGACATGTAATGTATGTAGATAAAATAACAATATAATATGTAGGATGAGTAGCGTATGATGCTAGATGCATGATGAGAACTAGTATGATGTATAATATGTTCTATGATCAAAATGTGTATGGTATATTATGTAGTAAGAGTAGGATACAATACTAAACTAGTATGATGAAGACTAGCATGATGTATGATGTGTAAACATGTAAATGTCAAAATGTTGTAAACTAATTGTAGAATGTATGGTGTATGATGCGTGATGTGTGATGAAACACAATGTGTAATTCCTCTAGTGTAGTGTGTGTGGGGTTCATGTGTAGTAAGCCCTCAACAGTCAATTTTGAACTGACGCACAAGATTTTGGTGGACTTTATAATGTGTCATGACCACTAGTAGGAGGATTAGTTTCTTTAACGAAAGTAACTATTTAGAGCTTATACTTGAGAGGAGGCCAAGTTTCATTGAGTTTTAAAGGTGTTTTCCTAGGTTGATTTCGTAATACAATAGATGACATAGTAAGAGGAGGTTATGACCTAATTTTGATAAGTGGTTGATTATGTTGACTTGGTGATTACGTAGATGGTTTCTTAGGTGGATTGTGACTAACTAAAGAAGGATAAGATGCGGATGTAGCATTTGTACATGGGAATGTAATGGAATGTTGTGCATTGAATGAGATAAATTCCTGACGCTCAAGATGTTTGAATTTTTATTGTAAAGTGTGGCAGTCATTTTCAGTATGTCCATTAATTCGATGATAATTGTAATATGGATGACATTGATACTTTGCTAGTCAATAAAGAGGATAACAATGAGTAGGTGGTAGAGTGGTCAATTGACGATTAAGGAGCTTAGTGAGAATTTCATGTTTCTTAGTATTACATTCAAATATGAGAGGCGCAAGAAATGGCATGACCTGAGGTTTAGCTATATGACATCTAGTGGACATAGATTATAGATCATATGTAGAGGGAGAATAGACATGAGCTTGAGAAGCATACTTAAGCTATTGGATTTCAGATTTGAGAGATATGATTGTGGATTCCATCACCGTAAACTTTTCTTGAAATAAAGAATGTAAAAATTGAACTAAGTCCAATAGGGTTTGATTCGATAGAGGGTCACTATGATTGGTAAATAGACAAGAAAGCATATGACGTAGTTCTTGTGGCAGCATATTGTCATTAAAATACTTAGTGTCTAGGTATTTTTGTAAAACATATTGACAATTAGGGTATCTCCTAAGTAAATCAGATAAAGAAACTTGAACCATGATAGAGGAAAAATAAAGATCCTAAGCGTGAAAAATGTTGGCTTCATCAAAATAATTAACGAAAAATTATCTTAAAACGTGGGATAACAATAATTAATCTGATCTAGAACGACATGTAAATATTGTAAATGAATGTAATAAATGACTTAAACAACTAATCCAATGAACGTAAAAAATCTGAATATGCAAGAGAAGTATAGAAGTGACTTAGCTGATTTGAGGAGCCCACCTGGCTATGTCACATAATAATCTAGAAGCAGGAACGAATGTGCAGAGGTCCTAAAAAGGAAACATTTGGAATGATTCTCTAGACTGGGGCACTTACAAAAAGACTCAGGTGCCTGAGGGCTCCCTGGTCTGTAGAATAGGCACTTTGGTCTGTGCAGGAGGTCCAAAACTGAGTTTTATAGGTTCATAAGGTTGTTTGAATCCCTCGCTATATGTCACATCATATTTGTTGCACTAGACCAAGTGTTGTTGATAATCCAAGGTGATAGAACGACCTGCAAGAGACATCAAGAAGTATCAAATCCCTAAAAAATAAGAATATAAATGAATGGGTCAAACTGACCTTAGTTGCCACAACAGTGGGCTTACTAACTGAGTGTTGCACTATATTTCAGACCTAAATGTAGTTCTAGTGTGTTTGTGCATCATGTTCCCTAGGAGCTCTTGTGCTAGTCGCACTTTGTGAAGTAAAAAGCAATAACTAGATGTTAATAATGTAGTAGAATGGTGAATAGAATAGAATAGAATACCATCATATGCTTGCGTGATGCAGATGAACCAGCCTCATCCCATGTGATGAAGCTAAATATATGCAAATGATATCCAAATGATTTAGATGAATGCAACCCTAGATGGATGATAGTAGTGACTAGTGCTTAGTCCCTCATTATGGTCTCATAAATTTATATTTATAGATTTATCTTGATCAAATTTTGTAATTAACCTCGAAATGGTCGACCACAAAAAATACAAAAATCTAAAACGGATAAAAAGTGCCAAAAAAGTGTCGGGAAAGTTCAAAAAGGATCGGGGTGGGACAAGGGTTCCCATAGGTGCCAAAATAATATCTTGGGCACACAAGTTAAGGATAAAATAATGGGAAATGCCAAAATCTAATTGGGCATGTGGGTGCAAGAGTGTGGGAATGACGAAAGAAAATAAAGTAACATAGCCAAAAGATGGGGGTTAATTAGTACTTTCTTCTCTAAAAATCCTTCTAAAAAGTAGTTAAGAGACCGATACTAAATAATGTCTAAAGTGCATGATTCACCCATGACCCCATCAACTAGTATCGCCACCACCTCTCCCACACCTAATTATTCTATCACCACCACTGTCATATCCTCCGCAAATAACCCATCTACTTCCCAACCAACTCATACATCTTCTTCCCAAGCACCTAATAATTCATCTATCTGTGCTACCCACATATCAACAACCGATCCCTTAGAAGGTGTTTTTCAATGCCTCACTTTGGGGGAGTATCGCTTATACAATTTCAATACATTCCTTACCCCGCAAGAGTATGGAAATCTTTGCCAACATCCTCGTTATGATCACCACATAAACGAGAGATTTCCTTATGGTCCTCCCCACCTTCGTACCAATATCATAGATTAAGGAATCAATAGTTCCACAATTCACCCGAACCACCATCCCAAACACAAAAAATTTCGTCCAACCTCTAATATCTCACCAACTGCCGCTTCGCCCAAACTTTCCTACACTGTTGTGCATGGAAGGGTTTTGGCTTTGGTTTTTACGAACAAGGTCGTCATACTATCATCTTGTGTACCACCTGTAAACACAATGACCGCAGTGGTATCAGCTTTTCCGAACTATCTTACAAGAAGGCTTGTATTGAACTCATTGAGGATGACGAACCTTCTTCACCCCATTTACTAATTTCGCCACCTTCACCAACGGAGTCAATGGATCTAGAATCCTTTCCTTGTAATTTTTTTTTTCATAAACACCATTTCCTTGGGACCTTTGACTTATCAACGGGATGGCGAGGCCCCCTTTTCTCTTCCCTTCCTATATCCTGACATGATTGATGATGATACACTTTCCATTAACGTCATTCAATGTCAAGAAGATGAGTATATTCTCAATTACCTTGGTGCAGAAAACTCTTATAAACGTGCCTCCTGCTATGTTATCATGGGTGGTCTTCTTTATAAATGTGAATTTGATGGTATTCTCTTACGATGCCTTACAAGTTATGAAATTCCCTACACCACAAAGGAAGTTCATGATAGAATATGTGAAGGTCACTTCAGTGGCCTAGCTGTCGCTAAACACATCCTTCTCCTAGGATTTTACTGGACAACCCTCAACTGTGACTGTTGTGACTATGCCAAACATTGTATGAAATGCAAGCAACATGATAATCTTCATCAAACACCTAGTCATGCCTTACAGGTCACCCGAGTCCTTTGGCCTTTCTCCCAATGGGGTTTGGATCTTGTCAGAGAGATCAATCCCCATTCTTCACAATGACATCAATGGATCATCACCGCTACTGAATATTATAATAAATGGGTTGAATCCATACCTCTGATTTCTACAAAAGTCAAGAAAATATGTGAATTCATTAATCATCACATTATTTGTCACTTTGGTGTTCCTCGCCACCTCATCACTGATAACGGAAGAAAGTTCCAAAATAAAACCTTACGGAAACTATGAGATGCCTTCGGAATTCAACTTAGTTTCTCTTCACCCTACTACCCACAGACCAATGGCCAAGCAGGATACACCAAATAAAACCTTGAACAAAATTCTTATAAAAGTAGTTGACAATACTAGGAAGGATTGGAATACGCACATTGCCTTCACCTTATGGTCTTACCGCACTAGTATTCACACCTCAACTTCTGCCACACCTTTCTCTCTGGTATACAGTACAGAGGTTGTCTTACCTCTCGAAGTCCAAATTCTGTCTTTCCACATTTTCCTCCAAGACATGCTCAACGATGATGACTTTTGCTAGGACAGTTTGGTATAACTTGATTTATTGGACGAAAATCACCTTCATGCTCTATACCATCTCTAAATCTACCAAAAATGTATTAAACATGCCTATGAAAAACATGTTGATGAACGAACCTTCCAGTTTGATGACCTTGTCTTGAAGGAAAATCAACATGTAACCAAAGAAGAGAAAAATAAATGGGGAAAAATTTATCCTAATTGGCTTGGACCCTATATCATGACTCATGCCTATGGGTCAAGGGCTTATCATTTTTCTTAACTCGAAGGTAAACCCAAACCTGAGCCCCTCAATGCCTTGCATCTTCAACCATTCTATTTTTGAATTCGAGTCCTATCACCTTTTTCCTATTTCACACTCATCTCTTCAGTGTCATTCACCTTACTTATTTCCAATTCTTGGGGCCAACGACTAAACAAGAATCATTTGATTACCCGTCGTCTTTCAGCCTTATCTTCAATATGAGTACCATGGCTCTACTCATGGCATGATTCTCATGGATACTTTACATATTTTTCAAGATAGAATCCTATGGTTGTTCATCACTTACAACCCCACCATCATAGTTGACCTCTATATGCTCCAGTTTTACCTCCTAACAAGAATTAAATTTCTTCTATTGTCTTATCCATAACTTAAAAAGCCCAAAAATAAAATAATTTCAAAATGGGATTCAAATCCTTGAGTCAAACTCCCAGAAAAAATATGACTCCATCAAAAAGGACATCTCTTCTCTCTATCTCCTTGCTATAAATAGACTGTTCCCTCGAAGGATGGCTATACAAAGCTAACCATACTGTACATAGTCTATCACAAAATAATACTATTCTTGTAGAAATACAATAAAATATTCAGAAGCTTCCCGCATTGATCAAATTCATGAAGACTTCAAGGAGAAAAATCTACACATCTCTCATCGATCAATCTATCAAAAAAAAAGAAGAAAAAGAGAACTTTTTTGTCATGGACTCGCCTATCTTGATTTTGGGTTTCTTGCCAAGTAGGCATATTGTCTCACATCGAGTCATGCTAAACCAACCTGCCTACACCCCATCACCTTTTTCACCTTAATTTCCTACCACCTCAAGGGACTTGTCATAAATGTGACATTTCATGATCATATGACTTTCTTCACCCTTAGAATAATCAATCATGCAACGTCTTTAGGGTCTTACATTCATAATCCTATCTATGGTATGGTAGACGCGTTATGGTTCTTATCACATAGGTGACTCCTTTTTTCAAATTTTACCATTTTCCTTTCTTGTTACTTGTTGATTATCCTATATAGGACAAGACCATCGACACCTACATTTTGGGAACTCCTCTTTCACCAAAATCAACCAAAAATCAATCATGCCTATGACCTAGACTCAATCATGCCTAAAACCTACCACCCATTCCTCTACCTCATCATATTCTTCCCTAGCTTATGGGAGAAATACATCGGCCTGAGGCCTCTTTTCGCCAAGGCTATGTAGGCATCACTTCAAGGGCATGGGGCCCTTGAAGGATAGCTCAGCCACTCTTTTCCCTAACCATTTTCCCCATACATTTTCTATTAACATTCTACCATAAATAGTTTCCATTTTGTTATATAACACTTTGAAATTTACCACACATGCATATCTAACATTTTATTATATTATCAAAACATCTGATCAATCATCATCCCTTTTTCATGACATCAAAAATTTCAAATATTTATACCATAACATACATACATATTCATCATCAATTAGTTTTCCATGTTACCAACAGCTTGAAAATTAAACCAAAACTAAAAACATGACCAAACCATGCCTATACCTAACTCAACCATGCCTAACTGATCTAACTCCACCATACCTAACTGAACTAACTCAAACATGCCTACACAACCTAAAATCCACCCTGCCTAACTGACCTAACTCAACCATGCCTAACCTGACCTGACTCCATCATGCCTCAGTTACCTAGTTTCCATCACATACACAAATAACAATGGAAATTTAAAAACACAAGTACAACATCCATGCCATAAATGTCATCATCTATGAAAATAACATCCCTTTGACTCATTACCTAGTTTCCATCACATACACAAATAACAATGGAAATTTAAAAAGTGGAATTTTCATTTTTTAAACCCAAATCGACATGACCGAAGTCGGTCAGGTCATTCCCTACTAAACCAACGTCAGTCACACTTTAACCGGCATTGGTCACTTGTCATTACTATTTTGTCCCCATTTACCCATTTTGACCTAAAATCATCATTTCTCGATACCCTTGGACCTTACCCACACTCATTTTCCACCTACCCACAAACCCATACTACCTATACATTTCCTTAATGGTGTTTAGGGGCTTTTTATTTACCTATACCTTAGCCTTACCCGTTCCCTGACCTACATACCCTGACCTAAATTGCTTGATGTGACCTTTGAACTTATGTACTCGCTATAGCTTGTGATACCATTACCTATGTTGTTTGGCCTAACAAACTTACCTTTCCTATTGTCGTACCATTTATCCTAACCCAACCTTTGGTGGACTGGGACATACCTAAACATTCATGCACCTGACCAACGTTGTGTTTCCAGACCATATCTTATACCTTAGATACCTGAATCACTTCAAACCTGTTTGGATAAACCTATCAACCTTGGATGATGTAGAGTTTTCAAGCTATTTAACCTGGTACTATGTCACAGTCTATACGTGTGCATGCGTTCAATTTTCCATTACCCATTACCCGATTTGACCTTTACCCTTTTATCCAATGTGCTTATACCCATACCCATACTCACCTACCTTCTATTTCATCACTTCCACTTTTATCAAACCACTCACGTATTTTTTTCTACACCTCATCAGTTTCTGGTTTAAGAGGGATCACCTCCACCCACACTTGGAGATCTTTCACCTTTAACTCCCACTTAGGGTAACCACTTCCTATTTTTATCGGTGTTGCTTATTGATACAAGCTACGCAACAAAAAGGAGAAAATGTTGACACCAAATTTAGGTCACACTCCCCTTTTACCCAAGATATATATTAATTTAATTACCCACAATTAAATTAATGCCCATTCTCACAATATTTATTAATTTAATTACTTCAATTAAATTAATTAACAACTCACCATGCCACATCACCTAGACACCTCATTCTGGACCTATTCCTAGCATGTTTCCTTTTAACTAAGACTCGGTCCTACTTAACTTAATTAACTAAGACTTAGTTCAGCCCTAAAATTACATGCCTAGTCTTCCTCTAACAACATGCATGCTTATCTAACGCAACATACCATTTTGATCCGCAACAATGGAAAAAACTGGCTAAAATGATTTCTAAGATATACCATTTTTGCAAACCTAGGATTTCCCACCTTAACCGTTATCGGTCAACCCTAAACCAACTTCTGTCACCGTAACCATCATCGATTACCATATATTCATTTTAGTAACCTTTTTTCAGGGTGGGTTAATCATTTTTTTTATTTTTGGACAAAAAGAGATCTACATATAAGCATGAACCAAAGCCCTCTCACACACCTAGACACCTCCAGCCAATAACAAGACAGATCTGAAGGCATTGTGGTTCACGGTAACATTCCAGGAAGCACTACCATGACACTGAGTAATAGCTTTTGTAGATAATTCATCACCATCCTCCAATAACCAGACCTACAAATCCAAGTGAGTATATTTTGATCTACACCATTTCCTTTTCATTTAGATCAGTTTTTGTATCTCTTTTGGATTAAATACTAGTTTC
Organism: Taxus chinensis; assembly: GCA_019776745.2. Taxonomy (NCBI): domain Eukaryota; kingdom Viridiplantae; phylum Streptophyta; class Pinopsida; order Cupressales; family Taxaceae; genus Taxus; species Taxus chinensis. The sequence goes on along the minus strand of CM034156.1, from coordinate 109,272,379 downwards.
CTTTACACCTCGTCATCCCCACATTCTTCCAATCTATTTTTTTAATCACCCACAATCTCTCCACTCTTATATTTGACCCTAGACACCTCTGAGCATTCCCAACATTGATACCAACCTAAACATTCACCTTCCTTTCTCTATAAAATCACGGAGAACCTCCAAAACCCTAGATTTCTACCATCCCACCTCCACCGATGTCGGTCACCTCTATCCGCCATCAGTTCCCTTTGAACCATTGTCGATCTTACCCACACCGACATTGGTCTTACCCACACCGACGTCAGTCTCTGTGACTGGCAACCCTACTTATAACAACCTAATAAATTTCACCCAAATAACCCAAACCACTCAAAACTTGACCCTGACCTGTCACAACCACCTTATTCACCTGTCTAACTTCCAAATCTGATCATAACCTAACCTGTTAGATTAGATTTGCTTATTGTACTTGAATAAGATACCTAAATTAGATCAACTACAATAGGATATTATTGGTTTATGTTATTTCTTGCATTGACTTGTGTTAAACATTGGATTGACAACCATCTAGGAAGTATCACACTTCTCGGATCTAACATACGCTAGGTAGTCCACTGACATATATTATTTAATATTCTTCTTATGGTCTTGTTTTGTATTCGCAAGTAGCTCCTCCTAGAAAAAAGGGAGTTCTCACAGTCATCATTGGATCGGGAAATCAAATTGTGTGCATTCTACCTTCCACCTTCATTTCACAGGTATTCCTCCTCCTCTTTACCTTATCTATTTTTCTCATACATACGCAACTTATCAGTGAAACATTTTGACATGCCCAGTGGGATCTGCTCTTGGGTTCATTGCATTTTCTTCATATGGGGAAACTTTTATGTGTTTCTTTCTTAACGAAAATTCACTTTTAATCTTCTCCCTGGAAATATTATTTTCTTCTAATTGTCTAAATGACATTTGTCATTTGGTGCTTAAAATGAACCTATTCTTTCTTCTAAAACTTTCATTTTAGTGAAAGAGCACATTCTTGACCTATTCATCATTTTCTTCATCGAATATAATTGTCAATTTGGGTTAGAAAATTTTTAGCATTTCATCCTTCTATGCTTCATTAGCAGCTCACATTTAAGAAAGAGGGAAACTTATATGCTGGAATTCATGCCCAACTGATGGTTGACACAATTGAATCGTAGAAAGTAATTTCTTCTCTCTCTCTTTACCAAACTACACAAATTGTAATTTAAAAATCTTGTTAAACAAAACCCCACCTAGAAGAATATGTCAATGATCACACAATCAGACGATTAACAGTGGGTACCCAGTTGGGTATCTCTTTCCATTCATTACCTCATAGAAAGGACCGCCCCCGCCATAACATAACCTGAAACAACCCTTTTAGAATTCCTTCTTCATAGGAAGCCTTCCCAACCAAAATATCTGATCTAAATTCACAAGTCAATATTAAATAGCTTAAGCTAAAAAAAAACATAAATTTCACTTTTAGGTTTGCGTGTTTTCTTAGCTTTTTTCTTGACTTGCATTTTGAGTTGTGAGGATACAGTTCTGCATTTTTTTCTTCTTCCTTTCACACTCTGAAATCATAGTTGGAGTATTCTGACTATTTATGAGTGTGTCAGGGCTTCATCTTATCATTCTTAGATTTTATGAGTTTATTCTTCAGCTATTTTAATTCGTAGAATCCATTTTTCTTCATTTCTTCTAATTTCACAATCATCAGCATTGGCCCAGTGACCATCGTCAGTTTACATATGACCATCATCGCTTTACCTAACCAGTGTCAGTTTTTGGCTGTTTTGGTTATTTTACCTAAAATAGCTTTCATCACCCATTCCTTTCTATTTTTGGTCCTCAGGACACCATCATATCCCTAACATTCTGATATCTCTATCAGATACAGTTTCCCCATTTCATATTCATTAATTCTATTTCATCTGCTAAAACTGGTATTTTTCCATAGTGACCAGTATCAATTATCATAACCATCATCAGTTTCCCTTTAACCATCATCAGTCAAGCTGACCATCGTCGGTTGTTGTGTTTGATTTTTAATCAAAACATTGACCAGTTTTATCTCCCAGAATTCATTTTTCTTTACTTTTGTTATTTTTTGTGCCATTTACAGAATACATTCTTACCATTTCAGCACTAATTCACATGGTGTTGACTCGTAGCCAAACTATCGCTCTCATATTCCACGCCAGCCCTCAACCACTCCCACCTAGTCCATCGTCTCCTTCCATCCTGTCACCTATGGATCCAACTCATCTTATCACGATTTCTACTGATGACAAGGAGTTTGCAATACTCCTTGATCAGAATCCTACGACCCTACAATACTATCTTTCCCACTAATATACCTGGGACTCCTCGAGACAGTTAATATATGGCATTCCCATATCTATCTCTCCTTCCCTCACTCCCACTCCCACATCCACTACTACTAGCTTGATGTTACCATCCTGCACTTTACCCCCTGTGGTTTCTCAGCTAGGCCCCACACCCACTATGACTACTACATCTACAACATCTATTTCACCCATCATGTCAACTATTCCTTCATCAACCACCCTGAGCATAGCCCCATCTGCACCTGCTACCTCACATGTGCCTATTGCATCACAACCACCCATGGTGTCGGTAACCCCTACCCCATTCCAGAACCTTGTCCTCTCCATCCCACAGTCTTTTCCCCCAATTACTACTAGAGTCACTTTGACTACCACACCTACATACACATATTACCAGCAGCCCCTGATCGCGTTTGTCACTTATTCTAGGAATGCACCACCTATGTCTATTCCCCATTCACAACCATCCTATTCGGCATCACCATATACTGGAATGCCTCCCACATCATATATTCATCACCAACCCTCTTATATTGTAGGAGACACCCATTCATCATAGTCTACCAATGACCTCATTAAGATGATGATGGAAAAGATGTAGACATTAGAAACATCAATTTCTGGCTCGCGCAACTCCCTGACTTACGAAGAAATATGTAATGAGCCCATTCATCCATCAATCCCTATTCATCCATACCCTATACATTGGGAAATTCCCAAGTTCAATCATTTTAATAGTAATGAGGGCCCGCAGAAACATTTGCAGTCATTCAAACATGGGTGTTTCCTAATCGCCCAGGATGACGCTTTACTCCTAAGAACCTTCCTAATGTATTTGACAAGACCCACATTAGATTGGTATAGTGGATTACCCAGAAAATCAATTGAACCATTTAATCAAGTATCCCAAGCCTTCCTAAATCACTTCTCAATCAACATTGTCAAGAAAGTCACCATGACTGATCTCTATTCAACACGACAATACGATGACGAGTCTATCACTGACTTTTTTGCTCATTGGAACAACCTCATCAACCAACTCACATTCCTATTAACTCAAACCAATCTCATAGATTTTTTCTCCCAATCTTGCACCAGACACATCTCACCAACCTTGCAAGTGCAAACCTTTCATACGTTTGATGAAGCATTTACCATGGTGTGAAAACCGGAGATTCGTGCCATCGAAGAAAATAAAATTCAGCTATGTAACAAAAATTCCGCATTCAAATAAAATGATTCCTCTTCATCTTCAAAACCCCATAATAACTATTCAAAATCCAAGGGATCTTCCAATGCATTAGTTCTCAAGGTTGGCCTATCTCACCCATCTAACAAAGCGAAACCTTCCTCTAATCTCTCTTCCATTCAAACCTTTCAGTTTAGATGAGAGCAATGAAAGTACACCCCAATAGGGGAACCTTATTCTTTAGTCCTCGAAAAGCTTCTTAAGGCTAGTGCCATTACCCTTCCACCCATAAAACCACACACGGGTTTTGACCCTGCTCACCCCAAACCTGCATGGTATAAAGAACATGACTTTTTCAACTATCATCGCGTCAAAGGCCATAATGATGGTAATCAAAAACATCGTCCAATAAATGTTAGATAATGGAGATCTAGTCTTGGACAACCCAAACACATTAGCCAACAAGAACCTACATATCTTCAAAAATCCATTCCCTAATCATACTCCATCTTCTAATCAAACTGGTGAAGCTTCAACCAATGATAGCAATGTCCGCGAACTTTGTGGTATCTTTGATAACATATCAACCATTCCCCAATTTCCTCATGTTCAGTGCATCGAGTAAATCCTAGCACGATCTCCCATACTTACAAAGGAGCCTTTCTTATCTACTCCTCCACCCACAGAGGAGTCCCCTTCATCTCCCCCTTCACCCATGGAAGAACCCATATTTTGTACCAATCCTATTTCACCACTCAGCTCTCAAACTAACAAACAATCACTAGTAGTAACCCTCCTACCCACGGGAGAGTCATGTTCACCTTCTCCTCCATTGCAAGGAGATCCTACCTCATTTTACCCATTTCTCCCATCATCTCCTCTACCCATATAGGATCCTTTAGAAACACCACTACCTTTAGGTGGCCTTTCTCCATCGGCTTTCCAAGGTCCTATTGATCTTATTTCGGATCTCTTACCCATAGAGTATGAAGCCAACCATTTCCCTATTTCACAAACATATTTTATAGGGATTACTACTAGATAAACATCGACCCCTTTTACAGTTGTACCATTTTCACGTCTGGCTGATTGCTTGGATTATGTTGATAAATCCCTTCTTTGGGGACACCTTCTACTCCCTGCTTCAACCCAAATGCAAATGTCGCTCACTGATACCTCCACGATCTATCCGAAATTATTTCAAGCAACCAAATTAACCATAACTATTCCTCTTGGAATGCCTTCTTCTTCGTCATCCTTTCCTACATCCAAAATTTTTCCCATGACTCAACACACACCTGTGCCTAAGAACCTACCCACACTTATATCTTCTCCCATAGCTAAATCCATCATTTCCTTAGGGGTCCTGCCGATATCAAGCCTTGTCCATCCACCCATCAAATTGGATTTAGCCACCTCATCCAAAACACACACAAAAACCATTTCTCCGCCTAAAAGGAAGACCTAACATTCTAGTCTGTATTCACCAATCTCGCCTACCATGTCTTTTTCACCTTCGCCCCCTTCGTTCATCCTAGGACCTCACCCCTCAACCCTGGTCAAGCAACCTCCTACCCACTATAAATAAAAAATACACTATCCACCCTCTTCACCATGATCATCTAACATGCCCAATCATCCTACACAGCCCTTAGTGTCACTTGTATCATTCTTACCAACTATACCCCCACCACCTACCATCACTTCATCATAACCCATGAAACTTTTCTCTCTTCCACTCACACCTTCCACTCGGCCTCTACCAACAAATTCCACTACACCTCCATTATCCCCATAGATAACTAGTCCCCTTCCACCATCTTCCTTTCCATCTACATCGCACACTCCTTCCCCACCTCTACCCAAGAAAGTGTAGCCAAAATTAAAAAACCACTATCCTCCAAAGAAGTGGTTAAATCTACAACCCTTTCTGTTTCCAGTTCATCTACTGCACCTTTACCCAAGAAGGTGTAACCTAAGCCTAAGAAAGTACCACTCCCATATCAGTGGTCCAACCTACCCATCTTCAAATTCCACCTCCTTTGGAACTTCTCCCATCACAATCACCCATCACTCAACCCAAACCCACACTCACTTCACATTGTGATCCGTTGGCAGGATCATACACCATTATTCTAGCCAACCTCCTAGAAACCTCTGTCATTACATTACCACCTTTCAGAACTTACAACCCACTCAAACCCAAACCAAAAGGGTTTGACGAAACTAAAATCTGCGCATACCATTGTGTGCCAGGACATGATGTAGAGAACTGTAAGGCTCTAAAATAGCTCTTCTCCAATTATGTCCTCCTGAATAAAATTTTGACAATGATGATATTCTAGCTGAGGACCCTATTTTGTCTTCACCAATCTCTCCACACCCTCTTCCATTACCTATTCAGTGACCAATATCTCTACCCCCACAACCCTTTTATCCACCTCTAAAATTTGAGATCAATATGGTCCGCATACCAGAGCTAGAAAAACCTCCGCCTAAATGTCAATGTGCTCAACTCCTTTCACAAAATGACTATCCCAAATTCTATTTCCCGCCATGTCACTAGATTTATCACATCTCAGCTACCCATTCACCCCATATCATCGTGATCCAGGTTGCTACCTATGCCTAGAAAGACAAAGGAAAGGAGAAAGTAACCAGCCCCTCAACCAACCCAGTTCCCAACATAACATCTACACCCACACCCAAAGTCAACATTCGAGGTCCCACATACCCTATTTCTAACGGGGTCACCCAACGTATAATGATCAAACAATTGCACCAATATCCTCTCAAAATTTCTTTGTACGACCTCCTCCAAACCTTTAAGTCACATCGCCAAGCCCTTATGGAGGTCCTCCAATCCATTGAGGTTTTACCAAATGACCCTACACCTGTGGCCTCCATTATTACCCCTAATCAAGTGGCCTCCCTCACTAACTCACCACCTTCTTCTACATCTCTACCTACTCTCCAAGTAGCCACTCTTAGCTTTTCCAATGATGAGATCACACCCCTCTAATTAGATGACCTCGATCCCACTCTTTTCATCTACATCTATATCAATAATATACTCATACAATGCGTTATGATCGATGGTGGCATCAGTATTAACATCATCTCCTCCCATGAATACAACCAAATATGCATACCCTCCAATTACATGCATAATAACCCAATTATACTGCACTCATTTAATGATGTTATGACTATTACCCTCACCAATGACATCCTCCATGTTTGTGTGCGCCCCCATACTCTCCTCAAATTATTCTACGTCCTAGAGGGGGAGTTCCAATACAATTTTTTACTTGGCTAACTTTGAATCCGCATCATGGGTTGTGTTCCTTCAACTTTACACTGCTGCCTAAAACTTGAGCATGAAGGGAATAACTACACCATTCCAGCTGACCCGTCACCATTAAAAACTTGTAACATGTTATACCAACCTAATGATGTCCTTGTACCAATTAAGGAATCTACTTCCACTGCCACTTCTCCTTCACCCATGACCCCATCCACTACTGTCGCCGCCACCTCTCCCATGCCTAATTCTTCTATCCCCACTGTTGTCATAGCCTCTGCAAATAAACAATCTAATACCCAACCAACTCATACCTCTTCTAACCAAGCACCTAGTAATTCATCTATCCCTGCTACGCACATATCAAACATCGATCCCTTAGAAGGTTTTTTTCAATGCCTTACTCTAGGGGAGTATCACTTATAGAATGTCAATACATTCCTTACTCCGTAAGAGTATGGAAATCTTTGCCAACATCCTCGCTATGATCACCGCATAGGCGAGAGATTTCCTTATGGTCCTCCCCACCTTCATACCAATCTCACATATGGGGGACTCGATACTTCATCCTATTCACCCGAACCACCATCCCAAACATGACCATTTTCATCTGACCTCCAATCTCTCACCAACCATCGCTTTGCCCACACTTTCCTACAACACTGTGAATGGAAGGGTTTTGGCTTTGGTTTTTACGAACAAGTCAGTCATACTATCATCTCGTGTACCACCTGTAAACACAATGACCACAGTGGTATTAGCTTTGTCGAACTATCTTCCAAGAAGGCCCGGATTGAACTCATTAAGGATAACAAACCTTCTTCACCCCATTTACTAGTTTCACCATCTTCACCAACGGAGTCGATGGACCCAGAATCCATTCCTCCTGAATTTTTTTTTTCATAAACACCATTTCCTTGGGACCTTTGACTTATCAATATGATGGCGAGGCCCCCTCTTCCCTTCCCTTCCTATATCCTGACACGATCGATGATGATGCACCTTCCATTAACATCATTTAGTGTTAGGACGATGAGTCTATTCTCAGCCTCCCGCTATGTTATCATGGGTGGTCTTCTTTATAAATACGACTTTGACAGTATTCTCTTACGATGCCTTATAATTTCTGAAATTCCCTACACCATCAAGGAATTTCATGACGGAATATGTGGAGGTCACTTCAGTGGCCTAGCTGTTGCTAAACGCATCCTTCATCTAGGATATTACTAGCCAACCCTCAACTTTGACTATTGTGACTATGTCAAACGTTGTATGAAATGCTAGTAGCATGCTAATTTTCATCACACACCTAGTCATGCCTTACAGGTCTCCCGAGACATTTTTCCTTTCTCCCAATGGGGTTTGGATATTATCAGAGAGATCAATCCCCATTATTCACAACGAAACCAATGTATCATCACCACTACTGAATATTATACTAAATCTCATTTCTACAAAATCCTAGAAAATATGTGAATTCATTAATCATCACATTATTTTTCTCTTTTGTGTTCCTCACCGCTGCATAACTAATAACAGAAAACAATTCAAAATTAAAACCTTACGGAAACTATGTGATGCCTTCGGCATTCAAATTAGTTTCTCTTCACCCTACTACCCACAGGCCAATGGCCAAGAAAAATCAACCAATAAAACCTTGAACAAAATTGTTATAAAAGTAGTTCACGATATTGGGAAGGATTGGCATATGCACATTCCCTTTGCCTTATGGTAATACCACACTAGTATTCACACCTCAACTTTTGCCACACCTTTATCTCTATTCTATAGTACTGAGGTTTTCTTACCTCTCGAAGTACAGATTCCATCTCTCCGCATTTCCCTCCAATACATGCTCAATGATGATGAATTTCACTAGGACCATTTGTCACAACTTGAGTTATTGGATGAACATCACCTTCATGATTTAGACCATCTCCAAATCTACTAAAAACCTATTAAACATGCCTATGAAAAACATGTCCATGAACAAACCTTTTAGGTCGGAGACCTCGTCCTGAAGGAAAATGAACATGTAACCAAAGAAGAGAAAAGTAAATGGGGAAAATTTGCTCCTAATTGGCTTGGACCATATATCGTGACTCATGCCTATGGGTCAGGGGATTATCGTTTGTCTTCACTCGAAGGTAAACCCAAACCTGAGCCCCTCAATTTCTTGCATCTTCAACCATTCTATTGTTGAATTCGAGTCCTATTTCACGCTCGTCCCTTGAGTTCCATTCACCTTCCTTATTTCCAATTCTTAGGGTCAACGACTAAACAAGAATCATGTGATTACCCGTCACCTTTCAACCTTATCTTCAATATGAGTACCACAACTCTACTCATGAAATTATTATTATGGATACTTTTCATCTTTTTCTAGATGGAATCCCATGGTCGTTCATCACTTATAACCTCACCATCATATTTGACCTCTATATGCTCAAGTTTTACCTCCTGACAAGAATCAAATTTCCTCTGTAGTCTTCTCCATGACTTAAAAAGCCCAAAAATAAAATAGTTTCAAAATGGGATTCAACTCCTTGAGTCAAACTTCCAGCAAAAAGATGACTCCATCAAAAAGGACATCTCTTCTCTTTGTCTCGTTGCTATAAATAGACTGCTCCCTTGAAGGAAAACTATACAAAGCTAACCATATTGTCCATATTCTATCACAAAAGAAGACTATTCTTGTAAAAATACAATAAAATATTCAGAATATTCCCGCATTGATTAGCTTCACAAAGACCTCAAGCAGACAAATCTACACATCCAACATAGACTTCCCGCATCGATCATTCTATCAAAAATAAAATCAAAGAAGAAAAAGAGAACTTTTTCGTCATCGACTCACCTATCTTGATTTTGGGTTTATTACCAAGCAATCATGTTATCTCAGATCGGGTTACGCTATACCAACCTACCTGCAACCCATTATATTTTTCACCCTAATTTCCTACTACCTCAAGGGACTTGCCACAAATGCGACATTTCATGATCATATGACTTTCTTCACCCTTAGAATAATCAATCATGCAACGCCTTTAGGGTCTTATGGTCATAAGCCTATCTATGGTATGGTAGACTTGTTACGGTTCTTATCAATTTGATGTCTCTTTTTGTCACCTTTTACCATTCATCTTTCTCATTACTTGTTCATTATCTTATATAGGACTAGAAAATCAGCACCTACATTTTTGGGAACTCCTCTTTCACCAAAATCAATCAAGCCTATGACTTAGACTCAATCATGCCTAAAACCTACCACCCATTCCTCTACCTCATCATATTCTTCCCTAGCTTATGGGAGAACTACATCGGCATGAGGTTCCTTTTCGCCGAGGCTATCTAGGAAGCACTTCGAGGGCATGGGGCCCTTGAAGGATAGCCTGGCCACTCTTTACCCTAACCATTTTATCCACATATTTTCTATTAACATTCTACCGTAATTAGTTCCCATTTTTTATATAACACTTGGAAATTTACCACGCATACATATCTACCATTTTATTACATTATCAAAACATCCGATCAATCATTATCACTTTTTCATGATATAAAAAATTTCAAAGATTTACACCATTACATACATACATATTCATCATCATTTAGTTTTCCATGCTACCAACAGCCTGTAAATTAAATCAAAACCAAAAACATGACCAAACCATGTGTATACCTAACTCAACCATTCCTAACCAACCTAATTCCACCAAGCCTACCTGACCTAACTCAAACTTGCCTACACAACCTAAACTCCACCCTGCCTAACTGACCTAACTCAACCACGCCTAACCTGACCTGACTCTATCATGCCTCAATTACCTAGTTTCCATCACATACACAAATAACAATGGAAATTTAAAAACACAAGTACAACATTCATGCCATAAATGTCATCATCTATAAAAATAACATCCCTTTAAATCATTACCTAGTTTCCATCACATGCACAAATAACAATGGCAATTTAAAAAGTGGAATTTTCCTTTTTTAAACTAAAATCAACATGACCAACATCGTTCAGGTCATGTCCTACTAAACCGACATCGTTCACACTTTAATTGGCATCGGTCACTTGCCATTACTATTTTGTCCCCATTTACCCATTTTGACCTAAAATCATGATTGCCCGATACCCTTTGACCTTACCCACACTCATTTTCCACCTACCCATAAACCCATACTACCTATACATTTCCTTAATGGCATTTAGGGACTTATTTACGTATACCTCGGTCTTACTCATGCCTTGACCTAAATACCCTAACCTGAACTTCCTGTTGTGGCCTCAGAACTTGTGTACTCATTATACCTTGTGATACCATTACCTGTGTTGGTTGGCCTAACGACCTTACCTTGCCTATTGTCGTATCGTTTATCCTGACCCAACCTTTGGTGTACTGAAACATACCTAAAAATTCATGCACCTGACCTACGTTGTGTTTTTGGACCAGATCATATACCTTGGATACGTGAATCACTACAACCATGTTTGGATAAACCTATCGACCTTGGACAATGTAGAGTTTTCAAAATCTTCAACTTGGTATCGTGTCATAGTATATACATGTGCATGTGTTCGATTGCCACTTCCCATTACCCTATTTGACCTTTACCCTTTTACCTAATGTGCCTATACTCACAACCATACTCACCTACCTTTTGCTTCATCACTTCCACTTTTATCAAACCACTCACCGAGTTTTTCTTACACCTCATCAGTTCCTAGTTTGAGGGGGTTCACCTCCACCCACACTTGGAGATCTTTCACCTTTAACTCCCACTTGGTGTAACCACTTCTTATTTTTTTCAGCATCACTTATCGATACAAGCTACGCGAAAACAAGGGGCAAATGTTAACACCGAATTTGGGTCACAATCCCCTTTTACCCCACATATATATTAGTTTAACTACCCACAATTTAATTAATGCCCATTCTCACAATATTTATTAATTTAATAACTTTAATTAAATTAATTAACAGCTCATCCCGCCACATCACCTAGAAACCACATCCTAGACCTATTCCTAGGATGTTTCCTTTTAACTAAGACTTAGTCATACTTACCTTAATTAACTAAGACTTAGTTCAATCCTAAAATCACATTCCTATTATTCCTCTAACAGTATGCCCACTTATCTAAGTGCAATATACCATTTTGATCCACAAGAATGGATAGAATTGGCCAAAAAGATTTCCAAGATCTGTCATTTTAGCAAACCTAGGATTTCCCACCTTAACTGATGCCGGTCAACCCTAAACCAACGCTGGTCACCCTAACCACCATTGGTTACCATATATTCATTTTGGTAACCTTTTTTCAGGGCGAGTTAATCATTTTTTTATTATTTTTGGAGAAAGAGAGATCTATATGCAAGCAAGCATCAGAGCCCTCTCACATGTCCAGACACCTCCAGCCAACACCAAGATAGATCTGAAGGCATTGCGGTTCATGGTAACGTTCCGAGAAGCACTGACACGACACTGAGCAATAGCTTTTGTAGATCAGTCATCACCATCCTCCAATCACCAGACCTACGAATCCAAGTGAGTATTTTCTTATCTACACCATTTCCTGTTCATTTAGATCAATTTTTGTATCTCTTTTGGATTAGATACTAGTTTCCTTTGCACCCCGTCATCCCCAAATTATTCCAATCACCCACAATCTCACCGCTCTTATATTTGACCCCAGAAACCTCTGAGCATTCCCAGAGTTGTTACGAACCTAAAAAACCACCTTCCTTTCTCTTTATAATCACAGAGAACCCCCAAAACCCCATCTTATTAAGTTTCTACCATCCCGCCTCCACCGATGTCAGTCACTTCTAACCACCGTCATTTCCCTCTGAACCATCCCTACAAGTTGATATTATGTTGTCATCGTCAATCATACCCACACCGACGTTGGTCTCTGTGACTAGAAACCTGATTTATAACAGTAACCTAATAACCTTCACCCAAATAACCTAAAGCACTCAAAAATTGACCCTGACCTGTCCTAACCACCTTATTCACTTGTCTAAATTCCATATTTGATCATAACCTAGCATGTTAGATTATATTTGCTTATTGTGCTTGAATGAGATACCTAAATCATATCAACTACAGTAGGATATTATTGGTTTACACTATTTCTTGCATTGACTTGTGTTAAATAGTGGATTGACAACCATCTAGGAAGCATCACACTTCCCAGATCTAGCATACGCTAGGTAATCCACTGACATATATTTTTCAATATTCTTCTTGTGGTCTTGTTTTGTATTCGTAGGTAGTTCCTCCTAGTAAAAGGAAGTTCTCGCATTCAACATTGGATCAGAAAATCAGAGTGTGCTCATTCTACCTTCCACCTTCATTTCACAAGTATTCCTCCTCTTTACCTTATCTATTTTTCTCATACGTACGCAACTTATCAACGAAGAAAAAGTAGCAAGAAATAGCTAGATAAAAATGTAGAATGGTGGATGAAATATAATAAACTCCCATTCATATGTAGTTTGTGATGTTGAATAGTTCCCAAATGCAGTCCCTTGCTCTGTGTAGATATCTAACCCTTAGTAGAAATAGTCTGCCTCTAAGATAGTATGTATGTTATGTTTATATAGGGATCTCTTGTTCAAATTTTGACACTAAAAACTTGACATACTGACTAACATCTAGGGAGATGAGACAGAAAACCGTAAAGACCAAACTCAAATGTTTAAATTAAAACTAATTGTGACAGGGACCTGTAAACCTAGAAATCAAGAAGAGGGCACCCCAAGCACCCTAATCCATATCTAAATGCCCTATTTAAAGACTAGAGATGAAAAACGAATGCACTATAACATTTAGAAGCTCCTAAAACCTTACTAGAACTATGCAAGTGAGTGGTGAATGTGTAAGACAACTAATGATAAATACCAACAAGACCAACGACCAAACTACGGTATGGGTCATTAGTGAATACTTTTCATATGCAAGATCCATATATAAAAATAGCATACTTGGTGGTATGATAATAGTAGTAAGTGTGTGATTTTGTGAATACATATTGAATTAACTAATCAAAAAACATGCAAAGTCATTTCATGATTCAATGTTTCACTAACTAGAAGAATACAAAACTTTCAAGACAATCATGCATGCAAAAATAATTTAACTTCACATTCAAGAAGAAATCCTTCACTTATTCAACTATAATTTCATACAAACTTCTAGTATGTATACAACACTCACACTCTTACCAGTATTCCCTCCTCAGTCTCGAGGATTCTTTCTTCCTCAGTCTCTCTACTTTCCTCAGAAGGTCCTCCTCTCCCTATTTTCCCCAACTAACTCATCTCTAACTTGAATTCCTTATTTTATATATCTCCTTCTTGGATTCAGAACTGAATTTTCTTGAACTCATGGTCTCTTTACATACGATACTGTTATCCTGCAAAATTGACAAGGGCAATTTGCAAGTAATCATACCAAAAATTCAATTTTGGTCCCCCGAAGGAGGTCTGTTAATGTTCAAAATGGTCTAAGACTCCCTTTTGAAAAAACAAGTTTTTAGAGCTTAACCATTTTTGGCTTTTTTGAACTAGGCGCAAGAAATGTCATGTCGACATACCAAAATGTGTGCACCTTTAAAAACCTTTGGCGCACTCATTGTTGTGTCGACATCAATGAAGTTGCGCCCCTTTGGAACTGGAAATTATCCTATGTCAAAATCCCATTAAACATGTGTCTAAAATATGTGCGTTAATGCACGGGAATTGGTATGTTGACAACCATCAACATGCACTAAGTATTTGTTCTTAAGGCACTGGAAAATGGTCGTGTTAACATTGAAAAGGTTGTGCCCCTAAAGGCGTTGAATTCTCATGTTGTCATCATAAAATTTGTGCTAAGGCATTGTTTATAATGTGTTGACATCCTTGAGGTTGCGCCAAGGCGCATTCTAAACCCATGTCGACACTCCACAATGTGCGCCAAGGAAAGTTGGTGAGACAATAAATGTAGGTTTTCTTATAAATAGGCACCCGAAACTTGTCATTTTCATGATTTGAAAATTGAAAAAAGTATTTCCTTTGTGCCTATCAGCTATCCTTGTCACCCCTGCATGTCATTTTTCAAGCTTATGGACCCTAACATCATTCTTCATCCTTTATAAATAAGGGTATGTGGTTTCTGTCATCCATATTGTTGTTATGGTTTTTGTTTTTAGCTATGTTAGGTATTGGGGTTGTTAAAAAAGGATTAAATATCAAGAAAAAAAACACCTAACAATCCATAACTAACCAATTGGAACCCCTTTTACCTCTCCTTCTAGATTTACAAATCTGGAAGGCCCCTGGCCTCTGGAAGAAACCAAAAATCACCTTTTCACTACCTATTATCCTTGCTAAATCCAAACCAAGACTCTTTTCCATCAGAGTTATCCAAAAAAGATAGAAAGAGAAAGAAAGGAAATCTAATATAAGTTGTTAAGAAATCATGATAAAAACTTGACGTACTATTGTCCTTCCATGTTACACCTCCCACAATCGCGCTTTGGTACACTTCCCTTGCTTGCAACACAACCTTTTTCCATGCCCAGTCCTGAGTAACACTTAGCAGTATTTCCTACAGGGTGCATGTGCATCCTACACAACATCAACATTGGATGTTGTGTGCTCCAAATCTGCGCCAAGCATTTTTCTTTGGTGCATTAAATTCCTTTGCAACATCTTCTAAAATTGTGCCTTGGGTGCACTTAAAACCCATGCAACACAGACATTTCCTGCGCCCCACTAAAGTAAATTTCCTAAGGCACAGATGCATGTTCCTTAACATCAACATGGCATGTTATATGTTGTAAACCTGCGCCAAGCACTTTTTCCTTGGCGTTGCCTTCTGTCATGCAACACTCTTCAAAAGTGCACGCTTTACAACTTGAGAAAAAATTTTCTCCTACCAACATGGGCACACCTTTTTCCATGTCAACATCCTCAAAAGTGTGCCCAACCTTTTTAAGCCTCTACAACATGCTATGAACCGGCGCCTTGCACCCTAACCCTTATAATTGCTCATTCTTCTTTTTCCAAGATTTCATTATGGATAACATGACGGTTGACATGGCTCTTCTGTGTTGGACCTCCTTGATCCTTCTTAGTAGAACAACAACAGCCATCCTTGAGCTCACACATGTCTTCATCAAGCAAAAAGCCAACCAAGTCTAAAGGAAAAGCAAAGCTGATAGAACAAGAGATGAAGTACAAATATCAGAAAGTTAGGATTCCTGACTCATATGCAGAGAGTGATCTTAACATTAGAGACTCTGAGCTTGAGGCATATCGATATGGATGAATTTTGAGCAAGGACCAACTAGGTAAGCAGTGGTCTGTGGATGAACAAACTGGTGGGCAGTGGATTGCACTTTACAGCTGGGCTATCAGTAAGTGATGTAAACAACGAGTTCATCATGTTGGTGGCTCGGTGCTATAACAAGGACACTAGATGTGTCGAAGAAAAATATGGCAAGACAATCATTGACCTCACTACTCATCATTTCGAGATAACACTGGGCATTCCTCATTATAGCCATTATGTCACCATAAGTCTAGAAGACTACAAAAAGGCACTGGGATGAAAATGAGGAAAAGTGCATGCAAATGATGAATGAGCTGTATCTAAAAAATAAGAATCCGGTGAGTAGATGGCCTCAGACCATCCACCGCAGTGACTTCAATGAGGAATTGAGTGATACAATCACCTTCCTGAATAGAGTATTTGGGCTTCCTGATGCCCATTATTTCCACAAATGGATGTTGAGGTACTTAGAGACCATGAGCAAGAATACGCCTGATCAACATTTTGGCTAGGGTGAAATCATTATTGACACCATCTCCCAATAGCTTCAATAGGTCCTCACAGCTGGGAAGTTCTATATGAATTCCTACCTTGTATACACTACAACATCAACACGAGATTTCACAGGCCTAGCTAGAAATGGGGTATGGCCCCAGGTCAAAATATATGAATACTACCTAGAGCTAAGGCTCAAGAACAACATCCCCGAGTTCTCAAAATCAATGACGCCTTCTTCTATGAGGCGATCTGCTTACTGAGGCCAAATATGAGACACGGTCAGACCAGCTTGAGCGTGATTGTTGCCACAAAGAAATGGGGAGAATTTTTCACACAATTCCTCACATTCACCTATCTCAGGGCGGTGAATTTTGAAGGTGAGCCGAAAAATCTGCCAAGGTATGTAGGGCCCAAGCTGATCCTCTTGGAGTTGTCAAGGCAACTGATCACTTACCACGAGAGATGCATGAAGAGAAAGAAAGGAGGAACTCCATTCCCCCTTACAGTTGGCTGATACACCTGCACCACACTTGCCAAAGCTCGGGAGATGTATACTGAGCTTGAATTGTTAAACCTAAAGCACAACTTCCTAGCAAGGAAGACCTTCGACTGCCGAAGCTACCTCCCAAGGGTGAAAATTGATCCTATCCATGTTCCTGAGATCGAGGACATTAGGATTGACTTGACACATGAAATAGATATCAGGCAAAAGGATCACTCCCAGCTAGCCCTGGAAGAAATCAAACACTATGGTGTAGCCATCATTCCAAAAGGATTCCAAGAAACTGATAAGAAATTGATCAATTTTACCTTAACATGGATGGGGATGATTGGCTGTTTGCTGAGATCGACAGGACCAAGGCACCAAAGACCATTCAAGAAAGGGTCAAGCCCATGTTGCAGCACACCAAAAATTGGTGCAAACAGAATGGTCTCACCTACCTCAGGGTAGATTTCACTACTTCTCCCTTCAGGTAGAGCACCTCCAAGACCGGCCCAAGTGCCAAAGGAAAAGGAAAGGACAAGGAGGGAGAATCAAGCAAAGGACAGGAAGAAACTCCTGAAAGCCCTCCTTCTACTTCTGAGAAGCAAATGGTCGACCTAGTGTCTCCAGGAAAAGAAGAAGTAAAGAGTTTCCAACGGATACCTCCACTCAGGATGTTTTCACAACTGCAACTGCCGAGGTACCTAGCGTACCTTCTTCTCTTCCTCCTCCTCTTCCTATCATTGAAACATATGTTCCTATGGATGTATCTTCTCCTCTCCCTTCCTCCCTTCCATCTCCCACCTCTTCCATCTTCTCCTCTCTCATGGATCTGTTTCCCAGTATTCCCTCTATCCAATTGTATATCCCTTCTGTCTCCATGTCCTTTTCTTCTCTTGTAGTAACTCCAGGCCCCACAAGCAGTAGTGCATTGGACTCCTTGTCGATGCCACCACCGAGCATTTCAACGTTCTTCCCTGACGGCCTCCACAGTTGCTTACCCTTTCACCCCATTTCTTCTTCTATTCCCTCTACTCCCACTCCCATAAGTCCAAGCTGGATTTCTGATCATCTGAGCCAACATAAGAGAAAGGTTCCCATCACACCCATGGAATTCTTTGTCATTCCAAAGAAGGGACCCAAGAAGCAGAAAGTGATAACTCACTTTTCAAGAAGTACTTTGGGCAAGAGAGTCATGGAGATTGCATATCCGGACCCCACCAAGGAAAATAAGGATTTGTCTCCTACAGACTTCACATTAACTCAAGTCACAATGGGAACCTCATCTGAAAGCCTACAAAGAGAGGCCTTGTCTATAGTAGATGCCCTTTGCAAGAAGCTCTAGGAAGCAAAGGAGGAGAAGAGAATACTAAAAGAACAAAACAAACATCTCCTTCAAGAATTACAGAGAATAGGAAACGCTCCTTCTATGACTGCCGCCGAACCCATTAAAGTTCTCAGTCAAGATAGAATAAATGAATATGCTAATATTGGAGAACAGGACGCAGTAGTATTCTCCTAGATTGAGAGGATCCTCAAGGATGGTCATGAAATAATTGAAAAATTCACTATTCTATACCAGGATATAGATCAAACAAATAAGGAGCTATAAGTAGTAGCAAGTTCCCTCTCTGAGGAGTTGGACAATGCCAGGTTACAACATGAAACATTCAAAGCAATGGCTAACTGCTCGGCTGACGACCTATTTAAGGTCGGTTTCATCGATCACCCACGGGCACATAACAAAGATCTCATCGCTTTAGATTATCGGGTTGATCAAATGGAGTATATCCTAGAGAGGATAGACAAAATCAAGGACGAAGCCCTGGACGCCCGATATAACATGGAGCAAACAGTTAAAAAAATGGCTCTAGAGATGCTCAGTGAGTCTTACACCTTAAGGGAAGTGGATGATATGTTCCAGCACTTCAAGGATATAGTCACTTAGGGTTTGGCACATGAGGTCACTTTCAACTGGGATTCAATCAATAACCTCCTGGCTTGCCGCGACTTCATTGGATTTTTGATCGATTTGTGCAAAACTTATGTTGAATTACCTAACAAGCTCAAGACTGAAAAAGAAACTTGCGAAGTCATTGGCAACCATTTCAAAGGTCCAGATCATGATCAACTTCAGGCCATGATCAGCAAGTTTATAGAATACCGAGCTTAGTGTCACATCGCTTCTCCTTATCAGAAGCAAAACACTCTGTTTAAGTAAAGGGATGATGAGGAGTAGTTTCTCCTCTTGTGTATGCTTTGGTCATTTTTGTAAAAATATTTTAAAAGTATGTTGGCATTTACGATGACATCATCCATGTTGCACCATGGGATGTTGCCATCCAAAAACTTGCCCAAAGTCAACTTTTGACTTTTTGGATATTTTGTAAATATCTTGTAAGATATTTTGTAAATAGTTGTTGGCTTGCTTTTGTCATCTTCCCTCTTCTCTTTCTATAAATACTAGAATACTTGTTGTATTCTGTGTGGATATTTTTTGTATGAAAAGAGAAGTGAGGAGAGAAAGACTTTGTGCTTTCTTGTAACAGAAGAAATATTAATACATATGCTCAGACTTTGTGCTCAATATATGTGTTATTTGCATCAGATCTTTCTTAAGTTAGATCTATGTTTTTATTCTGTTGGATTCATTCCTATTATCGTCATATGTTCATCAATATTGCTTTATTTGTTTATGCAAGTAAGTTTGGCTCTGTTTACTACCAGCCCAAAGCATAAACCTTCTGACCTTTCTATCTTGGAATTCATTTCTTTTCTTCCTTCAGATCTACCTTCCTCCATTCCTTCCCTCCTACATTTCTGTTCATAGTTGGAACTACCTCTACATGGATGAAATCCCAAAACACCTAAAGTTAGAATAGTGTAGATTTGCACAGATTCCTACTTGATAGATTAGCATTAAACTAGTTTTGCTTTGTTGTCTCAAAGAGGGGCTATGCCCTGCACATTGTTGCCTTGTTTCCCCACCACCTACCTAAGCGACAGATTTTCAAACCAACAGATACCTAGAGAAATAACATCTTTTAAATGAATCACATGATTCTATTAAGACCTCTAAGGATTTATGACAACTCAAATTGACCCCATGAGCAAAAAAAATCATTTGAAGGTCTTCTCAATGATGCTTCTGCATCAACACCACATAATTTCACTTCTAGTATCCTAATATGGTGTTTGCATTGTTTTCCACATATGCATCCTTCTACGTTAGTATCCTAATAGGGTGTTTACGACATTTGTCAAATATGCATAAAAATGATAGCCAATGTATGCCACGTATTTTTACTACTATTATCCTAAGACATTTTTTACATCATTTGTCACATACGGAAAAAATGACAACCTGTGTATACTAGATAATTTCATTGCTAGTATCCTAATAGGGTGTTTGTGTCATTTGTCAGATACGCACAAAAATGACATCATGTGTATAAAAAAATTAGTCTAAGTATCCTATGACGATGTTAGCATCATTTTTCACATATGTACATTGACTGATAACCTATGTATACCACATAATTTTAATATTAGTTTCCTATTATAGTGTTTGCGTTGTTTGTCACATATGCACAAAAATGACAGACTGTGTATACCACCAAATTTCACTACCAGTATCCTATTATGGTGTTTGTGTCATTTTTCACATGCGCACAAAAATGACTACTTGTGTATATCACATAATTTCACTACCAGTATCCAATTACAGTGTTTTCATCATTTTTCACATACACTCAAAAGTGAAATCTTGTGTATACTACAAAATCTTAATACTAGTATCATATTACGGTGCTTTCTTCACTTGTCACACACACACAAAAATGACAGCCTGTGTATACCACAAAATATCTGTTTAGAAAATTTACATTACTTGTACCATATTACGTTGCTTTTTAATTACAAAAACATAGTTTGTATATCATTGCATGCAATTTTATTTACAAATATCTTTAAATCATAATATCTATGTTTTTTTTTTTCATATTTCATCATATATTGATATGTTCAATACCATGATTATTGATTATACATTATTATTTACATTATGTTATTTAGGATTTCACGAAAGGAAAAGTAAAAACAATTGATTTCCCTAGAGATTCAAGACGTGGGCAATGGGAAATCTCATTTTTCACAAGATAGTCTTGAATGGACACCGATTGGCAAAAATGATGATCATATGGATCTTTGTGTTGAAATCCCTCTAGCACTGATCGATTCCTTTATTAATGGGGAATGCCTTCTTGATAGAACCGATACAACATTCATATGTAAGTAAAAAATGATATCCACGAATATCAGGGAATGCAGAGCACCACATGCTACCACTATGTACTATAGTTTTTTTTATATTAACTTTATGTTTGGTCTTCCTTAGGAATAGTGTTCACATATGTTATTACCACATATTTCATATTCCATACCTAATATCAATATGTTTTTTTTTTTTTTTCCAGCTACTGGTTTTCTTATGGCCTTGACAACAACAGGAACAAATCACCTACTAGTGAAATAATATTGAGTTTCAAAAAAAATGTGGATGATAGTGCCCTTTCAAAGTGAGGGTTATGCTTGGTAGATCAGATGTGGCATATATTATATATAATGATATGTATTATTGTGATATGAACACAAATTTTTCCATGGTGCAAAGGACACAAGCTTGGATCCACTAAGTGGTTTCACTCTTAATGCAAGCAATACATTGAATCTATTTTACTTTGTGGTATATTGGTTGACACCGTTATTGAAAGACACTACACGAATCCAAAGTTAGAGAGGATTTTCAACAAAATGGATGAGTGCATAACCAGGAAAGTTGTGTTGAATGCATGGAGGAAGGTGCAGTGCATTAGATCCCTAAAACACCAACAAAACAACACTAGTATCAACTTATGGCATGTCGAAGAAAGGGATATATTTTTCTATTATCAGAAGTCATGTGGGACTGACCTGTCTTTAATTAGGGGCCTTCAAACACCATGGATGCTTGAAATGATGGTTCGTCATTCCCACAACTCCATCATTGTAATGGATTCCACGTTCCTAACTAATAAATATGGAGTAAAGAGAAAGTTATCTCATTTCCAAGTGTAATTGATATTTGGATATACTTGTTGAAGTCAATCACATTCTAATTGTATTCTTGTCTACACATTTTCCTCAGTACCAATTGTACACACTTCTTGTTTTTGACACAAAAGAGGTTGGGGTTCCCATTGCACGGGAAATTTCATCCTGTAATAAAGTGGATGACATATATGTATGCATTGTTGAATCCTACGCAAGGGGGAAAATGAAAATGATGGTTTTCCATGTCAATACATTCATTACAGATTATGCAGCTTCCAAAATACAAGCTATAAGGTACAAATCTACTAATATTTTGTTCTATAAATTTAATACGCGTAATTTACAACCCTAACAACATTCTTTGTGTCTTAGGGTTATATTCTGTTTTCGTGTCTTATTATGCATATGGCATGTTCCTAGGGCTTGGCTAAATAATATTTACATGTTTTTTTCTTCATTTTGTGATACAATGTTAATAGTCTTGGCTTGATTTTTTTTTCGGAATTACTTATTGTCATGCGAAATTTTTATGTACAGATATATGAAGGAAGTGGGGAAGGTTATGTTTTAGATACTAGGGAACATCATGTGTTCCATCAATGATAATGAGCACGTGACATTTTTCCTCATCGATGAATTCATGGAGGATTCAAGGAAGAGATAGTGTTTATGGAGTATTTCAGAAAGACATGCCTGAAAGAGGGATGTATTGGTAAGTGTTAACTATATATGATTATATTTGTAGTTATGTATATAATTAATGATTTTTTAGTTGTTTATAATGGTTTTAATGTGTCCGCGTGCAACTATGTGGTCAAAAAGTTTCTGCAACTTCATCCATGCCAATCACGATATTAATGCATCCATATAATCATATCATTTTTTATTAAAGACCCAATACCTGTGGGATTGAAGAAAATAATGCACAAGAAGAATGGATTGGTTGTTGTACACATTGGTGTTTTGATTTGAACCACATTACAAAAATAAGAGGAAGTTGTAAGTATTGAGCTTCTTGACAAATTACAAGAAAGAGAAGGAAAAAAATTTCGCCACTTAGAGGCCAGAGCAATACCTGATAGTTACTGTTATGTAAACCATAGCATTCCTTGGTCTTACATGGTTAGAATTCAAACATATAGGGAACAATGGTATTTGGTTTGGAGATTCAGCCTGAATTTTCATGTTTGAGACTATCCCTGGGCTACCCAAGGCATTACCTGCAAACATGTTTCAAAGGTTTTACAACTTCAGAGGACACACGAGGGTAGTCCATCTGCAAGGGATCAAAATTTTAGTGGTGAAGGTGTATTTTTGTTTCATTATTTCAACTATGTTTTATCATTATTATCCTAAAAAAAATTGTTGTACATTAATAAAAGTATTGTTGTCATTGTAGGCGACCCTAACGTTCATGTTGTGGAAGCAATCGAATGCAATGTACCTAAACAAGATGCATCAGAGAAGCCCCTCATTATCATTAATAGTACACATTTTATTATTATTAAATATTATTTGTTACATTAACTATTTCACAATTACTAATGCAATTTTATTTTTTGTGACAGTTGAGGGTGATAATAAAAGACAACAGGAAATATGATACCTCAGCAGTGAGCAACATGATAGAAACCATGGGAATTCATTGCAAGTGTTCAACCAATAGGAATAGTTTTTGAAAGCTTTGTTGGATGTGGTGCCAGACACTGATGAAAATATTTTTCTTTTAGATATTGCGTGTAACAATTCAAGAAGATTTTACATGACTCTAGTTCATTTTCATTTGAGTTCGTTCCAGATTGTAATTGAAATGCCACTTCTACCACCTATTTTCAGCCATGGTTCAATGCAACAAGACAAACTTTAAGGAGGAAGAAAAAGAAGGTCATGGTGGAGGATTTAAACAATTATTCTCACAACTATGAGGAGTATACATTTCCTAACACAAATTGTGAAAGAAAACTACTCAAGAGAACACGGAAATGGTCTGGTATAGCAATCAAAGAAAGTTGTGAAGTTATATTAGAGAGTTAGGATGAGTATCATTGTTATGCGATTATAATATGTATTCATTCGAATTCAAAACACTTAATTTTGTGTTTCGTGAATCACAAGGACAACCCGCGTGACAAAAATTGAAGTTCCGCATCGTCGTCTCTCTTTTGGAACATTGAATGCATCTTGAAGATATTTTTCTCTTTAGGACCAATAATTCTTAATGTTTTTATTTGTGTGTTCTGTGGTTTACACAAGATAGTTTTAGTGTCATTACAACAAATAATGCTTCATGGTTCTTTATTGTGTTTATGAAAAATAATGCTTAATGTTGTTTTATGTTTTTTTGGTGTGTGTTTTATGTGTTACACATTTTTATTTTATTATATTATGGGTTTATTTTGTGATCTTGTATCTGATAATGGTGGTATATAGTTTTTTTGCATCTTATACAATGGAGGGGTGTGAAAAATTATTAAATATTTGAATAACCCTATTGCAAGGGCCTCTAAAACATTCTTGTCAATTCATTAAATATTTTCTTTATTTACTCCTACATTTATTTGGTCCTACATATTGAAAATATTTTATCTTCATATCAAAATTTGTAACATCATTACTGTTAACCCCATTATATAGAGGTTATTCTATCTCTGAATTTTATGGATATGACTCTAAAAGTTCCGAGTATATGTACACACATTTATCCACGTCATTTTTGCTTCAGAAAATGAGGTCATAATTTTTTCCATCAAATTCCATGTTTAATGTGGTATTATTTTATTGTGTATGCATAAACATGATCGGAGAAAAAAGTTTATGTCATTATAACCAGGGTAGTGTCCAAAGGAAATATGCAATAAGGTATTTTTATGTAATTAACAATTGTTTGTGGTAATTCTCTGTTTGGGGGGATCTTAAACCTAATTACATGAATTCAATGTCTAGGAGATGCTTACAATAAATCACTTATTTAAATAACTGAACTAACTTATCTTGCAGAATATGAAACTCGTCACTCATAACAAGAATTTGAAATGCTGAATTATAAATACACAATGCTTGAAATAAAAGCTCACTTGTTGGAATATAAAGTTATGAAATGAAATTTCTTACATTTTAAAAAACATAAAACTACTAAAGGAAAAGAACATAAAACATTTAATAACTACTTGATGTAGAGAAAATAAGAATCTACAACACTACTATAGTTATAAATGATTTTAAAACTCAAACAATGTTTCTTAAGGCCTTCAAAACTAACTTACTTCACAAGTTATCAATTACTCACAATTATTAAAATTATTCATTTTCAATATTAATTCCTTACACCAACCTCTGCAACATGTTCTTAACCTTTCCCTATTCCAATTTCAACTTCAGAGTAATTTAAAATCATCAAAATGTCTAGTTTCCCTCTATTATGCAAAATTACCTTTGAATGGCTTCTTAAGAAATTGCTTGTGGTACACTTAAGGTTGGAGAGATTTATATATGCCCTAAACCTACTATAACCGTTTTCCACTACCCTTTAGGGTTCCAATAGTGTGGGAAAAATTTGTTTTTCATCTCTTTCCCTAAGTCCCTTTTCACTACTATCACTCTTAACTTGTCACTTTTTCTAGTAGCCCTTCCAATGTAACTATACTTGTATAAAAATGGATAGGATTTCTAGTTGGGAAAACCAATCACCTTCTAAGACACCCATTAACTAGTTTCAACTCCTTGCAACTTCTCAAGATACCTTTCTTTGTAAATGTTCCTCTAAGTTCTTTGTTTTTATCTGCCAAGTAAGTCTCTGGGACTGTGACAGGATGTCACATGCATCTATTATGAATTGGGAAATTTCTATGACTCTTAAGGCCCTAAAACCTTAAAAAAATCATAAAGTGATGTTTATAAATGTTAAGTTTTTAATCTCAAGACTTCACTTACTTCTCATACCTTTGTATTGATGTTTTAACCTTCAATTTATGGCTCATTGTACTGTAACCGTCTCCTTTTAACCAAAATGTGATATATACAAATCAACAAAAAGATTTCCTTTTCCCATCTTCCTTCAATGTATGTTATTACATAAGCTTCATGGCCTATAGTAAGATGCTCAAATGATGCCACAATATGAAAAGTCTTTTATAGCTAGTACATGTTGCTCTATGACTATTGTTACACACCTACATTACTTACTTAGGACTGTCACGCTTTTCTCCAATCATGAGTTTTTCCTAAGCTTCTAACCATCATGTTCCATCTTTTTAAGTGGCCAAAAATATTTTTTTCACTTTCTAGGGATTATATCCCTCTGTAACAACACAGGCACACTTGTGGATCCCAAATCCTAAGAAGGGTTGTGAAAGGAACCCGATATAGTATATTTTATCTCCAATGTACAACATTCAACTTTCAACCTTTATATTCCTCTCACAGTATTATAGTAACCTCCCACATGATTTTATTCTACCATAAATGGTTAAAATGCTTCTGACCTTCGAATAAGTCTTCAATTTCCCTTTTTCTACCTCAGTGACAAAGTACTCTAACTATGAACAGTGGTATCCCCAACAATGTATTCACAGTGCCACTTTATAATCCTTTGAATGAAAAATAAGGATCTATGAATTTTTATGACCATCTCTCAAATATTGTCTATAAATTTCAAACTAGAACCTTGTATCAAGACATGCAGCTACAACTTGCAATGTTTCTTCACTATTATAGCATAATTGTTTAATACATTCAAGCTATGATACACACAAAATTATGAAAGCTTCATAATCATCAATACAATCACTCAGAGAATTATTCTTACTAATGAAATATTTCATTCCTCTTCACATGCACATGGTTCTTTAATCAATACAACACCCAAAACCTTGAATAACTCATCTCAAACATGTAAATATACAATAATTACTTCTTAGAACTTCTTGGAACTCTCTTCTCATTGAATGATCATCTAGATGATGGATTGAAAGGTAGTGACAAAAGCTTTAAATATGCCTTCATGTTTCTTGCAAATGCTTCTTGGTCTTTTATAGCCTTAAAATTTCATATTTTGTCCTACATTATTTTATTAAAATGACTCTACCTAGTCTAAAACCCTGGGATTTAAGAGCTAGGTCACATTCTTTAACCTTATTAGGACTTTTTAGACCTCATTAAGGTTTCCATCATCTCTTTACGTGTGGGAAGGCTCCAAGAAATCATTAAACAACTATTACAATCCAAAACTTTCCTTCAAGGGTTTAAATTTGCATTTTGGAGGGAAATGACCAAATTTTAACTTATGAAGGATGTATGCTCTGAGATGGAAAGATTACTCCTTTTTTGAATTGTTATTACAAGTTAGAACGATCCTAGATTCCAAGGTCAAACTCAAAAAAATCCTGGAGAGACTTCTAAGTAAGTTGGGATACCTCAAGGCTAGCTAAGAACACTTAGGAGCAAGCCAAGATAGAAAAATCCTAATCGAGATGAGTTACTCTAGAGTAAGATGAGATACTTTGAAGAAAGTCAAGGCAGGACACTCTAAAAAAAGCTCAGGTACTCCAAAACAAGCTACCCTTTTTCCCAAAACTTTACATCATGGTCAAATTTTATTCTTCCATTGAATTGTACACAAACCTGCATGCTTTTCAAGATTATTTTATTATAATTTTAGGATAGAACAGATATATGTACTAATCTAGAAAAATGCACACAACCTCTACTTTAAATTAAGAAAAAGTTACAAAATGTGTTCAAATTCAAACAAGGGGGAAATATAAACAATGTCATTATGTGTTAAATTAATGAGCTCATCATATTTCCCCACACTTACTTGTTTTCAAGTCCTCTTACAAATAATTTTCCAAAATCTAGTTAAAAAATCTTGTCCTCTAAATATTTTCTCAAGTCAAAAATAATTTTGCAAAGTTCCCATGTGTTTTCAATGAGACCTAGAACCCTTCATTTTATTCAAAAAAAAAAAAAAAAAAATCTCAGATGCTTTAGTGCTTCTTCAATGCTTATTGTTTCCATGAAGGCATGGGGAAAAGAATAGGTGGCAGTCTAAACCACATTCCTATCCATTTTTCGGCCTTGTATTTGAAAAAATTATGGAATCATGTTTATATTTTTCATTTCTATTCTCATGTACTACCTTAGATTTGTGGGTGAAAGTACATTTCTCCTTTTAAAGGGAATGTTCATTATTTCCCATCTTGTCTCAAAGACTGCCAATGATTTTTCAAACTCTGTTTGTGGAGAGAATTTGTGAACACTACATTATTCCTTTGTTCCCATTCTATTTAATTTTGCATGGTAAAAGTTCCCATTCTATTTGATTTTGCAGGGTGGAAGCGAAGGATATTAATTGGGACTCGCCTTACAAAAGAGATTAATTTGAAAATATGACATGTGTCCCAACACATAAGATTACACAAGTGGAATTCACATATGAAATTTTGATGGCTAAGGGGATATTTTTGTAAATTCCTCCAAAAATTCTATGTCGTTATTTATTTCTAAGGGTAAGTCACATGTCTATTCTTAATAATTTTCACCTTGTAGAACTACTTCTTGCACGAAGATTGTACTATATATTGAAGAAGGTATTTTGCAGGCAAGAAATTTCCCCCTAATACACAAACAACATGTAATTAATTTTTTAACTTTTCTTTTTCTTTTTCTATTTTTGTTCTTTCATCCTTCTCTTCTTCTAATTGATTTTTCAATGTCTCATTTTAAGAATGCAAATTTTCTAAAATTGTTACAAATAATACCCCAAATATTTCTAAACTTATTCTATTTTTATGGAAGTTTGAAATTCCATATCAACTTTTACTTCAGTGTTGGAAAGGGCTATTTCTTCCTTTTCCTTACATTACAATTCAAGATTTTACAATTTGCACTTGTAAAGAAGAGATAAGGGTTTCTTTTGTTTGTACCTTTATTTTCAGAAAAAAAAAAAAAATAGTGTTGTTGCTTGATGATCTTTTTTCTTACTTATAGAGGAGGAAGGAAATGCTGCATAATTTTTATTCTTCAATACCTTGACCTCAGTAAAGCAAGCGATCTAGGTTCTTCTTTTGCAAGTGTAGTATTTCCTTTTTCTGTTTCCTGTATTGGAAGACGAAGGTTGTGCCAAAGGTTTTAGGACCCCTTTGTTTAGTGAATTCCTAAATTTATTTAGGTCTGGATTATTCTGCAAATTCCTATATCAGCTAAATTTATGCTTCCCAAAATTTCCTCTTCCTCCTTGAGGTCAAGTACATCCTTTACGGGGGACCAGAATAAGCGGATACTTTTTCTTTTTTGACTTAGGGTTTCAATTCCATAGATTCTTCTTGCAATATGGCTCAGGCGTGATTTTTTATTTTTACAATTGGTCAAGCAGATGTCATGTTATATATCTGACTCATATTACAGCACTAGGTTCACCAAGCCAATTTACACTCGCGTTCATGTTGAGTGAGGGATGGACTTTATTTCAGGTGTGCATAGATTCAAAGAGACGCATGTCTCTATTTTTCAGGACACTTTATCCATCTAGTTCATCAAATGTTTCGCATACGCTTTTTACATCTTCTATTCCAGTGATATAATATCTGACATCCATTAGGTAAATGAGACTTTGGTTCTTGGATTTCTCATTTATCCTAAGGTTTGGATAGTATAATCTATGGCCATAAATCTGTGATGTTGTTACAAATAACATTTATGTAAATTTCACTTGTACACCTCTGGTTTGTGCAAACCTTGTGTCATAATGAATAAATAATTCACATTATACTCACATGTCTAGGATCATTTTATTCACCTTCACAGGTGATGATATACTTCACCATCTAGAATGTGATTCATTTTAGCCTCATCAGAGTTCGACAATGGTATCTCTCCTACTAGTGCCTTGACATGTTATTACGATTATTTATGCAGCCAATTCTAGATTCAAGCTCTCCATGCTTTTTCATGAAAAATTTGAAAACAAATTAGGTATTTTCTAAACTCTAGCTTCCACACAATCAACATGACTTTTTCCTTCACAAGGAATGGGGGTGAAATTTGACTTATGATTTCATAGTATTAATAGGAATATTAGTGCACTCTTGACACTTGAAGAGTTTCCCTAAAATTTTTTACTGAATTATTCCACTATTTCTTCCTTATAGCCTATGGAATGTTTTTATAAATTCCAACCATCATGCTTTTAGCTAAATATTGTTACTAACTTGTGGATCTCACAAGAATAATTTAGGCACAACTCTAGTTCTGAGTACTTTTTATGCACACACAGTAGGTTATTATCTTTTTCACAGCAAAATATAGAAGAAGAAAGACTGATAGTTGTGCGCACCACATTCTGACACTCGAGACAACTCCACATATAGTCTTAAGAAAGAAGGTTTTGGGAACAATCTAGTAGTGAAGGAACAAAAGATTTTTTAGCTGAAATGGTTTCGATTTTCGTGTTCCTTTAGACTATGTACTGGATCAGTTAAGAAACTAACTCATTATGTGTGAGTACTTATTATATAGGAAGAGGACTTGGGTTTATTTGTGGGACTTGTCACTTCATATGTCTTTTCAAAAATGTGAAAAATTTCCTCTATTTGATGTGATGATTTCAAATTAAACGGGGTGATTTAAAAATGTTTAAGAACTTGAATGTATATTCCACATGTATTTGAATAATTACAACAGTGATAAATTTGTAATAATTCATTTAATGAATACAGTCAAGAAATCATGGCTTATTGATTCTAATTACCTGCTTTGGTGGAAAAGATGCCATTTCTAGTTTTCATCTTTTCCATTCTATTATATTTTTATTTTTTTAAAGATATTAAGATATTCTCTCTTTATTTTCCTTCCTCTACATATCAGGGATTTTTTATGGTGGAATAAATGGGTTCTTTTTCATAACTAAATCCTTCACTTGATTGAAACTCATTGTAAAAATTCTTGTTTTTTAATATCTTATTGTATATCTTGAGTCTATGTACATTAGCTAACAATGTTATGCTATTCCCATGAATGGGAAGAAATTATACTGATCCATTTTTGAATACCTCCTAAATTTCATATGGGCCTAGCCATCTGGTTTTGAGTTTGACTGGAAATCACTTGTATCTGGAGACAAATAATAGGGTTCAATATCCTTCTGTGAAACTTTATTCTCTTGATGTGGATGTCATGCTACTTTTTTTATTTAAATAGTAATAGTTTTGTCCTATGCAAATATTTTATTCTCATATTATCTAATTAACTAAGTTGAAGTATCCTTTTTTTGTTGAATTTCATCAATTTTTACTCCAGTCTGAATATATTTTCTTAATGTTTGCAACTCGAATTCAATAAGAAAGATGGATTTTTTCCCATATACAAGTTCATATGGAGAAGCCCCTGTGGTGATTTTCCAAGTGATATTATATTCCCACACTACCTCAGGTATTGATAATTTCACCCAATCCTTTCTTCTAGTATCATCTAATTTCGTAAAAATATTTTCCAATTCAATTTTAGTTACCGCAACATGTCCAATAGACTAGGGGTGGTAGGGTGATTCTGAAGTTATGTTATTGATCTGGTAAAGGTCCATAAAATCTTCATGAGGTAAAAGCTTCCTGGATAAAGGGATATTTGTTTTGTTCCTAGATAGATTGAGATAACAGTTTTAAATTCATTCAATAATGAATGTAATGGACACTCATGAGGTAACAACCTATGAAATGTAATCATGTCCCCAAAAGTAGGATTTTCTTGAGAAATTGAAAAATATTAAGGAACAAATGAAACCTATTGTGGAGGTATTTTGATTTAAGTATCTCTATTTCCAAACATATGGTTGAGAGGGGAAAAAATCATACCTTTCATTAGACAATATTATCTCGGCATTGAAATACATTTACTGAAGTCCTAAATTTGAAAAGATTCTATGAAGACTCTGAAGTAATCCTGATGAGTTTCTTTGATAGCTTACTTGGTAATAACAACTCTAAAGTGATACTTGAGGACACTCCGAAGCTGGTATCATATTCGGGGATGAAAAATTATCTACTTCTCTGTATCTATGAAATTTGACCTTCCTTTAAAATCTAGCTTGACATAGTTGTTATGTTTCTTATCTTGGTCTAACTCCTACATTTGGTGATACTTTCTCTCAACCATGCATCCATAATTCAAGGAGATTAGTTTTCCAACCAAGGGACTTTCATGAATGGATCACATTGACTTCACAAGATTTGTGTAACTTCCTATCAACGTAGCACACTCACATGAAATTTGGCATGCACACCTAACCTAGGGTAGTTACTTCTAATCCTAGGGTGACCAAGTAGAGTTTTAAATGACCATAGGTCATGATACTCTTTCACATAGGACTAAACATCTTATTGTACCCTCATAAGGTCTTAAAATGACCTTTTTCATTAATTACAACCCTTACATATCAATTATGACCTTTCCTTTTAGATTTGAAAATTCAATTTTTGAAAACTCCATTTTTTGGAGGGAAATACATTAGGAGACCAAAATCACCCATGAAGGGCTCTAGGAAGATAAAGATTATTATAAACACACCTAATGAACCTAATAAAAACCAAAAATGTGAATATAACCCAAAATTGACTAAATACCATGATAAGTTATAGTGATTATTGATAACGAACTAAATAATGAGGATGAGGTTAATAATGATGTATGGTAAATTAAGGCACACATCAACCATATCCTCTAGTTTGAACAATATGTGGTGTCATGGACTCAAAAGTAAGAAGGTAAAGGTGGTGTCACTCTATATGAAAAGTCACGAGATCCACTACTAAAATAGAGAAATTGGCGTAGCTAGTTCTCTAGAAAGTTTAAGAAAGTAAAACTAGTTTTTCCAAATCTGAATTTCAAACTCTTTATATAAATGTTTTGAGAGAAGAGACTTCTCTTTTTTAAGATTTTTCACTTAATTTTTTTTAACTTGGTTGCATGATGTATTTGATTTTATTTTCATTTCACCTTATTTATGGTATGGTCCTATTTTATATGACTCTTATATGATCATGGATAACTCAAACTAATACAACATAGATTATGCCATGTGTAATGATATTTTTGTGGAGAATAAGGTGTAAGGCGACTTCGAAGAAGAATAATTTTCTGATCAACTTAGGAAAATTGAAGGCTTTTAGGCAGGAGATGGCTATGCAAGCTAAAACACAAAAATAAACATATCCTTATAAATATTTATTCACTTCTAATTGATATTAAATCCCAAATACTTTATGTCCATATGTAACAATGCAAAAATGTATGCAATAATTACTTAAGATAATTGTCTTATAGAAGGACATAAGTGCTTTAAACATATTAGTTCATGCAAATGAATACTATATATCCTTTAAGAATTGGAAGGATTGAAATGACATATTATTTTATTAAAATTACAAGATCTTGTCATGTGACAAGTATTGACATTTATTAATGGTGTTTTAGTCATGCTAATTATAGTATTTTCCCTTCAATTTCTATTTATAGAAATATAATATCATGTTTTACACTAAATAGTTCTATTTTTTATAAAGTCTGATTAAATATTCAATATATTAATTGTTATTAAAACTATTATTTTTTTTATTAAACTTAAGTTTTATTAACATTTCTATTGAGATTATTCACTTAATGTGACAAGTCATCAATGGATACAAAATACAATACAGTTATAACAAAGACATAAATCCATATAATAATTGAAAATACAATACAATTATAATAAGAACATGTGAATCCAAAAAAATAACTAAAATAGTATGTATCTACATATTTCATAAATATATACTTGAAGCAATGTGTTAGAATCATTCTATCATATCACAATCATTACATATTTTTCTAATACCAACACAATTTGCTATATTAGGACAAGAAATAATGCTACACAAATTTTATTACCATTTTCATGTTTTGTTTTTCAAATTTGATTCACATTTGATATGTTAACAAAGTTTAATAACTCTACATCTCCATAGGTTTCTTTTTAAAAAAATTCTGGATAGCTTAATTTGATTTTAGTTATTGTGTTCACAAAACGTGTGAAATTTAATAGAAGAAAACACTTTATGGTTATTTTGAAAGTGATATCCCAATTTTATCATTTATGTTAAAGAACCAATTACTACTTTAAATAAATACATCAAAATATCCAGTGGATATAATTAGAAATATTACTCATTTCCATTTTGCAAAAATGATCACGCGAGGTTGATTTAATATCATACTCAATTAAAATTAGTAATCCCCATGTCAAATCCATGACTTATGCATTTACATTTTCTATTGGTGGATAAAGGATCTCAGTAAATAAAAAGGAATATAAAAGGATTAAAAATATTAGGA
The DNA here is from genome assembly GCA_019776745.2 of Taxus chinensis. NCBI lineage: Eukaryota > Viridiplantae > Streptophyta > Pinopsida > Cupressales > Taxaceae > Taxus > Taxus chinensis. Next base: position 109,237,764 of record CM034156.1, on the reverse strand, counting down.
TTACTTTGCAATCTAACCACTATGTCATAGCCGTATACTCTCAAAGGAATTTAAATTGTCAGGGATCTAAGTAACAAGAACTTAATGATACTTAAATTGGGTTCCTTGAATGACATTGATAATCTTATTGGTTCCCACCCCAATAGCCCAAGAGTTAAATATGTGTAGCCATTCAGTTGAATCTATGAATAGCTCCAAATTATATTAAAAACCATTGAAATATTATTTAAGTGACCTATAGAGAAGTGAATGGGGGTAATAGGATCACTTGTAAATGAAGAAAGCATCATGGATTCAAATTAAAAAAATTTGTATGATGTTAGAGGATACATTTGCCAAATCCATTTTATTAATGGCTCTGCAAGGATACTTAAAAGTTTTAATCCATGTAAGCTAGAAGACATGTGTGGAGAAATGAGTAGTACTGACATCTTGAAAAACTCATGTGACATGTCTTTAATCTAAATAGATGGCATCTATGTGCATTGCCTTTTGAGACCGATCCATTCCAGAAAGGTATTCCTTTTTACACAAGCAGACTTCATCCAAAAGGCCTCTAAGGTCTCGAAATTCAAGTGCCATTCTGTAACCTGGACTCTAAATTGTCTATTACATAAGATACACTGGCAAAAGGATTGGACTTTGAATGCTAAGTATGACACATAATTGGGGGTCTTCCAAAATATAAGTGGAGCCCATCTCATAATCCCTCTGTGGCATCGATAATGCAAGCTAATTTGGAATATCTGTAAGCTTCGGAGGTTATGGGGTCACTGACTTCGTATACATTTGGCTATGTAAGGGAAATCAAGTCCCACATCATCCCTGTTTGTAAGAGACAGGGAAGCTGAGTGACTTAGGAGACTCCATCACATTAAAGACAAGGATCATTTAAGCATACGGATTGAATTTTTTTCCTTCCTTGAGCATGGTTGTGGACATCTAAGATTTTTTTTTGCCAAGTAAATTTGACAAAGATGCCAAAAAATAGAGGTTTCTGATTAGGGACGAGACCCTGCAAATTGGTAAATATGGAATCCTCTACTCATCCATCCCTCAGCCCTATAATGAAGTTGTGAAAAATGTGTTTTGTTATGTCACCTTGGAAGGAAGATTCTCAATATAGCCCTTACATCATCTCATCCTGCTAAATCACTTATGTCATGGATACAAGGTGAGCTTTCCTTTTTACATTTTTCACTCTCTTGAAAATTCTATTAAGGAAGATCAAGCCCATGCATATGTCCTTCCCCTACACCAAGGGGTTATCTTCTTGTTACATAGTTATTTCCTTATTATTGTTGTTGCTGACCTAGCTCCCTCTCTACCTGCCCTCCTCCTCAGAAACTGATAATTAAGTCCAAATCCCTTAATGTTTGTGATCCCTTTCTGATCCCCCTTGTTAAACGCATTCTTCATAGCAGTGTCAAAGGTAAAGGAAATATAAGATTAGAGAGTCTACTTAAGTTTATTTAAGATCCTCATCCCCCCTTCTAGCTCTGGTTTGTCAACATAGGTCAAACGCCATGCTGAGACTCTTAAATCAATTAAAGAGAACGTGGACCTCCTGATCAAGGAAGGCCTTAAAACCAGTGTGGATCCTTCTATTCTCTCTAACTTGGAGAAGAATATGGGGAATCTCTCCACTCACCTGCTAGAACTGGAGGATAAATTTCTCACTTAGAAGAAATGCAATCCAACCATCTTGTTATTTATAGGGAAGTGTTGGATTATATTTAGGTCTATGTGAAATAGGTTTGTAATGCGAGTGGGATTCTAGAAACCACTTAGAATAATGGTAAGCATAAGAAGAAATCACTCATTGAAGGCATCCATGACCCGGTTATGTAAACTCCCACTAATCTCTACAAAAGTTTGAAGATTACTCTCAAAGTGTATGCCAAATCCCTAGGTTAGACTAGTCTGTTGTTTTTGTGTTGTTGTTTTTATGCTCCTATTTTGTTGTTTTTTGTTGGTTCTTGGATTCTTGTAGGCAGTTGGCCCTTGTCTTAGTTTATTATATGCTTATCTATATTTTTATCTTTCTATTAGGGTTTTTCCCCCATGTATAAAAAAACCACTTTACTGTTATTCTATCATCTGGATTTTGAGCCTTTTTGTACTACAATGTATGATCCCTCCAAAACCATTTACCAATCGAAAAAAAATGTAGATACTAATATACACCATACAAACTATTACTTCAAACAATATGTTATAATTAAATGATAACGGGTTTACAAACATGTGTCACTGATACATTTTTACTCTATTTTCTTATTACATTGCTTGAGAAAACCAAATGTGCTTTTGAGAACTTCTTTCAAGTGGTTGTGTTCCCACTCAAGAATGGTCATCATCTCTTGAACCTTTTCCAAGGCAATTTTTGACATTTGTAGCCTTTCTGCACTCATTGTTTCCATGGTTTTATGTGCCATCTATAATTGACATATTTCCATCTCCATATTGACCTTTGAATCACGTACTTCCATGATCTTCATCCTAACAAAAAAAATTCTTCTCGTATTTGTTTGTTCTCTTTTTTATAAAATGTAAGTTTATTTTCCAAAACCTTTATATGATTTTGTCAACTTTCGTCATGTGCTCATACCTTTTCAGCAAGGATGGAAACTTTGGGGCATGTAAATCTATGTGAAAACATTATGTTACGGTCTTTACATTAAAAAATCAATGTAAACAAAATGACAAAGTAAACAATTTGTTACGGTATTTTCCTCCAAAGATAACATACTTAAATTCATCTCTTATCCTCTTAGATGCACCCGAGTTACTGTCAAATAAGTCGTACTTTTCTGGTGCATCATTGAAATTTATAATAATCTTCCTTCCACCATGTGTTTTAGTCCGAACCATCACAATTAACGATGTGAATTTGGAAATGTGATAGACACACAATTTTATATGCTCAATTAATCACACAATAAAACAGTCAAAAGTCACCATTATTTGTAATTGACAATAAACTATATATTTAATCATATATTGATCCTTACATTGTCAACATACAAAATATTTAGAGACAGTCTGGATAGATTTATCATTGCATTGTGAACATAAAAATTATGTAGAATAATGACTTGAATTATTAATATGCAATCAAAACTACATACAGAAAACAAAAACTTTTACCATAGCAATACTTGAAAACCTGATTAAATACAGGGATAACTTGTTGATGTAATTGATCAGTCAAATAAAATATTACCTAGAACATGTTGTGCTTTACCGCTAGAATTTCATCAAAAGATATATACCAACCTTGCCTATGAATTCCATGTCTAGACTCATTTAGAATGTTATAATTTTATCAAGATATATGTCCCATCCATGGGGATGAATTCCATGTCTAGCCTCATTTAGAATGTTATGGTCAAGATAAGTTAGGATGAAAGGAATCTTATACCTAGGATCAGGGATTGTAGAAAACTCCTCATTTATCTTCTTCCAAGAATCTACCACCTCGGGTTGTCATTTTCTAATATTTTGAACCTTGAGTTGTTAAATCCCCATCAAAATATAAGTTATTAAATGAAAACAACTATTTTGCCCCAATATCCTTCAAATCAAATCCCTACCAAATGGATTGAAATGATTGATGTGGAGTCTCAAGTATTCCAAGGTCCTACAGATGTCTTCTGAAGTAGAGTTTGAGAGATAAGCATTTGTCATCTCCCATATTAAGTGTAAGAAGAGAGGTTTGCAAATTCTTTAAATAAAACAAGGTTCTCATTAGCATTACCATTTATATTTATTATTGTTTTTCAAAATTTTCCCAAGTCTATATAAGAGACACTCCCCCCATCTTCCTCATAGATGTCAACTACTAATTTTTTAGGGCTAAACAAAATTTAACAGAGTTAGCTAAATTTTTAGTCTACTACATTTACATAGTAGTAAAGTGTAGTCTTCTATGGTTTTAACTAAAGAAAAATGGATCCCACCTTTCCACAGCCAATATTTTCGCACTAAGGCTAAAGGTCACTAAAAAAAAATGTTGTTTTTTCTTTTGCCAAAGAGGTCAATTCACACTACTAGTGTTATATTGTGTGATACGAGTACAAGTTGTTCCAAATTAATTTGAAGCATGACCCCCAATTCAAAATTTATTAAGATAGTGACTTGGAATCATTTTTGAAGAAAATTTAATTTTTATCTGCATTTGAGCATTCTCCAAACTCTATGATGCCATCAAAATATCCCAGACCAACATATTGAGGCTTTGCCTCAGCCTATATCGGATTTCTTATCCATTCTTACAAGACCTCAGCTACTATAAACCCATATTTTCCATCAACTTTTAGCAAAATCCCTTATTATTATTTTCAAAAAAGGACTCATTCAATGCTCCATTGGAATAAAGAGTATATTGTAAGGTCCTTACCTTTGTGATGGTTTGGGAATCTTGTGTAGAAGCTAGCAGCACTCAATGGTTGTCAATCTTCTCTTCACCTTATCTTGCGGCACTCAATTCTTTATATGCATGTCTAAAACCATATTTCTAAACTTTTGGATTTTTGTTTTCATTTTGTTTACTTAAACCTTCATGTTTGGGTTAGTCTATTACTTAAGCCTGTAAAATGAGATGATTTTAAGCCCTTGCATTATATTGTTTGAAGTAATATCTTATAAACAATTCCAAACACATGAAATAATAAGACTCCCTTCTTTGCATGTAATTCGGAACCCGCATATAATATTGAATTCAGAATTCCATTAACACGTTGTTGTCACCCTCAAAATCCCCCTCATTTTCCAAGTCAAGTTTCAAAAATCTTGAGTTGATGCCTTTGAGAGATGTCTGAACAAAGTGATAAGTTGGTGCTCATTTGCAATTTCGCCTTGTTGATTCAAAAAAGTCCTTAGTACACACGTTTTGAAGCATTTTCCTTTTTCCTGTCCGAATGCATGAAAATTTTATTGTTGCCCTCATTCAAATGAAATTTCCAATCTTTTGTATTCGATGAGGATCGTGTTAAGCCTGGTATTGTTTATAGTTCCCTTTATGTGGAACAAATTTTGTAATATGGGCATGAATGGTGGAGTTTTTCCCCTTCGTTTTATCTTTTTACGGGCATATTTTCCCTATCAATTTTTGCCCCAATGCCCATAAATACGTGGTCATCCCTAATTGGATGAGGTGCGGCAGATCCTTTTGCGAACTTAGAACTTTTTGTTATTTTTGCAAAAGTGTCAAATTGGCCCCGCTGCCCCGAAGGATTCTAATTGGTTGTTCGGAAATATGAAGCGGTAGGTCCTTTTTGCGAACTTAGCACTTTTTGTTATTTTTTGCAAAAGTTTCAAGTTTGGCCCCTTGGCCCGAAGGATCCTGATTGGCTAGATCGAGTGGTGGCGGAAAGATGTCCCCTTTTTGTTTTTTGATACATTTTGGCAAAAAGCGTAAAGGTGGGCCCTTTCAGTGTTTTGAGACATAATGGCGAAAAGGATTTAAGTTGTAAAAATGAAGCACGCCCCCGTCAGTGGATTCCAAAGTCAAAAGTTAATCATGTGTTGAAAATTCAAAGCGGGGAGGCGGGTTGTCTGAGATTTTTGGGAATTTTGGTTTTGTTCCCAAAATGCGTAAAGTTATAAAGTGAGCCGCAACTCCGCCTACATTGAAAATTCAACAGCAAGAAAGCATGCCACCGGGGAACTTTGGAAATTTTAGCTTTTTTCCAAAAAGAAGTAAAATTGTAAAAAAAATCTACGACCCCGTTGATGCCGAGGTAAAGCCACGTGTCGAGCCTGTATCAAAAGCGAATGGGTGGACCAAAATGTCAAAAAGTACACCATCTCTATAAAAAATCATTAAATGCAAAAGATACCCCCAGGCCCACTTTAGCAAATCTCTTCCACATGGATAGCTCATATTTAAAGTTACGAAATCAGGTTTAACGACTCATATTTAAAGTTACAAAACAAGATTAACGGCTGTGTATAGAGCATATTTTTCTGCCGCCATTAACGCTTCTGCAAGAACTAGAAATCTGAAAGGACACAAATGCATAAGGAAGTTGAACCGAATGTAACCACTTCTTGTGACCTATTTGTTGAGCTCTCCACACCATTGTTTTTCCTATCTTTCACCTCTGGTTGGATCCTAGTACTCTGCAAATGTAATAGATTCGAAAGTAATCAATACATAAGTTTTTCCCCCTTTCTTCCTCTGCTCTTCCTTCTTTCTTCGTCTGAAGAATTTTTGAATCATTTCTCTTTTATGGAAAGAAACTTTGTGTTCTTGTTGATATGATCTTGAGAACTTTGTGTCTATGAAATTATGTCTATTATAAACATGAATGATTCTATTCTGCATCTCCCTTTCTTAACACATATAAGGTTATACTCTACCATCTATATTTCCTGAAAGTATTTTTTTTCTTCCTCTTCCATCCCCTTAGTTCTTCTATTCTTTCGTATTGATAATCTTTTGGGCATAAAATGTTTCAAAGTATCAATAATCCTCACTTTGAAAGTTTTACATTTGTATATAAGTTTTCTTGCTTGCTTTCAATAAGTGAACCTCTCCCATTAAAGAGGAGGGACTTGTTGTCCCCTGACTGTGGTTATTAAAAGTCAACAGTTTTTGGTGACTCCGTTGGGGATTTCATTTCAATGGATTCCATTCTAAAAGAACAACTTCAAGATCAATTTTGATCTGACAACTCTAAGATATACACGTGGGAAGAAATCTTTCTGGGTATAAGACTCCCATTTTCAACTCCTAGAGAAACAAAACTTCTCTCTTCTTCTAGAAAGAAGGAACAGAAGAACTCGTTCTACGAGAACACCTCCTGTTAAAGATAGAATTTCCAAGAATATCATTCCTTCAGAACAACTCAGTCCTAATCTTCATGCTCTGATACTTGCTGGTGTTGCAGTTCCCCTTTAGTCAATCTTCCCACATATGGTAGCAACTTTGCCTTGGGGCCGACAGGTTGGGCCTCTTGCTCTTCCTCAGCCATTGCATGCGTTACCTAAGGGTAATAGAAAAAAATTTCCTAAATTTCGAGGTGATGGGGAAGTACACCAAGATGAACACATTACATCCTTCATTGTTACATGTGGGATTCTTGGGGTTGAACATGAAGATGTTTCTGTTAGGCTCTTTGTGGAAACATTGCAGGAAAATGTTGCTGATTGGTTCTATCACCTTCCTGTTGGGTCAATTACCAATTGGACCACCTTGACAACTTAGTTTGAGAAACATTTCAAACCTGCTGAAGATGTGCGTCCTCTCTTGGATCAAATTTATCATATCAAAAAGAAACCACATGAACCCACGAGGGATTTTGTGGCTAAATTCAACAATTTGGTTTGTAAAATTCCATAGAACACTCGTTTTGTAGATCAAATTCAAAAGTGCTTCTTCCTCAATGCTCAGTTACCTGAAGTGAGTTATGCACTAAGGAGAGCTAACCTTGTAACTCTAGATGTTGATCAGAGATTGGTTATCAGTGTTGAAGATGTTCTGATCATGTCTGGTAAATTGAAGAGAGAACCTTCTAAATCTAAAGCATCTTCTTCTTCCTCTCCTGGAGCCAACTCAGATCAGGTAGTGCAAAAGTTGGCAAATGATCTCATTACCAGTAAAAATGAATTGGCTCAACATGCTCCTTACCAAGACATTCCAAGAAAGAATTTTCAGCCTAGGAACTGGTTACCTCCTATTGGTGCTCGATTTGATCGTGCCCTAATTGGTTTGAAGAAATTTTTAGTTTTCCCTAAAAATCTTCAATCTGCGTGCTATGTTTTCTATTTCCTCGATTTGGTGCGTGAAATGTTCAATCTTCACTTGTATGCCTTTGATTATCATTCTCCATGGTCAAGAATCGCATTTAGCCTTGTATTATTTGCAAGTTCCTTGTCCTTGAAGAAAAATCTGCATCCTGGGTGCAAACAGCAAAGTTCTGTGTTTTTTACAGTTTGACGGATGTCTTTTCCCCATCAAGTTCTATCGTAGCATTGGTAGATACGTGGTTTCTTTTGGTTGGTTGAGGCGTGGCAGGTTTATTTTATAAACTTGTCACTTTTGGCTACTTTGGCAAAAATATTGAACTCGCCCCATGGCTCCGTCGGATCTTGATTGGTTAGTCAAAGTTTTGAGGTGGCAAAGAAAATTTCTTGTTTTTCCCTGAGGTTGTACACGTGTCAAAAAGTCAAGCAGTTGTGGAAGGGCAGGCCTTTTTGTGTTTTAAGGCACTATGGTGAAAAAGGTAAAAATGTGAAAAAATTGCATAAGGCCCGCGGGAGGACACGTGGCAGCTTCTAAGTCAAAAATGAAATGGCGGGTTGTCAAGTTCCTTTGAAGTTTTTTTGACTTTATTTTGTAAAAGGATTAAAGTTATAATGTGAACCGCAACTCCACTCCAATCAAAGAAAGACACGTGGTAGTTTGAAAAGTCAAAGCAGGGAAGTAGAGAATAAAGTATAAAAATGGGCCAAAACTCTGCTTCAATCAGAGAAGGGCACGTGGCATTGAAAATTCAAAGCGGGAAGCGGGTTGTCGGTGCACTTTGAAGTTTTTTAACTTTAAAAGGATTAAAATACAAAGTGAACCACAACTCCGCTCGAATCAAAGAAGGACATGTGGCAGTGTTGAAAATTCAGAGTAGGAAGGTGGATCATTGGAGCAGTTTGAGAATTTAATCCCTTTTTGGTGAAAAAGGGAGTAAAGTTATAAAGAGACTGGTGGCCCTGAAAATGCCCAGATTACGCCATGTGTCGAGCCCAAATTAAAGGTGGAGGGGCGGGGAAAAATGTTGAAATTGAACATTTCCCCCAAAAGTCATAAGGTGCAAAGGGTGCCCCTAAGCCTGTCTCTGCTCAGATCTTTCCACGTGGAGGGCTCAAATTCAAAAGTGGTGAAACACAGAGTTAACGGCTATGGTGCGATGCATCTAATTTTTCTACCATCAATGTTCCAAGGTTCCTGGAGATGTGTTTTTTGCATTTTTTTCATCAAATTTTGATGATTTCTTATTGTTTTGAATGGCATAGTGGAAATGAATGGATTTAGAGCTCAATTTGTGAATCTGAGGTAGAAATTTGAACATTTGAAGCGGATTTTTGCTCAGGCACCTGCAAAAAATGTGAATTATCAGATCCAGAAATTGCAGAGTGAAATTACAAAGGGAAAAGGATGAAATTATGAAGCAAAAGCATGCTTCAAGCACCAAGGATGAAAAAGCGTGCCTCCAATTAGAATAATGATGTAAATTTTTGGAATGATTCACCTTTTTGAAACACCTAGCAACTTTTGGAAATTTTTCTGTTAAAAATCCCTTTCCAGAAAATCATGATGAAACTTGTAACAAACAAGATGATTTGGATATTATTTTCTTGGGGGAGAAGGATTGGATGTAAATGAATGTTATAAAATGCATGTTTTAGATATGCAAAATGTCGGGGGTTGAAATTCACAAGAAAAATTTGAGAAAAGCCCATCTTCTGAGAGACCATCTGAGAAACCTGCTTAATTTCTTGTGCTTTTGGATTTCTAACATGTCAAATTAGTTACAAGTTTACAACCATTGAAAAGCTCTGAGATTGTTTTAATAAATTTCCCCTGCTGATGAATCTAAGAGATTTCGAGTTAATCTATGTTAATCTCGGGCAAAATTTGTGTCTTCTTCATTTCATAATGTCTGCAAATAGTTTTTCTTGTTCTTATTGCAATCTTACATTGAAACCTTTGTGAATCACACAAGATATTATCTCTTTGAATGTTTGGTGGCATTTTAAATTTTATTTATTAGAAGAGATTTCATCTGATAATGAAATAAACAATTTAAAATCACCTTACTCTCATTTTCTGGTAAAGATTGTTTGTAAGCCTTTGAGGGTATCTTAAGTGTGATAAAACAGAGGTTGATCATGTTTAATTTGGTCTTTTATCTCGAGCCTTCGTGTTAAAATCCTAAAGATTGTGTGAAAACATGTAAATCTGGGCCTCCATTGATGCACACCTTCTGGTTGAAGGAAAATTTTGACCATTCTGAAGTTTTCTGTTGTTAAGTTTTCCAATTATTGTTAAGGCCCTCAAAGATCTGGCAAATCAAGTTTATCCTGCTTGAATATCCCACCAAAAATTATTCAAAAAATAATGAATCCCACCTGAAGTACCCTTGTTTTTCCCTGTATATCCACAAAAGAACAAAATCCACTTGCTAAAATATGTAGAACAATCAGGATTCCATAATGTCTTTAGTAACCTTAACCTTGTTTTAAAATTATCCCCATTATTTAGAAGTGACAATTCTTGAGAGTTAAATTGTGGAGAATTGATCATTAATTTCCACATCATTAGGTGAGTCATCTCACTTGGGTGAGATCGTAGGTCCATGTGTCATTTAGGGGTCATTATGAGATTCTCTTACGCGTCAGTGCATCATATGCATCATTGGGAGTTACACTTCTATTCTGGGAATGTAACTCCCCCTCTCTACTCGAGTTGTCATGATTGCAGCACTGGGGGTTACTCAGCACCTCTTATATGATCACCCCATTTGATCTATGAGATAGAGGAGAGTTTTGTGGCTTATCAAGGTTTTGGCATTTGTCAAATATTTGCATGCACATTCAGTTGATGCTTGATCCTTCCGAGATCTCTTCTTGATGCCGTTTACACATTCGTTGATGTGCACGTCGTCCCTCATGATCCTCACTTGCGGGTTTTAAACCCTCTTTCATCATATCAAAGCAGATCTTGTGGATGAGTGCACTCTTCGGCGTTTCTCATGCGTTTTTCGACTTCCTGCGTAATATACAGTTCTCGTTGCATGTGTCATAATGGATATTCTAACCATGCTCTACTTGCATTGATTTGGGTGTTTATACCTCCGTTCGGGTTTTTCGTGGTTTGTTTTCAGATGTTCGTGAATTTTTCTGCATTGCATGCTTTAAGGTGCAGGTTTTGGTGGTTGAAAGTTTGAGAGATGTTTTTATAGGAAACTTTGCCCCAGCTCACTGAGCTGGAAACCGAGCTCTCCCTCATCTCGCTTGACAACTTGCTAACCACTCACCACCTTATCTCTTCGACTTTCCAGGTCTTTCACTGTTCACTGTTTTTCATTTGCATTGCACCCTCACCGCTAGTTTCCACCTCTCTAGCTTGCCTTGCATTATCACGGCTATTCATTGTTGGTTCAGTGTTACTTTCTCTTGCATTAGTGGAATGGGCTCAACCCATTTTAAACATGGATGCCTTGGCTACCTTATTCATTTTTGGGCTCTTGCACCACTCGTGCCTTGTGCTCAGGTTTTTGGTTCTCTGGTCTGCAGCTTCACTAGCCCTCGTATGCATGTGCACTCAGCTTGAACTCACCTACGAAGGATCCCAAACTCGGAATGAGACTTCCACTCAACTCTGTTTGCATTGGATTCCTATTACTCTATTGTGGCCTTCTGAGACTCGAGTTCTTTACATTCTGCTCAGTGTGCATCTCCTGGTGTGTCTGGTCATTCCATTGCTCAGTTAACTCGCCGGTTGAGTTTCACTGTGGCCACCTGCATTCCAAGGTCATGACTCTCCTGTGGCGTGTTTTTTCTCTGCAAAGAATCTCCCACAACCGTTTCCATCTTGCCATTACCACCTTGGCTCACACAATCTCCTCCAACGTAGACCACCTGCATTGAACTCAGCATGTTCTATGTTGTTCAACCCCACGTCTCAGAATTTTTCCTCCTGCTGTGTGTTTGGAGCTCCACCCACTACTACTCGTTGTTCGTTGTTTTCTCATGATTGGATTCCACATTTGGAGCTCCTCTGCATGCTATCATCTCTGCACAGCGTATTCTCCTTCAACTCTTACAGGTGGCCTTGTAATGGCCTTTCACTCGCCAAGTGTCAACTTTACTTCGTGTGGGTTCTTTTTAGCACCAAACAACGGTTACACCCAGCATGTGGACCCCACCTATTGACCACGTGGCACCTCCCATTCCTTTTAGAACTTGTTTGGTGGTTAAAACAACCTGTTTTTAATGTTTTAAGAAAAAAACATTCTTACATGGCATTGTATTAGTTTTTAGACTCTGATTTTGCTTGTATTATGACCTTCCTACGAGTGTTGAAGACGGAGGGCAAGATCCGGGGTTGGTGGGAAGCTAATCCCCCCTCGCAAGTAAAAAAAACCCTACCTAAAATTTTATGTCATTTCCAACGAGCAGTCACACAACACCCTTTGCACTCATTTCATGCACTTTTTTAATCCGTTTGTAGAGTCTATTGGCATTTTCCATCAATTGCAGGAATCATAATAATGCCATAACTTTTGACTCTCAACTCGTTTTTGAGCGCTTCTTTAGTCAAAGTTGCACGATTTTTTGCACATTACATGATGACATTGTCATTTTTGTAAACGTGCTACTTTATAAAGTGCCACATTCTGGGGGGGTTGACTAGCACTCTTGGGCTTTCACACATAGATGGATTATCGGCCAAGTCTGACGTCTTGCTTATTGTGCACCTTGCACTTTTGGTTCCGCATCATGGAGAGTACTCTTTCTTGACTTGAGCATCATAGGATCACCTTACAGCCTCTGCCACTTCTCACCGGGAAAGAGAAATATTCAACCTGGCATGCTTCCATGGAACGTTACTTCACTCACGAGGGTCTTTCACCCTTCTTACTTGGGCCAAATCCTGCACCCACTGATCATCATCATCTAGAGGACTTTCTCGACACTTGCGACCACATATTTGGTCACATGATGATGCATGTCTCTCATTCTCTCTGGTTTCACGTGGCAGACTCGAATCCACCTCACCGTGTCTGGAGCATTCTTCAGTCACTCTATGGAGACCCTTCACATACTGCAGCCATTATTGTTGCTATTGATTCAGTTGTCTCCATTTCTTCATGTGATGACAGTTCCACTAACATAGACTCGCTTAGTTCTACTTCTGATGACGAGGATTGTGCACCCAGTTCTGATTTCAAGAGTACTACAGAGGACTCTTCTCCTCTTTCTCTCACTATTCCAGAGAGTGTTGTCACCCCTCCCATCTCATCAGATATCGAGCAGTCTCCTACTCAGCCTCATACAGTCATCACACCCACCTCTTTTCCACCTTCAGTGTGTGAGGCCCCTTTCACTCCTCTACCTTCATTGGATGACTCATACCTATCTGACATCGCTCTTCTATTTGTTGAGCCCCCTCACTGGGACAAGTATCTACCTGAGCTTAGTTGTATTTTCACAGAGTCCACTTGTGATGCTCTACAGGTTCCTCATCCATCTACAGGTATTTCATAGGAGTTCATCATCTCTATTATTGAGAGTGCCCCTTCTGGGAATCATGTCACTTCCACATTTCCAGAGACCTTCATTAATCCACCCTCAGCTGTGGATCCCTTTTCTATTGTGGAGGATGTTTTGTTCCCTTCACATCACTTGGACATCCTTTCTACGGGTTTTCCACTTTTTCACTCTAACAGTTCTACACACGTGGCATTACCTTCAGTTCCTTGGCACTCACTCGCTAGACCTATGTCACACTTTCATCCACCAAACTCAGAGTTCTTCGTGTTGTTGCCTTCAATTTCCTTTGTGGAGTGGGCGGACTTCCAGCACGTCATTTATGTCCTTCCTAAGGGCAGCCACACAATTTCATTGTGGGTTGCTCTTCTTCAATCCAAAGGCAGAGGATCTCATCATCAACATTCTTCTGGGAGACTTCTTAAAACTGTAGAGTTCAGATCCGTCCTTGGCATCTTCTGCATTCCTCTCATCTCCCTCTTCTTCTCTCTTCTTCTTCTTTCCGAGAGATTGCCTCTTTGTACATGGGTACCCTTTCTGGCTCGTCTATGGCCGGGACCCATATTTGGCATCTTTCTTAGATTAGAGAGTGTGTTTTTCTCTTGTGCTGGATGTTTTTCCCACTGGGTTTTCCTTCACTACTTGGGATCTTTTTTCTTGTACATGGGTACCTCATCAAGCTTTGTGTCGGGAACCATTTCTCGTTTCTGACTTGCTACCTCATCCTAAGTTATGATGAAGGGGAGGTGTTGGTGTGTGTTAATTTCCACATCATTAGGTGAGTCATCTCACTTAGGTAAGATTGTAGGTCCATGTGTCATTTAGGGGTCACTATGAGATTCTCTTACGCGTCAGTGCATCAACGCGTCAATGCGTCAGCGCGTCAATGCATCAGTGCATCATATGCGTCTTTGGGAGTTACATTTCTATTCTGGGAATGTAACTCCCCCCCTCTCTACTCGAGTTGTCATGATTCCAGCACTGCAGGTTACTCAACACCTCCTATATGTTCACCCCATTTGATCTATGAGATAGAGGAGAGTTTTGTGGCTTATCGAGGTTCTGCCTGTTTGTCGAATCTTTGCATGCACATTCGGTTGATGCTCGCTCCTCCCGAGATCTCTTCACGTTATCGTTCACACATCCGTTGATGTGCATGTCATCCTTCATGATCCTCGCTTACGGGTTTTAAACCCTCTTTCAATTTTCCCAAGGTTTTCTTTATAAAATTTCTACAAAATAAGGATATATTCATCTCCTTCATCGACAAAGGTTACAAAAGGGGTCCTCTCACCCTGGTTGAAAGGCACAACCTAAAGTAGTGAGGATAGATAAGATCCTCAATGAAGGTGTTATCCATTTCTTCAACATTCTGAGTGATAGAGAGCCAACTAAATCGTATCCCCGGATACAAAACAACATACCTGATGATTTGTCTGTCTCTAAGCTTCATGCCAAATCTATGATGCTTCTTAGTTTGCAAGGGAGGATCAATTTGGGTACTAACAGGTTGTTAGCATGTTATTTTATAATGTTTCTTCCCAACTCACCATTAATGGTCACCAATCCACTGCCATCAGCCTTTTCCACTCTATCAAATAGGGGTACCCTCTTGTGCTGGTGTTTTTTGTGCTTGCTGTTGATGCGTTGGGTTATTTAATTTCTCATCAAGCTATCCAAGGTCACATCTGAGGGATTATCCTTCTGGATCATGCAATGCAACTTATCAAAGGTCACTTTGATGATGATTAATTTCTGACTATTATTGAATCTAAGAAGAATGTGGCCAAGGTCTTTGAGTATCTTGACACCTTTTTTTTGTCTTCTGGATCTAGTATTCAGTTGGCTAAAACCTTGGGCTATCGGCAGAGTTGTTTGGCTCTTCTGGACTGGTTGAAGGTCTACCCCTAGAAATGGATAAGCCATGGCAAGCAATTCAAATTTTTGGGCATTCCCTATGCCTTTGATAGTGACTCTGTGACATTGTGGCAATATGTTATTAACAGGGTGGAGCAGGGAGTTACCAAGTGGTCTTCCAAACCCCTTTCTTTGCTAGGGAAATTCTAAGTTTGCACTAAGATCCTTGCTACTACTCATGTCTATTACTCTATGTGTTGGTGCCCTTCTCACAATTAGTTCACTCGGCTTGCCAAGCTGCTCCGAAATTTTTATGGTGTAAAAGTTTTAGTTCAATTGGTTTTCACAGAGTTTCCTGGGAAGTTTGTTTCCTTCAAGTCGTGATCAAAGGGGCATGGGGGTCATTGACATTAACCGTTGAAGTGTTGCCTTGTGTGCTAAATGGGTGATCCAGTTTTTATTAGGTAATCAAGCCTGGAAATCTTGTTGTGCCATTGCATTGACTCTGGAGCCCCTTCTGGAAAAAAGTGTTGGAATAATATTGGATTGCATACTATTATTATCACTTCGGCTCCTGTCAACATTACAGGTACCTTTATTATCAAAAGTATATGGAAATCCTTTGAGCTAGTTAATTCGTTGATGCGTTGGGTTAGTGATGGTTTTCTCAACGACTCTCTTTTGATTTGTAGAATATTTGGTGGTCTCCTATCATCACTGATGGTACTCTTCCACTTGCTGAAACTCCAGGCATCAAAGTGATTTGACTCTATCACAAGGACATTCATACCATTCAAGATTTAGGGCACCACAGAGAATGGATTTCTTGTCCCGAGCTCAAGATGAAGTTCAATCTTTCCAATTCAGATCTTCCGTCTATCTGCAAAATTCAAGAGCTTCTCTCAGATGTTATGCTCCATAAATTAGGGCTTCAACCTCATGTAGCTTGGTGGCGTGATTGGCAGTGCAATCAAGAAATTACCTTCCTCCATTACAACACTTGAATCATTTACCAAATGTTAAGCCCTCTCTCACCAGCCATCTATAAGCTTAATACTTGGTGGGGATTACACTCTACGCATTCCACTTGGCTTCACTGACTTTCCTGTACGTATAACTCTCTTCTTGAGCCTAAAATTAATCACTTTCTCTAGTGTCTTGTTTACCAAGGTTTGATTGTGGGTGAAAGGATTATTCATATTGGCATCCATAATCCTAAATGTCTTTTTTTTTTCTCACCATGATTCTTTCAAACACATATTTTGGTATTTCCCCTGTGCTAAGACGATCTGGGAGTGGATCCATTCTTTATTTCAGCCTTATCACCCTAAATTCTTCCCTTGGCACTTGGCCCTATTTGGTGATTTCAATCCTTGGCCTCAATACATTGAAACATTTTGGCATTTGCTTCATGCCTATATTTTGTTTCATATTTAGCAACCTTGCAATGTTTTAATTTTAAAACATGATCAATATGTTACATGTTTTTCCACGAATGATAATGTGATTATTATGTCTATTGTGCTTATTTAGATTCAAGATCAAGTTGTCAAGGTTACCCTGGAGTTTCCACATCTACAGGAGCTTTTTAAGCATTGGGGGAGTGTGCCCTACACTATGATTCAGGTTCCATCGGATCCTTAGATACCGCCACCTTGGCCATCGCAACCCTGACAGTCACCACCTATGGGACCACGTCAGAGGTGCTGCTCGCACAACCACCATTCCACCTCTCCTCGGGGCCATCCTTCAGCTTCGTCCTCCTCTGGACCTAGCTGGAACCCACAACAAAGGGGGAAGGGTGTTGGAAACTCTCCTCGGTGGGGATTTCTACCACCGTCCATGCAGACCATTGTTAGATCTCCTCCCCCAGATGGGGAATTATGGTTTCATTACAGATTGAGTTTCCTCATCACGATGGTTGGCAGGTCTATCCTCCTTCAGCGGAGCCAAATAGTGGAGCAATCATCCCTCCTTGGGATGATCCTCCCATCCTCCTGGTGTTGCAGCTTATGATTGACTATGGTGGTTGTATTTTCTAATGTGCTCTCTGGTTTCCCTATGGGCGTTTTGATGTAGCCCTTATGGCATTTTCTATTTTGTTGGTGCCCTTGCGGTGTTTTGTGGGACTGTGAATTCTCTAGTCACCCCTTACTATGTAACTCTCTTTTATTTTAATTTATTTAAAGGGAAGCTCTAATAGTAAATTAATAAATTAGGGAATTGCTAGAATAGGGAAGTATCTCATTAATGTAATTAGATCAACACTCTCTCCCACATGCAATGAAACAAAATTAGTACTACTATTGCTTACACCAATAGGTGTCATAGCGTTCAATATTTCAGCATCTACTGTACATACTCCTTTGTGCATTATCAAAGAAATAAAACCATTGGACGGAAAAGATTTGTCGAACTTTCAGGAATCCATGCAACATGTTCAATATATACTAGTTGATAAAATGAGTTTCATTGTCCCCAAGCTACTTTTTTTTGTTGACTATCTCGTCTGTGAGGATTTTCCTCATTTCAAAACAACACCTTTTGGTCATAGATCTCTAATTCTCGTTGGTGACCTTGATTAATTGCCTCCTATCAAAGACATTCCTTTGTATGTTGGTCACTCAAATGGAGCCAACCTTTTGAGAATATTTCATGTAGCCATCACATTACGAATAATATTTCGCCAACAAGGTGTGGAATCTGCACAGATTAAGTTTTGTAAACTTATACTTCATCTTCGTGATGCTTTTCCTCGTATTGAAGATTGAAAAGGCCTAATGTCACAAACTGATGAACACCTTTTAGAAGAAGAGCTTCAAGGTTTCACTTCAACACCACATCTCTTCACAAAAATGAACTGGTCGAGTGACATAACCTTCAAATGCTCAAATATTTAAGCCTTCCTATGGCACAGTGTATAGCTAATGTCACTAAGTAGAACATTTTAAGCGACATTGATGATGATCAATTTTAACATGAAATTCTTCTTTGCAAAAATCAAAAAATTACGCTTATAGCCAATTTATAGGTTGAAGTTGGACTAGTCAATGGTGCAATTGGGAAAATTGTCGACATCATCTACAACAACTCCTCATCCCCACTAGAGCTTCCAATTTTTTTGTGGTCCATTTCAATAAATACGTTGAACCTTCTTGGGACATAAATAACCCATCACATGTTCCAATACCTCCTATTTCAAGAGGAAACCAGAGATAACTTCCTCTCAAAATGTCTTGGGCTCTAACAATCCAAAAATCATAAGGTCCTACTTTGGATAAGGCAACAGTTGACATTGAAAGTATTGAAAGACAAGTGCTTACATTCGTTGCTATCTCCAGGGTTCCATCCCTTCACTAATATTATCCAATGTTGCCCCTCAAATAAAATTGAACAAACACGACCTCACATAGGAGAAAATGGAGGGATTCATTTGGCCATGAGAGCTTGCATTTCGGGATTGGTCAGTCAAGTTGCAAACCGGCTCAGAAATGGAAATGTAATGTCAAAATCTTAATGGCCAAGGGAACGTCAAAGGAGATCAGAGTTCAAGTGGGAGAATGGAGGCCAAGGCCCGAAATTTCAGAGTTTTGACATTCAACATTTCGGAGAAAAAGCAAGGTGAAAAGGGATCATAGAGTTCTGAAACCTGAAACTCTGAAAGTCTGAAATTTCATACTTTGTGGTTTTGGTGTTTCGGAGTTCTCGGTGAGCGCGAAGTTAGAAAAATGGGCGGAGAGTTCTGAAACCTGAAACTCTGAAAGTCCAAAATTTGGAATTTCGGGTTTCGGGGTTTCAGAGATCTTTGCGGTGATGAAAGTTCTGAAATCCTGAATTCTAAAAGTCCAAACTTTTAGACTTTCGGTTTTCAAATTTTCAAAACTCTCAAAGGTGATTTTGGCATTGAACAGTGGAAGATGTCTGAAAAGTAAAAGGTTTCGAAATTTCGAAAGTCTAAAATTTCAGTCTTTTGGGTTTCAGATTTTCAGAATTTCGGAAGTTTGGAGCCCCGAAATATAAAAACACAACGAAATGTCTGAAATTTTGAATTCTGAAAGTATGAATTTTAGGATTTCAGAGGTTGAAGGCATTTTGGTCTCTAAAAAGGGAAAATCACCAGCTCGCCATTTTTGCAGAATGACACCCCGACATTCAGATGGCCATAACTTTTGACTAGGATCTTGGATTTGAGCAAGAAAGGAATTTTTGGAAATCTCACAGCATCTGCTACACAACTAAGACTGGATATCTTAATTTAAGTGAGACTAAGTTATTCAAAATTAATAAATACAGTCCACCATTTTTAGAGGGTGTTCCAGGTTTCTCACCTACCACAATAATGAGGTATGTGCTTCCTTTCTTGCCCAACAAGACATGGTACTTGGAGGCATGGGTTTTGTAGTGGTGCAAATCAATGTTGTAGGTGAATTCAATGCATTCTAGGGTGGTTGAAGACAAATTTTGAATTCTTTTATCTCCTTTCTCCCATTCTTCCTATATATTGTAAGGAGGGGTATTTTTCAAAAGGTTGGATAATTTTTCCTTGCACCCTCCCTTCTTCTCTTTGTTTGCAAGTGGATTTGTGGAGTTCAAACCTCCCATTCAAGCTGTAAATGTAATTTTTTGCCTCTTCTCCATTGTAATGCACTGTATCAAATTTGTGGAGCAATAATACAAGTCTGTGGATGATTTCAACCCTCTCTTGAGTTCATCGCTTCCTTCCTCATCTCTCATTGTAATCATGGTTATTTGTGCATAGTGGTTGTATTACATTTTAATGGTTTGTGTTTAAATGCAAGGCAAGTTATTCAGCATTCCTTTGGTGCATCACCTTTGTTAGTTTAGGTTTAATTTCTTGCAGTCTTCTTAACCCTATCTCCTTGGCAAGTTAGAGTAGATCCTCTACGATTTGAGTGTATGTATCAGGACAGAGGAATAGGAACCAACCTTCATCAGGAGAGCTTTACCGATTGCAAAGTCCCACACTTTAGGAAAATCTCCATGTTATGCAATCAAACTGATAGTTTCAACCTATCGAGTTGCAAACATTAAGTGGTGTTGTGATTATGCATCAACAACTACCTTCTTATCTTCCCCACATTTTATTTCGATCGTTTTTCTAAAATGTTGGTCAGAACTTGTGTAAATTGTAGGAGATTTGACAAGGCTAGGCTTGCTTTTCTCTCTTCTCAATTCCAGTTAAATCAATATAACTTCTATTTACAATTTTACTTTATTTGCAACATACCTATGCCTTATCCCTTTCAGGGCCCACATTACACTTTAACACATGCAATTGCTAGTAAATAGAAAACCTATTATTACCAATGATATTACTCTCCAAACCTATTAATGGAGAATTTTAAACCCATCCATGCAGCGGCTCGAAGATTATTGTTGGGCTTTCTAAAAATATTTTTTTCAACATGTTGTAAAACCTTGTCCACATGATGAAATGCAATGGAAACTGCTCCCTCCAACTTTCCAATATTTCAAACAAAACTTGGTGGGTGAAATAGTGAAAGGAAATCTGTACACGCTGAAACTTGGTATTGAATGCGTATATTTATTATATATCAAAGATATAGTGTGATATTTCAGTAGCATTAAATACAAATCAGTGGTGCTAGTGACTGCATATTGGTTAGTCATGGTGTCTTCGTGACGCTAATTAAGACGTCTTTAATATACCAAATCGCTGATTTCATAAACTCCCAGCCAGTTTAAAATTTGTAATTCATACATTAGGGGAGAGGACCCAGTCCCTGTGGACTCAAACGAATAGGTACCTAAATCCACGTAACAGCAAGATTTTCATTAAAATAAAATTTCCCTTTACACTTATGCAGTTGCGCCATGTCACCATTCTTTGGACGGTTTATATTCACAGATTGACATTCAACAGCGAGACTTTTAATTGGTTTTTTTATTACAAAGGAAAATAATTCACTCTAATCTTAGTGACCACCTACTCCACCAATATACATGCCTCTGCCAGTAGATGTGCATTCAAATACCATTTAATACATACAGTTGTGCGATTACATGAGATTTTCTAGGGCAGTCATAATGGTACCTACAACTATTCAAACACGCAGCAGCCCATAAAATTAAACAGATGACATTCAATTGCCTTTAACATTATAAGGAGTTTTACATAGTAGAGTGCCAGTCATTGGATTGTGTGGTTTCATTAAAATTTTGTTTAGTTTTATGCAACATGTGCAAGTATGGACAATGGAGGAGAAAGGGCGGATCTACGATTTGTTGGGTGCAATTTCTCAGTGACAGAGCAGATGGGTAATAGCACACAGCACTGTTAACTCCATTGTGTTTATCAACACATCATTTTGTTGCTAGCAAAATTGTCCCTGATAACTCAATTCCGAATTTCAGTTTTTTTAATATTTATTTCAACATTATTTTTTTATTACATTTGCAAGGATCTGGACACAAATGAAATCAGAAATTGAAGGTGAGGTTAGTTACCTCACTAAGGCAATGAAAGAAACTTTGAGACTGGTTTCAATGAACCGATTTTTGCATGGTAGAATGCCCGTTGTTTGGTTTGGTCTGGTTTCAATGAACTGTTGTTCATTTTATTTGCATATTCTTGAGTAGATGATGGAGGAGAAAGTGCAATCTAGAATTTTTTGCATGCAGTTTCTCATTAACAGTGCAAATGGGTAATGGCACACGGCAATGCTAGCTTTATTGTGTTTAACTTTTGTAGTTTGCAATATTTTTTATTACATTTGCAGGGATGTGGATATGAACAAAATCTAGCTTTAAGGTGAGGTTACTTTCCTCACTAAGGAAATGAAAGAAACGTTGTATTTGATTAATACTTCTGCCTTTATCAATTATGCTAGTTTTAATTCTATTTGAAGTAAATTTGCCACTTCAGATTGTAATGTCTATTAGTTTCATTACCTCATGTTACTGTCATAAACAAGAAAATAACATGCAGGAAGAGCATGAGTTCAAAGCACAAACCATTACTTACTTTGCAGTTAACTTCTAAAGAGTCTTTACATAACTGAAACAAGTTTCCATATAAGAGCATAGGTAATACATTACTACAAAACATATTAAAGCCGATATATTTGGTATATGTTAGGAACATCTTTGAACCATATAACTATCAAAAAAATATTGTTGTTCTACAGTCCAAAGACATAGTGTCTTCTACTGCAAAAATCCAAGAAAGAGTGTTGATGACTCAATGGTGAAACTAGAAGTGGGCTTGATGCATGTTGATAGTTGTTGGCTCACGTTGACATCCTGCACAACTGTTGTTGAAAATAGATTGGTATTAGGAGAATCATTTACCCCGGCTGGAACATTATTGATTGAAACATATTGAGGACAATGGATACCCAACAAATCCCTTAGCAATGGGTGTTGTTCAGGAAAAGAATTAAGTGAAGTGCTCAATCTCCTCTACCTTTCCAACTCCCTTTTTTCCTTCTAAAACTCTTTTTCCTTTCTTTCTTGGTCCTTTTGGATCCTTTTTTGCTCTTTCTTTATCTCCCTTTCTTGTCGTTGCTTCAACCTTTGTTGCTCTTTTGTTTGCTTTAGGAATTCTTTTTCTAACTTTTCCTTATATTTTCGTTCTCTTTCAACAATTCTCTCTGTTGCTCTCTCTAGCATTTGTTCCCTTTTTCTTTCCTTCAATTCTACAATTTCTTTCTTCCCTTTCTCTTTCTCCCTGAGTAACTCCATGTACTTATCAGTAGTGATGAGCTGAGATTCCCTACTCAATCTTACTACAGCATCAGAAATTGACCTTGATGACTGCTTGACCCTTTCCATTGGGAGTTTCAAGAATTTAGAAAGCCCTTTGATCTTTGTTTCTCTCAAAAGCTTCATCATGAATTTCCCCTGTAACCTCCACTTCATCTGTCTCTAGTGTTGCATCATTCTCTTTGTCAACTTGAGTGTTCACATAGTAGTGGACCAATTCAGACTCATTCAGCAGCGTTGGTTCTGAGGGCATAGACAGGCTGACATCTTCATCACTGTAGTTTATGTTAACCCCAAGATTAAGAGCAACTTCTTTCATCCAATCAGGGGGGCTATCTTGGGTTGGCAAAGTTAATGACTCATCAGATTGGCTCCCTCCAATTTCAATGGTCGATTGTTGATGAACAGAGGCACCGGGGTTAATTTGAATATGTTGATCATCCAATTCTTGATTTGGTTGTGTGTTAAACAAAATCTCATCATCTATATTTTCCTTCTCATTACTTGGCACCTCCAAATCAGATCTAGATAGGCTCATCATGTTTTCTGCTGTATAAGATTCATAATGAACAGATGTGTCAAATGCTCTACTAGGTCCCATGTCTTTATCCAAGACATTTGGATTTAGAGGCCATATCCTTGTTCACTTGAATCCTGCTTTAATGTTTTCGGGGGAAAGGGCCCTTCGGAACGCCTTACTCCCCAATGTAGCTAAATCTGCTCTGTTGACGTCTATCCCATGTTTTTGCAATGTCCATTTGCACCTCTCCTCTTTGAAGTAAGTTTTGAATGGAGCAAATATACTCACATCCAATGGCTGCAATTTATGAGAAGTGTGCTGGTAATGTCAACAAATCTATCCCCAAACTCCTTGCCTCTTGAATTGTTCCTAAAGCGACATGAGAACCATGACCATCAAATATAAGTAAATGTCTATTGCTTGGAGAGACACCACCAGGTATAGATGTTGCAAAGTGATGTAGCCATTTCATGAACAGCTCCTTAGTCATCCATGCATGAGGTTGTGCTGCCATGCAAGCTCCAGGTTCACAACCTACAATGTAATTTTGTAATTGTTTCTTCCCCTTGAAAAGATAGAAACCAGGAATGCTTTTTCCAGCAGCATTCACACAACACAATATGGTAATCCACTCCCTACTCTTTGGGATGATGTATGGGACACTTCTACTACCCCTTCTAGCAAGCACTCTCATACCACAATTCCTTCCTGCTTGTAAACATGTTTCATCACAATTCCATATTCTACTTGCGCCATATGTGTTAGCCTTATAAATATTAAAAAAATTCAATTAAAAAGAATTGACAATTGTGGGCCTTAGACATAATGCTCTATCCCTGTCAAGGCCTTCTGTTGTTCTCAATTTGATTTGTGGGTGCCTTTTTTTGAAACCAGCCCACTGTGACTTACCCGGCATGCCATTTGTGAAAGGGGTGGACCTAGTTTCACAAATTGAAGCCACATATGCTTTAAGTTGTATGATTTCTACTCCATGACCCAAGTCATCCATTTCATAACACCATTGCACCAACTCAAGCTCTTCCTCTTGAGTAAGAATTGTCAGTGGCCCCTTTCTCTTGGTGATGGTGGTACCCATAATCCAAGAAGCAAGTGTGCTTGCTGATAAACCCCACTTAATAGCAGATGCATTTACAGAGGATCCATTTTCTTCAACATCCTTCACAGCATTCTTCATGGTGGATTCATCCCAATCTCTTCTTATTCTGATTTTTTTTGTCGAAGCCCCTCCCGTAACTTGGACATTTGGAGCTTGAGGTGTTGGGATAGAAATGACATCTTCTGCTTCGCTTGGTGGAAATATTGCTCCCCTTTTTTTAGAACTTGAAGGCCTTGCTCTCTTAAGTGGTTTTCTCCTCATGATGGAAACTGCAACCTACAAATTTACACGAATAATTGAGTCAAATCAATGAAACTTATATAAATAACATTGGAATATAGTATGGTTAACACAATGCAATGGAAATTTGATATTTCAATAATATTCCACCATCTCTTGATTATACGTTCCATTCTACTAGAAAGTAAAACCATTTGATGAAAATGTACATGATCCACTCTATGCTTACTTCAAAGGTGAGAGTTTTCAGGTGATAGTTGAGGTGCAGGCTATAAATGTATAGTGTCTTAAATAAGAGCTCAACAACAAGTTTTATTTACAAACATATTTACATTACAGCCCTCTATATACTTCACTTCTACATCTATTAGCATACGAAAAGATGTTATTGAGTTTATAATGGTTAGTAGCTTGAATTTTACATTACATAAATCAAACATGCAAGTGATAAATGGTGCTCTATAAATATTAGTATACAAATATGAAATGGGTTTACTTTCATAATGTTAGTGTCTTTATGTGTGTATTCACACACATACATTGACATTCTCAAAGTAAGCCCACTTCATGCTTGAATACTGAGTATACTTTTAGAATGTTTCTATGTATATATACAAATTGACATTCTCAAAGTAAACCCACTTCATATATGTATATTGTGTATACTTGGACATTGACAATGTGTGCATATACATAACTTTAAAATAAATATAATAATAACAAAACTTTCAATTTGCAAATTGAAAAATACTTGCAGAAATTTTAGTTCAACAGCAAATACTTACGGTGTTGAGTTGAAAAAGTACTTGCAGAGACTTCGGTTCAGCAACAAATATTTGAAGTGTTGAGTTGAACAATACTTGTAGAGATTTCCATTCAGCGGCAAATTCAAGCAGAGAAATAAAATGTGAAATTTGGATTGATGAAATGAATTTATAAGAAAGTTTGAAATGTTTTTTGGTGCTTATTTGTGATTGGTTGAGATCGCTAGTTGTGGATTGAATTTTGAGATTTTCAATCCAAGGGTCAAATTGTATTTTGAATCATGAGATTTTAAAACCAACGGCTAAATTTGAATATGTTTTTTCCATTAAATGCATTTTTAATCAGTTCCTTGAGCCTTACAAGGGTATGTATTTTTTTTTGTCAATGTGCAATTATTACAGCAGTTGGGATGGAAAGCGGCTGCAAGGGGGATGCTTGTTTGGGGATATGTATTTGAAAATAATTAATTTATGTTTCTATTGCAGTAGATTTTGTACTTAATATTTAAAAACAAATCTTCTATTTATGTTAATGCAAGCACCTTTGATAAAGATGATTGGATCTTTTCAAACTTGTAAATGGGTTTTTCAATTTTAATAATATCACTAGTGATTGAAATGATGTTGACATGTTGGTTCTACATTTACACCTAATATAAATATGTCTTACATATTTTAGATAACTTCTATTCTTTAGTATTTGTATTGTTGGAAGTCACTTTTTTAAAATTTGAGATTATATAATGTAACAATATGGGTCCTCGAGTTTCATAGAAATGGTAAATTTATATATTAACACAAATAACTTTTCATTTGACTTTTGGAATTTTAATTTTCAATTGTTAAGTGTTGAATTCACAACTACCTTCCCGGGTATTGGGTAATGCACAGGGACTGGGTCCTCTCCCCTAACCAAAATAACGTTTGATTGCTTTCCATGGACATCATATTGACGGTCTATCAAAAATGTCAAAAGTTTTATAAAACGGTTTTTCATAACATGAAACCTGTAAAAAACATCTTCCACAGCCGAAAATGCCTGGGACCTGTGTTAGATTTTGCAAGGCGTTTAGATGTTTTTAGTCATTTTAGATGTTAAAATACAGTTACTTTTGAAATTTGACTGTTATAACTAACATGTAAATATATAATTTAACGTCAGAAATTTAGCTGTCATATATATATATATATATATATCAAAGAAGATAGTTAATAAATTAAATATTACACAAACACTATACATTATTAAAGAAGATAGTTGATAAATTAAATATTACACAAATATTACATATTATAAATTTGTAAGATTCATTATAGTTATAATATAAAGAAAGTGGAAACTTAAGAATATAAAAAAATAGAATTGTCTTAATATCTTATTAATGAAATATAAACACTCCATTTGATGTATTGGATTTGGAATTTTGCAAGAAAGGAGAAATTTGAAGAATGAATTTACAAACTTAGAAGTTGGAAGCTATAACTCATTTTCTACAAAATTGCAAGTTTGCAAGCTTGATTTTGAGTGAGTCAATCCTATTATTATTATTTTTCAAATTGTGATTTGAAATTCTATTTTTTTATTCTCATAAAATTTTATGATGTTCATGGATCTTCAAATTAATTAGTGCAACCTCATTTTTTTACAAGCTTAGAAGTTGGAAGCTATAACTCATTTTCTACAAAATTGCAAATTTGTAGGCGTGATTTTGAGTGAGTCAATCCTATTATTATTATTTTTAAATTGTGACTTGAAATTCTATTTTTTTATCCTCATAAAAATTTATGATGTTCATGGATCTTTAAATTAATTAGTGCAACCTCATTTTTTTACGGAATATGTGAAAAACTATAAAATTGATTACTCCAATTTATTTTCCAGAATTAATAGAATTCACATAACTATAGGAATACTACAAAAAATAACAACATCCATATAAAATTTAGATCAATTTATATATTTGATAATAGTTATTATAAAAACAAATATGATATGCACATTAAATTTTGGATATCAAATAACATCAATGTAATTTTCTAGCGGGCAACTTTGAGTGTCAAAATCCAACACTGCCTGGGACGGGCCTCAAATCTCATCTCTGCAAGTCTTATCTTTTACTTGTCATTTCCACGGGGATAAGTACCCTATTTCTCAATATAAAGGAAAGCCAATGCATGCTGCTACTCAGGAAAGGCAGGGAACTGGAAGGAAGTAAATTGCTCTCGAATCAAGGTGATAATGGCTCACATAAATGGTTTGTCTATCCACAATCTTTTCAATCCCCTTTATTCAATTTTCTTTTATATCTCTTTCTTTCTGTGTGTCCATGGATGTCTTCCTCACGAATTGAAGGCACTTTTGAGTTTCAGGGAGCGTGTAATTGACAACTTAGGGACGTTAAAGTCATGGGAGGGAGAGGAGTGATGTGCATGGAGAGGTGTCTGCTGTGATGATATGGAGATGAGTAGGCCTGTCTCTAAGTTAGATCTCCATGGCTTTGGGCTAATGGGCGGTATGATTTCATGGTTGTTTGAATTGAAACATCTCAAATATTTGGATTTGGGTGATAATTACATAAATGGGTTGAACCGCTTGCCTCCGGAGTTGGGTTCTTTAACTAACCTAACATATCTAGATACAAGTATTAGTTTGGAGTTATCAGATGAATTGGAGTTACTCGATGTGAGCTTAGCATGGTTGGCTAATCTCCCATCACTAAAATATCTTATACTAAACAACGTGGATCTTAGCCGCACACAAGACTCTTTGCAGGATATAGTAGGTAATCTCTCATACCTTAAACACCTGCATCTCTCTTTTTGTAATTTACGAACCATTCCAATTTCTTTATTAAATCTCTCCTCCCTCGTTTTCCATGATTTGAGTTGGAATACACTTAGTGGATCTATACCTGATTGGTTGGGAAATATGACCAAATTAACTTCACTTCACATGAGTCAAAATTTCTTAAATGGCTCTATTCCTAATAGTTTAACAGACCTACATTTCCTCACACACCTTGACCTCTCCCACAATAACATTGTAGGAAGAATTCCCACTACTATTATTGGAAATCTCATTGCATACCTCGACCTCTCTCACAATAGCATTGTGGGATCCATTCCGAGTACTGTTGGAAATCTCACCCACCTTAGTCATTTAGATTCTCTGTGGCATATGCATGCTCAATTTGGAAGCCTTTCTTATTTAAACCTTGAGGACAACCGATTAGAAGGAGCAATACCTCCAGGACTGAGTTTTCATATCAATCTTTCTTAAATATTCTTTAAGTCCAACAGGCTAAGCGGTCAAATCCCTCCTCCTATTGGCACTTTATCTGCTCTGGACATGTTAGATTTACAAGATAATCAAATCAGTGGAAGCCTTCCCATGTCATGTGGTCGGTTGAATTCCCTTGACTTATCTTGATGTGAGCAAGAACCAGTTGAACGAGAGCATTCCTTCCTCGCTTTTACTCCCATCGTCTCTTCAGTTATTAGATCTATCAAACAACAAGATGCAACAAGGAGCAGTTTCTGATGAGGTTCTCTTTCAGCATACTTCTAAGATGACAGAATTAGATTTGGGCGACAGCGGATTGAGTATCAATATTAGCTTAACTTGGATTCCCCCTTTTCAATTGGAGTATCTATCTTTCAAAGGCTGTAAAGTCGGAGGTCCAATTCCTGGTTGGATTTTGACTCAAGTCGGGCTTTTTGAACTGGATTAATCAGGCACCGAGCTTGTGGGAAATCTTCCTTCTTGGATTTGGGAGTTTTCATCAGAGTTGACAAGACTAGACCTCTCCCATAATCAATTGGAAGGTCCTTTCTCTCCCACCTTGACCAGACTAAAGATGTTGGATCTGTCTGTGAATGAATTGAGTGGACATCTACAGGCCGATATTGATAAGCATTTGTTTGTAAATTCGTTGCTACTCGCAGATAACAAATTCGAAGGGAGAATCCCACAGTCATTGGCAAATATGAGTGATCTATATGTCCTGGATGTGTCAGGAAATCGGTTAACAGGCAATATCCCCACTAGTTTGGGCGATTGTTCATCTCTCGTGATGTTGGGCTTAGAAAATAATAATTTGGGCGGAGAGATTCCAAAGGAGCTTGGCAAATTGAAAAATCTCGAGTCTTTCCGCATTGGAAAAAACAAACTGCAAGGACATCTTCCTCCGACATTAGGAGATCTCTCACAGTTGATGGTGTTTGACATTAGAGAAAACCATTTCACAGGTGATATCCCACATTGGATCGCTGATTTGTCAAGTCTGCATGTTCTTGTTATGAGATCCAACAATTTCAAAGGAAAGCTTCCTCCACAGATCGGCCAAATGCCTCTGCTTCAAATTCTAGATCTTTCTTCAAAAAATTTTGTCCGGTGGGATCCCGGATGAATACCTCAATTTTACAGCCATGAAGCAAGTACATCAAACAATCTCCAAGCTGGGAGAATCTGATTACTATGTGGATGGTGTAGAACTGCATGTCAAGGGTGAAGATTTGAATTTCACCTATGTTCTTTCCAGTTTGATATGCATTGATTTGTCAAATAACAGATTGAGCGGACATCTTCGGTCTGGAATTGGAAATCTTGTCGGCTTGATGTATCTCAACCTCTACAAGAACACTTTCAGTGGGCCAATTCCACATAGTGTGGTGAAGTTGCGGCAATTGGAATCGTTGGATCTTTCTGTCAACAATTTTTCAGGACGAATTCCACCACAGCTTAGTCTTCTGGATTACTTGGTATATTTATATCTGTCTTACAACAATCTGTCGGACAGGATACCAAGGGAAGGTCATATGTCGACATTTGATGATTCATCATCATATTTAGGAAATCCAAATCTGTGGGGATGCCCGCTTGAAAGGAATTGTTCTCGCCCTCATGAACAAATATCTCCTCCCTCAGTACCCACCATTGTTGAGGAAGAGGAGACAGGGTTTCCATGGTATTGGTTGAGTTTTGGATTGTCTGTTGGAATGGGATTTTCTACAGTGGTGATGGTGCTTAGATTAAAAGTGGAGCGGAGGATCAAGTGCTTTCAACTGATGGACAAAGTCATTGCATTTATGTTTGCCAAGCTTTTCAACTGGTAAAGCTACAATTCAGTGCGGATGGCATGTCGTCTTTCTTTGAACAAATTGTACTACAATAAGTAAAAATAATGATTCTCCCATGTGCAGTTGGGTGACAATTGACCTTTTAGTTTGTGTTTTTTAATTACATTTAGCCAAAAATAATTACGGCTAAGCCCGTGCTTTTTAGGGACTATTAATAGAGTTATACATTTTAAAAAGAAGTTTAGCCACAAATAATTGTGTGATATAAGCTTTTTTTTAATTTATTCATATTTATCTAAGCTATCAATCCCACAAATAATTGTGTGATAGAAATGTTTGTCTTGAAGTGTTTTATGTGGAATTTTGTAAAAAAATTCTATATTAATGTAAATTGTCAAAAGGTTGAATTGTTTCACATATAATTCAACTTTTTATCCACAAATATATTTGTATTGAAAGTGATTTTAGATCAATAAATTTATTAAAGGAATCGTAATATATTATCATTATTAATGTTTACAAAAGATTAAGAATGGTTTATGGAATTGTAAATAGTATATTATTAAAAGGGGGGGAGCACAATAACATACTTAAGAGATTATATAAGTGAAACTTAGTTTAATTTGAGTAACGGTAAACAAGAGTCCAATATGATAGAGTGGATATATAAAAATGCTAAAAAAAGCAAGGAGTCTTGTGTAGTGAGTTGGACCTTGTTGAGAACACCTAAATAATGAAACAATTGTATTTACTCAAAGTAGTCAAGAAATGAGAGGTGTGTGTCAAATGTGGGTCATTGAATTTGACAACACCTTGTTGATCTAGAACATGTGTGTTTGCAAGATGGTTATGATGTCACTTCCTACCAATGATATTAGATGGTTAAAAGTAGGATCTAAATAGTTAGCTAGTGTAAGCCGTCCTTATATACATATTTTTAAGAAGCCGTCAATGAAGGTTGAACATTTCTCTTAAGGAACATGGATACACACATATATGTGGTCTTTGTAAGCCATGAACGTATCAAAGGGGCTAAGAAAATATGTAAACAAGATAAACTATTGTCCCTATATTCATAATAAGGAGAGCATATGAATATATTAAACTTGAAACCGTTGAGTTTAGGTAAAGATTGTGCATCATAAGACAAAGGGTTAAGTAATATGTCAATTACTTTGGTTGTGTAGCATGGATTTTAAAACATCCAAGACAACTCTTTAATATTATCTTGTAATTCAATCACATATTCATGAGATAAAATTCATTTAAGAAGGAAAAACAATAGTTGTGAAATATGAAGGATCAATTAATATCATCTTGTAATTCAATCACAATATTCATGCGATATAATTCATTTAAGAAATGAAATGAAAACTTTTTAACGTCCATGAGTCTAAAAATAGCCTATGAGACAGTAAAACTAGTTGCTTTTATTTTATTTCCATCATTTATGATCTTCTTCTTAGTCTTGATTATGAAGTCCCCCATTTTAGCTATCAACTCTTCACTGAACATATCTTGTAATGAAAATGTTGTGAAATTGATTGCATATCTCAAACAAATGTCATTGTAAGTATTGCATTCTATAATAAAGTGTCTTTTCTGATTCCACTACCTCATCTGAGAAAAAGACACAAAGTCTCTCTTCCCATTTTTATTTAGACATTTTCCATCTCCCTATTTCACATCGTGAGAGTTAGTCCTTAGTTGAGATATGAGAATCTTAGTTCTCCAAGGGATGAGGGCCCCTATGTAGGCATTTTTTTGACGATCACAAGTGTAGTTCAATTCTTCGAGGTAGTATCTCTTTTTCATCCCCATTTTTTCCCACATAGCTTTATGGAATTTATCTATTACAAATGCTTTTATTTCATTATTTTCGTTGGACCATGCATTCCATTCAATATTCCATCTTTTCATCCACTTGATATTTTGATTCACCCATGACATTTTTCTCCTGCATAATGGCTCTTTGGAGACTATGTATTGCCACCTTCTTGTTGTCATCTATTCAATTTTATTGAGGTATCATAGAATTTGAATCATAGCAATAGATTCGATTAGAACTGTACTTGTTTCAACTAACAGACTCTCATAATGGATAGACATTTTTCAACTCAAACTTCCATTGTGATCACATGTTTTTGAATTCTCTCAATTTGTTTCCATTTTGATACTGGTATGTTGCTAGACCATATTTTACACCCATAAAGTACACCCTAAGTAACTAACAATTCAAAAAGGGTTTGAGTAGCTTTCTAATCCCAAAACTCTACTTATATGCATTTGTTTTGTAAAGCATATAGAGCTCTCCACCATCCTATTTTTCTCTTTTTTTTGCAAGTATCCCATGTAAGTTTGTTGTCGAGATTTGTAGTCAGTTACTTCTTTTAGAATACTACCCTCAAAGGAAAATTGTTGTTGATTTCTTTTCCTTTTATTGTTAAAGATCATAATCTTGGCCTTGTTGATATTAACTTGCATACCCACATTCTTGTAAAAAATCAAGTGTGAAAAAATGTTTTACCAATCCTTAAACGGATGTAGCAATCAATATAAGGTCACTAGAATATAGAAGAAGCCTTATAACATACTCACCCAATTAGATACCATCGTCATCCTCCATATTTAACAATTCTTTAAGTTGGTGTATATATAAACCAAGAGTGTGGATGATAATGGACATCCTTGCTTAATACCAATGTCACTCCTAAAGCAATCTAAAATGCATGTTTGAGCTATGATTTTGATTTTAAAAAATAGAATTTAAGCTAAACCCTATATTGCAATGTAGTGGTAAATAAATAAGTAATGAAGTACAGATTTGGCCTAAGCAATAAAAAAGACAAATGTAAAACCCTAATTGCAAGAGGGAGGGAGGAAGACTTAGCTGATTCGCAAAAATCCTAGAGGTGTGTAGAGTTGAAGAACTTGTAAAACAAAAGTACATACTATTGCAACGAAGCCCAGAAAAATGCAAAAGTTTCAGAATAAGTTGTATTGGCGCACCTGTACTAGGTCAGGGGCGTCTAGGTTCTGTAGACCTCCTTTAGGCACTTTTGACTACTCAGAATCTTAGAAAATTATATTTGTAGGGTCGTAATATTTTCACTAATGTTCACCTTTGGTCGCATGTGTGTCATTTTTTGATCGCCGAACATTTCTGAAACCTGCTACAAGAAAGAGCACCTACAAAACCCCAAAACACATCAAATCTTAAAAAGAAAAATATGAGAATGGGGAGTTACAATAACCCCAAAGGTCACTTGAATGAGAGATATTATGATCTATGCACTACACTACATTTCAGACTCCATGTAGTTCTATGTGTGTGTGTGTAGAATCGCGCCCTAGGTGGCTCTTGTGTAAGACACACTTGAATAACGAGCAATATCTAAATGTTGCAAATGTAAGTAGATGTGTGAATGGAAAAATGAACTTCGACTCTTACGAAGTATATGTAGAAGAATGCAGTCCCTTTTCCTTTGTGTGAAGCTAGATGGATACTTTTATGCTCTTATAATTCTCTTGGATGCAACCTTAGGTGGTGATAGTAAATGCTTAGTGCTTTGTCCTTTATTATGGTCACATATCTTTGTATTTATATGACTCCATTGTTTGAATTTTTTAATTAACCTCTAAAATGCAGACCACCAAGAAAATAAGATGCCCAATAGTTAGAAAGGACCCAAAAGATGTGAGCAAGATACAAGGATATCGTGGGGCACCGAAAGTGGATGGGGGTGCCTGCGCACTAGTATTTTGGCTACACGCTGGTGTCTAGACTCAAAAAAATAGAAGTGTCAAAAGTTGGACTGGGCAAGAAGGTGTGTACGACCAAGAAGGAAACTAAAAAGAAAGAAAAGAGACCAAATGCAGTGATCAATTAGTAATTTTATTTCTTAGGAATCATATAAATAAGGGTATGTGACTATGACCTATAAATGTACCGAAAGTGTGTGTTTTAGTGTCTACATTTACCCCCACTTTATGTTGTTGAGAGAATGCTTGATAATATAAAGTAAATAAGAGATGTGTACCTGATAACCATATAGATCGATGGAGAAAAGTGTGCTAAGGAGACAAGAAAAAACATGGAGTGATAAAAATAAAGTGTGGAAGTTAGTGATTAACAAAAATATGAAATAATGCTACTTCTATATTTAAGCTAATCCAAACAGGTACAGAAATGTAAATACTGAAATATAAGTACTAACTAATTTTATTTGATATTTAAATGAAATAGGATAGATAAGGTACTAACTTGGAAATAACTTACCTCGTTGTGTGTCAGGACTAGAGAAAATGATGTGCGGATAGAGGAAGGTGTGACGGTCGAACAACCCAGAAAACTACAACAGATGGTGGTTTTCCTAGACTAGGGCACATGGAAGAGGACTGGGGCTCATGGGGCACTATGGTATGTAAAATAGGTGCTTTGGTCTACAAAAAAATGCAGGTCCTAGTTCCGGAAGTGTGGCTAGGTCTTCGCAATGTCTCAATCTTTGTCATGTTAATGTTGCAGTATCCTCTCCAGTGTCGTCGTAAGCCTGCAATAAAGATTCGCCTGCTAGACCCCATACAAAATATCAAACCCCCAAAAAATAAATATGCATATGAAGGGATCAGACTGTCCTTAGTGGCCATAAATGTGGACTTACAACTGAGCACTACACTTAATCTCATACCCAATGTAGTTCTATATGCTTGTGTGTGCTATTGTGCCTAGGGTTCCCTAACGTCAATGATGCAAAGATAGCGATAAATACCTAGATGTAAATGCAAATGGTGGATGGAATAGAATAGACTTTCCCTTTCCTATTAAGTGTGTGTGATGGAATGATTCCCAAATGTAGTGCATTGCCTTAGTAGATAGCTAGCACTTGATGGTAAATAGTCTACCCATAGTAAGTATGTTGTATTTATATAGGGATCTCTTGTTCAAATTTCGACACTAATGACCTGAATTTTCAACTAGTACCTAGGGGAATGTGAGGGAAAATAACAATGACCGACCTCAAAACTCTAAATTAAAACTAAGTACTGCTCAGACCAAGGCACCTAAAATAAGGATCGGGGTGTCCATGGGTACCCCAGTACTATCCTAGGCACCCTAGTCAAGGACCAGAGATGAAAAATGACTAAATAACGATACATGAGGCTCCCTAAGAGACTTCCAGAACTATATAAACATCTAACAAATGTGCAAGACAAATGATGACAATGACCGAATAACTAACGACATGATTAGGGGATGGGTCATTAGTGAATAATTTTATCACGCAAGATCCATAGATAAAAACAAAATACTTTGGTGGTATAATTATATACTAAGTGCGTGATTTTGTGACTACATTTGCCCCCACTTTATTTTGGTGAGCAGAAAGTTCAATAACATAAAGTAGATAGATATGTGTACCTGAGAGATGGATGCAGAGAAGCTCATGCTAAAGTAGAATACATAGATGTGATTGTAGAAGCATGCCGAAATAACCATATAACGCGCCAAACCATGGATCAGTGGGTTGATCCATGCAACATATCGAAAAAGTGTAAATTTTGTGATGAAGTGCACTAAATAAGAGTTATGATTACAATGTTAGATGATTGATGCTTTCGAATGCGTATAATGCCAATAATATGGGGTAGGGAGTGATCACTTCCCAACCCGATTGCATGTATACAAATAATTGACTGGAGGATTTGGGCGTCCTACCGCTAGAGGAAGAGTGTAGGGAAAAAGTGTGTTATTCTCCAATCTCTATCTGCATCTTCAAGATATAGCTGTTGCAGACGGAATCAAATCAAATATTTATGATTTTTAGATCTAAATAATATTTGATCAAACAGTTGACCCATTTAGGAGCCGTATAGGAAAGGTACTCTTGCCCCCACTCCACAGGTGTCACCGTAATATGATAGCTTCCAAGTTGGGTCATTTGGAAGCGAGCGCGAAAATGAATGATGGCTTCTAAGTTAGGTCATATACAAGTGAGAATGAAATAGATAAACTAACTTCCCATATTAAGTCATTCAGGAAAGTGATGAATGTAATCTCCCAAGTTAGGTCATTTAGGAGGCCGTACGTAACTCTCAAGTTAGGTCATCTGGGAGGCCAAATGTGTTACATTTGTATCGATTGAATGATTTCAATTTGTTATAATTTTGAATGTTTTAATAGATTTAATTATTGATTGATTAGTTAAATGTTTGATTGATTACTCGTAGAGAGATTTTACGCAATTTTCCCCCATGTTAGGTTATTAGGGAGAATTGATAGAAATCGGTGAAATTTCACATAGAATTATTTTAACGCTTGTTGCCCCCAAGTTAGGTCATTAGGGGGAGTGGTGAAATGTCGCATAGAATAATTGTAAGTTTGTTGCCCCCATATTAGGTCATTAGGGGGAATTGATAGTGAAAATTTGTTTGGTGCATTACTAAGTGATTGAAAGTGATGAATTGGTAATGTTGATTAATCACTTAGTTATATAAGGTGAATTATAGGATGACCCCAATGATATCCCCCCCTTTCAGTGAAAGGGTAAATGATGACAAGAACAAACGCTAAGCCAAAAGTAAGCACAAAATTGATAGAATCTGATAGAAAACACGAAAATGTGTAGAAATGGAATTTTAGAAGATTCAAATGAGGTGTAATATACACGTAATGTAAATGGTATGGTATTAGGTAGAGTTTTAAAAAGAACACCTCAAACGGGATGTAAATCGGAGTAGAAACGCTCAAGTTATGATGAAAACGGTATAGTGTGTATTAGTTGTGGAAATAAGAGTGAAATGATGACTGTAGTAAAATTGGTGATGAAAAATGACTATAAGTAGTGAAGTGAAAAAGTAATTAACCACTTCATTTTTTATTGAAGTGTTTATGAGAGTGAATGTGAAGTGAGTGAAAATTCCACACGTGAGAGTAACTCGTCCTAGTCGGTTTGAGAGGGTGGCGACTGCCGTAGCATCACGCACTTCATTGTTTTTCACAAAATGTATGGTTTAGTAGTCATTTTTATTGAATTTTTGAAATTTTGAGATGGTGTGTAGATACGTGTACGTTTTGGTTGCCTACATGGGAGATGACTTTTACCTTGGAGGATGTGTATCATCTATTGCGGTTATCGGTTGTTGGAAAGAGAGTATAGGTGATGCCACTAGAGGATATGGATAGACAAATGCATTCAGTGTGACAGTATTTTTTAGGGACTCGAGTACCTAGCGAGGCCCATATTAGCTTGGATGCTATTCTACGGTTTGGGGTTCAGATTTTGTAGAAGTTCATAGTGGTTTTGATTGCTTCATCCATAACATTGGAGGGAGGAGGTGTATGCATCTTATATAAGATGCATAACATTTACTGGCAAATAGAGGAAGAGTGTACTAGATATATATGGGAATGATGTGTGTTGGCCCATTTATATAGAGATCTATACATATTTACTCACTATGAACATGGTGGTGTGATAAGAGCCACTACACTATTGCACGTATGGGATTATGAGCATATAACCATGTTGAAACTAGTTGGAGGCCCATGAGAAGATTGGGCTAGGGAAAAGATATATGCACAGAGGTGGGTGAACATTTGTGGGCGTAGGATGGACAATGATACCTATAGGGCACTAATATATAGGATGGGTCCTGAGGATATTACATGGAGGCCATATCGTGATTATGGGGGATGACCCGAGGATGTTACAGAGTTGCGGTGTATTCAGAGGAATATGTGGCTAGAGGATTGATTTCCAAGTGTGGCCGAGATTTTTTAGGTAGAGAGAGTATCACGACAGTTTGGTATGGCTCAGGATGTGCCCCCAGAGCCATAAATATGGTTGAGAGCTATCAGAGCACCTAGGATGGCTAGAGTGAGACCAGAACCCATAGGAGAGTAGTTAGTACCTTGTGGGCCAGATGAGGTAGAAGCAGCGATAGAGATGATAAACATGAACGATGTGGGTTTAACAAAGGATTACCACACATTTTGGGTGGCACATCAGTGCGTGTTGTTTTTCCCATTATTTGCGGGTCCAGTGGGGTTACCACATGCAAGAGGAGGAGAGGGGAAAGCCCATGCCCCCGACGATGTAGCAACAACTGTGGCTGAGCGTGAGTACTTGTATAGTTGTGTGATGTAGTAGCATATTTTCATAAGAGATATTTTCTTAGGAGGTCACATGGGTCAAAATGATATGAATTTGTTTTCCCTCCACTTTGTCCATTTTCAAATTCAAATTTGTGTGTAAGTGTAATTGTGAAAGTGAAACAAAAGCCATGTAAGTAGTTGTAAATGGTCAAATTGACTAAGTAAAAGAAGTTTACAAGGTGTAAATGAATTGTCAAGTTGATGATGTCATGAAATGAGGATTATAAACTCGTTTCATCATATTTAATCAGTTTAGGATGTGGTTGAGATTTAGGAGGGCAGTATAAGTCAAATTAGAAACTTATCGAGTTCCCTAAGGAAAGAATAAAGGAGATAATTTGGTCAAAGACCATTATTTTGATCAATAATTTGATGTAAACGATATAATTTATTCAAAGGATATATATTGGGGGAAGTTTAAGCAATATGAATATAGCTTTGTTTGCATACCCTATGTATTTTGCATGTTTTTAAATGACTATGTGAGAAGATTGTGATAGAACAGTACGATTAAATTTGACAGCCAACCACACAAGAATATTCTCACTATTGTGATCATTCTTACACCTGGGGAAGACAAATATAAGGTAAAAAAAATTATTTGAAGTCTTGATGATGAAAATTAAGGGTTTTATAACCCTTTTTTGTGCTCAAGGGCTTGAGCTAGGGCAACGAAGTTAGAGAAATTTATCTAGGCAAAATCACTGAAAGTTTCATGAAACCTCTGCCCCATCAAAATGACCATGCACATAAAATTTTGGCCCTTAATTCAATGGGAAGATACAATTATCAGTGACAAGAACTTCCAGGTCGTGTAGGCAGAAACAAGGAACCAGAAAAGGGTGAATTTTTCCATTTTTGTGGTCAAATTAATGCTTCAAGTATCCAATTTCATAGGAATCATTATTGGATGTATTTAGAATATATTTTCATCAGTTTTAAGCTGAGTGAAGCCTATTGTATATTTGTTGTAATCAAATAGCAGTCAAGCTAGATCTAAGACAAGACTGTATTTGTCATGTTTAATAAATTTTGGGTAAAGAAACATCACTTACATCTTGTGCATAACCTTTAACCTTAAAAGAGGTAATTTTCTGGATGTATGTAATTTAAGCACAATCCTAATCAAAAGTGTTGATATCATTTGTAAGGTGCTATGACCATTATTCCATAGAAGGTTAAAATTCTAGGAGCCAAGCCTAAGACCTATTAGTAAACATGGAGAACATCTATTGAACAAAGGAGAGAGATAAGAAAATATATGGAGTGAATTGATATATATGAGCTTTTGAAAGAGAAGCTAGTGATGGTTGTTGAGAACTTGAATGACATTCTTAAGGTATGATCTTACTGAGGTAGGAAACATGATCTAGTGATAATAACATAGGAAGGATAAACTATGCCAGAAAGAGATGGAGCTATATATATGCCAAGGTATGTTGTAACAAGTATTAAGAGGGATCATATAAGCCAAGATCAAGTTGTGATAAGACTAAAAATGAGCTAGGAAGGCATCATTTGTGGTATCAGAGCTAGATATCTTGTGCACAAGTTGAAGATCCAAGTAAGATTCGAAATACCAGACAAAAAGAGGAGAATTCTGATCTAACAGAACAAAGAAAAAATGATCTGATTTGATAAACAGAGACATAGACATTTAAGATGGAAATGAGAGTAAAAGGATCTAGCCAAGAGGAGATGCTGACAGATAAATTGGCTTAGATGCCATTGAATCTTACAAAATGGAAGAATCATTTAGGAGGAGGAGGTTATCAACAGACCAGTCTGAGGTATCCAAGGAGGAGCTTGGATAATTGGGTCAACAAACCAAGGTGAAGCAGACTTGGGTGAGACAACAGATAAAACATAGAAGAAGGAAGGGAAGAGGTTGTAATACAAGGTGGAAAAGACTTGGAGGAGAGATATAAAGACCATGGAATAACAAAGAGTTTCATGGACACAAGTTTTGGCTTTTATGCAAGAAATTAAGGAGATGAGAGTGGAAGAGAAAAAGAGGAAGAAGGAAATGAAGAAATAAAGAGAGATAGCTGATATAAGGAGACAAATTGAGCTCCTTGAGAAAGAGATGACATCGGTAGCTGAAGTTATAGTTGATAAAGGGTATGAAGTAGTTGAGTGTATATAGAATGAGATAATGAGCATGAAAAATGGGTTAAGTTTTATGGGTGAAGCGTATGAGGAATCTTGGCAAGAAGAAGCAGATGATGAGGTTGATTGTGAATAACTCTTGGATGAGAAAGAAATAATGGTTCCTTTCTATGAGAAAGCTGATATTGAAGAGGATGACATCATGTTAGAGACAAAAATAAAAATGGTTAATGCATTTCTTAGTCCTTCCAATGAAAACAAGGAAGCTTCAAACCAAGAAGACATCAGGGAGGACATAATAAAGATATCTAATCACATCATGGAACCCAAAAAGGTATACAATTTTTTATTTATTCATGATTTTATAAGAAAAGAGTATATCGAAGAGGTCAAAATACAAGGAAGGTTAAACAATATATAGATGAAAAAGAGATGAATGAACATGTAGGTTCAAATCATATTGTGAAAGAACAAGAGGTGGTAAGAACTCTTGAATTAGGCATGCAAGTTGACATAATGGAAAATATGGAAGCTCATGAAAAGTGCTCAAGCAAAATATGGAAAAGCATGCATATGATGATGCATGGAGAGGAAGAGGAATGCAATATTCGAATATTGCATGAATCCATGAGAGGAAAAAGGAAGAGTGAGGAATAGAAAACAAATGCACATGAGGATGTAGTAACTTGTTTACAAAAATTCAATGGAACTACCTAATGAGCTAAACAAAGTAAACATGCCATTGTGGCATGAGGAAAATGACAAGTTCAACAGAAAGGTATATTTTTTGTAAATGATATGGTTCATTCTCTTTATTTTTGATCATGTTTTTATATTGTCTAAAGATGAAAGATGGGGCAACAGGTTAAAGACCTTCAAGAAGGTCTCAAAACCAAAGATAAATGATTGTTTTGACCAAAGGATAGTTAGACACTTGAGTCTGAGTGGACTCACAAAGAGGCTAATGGAATGTTAGATATTTATTGGAGGTCCTTAAAGGGAACAAAATACAAGAATAAAAAGAGACATAAGGAGAAAAGAAGGGAGGAAGAGAAAATTACAGACAATGACAAGGAGAATAAAGGAAATGTGGTATTCTCTCAAGATGAACCTGAGATGCAGAAAAAAGGAAATGTACACAGATATCTACAAATGATAGGTGATCAAGTAGGTAAAATAAATATAAAGGTTGTAGCCAAGTAATAAACAAAGAGTATCTTCCAATTGTTGAAAACATTATTATATTTGGTTGCAAGGTTGGATATTGAAAGGATAACAGATAATAAAGTGCCCAATAGTGTATTTTAAGGAATTGTAGTGGTTACTAATAAGTTGGCCATTGAAGGAAGATAAAACCAATTGTTTAACCATCAAAAAGGTGAAAAATTTAGGAAAAAACATGAAAAGAGGAATATGGGAAAATATTTGACATACTTGTAATGAGTGGAGTTGTTGAAGCCTATAAGAACAATGGAGATAAGTAGAATCACATGATTTGAGTAGTCAAAGCAAAAGAAGGACTCCAAAGGAAGAAGAAGGAATGGCTTGAGAAATCCAATGTTTATACTAATGAGTTTGTGTCATGTGTAGGTATGCTAGTAAAGGAAATTGAAAACAAGTTGACTGAATAAAAGGACAACAATACTAGAGAATAACACCAAATGGAAGAGATGAATGACGCCTTGATGGAAGAAGGGAACCAAGTGGAAGAGAAATACAAAAAATCAGGTGTTCTTATTTATCTAGTACTTAAATAGTAAGGTAAATCAAATTCAAAAGTGATTTTGGTGTTTCAAAAAAGTATATCTCATGGTATACATGATCAACATCATCCATTTGAGAAACAGTTCTATAAAGAAAAGGGTTTTCCTGCTAAATTGTTTGAATAGAGTTTTGAAAAGCATGAAAAAGATGTGTGTCTATCCAAAACATTTTAAAATGGGCATCAGTGTCATAGTGGTATGAATCCATCCAAAATAGTGCAAAGGGGGCACCATGACAGTCAAGAAATAGAGAAGCAACCAAAATAAGCAATGGAGAAACCACATATCCATGAAGAGGATCATGATGTAGTTGAAATGTGTGATGTTTCAGGTATAAAAGGAGGTAACCAACAATTGATATAATGCAAATGAAGGGAAGAAAACTATTGGAACCCATATAATAGGTAGAAATCATGAAGATGTTGCAGTCAAGGAAGAATGCAAGGATATAGTGTAAAAGTGGAAGCAAGACTTCCAAATGAAGATAAGTTAATTGATCAAAGAAGATAATGTAGTTGTTAATGTATTTGTGCTAATTATAGGTATAGATGTAGAGGTAAAGGAAGATGGAGAATGGAAAGGCGAAGTTATAGAACAAGTTCATGCTCAAGAATTGATAAGTGAAAACATAAAGATAACAAGAAAACAACTCTTAATCTTGTTGAAGATAGAGGTAAAGGAGGAAGAGAATCTTCAAGTCATGGTAATCCATAAACTACCTAGCTTTAACAATTAGCAAACCACTATGCTCGTGAATATGAATGAAAAATACTAGTTCTTTATTAAACTAGTTAATGTGCAACAAAAAACAAAATTAAGCTGAATAAAATAGAGAAACAAAGACAATAGGAGACAAGATTTATCCTAGAGAAACCCAATGTGGGAAAACTTTAGTTGGGTGAGAAAATCACTCCCCTTCACTATGTACTTCTCCAAAAATTACAACTCACTACCTAATGGGCCTTCAAGAAAGATTACAACTCCTTATTATTGTAATTACTTGCTCACAATCTCTCAATCAACAAGAACTCTTCACCATGAACAAATAAGAGAAGAAAACAACTCTACAACTTTGCTCACACTTCGATTTCACCCAAAATAATTCCTTCATCCTATCAACATGCTCATATTTATAGATTATTGGCTCAGGAAGGTGTGGAAAGCCAAAACGAACCGCCTGGAAGCCCAAACATTTGCAATTGTTGAGATTATCATGTTTCTGGACAATTAATTACAAAACCTCCACCCAGTGCAGAATGAAAGTTTCAAAACCTCCGCCCAAGGCAGACCGGTGGTTTTAAAACCGCCACCCTAGTTCGGTCATCATACAAAGTCCGCTACCTTCTGGATGCCATAACTTTTGCATACGAACTCAAAATTGGGTGCCATTTTTTTTTAACTTGCATTATTTTTTGACAGGAACACAAATATGCAATTAGACTTAGAGTTTTATGACATATTAATGGATCCTAACTGGCCCAAATGTCATTCAGAGGTGTACGGATCACCCCAGCCTGACAAGACCATATTGTTAAAAATGAAAATGAGCCGACAAGATGTAGAGAAAGTATAATATATGGATATTACATAGAATTGGGATATTCCTGATCCATCTTTGTATCATAACTCCCCAATTTGAGGCTTTTAAGTCCCTAAAAGCTTCAAGGACTAATGAGGTGGGGAAATTTCTTCCCCACATATTCTCTGGAATATCACTCCTACATCTAGAGGTGTATTTGTTGGATTGTTCCAATGAACATATCCTCTTTGTGGAATTCTAGTCCCACTTTTCAATGGTCTCTGTATGGTAATAGGAAAACAATATCAACTGCACTCCTAGGAAAATAACCATAACATGTCTCAAAACCCCTGACAAGGTTAGCAATTGTTATTGCATGTTCGACCAAAAATCATACCTA
Source organism: Taxus chinensis (assembly GCA_019776745.2). NCBI lineage: Eukaryota > Viridiplantae > Streptophyta > Pinopsida > Cupressales > Taxaceae > Taxus > Taxus chinensis. Next base: position 109,193,220 of record CM034156.1, on the reverse strand, counting down.
TATAAGTGCTCAACAGTCTTTGTCACACCAGAGTGACCAACCACCCTAGAAGTGCATGATTTCTCAAACAGGGACTGTAACTGTTGTTTCTCTTCATAAGCATCCTGCAGGGACTGCCTATGGAATCCTAATTCTGGAAGTATACCATCAGGTAGCAATTGTATCACATGCTCAATTGGCCTATTTGGGGGCATCCCCATAGGCTCTTCCCTGAACTTCTGAAGAAACTCTCCCATTTGTTTCTTCTCTTTATTAGTAATTTTTCTATGAGTGTTTTCTATAACAACTTCCTTAACTTGTCTATCCCTTAGAAGAAGTAAAGAAAATATTCCACTAGCATTAAGTTTTCAGACTTCAGTGGAACTTACCAACGAAATCTTTGAGTCTCCTACAAAGGATGAAATGACATAGCTCTTACCATCCTTCACCAAACAGTACTAGTTGGCTCTTCTTATGAAAATGCCATCCTTGATATACAAATACTAACTTCCAAACACCATGCCACACATCAAGGGGAACAACATCCACAGTGACTTCATCAATAAAAAATTTATCAATCCCAAAAGTAATCTTACACTTTTTAGTAACCTTTACATCTACACCTTTCTTTACCTATCCCAATGAGTAAGGACTTGGATGATTGTAAGTTTCCAACATTAGTCTGTTAACTAGCTCTTTACTAACCAAATTAGCTTGTGAACAAGAATAAAAAAGAGCATCCACTTTGGTCTTCTTCAACTGAATCTTTATATGGAAGAGCTTAGTAATTTCATTATTTTGAGAATTACTACTATTAACCAAACATACCTCTTTGAAGATAGAAGTCACAACACATAGTCTCATCCACCTCTTTGCTACAAAACACTTCCTCTCCCTGGAGGACAACCATTTTCTTCTTCTTATTTATTCTTATTCTTAAAGGGATGTAGTTCTGGGTGGAGCTTCTAACATTTTTCCTCATAATGAGTGTCAACATCACAATTCCCACAGTGAATTTTAGTATCCTTTTTAGAAATAGATGTAACATTATTCTTACCTTTTCCTTTTCCTTTATCCCTCTACTTGATGTCATTTTATTTTTCTGAAGCATATTGAGAGGTAGATGAACCCTTCTAGGTTGGCCATCTCTAAATAGTGAGCTTGTGCACAAGCCTCATCAACATCTACTGGATTGGCCAATAGGACAAGTATCCTTAAGTGGATATGGATTCCACCAACATATTTCATCAATAATTCTTATTCTGCTCCGTCTTTTCTTATTTGAATAACTTTCTTATGGATCTTAGTAGTGTACTCTTGCGCAGTCTGGCCTTACTTCTATCTTGAGATACTACTAATCCATGGACATCTCTTCCTCACAACAAATAGGGTAGAATTAATTTTTTATTATATTTTCAAAGTCTTTCCACTTAGCTAATAGGAGGACGCTTCTTAATAACCAAATAATGAACATGAATTTCAAGCCAAGTTAAAGCATGTTTGGTTAATTTTAACCGAGCAAAGGAAATATTCTGAATTTCATTAATTTGATGCAAACTAAAATATACCTCTAGTTGATCTAGCCAATAGTCTAGCTTCTCATAGTGTTCATGACTCCATCATAAGGCTTAATTTCAATTTTGTCCTCCACTTTGAATGGAGGAGGTATGGAAATTGGCATGGGGTGCTTCTTCTTCAGGAAACCTTTTTTCATGATCCTCTAGTACCTTGTTTGAAACAACAAGCTTCTTCATGAGTAGTCCCGTGAATGGGACTCCAATTTCTCTATGGATGGGGAAATACTAACCACTTCTATTGTTAGACTCGCCACATTCTCCTCTAGCTTGTAGAAGCATTATTCATCATTATCATCTGACATCATCTCTTTGATCCATCTCATGAATTCCTTACTTCCACTTTCTTGTATAAATATTTTCTTGAAAGGGAATTAGGCTACCTTCTTCACTATCTCTTCCATTTTCAGATAAGGTGCATCTAACTGCAATCTCAATACAAGTTTACCATACAAAAAAATTGAAATCTAACAAGCTCTGATACCAATTCTGATCCATAAACTATGCCTAGCTTTAACAATCATCAGATCACTTATGCTCGTAAATATGAATGAAAAAATATGGGTTCTTTATTAAAATAGCTAATGTGCAACAACAAACAAAATTAAGCTAAATAAAACAAAGAAAACAAAGACAATAGGACACAAGATTTATCCTTGAGAAACCCAATGTTGGAAAACTGCTAGCTTGGTGAGAAAATTTCCCCCCTTCACTATGTACTTATCCAAAAATTACAACTCACTGCCCAATTGACCTTAAAGAAAGATTACAACTCCCTTATTGTAATTACTTGCCCAAAATATCCCAATCAACAAGAACTCCTTCACCTTGAACAAATAAGAGAAGAAAACAAACTCTACAACTTTTCTCATACTTTTATTTCACCCAAAAAACTTGCTTCATCCTTTCAACATGCTTGTATTTATAGATTCTTTGCTCAAGTAGGTATGGAAAATCCGATAAAAAAATTCTTGGAAGCTCAAACACTTACAATTGTTTAAATTCCCCGCATTTCTAGACTATTAAATTCAAAACTTCCACCCATTGTAGACCACCGGTTTCAGAACCACTACCCTATAGGGTGGTGGTTTCAAAATCACCACCCTATCGAGTGGCAGTTTCAAAACCACCACCCTAGTTTGGTCATCATAAAAGTACACTTCCTTCCGGAGGCCATAACGTTTACATACGAACTCGTAATCGGGAATCGTTCTTTTTGAACTTGCATGATTTTTGGAGAGGAACAAAAATATGTAATAATATTTATATTTTGATGACATATTCATGGAAGTTAAGTGGCCTAAATTTCATTAAGAGATATCCGGATCACTCCATCCTGACTAGACCATCTTGTGAAAAACGGAAAATGAGTCGAAAAGACGTAGAGCAAGTATAATATATGGAGATTACATAGAATTGGGCTATTCTTGATCCATTTTTGGATCATATGAAGACAAGGTCATTTTAAGACAAAGGAATCAAGGACAACATGTATAAATAAATACAAGACCACAAGAGAGTTTATAGTCTAGACACTCATTACAAAAATTTGTAGGATGATCAAGAGAGTGTATTAGGACTTGCATATTATAAGTGTGAAGAAATCAAGAGAAACAACAAGTTCAAGAAACAAATAATAATGAAGAATTATGAGTAGGAGCTCATAGAAAAATTTCAAGTTGGGTAATCTAATGTAGGAGCATATTTACATAAGAGATATTTTCTTAGGAGGTCATATGGATCAAAATGCTATGAAGTTATTTTCCCTCCAATTTTTCCATTTTCAAATTCAAATTTGTGTGTAAGTGTAATTGTGAAAGTGGAAAAAAAAAGTCATGTAAGAAGTTGTAAATGGTAAATTTGACTAAGTAAAATAAGTTTACAAGGTGTAAATGAATTTTTAAGTTGATGAGGTCATGAAATGAGGATTATGAACTCATTCAATCATATTTAGTTAGTTTAGGATGTGGTTGAGCTTTAGGAGGGTAGTGTGAGTCAAATTAGAAAGTTGTTGAGTTCCCTAAGGAGAGAATAAAGGAGCTAATTTTGTCAAAATCATTATTTTGATCAAGAATTCGATGTAAATGATATAATTTATTCAGAGGATATAGAGTGGGGGAAGTTTAAGCAATATGAATATAGCTCTGTTTGCATACCCTGTCTATTTTTCATGTTTTTAGATGACTGCGTGAGAAGATTATGACAGGACAACATACTTAAGATTTATAGTCAACCACACAAGATTATTCTCACTACTATGATCATTTGTACACCTAGGGAACATAAATATAAGGTAAACAAAATTTATTTGAAGTCTTGATGACGAAAATTAAGGGTTTTATAACCATTTTTGTGCTCACATGCTCGAGCTAGGGCAATGAAGTTGGATAAATTTATCCAACCAAAATCACTGAAAGTTTCAAAAAACCTCTGCCCCATCAAAATGACAAAGTACATAAAATTTTGGCCCTTAATTATATGGGAAGATAGAGTTATCAATGACATAAATTTCCAAGTTGTATAGGTAGAAACAGGGAACCAGAAAAGGGTGAATTTTTCCATTTCTATGGTCAAAACAATGCTTCAAGTATCCAAATTGATAGGTATCATTCTTGGACGTATTTAGAAGATGCTTTCATTAGTTTTAAGGTGAGTGAAGCCTGTTGTATATCTATTTTAATCAGATAGCAGTTAAGCTAGATCTAAGACAAGACTGTCTTTGTTCTATTTAATAAATTTTGGGTAAAGAAACCTCACTTACATCTTGTACATGACCTTTAACCTTAAAAGGGGTATTTTTTTGGATTTATGGGAGTTAGGCACAATCCTGTCATAGGAATTTATACATTACTTTGAATGTGGAATAGGACCTATAAAGCCAAGACAAGAGTGTCTAGTCTTATTTCCTGAAATCATTGAGAAGGAACCCAAAACATGGATTATAGGTGTCTTAAAGCTTAGTAAAAAAAATTATATTAGTTGTAACGTGTTATGACCATTGTTCCATAGAAGGTTAAAATTCTAGGATACAATCCTAAGACCTATTAGTAAATAAGGAGAAATACTATTGAACAAAGGTGAGAGAAAAGAGAATATATGGAGTGATTTGATATCCATGAGCTCTTGAAAGTGAAGCTAGTGATGGTTGTTGAGAACTTGAATGAAATTTTTAAGGTATGATCTGACTGAGGTAGGAGACAAGATCTAGTGATAATAACATAGGAAGGATAATCTATTCCAGAAAGAGAGGGAGCTATATATATGCCAAGGTATGTTGTAACAACTATTAGGAGGGATCATATAAGCCAAAATCAAGTTGTGATAAGAGTAAAACTAAGCTAGGAAGGCATCATTGTGTTACGTATGTTGTTATTTTCCTATATTATATAGATGATTGTTTAATGTGTTGTTCTGTTGTTTTTTATGTAGGAGACACTTATTAGTTGCTAATTGTTAACACGACCATCCACACATTGACACAAATTGTGCCAGCAGATGTAATTGGTAGTGGTATTATTGAGCACGTGGATGATATTGTGGGTGAGTATGTCGATTTATTTTACCCATTGGCCATAGCAACAATGACATGTATGGTACTGCTAGAAGAGAGGGACAAGGTATGTGAGGAGACTCGATGAGCCTGAGAGGAAGTGTGTGGTGGTCCCTTGGCGCAAGATGTATTCCAATGATATGTGGACTAGCAGCATTAGTTTTCCGAGCAGTCTACAAATACTATCCTAAAATGGAGGCAAGTCGAGAGGTATCGAGGCCGGGAACAATGACATCACGTTGGTGGCGAGGCATCTATTTATAGGGATCTCGTAGTACCTGAGAGCAATAGTGATGATGAGGTGTTATTTGTATGATTGTATACGATGTGGGGGTGTTTCTCCCAGTAATGAGAAACATTTTTTTATGATGATTGTATTTGATATATGTATTGACACGTGTTATTTTTATATGATGAGTTTTTTGTTGTATTATGGATTTCGCAATGTGAAATGTTAGGAGGTTATGTTTGTTATCCTAATGTTGTATATTGTTTGGTGTTTTATTGATGTAGATTAGGATAATAATGTTGATAATTGTAAACAAAATGTGTATGGTGAGCAAATGATGAGATAGATGTAATGTGATTGATGAAAAGTTTATTTGTAGCGCGTAGTTAGTGTAATGATGATAGTAAAATAGATGTGAAAATGGATAATGTATAATTGGAAAATAAATTAATGTGTCGTGTAATGTGATCGTATAATGTTATTATGATAAAAGTAGGGGAAAGAGTATTGATGCCTCCCAACATGTAAATGCATAGGCTCTTTTAGTTAAGACCCCTCAAAATTCAAGTATGAGCCGCGTAAGCAAGAGTACATCATAGGTAAATGATTGAGTGCACTAGATGAAATGACAAAGCACATGATGAGAGGTTCTTAGAACTAATCCCTCAATAGTTTTGTAAGAACTGTAAGAACACAAGTGCATCATCAGGGGGTAAGGTGATAGAAATCACCTACCAGATACCAAGATGACGTGAAGTGGTGGAAGCATATGGAATGGAAGCAGCGGGTGAGTATGTGCCAAACTGAATGTCATGTGGAGTTGTGGTGGGATATGTAGAGGTCTATGAAAGCCAATGTGAATTAGCAACATGATGTGGTGGGTAGTGTGAATGCAATGGATGTGATGGATGTAGTAGATGAGGTGGACAGTACGCATGAGTAACATATGACTGTGATGAGTGACATGTAAACTGAAACCCTAATGGAGAAGAATAATCAACTAGAATAGAGATTCTTTGACATGGTAGAGGAGAGATGGAATTCTCACTTAAGCGAGAGCCAAAGGATATTATTCCCTTTTCCTCTAATAATTGCAATCGATCATGAAGGGTGAGATAATCATTTTACCTGTGGTCATTGATGCAATGATAGTTACAGTATGGTTGATCACGTTGTCATTGTAATTTGTGTTGTAGATGATGTTGATTAGAAGGTAAATGAATGATATGCCTATCAAGTAAGGTACACATCACATCATGTGGCCTAGCATGATGAGATAAATGTAATAGCTCATGTGACACAGATGGAGTAGAAGGAGAAGGAACTTGTTGCGGAGGAGGTGAAGAAGTATGTTGTGGTGGTGGAGTAGGTTGAGCTTGTTTACTTTGATTAGGATTCAAAGGTAGATATCGTGTAAGACGCTCAACCACTTTCAATGGAGGAGGAGTAGATGAAACAATAGAAGTAGATGTATGTGAAGGATTAATGACATTTGCTGAAAGAAGATCATGCTCTAGGTCTAGGACTTTTTAACATAGAATAATGAAAAACTCACACGTGTCATACTGTAATATTTGTTTGAGCAGAGGAATCAAACCATGGAAGAAGATGAATTAATTATCAATATCTATGGGTTGAAACACTAGCTGAAGCATACAAGTATTAAAGCATAAGATATAATCCTTAACTGATTCAGATGATCCTTGGTGTAGAGCAAGTATGCGATAATAGGTAATTCTAGGGATATTATTGGAAACAATAGAGGAAAGCATCCTCCATGTCGTATAAATTACTAATAGACCCAAAAGGGAGATGGGTGTACCACTATAATGCCTCATCTATAAGACTATGTTGAAATACCTTAAGTAATATCTGATCATTAGAATAAGGAGCCATAGTCCTATGATAATGCAAGAGATGAGCATGAGGATCAGTAGTACCATCAAAGAAATTAAATGTAGTTATGAGGAAGTCCTTAGGGAATCTTCGCAATAGGGTTACCATGTAAAGAGTTGTTATCGATAGTAGCATAGTAATCCCTAATCTCTAGAGTAAGAGACTGAACTTGAGATTGGAGTTGTCCTACGACATGCATGAGAAAGATGATATCCTCTAAATGAATAGTAGAAGATGGAAAAAATGTATTAATAGGTTGTAATTTTCCATTATGAGTGATCATAGGGATGTTTAAAGAAAACAAAGGAGAATCCAATACTAAAGGCATGCTAGTAGTAGATGCAAAAGGAGCTATATAGTAGATGATGTCTATGTAATAACAATAACAATGGTAGGAATAACATCGAAAACATCCCTAATAGGTGAGATGACTGATGGATATACCTCTATAAGAGAAGATGAAATGATAGGTGTAGATGATGCAACAAGAGGAGATGAAACAGTAGGAGAAGAAGAAGTGATGGATGGAGGACACTCATGTATAGTGTTAAATGCAATCTCAGGTGAAGGTAGTGACGAAATAGGTGATTCACACATGACAATATGAAAATAACGAGAATTATGACTATGAACTGCCTCATCGTGATAAGATAAAGATTCAGAAATGAGAGTGTCACTAAGATTGATATCAATAGGATCATCAACATAATACAAAAGTGAATGAGAGCTAGTATGGAATGAATGATGAGAAGCAATATCAAATGGAGAAGAATCATGAGATGGAGCTATAGTATAATGTTGAGTAGGAAAATAATCAGTATGCACATGTGAATGATAATCAATACCAAGAAAGTAATCAATAAGAGAATCATCTAAAATTTCTTGAGAGAGATATGAAGGAGGATCACTAGTAGTCGTATAGCATGGTTTACAATGAGTGAAGGCTATAGGATCTGCAACAATGATAATGCCAATGGAATATTCATAGAAGTGAGTAGGTAAATATTATTGGCCATCTAAGAGTTATTTTTTGAGTATGAGCCGGTGTAGGAATAGGATTTCCATAGAGATCCATGAGTCCAACAATGGTAGCCTCATTATATATATGGTTGACACTAAAATGAGACATGATGGGCGAAAAAGATGAACTATTCTTATCCATTAGGGTTTGAAGTGGATCCTAGGGGAAAATATTTTAAAGTTTGTGTTCATAAAAATTATCAAAAAAAATATTAAACAATGTTACTTATATATTTAAGATAATATAAACATGTACAAAAATGTAAATACTAAATTATAAGTACTAACTAATTTTATTTGATATTTAAATGAAATAAATGAAATAGGAGAGATAGGTTACTAACCTAAAAATAAATTACCTCATTATATGTGGAGACTGGATAGGATGATGTGTGGATGGAGGAAGGTGTGACAGAAAACCCAGAAAATTGCAGTTGAATGGTGATTTACCTAGACTGGGATGCGTGGAGGAGGTCTGGGGTGCGTGGGGCACTCTGGTATGCAAAATAAGTAGTCTAGTCTACAGAATAGATCAGGTCCTTGTTCCAGAAGTGTCATTAGGTATTCACAATGTCTTGATATTTTTCATGTTAATGTCATATTATCCTCGCTAGTGACACTGTAAAATTGTAATAAAGATTCACCTACAAGACCCCATACAAAGCATCAAACCCCCCAAAAATAAAGATGCATATGAAGGGGTTAGAATATCCTTAGTGGCCACAAAGGTGGACTTAGAACTAAGCTTTGTACTACATCTCATACCCAATGTAGTTCTATGTTCTTGTATGTGCAATTGTGTTTAGGGTTCCCTAACATCAATGACGTAGAGATAATGGGCAATATCTAGATGTAAATTCAAATGGTGGATAGAATATAATAGAATTTCCCTTTCCTATGCAGTGTGTGTGATGGAATGATGCCCAAATGTATTTCCTTTCCTTAGTAGATAGCTACCCCTTGATGGTAAATATTCTTCCCATAAGATAGTAAGTATGTTGTGTTTGTACAGGGATCTCTTGTTAAAATTTTGACACTAATGACCTGACATGTTAATTAGTACCTAGGGGAATGAGAGAGAAAATAACAATGACCAACCTCAAAAATATAAATTAATACCAAGTTTTTCTGGGACCGGGGCACCCATGGGTGCCCCAGTACTATCCTAGGCGCCCTAGTCAAGGACTAGAGATGGAAAATGATAAAATAATGACACATGAGAATCCCTGAGAGACTACCAGAACTATGTAAACAATTGACAACTGTGAAAGACAAATGACGACAATTACCGACTAACTAATGACAGGACTAGGGGATGAGTCATTAGTGAATACTTTTATTACACAAGATCCATACATAAAAACAACATACTTTTGCGGTGTAATTATATAGTAAGTGCATGATTTTGTCACTACAGCTAGAGAAGGAGAAGTGACCATAGGGGTGAAAGTGTATGATTGTACCATGTCTTGTTGTACTTGTTATTGATTTTTCTTGATGCTTTATGATGTGACTGCTACTTCTCGTAAGGATAGACCTACAAAATAGAAGAGAAAAAGAGTAGTCAAAGTCATGTATATGAAATTTTGATACAAATATGTAAAAAACATGTAAAAGTGTGTAAAACGTGAAAAGGAACATGTGCACGTGATCTGTGATGAGTGATGAGTGTAGAAAAGATCTTGAAAAATACTGTAGAAGAATGAGATTTTTGGGTGATCTCACGCCAAGAATGCGTTTTTTGGGCGATCTCGCGCTAACTGTGCCAAGTGTGATTTTTTTGGGCGATCTCACACCACGAAAAAATTAAGTGTAGGGAGAAAGGTATAGTGTTATTATCTAGCCTTTTACTATTTCCTGACGATGTATACACCACTGCAGATGGTGTGCTCAAATCCAATCCATTTCAATCTAGTTTGATTTAATACAAAAATAAAAAAATGAAAGCATGCATGCTGTTTATTGAAGGAATGTGCCTGTATTGAGAAAATTGATTTGTAAATTATCAAAAATTGTGCTGATATGAAAAAAACTATGTAACTTCCCTTGGTCATAGGTGTTTAAGAAGGGTCAGGGGCACCCATGGACTCATGTCTATGTTTGGGCACTCATGTTTGTGTAAATATGAAAACCCAAGTTAGATTTTGGGTCGTTTATGAGACTAAAGACTGTGTTGTACTGGAACTAAATTGTGATATACTATGACTATGAACTATTGAATGTGATTAATAATTCACTTGATGTATGCACCCCTCATTTGGGGTACATGTGACGTCACGAGGAGAATACGGACCAAATGGTAACTGAATGTTGAACTATGACTGATACCCTATAGGGGGAAATGTGCTTGGTAGAAACCAAGGGACACGAAAGAAAAGTGGTTGGAAACAAGTGTAAATGCAAACAAGACAAATAAACATAGAGAAGACAACATGTAATCTAGCAAGAAAGAAGACAATATAAACAAGTAATAGTGTAGGAAAAATAGAATGTGAAAATTGGGTTTCAAACATGGGACATCACTCACTATGTCACAAGACAATTGATGCCAAAGTGACCAAATGCATAAAAGTAGTGAATAAGAAAGACATAGGGAAAAGCCTCCCAAAAATGACATATATTAGCAAGTAATGAAAGACAATGGTAAGCAAAGTAACAGACATCTATGGTGGAAAATAGACCTATAAAGCAAATTTTGCACATGAAGCACCCATAAGCATGTTAAAAATATAAAAAGTATGTCAAATCATGTATGATCCGATATAATATAGTGTGCTAATATGAATAGGAAGTAGTATGAATCGAAACAATTTGCACCTATGATGAGTACGAAAGTAGATGCCCCTAGGAGCCATTTTGGGACTAGTAATAGGTAAAGTTCCAAACATCTGTGATGCATGTAAGGATCTGTGTAAAATCTACATTCATAACTAGAAGGAAAGTGAACCCACAGGTGTATATAGAAAAGATGATGACATACGTTAGATAGTAAGTAAAGTGTATATGTGAGTATAAGAAAATCAGAATAATTGTAACCAAGATATGCAACAAGCTATGAGTGTGAATGGAATGGAATGTCAAGTGAGTGTGATAGGAGAAACATGCCCCCGAGTGAATGTGGATGAGTACATGCATGAGATGAGGTTTATTTATACAAGAGTGCGTCATAGGGTAGAGTGGTGTGATGAATGTGCGCTAGAAAGATGAGTTGTGAATGCTCTAAGTGTGAAATGTGTTGTGTGAATGATGTGAGGTTCATGAATGTAGTATGCCCTCAATATTCAAGTGTGAACTTTAGCACGAGAGTGTGTCATAGGGTAGTGATGATACAAATGTATCAAGATGTGCACGATAAGTGTAAAAGATTAGATGCAAAGCAAGAAGTGAATATTAGAATTGTAAGACACTTGATGATGCTATGGTGGAGAATAAGCATGATGCCCCCTAAGTGTATGAAGAGAAAAATGATCAAGTAACATCATCTAAGAGATCATAATTTTCATGATCGAAGCTGAATGGAGATGCGTCTGAGACTTGGTAACCTATTTTATGAGGTTGATCATATAAGGACCCATTACGACATCTATTGTACATGTCAAATACATATTCTTCATTGGCGAAAGGTGTTGGTTGAAATCCATGTCCATAATAATGAGTGAGATTATTTGATTAGATGAGAAATAATTGATTACAAATAGAAACATGGCCGAAGGGCATAGGAAATGTAATATCGATATGATCAGGATCTAGAGTACCACTGATGTAGTCAAGCCAAGACTACCTAAGAGTAATTGGAGAATTTTTAGAAGTGCGTACAATAAAGATTAAAAGATGACATGAACAAATCCATGATATATATGAGAAGAATGAGGTGGGGGTAATAGATCGACAAGTGTATATCTGAGCCAATCCAAACCATCATATGTGTAAATAGTTTTTGAATAAGTGAGATCGAATGGAATGTGATTCCAATAAGAGTCATTCATGAAAAATGTACACATGAAAGGATGAAGCAGAGATGTGGGTCACATAAGAGAAGATGAGGAAGGTGGTATGATGTCCAATGTATGGACAGACCCTTGATAAAGTAACATATCATTCATAGAAGGAGGGGGAAAGACTGAAGCAGATGAAACACCATCTAGTGTACAAATAGTTCCTTCAATTTGAGGTAAGTTTTCTGGATAATTCTCATGCCGTGGATCAGTAAAAACATGTACAATAGAAGAATAAGGAAGAGATAATTCAGTTTTGAGATCTAGATTGCAATATTAAAACGGGATACTATCAACACAAACTGCATATTCAAATCCCTCATGTACGAATTTAACAAATTGATGAACTGTGGAAGACATTGCTTGTATTCTATGAAGCCACGCCCTACCAAGTAAGAAATTATATGAAAATGGGATGTCAATGACAAAAAATACTACAAGAATTATTTTTGGGCTAACCATGATGGGAAAAGTAACAGTTCCTTTACATGGACTCGTAGTATAATCATATGCTCGAACAGATAGAGATTTTGGGTTAATAATAGCTATGGAAAGGCCTATAACCTCAATGAATGATAAAGGAAAAAGATTGAGCTCAGATCCATTCTTGAATAAATCTCACTTGACACCCAAGTTGTTGATGCATACTCATATATATAGAGGATGATCATTGTCATAAATAGAAATTTCATCAGCTATAGTGGATGGAAAATTAATCTATTGAGAAAATACATCTACAAATGTGTTATAAACAATGCCTGAATGAGTAGATGGAATACGAGTAGTAGCCAAGAGACTAATTATTTTAGTACGACACTCGGGATTGACTAGAAAGAAATCAAGAATAGAAATATTAATAATGATAGGATCCGAAGATAGATGAAAAAAGTGATGAAGTGAAGACATAAGAGAATTCAAATGTCGAGTTCACCAAATGATTTAACAAAAATAGAATTTAAGCTAAAACCTATATTGCAATGTAGTAGTAAATAAATAAACAATGAAGTACATATTTGGCCTAAAAAATAAGCAAGACAAATGTAAAACCCCAAGTGCAAGAGGAGGGGAAGAAGACTTGTTTGATTCACAATAATGTCAAAGGTTTACAGAGGTGAATAATTGGTAAAATAGAAGTACAGATTGTCACAAAAAATCCAATAAAAATCTAGAAGTGTCAGAATAAGCTCGACTAGGGTGCCTGGATTGGGTTAGGGAACCTAGGTGCTGTAGACCTCCTTTGGGTGCCTTTGACTACTAAAAAGCTCAAAACATAATCTTTGCAGGGTCGCAAGATATTTGTTAATATTTACCTTTGGTATTTTGTGTGTCATTGTCTGATCACCGAACCTATCTGAAAACTACAAAGAGAAAAAGCACCCACAAAACCCCAAAACACTCCAAATCCTAAAAATAAAAAGATGTAAATGGGGAGTCGTATTGACCCTGATGGTCACCCGACTAACTGAACTTACGATCCAGACATTGCACTATATTTCAGACTCCATGTAGTTCTGTGTGTGTGTGTAGAATTATGACCTAGATGGCTCTTGTGCCATACACACTTGAGTAGAGATCATTTTTTAGATGTAGAAAATGTAAGTAGATGTGTGCATGGAAAAATGAACTTCCCCTCCTATAAAGTGTATGCAAAAGAATGTAGTCCCTTGCCCCTTGTGTGAAGCTAGATGGATGCTTTGATGCTCTTAGAATGTTCTTAGATGCAACCTTAGGTGGTGATAGTTAATGTTTAGTGTTTGGTCGATTATTATGGTCACATAGATTTGTATTTATATGATTCCCTTGCTTGAATTTCATATTCAACCACTAAAAGGACAAACACCAAGAAAATAAGATTCCCAACAGCTAGACTGGACCCAAAATATGTGAGCAAGATACAAAGAGGTCAAGGGTTCCCAGAGAGTACGGGGGCACCTGGGCGCTAACATATTGGTTGGGCGCTAATGTCTAGACTCATAAAAACTAAAGTGTCAAAATTCATACTGGGAAAGAAGGTGTGTACGACCAAGAAGGTGACCAGAAAGAAAGAAAAGAGGCCAAAGACAATGGTCAACTTGGACTTTTCTCACTTGGGAATCATATGAATAGTGGTATGTGACTAGGACCTATAAATGTACCGAAAGTGCATGATTTAGTGTCTATAGATTTCAATACATGCCTTTTCATAGATTTTATTAACCTTCTCTCTAAGTTTCATTGGTATGCCAACCTCTTACATTCTGCACCATAACTTATCCATAGGGACCATGTCAAAAGCTTTCCTGAAATCAACAAAGCAATAAAAGACTTTTTTCTTTTACTCCCAATATTTTTCAATGATATATCTTAGAGTAATATTATGATCTAAAGTGGAGTGTTTAGGTCTGAAACCATATTTTCATTTTTCCCTCTTCTCATTTTATTCTACCCAATTTCTGATTTTGTGTTCAACCATACTACTAACTAACTTTCCAAATAATGGATTGATCATGATGGTCCTATAATTGGTTGGGTTGTTAACATCTCTTCTCTTAAATATTTGTACCACTATACTAGTAGTCCAATCATTTGGAAAACCACAATGAATGATGTTGTTGAATATATTCAAAATGTGAGGAGAAAGGTTATCTAAGATCCATTTTAGGTACTTTGCCTATAACTCATCTAAATCCTTGTCCTTACCTACACCTAGCTTTATGATACATGTTTTAACCTCCTGTAACGTGAATAAATTTTTTGTTGTGTGTACTATAGGTGTGGCCTTAACCAATTTTTCTTGTTCGTATAATTGTTTTGAATATTCTAGCCATTGAGTCATTGTAATATAATTTACTATTTGCTTCTTTCTTTACTGAAGTTCTCTCCAAAATACTTTCATCATATTTTCCCTAGAGAATTGAGTTCTTCTCTCCTATTTCTCATGAACTCATCTTTCTTTCTCTTAATAATCTACATTTACAACTTAATGTTTGTTTTCTCTTTCTCTCAAACCTTAAGATCTTTCCTTGCATCTTTTCATTCCTCATCAAACCACTTATTTGTTGGAAATTCCTCTTGTTTTTTGGACCTCTTGCATCTCCCAAGTGATTCCTTAATAATTTTTGTGACTTCATAACTTTTGATGTTCAGTAAATCTGATATTTTTGATTGCATTAAATGTTTTATACTTTCATTTAAGGAACAATAATAGGTGTGGTGGAATATGTAGGATCAAATATGTCTTGCAAGGAAGAAAATGTTGAATCATTGGGACAAATAGAAAAAAATAATCATAAAATTTAGGGAAGCATGCATATAATAAAAGAACAAAATGGAATCATTTTGAAATTAAGCCTAGCCCAATAAATACATGAATAGACATAACATCTGTCTAAATAGGTATTGATCATTTCTAGCATTAATGAATCTATTGTTCACCCTCCAAATTTAATCTTTATTTAGTATGTTCATTTGAATTTTGGAAAATTTGGGCGTTTAATTTAATATCCATTATAATGCTCCATATAATGGGCATTTCATTATTTTTTAAAGAATTTTTTTTATTAGATCATTGACTATCCATTATTTCCATATTGCATTATACCTAGTGTGTTGTTTTCCAAACTATTAAAAATCACATGCCCTTAATAATATGGGAGGTATAAAACATGTACCCACTAAATCTATAATAATTGTAAGTTATGCAAGGTGTTTCTAACATATGAAGGTTCCAAGGAGAGAGAATATATTCTTGATGAATCTAATGACTCATAGAAATATGAGAAAGGTTATTAGTTCCCTAAAGCAATAGAAATTGATTGTAAAATAAGTTTTTCCCTCTAACAAATGCTAAAACCATATCGGTATGGTTTAGGTATTTCAACTAAAGGAGTGGTATGGTTTTAGATAAACTTATATATTGCCTCTAATTTTTCTTATTTTGGTTCATGTAATTTTCTAAACCTATTTTGCATCATCTAATCTTGAGAACTGTCTCCCAAATAATGAAAAAACATGCATCACTATAAAACCCTAGTTAGCCTAATCATTTTAATTATACTACTTTCCTAATGGTGAGAGAGCTTGTCCTATTTAAAGGGATTTTGATTCAACCCAAATTGGATTAATTTAAATAAGTGCGGGTGATAGATTAAAAAAGGTTACTTATTTAAAACAATAGGATGAGGGCTATAAATAGGTTATATATTTAGATTTATTAGTATTTGATTTGCATAAAATCAAAATATAGATCTAAACCAATGATGATGTAAGAAAATATAAAAATATTTCTAAAAAACGAAGAGGGAAGTGCACTTAACTGAATAGAGGGACACATGGATGATCTCAATGAGCGGGATGAATTTGTAAATTAGTAATGACTTATAGGTTCTTAATATTTAGAACTGGTACTGTATGACAAATTTGGATAGGAGTATACAATACATATGAAAGTATAGTATGGTTTGGAATGAGCTATACAGTTTTTAACAGCTAGGTTCTGGTGCTTATACAAATTACGATGGTCATACATTGCATGAAAATATGCTTCACTATTTTATTTTATAGGTCACAAATTTGCAACACTATATGTCATGATCTAAAATAAACATAAATACTAGATACCTACATTAGCACTTGACGAACATGATTAGATAACAAAAGGAGATAATCTAATGTGTGCTAGAGTTGGACTAACCATGGTAGTCCACCCTTGTTGAATCCATATAGGTGTTGCACTAAATTCCCTTGAATTTGGGAGGAAATTTTGTGTAGTATACCTTGTGTATGTGTAATTGTGTATGCAAATATAATACAATCCCATATATTTTCTTTGTGTTTATTGACAAAAATATACGACCCATAACTATATATAGAATAAAATGTACCCTTCTTGATTGCAATAGTATATTATTTGGTATGCAAATGGTATCTTGATTCCCTTGACCCTTAGAAAATTTGGAAACTCTTCATGTTGACTCTACATTGGATAGACTTCACTTGGTTTATTTTGAGGGCTTGTAGATGAGGAAGATAAAATCCTTGAACTAGTTGAGTTCTTAAAACCTAAGTAGGGGTTGTTCTTAACAATGTTCTACTACTATAGATGGATACAGGAGAGTTTAGAGTAACTTTGGAATAATACATTCTAGATTCAAAGTGCAAGGTGGGTTTAATAAATGAAAATTAGTCTTTCTTATATAGGCTTTTATATGTTAAAATTCAAATTAATTATTTCCTAAGGGATAGGAAATGACCATAAAAATGTATCAAATTAGAAATAGGGTTATTAGAAGATAGGGACATGAATTTATGGTCCATCATAAAACATGTTATTATTTGGGCCTTGCGCATATAGTAAATATTATAGGCATTTTATGAGGAATGAATCAAGATTTCGAGCTAGATTCTTAGAGTGGTATACTTCTATGTATTAATTTAATTAAGTATGTGAACAAATTATTAGCATATAAATTCAAGTAAGTGAAGTGGGATTGAATATAGATAGGTAATTTAGGCTTATGATATGTTCAAAAATCATATTGTGGAATGGGTAAGAGAATTGGATTGGGGGACCAAAGATGGTTCAAAAGAGGTTATATTTTTCATAAAATTAGAAAATGTTTAACTTCAATGATTAATTTGACATGCCTATGCTCAAAAGTTGAAAGTGTGATAAGAACAAGAATTATAGTTCTTGAAATTTAACTTTTAAACTAGTAATTTTTTAAAAACATTTGTGGAGATTAAGAGGGTAAAATGTGATGTGAACATAAATTGATAATGTTTTTTTTACCACAATATAAAATAGTATTGCATGTGCATCCCCCTAGTTTTTTATTTCTGTTGATTATTTTGCAAATCGCTTTGGTAGAAAGTTAGATAATATCATGTATTAGGCCACATTAGTTATTTCCTATATGTTAATTAATATATTATTTTTTTACTAATGTTAACCATAGAAAAATCCAAAAAAATAAAACGTTGTGTGATCCACCCTAATTTTGAGAAAAAACTATTCAAAAATTAATTGTTTACAAATGTGTGTAAAATGAAGCATAGTTTTTGACGATTACTGGATCAAAAAATACATAGAAAAAAGTAAATGTGTTTTTGGTGGAAAAAAAACACTACTAAAATAAAATGGAGGTCAATTCCTTAAATTTGTTTATATTTTGGACACGAATATTTGGTCAAAAAGATAAGATGGAGCTTAAAAATCTTTTTTTTTTTGGAATATTTTCTTAAATCATTCAAACCAACGGGATCACACATGATATTTTTATTATTTTTTATTTGTTACAAAACATATATTTAACTATAAAAAACTTAACTCTATGGACAATAGACTGGGCTTTGCAAAAGGAAAGCATGACTTTATTGTGGTTGTGCTCAAGGCAATGTACAACTTCATGAAGTAACACATTAAAAGTGTCTGCATTCTCAGCGACACTCCTGCTACCATATGGGAGTCGGTTTCAGCAAGGGACCTAGTTCTCTCACAACTAGATAAAAATTATCCCTCTCATGTCACTACCTTGGATTTATTCACCTCTCTTTAGAAGATAAAAACTAAAATTGATAGAGCAGTCAAGTAATGTGGACTGTTACTGCTTCCAGATTCTTGTATTGATGTTGTAAGGATGTTGTTTTCATGCTGCTTTGTTACAAATTTGATAATTTTTCTTCCCTCATTATAGTTTCGTTTAAGCTATAGCTGTTCCTCATGTTTATATTAGATTTTGATCCTTTTTTGTTGATTTTACTGCACTTACTGGATTTTTAGCCTTCTTGTACTAGGGTATAGTCCCTTCAAAACTATGGTATGCTTTTTGATGCTCTATCTGGCTTATGAGCTCTTTTGTATCAGGGTATAGTCCCTTCAGAAATATTCACCCATGGTTAAAAAAACATATATTTAAGAACAAAAATTATAATCCAAACCTTAGGCTAGGATATCAGTGTCAAAGGGTGGTTAATTTACAAGCCAAAGAAAACTTAACATGTTTGTGCTATATTATCTTTGAAAAAAACATTTTTACACTATAAAAATGTGCTCACATTATAACATGACCAATTTATAATAGGATCACATTATAATATGATCGAGCCATAACATAAACACGATATGTTCAAAATGCCTCTGAAATTCACTATATTCCGTCACTTATTGGACCTTCATTTCCATGCAGATACCCGAAATGAGGAAAAATTATCATTTCCAAAGGGAAACTTATCATATTTATGTGTCTACATTCCCCCTTTAAGTATAAAATTAAAATTACATACTTAAATGAAAAATTACTTGAGTGTGGAAACAAATATTCTCTTTTATCGAATATGTGTTGGTTCTTGTGTTAGTTTTGGCACACTCTATGAAGAAACCTATAACACACAATATAGTTATTGTTCGTAAGGAGAAATTAAATTTAACTCAACTTTAATAATATATTTGTTATTTAATTTTTTTACAATTTATAGTAAGTAATTAATGGAAGTAGGAAAAAACATGGAAGGAAAACACTTGTTGGTGTTTTTGAAGGAGAAGCTCATGAATGTCGTCGTCTTGGTGATTATGAAATTTTTAGTTATGTTTGAAAGATTGGGGGTGATTAGTCCCAAATTTTATTTTTTGGAATGTATAATCCATATGAGTAAAGTGTAGTTAAATCCAATTCTGAAGAAGGTTCCAAGGTCTCTCTAGTTATCCCAAGAACCCAAAAGAACAAAATTTTATGTAGAGGTTTCTATTTTCCCTAATATCTTCCAATATGAAAGTGATTATAAGTCATATTTAAGGTTGTCTAGTCACCTTGATTCTCTATGGATCTCATGGACCATATCACTATAGAAGAATCTTGGACAATATGTAAAATAACATAGATTCAAAAGGTAAGAAATGACTCACGCCCCCACTATTATATGTCCCATGTGAGTATAAAGATTATAGGTTTGTCTAATGTTAAAGGAGAAAGAAGGTCCATTCCCCCTTACCCTATATTTTTATACTTCTTGAATTGTGCGGTGTTAAAGAGGTAGTGGAGTCTCTCATAACCCATCTACAATGTAGTAATGATGTTGTGGGATACACATAATAAATGTGAACCTATTTTGAAACACTGATAACTACTTATGTGAAGCTGAGATTATGTGATTTGTTAGGAACTACCCTAACGATAAAAAAATCTAGCCTTAATAAAAAAATCAGACAACTTAAATTATCTTTCCTTCCTACCAATGTGATTCTTTTAGAGACACCATGAAGCTTGACATTAGGATAACTGTATACATAAAATATGGGCCTGGGCTAGTTAAATACACAAGAGATCCAAAAATTCTTGTGAATAGTCTAGTATCAGACCTGGATAATTTATCTTATTTTCTCAATTTAAGTCATAACACAATAGGTGTACAAGTCGATTAGCACTTTAACATGTTAAATATTTCAAGAATATATCTTGCATCAACATATAAATAAATAATAAGAATTTGGCATTTCTCATTCATTTTGGTGTACAATGTAGGTTCATTTTTACACCTACTGAATGCATTTTCAAAAGGTTGGAATTAATTATGGAATACCATGCTCTATGAGTTTTCTTGAGCCTATAGAACACTTTTCTTAAATTTTAAACTTTGTCTTCATGACATGCAATGTCATACCATGGTGACTTCTACACATATTTTTATCAAGAAAACCATTAAAATACTGATTTTACATCCATTTAATATACATGAAACTTTTTTTGGGATACGATGGCCAAAACAAATTCTAACAGTATCTAAATGGGCTATTAGAACACATGTTTCAATATAGTCGACTATAGGTTCTTGATAAAAGCCTTTTTGCAAAAAATGTAGCCTTATGCTTCTGCGCACTTATCTATTTTCATTCAATTTTGCCTTATAGAACCACTTAAATACAATTACTTCCTTTCCTTCCAGAAGATTTGTTGGTACTCAAATTAATTCTCCAATGGAAGCCGAGCAGCATCAAAGATTTCACAGGACACTTAAAG
Source organism: Taxus chinensis (assembly GCA_019776745.2). NCBI lineage: Eukaryota > Viridiplantae > Streptophyta > Pinopsida > Cupressales > Taxaceae > Taxus > Taxus chinensis. The sequence goes on along the minus strand of CM034156.1, from coordinate 109,171,984 downwards.
ATAGATAGATAGAAATATATTTCATTTTGTAACCAAGGAGGTGATTCATCGGGCTCTTTTTCACTCGGTGTTAGAGAATTGGATAGCACCTTGAAAGGATTTGATCTATCCTCACTATTTTTGGTTGTGCCTTTCAACTAGGGTAAGAGGACCCGTTTTGTAACCTCTGTTGATGAAGGAGATGAAGATATCCTTCTTATGCACAAATTTTATAAAGAAAACCTTGGGAAAATATGATCAATGCTCCATAATTTAACTCTCACGAGTTGTCACTTCTAAATGATGGGGATATTTTCAAAACAAGGTTAAGGTTACTAAAGACAGTATGGAATCCTTATTGTTTTGCATATTTTAGCAAGTGGATTTTGTTCTTTTGTGGATATAAAGGGCAAAACAAGGGTACTTCAGGTGGGATTCATTATTTTTTGAATAATTTTGGTGGGAGATTCAAGCAGGAAAAACTTGATTTGCCAGATATTTGAAGGCCTTAACAAGAATTGGAAAACTTAACAACAGAAAACTTTAGAATAGTTCAAATGTTCCTTCAACCAGAAGGTGTGCATCAATGGAGGCCCAGATTTGCACATTTTCACACAATCTTTAGGAGTTTAACACGAAGGCTTGAGCTAAAAGACCAAATTAAACATTACCAACCTCTATTTTATCACACCTAAGATATCCTCAAAGGCTTACAAACAATCTTTACCAGCAACTAAGAGGAAGGTGATTTTAAATTATTTATCTCATTATCATATGAAAGTTCTTCTAATAAATGAAATTGCAAATGCCACCAAACATTCAAAGAGATAAGATCTTGTGTGATTCATAAAGGTTTAAATGTAAGATTGCAATAGGAATAAGAAAAACTATTTGCAGACATTCTAAAATGAAGCAGACACAATTTTTTCACGAGATTAACACAGATTAACTCGAATACTCTTAGATTCATCAGCAGGGGAAAGTTATTAAAACAATCTCAGATCTTGTTAATGGTTGTACACTTGCAACGAATTTAACATGATAGAAATCTAAAAAAGAACAAGAAATTAAGCAGTTTTCTCATAGGTCACTCGTAAGATGGGCTTTCTCAAATTTTCACGTAAATTTCAACCCCCTCGATGATCCACCTTCCCGATTTGACTCGTCAAAGCTACCACGTGTTCCTCTCTGATTGGAGCGGAGTTGCAGTTCACTTTGTAACTTTACAAAATAAAGCTAAAAACCTTCAAAAGAACTCGACAAACCACCTCACCTTTTTGAATTTTCAAAGCCACATGCCCTTCTCTGATTGGAGGTGGAGTTTCAGCCCATTTTTATACTTCATTCTCTACTTTCCAAAACAAGGTGAAAAACTTTAAAGTTCTCTGCTGATCCACATTCCCTCTGCCTTTGAATTTTCAAACTGCCACACGTCCACTTCTGATTCACAGCAGAGTTTTGGTTCACTTTGCAACTTTATCCCTTTTATAAAATAAAGTAAAAAAACTTCAAAGGAACCTGATAATCCGCCATTCCATCTTTGACCTAGAATCTGCCACATGTCCTCCTGCGGGCCTCTAGAATTTATTTTCATTTTTTCTCTTTTTCCATAATGCCTTAAGCATAAAAAAGGTCTACCATTCCGTAACTTCTTAACTTGTTGACTCAAAATAGATCAACATTTAATTGAGACTCAACTAAAGATGTTCCCAAGTAAACCTCAGGTTGTTCACCTATTTGTTCTAGTACTTGGGGTTTTTATACTTCTGCAATGGTAGGAGGAGTCTCAACATTGTTTACATTTCTACCTTGTGAAGTATTTTCTTCTTTCAATCCTAAATACTCAAAGGCCCTCTTCTTATGTTCAAGAATCCTATGAAAATCAACAATTGGAATAGAAATTTTGATCTGACTCAAGACTTGGGCAATGTCATATGGAACATACTTGGGAAAGGTAGCATGAGGATGTAAATTGACAAACTCATCTGACAGCAAAGGATTTTTCACCTTCTGAGCATGGGCAGGGATACTAGTTTTGTTTAGGACAAGAAGGCATTTTCCAGATGCATCTTTCTTAGTTGTTTCCTTAGGGATATTAGTAAGAACTGGGGTTTTTGTTTTGGCTTGAGGCCCTACCCCTTTGATAACTTTACTTCTTGTATTATATTTCTTTTCTTGGGCAACAATAGCATTCTTTAACAACTACCTATCCTCTTCTAAAGGAATTCCTCCCTCATACTTCTTAATCATTAAATCCCATAAGTACTCAAAAATCATTATTAGGTAATTCAAAATCTTGCAGCATATCTATTTCTAAAGTCTGAGAGGGAGGAAGAGGTAGTACCCAGTGAATGCAATCCCAAAAATTTGCAGCAGTTCTGGAACTGATTAATTATGTTGAAGTTGCTCCTTGCTATGAGCTTGTAGAGTAACCCATCATGCAAACATCATCATCAATGTCATCTTCAGCAGCCTCCTCAACTTATTTGTTTTCAACACATGGAGAATGGGGCAAGAAATATGTGTCACAACATTCAATATCACGAACTTCCTCAACAGTAGCAACCCTGGCAGTCAGAGGATCAGGAACCATTCTATTGTCCCTAGGATGGGGTTGTCTATTTGCAGATCTCATGGGCCCTTTACCTATATCATCAAACCTCAAATCACCTCTAGGATGATTGCCAAATCTTTCATGATTTTTTGGCTTTTACTAACCTTAGGAGCTCTGCCCAATTCTCTTCTCTGCCCTAGCCAATTTATAAGATATTTCTTTGACAGCCCCTGCCAAAGTTTTTACAACTTATTCTAGGTCCACAACCTTGCTTGCTTGAATATTTTCCAGGTTAATAAGTTTTACACCCTCCCTCTTAGGAGGTTTTCCAATTGCTTTAATGTTATTCTCAATTTGTGGAGCCATGGTAAAGGCCTGCCTCAAATTGTCAGGGTTTTCATCCCTCAAATAGTATGCAGCTTTCTTATCAAATGCATCAGCATACCTTATCAGACATGATTCATCACAAGGCCTTAATATGATTGGAAATCTTCCTAAAGTCTTGTTGAATCTTGTATTGAAGTTATGAACAGATTCATTAGGGTTCTTTTTAATATTTTCAAATTCTAATAGAAGGAACCTAGGGTCTGTTTTATCTCCATATTACAATCTAAAGGCATTCTTCATTTCTGTCCAAGAATCTATAGAGTTATCTGGCAAATATTTATACCAGTCCTGTGCATCTTTTTCTAAAGTATGAATAAACAATTTGATATACACATCCTCAAATTATATCTCAAATTCCTCCATCATGTTAACAAAAAGTTTTAGGTACCAATCACCAGTGATAGCATTATTGCCTTGAAATTTGTGCAATCTATTCCTAACATCTTGAGGGACAGCATTTGGATAACCATCCATTCCTCCAAATTTTATAGGACCAAAGGTATTAACAACAAATGGAGGTCTGGGTGGGGGCTGAGCCATATTATTTTGTGGAGGTGAATTTGTAGGAGATGTAAGATGATGAGGACTGAGGGGTCTATGGGGTATAGGAATATAATTTTCAGAATGAAAATCCCCTAATGGCTCTACTTCTTGGAAAACACTATCAAATTTGGAAAATACAGGGACAGAATAAGAAGATATTTTTTCAAATATAGATGAAGGCCCCTCTCGAGATGGAGAATTCAATTCAACAAAAGGACTACCTAATTCAGAGCTTCTTGAGGATGAATTGTAAACTTCAATAATAGACTGATCACTTTCAACAATGGAGATTTCTTTCCTTGAGCTCTGATCTCCAACAGCCTTCCAGATATTTCTTCCTTTAGAATTTGACTTTCCCAGCTCTGAAAACAATCTTCTAGCAGGGCCCTTAAGAAGAGAGATCTTCTTCCTTCCATCTTTACAAATGTTAGTAACAAAATCCACTTAACATAGGTTAAGGCACTAGCATTTATCAGATTTTCAAATTAACATGGAGTCACCACTAAGGATTTTCACCTCAGTTGTGTAAATGCACTATGAATAATGTGTCAAATTTCTTATCAATATCTAATCTCTACAAATCTTGATGGATCTAACCTTCCTTTACCCAAATTTATCATATACAACACAAAATTAGTGCAATAACTACTGGAAACTGGAAGTATTACACACAGAACTTGCGAGGAGTATTACTAGGGTCGAATATGCTTTTACTTTTATTAAATCATCCCCGGAAATGGTGCTTGGTACCCAAATTGATTCTCCAATGGAAGCTGAGCAGCATCAAAGATTTCACAGGACACTCAGAGACAGACATATTGAAATATATGTCGTTTTGTAGCCGGGGAAGCGATTCATCTAGCTCTTTGTCACTCAGTGTTCGAGAATTAGATAGCACCTTGAAAGGATTTGATCTATCCTCACTATTTTTGGTTGTTCCTTTCAACCAAGGTAAGAGGACCCATTTTGTAACCTTTTTTGATGAAGGAGATGAAGATATCCTTCTTTTGCATAAATTTTACAAAGAAAACCTTGGGAAAATATGATTAATTCTCCACAATTTAACTCTCATGAGTTATCACTTCTAAATGATGGGGATATTTTCAAAACAAGGTTAAGGTTACTAAAGACATTATGGAATCCTGATTGCTCTGCATATTTTATCAAGTGGATTTTTTTCTTTCATGGATATACAAGGGAAGACAGGGGTACTTCAGGTGGGATTAATTGTTTTTTGAATAATTTTTGGTGGGAGATTCAAGCAGGAAAAACTTGATTTGCCAGATCTTTGAGGGCCTTAACAAGAATTGGAAAACTTAACAACATAAAACTTTAGAATAGTTCAGATGTTCCTTCAACCAGAAGGTGTGCATCAATGAAGGCCCAGATTTACACGTTTTCACACAATCTTTAGGATTTTAACATGAAGGCTCGAGCTAAAAGACCAAACTAAACATTACCAACCTCTGTTTTATCATGCCTAAGATACCCTCAAAGGCTTACAAACAATCTTTACAAGCAACTGAGAGTAAGGTGATTTTAAATTCTTTATCTCATTATCAGATGAAAGCTCTTCTAATAAATGAAATTGTAAATGCCACCAAACATTGAAAGAGATAAGATCTTGTGTGATTCACAAAGGTTTAGATGTAAGATTGCAATAGGAACAAGAAAAAATATTTGCAAACATTTTGAAATGAAGAAGACACAAATTTTTCCCGAGATTAACATAGATTAACTCGAAATCTCTTAGATTCATTATATTGGGAAAGTTATTAAAACAATCTTAGAGCTTGTCAATGGTTATACACTTGCAACCAATTTGACATGATAGAAATCTAAAAAATCAAAATAAATTAAGCAGGTTTCTCAGATGGTCACTCAAAAGATGGGATTTCTCAAATTTTCACATAAATTTCAACCCCCCTGATGATCCGCCTTCCCTCTTTGACTTGTCAAAGCTGCCACGTGTTCCTCTCTTATTGGAGCAGAGTTGCAGTTCATTTTGTAACTTTACAAAATAAAGCTAAAAACTTCAAAGGAACTTAAAAAACTGCCTCCCCTTTTTGGATTTTCAAAGCCACGTGCCCTTCTCTGATTAGAGGTGGAGTTTCGGCCCATTTTTATACTTCATTCTCTGCTTTCCAAAACAAGACGAAAAACTTCAAAGTTCTCCGCCAATCCGCATTCCCTCTGCCTTTGACTTTTCAAACTACCACATGTCCACTTCTGATTCATAGCAGAGTTTCGGTTTACTTTGCAATGTTATCCCTTTTACAAAATAAAGTCAAAAAACTTCAAAGGAACCCGACAATCCACCACTCCATCTTTGACCTAGAAGCTATCAAGTGTCCTCCCACAGGCCTTAGGAATTTATTTTCATTTTTTCTCTTTTTCCACAATTCCTTAAGCATAAAAAAAGGTCCACCATTCCATAACTTCTTAACTTGTTGACACGTTTACACCCTCAGGAAAAAAATAGGAATTTTGCTCCACCACTTGAATTTAGCCAATAAGAGCTCGAAGGGGCCATGGGACCAAATCAATCTTTTTGCCAAAGTATCCAAAAGTGACAAAAATGAAAATTTCGTAACATTTTTCTACCATCCCTCAACCAATCAAAGGAGGCCATGTAATTTTCCGATGCTGAGATAGAAATTGACGGGGAAAAGACACTCGTTAAACAGTAAAAAAACATATAACTTCACCATTTTTGCCAAGAATCAAAATTTTCACTAAGGATGGGAAAATTGAAAGTAAAACCAGGATAAATGTGATTCTTGATCATGGAGAATGAAAATAAAAGGCATATAAGTGAATATTTTAACATTTCACGCACCAAATCGAAGAAATAGAAAAATACGATGAACCAGGCAGACTTGAAGATTTTTAGGGCAAACTGAAAATTTCTTCAAACCAATTAGGGCACGATCAAATCAAGCACCAACAAGATCAAATACATCCCATGTTATATATTTATATATTTCCTCTATCTCTTCATCCATGGCTTGAACCCAAATTTCATCTTCTATTACCTCTTCAAACTAAATAGGATCTATTTTTTGTGTTAATAAAGCATAAAATACATCAAGATTATGATCACCTTCATTTTTTATTATATATATCCATTATACTCTTCATCTCGTGCCTTTTTAGATTATCCAATTTTGGAGTTGAGCTAACACTTGAGGGTTACCTTGAATAATTTAAACTTGAGGGTCATGTTCCATGAATTCTTCTTGAAGGTGTAGCTTGTATTGCTTTTGGAGTTACTTTTTGACTTTTTTGAGTTATTTTTTGAATCATTGAGGATCTCCTTAATCTTGATTCAAGTGTCACTTGACCACCTCATTGAACTTGAATGGGAGTGGAAGGATGTACTTGAGAAGGTATACCTATTAGAATTTATTCTTCACTATCATCTGTAGTTACAATAGTCACTGTCTTTTCAGAACTTCCATCACATGCTTCATCTTCAATGAATTGAGCATCCTTGCAAATTATCAATTTGTTAGTGATAGGATTATACATTTTTTATGCCTTGGTGTCCTCTATGTATCCTGTAAAGATGCATTTTTCACCTTTTAAATCCAATCTTTTCCTTAACTCATCTGGGACACGTGCATATGCCACACATCAAAGATAGAGTTGGATTTGGAATGGGTCACTTCAGTGACATGTCGTAGATGGATGCTTTGGCATATGTTTGCTAATAGTTGGGATTCATATGGATTTTTACAAGTTTTAATAGATACTACTCCATTAGATATTTCATTCAAGTGATATCATGGTTGGAAAGTGGTTGGAAAGTTTTTTACATTTAGTTTACTTTTGAGAAGAAAGGATGACGCAATGAATTAAAATTATCTAAGGTTGTGTAGAGACTAGAGTTGGACCTTAATAGGAAGTGGTATCTTATTTTTCACTCCTTACACAAATTGAGAAACTCAAATAGATATGGACTTGGTATATATTCAAGTTTTAAATTGGAGAATTCGTGGAGGATTTAAGCATGTCGTAAAAGTATAGAGTGAGTTGCGGAAGCTTAGATAAAACTGTGAACTTGAGAAGCCACACTACACTAGGAGGAGCCGTGAGTTAATGAAGAGGACCTAATTAAGCCATCAGATCATAGGAACAAGCCACGGAAAACTAAGACAACAAGTCACACAGGATTTACAAAAGCTGTGACATATAAGGAAAAACTATGGGAGTTAAAAGTTGCGTAAAATTAAAGCACAAAGCAACATAACAAAAGAAAAAGACATTTTTCCTCGAGGGACTAAAAAATGTCATAACTCTCGATCCCTTGGCCTATATTTTCAAATCTTATATCATTGGAAAGGTCTCAATGTCCTCTATGAAATGGGATATGTATTTAAAAAATTCAAATGGAATTTGACAAGAAAGGAATAGAAATACGTCTTCAACACACAAAAGTACAGTTTTAGGTGAACCAACCACCAAAATTTAATGCACTATGGGTGCCCATTTCTTCTTCATCAAGGTAGATAGCATGTGGAAGTGGATTTTCAGAAGTGCTCAAGACCTTTTTAGAACATTTAATATAAGTTGTTGGTGGGTGAAGTAAGAATTAAAATTTTCCTCTATTTTTTACTTCTTCTTCCTCTCCCATTTTTCTATATATTGTAAAATGATGCCCAGTTGAAATGTTGGATACATTAGGAATGCGAGGGCATCATTTTTTTGCACAAGTGTTCTAGAATGGCAAGCTTTGGATCACCATTCTATAAATTTTTCATGCCTTCGTCCTTCATTGTAACGATCTATGCATGATCTTTAGGAAATAAAATTATTCATTTTGTGACTTGTTTCTACCTTAGCCAATATTTCATTGCATTTCCTTATCTTTTTTTCTCGTGGGTATGTTGTGCGTGTTGTTTCATAATCTGTATCTATTGTGCATCATGAAAATGGGATCTTTGACACAATATTGAACTATGGTTGTCACTTCAACCCTCTTCATTGTTTTTTCATACATTTTATCTCTTTCAAAAGTATATTTCCCCTCGTTTTTGATGTAATTGCCTCATGTAGATTAATTTTATGTTTTATGCATATCCTTCTCACCCTGGTCCCTTGGAAGTTTAGAGTAGAGTTACATAATTGCATTTCAATTCCTAGGAGTAGTTTAACAGTAGAGGTAAGTAGAGGAAGCCGACCTTCTCCAGAGGTTTGTCTCAGTTTAAGTCCCACAACTTGGAGACATTCCCATGTTGTCTCAAATCCCAAGTTTTTTATGATTTGGGGATGGGTGCATATTTGATCTCCAATAGTTTTAGCACATTCGGTGGGAAAGGTTAGAAGCACCTTACCACTTCATTTCATCAAGTTGTTGTGCTCTTGGTGAAATATCATCCTTTGAAGGCACACTCAAGCATAACTGATGAATCCACTGACCCAAAACAACCCATTCTCTAAGTTAAAAACCTTCCATTTCACCCATTTCCATCCACTTTTCTTTCCATACCTTTCATTTTTCTTCCATCCATGAAGTTGTGCAATCATGACTTCATTTCCATCATGGGATTCCTATTTGCAGCAGAAGCAGTGTCATTCAAATTCATCTCCAATTATTACAATCCACTTCCAGATTAGTTCTATGATAAAAATAAGCAGTGTGCATACCCATATGAGCAAGATACAAGTTAGTTTGGTTATCCACCAAACTATGGAGTTGTTCAAGAGTAGGAGTAAGCATATTTTGGAGACCATATTACACCTGAAGACGGTGATTTTTAGAGAAATATTCAAGAGTTCAAGTGGATCATGTTGCTGATAAGGATTGACAATCAATCAAGGTGGCTAGGACTATTTTTAGAGTTCCATATCCATGGGGTGACCCTATACCAAGTAAGTTTAATCCTCAGAAAAAAGATACATTTTATGATTAAAACATCAATTCAAATTGGATATTGGTTCAAGAAGATGGAGGCATGTAACTTAGTGTTAGGAGACCTTATCAATGGGTAGATCCTACACTATCATCTCATAGCCCTCTCATTCCCCAATCATCGCCATCTCATCCTGAGCTTCAATTTCCAAACTTTCTACCCATTTCTCCCATTGATAATTTCACTTCTCCATCTTCTACCCTTCCACCCCATCTTGAATTATCTACCCTTTTTCCTCCTGAAACTCCTTCCCCTCCATAGAATGAAGAAATTAAACCTTCCCCTTCACCACAAACCATAAAAAAATAATTGATTACCAACCCACCCCTCCTCTTGCTTTCCCAAATCCATTTTGGGGAAAAAAAATCAGAAAATACATCAAGAAGGGAAGAAAACTGAGGAGCTTAGCAAAGGACGGCTTGTAAGAAAATTGAATGAGTGGGATAAAAGATTCAATATCACTCAAATTCCACTAATGAATAGGCCTTCAATAAAGGTTGATGTTCAAGAACATGTGGTGAAGGATGATTTTGCAAAGGAAGAAGAATAAATATAAGAAGATGATGACCAATAGTCCCTATACTCAGAGTGCAGTATACACATGCGCACTATATTCTCACAAGTTACAGATCACTCAAAAATTATAGAATTAGCAGAAGGGGAAGAATCAGCTCCAAATCCATAAAATGAGGGCATCATGGAGGAAGAAGATTCCTTGGCACAGTTGGCCAGTGAAGAGGCTGATTTCTTATCAGATTTGGAGGATTGTATTGGTGAGGAAGAGCCCATTGAAATGATCATTTTTTCTACCCCACCATCTATCCCTCAACACCAAGAGCCTCTCTCCATGGAGAAGAGCATTAAAGAAGAGTCTATTGTTTACAATAGTCCTCTTGAATCAAAATTGGAGGAGTTTTGTCTTCCATTTTCGCGTTGGACAAGGAGGAGGAAGAGAACAAGGATGACACCACCTCCAAGTCAATCATCAAGGTAGAGAATAAACTATTTATAGAGGCATAACAAGATCGAAATCAGCTTGCAAATAGTCACCTTTTACATGAATGTCTGTAAGAAGACTTCATTATTGAAATTGGGATTCAAAGCAATAGGAAGATTCAACATATCAGACCTTTCCCAATCAAGTATCTGGCTAGCTTATAACTATAATTAGAATTTCCATAGGTCATGCTTACTCCCGAGCATGAGGACGAGCTTCAAAGTGTCAAGGCTTAGCTGTAATTCTTCTCAAAACTAAATGCAGAGCAACTAAAAGAGGTATTTGTCTTGTTTCCATTTGATACCTTGATGAGTAGAGTGAAAGATCAACCTCTTGTTATTTTTTCACTCTCATATTTGACCATGTTCATTTCCAAATCAGTTTTATGGTCCCAAATTTTGAGTAAAGGAAGATACTTTTCATAACCTGTTAAGAGATTTGTTTGATTTTTTCTTACCTCCAATTAGAGTAGGGTAGGAGTAGGTTTTCTTTCAGCAGAAGAAGTTCCTAAGCACACTCTATATGTTTTCACTTGGAGCATGTATGATCTTCCCTTTTGTGCATAGTTTTTCTGGTGTTTTATATCTCTTGTACAGTTCATCAGAGAGGCAGTGTTCATGTTTGGGGAAAATTTGGTTTTAACAATTATAAGTGCACTCCTTAATCAACAAGTAGTTCTCAACTCTGCAATGCTTCACATTTGTGAAGAAATATTTCCATTTAAGTCCTTCATACTTGGAAAAATAAAATTTGGGATCATTTTAGGTATTCACCATACACCCCAACAGATCATATTGGAGGGAAACAGGTGAAATTTCATATTCAAGAAAAAAATTCAATTTCATAAAACCTTATTCAGAAAATTTTCATGATGAGATTGGAAATACAAGTTTGAGCTTCAAATCAGTTTCAAGTCCAACATTACTTCAAGCGGATTTAGGGGTTTGTTCTTCAAGTCTCAGATCAGTTTCAAGTTTATCTAGGTGACTCCATGCCCAATGGATGCCAAGGCTACTAATTAATTCATCTAGTAGGTAGATGTCCCCTTTGAGTCACAAAAAATGTTGTCTATTTTTGCACTCCTTGAAAAAATTGAGAAACTCATAAAGATATGGACTTGGTGGATATTAAAGGTTTAGATTAGAGAAGCTGCAGAGGATTTAAACATGCCGCCAAAGTCTAGAGTGAGCCGCGGAATCTTAGAGAAAACCACGGGTAGTTGAAGGAAAAGCCACGGACTTGAGAAGTCACGTTATACTAGGAGGAGCCGAGGGTTAATGAAGAGGACCTGATTAATCTGATGAATCATAGGAACAAGCTGTAAAGAACTAAAATAACAATCCGTGGAGGATTTACAAAAGCTACAACATATAAGGAAAATCTATAGGAGTAAAAATCCATGTAAAACTGGAGTAAAAATCCGTGTAAAACTAAAGCAAAAAGCCACGTAATAAAGGAAAATGACAATTTTCCTCAAGGGACTATAAATTGCCATTACTCTTGATCCCTTAGCATATCTTTGTGAATATTATATAATTAGAAAGGTCTCAATGTCCTCTATGTAATGGTATCTGTATTTCACAAATTCAAACGGAAGTTGGTGGGCTAGGAAAAGAAAGATGATGTAGTGCCCAAATTTTATTGCTTCAGTTTATCTGTTGAATCTATACACATACTTGATTTTGGACATGGATGATAACACCATTTTGATACCATGTGATTTTATTTGGATCTTTTAATAGCATATGTGATGATTTGGACGTGTAGCGCCAATCTAGTTGTCGACTAGTATGGTAGCTCATTTAAGTAGATGATTTTGAGTACTAACATGTTATGATATTGTCGATATTATTTGATATATGATAGACATATGGTTGTGTCTCATAATTTGATATCATGGATTTAATTTGGCAATTTGATGTTAGCATGTTATAAGATAGATGGATGTCGTAATATGTTACTTTGATGGATAGTATGTGTTGAGATGGAATTAATTTTTTATGATTATCGCCAACCATTTCATACTGATATTTTTTAGCATTGTTATCATGATGTATACTTGATTGATTATTGAGTTATTTAATGGATAAATTTTATTGGGTAGATATGGTCAATTTTTGCAATGAGTGTGCAGATTACAGGGCACAAGAGAACATGGGTTTCAGGGTGGAAACTCAAGATGCACAAGTGAATGATTGAGCCAAGTATTAGCCATGTTTATTGTATGTAGCCTTAATTATTTGTTAATTCTTGTATAGGGGCACACTCCAAAATTTAAAATTATTGTATTTGTGTTTTGTTAGTCTTTTGTAAACTAATTTAGGTGACATAATGACCCCACTTGTATTATAAGTTTATTAGATTAATTAATTTTGTTTTTGAGAGGTTGGGGTCCAATAAACACCCCTTGGGTGTGCCCCACAACCTCCATACTTGTGCCTTTTTTCCTCACCCGAAATTGGGCTAAAAAGGGCAATTTTTGGAACCCCTTTCATCTTTGGGGGTTCTCATTTAGTGAAAAATATCACTTAGACCCTACATATAGGTAGGAGGGCTTCATTTCTTGGTCAAATAGAAGTTTTCCCTCCCATTTGACCTCTCATAAGTCACCATTCTTGTAAGAATGGTTGGGTGGTGTGTTTCTAAAAAGTTGAATGGATTTTCACTTATTAACATTTATGGGAATTTGAGGGGTTTTGCTCTAAAATTGTTTTTTGTTTTACTCTCTTTTATTTTTTTTGAATCTTGGGTTGGGAAAATAGGGGTGACACATGTGACCCTATCATTTGAGAGGATATTTTGTTTTTTCTCTTCATATACATCCTCATGGAGGAGAAAAATAGCTTTAGCTTGTCATATTTGCATTTTAAACTTGGGATTTGAGCTTGGAGCTTTGGCTTTGGAGCGGATTCAGTAGCTTAGATACTTGGAGAGCTATTTTGATGTAGGATTCTTGTGCTTTCTTTGGTTTTATTGCATGGATTTAAGAAAGAAAATGGATGTGTGTGTGTGTGTGTGTGTGTGTGTGGCTATGTGTTTTTGGAATGTTATTGTATGGTTATGTCTTTATGTGTTTTTGGAATGTTATTGCAAAAAAATTTGGGTTTTATTATTTTTTTGAAATAGAAATTATTATGCTTAGAGGCATTCTACTATTGTAGAGTGGCATCGGTTCTCATGACGTGAACGCATACATAAAAATAAATTACAATTGATGTATTAAAAACATAGAGTGAAAGTGTCTCATGTTATTAATATATTTATTTTTTAATAACCGACATACCTTTTCAATGACATACATTTTCACACCAATAGTTACATACTTTTTTAATCACTAGTATATATGTAAGATAATAAAATATATAGCAAATAAAAGTATCGAAGAAAATACAAAGGATGAAATTAAGAAAACACTCTCTATTCGGATCGAAGCTATTAAAATATTCCTATACTAACGGTTTTTACATTATGTATTTTAACATTTCCATTATCCAATATTTAATACCGATCAGAAGCAACTTTAATGCTACCAACCGGTTGCATGGTTGATGCTGCCAATCGATATCATTTCTGGCACTTTCGGTCTTTAGCATCTTTGGTGCTGCCGGCCGGTATTAAATATTGGATAATGGAAATATTTATGAAAATAAAGGAAACGTCCTCAACCCCAGTCAATTAAATGCATAGTCCTGTTAAATGACAGAAATGTCTGGTAGACCCAAAATTGCTACACGCACTCAGAAGGCCATCACTTCTACAATTCTCAACGAAAACGCACAAAATTGGTACCATTGGAATCATGTGTCCAAGACCAACACACAAGAATCAAAAAATTAAGAATTTGATGAAGTATCAATGGCAATTTTTTATAAAACATGGTCAGGTTCAGAACGATGTTTTATTTGGTGGTTACGATGCATTCAATGAAGCATGGGCTGACAAATTTCACTGCTGCAAGTTAAGGGACAGTATGGGGTGCCTGGTGCAAGTAAAGTACCATAATTTCAATCCATTTACTACCTCTTGCAAGTGGTTAAAAGTTAGATTTCAGGATTTCCTCTCTCTCTCTCTCTCTCTCTCTCTCTCTCTCTCTCCTCTCCCAGAAATCTATAAATTGGAGTGTTGGGCTCATTGTAAAGGGAGATAGTTTTTATGCAACAAAACTCTGCCAAAATTGTTTTATGAAACCAATGTGTTGTAGGCCCTTGTAGCGTACTCCTTGCCTGGTGATCCAAGCCCCTATCTTGTAACAGATTGGATTGTACATATCATGAAGCAATAAAATACAAGTTTGTGGATGTATCTTCCCCTGTTGTGTTTTTTTTCACTCTTCTTGCCCTTTCAATCTTCATTATAAGAATATTGTGTCTATTTATATCTCTGCAAGGATTCATCATCATTCTGCATGTTTTAGAATATTGTTGTGAATGCATTTGTTAGATTGTGGAGAACTATTATCACCCTCTCTATTATGCACTCTACTTCTATTTTCCACACATTTTAAAGCTATTCTCACACTCTCCTTTTATGGTATATCACCGCTATAATGTAGGTTCTACTTTCATGCACTCTCTCTTCCTAGTTCCTTGAATGGTTAGATTAGGATTAGATAGTCTTGCATGCACTAGAGTAGATTGTGGCGGGTAGTTTAGGAGCAAGAACCAGCTTTCTCTAGAGGTCCATCTCAAGCAACAAGTCCCACAACTTGGAGATAGTACCCATGTTATCTAATTATGCCGTGAGCTCAAGAACACACACTTGTCTAAACTATAGGGTGCTGTGATTCAGATATAACATGTAATACCCGCTTAAAACAACCCACTTGAGACCCAAGAACAACCTAAGATTAGTTAGGAAAATTATGGACTAATATTTTTTTGTTTAAAAGTGTCTACAACCAGGTTACAAAACAGTAGTTTTCACAATCAAGTTTCAAAGCCAATTATAATTAATAGCTTATATAATTCCCATTACAACAATCATTAAAATTCTCAAGGTCACAACATAGGGTTAGAATAACCATTTAGGTTAGGAGGGTAATCTCTCACTATACCACTCTCTAACTGGATTAAAAGATTCAACTTGATTTTTCTCAACATTAACACACTCAAAACTTCGCAAACACACTTCTACTAGATAATAAATTTCCTCACCTTTCAAATGATATAAAGAAGTCCTCCTAACTCCTCATATTTCTCAAGTTATGGGTCGGCGGACCTTGGCAGGAAACTTTTCCCAAGAGCGATCTGCGGGCCTATAGAAGAAAATTTTCCCATGCGTGGGCCGGCCGGAGCAGGGAAGAAATTTAGCGCATTTTCCATTTTGGGGAAAATCATGATTTGTCTCCACACACCTGCGAGCCCGAAGAGGACACGTGTCAGCCAGGCATTGGCTACGGGCTAGCGGTCCGGCAAAAGAACTTAGGAAATTTTTCCCAAAAAATTTCAAAGCGCTAAGTTTAAAAAGGGATCCACTCGTTCGCCGATGCCTCGTGACGCCACATGGCAACACTTGATTGGCTGCGATCCAGTGGGAACGTGGAAAAAACTTAGAAAATTTTTGTAATTTTTTTTTAAAAAGGGTTCCGCGCCTCCGCCATTGCCTCGTGAGGCCACATGGCAGCATCCGATTGGCTACGGGGCGGTGGGGTAAATTAGAAAAAAAATTCCCAATTTTTTTTTTAAAGTTTAATTTAAATGTTGTAGGCCCACACGGCCACGAATGACAACCCAAAAGGAAAAAGTGGGGCGGCGGGTCCGAGGGAAATTTTTTTCCAAAATTTCTTTTTCGAACTTAGATGATTTTTTATGAAAAGAAAAGCTTACGGGTTAGCAGAGCGATGGGGAAATCCATTCCTTTGGCATTTTAGACAAAAATGTGCTAAAGGAAAATTCTGGTCTACGGGTCTGCTAAGGAAATTTTTCCCAAATTTGTTTTTTGACAATTAGATTTTTTTTTACGCCAAAATGAAGTAAAACTTCAGAAGGCCATAAATTTCGATTGGGAACCCAGTTTTTATCAAACAAAGACTGTTTGGAAATCTATTGATGTCCTCTTTGCACAAGAATCATAAAATTTTAATTTTGGTAAATTTTAAAGGGCCAATTTTGTGAGAACAATTTGCAGGCTTCTAAAATGCAAACTGGTAAATTTTGACTTATAAAAATTTGTTCAAATTTGATCTTATTCCTCTCTCAAAATGCTAAATAGACATGGAGGATTGTTCTTAGAGGAATTTAAGATGAATTGGGAAGGTGAATTTGTTTGATTGAGTTCCAAAAAGAAAAATACAACTTTAGACAGCAAAAAACGAAAGTAAAATGGTTTGAGCCCGGTTTTGCAAGGTTTTCTAATAAATTTCTTAAGTATTAATGTATGGATGAATTTTTTTAAATTATATTATGTCCAATTAAATGTCTCATTGTTATTTCTTTGTTGCAGGGTCTTTCTATTCATTTCTAATAAAACTTGTAGAGTTCCAAATGAAACCAAAACTGAAAAAAAAAATTGAATTAACTCAATGAATCTCATTTCACTTGCCTTATTATAAAACATAAGAATTCATTCCATGCTAGTTTAAATAGATTTCTTTCCTCCAATCAAATGATAAAGACAAGGATGCAACTTCTATTCTTTTCAAATTTGGCATTTCAACAAGATAGAGTATTACATTTTCTTCCTACGTATTTCATCCTTTCCATTTCCAAACAGAGATTTCAAAATACTTTTAAATGATCAGATTCGAATGCAACAAAGCCATTTGAGGGAAATAATACAATATTTTATTGATTCCAAAGGGAAACTTTATAAAAAAATTCCTTTATTCCTCGAATTCTTCATACATAATACACTTCTTTCAAAAGCAAAAAAACAGAGTTTATCTCCTTTACATTTCGAGTTACACTTTCATAAGCAATAAAAACATCTTTCCATTACAAAACATGTACAATATCATCCACTTCAAGTGAGAAAGGTTACAATAAGATTTCATCTTAACAAGGGACTGTCAAACTGTCTTTTTCCTTTGCTCCAGAACAACAACATGCAGATCCATCAGTCCTCCAATTTTTTTATCACAATAAGAGCTGGGGAAAAGCAACGCTCTCCACCCAACCAAGACATCCAATGAAAAGGATAATCCATCTTTCTTCATTGGCCCCCGAGCCCCAACCACGAAGCAATAGAAGATGTGATTCAACTCATGACAACAAAGGCTTTCACAACACACAGGTAGCAATTTTCACATTTAAACATAGTCCAAAACAGAATGTAGTTTACAACCACATCAAAATCATGACAAACAAAACTAAGGCTTTATCAAGCAAGCCAAAGGAGCAAGAAACTATGGGGGATGTTTCTTATGCCTCCCAAAGGGGAAATGGGTATCACCACCTGATTACAAACTACCAAAATATAATATATCAAATCCCTGACATGCCCTTATGCCTCCCCCAAGTACCCCTTATTCCTCAAATTTCCTTATGTCTCCACAACCTCTTATGGCACCCCATAACAAGTAAAGAAATGTAAGCTATTTCTTGTAAGGTGGAACCCAAATCCCAACTCCCTCCACACTTATACCTTCCCAATAAACACTTATGCCTCACATAAATTAAACCCCATAGTATTCTCCTACACCATTCCTAGGCCATCTACCCAACAACCCACAAGCATGCCAAATATACACAACAAAACATTTACATAAATGAAAGAGAAGCATTTCAAGAGCCAAGCTCCTACCTCTCCATGATGGAGTTGTTCCAAATTCCAAAACAACAAGCTTTAATCCAATGCAAGCAATCCAAAAATCAACCAAGCAACAAGCATCCACAATCTTCAAAAACTTCTCCAAAGCAAGAACTCCAAGATAGTAAAGGATTCATACAAGATCAAGTATCAAAAGGTGAAGTAACCCAAAACAAGGCAAGCAATTCGAATTTTATAGAAGAGGGAACAGAAAAGGATGAGGTGGATCCATGTAGGATGCCACATCACACATCCTCAGCCCCAACCCAAAATTCAACTTCATTCTCCAATGCATAATAAATAGGTGGGTGAATAATATGACAGTTTTACTTACACACTCAAATCCAACCCACACCCCAAAGGAATGAAATTAAACCATGTAAGAAAAGTGCAATTAAAACTTACAATTTACCTTCCTAAACTACATTACAAAGTCTAATTTTATCCCCCAAACCATGGGTATGGTTGGTAAATGAATTTAAGAGGTATGGGACAAGTTTAACTTGTCCCACAAGCCTCCAAAATCGGCCTCCAAGTACAAATTCGAATTTCTAAGAAAGTGGAGTGTTTCACACTCAAAAGTTAACTTACACATCACTTACAAAGTCACTTACACATTACTTACACATTCTTACAACACTTAATCCAAGAGTCAACAACTCTATTAATTAAATTCTTATGACATCTTTTAATTAATTAACTTAACAACATGATTACTCACAATATTAACACAACATTTAATAAATAATGAAAGAGGTAAATGCCCCACAAAATAAACACATGCAAACCTTAAACAAAGGGACCAAATAAAAGAAATACATAAAACCCCTTGGTCACATTTAAAGGTGATTTCCCCCATGGGAATCCCTAACAAAAATCAAACACACACAAACAAATACAGTTTCCATGGTGACCTTGTTGAATTCATCTAGAATTCCAACATGGTTGGTCTCCAATCCCCCGATATTTGTTGTGATATTTTAACCTGCAAAACACAATACCTCCTTCAGCCTCGTGGCCATATAAGAAAATCCAAAATAATATAAATATAATTCCAAAATCATCTAAATATTTGAATCACAACAACATCATAGCAATCAACAACATCATTTACAATTTTATCAAAAACTATATCATCATCAAATAATTTCCATTTCTAGGTCTAGTCAAATATCCCATGTCTGAAAAAAATCCATAATATAACCATGTCAACCAGTATATCATCATCAATATATAAAAATGTCTCCAATAATCATCATGCATCATAATTGAATCAAGATCAACAATAATCTATGATCTAAAATCTAACATCATACTAAATAAAAACAATAATAATGTGGACATAATATAATCAAAAGTGTCATGATCAGTATTTAAAGGTGTCAAAGGGAAGTGAGCACTATATCCCCCTCCCCTTAGACTTGACTTCCTCCTAGAAGTCACTGGAACAAATGTGGAAACTGCACTCGTAATAATGTAGCATCCTCCCATATAGCTGCAATCTCGTCATATATGTCCCACTGCACCCGGACCTGATCAATCTCTCTACCTCAAAGGCCCAGGGTCATGTGATCTATAATAAAAATAGGCTCCATCGTCACCTTCCCCTGATCCTGAACCTGCAATGAGGTCCAATCCAGCACATGAGAAGGATCTTCAATATATATCCTAAGAACATAAACATGAAACACATCATGTACATGAGACAAGCTAGGTGGCAATGCTAGACAGTAAGCCAAAGGGTCGATATGCTCTAAGATCTCAAAAGGACCAACGATTCTAGGATCTAACTTAGAACCTTTTGCATAACGGATAGGGCTCTTATGTGACCTAACACGAAGGAACACCTTCATGCCCACATCAAAGCTATGGTCAGTCCTATGCTGATTTGTGTACTTCTTTTACTTGTCTTGTGCCTTCTGCAGTCTCTATCTGATCATAATCACCTACTACTCCATGTCATGCAACAAAGTTAGTATAAGAGAAACCCTATCCTCTAACATGTCCCAACTAAGAGGTGTCTTGCACTCTCTACCATACAAAGCCTGAAAAGGAGCCATGCCTATAGAACTCTGAAAACTATTATTGTAGGCAAAATCCACCAAGTACAGGTTTTGCTCCCATCTAAACTGATGATCCATCACATACATCCTGAGCATGTCCTCTAAAATCTGATTCACCCTCTCAATCTATCCATCTATCTCGGGGTGATATGTTGTGCTGAGGTTTATCCTCGTCCTGAGGACATATTGCATGGTAGTCCATAAATGGGAAGTATACAAAGGATCGCGGTCACAAATAATCTTCCACGGAATCCCATGTAACCTAACAATCTCATCCAAATATACTCGTGCCACTGTACTAGCTGTATAAGTGGTCTTCATAGGAGAAAAGTGAGCCACTTTTTTCAATTTATCAACCGTGACCATGATGGCATCGTGGTGATATCTCGACATCGGTAGCCCATTGATAAAGTCCATTGAAATGGTGTCCCACTTCCACTCCGTTATAGAATGAGGAAAGAGAAAGCCAGCTGGATGCTGATTCTCAGCCTTCACTTTCTGGCACTCTAAATATCATGACACAAACTGAGCCACATCTCTACAAATTCCTCTCCAGTGATACAACTATCTCAAGGTAGCGTGCATCTTCTTCACCCCAGGATAGGTTGAATAGGGTACACAATGTGCCTCTGTTAAGATGTCCTACCTCGAGCCTCTGTCTCTAGGAACATAAATCTGACCTCGGTGCTTGAGAAGGCTATCTTCCTCTAATGAGAAACCATCAAACTTACCCTCAAGGGGTCTTTAGGACTTGATCTCTGCTCGAACTACAATGTAGAAGCTGTCAAGAGGAAGTTGCCGAAGAATCCTGCTCCGCAAATATGTGCCCACTGAAGTGGCCATTATCACATGTCTCCATCTACTGAGAGCGTCTGCAACCACATTCTCCTTCCCCTTCACATGCTCTATCTCCATATCATACTCACAAAGCAACTCCATCCAATGCCGTTGACAAGCGTTGAGATTGGGCTGCGTGAATAGGTGGCGAAGACTCAAGTGATATGTCTTGAGTGTGAATCTCCTACCAAGAAGAAAGTGCCTCCATCGAACCAAGGTGTGCACATCTACCACAAGCTCAAGATCATGAGTCAGGTAATTAAGCTCATAATCTTTGAGTTTACGAGACTAAAAAGCCACGACTTTTCCCTCCTGCATCAGCACACCTCCAAGGCCTATGAAAGAATCATCTGTACATACAAAGAACTCACCATGTGGATCTAGCACTACAAGAATAGGTTCTTTAGTGAAACATTCCTTAAATTTCTTGAAGGCCTTCTCACATTTTTCTAACCAAACATACTTCTTCCCTTTCCGCTGAAGGGAATTGATGGGGTGCACAATCTAAGAGAAGTCCTGAAAAAATCTCATATAGTAACCTACTAATTCCATGAAGTTGTGCACATCTGTCATAGTAGTGCATACTGGCCAATCCATAATGGCTCTTATCTTGGAAGGATCAACTGCGATACCTTCCTCAGAACTGATATGACCCAATTACTGTACCTCAAATTGAAAGAATGTACACTTCTCCAAGTTCCCATAAATTTGTTGCTCACGAAGACACTGAAGAACCTAGAGAAGGTGCCCCTCGTGCTCCTCACGCGTACGTGAGTAAATCAAAATGTCATCAAGGAAGATGAGCACAAAGTGATCTAAGAAGGTCTTGAATACCCCATTCATCAAACTCATAAACATTGTGGGGGCATTAGTCAAACCAAAGGGCACTAATGTGAACTCATAGTGCCCATATCTCGTACGAAAGGTGGTCTTATGAATATCTGCCTCCGTAATCCTCAACTGATGATAGCCTGACTTAAGATAAATCTTAGAGAAAATTGTGGCTCCCTTCATATGATCAAACAATTCAATAATACTTGGAAGGGGATAACAATTCTTAATCGTTACCTTATTCAGCTCGCGGTAATCAATACAAAACTGCAAGGATCCATCCTTCTTCTTTACAAAAATCACCGGTGCACCCCAAGGGGATACACTAGAATGGATAAGGCCTTTCTCCAGAAGGCCCTCCAGCTGCAACTTGAGCTTGCAGAGCTCTGGGGTGGTCATCCGATAAGGTGCTCGTGAGATAGGCTCTGCTCCCGGAACCAGATCTATATGAAAATCAATCTCATGTAGGGGTGGTAACCTCGGTAGCTCCCCTAGAAAGACATCTACAAACTTTCTCAAAATGTGATTATCATCGAGTGATGGTCCACTAGAGCCATCCTTAGACCTGTCACTAACTGTAACAACATACATCTGACAACCCCGTCACACACACCATTTAAGATGTATAGCGGAGATGGTGTGAATAGAAATGGGTCTCCTGACCCCTAAAATCACCAACTCAACTCCCAGATCATCTGCATAAGATATAGTCTTGTGGTAACAATCCATCTTGGCCCTGTGAGAAGATAAACAATCCATACCCAAAATGACTCCATACAAGCCCAAAGGAAGGATATGGAGATCTGAGGTAGTGGTGAAAGGTCCCAAATCCACTACACACTCCTTAACTAAAGAGTCTACAGAGATCTTGGATCCCGAAGACATCTCAACATCCCTACTAAGACCCTGCCTAACTACCACTAGCCTGCATCGCTCTACTAAAGATGGTGAAATAAAAGAATCAGAAGAACCAGAATCAAACAATATGGAGGTAGGAATGCCACCAATGCTATCTATAGTCTCAATAACTGTGATCTAGTGCTCAGCCTGGTGGTTCTCAACCGCTACATAAATCCTGTGGCTACGTCCCATGTCACCTGAAAGGAACGACAACCAGATCGTACCAAGCCAAGAACACAGATGCTAATCAAACACCACGATCAATAAGATGAAAGCAATTCACCAGAATAACTTTACATAAAACCTTTGCAAACAAATGAGAAACAATATCATATATTATTATGGAACTCAATGCAATACATTGAGAATGGGCCTTGCTTAAATAGGCAAGGAATAACAATCTAAGAACCAGTCAATGTCGTAGATCAAGCCATAAATCATAGAAAGAACTAGTCATCAAAGAACTAGTCAAGACCATAGATTTAGGAGAGAACTAGACATCAAGGATCTAGTCAATACCATATATCAAGAAAAGAACTATACCTAACAACTAGATAATATCTCCTAATATCTAAATAAGATAAAAGAAATATCCACACACATAAGTGGGGTGACAATAAATACAATAAAGGTAAACTAAAGTACCTAGGGTGAACATGAGCTAAGGTAAATACCTACTCTAACACCCCCCCTCAAGTGAAGCTAGGGGCCAAAATAGAAGTGGCATGTCCACAGTATGAGTCCCAAAAACTAGGCCTGATGAGGTACTCATGTACAATAACTGGGAAAAAGGGACACTACAAGGTACCCAAAACCAGTAACAACAAAGTAAAGAGAGTAAAAACCTGCTCCAAGGCATCCCAAGAAGCTCAGCTCAAAATACTCGTATAATGTTGAAGAAGTTTGGTGTGCACTGTGGTCTGAATCCACTACTCGATCACAAAACTCAAAAACAACTGACACTGGGTTTCACTAGAATAGCTCCATACAAGGAGACTGCTGATGGAGTGATGTCGAAAGTGTAAAAAAAGAAACACCAAACATAGTTCGATCAACTACTACAAATAGGTGTGCCACGATCTAAGAACAATAACCAAAGCAACAAGGCAATTACACAAACTCCAGAGTGTCACAATCCAAGGAAAGCCAAGGTAATAAGGTAAGGACACGAAACCCAAAGAAGTAGGATCAACACCACACCCTCCCATACTACTGAATGGGTGGAGTGACGCTACAAATCTATATGAGTTGCCCAAAATCAACTACTCGAACACTGACAAAATAACACTGGACTTCACCAGAATAGATCCCCCACAAGAGATACTGTCAACATGCCAAAAGTGTCGGAAATACAGATACAAAATCTCTCAACAAACAAGAGAAATACACTACACCTGCTAAAGAAAAATGCTCAAAACAAGAAGCATCACAATGCATAAGGTATAGAAAGTGGAGCAAGAGGACGAATGGTGGAAGAGCCACACCTGTAGAGTCCTCTCAACGAATGCCTATGTCTTCTCCACGAGTGATCAGATATCCACCCCAAATCAACACGGATGGATGAAGAAGATGCCTCCATATGACTTGGTGTAAAATACACAATGACTGCATGTAAAAGAACATCAGAATGTGTGTCAAGTTGATCATGTCCGATAGCTAAAATCTTAGGTTTCTCAATCCTAAGTGAAAGTGTAGAACTCATGTGTTGCTCATGATCCTCAGAAAGAGTCGAGTGAACACAAAAAGGGAGCTCTATCAATGTGTGATCCCAATGAAGTATCTGCTCGAAAACCAATGTCATGACGAGAATTCCACTTCACATGCGGAATAGAGGAAATAATACCCTGTGAATGTCTGCCAATGACTCCTCTAGTGAGACCCATAGAACGGAGCATGTGAGAACTGAATGCAGTGGTATGCTTCTTATAAAAGCCATGCAAATGAGCAGAAGTAGGATACACAACATGTGGTATTGTAATAGGCACAGATGTGGAAGAGAATGTAGTAACAAACCTCGAAAGTTTAGAAGCATCAAAAGCAGGTTCAGGCTCAAAGACTGACAGATCAATGTGAGTGGGTACAAGAGCAACAACTGCAAGTGGACTAGGAGCATGGATATGGTTGTCCACAATATTATGGTGATGCCATAGGCGATCAAGTTTGTTCCGCAGGGAGTGTATTATTGTATCCTTATCATGAATGAGTGATTGTAGAAGAGAATTTCACTTCTTGAGTGATCTATTTTCTTCCACAAATTTTTTAATATCCTCTTGAAGTCCACATACTTCAGAGAAAATCATATCATTCTCAGAATCCATGATAGGTACAAACTGCTACTCCCAAAACTTTAGGACGTCGGGCTCAGCCGAAATTGCATCCACAATTGATTATAACACTCCTCCATATTTGGCACTTTATAATTATATTGCAAGTCTCAAAATAAATAACTCCAATGGAAAGAGTATGAAAAAACAAGCACTTTTGCAAAAAAACGGCACTCAAAACCGAGTTACCAATCAAAAGTTACAAGCTTTTTAATATTTTGCTCTGTTATTTATTTTAGGTGCCACTAAAACAAAGTAAAATGTTGTTTCCTTCACCACACAAATAAAATTAAAGGGGGCTGAACTTAAGCACCTACTAGTAGGAATCACAAGTTTTAAGCCCTCATATGACCATACCATATGACCAAGGGCTAAGGATTTTAATGGCTGACCTTTATTTGCTGAAAATAGCAACCTGCGGATTTGCCCAAAATAGTAAATACATGCACAACATCCGTGGACCCCTACCAAAAAACGAAAGAAAAATTTCCTGCATGTAAACCGAGACCCAAAAAAATCCCTCGATTTCTTTTCTGGTGGGCACGAATCCTGAGGCGAACCAATGTGCTTCTCTGCAACAATAAAAAATCCACAAAAATTGACTGTCTGTAGAAACAGTCAAGTTTACAGTCGATCTTATGGTTTTCATGCCTTCCGGATCTAATGGAAGCCTCAGTTTTCCATAAAAATGCACGCAACAACAAAATACGACCAAATCCCAAATATATGAATACATAAATAATTTATTTACAAAATAAAACTTACAGACGGATGCTAACAGCAATCTCCAGCTCTGATACCTTGAAAGGAATGATAACCAGATCGTACCAAGCCAAGAACACAGATGCTAATCAAACACCACGATCAATAAGATGAAAGCAATTCACCAAAATAACTTTACATAAAACATTTGCAAACAAATGAGAAACAATATCATATATTATTATAGAACTCAATGCAATACATTGAGAATGGGCCTTGCTTAAATAGAAAAGGAATAACAATCTAAGAACTAGTCAAGGTCGTAGATCAAGCCATAAATCATGGAAAGAACTAGTCAAAACCATAGATTTAGGAGAGAACTAGACATCAAGGATCTAGTCAATACCATAAATCAAGGAAAGAACTATACCTAACAACTAGATAATATCTCCTAATATCTAAATAAGATAAAAGAAATATCTACACACATAATTGGGTGAGAATAAATACAATAAAGGTAACTAAAGTACCTAGGTGAACATGAGCTAAGGTAAATACCTACTCTAACATCACCGACAGTAGGCTCAGATATATGTGTCTTACCCTTGTTATTAGGGTTCTATGGGCAGTCTCTCAAAAAAATTCAAATAACACCACAACCAAAACAACCGCCTGATCCTCTCCCCTATGTAGCAGGTCCGACTGATACTCTCGAAGTCTGTGGTATGGATCCTGATGATCTAGCTATGGTATTTTGCGGTCTCTGCTGGTGAGCTCCTGCTGAGTGAGATCTCTGGGCACCATGTGTCCTGATGGGACCCCTAGGAGGAGACCCCATACTCCGACCCCTCTGTGTATCAAACCTCTGAGGAGGTCTATAAGGTATAATGGACTGTTGTTACTGCTTCTACTGTTTTTGTGGTATGTAAGATGACTTTGTTGAACCCTTTCCACCACAAGGAGGAGGTACTGACCCGTTTGATCTACTATCATGCATCTATTGTATATGGCTCCGCACTCGGTCTCTAGCTTGTCGGGTCTTTCCCTAAGTCTCCTCTGCTATGTAGGTTTTCTCAATGGCCTTAGCTAGTGTCTGTCGAAAATGGATCCGTACTGCACCTCCAATGTCAAGATTCAAGCCCCAGATGAACTTGTGGATCTACACCTGCTCATCCGGCATGTACTCAACATACTGGAGTAGATCCAGAAATCTACTCGCATACTCTGCTACTATAAGAGATGCCTGATGGAGGTCATGAAACTCATCTATCCACTATTGTATGAACCTCCATGACAAATATTTCCTCCTGAATCACTCCTCAAAGAGTTACCAGGTAATTATCTCATAATCAACATCGAGCTTCTGCTCCTCTGTCCTCTACCAAACACCTGCTTCATCCCTCAGTAGATGGATTACAACACGAGCTTTTGTGTTGCTAAAACAAGGGCAGAGCTTAAAACACCCGCTCAAGCTCACTAACCAGGCCTCTGCCTGAAATCCACATGTTTCACCAGAGTAATGTGATGGTTAAAGCTTCATGATCTCCCTAATGTGATCTGCAGCTGTGGTCTGACGACCTTTAGGCCTCTCTGCATGCTCATCCCTAAGCCTAGGGCTTCGAGACCTCTCTCTATGTCCTGAAATTCGGTACCATGTCCCCTCTGTGGTGACTCTGCTTTGGCTGACTCTGCATGGAAGTTCTCTCCTCCATGCTCCTCGTTAGGTCGAGGAGATACATGAACCTCAAAGAATGTCACTCTATCATGTCTGACTGCATGCTCTCCTACTGATCCTCCGCATAACCCAGTATTAACCTCGTGAAGGGTCTGCAAAATCTAGGGTAGGATGGTTGTTACAACATGCTCTGGAGGTCGATCTATGTGAAATGGCTCCTCATCTTGTCTGCACCTCCTGCATAGACAAGGCAAGAGTTAACTCATTATTCTAGGTCGTACTTAGTTTCCATGTTAACTAAAATGTGTAATTTCCAAACTAAACTGTTTTCTAGATTTAAAGTGTGTTAGGTTTAACATTGTACTAGGTTTAAAGTTCATGCATCAAGTTTTCTAGTGTGCCTAATGGTCCAATATTTTGAACCACTACTCTGATACCAAGTGTAATTCCTTCTTAAAAAAACCCACTTGAGACCCAAGAACAACCTAGGATTAGTTAGGAAAATTATGGAATAAATTTTTTCGTTTAAAAGTGTCTACAACCAGGTTACAAAAAAATAGTTGTCACAAACAAGTTTCAAAGCCATTTATAATTAATAGCTTATATAATTCCCATTACAATAATTATTAAAATTCTCAAGGTCAAAACATAGGGTTAGAATAACCACTTAGGTTAGGAGGGTAATCTCTCACTATACCACTCTCTAACTGGCTTAAAATATTTAACTTGATTTTTCTCAAAATTATCACACTCAAAACTTCCAAAAAATACTCCCATTAGATAGGAAATTTCCTCACCTTTCTAGTGATATAAAGAAGTCCTCCTAACTCTTCATATTTCTCAAGTTATGGGCCGGCGACCTTGGGAGGAAAATTTTCCCAAGAGCGGGCCTGTGGGCCTAGGGAAAAAAATTTTCCCATGCGTGGGCCGGTAGAGTGGGGAAGAAATTAAGCACATTTTTCCATTTGGGAAAAAAGCACGATTTGTCTCTGTGCGCCCATGAGTTCGAACAGGACACGTGTCAGCCATCCATTGGTTGCGCGCCGGTGAGCCGGCGGGAGAACTTAGGAAATTTTCCCCAAAAATTTCCTAAGTGCTAAGTTTAAAAAGGGATCCGATCCTCCACCGACACCTTATGATGCCACATGGTAGCACCTGATTGGTTGCAGGCCAGTGGGAACGCAGAGAAAACTTAGAAAATTTTCCCAATTTTTTTTTGAAAACACTAAGGTTAAAAAGGGTTCCGCACCTCCTTCGTTGCCTCGTGAGGCCACATGGCAGCATCAGATTGGATGCAAGGTGGTGGGGCAGTGGGGAAAATTAGGAAAAATTTCCCAAATTTTTTTTAAAAGGTTAAGTTAAATGTTACGAGCCCACACAGCCTCAAAGGACAACCCAAAAGGCAAAAACGGGGTGGCAGGTCTGCGGGAGAAATTTCTCCAAAATTTCCTTTTTGAACTTAGACGATTTTTGACGAAAAGAAAAGCTTGTGGGTTACCAGAGTGGCAGGGAAATTTGTTCCTTTGGAATTTTAGACAAAAAGGGGCTAAAGGAAAATTCAGGTCTGTGGGTCCACTAAGGAATTTTTTCCCAAATTTTTTTTTGACAGTTAAATTTTTGTTTTTGACACCAAAATGAACTAAAACTTCAAAAGGCCATAAATTTCAATTGGGAACTCATTTTTGGGAAAACGAGGACTTTTTGGAAAGCTCTTGACGTCCTCTTTACACATGAATCATTAAATTTTGATTTTAATATATTTTAAGGGGTCAATTTCGAGAAAATGATCTACACACTTTTACAATGTAAACTAATAAATTTTAACTTATAAGATTTGTTCAATGTGATCTTCTTCCCCTCTCAACATGTTAAATAGACATGGAGAATTGTTGTTACATGGATTTAAGAAATATTTCAAGATTCAATTTTTCTAATTGATTTGCAGTTTGAACATTTACATTTCTTGACAGGAAAATGACTGTAAGAGGGTTGAGCCCATTTTTTGCAAGGTTTGAAGGATCTTTCCTTAAGTGCTTTTGTCTAATTACATTCATTTATAACCTAGAATGTTCAATTTTAATGTTTCATTGTTATTTCTTGATTGCGGGTTTGGTCTATTCATTTCTGGTAAAAGTTGCAAAGTTTAACGTGAATCAGAAATGGAAACAACAAAATTAACTCAATAGTTCTTATTTTACTCGCCTTACAAATGAATTCATTTCATGCTAGTTTCAAATAGGTTTAATTCATTCAATCAAATGATAAAGACAATAATGCAACTTTTATTCTTTTCAAATCATGCACTTCACAAAGCAAAGTATTACATTTCCTTCATACGCATTTATTTCTTTCAAACAGAGATTACAACTCACATTTAGGTGATAAAATTCAATACAATGATACAATTTGAGGAAGGTTATGCAATCCTTTATTGATTCCAAAAGACAAACTTTACAACTTCTTTCATTATTCAATTTCATCATACAGAACACAATTTCTTGCTTTCAAAAGAACATAACAGAGTATGTCTCTTTCACATTTCAATTTACACTTTCATAACCAATACAACATATTTCCAATACAAAACATATGTAAGTTCATCCACTTCAAGTGGGAAAGGTTACAATAAGATTTCATTTCAGAAGGGACTGTCAAACTGTGTTTTCTCAGCTTAAGAATAACAACATTCAGATTTCTCATTATTCTAATTTGATCACCACAAGATCAAGGGAAAGGCAACGCTCTCCTCCCAACCAAGAAATCTAATGAAAAGGAGAATCCATCCTTCTTCATTGGCCCCTGAGCCCCAACCATAGTGCAATAAAAGATGTGATCCAACTCATGGCAACAACAGGCTTCCAAAAACACACAAGTAGCAGTTTTCACGATAAAAACATAGTCTAAAACAGAATGTAGTTTACAACTACATTAAAGCATAACAAACATTACTGAGGCTTCATCAAGCAAGACAAAGGAGCAAGAAACTATGGGGGATGCTTCTTATGCCTCCCAAAAGGGGAAATGGGTATCACCACCTGAATTACAAATCACCAAAATATAGTATATCAAAACCCTGACATTCCTTATGCCTCCCCCAAGTACCCCTTATTCCTCATATTTCCTTATGCCTCCCCAACCTCTTATGGCACCCCATAACGAGTAAATAAATGCAAGCTATTTCTTTGTAAGGTGGAACCCAAATCCCAAATCCCTCCACCCTTATACCTCCCTAAAACACACTTGTGTCTCCCACAAAATAAACCCCATAGTCTTCTCCTACACCATTCCTAGGCCATCTACCCAACAGCCCAAAAACATGTCAAAACATTCACACAATAACATTTACATTCATAAAAGAAGAGCATTTTAAGAGCCAAGCTCTTACCTCTCCATGATGGAGTTTCCCAAGTTCCAAATATCAGTTGTTTCCAAGCAAAGAATCTAAAAATCAATCAAGATAACAAGCATAGCAACAATCTTCAAAAACTTCTCCAAAAGTAAGAAATCCCAAAACAGCAAAGAAATTCTCCCAAGAATCAAGTTTCCAAAGGTGAAGCAACCCCAAAACAAGGTAAGGAATTCAAATTTTATAGAAGAGGGAAGGGAAGAGTATGAGGTGGATCCATGTAGGATACCACATCACACATCCTCAACCCCAACCATAAAATTCAACTTCATTCTCCAATGCATAATAAATAGGTGGGTGAATAATATGATAGTTTTACTTACAGACTCAAATCCAACCCACGCCCAACAGGATTGAAATTAAACCATGTAAGAAAAGTGCAATTAAAACTTACAATTTGACTTCCCACAAATGCATTATAAAAGACTAAAATCCCTCCACACTTATACCTCCCCAATAGGTACTGGTATGCCTCCCACAAATTGAATTTAAGAGTCTTCTGGGACACCATTCCTAGGCCATGTACCCAATAAGCCTCCAAAAACATGCCAAACAAGGACAACAATTCGAATTTCCATAAATGAAAGATGAAGCATGTTTCACAGCTCAAGCTCCTACCTCTCCATGATGGAGTTGTTTCAAGGCCCAAAACTCAAGCTTTAATCCAATGCAAGCAATCCAAATCAACCAAGCAACAAGCATTACTCACAATCTTCACAAAAACTTCTCCAAAGCAAGAACTCCAAAATAAAGGGATTCATGCAAGATCAAGTATCAAAAGGTGAAGTAACCCAAAACAAGGCAAGCAATTCGAATTTTATAGAAGAGGGAACATTTAAAGGATGAGGTGGATCCATGTAGGATGCCACATCACACATCCTCAACCCCAACCCAAAATTCAACTTCATTCTCCAATGCATAATAAATAGGTGGGTGAATAATCCCCCGATGACAGTTTGATACTTACACACTCAAATCCAACCCACACCCTCAAAGGCCATATGAAATTAAACCATGTAATAAAAGTGCAATTCTAAAACATCTACAATATTCACCTTCCTAAACTACATTACAAAGTCATTTGCAATTTTATCTCCCACAACCATATATGGTTGGTAAATAATTTAAGAGGTATGGGACAAGTTTAACTTGTCCCACAAGCCTCCAAAATCACCTCCAAGTACAAATTCGAATTTCTAAGAAAGTGGAGTGTTTCACACTCAAAAGTTAACTTGCACATCACTTACAAAATCATCTCATTACAACACATTCTTAAACACTTAATCAAGTCAACAATAACTCTATTAATTACATTCTCATGACATCTTATTAATTAATTAATATTAACAACATGATTACCCATAATATTAACAGTAACATTTAATAAATAAGGTGAAAGGGGCAAATGCATCACAAAATAAAGTACATGCAAACATTGAACAAAAGGGACCAATAAAAAAAATACATAATAACCCCTTGGTCACATTTAAAGGTGATCTCCCCCTCATGGGAATCATCTATCAAAGGCATTTCAAACACACACAAAAAAACATAGTTGTCATGGTGACCTTGTTGAATTCATCTATAATTCCAATGTGGTTGGTCTCCAATTCCCTGATGTTTGTTGTGATATTTTAACCTGAAAAACACAATACCTCGATTTGGCCTCGTGGCCATATGTCAGAACATTCCAAAATAATATAAATATAATTCTAAAATAATCTAGATATATGAATCACAACAACATCATAAACAACCAACAACATCATTTACAATTTTAAAAGTCAACAACTATATCATCATCAAATAATTTCCATTTCTAGAGTCTACTCAAACTATCCAAATGAGTCTGATTTCATGTCCGAACAACATCCATAATATAACCATGTTAAATAGTATATCATCATCAAGTGAGTATTAAAATGTCTCTAATAATCATCATGCATCATAACTGAATCAAGACCTCAATTATTTGTAATCCATGATCTAAAATCTAACATCATATTATAATCAAAGACCATAATTATGTCCATAATATAATCAATAGTATCATGATCAATATCAAAAGGTGTCAAACGGAAGTGGGCACTACAATTAGAATTTAAGGAACTTCTGCAATTCATTAGCTAAAACGTGGGTTCCGTATTAAGATAAATTACAATTTAATAAAATATTACACAATGTCGCTTGTTATAACGGTAAAATTAGGGGGTACAAAGAAATAAAGCTATTAACTCAACTAATTAGGGGTAGGTTAAATAGGGGCCAAAGGAAAGTCAGGTTTGAAATAGTAGGGTTTCACAACATTTTAATATAGTAGGCTAAAACATTTGAACATCGCTACCCCATAAAGAGATCGATAGTCTCCTTAAAATAGCAAAATAAGTGCATCATATAAAAAATGATTCATCACTTGTTTGAACCAAAGAACATTGCCTTAGGGTGATTCCCTTCCAAGAAATAATAAGATGGTAGAAAACTAGGCTCATTGAGTATGACTTGAAAGATCAAAAAGATGTTATTCCTCATCTTAATTACTTGAAGAACTATTGATACAATGATTAAAGCTTAACAAGGTTTGGTAATTCTTCAATGCCTTCAAACTATCTTTTGAGATGAAATGTCATATTAAATTTAAAACAGTGTGTCAGTGCCCAATAAAGATATATTCTTTTGTTTAATATATTATAGAAATGAAGGGGTAAATAAAATTGTAATTGAAAAATGGGTAAGGAAGGTACATGGAAAAAATAAAGGGTATTTTCATTCTAATAATATAACAAGTAATGGGGTATGCATCAATGAATAATGTAGAGGTAAAAACTAAATTAAGGGTATTCTTTAATACCTTTTGAACGCATGTGCTATACCATACTTTTACTAAGTGAACCTGTCATGGGTTTCAGACCTTGCATCCGTTGAAAAATATTTGCACTTTATTTGATATCCAGAGGCATTTAACCACAGTTGAAATCCATGTTCAACGTGGTACAATTTTAGCATTTATTAGATAGTAGGGCATAGTGTAACATGAGCATCTATGTAAGAACATGGTGGCATGTTTCTGTCAAAATGAATCTAGCGAGACAACTTCTCATGGAATGTCTATTTTGGTACTTGTACAAAGACATGGGTTTCCTCATAAGCGGAGCACAGTCACACTATTTCACCTATGCAACAAATAAGTCTCCAACTTGAAAATTTTGCATTTTAAGCTCTATGCACTCCCGGCCTATGCTAAAATGTGAGCTCTGGAACAATAACTAGGGTATGGACGTCCAATCAACTGCATAAAAGATAAGAATCTAATCACTGTCATGTTGAACCAGAAGCACTTTGTATGACTGTTCACTATCTCAATCTGGTAGATGTGTATGTTAAGAATCTTGACAAGCATTTTCCAGGAAAAACTATTTGACATAAATGTCTGTAAAAAATGTGGTCCTTAAGGACATAATTGCCGGTAATGATATCTCAGCCATGCTAAAATCCAAGGTGACTAAAAATTGTAATGGGTATAACAGGAAACTAGTTTTTGTAGGGTGGAAATGACTCTCTTGATTTAAAGTATACATTGTTACTCTTGGTTGCTTATCAACCAATGAGGGATAAATCCATTTTTATTCCAATTGAAGATGATATAGCGTTAATGATTGGAGTTATGCCAGTTGTTATTGCACACCTGGATCATAGTTAAATTTTACATCAATGCCGTTAGCTCAGATGTTTTAGTTGGGTAATTGTTTTAAGACAGTGTATGGGATGTGGAACCTTGACCAAGGTGCAGACTTGCTATTTGAAAACATGGTTCATTAAAAACTCAGGTTTCCAACCCAATGAATTCATTTTACCAATATTTTATCCGCATTGCCAAACCATTAGCTTACCCAAATGCCAATTGTAAATGCTCAGGGAAATTGAATAAGCTTGTCATGTGGGTTTACTTAATTCATCTTGGTCGATGTAGGGAAATGCTCATTGTTTATGTATGTCAAAAACTAAGCCAGCTACCATATTATTAAAGTGTTCAACTGAAATGTTCAATCCTTTGTATTCTAGAATTTACCTAATTAACTAGGGTATGATTTCAGTCCATCAGTAATGCTTGGAATGATGCCTTAAAACTGTTGGTCAAACTTGCATGAAAGAAGACGCGCCTCTTGGAATGTTCCAATGGTTGCCACAGGTACATTGGATAATAATGTTTGAGGGGTAATAGGTAAATAGTCTCATACTGTTCTATAAGAGGAAGATTGTTGAGCAAAGTTTGACACTGTATTACTATTGCAATGGATGTTGATGTGCTCTGTAGATACGAAATTGGGCTTGGTAGAAATTTGGCTTAGAACCTATCAAAGAAAAACCAGTCTCATGGAACACCAAAACCACTTAAATTCTATCGTCGATTAATTCCAGGCATGGTTTATCTCTCCTTATCTTTCATAATTCTGATATTTTAGTTTTCCTATTGCAACAGAATAAAATTTTAAACCCTATGATTATCATACATTTGATTGTTTTAAATAAACTTGTTTGCAAAACAATAAAATGGCATATCGTAACTTGCGCAATCCAAATTATCCCTTAGTTGAAAACCATGGACTTAAACCCTCATTTTGAGATGATCTAACAAACTTCATAACCAATCTAGATTACTACAACACCCTTTTTATTGACAATTTGAGGTTGAGTTCCTTGTAAAGATGTCGATCATTTCCTTGTAAAAAAAATAGTAAACCATGAGTTTTAGAGACTCACAAAACCACCTTCAGAACCCCATAAAAGAGGTGTTAAGCATCGTATGTCCTCCTTGTTATGAGGAGAGTCACATCAAGCTTTATATTGACCCCATTCGACCATTTGTAATCTCTTCGTCACTCCTCTAGGAGCCTTGTTACCCTATTTTGCACTTTTAGGAAGTTGTTAAAATTGAAAAGTTGGGTTTCGTATCGGCTCACCGTGTGGGCCCTGAACAATGAAATGCTTTTCTGTCTTTACAAACCTTTAGTATTTTTACTAGAAAATTTCCTGGAACCTTTGGTTTGGGAAAAACACATTCCTGGTTAGTTTGGAAAAGGGGTTTCATAGGCCTCCGGTTGTTGTTTGACTAGGTCAAACTTGGTCG
This sequence comes from Taxus chinensis, assembly GCA_019776745.2. Lineage (NCBI taxonomy): Eukaryota > Viridiplantae > Streptophyta > Pinopsida > Cupressales > Taxaceae > Taxus > Taxus chinensis. The sequence goes on along the minus strand of CM034156.1, from coordinate 109,136,000 downwards.
ATTACGACCGGTGGCTCTAGAAAACCATTTTCCAATTGTACACCATTCATCTGTTCTAAATTCCATCAGTCCCCGTGGATTCTTGGTATATAGGTGGACATGTAGGAATTCACTCGTCATGAATTTGCTTATCGGAAGATAGTTTTTGAACACACTTTCTTAGCCTCCGAGCCAAAATTGGGCATTTTTGCAACTAGCAGGAAAATGTAAAAGAAAGTTGTAGGACCCTAGTCAAGTTAGCAAACCATCATGGAAACTTATTAATACTTGTAAATAACTGTTTTAAACTCTATCTTGTGACTTGTGTGAAATTGGAATTTTAGCAAAATAGTGTTTCTCTCTCTTCATCTCTCTCTTTCTCTCTCTCCCTTAGTTAAGAAATGAATGAAATGAAATGAAATGAATATATGCCCTAACCCTCTCCTTTTGAATGCAAAATATTATTATTATCATGTAAATGGAAAACTAAAAACCTTAATTATGCTAGATTTAGGTGGATGTCATGCCAGCGATTTATCGTTGATTTCATGCTCACATGGTTTTGCAGGATGCAAGTAAGATGGTGAAATGACGTGGTTGTAATTCACTGTGTATTATTGTAATTTATATGTTAATAGAATAATGTAATTGTAGACGCTGAAACAACTTGTATTGTAATGTTACATGAAAGACTCATTATTGAAATTTGGTAATATGAATGAGATGCTAGTTTTAGGGGTGCTTTGAGAAATGTGCATTTAACTATAGGTGTTCTTTTGATTCAGATTTACATATGGTAAAAAGGGGGTTGGATATATATGTTAAGTGAAATTGTAGAGGATAGTTCAACATTTTGTGAAGTATTGAAAGGTTTATTAGTGAAGTTTTGTAACATTTTTAAGATGCTAGTGTTTAAGGGAAATGTTCATCTAAACATGGGTGTTATTTTGATCCCAAGTTTTGTATTGTAAAATTTGGATATATGTGTTAAATGAAATTGAATTTAATAGCTTATAGTGCAATTCCAGTGTGCAATTGATGATTAAATAATTGGTGTGTTGTGTTTCTTACCTTAAAAATGTAATAAAGAGATCTAAATGAAACAGTCCACCCTAGTATAAACTTCGTGTATAACTACCCTTCATGTGTGATTCTTTGTAGCATAGAAAACTAAAACCTTAGGATGAACTTAAATCTTTACACTCTATGACACCTTCTAGCTTAAGTAAATAAGATCCCAAGTTTGAGTTTATCATCATAGCCTATATGCTTAGACATTCGTCATGAACCCGATAGTTAGGAACACATGGTCAAACTTGATCTAGAGTATGTGGTCCCTTCCTAGGATTGGTAATGATGTGCGTGGTAAGGAGAATGTGTTCTCTTAAGGTATTAATCCTTAGGAAACCAACATTAAACATGGTGTAAAATTCTCTCGGACCAACAGACATGTTGAGTGGCAATGATTGCCAACTAACCTTGAAGTCACCTTTAAGAGTTGGGATTATAAATGAACTCGATACCCAATCTCTATTATCGTTTGGGTTTTATGGTATAAAAGTAAGAGTTAATTGCAAAACTTAACAACATTTTAATTTATGATTAGTTGGTGAAAATGTAACCATAAGATGATGTGCTTGGAGAAAGGTGAAATTTAGATCATTCTTATAACATGTTTAAACCATCTTGTGGTGAGAAAAGGGATCCACGTTGTGTAAACTCTAATGTGAAGACTTAACCCCTTAAATGATGGACTACTCCATCTTGCTCTCCCACTTATCATAATATGTAATGAATGTATGATGTGAAACTATGTGATATCTTAGAGACAAATCTGTTAAGATAGGGACTAGTAGTCTCATGAGGATACAAATGCCCCTGTTAACAAATAGGTTACACAATTCATTACAAAAGGTATATGAACCTAGTTAGGTTAGAATAAAACCTCTTAAGTCAGACGTAAAACAATACTCAAGAAACCTAATCTAGAAAAAAAAATAAGGAAGTATGTTGCCATGTTTAGAGCCTTCGAATCCTTAACTAATTGTTGGAGCATAACTATAGTAAACTTATAATTGATGCTTGGCCTTGGGAAGTGTAATCGTGGGATGTTATTCCACAAGAAAGTGAAACATGATCTTCCTTGTAATGTGATTAAATCCTCTCTCTATGGATAAATAACATATTTCCTATAATACTTATTGTGTACTAACTCAATTATCAATTTATAAATGAATGAAAGAAACTTGACCCTAAATCCTTGAGAAAAAGATGTGAACCTTCCCTCCTTTGGAATCACACTTTTTCTGTTGTGTAATGGACGTATGATATAAGATCAAGATGCATGCCCTTAGGAGTGAATCCTAGGGATAATAACTAGTAGCCTTGTGTGTATGTAAATAGCCATGTGTGTAAATAAATAGTCTATTAACAAATGAATCGAAATTAAACAAGTAATTGAACTAAAATATATGATCCTTATTCAATGAGATACATCATAAGTTAAATGTTAAAAGACATAAAGGAAATCTAGAAAAAGGGAAAAGTATTGTATGTTTCACATGTTATGAGCCATTCTAGGACTTAAGTTAAATACTGAAACATCATTGTAATAAAAGTGTAATTCTAAAAATATCGTGTCGTGGGAAGGCCCTATCTATAAGTTTATACTGTAGTTGAATCATTATGTTGTGCCTTGTCATTTGAAAAAAAAAGTGTCCTTGATGTGCATTATGTGTTTTCACGTTATCTATGCGGTTAATGTTTGTGAAAACATATCATGTGTTGTGCGTTGTCCTAAGTGATCCCCTATAATGCCATATTTACTACAATGTAAGTCAAAAAAAAAAAAAAAACCGGTATTTTTACTGTTATATTTGTGTGTGAAAACTTTGGGCATTACAGGACATATGTATATTGACTATCCAAAATATTGTTGAGGAGGAAAATTTAAGAGAAATCATAAATTCTTACTATGCCTTTGTTTGAACACTCGAGAAAGGTTTTAAAAAAAATTCCATTTACACATTTTACATGTTTTTAGTTATATTATACTTACAAAATTTTGACAGCATCGTCTCTTCTTATTTGTAAATTTGAAACATAATTCTTATTTATCACACAAATCTATAAATAATTTATACAAGTATGTGTAAATATATATTAAAACAACTAAAATAAATAGAAGTTTCATTTGTTTTTTAATTAATAATATAATAATTCCACTTATGTATAGAATTTGAAGTAAAATAATAAAAAATTTGTAAAGGATACACGACCATCGAATTTAAAGGCTCGTTGTGTTATGAAAATAGGTAATTCCTACTTAGAAGCATCTATACAATTCAAATAATGAGATGGTATCATTCCACATGTATGAAAATTGAGGGTATGGCTTGCAATATTTAGGTGTTTATTAGGAATTAACAACAAAAAAATGATGGGGGTTTTTTTCCGCACCATGAGACATATACGTTAGCATTGTTTTTCTATAATTTTTTTTGTGATTAATTGCTGGGTTTTATTCTTTTATTTGAATTAGAAATTATTTTACTAACAGTGGAAGTAGTACTTTAATATCATAATTTGGGAGTACTACTCTTTTGTTCTTCTCCTAGAGTGACTTACTACTCCCCCTTTTTTCTTTGTATGATCTTAATGTTGATTATGAAATGGTTATTGACCTATCAACGTTGTTTAACTGATTTAGAAAGGAATTCCTTATTACTTGAAATTAAAAAAAAAAAACCATGTCTATTCATGTACTTGTGTAGTATAGGTGAGCATGCAGGAATACCTAGATTATCACACATCTACAAGAGAGATACAACAATGAAATGTTTGGGTCTTTTTTAATTAGATTTGAAATTTGTGACTTATCGCCTATTATCACCTTGACTATATCACTCAACATGCACATGTTATTTGAAATACAATTGCAAAGTGTTCTAATAGTCAAATTATCCATTTTTTAAGGTTTTTTTGTGGTTGGGAAGCTCAAGGTGTATTTTAGTTGTTTCAGAGTTCTACTTTTCGTACTCCAAAATCTAAGAAACCAAGATATACACAATTTTAAGGACCTTATTAAATATTTTGACTATATCATTTAAAATAATTTTGAATAAATGCTTGCAACTTATTATAAAAATTATAAATTTGAGATTTTTATACTTTATCATTATTCTTAAAGATATAGATGCTAGGCCTTATAACTAGGATTAATATTTTTAGGGAAAATTTTAGTTGCGAATTTTCGTAAACTCTCGAATATTAGGGATTTTGGAAATTGGAAACGTTGAATTTTCAACAGTCGGTTGCCGCTTAGTTTGCCTAAAATTTTTGCCGACAAGTCATTTGTATGGGTCAATTTGCCTACTATTTATAGTAAAAAATGAACTTATGTATGTATTTCGCCAACATTTATAATCAAAATGTGCAAATATTTGCCAAGGAATAATACATATCTCGGGGGGTTGCAAGGGGGGTACTAGGGGAGACAACTGTCTATTTCTAAAGAGATGACCATCTTAATAACACAACATACATGGGATGGACGGTCATTCAAATTTACTGGGACGACCGTCCAACACAGGTTGGATGGAAAACCAACAAGGTTGGACAGACGACTAATGGATTCCATCCAATGCGTAGGTGACGACCGTCCAATGTAGTTTAGACATCCGACCAAAAAGGATGCATCCAACACAGGAAGGATGGCAAACCAATAAGGTTGGACGTACGACCAATGGATTTTGTCTAATGCGCAGGTGACGACCATCCAATGTAGGTTAGACGGTTGACCAACATGGATGCATCCAACATAGGTAGCACGATAAACCAAAAATGTTGGACAGACGACCAATGGATTTTGTCTAATGCGCAGGTTAGACGGTCGTCCAATGTAGGTTGGATGACCAACCAATAGGAATTTCGTACAGGGAAAAATAAACGTCCATCCAACACCCATCCAACTGTACGAAACCATCTGAAAAAATGCCTTGCCAAACCGCCTTTGCCGCGAATCAATATTTTGGAGATTCACCATCGTTTCGAAAGTACATTTCGAAGATTCGTCAACCATTCTATAATAATTTTTCAGAGGGGGGTCCTTAAAATAAACCCTGAATATTTTTATCAAGTCAACATTTGTCTCATACAATAAGTGATTAGGACTAAATTTTAGCATGTTGTACCCTAAACACATGTAAGACTATATGTAGGAAATTAAAATTATTTCTTTGGTATTCCTTACAAATTTTCATTATTAAAGAGGAAAATCAATCAAATGAATAAAAAATAAAAAATGAAAAAATGAAAACACAATTGAAACTAAAAGGAAAGATGTAAATTTAAATATTCACGTAAATCAGAATATATAAATTCTATTAAAATTTGAAAGAAATGTAATTAATATGAAGAATTCTTTTTCATGTATTTATCATTTAGTATTGGGTTAAGGTTTCGAAAGTAGCCTCTACATGCTTTTTTTTCTGTTTCAATTTGAGCAGGTTTCATGTGATTTGAATAATGAAAACGGGTTCTAGTAGGTGGAAAATATATATTGTGGAGTTATTTACCTGCACTTAATACTCATAATCGTCTCCATATAAATTTTTTCCTATGGAGACGATACTGACAGAGACGATAACGATGATAGCTAACCCTAATAGGATCAGTGGAGGAGAAACAGATGATGGAAATCTACAGGGGAAGCGTATCATCAGCAGTAATGGAGGGATTTTTCGAATAGGTAAGGGTCTAACAGAGGACATTTGTGGTAGTTGTGTTTTCCACTGTGGTGGCACCATTTATGCAATCTCAGGTGTTGGAGTCGTAGTATAATGTGCCCCTGGTGCTTGACCAGGGATGGAGAGGGGCTCGTTTGGTATGCCCAAAAACCCTATTTGCGGCGGTAAATCCCTTTTTTAACATTGGGAATCTCCAAAATCATAGCCGTGGTAACGTGACATAGGGACGTGAGGGACACACTGAGAGCACAAACACCTCTCTCTTATCTCTGGGGTGGTTGTTCAGTCTCCTTCAGAAACAGTGAGCCTTGGCCGTAATGGTAAGAAATACTTAGTTGTTACTGTTTCAAATACATGAACTATTTGTGGTGCTCATTGGGTGAGGAAGCCGTTAAAGCCAACAATCAAAACCCCTATTCTCAAACTGGAGGAGGATTTACTCACAAGAGTTTTGGGTCGTGAAGAGGTCTATGGTAAACTTAGGATCATATTTCATTTAAATCACTTTGTCCAAATCTCTCTCAGCTACATGAATGGATCACAGAATGATGGTGCTCTAAAATCAAGAATAAGGTTGAACCGTAACCCTACTCAAGAGCATATTTCGTTGTTGTTTTTTAATCTTGTAAAGATTGTGAGGCTTCCAAAAATTTGTTAGGTGTAAGAAAATCATGGACTAATGACTAATCGCTAGTATCCCTCATTCAATCCATTAAAAAGACTCCTTTGATTTGTTGCCTATTTGAGTCTTTACTCTGGGGTCTTCCCTTACAACTATGGAACCAACCTTGTCTTGAAACCATTGAGAATACTTTAGGGGATTTTTAAAAATTAGAAGATGCCACAACCCTTCCCTTACATACTATGTATTCTTGAATCCTTATGGATTTCTATACATCTCCCTTGATATCCCTAAGAAGATTAACATGCAAATTGGAAAAAGAATAGGGCCTCAATGGACGAACTACAAAATATTGACTTTCCATTGGCACATATGCTTTGAAATAGGTTATCTAATCTATTAGTGTGAGTGATTTAAGGAAAAATTAGGGGTATAATCCAACCATGTGGAAGGATTCTCTCCTTTATCACTTCACCTTTAGTTTCCCCTTTTATCAAAACTCAAGTTGATGACAACTCCTCTAGTGCCCACCATATCTAAAAATAAAAATAATTTTAAAAAAAGGTTGGACCGAATTCTTTTGAGTGGTATTAGGTAAGAGGTGGTTTATTTGATGGTGACGTGAATGGATTAGGTGGCCCCCCATGTGAAGGCACATGGGCATCCTCAATGGACCTGCAGACCCGTCTTTTCCCTGGCAGAAAATAATACAAGCACTTTACTTGAGATCCGTAGGCTTTGACCACGGTGAAACCAAGCTAACATTATAAATTTAGTAGTGTTGGGATAGTTGCAGCGATGGTAGAATACAAAAGACAAGGGGCTCCTCATGGGACAATCACAGTGTCTCACTGATGCAACAAACATGTCTCCAACCTGATCAGTTTACATTTGTTTGTGTGCTCCCGGCCTGTGCAAAACTCTGAGCTCTGGAACAGGGCATGGACGTCTGTCAAAGCATAAAGATGGAGGAAATTTGTTAGATGTTGTAGTTGTAAATGTTGGTAGACGTGTATGCAAATTTTGGAAGCATAGAAAGGCACGGGAACTGTTGACAGAATGTCTTAAAAGATGTGGTTTTGTAGGCAAATTCCATTATAGGATATACACAAAATGGGTTCGTTGAAAAGGCTTAGAAACTTTTAAGCAAATGCAGAAATTACGTGTCAATGTAAAGAAAACATTGAGCTCTGCTACTATGCAGTTACCCTCTTCACTGAAAATTTAAGACAGATTCACGAGACGATCATTACTATAAATCTAGAAGTTCAAAAGTTCTTTTGATATTGTATTGTTTGAAGGCTTTGGTATCAATGGAACTCAATTTTAAAGCAGATTTCATGAAGGATAATGAGCCGGTGAGTCCCCTTGGATGGATTTTCAGTACTTCCTTGCTTACGGTATGCAATCAAGCCATATTTGAGATGGAAAGTCCTGTGGATGTGTACAATGCCAAGAAATCCATTAGGGATGTACTGTTGCCATAAAATCCCCGCTTTTGCTGTATAAATGACTGAGGATAGGAATGGAGTGTTGAGTTGGGAAAACACTAAAGTAAACGTGGACGGTCATGTGATTGTTCCAGAGTTCCTCCCTGGCTAGAATGACTTCGACGAGTTTGCGAATGATTATATCTATAATATACACCTCACCCCTCTTCAGAAATGTCAGTTCCTTTGGGAGTACTTCCACATCCTAAACTCCATACCAGCAATGCAAGGGGGTACACTGATTATAAACATGGATCATTCCATAGGAGATGGCATTTCCATCATGTCTGTGTTGTTCGGCTGCATTACAAGAGTAGACAATCCAAATCTTTTCCTTACCTTTCCTTCTTTCAAATCTCTTCCCAAGAAAACAACTAGTTCATACTGTTCACTTGGTTTTGCTGAGTTTTTCTATGGGATATTACATAGGATATTTATTCTGGTGCTTGTAATGTGCTACATTATTTCTGATTTCATTATCGGCTTTTTGAGAATGAGATGGATGGAGGCTATCAAGATTCCTATTCAGGGGCATCTGGGTATTGAGATGCTGCCTAAAGTCATGTCCTCCATCGTCTACCCCATTGAAGAAATCAGAAAAAGTATAGGATTCTGTTTGAGAACGGTAAATGATGTGGTGATGGGGATAACATTCTATGGTTTGTAGTAATATTTGAAGAATGTACTTTCTCACGAAGAGCATACAACAACTCCCAATGAGCTAAAAAAAGGTGAATTTAAGAATAACAGGCCTTGTTACAATGAACATCAGAGCAATGTCCAGACTGAAGAGCATAGAAGAAATGTTGAAACCTAACAATGGAGAGGTTGTGGATGCACAAAAACTATTTCGAAGAATGTAAGAGAGATTTAGCGATTTGCAGAATACGGGTGAATCCACTTGGAGCACCTCTTGCCCTACGGGCGCTAGTATTGCCAGGCATGGTCTCCTTACCCTTGCTTTTTATAATTTTCATATAATTTGATTTTTCATTTACAATGTAATAGAAATAATAAACCGTTGGATAATTGTACTGTAATGTCCGCTTAAAACAACCCACTTGAGACCCAAGAACAACCTAGGATTAGTTAGGAAAATTATGGAACAATTTTTTTTTGTTTAAGAGAATCTACAACCAGGTTACAAGACAACATATGCCACCGCAGGGTTCAAGATCAATTCAAAATACTAGCTTATAGTTTTTCCACATCAACAGGTATTAAAGATCACAAGGTCAAAACTTAGGGTTAAAAAGTTAATTTAGGTTGAGAGGGTAATCTCTCACCATACAGACTCTCTAACTGGACTTAAAAGATTCAACTTTATTTTTTTCAAAATTAATACATTCAAAACTTTCCATAAATTGTTCCCATCAGATATTAAATTTCCTCACCTTTCCATAGTGATATAAAAAATTCCTCTTAACTCCTCATATTTCTCAAGTTATGGGCTGATAGACCTTAGGATGAAAATTTTCCCAAGGGCGAGCCTATGGTCCTAGGGAAGAAAATTTTCCCATATGCGGGCTGGTAGAATGAGGAATATTTTTGGAACATTTTCCCTTTTCAGGGCAAAAATCATGATTTTCCTCTACATGCTTGTAAGCCCGAAGAGGACACGTGTCAAATTTTAAAAGCTCTAGCGGAAAGTCGAGGCCATCAGAGTGATTTTAAGACATTAAGTCTTTTTGGTCACAAAGCACTAAGGGATCAAAATGATCCGCACCTCCATCGATGCCCAAGGTGCCACGTGTCAATATCTAATTGCTTGCGAGCCCATCAGGTCATTGCGAGCAACTTAGAAAATTTTGATTTTTAACCAAGGAAAGGTTTAAATTTTTAAAGTCGATTGAGAGTCTCCTACACCTACTTCCAATGCATCGTGAAGCCACATGTGTCAACCATCCATTAGCTATGGGTTGGCGGGCTAGGTGCAGAAATTTAGAAAATTTGACAAAAAAAATCTGAAATGCAAAAGGAAAAAAGGAACCTGTTACTCCGCCGACGCCTCGTGACAACACGTGGCAACACCTGATTGGCTGCGGGCCGGCGGGGAGGCGGAGGAAACTTAGAAAAATTTCCCAATTTTTTTTTAAGACGCTAAGGTTAAAAAGGATTCCGCGCCTCCGCTCATTGTCCTTGTGAGGCCACATGGCAACATCTCATTAGCTGGGGGCCGGCGATGCGGCAGGAAAAATTTGGAAAAATTTCACAAATTTTTTTTAAAAAGGTTAAATTTGATTTTGTCAGCCCCGCGAAAGATGACAAAAGGTGAAAAGCGGGGCGGCGGGTCCACGGGGGAAATTTTTCCAAAATTTTTCTTTTTTGGACTTAGGTGATTTTTGAAAAAAATGTAAGGCCTGTGCAGGTTAGTGGAGCAGTGGGGAGAATTCGTTCCTTTGGTGTTTTTGTACCAAAAAGTGCTAAGGGAAAATTTGAGCCTGCGGGTCCACCACGGATTTTTTTCCCAAATTTGTTTTTTGGTAGTTACAATATATTTTTGAAGCCAAATGAAGAAAAAATTTAGAAGCCCATAACTTTTGATAGAGAGACTCAGTTTTTGGCAAACAGAGGACTTTTTGGAAATTTCTCGACGTCCTCTTTGCAATATGGATTGATTTACTTTTAATTTCGATAAGAATTAAGATTTCAATTTTTGTGAAAACGATCTACGGGATTTTAAAGTGCAAACTGGTAAATATCGATTTATAACATTTGTACTCAATTGATCTTCTTCCTCTCTCAGCATGTCAAATAGACATGGAGAATTATTCTTAGATGAATTTAGGATAGGTTTTAAAGGTAAATCTGTTTGATTGAGTTCCAATTCGTAATTTTACCAATTCGTAATTTTACAACTTTGACACGCAAAATGACAGCAAAATGGTTTCAACTCGATTCTTTCCAGGTGTTGGAAGATTTACTTTAATTTTTTTTGTCTAATTGAACTCATTTATATCCTAGCATGTTCAATTTTTAATTTTTCATTGTATATATCTTGATTGCGAGGTTCGGTCTGTTCATTTTTTGATCAAAGTTATAGAGTTTAATGTGAAGCAAAAATGGAAACAAAAAAATTAACTCAATGGTTCTTATTTTACTTTCCTTACAAATATTTTCATTTCATGCTAGTTTCAAATAGGTTTCATTCCTTCAATCAAATGATAAAGACAAGAATGTAACTTTTATTCTTTTCAAATCATGCACTTCACAAAACAGAGTATTACATTTCCTTCATACGCATTTCTTTCTTTCAAACAAAGATTTCAATTATATTTAAAATATCAGATTCAATACAAAAATGTAATTTGAGAAAGGTAATACATCATTTATTGATTCCAAAGACAAATTTGTAACATCCTTCTTTCATTCTTCGAATACAATTTCTTTCACATTCTTTCAAAACCAAAAACAAAGTTTATCTCTTTTACATTTCACATTACAACTTTAATAATCAACACAAAATATTTCCATTACAAAAAATTTACAAGTTCCTCCACTTCATGTGGGAAATGTTACAATAAAATTTATCTCAACAAGGGACTATCCAACTATCTTTTTTCCTCACTCCAAAATAGTAACATGTAGATTTCACATTCTTCCAATTTGATCACAACAAGAGTAGGGGGAAGGAAATGCTCTCCACCCAAAAAAGACATCCAATGAAATTGGAGAAGCCATCCTTCTTCATTGGCCCCCAAGCCCCAACCATAGTTCAATAAAATATGTGATAAAACTATGGCAAAAAAGGCTTCCACAAAACACACAAGAAACATTTTGTTTCACATATAAAACACATTCCAAAGTAGAATGTATTCTAAAACTACATTAAAAACATCCCAACCAAAACTAAGGCTTCATCAAGCAAGCCAAAGGAGAAATAAATTATGGTTATGATTATTATGCCTTCCAAAGGGGAAATGGGTATCACCACCTAATTAAAAAATTCCAAAATGTAGTGTATTAAAACCCTGACATTCCTTATGCCTCCCCCAATTACCCCTTATTCCTTACATTTCCTTTTACCTCTCCAACCTCTTATGGCACCCCATAACGAGTAAAGAAATGCAAGATATTTATTTTTAAGGTGGAAACCAAATCCCAAATCCCTCCACACTTATACCTCCCCAAAATCAATAATTCATCCCACAAAATAAACCCCATAGTCTCCTCCTACACCATTGCTAGGCCATCTATCCAACAACCCACAAACATGCCAAAACATTCACAATAAAACAACATTTGCATAAACAAAGAGATAGTATTTCAAGAGCCAAGCTCCTACCTCTCCATGATGGAGTTGTTCCAATTCCAAAACAGCAAGCTTTACCCAATGCAAGCAATCCAAATCAGCACAAGCAAAAATCTTTCAAACCCTCCCAAGCAAGAGAAAACAGCCAAAAAATTCACCCAAGAAAGTATAAAAAGCAACCCCAAAACAAGACAAAAGAATTCAACTTTTATAGAAGAGGGAAGAGAAGATGATGAATCTATGTAGGTGCCACATCACACATCCTCAACTCTAACACAAAACAATTCATTCTCCAATGCACAATAAAGAGGTGGGTGAATAATATGACAATTTTACTTACACACTCAAATCCAACCCACACCCCAAAGGACTGAAATTAAAACATGTAAGGAAAGTGCAATTAAAACTTACAATTTGTCTTCTAAAATGCATTATAAAAGTATAATTTTAACATTCAAACCATAGGTATGGTTGGTAAATGAATTTAAGAGGTATGGGAGAATTTTAACTTGTCCCACAAGCCTCCAAAATCAACCTCCAAGGACAAATTCAAATTTCCAAGAAGGTGGAGTGTTTCACACTCAAAAGTTAACTTACACATCACTTACACATCACTTACACATTAATTACACATTACTTACACATTCTAACACATTACTTACAATATTTAATTTAAGAGCCAACAACTCTATTAATTACATTCTTATGACATATTTGATTTATTTATTTTAACAATGTGGTTACTCACAACATTTACCACAATTTAATAATTAATGAAAGGGTAACACATCACTCAATAACCACATACAAAAATTAATAAAAAGGAACAAAATAAAGAAATACATAACACCCCTTAGTACATTTAAAGGTGATCCCTCCCCCATGGGAATCCCTAACAAAATACAAACACACACAAACAATACAAGTTGTCATGGTGACTTTGTTGAATTCATCTAGAATTTCAACGTAGTTGGTCTCCAATCCCCAATGTTTGTTGTGATATTTTAACCTGCAAAACACAAATACCTCCTTTGGCCTCGTGGCCATATCAAAACATCCAAAATAATATAAACATAATCTCAAAATATCTATACATTTGAATCACAACAACATCAAGGAAAATCAACAATATCCTTTACAATTTTATCAACAACTATATCATCATCAAATAATTTTCATTTCTAGGTCTACTCACAATATCCAAATATCTACATGTCTGAAAAACATCCATAATATATCCATGTCAAATAGTATATCATCATCTATATATAAAATGTCTCTAATAATCATCATGCAACATAACTGAATCAAGATCAACAATAATCCATGATCTAACATCTAACATCATACTAAATCAAAACCATAATAATGTCCATAATATAATCAGTAGTATCAAGATCAGTATCCAAAGGTGTCAAAGGGAAGTGGGCACTACATCCCCCTTCCCTTAGACTTGACTTCCTCCTGGAAGTCACTGGAACAAATGTGGAAACTGAACTCATAATAATGTAGATCCTCCAATGTAGCTGCAGTCTCATCATATCTATCCCACTGCAACCAGACTTGATCAATCTCTTTGTCTCGAAGGCCCATGGTTCTGCGATCTATAATACGAATGAGCTCCACCATCACCTGCCCCTGATCTTGCACCTGTAATGAGGTCCAATCTAGCACATGACAAGGATCTAGAATATATCTCCTAAGAACTGAAACATTAAACACATCATGTACATGAGACAAGCTAGGTGGCAACGCTAGACGGTAGGCCAAAGGGCCGATACGCTCCAAGATCTCAAAATGACCAACGAATCTAGGATCTAACTTAGAACCTTTTACATAACGGATAGGGATCTTATGTGGCCTAACACGAAGGAACACCTTCATGCCCCTGTCATGTGCCTCATGTAGTCTCTGTCTGATCACAATCACCTGATGCTCCATGTCCTGCAACAAAGCTGGTCCAAGAGAAACCCTATCCTCTAACCTGTCCCAACTAAGAGGTGTCATACACTCTCTACCATATAAAGCCTAGAAAGGAGCCATGCCTATAGAACTCTAGAAACTATTATTATAGGAAAACTCCACCAAGTACAGGTACTCCTCCCATCTAGACTGATGATCCATTACATACATCCTGAGCATGTCCCCTAAAATCTGATTCACCCTCTCAATCTGTCCATCTATCTCAGGGTGATAAGTTGTGTTGAGATTAATCCTCGTCCCAAGGACATGTTGCATGGTAGTCCATAAATGGGAAGTATATAAAGGATCGTGGTCACAAATAATCTTCCTCGGAATCCCATGCAACCTAACAATCTCATCCAAATATACTCGTGCCACTCCACTAGCTGTATAAGTGGTCTTCACTAGAGAAAAGTGGGTCACTTTTGTCAATTTATCAACCTTGACCATGATGGCGTCGTGGTGATATCTCGACATTGGAAGCCCAATGATAAAGTCCATGGAAATGGTGTCCCACTTCCACTCCGATATAGCATGAGGAAAGAGAAGGCCAGCTGGATGCTGATGCTCGGCCTTCATTTTCTGGCACTCTAAACAATGTGACACAAACTGAGCCACGTCTATGCGAAGTCCTCTACAATGATACAATTGTCTCAAGGTAGCATGCATCTTCTTCACCCCAAGATGGGTTGAATAGGGTGCACGATGTGCCTCTGTCAAGATGTCTTGCCTCAAGCCTCCATCTCTGGGAACAAAAATCCGACCTCTGTACCTAAGAAGACCATCTTCCTCAAGTGATAAACCATCATACTTACCCTCAAGGGGTCTCTGAAAATCAATCTCTATTCTCGCTGCAATGTAGAAACTGTCAAGAGGAAGAACTGAAGAATCCTGCGCCAAAAACCTGTGCCCACTGAAGTAGCCATAACCAAATGTCTCCGTCTGCTCAGAGTGTCTGCAACAACATTCTCCTTCCCCTTCACATGCTCTATCTCCATGTTATACTCACAAAGAAACTCCATCCAACGCTGCTGACGAGCGTTGAGATTGGGCTGCGTGAAGAGGTGGTGAAGACTTAAGTGATCTGTCCTGAGTGTGAATATCCTACCAAGAAGAAAGTGTCTCCATCAAACCAAGGTGTGCACAACTGCTGCAAGATCAAGATCATAAGTCAAATAATTGGGCTCATAATCCTTAAGTTTGTGAGACTCAAAAAACAACTACTCTGCCCTCTTACATCAACACACCTCGAAGGCTCATGCCAAAGAAGCATCCATGCATACGAAAGAACTCACCATGTGCAGATTTTGCACTACAAGAATAGGTGTTGTTGTGATGACATTCCTTTCAGTGTTCTTAAAGGCCTGCTCACATCTGTCTGACTAAACAAAATTCTTCCCTTTCTGCTGAAGGGAAGTGATGGGGTGCGTAACCTGAGAGAATTCCTAAACAAATCTCGTGTAATATCCTACCAAGCCCATGAAGCTGCACACCTTTGTCACACTAGTGGGTGCTGGCCAATCCATAATAGCTCAAATCTTGGAAGGATCGACAGTGATACCTTCCCCTGAAATAATGTGGCCTAAATACTGCACCTTTGTCTGAAAGAATGCACACTTCTTTAGGTTCATGTAAAGCTATCTACTCATGAAGACACTGAAGAACCTGGAAAAGGTGCCCCTCGTGCTCCTCACACGTACATGAGTAAATCAAAATGTCATTAAGGAATATGAGCACAAAGTGATCCAAGAATGTCCTGAGCAACCCATTCATCAAGCTCATAAACACTGTGGGGGTATTCGTCAAACCAAAAGGCACCATGGTGAACTCGTAGTGGCCATATCTCGTACGGAAGGCAGTGTTATGAATGTCTACCTCCGTAATCCTCAAATGATGATAACCTTAATTAAGGTCTATCTTAGATAAAACTGAGGCTCCCCTTCATCTGATCAAACAAATCATTAATGCGTGCAAGGGGGTAATGATTCTTGATCGTTACTTTGTTTAGCTGGTGGTAATCAATACATAACCATAGAGATCCACCCTTCTTCTTTACAAAAATCACTAGTGCACCTAAAGGGGATACACTAGGACAAATTATGCCTTTCTTGAAAAGGCCCTCTAGCTACAACTTGAGCTCACAGAGCTCAGGGGTAGTCATCCGATAAGGCACTCGTGAGATAGGATCTACTCCTTGAACTAGATCTATGTGAAAATCTATCTCACGTGGGGGTGGTAACCCCAATAGCTCCTCTACAAAGACATCACAAAAATATCTCAAGATGGGATGGTCATCAAGTGATGGTCCACTAGACTCATCCTCCGATTGGTCACTAACTATGACAACATACATCTGAAAACCCCGTCACACACACTGCTTAAGATGCATGGTAGAGATGGTGTGAATGGAAACAGGTCTCCTAACCCCTGCTATCATTGACTCAAATCCTAGATCATCTACACATGATATAATATTATGGTAACAATCCATCTGTGGCTCTGTGTACAGATAACCAGTCCATGCCCAAGAAGACTCCATACGAACCCAAAAGAAGGATACGAAGATCCGAGGTAGTGGTGAAGGGTCCCAAATCCACTACACACTCCTTAACTAAGGAGTCTACAGAGATTTTGGCTCCCAGAAGCCATCTCGACATCCCAACTAAGACCCTACCTAACTGCCACCAGCCTGTATCACTCTACCAAAGATGGTGCAATAAAAGAATCAGAAGAACCAGAATCAAATAGATATGGAGGTAGGAATACCACCAATGCTATATGTCGTCTCAATCACGGTACTCTGGTGCTCAGCCTGGCGGTTCTCAATCGTTGCATAGATCCTGATGACTGTGCCCCACATCACCAATAGTAGGCTCTAAGATCTACGTCTTACCCTTGTTACTAGGGTTCTGTGGGAACTCTCTCCAAAAATGTCTAGCAACACCACAACCATAACAACTACCCGACCCTCTCCCATGAGTAGAAACTCCAGCTAGTACTCTAGAGGTCTATGCTATGGATTCTCGATGATCCAGATATGGACTATTGAGGTCTCTGCTAATGAGTTCCTATTGACTGGAGCTCTCAGTGTACCTTGTGTGCTAATGGGACCCCTAAGAGGAGGCCCCATACTCTGACCCCCTATGTGCATCAAATATCTGTGGAGGTCTGTACAGGTGGACGGGTCTGCTGCTGATGTTGTTGCAACATGAAAGATGACTGTGTTGAACCTTGCCCACCATGAGGAGGAGGTACTGACCCCCTCGACCTATTATCCTGCATCTGTTGGATGCGGATCCATACTCTTGTCTTTTTCCTACTGTGTTTTCCCCCAAGTCTCCTCTACTATATAGGCCTTCTCAACAGCCTCAACTAATGTCTGCGGATAATGGATATACACCGCACCACACAAATCTACATTTAGGCCCCAAATAAATCTGTGGATCCATACCTACTCATCCTGCATGTAGTCGACATACTGGAGTAGATCTAGAAATCAACCTCTCATACTCAGCTACTGTTAAAGATGCTTGTCATAGGTCGTGAAACTCATCTATCCTCTGTTGTATGAACCTCCATGATAAGTAATTGCTACTGCACCACTCCTTAAAGAGCTCCCTGGTAACCGTCTTTGAATCAATGTGGAGCTTGTTCTCCTCGGTCCTCCACCAGACACTTGCTCCATCCCTCAAAAGATGGATCGCAACACAAGCTTTAGTGTTGCTATAACAAGGGAAGAGCTTGAAGCACCCGCTCAAGATCACCAACTAGGCCTCTGCCTAAAATCCACCTGTGTCACTAGAATAATGAGATGGCCGTAGCTTAAGGATTTCCATGATATGGTCTGTAGCTATAGTTTGGCGACCCCTAGGCCTATCTGTATGCCCATCTCTAAGCCTAGGGCTCTAAGACCTATCTCTTGTGTCCAGAAACTCCAGTCTCCCTGTCCCTTCTGCAGTGACTCTACTCTGGACCTGAATTCATGCGGGAAGTTCTCTCCTCTATGATCCTCGTTGTGTCGAGGTGATGCATGAGCCTCAACAGATGTGACTACCTACCATGTCTGGCTGACATGTCCTCCTACGGAGCCTCTGCGTAAAGCAACATTAACATCCTGAAGCGTCTATAAAATCTAAGGTAGGATGACTGCTACAGTATGATCTGGAGGTGTCAAGTCTAGGTCTATGTGAAAGGACCCCTCATCTTGTCTGCACCTCTTGCACAGACCAAGGTGAGAGTTAGTTAATTATTCTAGGTTTTATTTATTTTTCCATGTTTAATAAAATATGTAGTAATTTCCAAATCAAATTTGTTTTCTAGATTTAAAACTGTGCTAGATTTAATATTGCAATAGGTGTAGTGTTCATGTCTCAAGTTTTCTAGTGTGCCCAATGGTTCCAAGCTTTTGAACCACATAGATTTGATACCAAGTGTAACGACCGCTAAAAACAACAACCACTCGAGACCCACGAGCAACCTAGGTTTAGATAGAAAAATTATGGAATAATTTTTTTTGTTTAAGCGTGACCTACAACCAGGCTTCAAGCATGAGTTGTTACAACAATAGATTCAAAATCAATTATAATTTAGTAAATGAAATATTCCCAAGAACATATAATAATGTTTACGGTACAAAACACAAATACCTCCTTCGGCCTTGTGGGGTAATCGCATCAAATAATCCAAAATAAATATACAATATAACTCCAAATTCATCTATATATAAATCAAAACATCATCAATCAAGTAACGACATCGTTTACAATTTCATCCATAATCATAAGATCACAAGATTAATTCAATTTTCTAGGTTTACTCAATATGAAAAAATAACACATGTCCAACAACCAATGGACACTTACAGGACACACACACAAACACACACACACACAACCATGTAAACATCATAACAACATCAGTTTAAAATGTCTCTAATTATCCACATGCATCATATATGAATCAAAATCAACAACAGTCCATGATCTCTAACATCTAACATCATACCAACTCAAAAGCTACAATAATGTCCATAAATATAGTCAACAGTGTCATAAACAATAAGAAAAAGTGTCGAAGGGAAGTGTGCACTATAGCTCAACCCCAAGGAGCTTGATTGAACCTACCACCAATGTCTTGAACAATATACTTTAGCATTTGTTACACATTACACAAAAAGTATCCAATACCTTACTAATCTCTCATATCCTTATGTTTATTGTCATGAAGCCACGTGTCTAGCAAACATTGGAGTTTCACCTACCAGAATCCCACCTTTCTTGTGCACCATCTACATATGACTTACCTACCACATAAAAATGAATGCATTGCTCCACTACGACTCATGACATTTCCTACGTGGCAATACATTCAAACAACTCTTGGGAATCGGATTTGAAACTTAGATATTTTCATCTCATATTCTATCACGACTATTGTAACAAACCCATCATAGGTTGAAAAGGGTTCTCATCTTTCCCGGGAACTTGAATTTATACCATGTGATGCATCATCATTGAATGTGGGCTCTAACATTCATGGATCATTTTCCCAAATTTTTTTACAATGTTACATTAAAATGCCTATAAAAATAACACAAGCCGGCGGGTACTACATTTTCAATCATATAATTCATATCACACGTCTAATAAGGGGCATCACTTGGTGGCCATATCCATAATTTAAAATATACTTATACTCATGTGTCTACCAAAATACATTCCTGTTGGCATTTGGTCTAAGCTAACATAATTATAACAAAATACACTTAATTCACTTTATAATTTTCCCAATTATATATGTATTTTTGTGTGTGTGTGTATATATGTATAGACGCACACAAAATATTTACCTCATAAGGCCAATGAATTTTTGATTTTGAGACAACATTATAGTAATTCTCATGTGCACTTCTAATTAAGAATTTGAACTTCTCACGTTGATAGATGATTTTTTTTATTTTAAACACTACTAAGACATGAATAAGCATCAAAAATATGTTAAGGCTTAAAAAACCAAAGACAACCTAAAACTAATATTTTGATATAAATTGATCTTATCAAAGGTTTTAACTCACAAATTTGGGGAAACTCTAGATGGTATGGCAGTGCCCTTGCAGTTCTATTTTTTGATTACAAACACACAAAAATTGATTATGTGATACCAAATATTAAATTTGGTCCGAACTAACACAATTTTAAAATAGTATATTTGATTCAGTTTACTACTCAATATTGAATATTACCACATACGATTCAACATTACCACATTTACACTAGTCATTCCATTAAATATCTATAGTGAGGTTACTCATGTATACAACTTAATAAAAAAAAAAACATTATTCT
Organism: Taxus chinensis; assembly: GCA_019776745.2. NCBI lineage: Eukaryota > Viridiplantae > Streptophyta > Pinopsida > Cupressales > Taxaceae > Taxus > Taxus chinensis. The sequence continues at coordinate 109,115,604 of CM034156.1, read as the reverse complement.
CTTCCATATAAATATAATCTCACACATAATCATAATAACTCACGCTTATTACATGTGAGTACTATTATTATATTCCCAACAATTATTTAATGTGATTTCTTTGTTTTAATTCTATTGGACATATTTCACATGTGATATCAATATAATTTTTGTTTTCATGCACAAAGCATGATTTCAAAGCTTATAATATGTTAAGAATCATAACACTCCTACCACCCTTATTTGATTGTATCAACATCATTTCCCCCCTAACATAATTCCTCCTAGTGGTACTTTTCCGATTAGATAATGGAAACCTTAATTCCCTCATGCCTTACAACACCAATTTGAGGGATTTAGATTTTGGTTCTAACATAACACTTTCACTTTGTCTGACTATAATACTCTCTATCCTAGATTATATCTTGTGTTAGGATTTTCAATAAATTAAGAAATAGGCCATTAATAAACAAAAAAAAACCTAACAAAACATTCCTATTAATAAATAAATCATCAATTTTGATATATTTTCCCAAAAAAATACACTGGCTCGTCCTATCCCTTGTTTATTAGTGTTGGTGAGGCCTCTCCACCTAATAAAGATTTCTTTGAACCAGAATGAAAATTGAGTGTACCTTGCAATCTGTGGCACAAATACTTGACCCAAGAGGAATATAAAACACAATACACACACCTCCACACATTGGTATCACTAAATTTCTAAAAAAATAACAAAAAAATGAAAAATAGATAATCAACTAGACCCATATTAGAAAATTATATCTTATGTCCTCATTGTCGTCATATTTAGCATTTTCTAAGAATAAGACTTTCCTCTCATCCAATAAAATTACATTTTCTCCTTGGTCTAGGTGAAGCCTCAAACCAAAAAATATTACACGAGCCAAAAAAATATTACACTCACTCGAGTTAATTTTTTGTATTAAATTATAAGTAACCTTTCAAATGTGATCTTGTATCATAATTACCTTTTTTTATAGTGAAAGTCATAAAGTTTAAAAAATATATCTTCATAAAAAATGGAACATCAATTTTGATTTTTTTTTTCTATAACAAAATATGACTTCACAAATGTTTAGGCATTGATAAATGAATTATCACTTGAAAAATGAATTATCAATTATTTTCCCGATATTAAAAATAAATAATCAATTTCAATATCTTACAACACACCCCCTTCCACCTATCCACCCGGGCATCAAAAAATATTACACTTGTTCTCTCCACTTAATTATTCATATTAAATTATAAGTAACTTTTCAAATGTGATATTTTCTTACACTTATATATTTTTTCCAAGTGAAATTCATAAAGTTTAATTAAATTTCTTCATAAAATAAACACATCAATTTTGATAATTTTTTCTCCAACAAAAAAAGACGTAACAAATATTTAAGCATTGAGAAAAGGATCATTAATTTTTGTGTCTCCTCAAATTAAAAAAAAAAAATCTAATAGAAATATTGGGTCAATTAAAAAATATGTCAAATCTAACCAAACAAAACTTTTCTAATATCCAAAAATAAATCATCAATATCCATATCTTTCACACATAAAATTACAGTCCATCCCCTTTGTTTACTAGTGTATGTGAGGCCTCTAGTAAACAACTAAGGAAACCATTAAACTTTAATGAACTTTGCATTAAGATCCAAAATTAATTTAGTGTCCCCTTGTTTACTATTGTAGTTGAAGTCTCTTCACCTAACTAGGTTTTTTGTTTTTTTTATGCAAATGAAAATTGTGAGTGCCTTGCAATATGTGATCGCTAGTATTCATCTTTGTTGTGGTGACTATTATAGAGGCTTGAATAATTAAAAAGTTAGATGAAAAATAATAACAAATAATGGAAAAATAGATAATCAATTGGACCTCTTTTTGAAAATCATACTTGATATCCTCATTATTATCGTATTTACTATTTTTTATGAATAAAAGTTAAAACATTAATAAAAAATGGAGTTAAAAAAAATTAGAAAATTATACTTGATATTCTCATTATTGTCATATTTACCATTTTTATCAGTAATAACTTATAAAACATTAATAAAAAGGACCAAATAAAAGAAAAACATAAAATCACTTGGTCACATTTAAAGTTTATCCCCCCCATAGGAATCCCTAACAATAATACAAACAAACACAAAAAATACTAGTTGCCATGGTGACCTTGTTGAATTCATCTAGAATTCCAATGTGGTTGGTCTCCAATCCCCCGATGTTTGTTGTTATTTTTTAACCTGTAAAACACAAATACCTCCTTCGGCCTCGTGGCCATATCAGAACATCCAAAATAATATAAATATAATTCCAAAATCATCTAGATATATGAATCACAACAACATCATAGCAATCAACAACATCATTTACAATTTTATCAACAACTATATCATCATCAAATAATTTCCATTTCTAGGTCTACTCAAATATCCAAATATCCCATGTCCAAACAACATCCATAATATAACCATGTCAACCAGTATATCATCATCAATATATAAAAATGTCTCCAAAAATCATCATGCATCATAACTGAATCAAGATCAACAATAATCCATGATCTAAAATCTAACATCATGCTAAATCAAAACCATAATAATGTCCATAATATAATTACCAGTATCAAGATCAGTATCCAAAGGTGTCAAAGGGAAGTGGGCACTACATATGCAGTTGGGTATTTCAATCAGAATGTTGGTGTGAAACAATAAAACTCTACCTGGTCATCTACGCCACTAATTTACAATTTCATCGTCCACCATGTTGTTACCGCAACCTTGTACGTATTAGACTCACAATCTCAAAAAAATTGTTACTCATGTCCGTTGGTATTGGCGATCAAAAAATGAGTCACCAACTAAATCAACCATTCTATCTACCTAGCAAAGTTAGAAAAAACGCAATTTCCAGAGTCACGCAAAACAACATACTCAGCCCATAAAAGAGATGACAAACATTTTGTGTGTCCCTTGTTATGAGGAGAGTCGTATCAAGCTTTAGATTTACCCACAAATGACCCTTTTGTACTCTCTTCACCACTTCTCTAGGTTCCCTGTTACTCCATTTCACACTTTTAGGAAGCTACCAAAATTGAAAAATTGGCTTTCGTTTTGAACCACCGTTCAACCTTTAGCAACGAAATGTCTATCCACGTTCGCAAACCTCTAGTATTTTTACTACACAATTTATTGTAACCTTCAGTTTGGGGAAAAGAACTCTTCTAGACATAAGTCTATAAGAAAAAGTGACCTTGTTTTAGGGATGCTAGTTTGAAATTTTTACTACACAATTTATTGTAACCTTCATTTCGATTCAAATTTACGTATGTGTTAGCAAAATAATTTTTTGAGTGAACAAATTAGTGATTTCTCACCAACAGTGCATGGGACTAAGTCCCTCTGCTTGAATGGGGCAGCTCCATTTATTGAAAACAAGGAAATGAAAACAATCTAAACAAATTTTCAGGGTGGCCCGAAGATCGGAGATCACACAAGAATACTTCCCTAAACCTATGATAATTGCTTATATTAGATACAAGAGAAGAAAATTGCTTAGTGAGGGAGATAGGAAAGAGAACTGAGAAAAGGATTTCAATACACAAATAGCATAACATATTTTGTTGCATCAAAATTAGAAAATTGATTTGTAATCAATCAGAAGAAACCATTTGCAAAGAAAGAGGAACAATCAACAAGAAACACAAAGTCTTACTGCATTATGCTGCATAATTACAATGCTCCTGGAGTACATGTTGAGATGGAGAGAGAATAGTAGTAGATAGGAAACAAAATAAATGGATACACTTGCTTCTAGAAATACAGTGAGAGCTAGTAAACAAACATTAACCTCCTCTGAAATGAGAGCACCCTTCATATTAATAGGTCCAAGAATGTCCTTTCGTCTCCCTTGCATGATCTTTCGCCTTCCTTCATGACTGTTGACCTTCCAGGTTCCTGTCGCAACCTTTGATATTCCTTCATCACCTGTGACCCTTCATCTTCTGCTCATATAATCTTTAGGTTGTTCAAAATCTTCTTCACGCACGACATCATTTTCTATGCCACCAAAAATCTGCTTGACTCACAACATCGTTTTTTGTCCCACCCAAAAATTTTCTTGACGCATGACATCATTTTCCATGCCACCCAAAAATATGCTTGACACATGACACCATTTTCCGTGCCACCCAAAAATCCCCTATGTGCATGACATCATCCTCTTCACATAAGTCTATAAGAAAAAGTGACCTTGTTTTTCATGTCCCATGACAACATTTGACTCTTTTGTCGTGCATCATCATTTCCATTCCTGTCGCACGTCAGCATTTCCCTTCTTATTTTGTGTCATCATTTTGATTATCATCTTGGTTTCCATGTCGCACGACAACAATCCTCACTGTCGCGCGTCAACTTTTTTGTTGTTGTCTTGTTTTTCGTGTCACGCATCAGAAACCCTCGTTGTTGCGCGTCTCAAGCCTTCTGGATACCTGAAAATCACTATCGAGCGACAAAAAAGTTGTTTTCAGGTGTCAATACTTTGCTGTCAGACATCAAGAGTTTATTTTCTATTGCGCGTCAACAAAAACCTTCATGACGAGTGTCAACAAGTTTGTTGTCACATGTTAGCAACTAGCAGTTTTGGCACGAATTTGTTTCCACCATTTTGGGAGTGACTTTCAATGAAAATAGGTCATATAATATATGAATATTTATGGAAAATGGACTATGAATCTAATTATAATATATAGAACTACTAAAAATTAATTATTCATCATCTTGTATCTAAATTTTTACTTTTACATCCAGGTGCGTGCCAATAAACTAAGTGATAGGAAGAGTTTATGATCACTACAAAATAAAACATCATATGATTCATGAAGATAATTAAATATAATTTCATTTGAGTTTTGGGTAGGCTCTCAAATATTCATGAGGCTCCTGAAACCTTTTGAGCAAGTTACAGTTGATACCAGGACCTTTATGTCACATTGTCGAACAAGTTTTCACCTCTCAATGCTCCCAAAACCTTTCCTTGATGATTTCAACATGAAGTATGATATTTTATCTCTCCAATTAAGAGCTTATGAATCTTCATTGAGCTCCTAAAACTCTTGGAACAAGGTGACTAGCATTTTTAGGACTTGCATTTCCCAATACCCTACTCTCAAAGACCCAATTTCACATAACTTGTTCCTGAGCACTGATTTTCTTCCAGAACCTTCATAAACTTCCATGGATAGTTACACAGCTCTGTCACACACTTCTTAAAGGCATTATATCTTGTTAAGACATCTCTAGGGGTGCTCTGCAGGTGCAAGAAGTCTGAAAAATAGGCCCTTTCTAGGCCTCTGGGAGCAACTCCTTCCAGAAAAATCATAATGAACTCATGAATTGTTTCTCACCAACTTACCTTCACGTGAAACAAACTTTAAAAATCTAGTTAGCACATCCCTCTCAGCCGTGATGGGGTTTACATAGTCAAAGATTGGCCGGAGGGAAGGTTCACATTACCCAGTTCAGGGATTTTTTTGAGTGTGGACTTGATTGTCATGGCCAAAATTTTAACTTCTTATGATTGAAATTTAGCATGTCAACAGTATGGTAAATTTTTTGGATGTGTGTGTGTGTGTGTGTGTGTGTGTGTGTGTGTGTGTGTGTGTGTGTGTGTGTGTGTGTGTGTGTGTGTGTGTGTGTGTTAAATGAAATTCAATTTAACATCTGGCAATGCATTTCCAGTGTACAATAGATGACTAATTAATTGGTGTGTCATTTTTTTCCTTACCTTTAAAATGTAATAAAGAAATCTAAACAAAACAGTCAACCCTGGTACAAAATTCATGCATAACTAACCTTCCTATTTTAATCCTTTAGCATAGAAAACTAAGACCTTCAATTGATATTTGCACTTGATGACACCTCCTGGTTTAGGTAAATAAGATCCCAAGTTTGAGTTGGCATCATAACGGATATGCGTAGCAGCATTGTTGTGAACCCAATGAATAGGAACGATGTGGTCAAACATTATCTAGAGCAGTACACAATCTCTTTTATCGTTGGGATTAATGGTGCAATACTAAGGGTTAATTGAGAAGCTTAGTAACTTATTAAGTTACGATTAGTTTGTGAAAATGTAACCATAAGATGATATGCTTGTATAAAGGTGAAATTTAGATCATTCATATAATGTGTATAAACCATCTCTTGGGTCGAGGGACTAAATTCCTAATGTGTGATCCCTAAGGTGAACCGTAATCCTCTAAACGAAGGAGTATTCCCTCTTGTTCTCCACTTTTCCTAATGCGTAATGAATGTACCTTGTGAAACTAGGTGATCATGTTCTTGAGGTAATTCCCTAGGACGAGAGCTAGTAGGCTCACAAGCATGCAAATTTCCTTATTAACCAATGGGTTTCTCAACAATTTCAAAACACTAATTAAATCAAATTAAGTGAAATAATTTTAAGATGAATGTAAATGATTCAAACAGGTCCTATGTTTTAGATACCTACACATGAGAATACTAAGTGTGAATCCCCTTTAACCCCTCTCAAACAAGAGTTTCAGCTTGATAAGAAGTATCGAATGTACCTAGAGTTACATGATGATTTTTGAGATAAGGGTGTACAATAACTCTAGTTGTGACCCTAGTAAGGTGTGTAAAATTTATAATTGAATGATTCCTTATAACACACATATAATACTTAATTGTCCAAGGAATCCAAACCTGGTGGAGTGTGAAATCATACCCGTTAGTACCTTGATGACTAAGCAATTAAGTAAAGTAGATGAGATACATGGTTAGTTGTCATAACGTAAAACAAAATAGAATGACCTTAGAACTTAAATGCTAATATGAAAAGAACGCGTAGTCTATCTACTCTTAAACCAATAAAATTCCTTTTCTTCATGAGAACCTCCCTTGTTGCAACTAAGATAAATGGAAAATCCAATCAAACATGCAACTTAGAAAATGAATCTTTGGAACAAACACTAAAAGGATCATGTATGTACATATGTTCATACCAATAACCAGGTTACAACATTCTGGTGTGATGAGGGAAAAAAGCAAAATTAGATGGGATTACTACAAATGAAATGTTAAATAAAGTAAAGATAATGTAGTTTTATTATAAAATAATTGATAAGTGATTTCCAAACCAATAAGGTCAATAACGAAATATGAATGTAATAATTATGCAAATTTGGAAAACATTGTCGTGTATGGTGCCTATACGGGAATCATAATGTAGTTGAATCATTGTGTTGTGTCTTGTCATTTGGGAAAATGTGGCCTTGATGTGTTTCATGTATGTTTTCATGTTATCTATGTGGGATAATATTTGTGCAAACATATCATGTGTTGTGTTGTCCTAAGAGATCCCTTGTTGTCATGTAATAACAATGTAAGTCAAAAAAAAAATGTTTTGGTATTTTTAGTGTTCTAATTTTGTGTGTAAAGTTTGGGCATTACATTTGGTATAAGCGTAGAGGTTCATGCTCTCAAACCTCTGGGGATGGATTGGAGTTGTGATGATTCTGCATGGTGGTGGTGGAGATTGGAAGAGTAATGTGATATATGTTGTTATGTGACCAATGTTGTAATTGTGATATTATGAATGCACATGTTGTGCATGTCACTTAGTGTGTATTTGTTATCATGTTGATGTGCTTGTGATGAGAGTATTCACTCTCCTTTTCATGGATTTAATGAGGAGTTCATGTGTGATGTGCCTTGTTACTTTTTGTGTGTGAAAAGAATGTTATTGTGGATTGCAGGAGTGTTGGAGTGTCTTCTTACTCTATGATATGTAGGTGTGATTCTGTGTTGCATGAAAAATTGGTGTAAACTAGATCGTATTGTATAGTGATGTCACCACTGTGTTGTGATGAATCATGTGTGTCACCAAGTTGTATTGTAATTGATTCTTTATGTTGTAATGTTATTCATTGTTTCATCATATAATTTTTGTAATATGTGATGGTTCATGTTGTGAATTAGGGGCATATGGTGATTGTATGACCCCTATTGTGTAGTACTTGCACCTTGGGTGCATTATGTGGAAATGTGATGTATTGTAACCCGTGAAAGTAATGATTGTGTTATACCCTATATATATACCATGCATAAGATGCTATAGTTAATGTGCATGAATCACCATTGTGTTAGTGATGTAGTTATGTGTTATGTTGTGAACCTTACACTAGATGACCCTAAGGGGAAGAAATCATTAAGAGTGTATGTGTGGAGAGAGGAGGCGTGGACCAGGTTTTCATAATCTTGAGCCAAGTACGAGTGAAGAAGTGGAGTCTTATATAGACTGAAAACCCACTTCTATCTATTTAGTATACTTTGAGCTTGCTCAGTATATTGTGGATGTGCACCACCTTAGGCTCAACTTATGTAAACTAGCATCCCCTTCTCTCTCCTATTGGGTTGTCCATCAAACAATCCTATGTGATTTTGACTATGTTGAGCCTTGTGGGAGTATGGAGGGATGATTCAGACAAAGATGATGACAGTTGTATTATTTGATATGTTATTTTATGAGATGAGGCTTGATGTCTGAGTGCCAGTAACTCGTTGAGTACCCCTTTGGTGGCCATATAAGGCCACATAGTTATTGTGATGTGTTATTTCTCTATACGTATTTTATTCGTAAATTGAACATTTTATTTTTTCTTGCTAAGAACCAACAATTTTCTTGATTGATGTGTTCTTATATTTTGGGAATTTTATTTGGTTTTTGCACTAACATGCCTATTTTTGCACTAACTATGGTTATTTGGCCATTTTCTTTACTTATATTTAAATTTGCTTTTCATGTTTAAAGGTTTAATAGCCTAGCCCAAGGCTTTGGATTTTTTCCACTTGGAATTTGAAATGGATTGTTATGTTGGTTCTAATGTCATAATGTGTGGAATAGGGTCATGGGATTCACCATGGAGTGGTTGAACCTATGGACCTGCTTCATTGTATGGGGGTACACCCTAAGGAGTTATAGATAACTAGCGGGTTGTTGAACCACAAGTTATTATGTCACTTGGGTTAGGGGTTTCTGGACTCTATGTGCCTAGGGCCATAGGGTGACTGACCCCTTTGAGGGAGACATAAGAGACTTGAGGGAGGCATAAGAGACTTGAGGGAGGCATAAGCAACTTGAGGGAGGCATAAGAGACTTGAGGGAGACATAAGAGACTTGTGTGTGTGTGATTAGTGCACTTGGAGTTTTATTTTTATGTTTGTGATGCTTTGGGAGGCATATGTAGTTGTTGGTGATGCTTTGGGAGGTATATGGAGTTGTTTTGTGATGTTTTGGGAGGTGTATGGTGTTGGTGTTATGATTTATGTGTACTCTTGTGAGTCTTGTTGTTGCTTTGGGAGGTGTTTTGTATGTTTGAGGAATGTTGAGGATTGATGCTCCTCATTGTTGGTATGATGTTTTTTCCATCTTGACCCTATATAGCTATAGTTATGGTTTTGAGTTGCGTGAAACCCCTGTATGTGTACATGTTGGGAATTCCATGTTGTTGTAGTCTAATTATGTTATGAGTACCTTTGTGTCAAAATAATGTGTGAAAAGTATTGTTTTGTGAGGGCTATACATGTTCTTTCCATGTTCAGTTGAGTTCTTGTGATGTGATACAGTTGTGAAAGTATGTAATAACATTCTCGTGGGTTGTTATTATTGTGCTGATTTTTGTGTGATATCTTGAGGAAAATTACTATTTGGCACCCACAAACATAAGCCAATTAAAATTCTAAACAATGAAATACTAAGAGTTGAGATTAATAAATACTTTAAAGGAAAATACTAAGTAATAAAGTAAAATATATTAACTAGCCAATATTTAAAGAACATTAAAATTTAACCTCATACTTGTCAAATTTAATGTTTCTTACTTATGGTCACGCTGTTGCCAACATGTATGTTTTCTTAAGAGACATGCAGGTCATTATTGACTTTTTGCTTTCCTACTTACCCTCTTCTAATCTTATGGAATTGTGTCCTAGCATCGAGGACATGATGCTCTTATAAGGGGAGGGAAATGTAGTGCCACCATAAAATAAAAATGACTTTAATATAAAAAACTGATGGATCCAAATGTGTGCTAGCAGGTGTAGTGGAACATACAATCATTTCACTCTATTTAGTTCCTCTTACAAGTGCAGCTGACCCGTCACTTTCTCATTAGCATAATGATTCAACACTTTATTTCGGATCCAGGGATTCAATCATGTGAAAAGCTCATGTGCATCCTTAAAATATTAGTGACAGTCCTTTCGATTTGCATAATACATTCAAACCCTTACACTTTAATTGTATCCATGAAGGCATAAACCTGGGAAACCATTTTTTCTTGTGTTCTTTAGCATGGGTTGTTGTAGCTTGGAAAGGTAGGTATGCATAAAACAAGGGGATCCTCTTAGGATCAGCCTATCACTATGTCACTTGTAATAATAATAATCTGATCAATTTACATTTATTTGCATGAGCTCCTAGAGATGTTAAGAACACTAAAATGTGAACCTTATAAAATAGGTAGTATGGATGTCCTGTCAAAGCTAGTCCCTAAAGATAAAGGAAATTTGACAAATGTTAGTAGCTACGTGTAAAATAGGGTGTATGTTAGTGATAACAGTAGTCATCCCAAATGTTGATTTAGCCCATTGTCTTAAAATATGTGAAATTTGGCCTGATCCAGTTAATATGTATAACGGAGACAAAGAAGGGTAAAATAATGTGCCTAGATAAATCCTCATATCTATAACATGTCCTTCCATTGATGATCAGATACAATCATGAAAATATTCTAGATGTTTGTGGGTGTAATGGCGTGTCCTATGGATTTAAGAGGGAACCACAATATTATATTGTTATTATTGTTATATGGTGAAGAAGGATTCCAAAAGAGACAAGAAGTTATAATGGGATATAATTTTCCTGCCTCTTACCTTTTTACTCCAAGTAGTTGTTGTATAGATAGAGACATTGAAAGTTCCCTTCCTACTATGACATATTTCAGTTTCTTTGAAATTTCCGAATAGTGGTCTTGAATAAAGCTTCAATCTGACGTCATGGAGCCCTTTATTTGGCGAGCCAAATGTTAGTACAAGCAATGTTAAAAAGGGGATAAAATATTGTTTCTGCAAGTTTTGTATTTGTAAATTCTCTAGTTAACATGGATGTAAAACATGGGATCATATGCATGACATGTGAATTATTGACAAACTTCCCAAGGGATGTGGCTTCATGGACTACAATGATTTTATCAATTGATGTTTAGAAAAATTTGTTAAATCAGCCTCATTTCACCATATGCAACCAACATTCACATTCATGTTGTTGGAAATCACATTCAATGCCAAATTAGTAGTAGTTTTGAAATAGGTTATGGGCATCCACCAAAGCATTATGGAGATAATAATTTTATCAAATTTTTTAGTTGCAAGGTCCTAGTAGATATGCATGAAATAAACGTGAATGATATAAAAATAACTAAGGAATTAAATGAAATGGTGACAAAATTATTCCTCCAAACCTACGAAAAAAATGTGTTCATGGTAATGCTTTCAGACCTGCTTTATGTGGATATTTGGTTAAGCGAAAAACTGGTTTGACTTGAAAAAGGATATAGAAAATGGGTGTTACAGCTTAGAATTTTATTGACAGATGGAAAGCCTGAATTTAAAAAATTTGGTAATCACCTCCTTCAATTGTCCACTGTATAGTGCTAGAGATGGAGCTGGGAAGTGAATTCCTTGGTATGTTATGAATTTGGGTGTAACGTAATAAGAAAACATAAATGATTGGAATTCCGGAAATAAAATTAAACAGATTTGTAGAATTGTAAAAAAAAATTCATGAAAGATTGTTTAGTCCTTCAAATGGACTGAGGGAGAACTTTAAGTATATGGGACTTTCCATATGTTGCATGGATAAGGTTAGAGGAACCATTGTTAGATGTTGAATATTCCTCATTTTCTAGTAGACCATTAGTCATGAAAAACTGTGGAAGGTGTATGCTAAATCCCATATTTGTAAGAATTTGATGAATTGTGGATTTTGCAAATGGAATTCCAAGGTCCCATCAAATGCGACATTACGATTCTGCTTCAAGAAGGAATGCTTTCCCTTACCTCAATATTTTATAATTTTTTGTACAATTTTTTACTCATTATAAATAATATTAAAATAATAAACCAATATGATATAATTGGATATTAAAATAAGACAATTATTTCCAAACAATAAAACTCCTCTTTATAATCTATAGCTACTTGATTTACAATTTGACCATCGACGTATGTGTTGATACCACAACCTTATATGTTGTTATCTAGGGTACTTCAAAAAAATAGATGTTCTCAGTCCATTGGTTTTGGCGAGACCTAAATGAGTCGTTAACTCAAACAACCATTTTTTGTCCACCTTTGTTAAAGTTAGAAAAAATGCAATTTCAAGAGACTTGCAAGACAACACTCTGAACCTCATAAAATAGATGTCAAGCATCTATGTATTCCTTGTTATGTAGAGAGTCACATCAAGCATTAGATTGACCTCATTTGATCATTTTCAATCTCTTTTTTGCTCCTCTAGGAGCCATGTTACCCTGGTTTTCACACTTTTAGGAAGTTGTTAAAACTGGAAAATGTTAAGTTTTATATCGAGCTCACCATTTATGACCCTGAATGAAAAAATGCTTGTCCACCTTCATAAACCTCTAGTATTTATACTAGAAATTTGTCTGGAACCGTCAGTTTAAGGAAAAACACTCTTCTTGATAGTTTGGGAAAGGCATTTTGTAGGCCTCTGGGTCGCTATTTGACTAGGTCAAACTGAATACGACCGGTGGCTCTGGAAAATGGCTCGTCGTTGTTTGAAACCCCTTTTCCTGTTCTCAGTCCGTATCAACTCTGATGAATTATCCATGTATAGGGTAACTTGTAAGAAATTTATCATTGCACGTTCATCCATCAAATGTTAGTTTTGGTGTGGTTTTCTTGAGACCTCGAGCTAACTTTTGATCGTTCGCAACTAGGCCAATTATGACTGATGGCCTCAGAAACGCCATTCATAAAGGAGGACACGCCAATCAAAATGTTTTCCAGTTCTAAATTCCATTCAGTTCCTGTGAATTCTTTGTATATAGGAGGACATGTAGAAATTTACCCGGGGTGTGTTTTCTCATCAGAAAGACAACATTTGAAAGTCAGCATTTCTTAGCCTCTAAGCCTAAACTGAATGTTTTTACAACTAGTAGGAAAATGTAAAAAGAAAGTTATAGGACCATTGTCAGGTTACTAAACCATGTCGAAACTTTATGACACTTGCAAATAACTATTTTGAAAATCTATCATGTGACTTGTTGTGTGAAATTGAACTTTTGGCAAATAGTGTTTCTCTCTCTTTCTCCCTATCTCTTTCTCTCTCCTTGCTTAAGAAATGAAGTGAATGGAAATGAAATCAATACATATCTCTAACCCTCTCCTTTCGAATAAAAATTATTATTATTATGTAAATGGGAAACTAAAAAATGTTAATTATGCTAGATCTAGGTGGATGTCATGTAACCGATTTATTGCTGATTTCATGCTAACATGGTTTTGCAGGATGTAAGAAAGATGGCGAAAAGGCATGTTGTAATTCATTTTTTATTATTGTAATTTATATATATGTTATTGGAAAAATATATATGTATAATGTATTTCTATGTTACAGAAAATTTTAAATTTTAAATTTGGTAATATGTATGGGATGCTACTTTTAGGGATGCCTTGGGAAATGTGCATTTAATCATAGGGTGCCACGAGTCAATATTTATGTATGGTATTGGATATATGTATATGTATATGTTAAAGCTTGGGTATATGTGTTAAATGAAAATGAATATTATATATCTTGTAGTGAATTTATAGTGTGCAATAGATATGACTAAATAATTGGTGTGTTGTTGTTTCCTTACCTTGTAAAATGTAATAAAGAAATCTAAATGAAACAGTCAACCCTAGTACAAATTTCATGCATAAATACCCTTCATATGTGATTCTTTAGCATATAACACTAAAACCTTAGAATGAAATTAACTTTTCATACTCGATGACACCTCCTAGTTTAGGTAAATAAGATTGCCAAGTTTGAAGTTTATTTATCATAACCTATATGCTTAGTGACATTGTCGTGAACCTAGATAAATAGGAACGATGAGGTCAAACATTATCTAGAGTATGTGGTTCCCTTCTAGGATTTGTTGCAATTGTGTATGTAAATAAGGAGAATGTGTTCTCTTAAGGTTAGTACTCCTTGGGAACCAACATTAATCTTATTCTAAAATCCTCTTGGACCAACCATACATGTTGAGTGGCGAAGACCACCAACTAACCTTGGAAGTCACCCTTAAGTGTTGGGATTATAAATGAACTCGACATAATCTCAATTGTCATTTTTTATCATTGGCCTATGGTGCAATAATAAGGGTTAATTGTGAAATCTTAGAATTTATTAAGTTACGATTAGTTGGTGAAAAATTATCCATAATATGATATGCTTGGAGAAAGGAGAAATTTAGATCATTCATAAAATGCGTATAAACCATCTCTTGGGTTGAGGGACTAAATTCCCGACATGTGATCCCTAAGGTGAACTGATAATCCTCTAAATGAAGGAGTATTCCTCTCTTGTTCTCAACTTTTCCTAATGCATAATGAATAATGTACTTTATTGAAACTAGGTGATCATGTTCTTGAGGAAATTCCCTAGGATGAGAGCTAGTAGGCTCACGAGCATGCAAATGTCCTTATTAACCAATGGGTTTCTCAACAATTTACAAACACTAATTAAATCAAATTAAGTGAAATCATTTTAAGATGAATGTAAATGATTAAAACATGTCCTATGTTTTAGATACCTACACATGAGAATACTAAGTGTGAATCCCCTTTAACCCCTCTCAAACAAGAGTGTCGGCTTGACAAGAAGTATCGAATGTTCCTAGAGTTACCAGATGATTTTTGAGATAAGGGTGTACAATAACTCTAGTTGTGACAAAAGTAAGGTGTGTAAAATTTATAATTTAATGATTCCCTTATAACACACATATAATGCTTAATTGTCCCATGAATCCAAACCTGGTGGAGTGTGAAATCATACCCGTGTTAGTACCTTGATGACTAAGCAATTATGTAAAGTAGATGAGATATATGGTTAGATATGTCATAACTTAAAACAAAATAGAGTAACCTTAGAACTTAAATGCTAATATGAAAAGAAATTGTAGTCTATCTACTCTTGAACCAATAAACTTCCTTTTCTTCATGAGAACCTTCCTTGTTGCAACTAAGATAAATTGAAAATCCAATCATAACATGCAACTTAGAAAGATAAATCTTTGGAAACAAACACTAAAAGGATCATGTATGAACATATGTTCATACCAATAACTAGGTTGCAACATTCTGGTGTGATGAGGGAAAATAAGCAAAATTAGATGGGATTAATTACAAATGAAATGTTAAATAAAGTAAAGATAATGTAGTTTAATTATAAAATAATTGATAAGTGATTTCCAAGAAAATAAGGTCAATAACGAAATATGAATGTAATAAATATGTAAACTAGGAAAGCGTTGTCATGGATGGTGCCTATACGGGAATCATAATGTAGTTGAATCATTTTGTTGTGTCTTGTCATTTGGGAAAAGGTGGCCTTGATGTGCATCATGTACTATTCATATTATCTATATGGGTTAAGGTTTGTGCAAGCACCTCATGTGTTATGCATTGTCCTAAGAGAGGCCTTGCATTGTCATGTGGTGTCATGTAAATAACAATGTAAGTCAAAAAAAAAAAATTGTTCCAATATTTTTTAGTGTTGTATTTGTGTGTGTAATATGCGGGCATTACAACTCCTCACTAGTATCGGAAAATTACCCCTCTAGGGTATAATCTACCCCTATTATTGATGAGATTCCATCTCAGGTGGCTCTTCTTGATCCCCATCCTTTGAATCTTATCCCTTAGGTCCCTGTTGCGATGGTTAAGGAGAGGGAGACCCAATCTTCTCCTGTTAAGACTTTTTGCTTGCCTATCAATTCTTTTGAAGTTCTTATCCCATGCGACCCTTATCCTATTGAGGTTTTTAACAGGGAAGATTGGATAATTGTCCAAACAAGAAAAAATTTCCTTTTAAGTTGAACTCTTCCCTATTACAAATGACCCTCATATATCAAAATTCTTCTTTGGGCTAACTCTTTTGAATGGTCTGGTGTTTTTAAAGAATTTTTTTTCCATAAGCCATGTTTTAGTCTTCTTTGATGTTAATTTTGTCCCATGTTTTGGGGTTGTTTCTATTATTTTGTTATTGCAATTCAATTGCTCTTTTTTTAATTTCCTTTTGGTATTCTCTAATGTATCATGGATTTATTCCTTTTGTACTTGGGTAAGATCCCATTCAAATAATCTTTATCCTTATCTAAAAAAATATATTGTGGAGTTATCACTTCTTATTATGTGAAAGATTTTTTTTTCCAAATAAATGTCAAATTTTACTTTTATTATTTTCATTCTTGTTGTTATTGATGCCATCAGTCACATGGAAGATACAATGTAAACTATTTTCTACTTCTTGAAGTTTCAGATGATGAGCTAAACATGTTAGCATATTATTTGTATATCTCTCTTAAGCTTATGTTATAAGATAAGGCATTGTTTCTATGCACTATGTTATAGTGGTTTTAATCACTTGGGTAAATAGAGTAGGTAGTTGTTTTAAGGTTGGCTATTTTACGTTATCTGTTGCATATGGTTCCACACACCTCCTATTTTCTATGATATCTTGTGTGCCTATATAATAGGATTCTCATGTATTTTATTTATTATGTTGGTTAATACATTTTCTCCATCTATTTTTTTATTCTAATATGGTATCTCTTTGCTGATTCTAATAAGGTAATGGTGTCAAAATAAAATCTATTTGTTCTCCCCATGTCGGTTGTATTTTGTACGATGCATGGGGGAGGGGATACATGCTCAAAACAATTTGAATCTCATCCATTTTTATTGTTTTTTGAGTCTATGATCATCTCTATCTTGGTAGAGGAATATTCAAACTCAATTTGGTGTAAAATGAGGCCCGAGAGGAGATTTTGACAATTCACATGGAGGGAGAGCCAAGAAAATCAAAACGTGACCAGTTTCTGTATTTTTTTGATAAACACATCTATGTCCTACGAGAATATTACAGTAGCTAATAGTTTCTAATTTGGATTAGAAAAAAAAATAAAAATTGAATTAAAAATTTTACAAGTAGACCATTTTCTTGAACATACATAGGTATGTGTTGATTGGCTGAAAAATTATATCGTAATTTAAAAAAAAAAAAAATTATTTTCAATTATGATATTTTTAAACTATTTAAAATTGAAAACTTTATTATACAAGGAGTATTGGGGGCTTTATATGTGGTGTCTAATTGTCATGGTATCATTTAAATGATTGAAAATTTCATCGCTTTTTGGGTTTTTAATTTGGATGTTGAAGGAGAAAGAATTTTTTTATATCAGAATTGTAGATCTCCTGATTTAACAATTTTTGTATGTTTTTTTGATGTTTTTCAAGAGGGAAAACCTATAATTTACCAAAAAATGTTTATTTTTTGCTAAAAACTTGAGGTATAGTCCAGATTCTGATTTGAGTTCGTATGTAGGAGGAATTTTATGTAAATTCATTATATTTTTTTGCTATATTCTTTTATTGGAAAAACTAGGTCAACATGGCTCGTTTACAACACCTATTGCTGCCAAATTCACACAAATTGACAAGAAATAATTTTAGTTTGTGGGGTCAAAATGTTTTAACGATATGTGAATATCGGTATCTTCATTACATAATGCTTGGTAAAGACAAATGACCTATCATTGATACAAATGATTATGATAAATGTCATCGTGAGGCTCTTATGTTATTAAAACTACATGTAATAGATAATATAATCTCAGAGCTCAGGAATGTGACCATTTCATTATTTTTTGGACTAATCTTACTTCTAAATATCAGGCTTCTCGAGTGGTGAGATATTGTATTTCAATACTTTGTTATTTTCCACAAAGATGTAACAAGGTGGCTCCATTTCTGATTTTTTGTTGTAGATCAAGTACATTAGTGATTAGTTAAAGAATGTGCAAAATATTTTTGATGAGTAAGATCTGATTTCTCTAGTTATATAAAATCTTCAACCTTCATTTGAATCATTTGCGTCTAGTACTTGCACAAGATTATTGAGTCACAGACTTTGGACTTTGGGAATTTATCCACATTGTTCTTACAATAGGACAAACGACATGAGCAAGTAGGTGTGTCTACATGGACTTCCATAGATTGTGTATTATTCATCAAGGGAAAGGCTAAGTAGTTTGGTAAAGCTAATATTTCTTCTACATAATCTCCACATGTAAGTTGTTCTAATAAGACATCTAATTGGAAATGTTTTTACTTTAAGAAAATTGGTCACCTTAAGAAGGATTTTAGGAAAAGATAGTATGATCTCGATGATCCTGAGAAGAAATATCATTATCCAAATATTGCTAAAGGTGTGGGAGAGGAAACATGTCTTGATTTTTCATTCATGGCCTTAAGTGATAATTATGTTGTGGATCGAGCTTGGTACTTTGATTTAGGGGCATCTCACCATTTCACATGCCATAAGGACCGATATGTCAATTTTGTTAAAAATAGCAATAGTAATGAATCTGTATATTTGGGGGATGGTATAATTAACTTTGTGAAAGGGTATGGTATTGTTTGAATATCAATTTTTATGGTACTATCTGGTATACATTTTATAATGTTAGATATGTTCTATATAAGAAAAAAAATCATTCAATTAGTGAGACAAACCAAAAAATATGATTTTACTGTTAAGTTTCAAAGAGAATAATGTTTATTAGCTACCAAAGATAATAACATTATTACAGATGGGTATGGGCATTTGAATTTATAGTATTTGAATACATTCAACAAGAATAATATGGTTAAGTAGATTCCTTCTATTCAGGATAGTCATCTTATATGTATTGGATGTCACTTGGGAATTCATTTTATGTTCATAAATATTGGAGGCCTAAGGAAGTGTTTGAAATTGTTCATCCTAATTTTCATGGTCCAATGTGGACACCTACCCCCACTAGAGCTCAATATTTTATATTATTGGTCAATGATTTATCTATGAAAAAGTGGGTATACTTTCTCAGGATGAAATCTAATTAGGTTTCTAACTTCACATATTGGAAAGATATGCTTAAAAAATAGGAGGTACGACCAATGAAATCATTTAGAATGGATAATGGGGTGAGTTCACCTCAAATTATTTGAACTAGTTTTGTGCCACTAAAACCATACAATAAAAATTATACTCCTTACACTCCATAAAAGAATGGAGTTTTGGAAAGGAGGAATAGGATGGTGATGGACATGGCTCATTATATGGTCTAAAACAGAAATAATTAATATAAGAATTGGGAAGAGGAAGTGAATACAATGGTGTACATCCTTAGTAGAATTCCTACAAAATCATGATTACAAAATATGACTCCAAAGGATCCTTGGTCTGGAAAAACTCCAGATGTAAGTGATATCATAATTTTTGGTTGTGTGGCTTTTGTAGTTATTCCTAATTAAAAGAGAAGTAACTTGGATGCCAAAAGTAAAGACTGTATGTTTTCTACATAAAGTGAGCAGTCAAAGGCCTATATATTACTTGATGTTTCTACTAACAAAGTTTTGGTAAATATAGATGCCACATTAAATGAATAGATGTCATACTTCACAATAACTTGTACAATTTTAGATATTGAGTCATGTTTTCCTTATTATGATCCTATTATAAGTTGTGATGTTTGAGTTAAGTATGATTATAGTTCATTAGTGGAATCACATTCTAAGATGGTAATTGATTAAAAAAATGTTGTGAGGTTCCACCCTCTCGTCATGAACAACTTGTTATCCAAAATGAGCCCTTGCTTATTTTGGCTAACTTGCCTTCATTTCCTCCTTCCTTGTGCTTCATCTCGAATTTCATGGAAATCTGGAACTCAAAATTTTCTGGGTATTGCTTCATCAGATAGGATTTTTCTTCCCCTTTCCAAAAAGTTAAAGAAGTCTTCCTAACTCCAAATATTTTGAAAGTTATGGCTCGGCGGAGGTTGGATGCAAAATTTTCCCAAGTATGAAGGCGTGTTGGCGGAGAGACGGAGGAAAACTTGACACTTAGCCTTTTTTGGCTAAAAAACACATGTAAAATCCCACTCCGAAAGCCCGCAGCCAATAAGAAGGCGACACATGGCCGAGGAGCAGCGCACAAGCGGGAGGCGGAGAAAAGATTGACACTTGGCCTTTTCGGGCTAAAAACACAAGTAAATTCCCACTCCGAAAGCCCACAACCAATTAGAAGACGCCACGTGTCAACGCGGAGTGGCGGGCGGTGGAAGAAATTTATGTTTTTTGGCCTTTTTTGTCAAATTTCTCAAAGGCAAAAATAGAAGCGCCTCCCCGCCGACTAATAAAAAGGTGCCATATGTCCATTCATCAGCGGAGAATGGGGCGTCGAGAGAATTTTAGAATTTTGCTAAAGTGGTGAAAAGCTCAAAGGAAAATGAAAATTTTAAGGCCCACAGCCAATCAGAAGACGCCATGTGTCAATGCAGAGCAGCAGGCGGTGAAAGAAATTTAAGTTTTTTGACCTTTTTTGTCAAATTTCTCAAAGGCAAAAATAGAAACACCTCCCCGCCGACCAATTAAATCATGCCACGTGTCCATTCATCGGCGGAGATCGGGGCATCGGGAGTATTTTTGAAATTTTGCTAAAGTTACAAAAACACAAAAGGCAAGAATGGAGTCGCGTCTCCGCAGCCAATCAAAGCGTGCCACGTGTCCACTTCAACGGCGGGGTTCTCACCGTCAAGAGACCTGCGAAAATTTTGCACTTCAACCCCGCGAAGGTAAAATGTTGGTTTCGGCCCCCCATTCAATCAGAAGGTAACTCGTGTCATCGGAGCTACGGGCCACGGGGATTTTTTGATGTTTTTTTCAAATTTATAAAAATGGGGGAAAATATCATATTTTTGCCTGCTGACCTGATTTTTGACCTAAATTTGCCTTGTTTCACCTAGAAAATTGCAGAGGGCATATCTTTCGATTCCAAGATCAGATTTGGACAAAATCATATTTTTTGGAAAGATCTTGATCCCCTCTATGCAGTGAAGGCATAAAAACATTATTTTTTGTGGATTTCAATGGAGAAAATGTGAAAAACATCTTTCACGCCTTCAATGTGTATCAGATTGCTTTGAGCGTCATTTTTTGCTCAGTCTGCCATTTTTTTTCTTCTCCAGCATGCCAAAGGTGGAGAATCCACTCAATTTGATGGGGAAAAACCCTAGAATGTCTTCTCACACCTTGAATGCAAGATCAGATTGCTTCGAACAGATCATTTTTATTCCATTTTCTATTTTTTCTTCTCCAACACACAGGTAAAAAAGGAAAAATCAATTTAATGGTTTGTAGGATGATTTGAAAGAGATTAATGGCGGGTGGTTGAGTCTAAGGATCAGATTTTCTTCTTCCTCTTTTTTTTCTCTCTTTACCTCGGCTATAAATGGAAGAACTCGATTCATTGTAATGGTTGGAAGTTTTTTCTCTGTATCTCCCTTATTCTTTGTTCTTGTAACGACCCAAAAATTCACACACGAACAACACAATAAAAGACAGGATAAATTTTTTTTGACTTGCTTCCACACATAACATGACACAACATGTCGTCACAATGTTACAACCAACTCTGGGAACCACTTGTTACGGGGATGACCACAAGGTCAGCACGGAAACGTTCACACCCAAAAGGATAATACATTTCTTTTCTTTTTGACAAGACAACATAGAAGTCCAATCACATAACACACTTACAGTTAGGGCCAACCACAATGAGATATTCTTGAGGGTTATTTATTTTAAAAGGACATCTTGCAATTCTTAGCTTACGTTTTCAAGGAGGCTCAAGATATGATTCGTATAATTCAACTTGCCAAGCCAAGTTTATTCCTTTGACACTGAGTAATTATCTTTAAATCTTCTCTATTATGACATTTATTTGCTTAATTCGTTTATCAAGAAAAAGGAGTATTTAAATTCCACAAGGCCATCTGCTCACCACTAATGCTACTAAGATTCGTTCTTGCCCACAAGACAACATGGTTTTAAGTTCAACACACTTAAGAGAAGAGATACAAGGTGCCTTGGAAAAGGGTTAGAGGGAGAAGGTCGAGATGAAACATCTTTAGGACCTCATTAGTTATTGCCAGTATTTAATTGAAGCTAGGGCTCTTAACCAGAATCATCAACAACTTTACTTAGGCTTCGCTAAAAGTATTAACAAGGAGTAAAAATTTACTTTCCAAATGGCGGTGAGAAAGATGGTGAGGTCTCCAATTTGTTTTCTCTGGCTTATTAAATCTTATCATCTTCAAACAACTAACAGTTCATTACACCTTAGGGTCATTTTACAAATTTCACCATTAAAGGAATAATGTTCACGAGAGGAGCTAGGGTTATCATGTTATAAAGTTTACCTGCAATGATAGTCTTGCCCTTGATTACTTAAAGAATTTCTTGCTCTCAAGTTGGTGACCCCTACGTTACTTTATTTGAATACAACTTTTAATTTAACTTCCAGAAGTATTAAACAATCCTATGTTAGTTTACTTATGACACTTTATTACTAAGTCATAGCAAGGTTTAACTCAAAATTTATTCTCAAGGCAAAGTTGTAGCAACACTCATTTACAAGAACAAAACAAGATTACATCAATTCTTAAAATACTGATACTCCAACAAAGTCACTCAACAACAATAACCAAATTTTCTTATAATTTCAAAGATGGTCAAACAATACAAGGTTTCCAAAGTTCAGATGACAAAGTCCACAATACATTATACTAAGACATTAATCCTCTTCTAAACTTTCCACTAGACATTAACAATAGTTGAACAACATAAAAAAAAAGGTTTCGAGCAAAGGAACTTCTCAACTGAGGTTGATGACAAAAGTCTACAAGTCTATCCCTCATCTACATGCAAAATCCATCTGCAACAAATTTTCTACAAGAGTCAGTTCACGAGAACTGAGCAAGATAAGGCTACACAAACCCACCATAACTGTTATCTATCAATACCATGAAAAGAAGCACTTTATTACAAGAATTTGGGTCAAACCTCTAAACACTATCAACACTTCAAGTTATAATAAGTTTCCACCATGCCAAACAAGGAAGAAGACCATGTACTTCCGTTAGGAGTAAAGACTACGAAAATATAACAACCGAAAGAGAAAGGCCCTTGGCCCTATAAGGAGAAATAACCAATCTAACAAAGCAGGATTCCCACCAAGTAAATAATTAAATAACAATCACAAGAGTGCGATTTGATATAAAGTACCAACCATCTAGAATTTTATCACAGGTACCAAATGCATAGGTTATAATATTATATTTCTAGAAGAACAAGAGTTGATCGGCCCAAGAAAAGGGAAACCACGGTTTCAAGAATTAACACAAAAATCCATGTATAAATGAGTTTCAAACCTGAAATCACATAGAGTATCCACACAACATAAATTTCGAAGCATAAGCAAAGTAAACTAGTTTTGGCCACTAACTCCAAGAGATTTCCTAATCATTCAAGAAGGCCAATGCCTTGTAGGCTAGTAGCAATCACGGGAGAGAAGAAAAAGAGTCCGTCAACCAAAAGTATACGAAAATGTCATCAACAACTTTTATAACCCTAAAATTTTACAACACTCCACATCAATTATTAGAGTTCAGTTAATTTTAAATAAATTTCCTATTTCCCAAAACAACAATATTTTTAAGGCAACCCTTGGTAACATAAACAACCATTCAAAAAAAGGTACAACATAAACTATTAAGTTCCATTATCAAAACAACTCCTTTTGCTATAGCTCCATCATACTATTGATTGCAAGAAAGTTTTTCCCAAGGTTGACAACATTCAAGGCAATTTTCATCACAAATCATTAAGGTACATATGTGCATATAAGCTGTCCAATCCTAATTAACAACACAGTCATAATAAATGGGAGGAAACACAAGTTAGAAGACTAGATTATTTCACCAACAATCTTCCAAGAGGGAAGAAGACCAAAATAATTCCAGAAATAGCGGGGGTACTAGAGTTGCACAATTAAGACCTTGAACATAGCTAATAAAAAGAAAACTAGTTACGATTCAAGATGAAGGGGGCAGTCAAAGTACCTCCTAAGAATGGCTATAAAACCTAGGAACCAAGCTGAAGCTACGTAGGAGTCTAAACACTCGAGGTTGAAACACGATGCATGCAAACTAAAACATTCTAAAAGTTTTAACACCGAATCTCTAACCTGAAATAGTCCAAGCATTGATTACACTAATCCTACAACCTTTCCTTTTCGATGCCAAAAGGGTTGTTAGGTGGCTTGAGAGATCATTAACAATTTATGTCAAAAGACAAAGAAGGACAGCCTTGGCTGATAGGAAGGAACTTCATAGTTATTGCACGCTTACAATAACGACTACTAAAAACTAGCTGGAACAAATAATAACTAGAACTCTATCGTAGAGAAGAGTACATAAATATATATAAAGGAAGATCGATCACTCGAGCCAGAAAAAAAAACATACACCCAAGGAAGAGAACACTTGCATGCTTTCCACTAACATACAGGCAATGATAATAGCTAAACAAGAAGAAAGCAAGTAGAAAGGAGAGACCGACTGAAAAGAAGACAACCAATTCAAAGAAATGGTGGTTCGATTTCATGATGAAATAAATATAGCAACAGTAGAAAAGTGTAGGAATATCTTGCCCGTTTCTCCAGCTTCAACAGGTCATACAGACTCTGCACGGGCCAGCATAAAAACTGCATCAAGCTTCAACATAAGCTCCAAAAGGATTTAACCTTCATGATTTAGTGATTGAAATATTATAAATGATTTACACCTACATTATCCTAGACAGAGCAAGCATTATAGAAAACTATATCTTTAATATCTACTCATAAGAACATGCAGACCTGATTCAAATGTGGCACAAGAAATTGTAGCATTAATGTAGAAGATATCGATGCATTATCAGTTCATTCATATACACAAAGATTAAGCTATGAATGCAGGAATGAAATACCAATAGCATGAGACAAGGATGTGAGTACTACTGCTGGCAATGTCAATGGGCCAAATGTGAGAACTGGATAGACTGATGGGGCAGAAAATTTAACAGTTGAGTCCTTTCGCAAAACCACCTCACACCGCCTCGTAGTGTCAGCTAGAATCCCATAAGCTTCCCCATTTGGAAAAACAGCCAACACCCATGGGTGGGACTGATATAGAGATGTCGTACTATCACCATAACCCCAAGCATCAGTGTTCCACGTAAAGACACGCTTACCTGTTCGCTCGAGGGAACCACTAGCCTCTCCAGTGCCATATAAAGAAGAGCCATGAGGGAGCTCAATGGTGACAACTTGTTGGCCATGCACGCACTCACAAGATGGGATATAATCTGGCACCTTATTTATAGAAACTTCAAGAGTATCTCTAAATTTAGGATCCAAAAAAAGATATGCTTTGAAACGCATTTTTCTTTGAATCTCCATCACAATCAAAGCGATAAATACCTTATTCAAGTATAGGCATGAAAACCATTTG
Organism: Taxus chinensis; assembly: GCA_019776745.2. Classification (NCBI taxonomy): domain Eukaryota; kingdom Viridiplantae; phylum Streptophyta; class Pinopsida; order Cupressales; family Taxaceae; genus Taxus; species Taxus chinensis. The sequence continues at coordinate 109,089,857 of CM034156.1, read as the reverse complement.
TCTTGAGCACTCCAAGTTACTAGCTCCCTGTGGATCATCCTGGCCAATCATTCTTGATGTACACTGCCGATCCTTCAAGTACGGTAAATTAATGTGCTGGACTTTTTCCTTCGAATACTGATCTCCGCCTCCTAAAGTTGTACTGTCGGCTTGAAATTCTACGGGATTTGAAGAAAAACTTCCGACGATTCTGCCATGCCGAAAAGAAGGATTTCACCTCTTTGAGACTCTCTTCCATGAGTTACATCGTAAAACAAGTAAGGTCTCAATAGAGAATCTTTGCAATAAAATTCGTCAGGTCTCCTGGTAACACTTTCACTGTCACATAGTCGATTTTGATAAAATATCTTGAAGGAGAATCTTGAATTTGAGGATGCATTCGATACTGAACAGATAACAACATAGTTGGACATCCTGCTTGGTGGAGGCGCTCACAAAGGCTTCGACTAAACTGCAACATGCCTGCCGCCTGGCTAAGCCCTGTTGTAGGCTGTTGCTAAGGCTCTCCGACCAGAATACACCTCGCAGCACCCAATGAAAGTGGAGGTAACACACCTACCTCACTAGCTTGTAGCTTCATCTAACACCACGCGCGCAGGGAAGAACTCAAACCAAAAGTCCCAGATAGAAAGAGTATTGCGGCCAGAAGAAAAAAACACACACACGCAGCAAGGAGAAGAAATCAGGGTAGAACAAATAAATCCAACCCAACCAGGTATGCGGCGAGCAGGTAAGAAGGAGTACAAAAATTCCTGCGCAATCACCAACCATTACGCAGCTAACAACCAGAAAATCTGGGAAAGATTTCATTTTGAAGAAGAGAATCCAATGCGTGCGCTTTAACAAAAACATTTAAGGAAAAGACATGAGTCCATAACTTCCCACCAACCGCCAGCTAACAACCCAGTTTAATTGCAAAGTTAGGCAAGGGAGCAGGAATAGCGCATAGGCTAGGAGAAGAGTAAGATAAATGTTTTCTTCATTCAGTTGGGTGGAACGCATTAACTGCACAAGACTAGCCACAACGACCTCCTCCTTCCATTTGTCCAGTGAATAAACATGCCCTTGAAACATTATTACGTGTGGAAGCGGATTACTTAAGGAAACTATGGTTTTGCGAAGAGTTATACATGTTGTTGAAGGTGCAAAATTCTACCATAAGTTTAATGTCAAAGCTACTTGATTTTACCCCCCCCCCCCCCCGCTTTTAAATAAGATGTTATCTAGTTTGAAAAGAAATGGGACAAGACAACCCGATAAGATAGGATCGCACACAAACGACCAAGCAAGAATGAGCAAGAATTAATTTCTCCATTACCCTAAATGATAAAACAACATGATCGCCAATCGAAAATTACTTTTGTAATACTATTATTACCATTATTTAATATATATATATATATATATATATTATTTTTAGGGTTAAAATAAGAATAATGATAATAATTAATCATATTAACAACGATCAACAGGAAAGATCGAGAAAGCAACAACAATATTTCCTTTTAATAGGATAATCGCAAGGAATGTTGCATGGGCCAACAACAGAAAACATCGACACCAACACAAGCAGGAATGATGAAGAGGGAGAATTGCAATTGTTTTCTGCGACAAGGGCGAATCCAATAAAAGATCAACAGGATCCCAACAACGTTAAATGCTTCGCAACACGGTCGTCCAAGAAGAAAAGGAGCAATGACGAACGGGGCATTACAGTTCTGCAGTGAATTTGTGGAGCTTTCAAACCTTCCATAGATCTGTAAAATGCAATTTTTTGCCTTTTGGCCATTGTAATGCTTTGTATCAACTCTGTGGAGCAATAAAATAATCCTGTGGGTGATTTCCACCCCCTTTCTTACTTCCATTGCATTCATTTTGATCTTTTCATTTACAAATCTAGTTATTTGTTCATGTGAGTTGCATTATTTATATGGTATGTGTTTAACAGCATAGTGGGAGTTCATCATTCCTCGGTGCATCACCTCCATTAGCTTAGTATCATTATTTCTACAACTTCTTCTTCACCTTGGTCCCTTGGAAAGATTTAGAATAGGACTTAGAATAGATCCTCTGCAAAACGAAAGCATGCACCTGAATAGAGGAATAGGAACTAGCCTTTAATTTGGAGAGTTTTTTCCTGTTTTTGCAAGTCCCACACTAGGGGAAAAGATTCAATGTTGTGTAATCACACTGGATGCCCATTATCAAACTAGAAATTTGAGAAACATCCAGGGGTGCTGTGATTCTACACTAACACAACTAAAGAGGGTGAAGTGACATACTTCCTCGATGGAAGCACTAAAGGAAGGAAACTTTCCATAAGGTGTGGAAGGAAGAACATTGAGATCAGGAAAGAATCTTGGTAATAAAGGCACTTGAGCATGATAATTTTGATTTAAAGACTTTTGTTTTATAGGTATTTGAGCCTAAATATTTTTTAAAGGCCAAAAGGAAGCTTGATTTGGAATCATCCATTCAATTGGGATATGATTCGATGATGAAAAATAAGACTTCAGAGCTAAGGAGTATTCGACCATGAAAGAAATCCATTGGTTGTAAATAGATTTATAAGGTAAAATGTAAAGCATATATTTCTGTTCAAAATATAAATCAAGACTTGTAGAAAAAAGGTTATGAATAAGAGGAAGGGGTTTGATTATGAGGATAATTTTACTCCTACTACAAATATGGTAACTTTTCTGTTAATTATTGTTATTGCTTCTCTATTTAGATGGAAGGTGCATCAAATGGATGCCAAGAGTGCTTTCCTGAATGGAAATCTAAGGAAGGGAGTTAACATGGTTCATCCATAGGGTATTCAGGTTCCTTGTAATGAACATTTTTCTTCTAGGTTGATCAAGTCCTTGAATGGACTTAAGAAAACTCGTTGAGCATGATAAATGAAGATAGACTCAAACTTAAGGGATTTTATTTTTTGATGTTTAATTCTAAACTTGAATTGTCTATATAAAAGTGTTGGGCGATGATATCTTGATTCTCATTATATACATTGATGACATAAACATCACTCGGAGTAGTGATAGATTTATTCAATAGATGAAATATGATATTTGTTGCACCTTTGACATGAAAAATTTAGGACTACTAAAATATTATTTAGGTTTATTGTTTTGGAAAAATAATTGTGCTATATTCGTATCAAAGAATAATCATGTCAAATCTTTGTTGCATATTTTTAGAATGATGGATTTTAATATAACTTGCACACCTATGGAATTTGGAGCTAAAATTTCCACTAAAACTATTTCAACATTAGTTGATGAAACAATGTATCGGCAACTACTAAGTAGCCTCATTTATCTCACTACCACTAAACATGATATTTGTTTTTCAGTAACTTTTTTGTAACTCGCACAAAAAACCCGCACAAAACCCAAGACAACTCAAAAGTAAAACTAGAAAAATTACTGAATAATTTTATTTTTTTAAATAAATCTGGTTGTAACAATTAGCATAATCCTTGGTTAATAACGATCATTTTTAATTAACAATTAAATTATATTATTCAATTTCCAGTTTGGTTTAAAAGTCATTTAATAATTTATTATTTTAGGGTTAAGTCTAATTCACCCTCCCATTGATTGAACACAATTAAATTAAATTCCTATAATAACATTGCCTAATTACTAGGGAGTAATTGATTTAATTTATTACAAGGGTCATGGGCTTTTATTAAAAGGTCATCAACTAATCAAATAGATTAAAAAATAAACTTAACATATACACCACTTAAGTGGCCCCATTCAAAATTGACCCATGCATTTAAATGATGATTTCACCTAACTCTCACCCAAATTTTGTAGGAAAAAATCTTGGCCAATGGATGAATTGAATCCGGGCCCTTAGATCTAGGATTCAAAAATAACCCTAATCCTCTTTTAGGAAGTTTTTACTCTTTCATTTGACTTATTTTAGGTAGGGAGAGGAAGCCATGGAAGAAGGGTTCCACGAAAGTTTATTTTATTTGCAATGTATTTCTAGGGTTAAGTTACCAGTTCATTTGTTATTAATCTATTTCATTGTAATTCACCTACTTGGGCAATTGGATATTTTACCTCTTTGTAGATCTATTCAAAAGGGTATTTTAGCAAATGATTCAGATGTATATAAACAATTATATGAGTGTGTGTATTTATATACATCTTATTTATATGTATATATACTTGTGAGTATATTGTGTGTGTGTATGTATCTATATATATACTGATTTTTATATTATTAAAATCCCGTATTTTATTTCTATAAAAAGATATATATTCAAATATATATACATATATAAGTGTGTGTGTGTGCGTGCGCATATATATATATATATATCATTAAAAAAACATCTGCGGTTTCAAACTTAATACAGAGTGCGCTTAGCAAAGGGTTGGGCCGACTGTATCTTAATACAATGGCAACCATATTATAAACAATGTTCGCCCCCCAATCTCAATAAACATTGTTTATAATATGGTTGCCATTGTATTAAGATACAGTCGGCCCAACCCTTTGCTAAGCGCACTCTGTATTAAGTTTGAAACCGCAGATGTTTTTTTAATGATATATATATATATATCACTATTATTATTAAATTGTAATAATATTACTCTATTAATAATGTTAGATTAATCGAACTTATTTAAATTCTTTTTTTTTATGTTTTGATAAATGAAAACAATAATTAGTTTAATATATAAAAAGAAATTTGTAAAACATTCCTATAAAATTTATTCAACCATAGTTGCATTTAAGTAGGAAAGGTATATACACTTTTATCCTCTTATATAAATATATGTTAAAAAAAATTGGTTATTCTATCTAAGACTAAGTTGGGAGATTTATAATATTCTTACACAACTCTATACACTTAGTAAAAAGGATATTTTCACTCATTCTAAAAAAAGGATTAACACACTACTTTCTTTCTTTCAACATAACTAGAATGCAACTATAGCTTAAATCTTTCAATATATATTTCATTCAACAAAACAAGAGTAAATATTTCTTTTCTTCTTTCAACAATTAAATGGAAACCATTTCACAAAGCAAGTGTAATTTAACAAGATTCTCATTTCTTTTAAAATGAATCCTATCACATTTTTGAAATAATGAAACAAACTTATATTGAAAGAGATACATTGCTATTTCCACTCATTTCAAGTTTTTTATTTCATTTAACCCATGCACAAATTTTGTAGCTTCCTTTCACAAAACTAACACATTTTAAAATATAAATTTCTCATTCAAACACTCTTAGAAGAGTTTACAAGATATAGGGATTTCCAAGTAATAAAACAACTTTCTTTCAAGCTTGCAAATTTAAAATATTCCACTCAAAGTGGGAATAAATAAATGAACAAATTACAACACGAGGGCTATCAACAAGGCCAAAATACAAGCCTCCATTTACATTTATTCTCCCAAATGTAGCTTCAATCATGCACTCCTCAATCTTTCAAGAAATTATATCACAATACAAGGAAAAAGGGGTATAGGCGACGCTCTCCGCCCAACCTATAATCCAATAAGGGAAGAATCCATCCCCTTATTGGCCCCCGAGCCCCAACCAAAGAAAAATGAAAGATATTGAGAAACATTTGACAACTTCTTACAATAATGGCTTAACAAACAAAATACAATGCAAAAATAACACAACAAACAAGGCATAGTAACAAGCAACAACTTCCCAACACACACAAAGGCTTGAATACAACAAGCAAACAAGGAGCTATGGAATATGGGAACCATCTTCTTTTACCTCCCAAGTGAAATAGGATTTTCACCCAAAGACTCCATGTGCACAACACAATAACAAAACATCATTATCTCTCCCTTGCAAGTATGCAAAAATATGACCATGTTTTCCTTTTCACTCCCCATAGGTGAAAATCCAAATCACACTACCTCCTTAATGCATGCCTCACATCTCCCTTTTCCCTCCCCAATGGTCCCATAAATCCATCTCCCACACACAACTCAAGGAAAATACCCAACCACACTCATGCAATACACAACAAGCACAAATTTTTTTCACATCTACAAGAATAATAAAAATAAAACAAAAAATGTGGAGATCCTACCTCTCCATAAAGCTTCCAAGAAAACTTCACTCCACAAGTATTTGATACCTTCAAGCCAGGAACACTCCAAAAGCAACTCTAACAAGCTCCTAAATCCAAAAGTGCAAGAAGAAGAAAATAAACAAGTAACCCCCAATCCATCAATAAATAGAAATGGGATGTGAGGATGATGAGGTGGCTCCATGTAGGATGCCACTTCATCATCCCTCCATTCCAATACACAAGTCAAACACCATGCCCAAGAAAATAAATGAGCATGTAATAACTATGACAAACCCACATGACACTCAAACTTGCACACCAAGTCTTCTAAGGACAAATTTATTGTGACAAGTAAGAAGTGCAATTATTTTCACCCTTTTACACTCCAAAATGCATAAATAAGTCAAAAATTAACTCCCCATACCATAGGTAGGGTTGTTGGGTAACTTTAAGAGGCATGGGGCAAGCTTAGCTTGTCCCACAAGCCTCCAAAAAATCATCCGAAGTCAAAATACGAATTTTGAAGTTGGGAAAGGGGTACATGCACAAAATCTAACACAAAATCCAAACCACATCCACAAGATTTCAAGGACCATCTACCCTCATAATTATCCAATTGACAGATCCCAATTTTAGTTAACAAATTAAGTAGGATTAGCTTAATTAAAAAACATTATTACTTTCTAATAAAGTGACTACAATTTCCAACAAATAAAACATAACACAAAATAAAAACACACAAAATTTTAAAAGAAAGAACATTACCCCCATAGCCACACCTGTGAGGTCACCTCCCCATGGGGAACCTCTTAACTAGGCATGCAAAAACAACACAACATAACATTACACAAGTTGTCAAATTTTGGCCATGTTTCTCAACACCCGACATCCTTTCATGGTTGGTCACCTATCGCCTTCCAATGTATGTGATAAAATGTCCTGCAACACAAACAATATACCTCTCTGGCCTTACGACCGTATTAACAACATCAAGACAATATACATATAAAAATCAATAATCATCATCCGAAATTAGAAATTATATCATCTAGCATCATAAAATTAATTCGATTTCGGCATCTATGAAATCATAATTCTACTCAAAACATCCAACATAGGCTATGCATCCAAAATATGACATGTTAGTATAAAATCAGAATATTGCAAAACAACATATATAATGTTTATCATCTTCATCTAGTGCATCATAATAAAAATGTAAATCACATAATGTGAGTATTCCAAATATCCGCATAATCCATCATCTATTGATCAAAATATAATACTTAAATGTCCAAGTATCAATCCAACAGTAACAATGTATCAAAATGAAATAGTGTCTAAGAGGAGTGGGCACTACATCCCCCTCCCCTTAGACTCGACTTCCTCCTGGAAGTCAATAAAATAGATGAGGAAATTGGGCTCGCAATAAAGTGGCATCCTCCCATGTGGCTGCAGTCTCATCGTACCTATCCCACTGGACCCACACCTAGTCAATCAAGCAGCCTTGAAGGCCCAGGGTCTTGCGCTCTAGGATGTGCACAAGCTCTACAGATACCTTCCCCTACTCCTGTAACTGTAATGTGGTCCAATCCAAAATATGAGAGGGATTTGGAATGCATCTCCTAAGCACATAAACATGAAATACATCATGGATGCGAGACAAGCTAGGTGGAAATGCTAGGCGATAGTCCAAAGGACCGATACGCTCCAAGATTTCAAAGGGACCCACAAACTTAGGAGAAATCTTATATCCTTTTCCGTAACGGATAGGGCTCTTATGAGGCCTTACACAAAGAAAAACCTTCGTGCCCACCTCAAAACTACGATCTGTCTTCTGCTGATCTGCATATTTCTTTTGTCTATCCTGAGCCTCATGTAATCTTTGTTGGATCATGACAACCTGATGCTCCATATCCTGTAATAATGCTGGCCCAAGAGAAACCATGTCCTCCAATCTATTCCAGTGATGTCCTGCACTCCCTGTCATACAAAGCCTAAAAAAGGAGCCATGCCGATCAAACTCTAATTTTTTTTGTTGTAGGAAAACTCCACTAAATACAAGTACTCCTCCCTTATAAAATGATGGTCCATGATGTACATCTGAAACTTATGCTCCAAGATCTGATTCACCCACTCTGTCTGCCCATATGTCTTTGGATGGTAAGATGTATTGAAGTTGATACTCATCCCAAGAGCCTGATGCATGGTGGTCCAAAAGTGAGAGATGTATAAGGGATCACAGTCGCTGATGATCTTCCACAGAATCCTGTGCAGTCTAACAATATCATCTAGATATACTCGTGCCACTGTACTAGTTGTATAGGTGGTATTCATCAGAGAAAAATGAGCCACTTTCGTCAATTTATCCATCATGACCCTAATGGCGTCGTGGTGGTATCTCGACATTAGTAGACATACTATGAAATCCATGGAAATGGTGTCCCATTTCCATTCCGGTATGGCATGAGGATATAGAATACCAGCTGGGTGTTGATGCTCGGCCTTCACTTTCTAGCACTCTAAATAACAAGACAAAAACTGAGAAACATATCTCTAAATTCCTCTCCAATGGTATAATTGTCTCAAAATGGTGTGCATCTTCTGTTATCCAAAATGAGCCTCTATTCATTTTGCTTAACTTGTCGTCATTATTCCCTTCCTTGTGCTTCAAATCCAATGTTTATAACTTTTAGGCACTCAAAATTTTCAAGGTATGGCTTCAACAGATAGATAATTTCTTCCCCTTTCCAGAAAGGTAAAGAAGTCCTCCTAACTCCAAATATTTTCAAAGTTATGGCTCGACAGAGTTTGGAAGGGAAATTTTCCTAAGGCAGGCCCATATGCCAATCAAAAGATGCCACATGTCCACTCATCGATGAGGATTAGGGCGTTGAGAGAATTTTAGAATTTTTTCCAAAGTTGCAAAAATACAAAAGGCGAGAATGGGGCCGCATCTCTGCAGCCAATCAGAGAGTGCCACGTGTCCACATCCGAAGAATTTTGGGAAAATTTTCCAAATTTGCAAAAAGGGCTAGAATGAAATTTTGAGACCTGCCGGCCAATCAGAGAGTGCCACATGTCTTCAAAGTGGTAGGCCGTGGAGAATTTTTGGGAAATTTTCCAATCTCGCGAAAAGAGGTAAAATGTCAAGTTTTGGCCCACCGACCCGATTTTTTCCCTATTTCGCCTAAATCTTCATAGGGCCATATCTTTCGATCCAGAGCTTAGTATTTTGTGATTTTGGTGGCGTTGGAAAAATGTTGATATCCTCTACACGATGGACTCTTAAAATTTGAATTTTGGTTAAAATTGATTAGAGAAAATGGAGAAACGACACTGGCACGGGAAAAGAAGCAGAACTGACATTCAACTACCCGTTTTTAATGCAATATGGCTTCCATTCTTCTCCAGCATGGTCAAAAACCTTGGGAAATGAAATTTAAGGTTTCCCTTGTTGTTTTTATGGATCTGGTTAGGTGGTGGAGCTTTCAAATCAATCTCCCTCATCAGATTGTTTCACATTTTCCTTCTCTGGTGTATCATCATTTTAGTGTAGGCTTTCTTTTTTTTTCTTTCTCTCTTTCCCTGTCTCATTGGATGGTTAGAATAGGTTTAGATTAGCTTTCCTGCGCTAGAATAGCTCGTGGCAGGTAGATTAGGAAGAGGAACCAGCCTTCTCTGGAGATTTTTTTCCCATTTTTGCAAGTCCCACACTTGGGGAAAAAATTCAATGTTGTGCAATCACACTGGATGCCCATTATCAAAATAGAAATTTGAGAAACATCCAGGGGTGTTGTGATTTTGCACTAACATTTTTGGCATGCCTGGTGGGACCTTAGAGGTCTTCACTTCATTGCAACAAGATTGATGTGCACTTGTTGTAAATTTTCAGCTTATGAGAAGCTTCACATTGCACATCTGGCGACTCCATCTAGTTTACAACCTATTCTCTGAGTTGCAGACATGTCTTCCATTCACTTTCACCCATTCTTCTTTCCATCTCTTTCATTCTTTTCCATTCCATGAAGTTGTGCAATCATGACTTCATTTCCATCATGGAATTCACATTTACAACAACAACAATACATTCCACCTCCAACATATTTTTTAAATCCTCCAAATCAGCATTTTAATCAAATTCAAAACCAATATGCATACCCATATGAGCAATGCCAAAATCAGTTTGGCTATGGAAATTTCCAAAAGTAGGGGTATGCAAACAATGAAGACAATCAAGTGCAAGATGCTAGTCTGCTGGAGAAGATCCAAAAAATGGAGATTGGTATGGTGCAGTCAATAGCTACAACTCAAATGAAGGCTTTCAAAATTGGTTGCAAGGCACCTTTTCCATGGGTTGGCCCTTTTCCAAGACACTTCAACTCTCAAGAGAAGCTAGACTTCATGGTGGATATGTTGCCCCAACTTGTACAATGGACTGAAGAGATAGAGGCCTATGAACAATGGGTAAGTTCTACACCATCATCTGGTATTTTTCTTTCCATTCCTCAAGCAGCACCATCTCATTTTAAATGTCAAATTCCAAGTCCAGCTCATGTTGCAACAAGTGTGAAATCCATCCCATCTCAATTTTTCTTCCCTCTTCTCTTCCAAATCCAAATCCCCTCCACAAGAGCCAAAAGAAATACCTTCCCCTCTAAAGAAACAAGAAGTTTGATCTCTTCCACCACCACAGACAAATGAAAAATTGGTTGAATCCCAACCTACTTCTCCTCTTTCCTTCCCAATTCCATGTAGGGAAGAAGAAATTGCAAAAATCGGTCAAGTAGGACAGCAAGAAGAAGAACCAAGCAAAGAAGAAATGGTTAAGAGCTTAGTGAGCTTAGCTCTTAGATTTGGGATTACAAAAATTCCTTTGCTAGTTAAGCCTACAGAGGAGGTAAAGGTTGAAGAACCAAAGGTGGTTGAGGCTGATTTTGTAGCAGCAAAGAAGCAAGAAGACTATCAGTCTATTTGTTCTGAGTGTAGAGTCTACATTGACACTCTATTTGAAGAGAATGTTGATCCAAATCAAGCTACAAAATCAGTCATGGAAAAGGAAAACAAATCAGCTCCAAGTCCCATTGAAGAGGAGCAAATGGAAGAAATCAAATCAGAGTTTGTAGCAACAGAAGAAGAAGGCATCACTGAAGATTTCTTGCTTTCATTTGAAGGGCCTGATTTGGTTAATGAATCCATGATGGAGGACAACTTTAAAAGAGATCTTGCAGCCCCAACTTGTCCTCTAGAGCAGCAGATTGAAGAGTTTTATTTGACAAACTTCATGCTAGAGGAAGAGTTCAATCAAGAGAAAGATTGTCTTCAAGCAGCAGAGGAAGAAGAAGGTGCTCCAAATCCAAAAGAATAGGAGTGCATTCCAGTTGTGGAGGAGAGAAATGCAGATCCAAAGGATTTGAGCACAAAATAGGCTATAAAATAACCTTCAGTTCTTCCTTCCATTTCTTCTCTCTCGAGTTCTAGTGTTGAAGAGGAGTTTGATCTTTCAAACTTCATGTTTGAAGAGGAGAAAAACCATGGTGAAAAATATGCAGATTTGAAGGTCACCATGCAAGAGGAAGAGACTTTGTTGCAGTAGGACATTGAATGGTTTGATTGTTTATCAGACTTAGATGAATGTTTCGATGAGGAGCAGCCCATGGAAATCACATTATTTTCTCCTCCATCATCCACATTCTAAGCACAAGAGCCTGATGCCATGAAGGAGAACATTCAATTGCAGCAGCCTGAATTTTATAGCAGCACTTTAGAATCAAGGTTGGAAGGTTTCAATCTTCCATGTTCTTCATTGGAAGAGGAAGAGAAAGAGCAGAGAAACTCCACCATTCCTTCCACACCATCCACCCAAGAAGGTCTACAAGAAGACTCCATTTTTGGAGTTGAAAATCAGAGTTATGGGAATATCAAATGGATCAAACCTTGCCCAATCGGGTATTTGGCTTCATTGGAGCCAAAGGAGAAGCCACAACTAATCATGCTTACTTCTAAGCATGGGGATGATATGCAAAGTGCCAAGGATCAACAACAATACCTCTTGGAACCAATTGAGCAGGAGATTGAAGAGGTATTTATTTTTTTTCAAGTTGATACCTTGATGAAGGGAGTGGAGAAACAATTTACAGTCAGCCTTCCACTCCTAATTTTAGTTTTATTCAATTTCAAATCAATTACATGGCTGCCAATTTTGAGAAAAGGAAGCTACTTTGCACAACTAGTTGCAGGGTTTGTTTAGCTTACTTTCGCTTCCAGTTATAGTAGAGTAGGTAGGTTTGCTTTTAGCAAAAGAAGTGCTTGTGCACACTTTGCATATCCCACTTGGGGTATGTATGATTTCTAATTTTGTACAGAGTTGTTTGGTGATGTTTTGGTTGCTCTTACAGTGCATTGGCCTTGGCATTTTGGTGAAGTTCAGTTTTCAGTTTAGTGGGTTTCCAAGTGGCTCAGAGGTCAGATTTTCATAGGTCATATCAGATTTGTTTATCAGGCTTGACTCCATGCCCAATGGATGCTTCAAAAGGTCACTGATATTTCATATAGCAAGCAGATGACCCCTCTGATTCGCCAAAATTGTTATCCAAATGAGCCCCTGCTCATTTTGGCTAATTTGCATTCATTATTTCCTTCCTTGTGCTTCAACTCTAATTTTTTCAACTTTTAGGCACTCAAAATTTTCTAGGTATGGCTTCAATAGATAGATAATTTCTTCCCCTTTCCAGAAAGGTAAAGAAGTCCTCCTAACTCCAAATATTTTGAAAGTTATGGCTCGACGGAGTTTGGAGGGGAAATTTTCCCAAGGCAGGCACATCAGCCAATCAAAAGATGCCACGTGTCCACTCATTCGCAGGGATCAGGACATCGAGATAATTTTATAATTTTTTCCAAAGTTGCAAAAACACAAAAGGCAAGAATGGGGCCGCATCTCTGCAGCCATTTAGAGGGTGCCACGTGTCCACATCCGGAGAATTTTGTGAAATTTTTCCAAATTTGCTAAAAGGGCCAGAATGAAATTTTGAGACCCACCGGCCAATCAGAGAGTGCCATGTGTCCTTGGAGTGGTGGGCCATGGATAATTTTTGGGAAATTTTCCAATCTCGCGAAAAGAGGTAAAATGTCAAGTTTTGGCCCGCCGACCCGATTTTTGCCCTATTTCACCCTAAATCTTCATAGGGCCATCTATTTCGATCCAGAGTTCGGTTTTTCATGATTTTGGTGGCATTAGAAAGCTGTCGAAATCCTCTACATGATGGAATATTAAATTTTGAATTTTGGTCAAAATTTATGGGATAAAATGGAGAAATGACCCTGGCACAGGAAAAGGAATAGAACCGACATTCAACTACCAATTTTTAATGCAATATGGCTTTCATGCTTCTCCAGCATGGTCAAAAACCTTGGGGAATGAAATTTTAAGGTTTCCCTTGTCATTTTTATGTATCTGGTCAGGTGGTGGAGCTTTCAAATCAATCTTTGGACCACTTTTTCCTCTCTCCTTATCTTCTGCTTCATCGTTAAAAGCCAATTTTGGCTCATTTGTAAAGAGAGACATTCTGGGTGTGGGGAAACTCTACTAAATTGTTTCCTGACTCCATTTTTGAGCTACCAAACCTTCTCTTGCACGTGGAAAGATGATTTGTGCCTCTAAGCAAAAAATGTAATGGTTTGTGTGCATTTTGAGCAATAAAAAAATGTGTTTTGTGGTGTTCTTTCAACCCTTCCTCGTGTTTTATTGTTTCCCTGTGCCTCTCCACTCCAAATTTGCTTTTTGTGTATGTATTTCATGTTTACAGGTGTAGGATATTGTGTTTCATGGAGATTTAATGGTTGATTTGAAGATCGGGGTCTGTGTCACTTCTGTTTGACCTCCCTTAGTCTTCTTTTCCTCTGTTTCATTCTCCCTCATCAGATTGTTTCACATTTTCCTTTTCTTGTGTATCACTGTTTTAGTGTAGGATTTCTTTTTTTTCTCTCTCTTTCCCTGTCTCCTTGGATGGTTAGAATAGGTTTAGATTAGCTTTCCTGCACTAGAATAGCTCATGGCAGGTAGATTAGGAAGAGGAACCAGCCTTCTCTGGAGAATTTTTCCCCATTTTTACGGGTCCCGCACTTGGGGAAAAAACTCAATGTTGTGCAATCACACTGGATGCCCATTATCAAACTAGAAATCTGATAAACATCCAGGGGTGCTGTGATTTTACACTAACATCTTATTCACCCATGGATGTGCTGAATAGGGTGCATGGTGTGCCTCAATAAGTATATCCTACCTCAATCCTCCATCTGTAGGAACGTAGATCCGACCTCTGTGCTGAAGAAGACCATCTACCTCTAAAGAAAATCCATCAAACTTCCCCTCAAGGGGTCTTTGAGACTTGATCTCCGCTCTGACTGAAAGGTAGAAACTTTCATGTAGAAGTTGCTGCAAAATCCTGGTCCTCAAGTCTGTAACAACTATTTTAGCCATAACCAAATGTCCTTGATGACACAAGGCATCCATAACAACATTCTCCTTCCGCTTCACATGATTTATCTTCATGTTGTACTCACAAAGTAACTCCATCTAACGCCGCCAATGAGCATTGAGATTGGGCTTCATGAAGAGGTGATGAAGACTTAAATGATTAGTCCTGAGAATGAATCTCCTGCCCAAAAGGAAATGTCTCCATCGAACCAAATCATGCACAACTACTACAAGCTCAAGGTCATGAGTTAGATAATTGATCTCATAATCCTTGAGTTTGTGAGACTCAAAGGCTACCACTCGACCCTCATGCATCAATACACCTCCTAATCCTACAAAAGAAGCATCTGTACATATGAAGAACTCTCCCTATGGATCTGACACTACAACAATGGGTTTTGTCGTAAGGCATTCCTTCAGTGTCCTGAATGCTTGCTCACATTTATCTTACCAAATGAAATTCTTCCCTTTCCACTGAAGGGAAGTGATGGGGTGCCCAATTCAAGAGAAGTCCTGAAAAAACCTCCTGTAGTAACATGCTAATCCCATGAAACTGTGCACCTCAGTCACACTAGTGGGTGTTGGCCAATCCATAATGGCTCTAATCTCTGAAGGATTGACTGTGATACCTTCCCTAGAAATAATGTGGCCCAAATACTATGCCTCTGACTGAAAGAATATAAAATTCTCCAAGTTCCCGTAAAGTTTTTGCTCACAAAGACACTGTAGAACCTGAGGAAGGTGCTCCTCGTGTTCCTCATGTGTACGTGAGTAGATCAAAATTTCATCAAGGAACATGAGTACAAAGCAGTCTAGAAAATTCCTAAACACCGTGTTCGTCAAACTCATGAACATTGCAGGGGCATTTTTCAGACTAAATGGCACAACTCTGAACTCATAGTGGCCATCTCTCGTACGGAAAGTTGTATTGTGGACATATGCCTCTAAAATCCTTAGTTGGTGGTATCCGGACTAAAGATCTATCTTGGAAAACATTGTGTCCCCCTTCATCTGATCAAACAAATCATCAATGTGAGGAAGGGGCTAATGATTCTTTATTGTTACTTTGTTCAGTTGTCGATAGTTTACACACAACTGCAAGGATTTGTCCTTCTTTACAAAACTCACTGGTGCACCCCAAGGGGATACACTAGGATGGATTATGCCTTTCTCGAGAATACCCTCTATCTATAACTTGAGCTCGCATAGTTTACGTGTGGTCATACTATATGGAGTGCGTGAGATAGGTTCCACTCCTGGAACCAAATCAATGTGAAATTCTATCTCATGTCGGGAGGCATCCCTCGCAGCTCACTAGGAAAAGCATCAGAAAACTCCTGCAAAATGGGGTAATCATCAAGCAAAGGTTCGCTAGCCCCATCCTTCGACCTATCACTAACTGTAATAGCATACAACTCACAACCTCGTCAATCACACCGCTTCAGCTACATAGCAGAAATAGTGTAAATAGAGATGGGTTTCCTGACTCAAGCTATTACTAACTCCATACCCAAATCATCTGCACTAGATATAACCTTACTGTAATAATCAACTTTGGCTCTATGTGTAGACAACCAATCCATGCCCAAAATCACTCCATAAGAACCCAAGGGAATGACACGAAGATCCAAGGTAGTGGTGAAGGGTCCTAGGTCCACTACACACTCCTTAACTAAGGATTCTACTAAGATCTTGCCTCTAGACGTCATCTCAACATCCCAACTAAGGCCCTTCCTAGCTGCCACCACCTTGCAACGCTCTATTAATGATGGAGAAATGAAAGAATTTGAAGAGCATAAGTTAAATAAGATAGGGGTAGAAATACCACCAATGCTACCTATGGTCTCAATCACCATGCCCTGGTGCTCTGCTTGGCAGTTCTCGACCACTGCATAAATCATGTAGCTCCTAGCCATATCACCAACCATAGGCTCAGAAACAGGTTCCTTAACCTAATTCGTAGGGTTTTGAGGGAACTCTATCCAATGATTTCCATGCACACTACATCCATAGCAAGTACTTGGTCCTCTCCACTGAGTAGATAGTCCTCCACGTGGCCCAGTAGTACGTGCTAAAAAACCTGGATATCTTGTCATAGATCTCTATGGGTGCTGCGGTGGATGTACTCATGCCGACTATGCTCGTGGAGGATCTTGTGTCCTATTAGGCCCCCTAGCTGGAGGTGTCATACTACACCCTCTCAAAGCATCATCACACTAAGGAGGCTGAAAGGGTGGTCAAGTCTACTGCTGCTGCTCTTGAGGAGGTGGAGGAGGCTGGAAGGAAGACTGTGTTGAAGTGTGTCCACCATGAGGAGGAGGAGTTGATCCCCTCAACCTACTATCCTACATCTATTGTATACGGCTCCTCACTCTGTCACGAGCTTGCTGAGTCTTCCCCCTAGTTTCCTCTGCTATGTAGGCCTTATGCACAGCCTCTAATAATTTCTTTGGACAATGAATGTGTATTTCCTCTCCCAATTCTAAGTTCAAGCCCTGGATGAACCTGTGAACTCTAACCTGCTCATCCTGCACGAAGTCTACATACTGAAGCAAGTCAATAAAATGACCCTCATACTCTGCTACTGTCATAGAGGTCTGTCGCAGATCATGAAACTCATCAATCCATTGCTGAATGAATCTCTTGGATAAATATCTACTCCTGAAACGCTCCTCGAAGAGCTCCCAAGTAATTTTCTCTAAATCTAAATGGAGTTTCTTCTCCTCAGTCCTCAACCAAACTCCATCTCCATCTCTCAAAAGGTGGATTGAAACACGAGCTTTTGTGTTTTTGGAATAAGAGCATAGCTTGAAGCATCAACTCAAGCTAACCAACCATGCCTCTGCCTAAAATCCCCCTGTGTTTCCAGAAAAATAAGGTGGGTGTAACTTTAGTATGTCTCTAATGTGATCATGTAACACCCCAAAAATCTACACACACGGACAACACAGTGAAATACAGGATAACTTTTTTTTTTTTTGACTTGCTTCGACACCTAACACGACACAACATGTCGTCACAAAGTTACAACCAACTCTGGGAACCACTTGTTACGGAGATGACCACAAGGTCAGCACAGAAACGTTCACACCCAAAAGGATAATACACCTTTCCTTTTTGACAGAACGCATAGAAGTCCAACCACATGACACTCTCACAGCTAGGGCAAACCACAATAAGAAATGATTGAGGGTTATTTATTTTGGTAAAACACTCTTTAACTCATGACTTATGTTTTCAGAAAGATTCAATGTATGATTCGCACAAATTCATCTTACCAACTGAGTTATTTTCTTGTACACTGTAGAGCAGTTCACTTAAAGTCTTCTCCTACTTGCTAAATCTTATTATCTTCCAGAACTAACCATTGTTTTCCCTTAAGCTTGTTTAAGAGTTCACCCAAAAGGGGTAGTGTTCACTAGTTTAGCTAGGGATATCAATTTATAAAATTTTACTTTACAAGGATAGTTTTCACCTTTGAGTACTTCAGAAATCTCTTGTTCTCAAGTAAGTCATCTCTACATTAATTTATCTGAATATATATATATATATATTTTAGTTAACTTCTATAAGGGTTAATCACTCCATTTAATTTTACTTATATCACATCATTACAAGGTGTCAGAGAGTTTTGACTTAACACTTTATTCTTAAAATCAAGGTTTTACAATACTTACGCCAATGTAATGATTGAATATTATTTCTTACCAAGGTAAGTTACTAGTCTAACAACAAAAGGGAAAGAACACTTCACCACGTGGTTTTCCGAACATACCAAGACAAGAGGTCTTCTAAACTCCTTGATAGCAAAGTTACAAAATTTACAACGCATTGAACTTTCTACAAAGAACTTCATAATTTGAAACTGATGAAACTTTTACACTCTTTTCCTTTAATCTACTCACATAATCCATCTGCACAAATATTTATTAGAGTCAGTTCGCTAGAACTGAGCATGATAAGATATAAACCTCACCTACTAATTTATGCCATCTAGCATTTAAATAATGAAAGTTTGCAATACTCCTTATCAAATAAATTTCTAACCTACATTTAAAACTTAACTGCACATCTCATGATAATACATTTCATACTCATTAATGTTCACTTCCTTAAGATCTACTTGCATAAGAACACAATTCCAAGAGACTAGATATACAACCCTAATCATGTAATTAATCATACTTAAATTACAGTAAATAATAATGACGCTCACCTAATATCCTCGACCTACTTCACATATATAAGTGTCTAACAAGATTATCTTTCAATTAAATAAAAGCACCAACGACATTAAGTTTATATAATAAATACAAGTATCAATCTTACATTGTTCATCGATATTACCCAAGTATCAAACCTTCATAGATAATCAGTGGTATGTAAGTATAGTTTGGATATGTATCCCGCAATTTTAAGAATATACTTATGTTAACAAAGATTCCACCAATCCACAGGTTCATGTATTATTTAGGTGTCCTTTTGGTTGCTTATTCCATGTCTTTATATATTTCTTCTAGTAAAAGAGTCCAACTCATAAGAATGAGTTATGTCCGACAATACTGTCATCTGTTGGTAATATGCCAAAGATACATTTGACTAGCTAAGTTATGCAAGCGCAGTCCAAGCCACTATGAATGCAAGTATCAACATTATCTCAACTCCTAATAAGATGCGAGTATCAATTTTTAGCTAAACATAATAATCATCGTAATTAACAGAATATTTCACTCGTTAACCAAGCATTGAAATAACATATTTATCCTTACCGGTTACCTGATAACATAATATACCCTGTTATCTAATTCAACCTCCACTTGCATACCCCAATCTATGGGTATTAATAATTGTTCTATAAAATGAAGTTAAATAATTTCAGGTGGACTTATATCCTTACTGTCATACATGGTAAGCACAGTCCCATTATGGTAGCTGTCACCTTTACTTAAGGCTATGCATGACTCCGTTTTAGGGTAGTTATCTTAGCTTCCCTATTCATCTGTTTTCCTACCAAAAGTCTTTCGACAAGCTTCAAGGTCAAAGTGTAAGATAAATTTATAATTTTATATTTCAAGCGTTTCCTGACTTCATATGCATGAGGGCATCACAAATTAATCAAACTTGAAGAATGTCGATGTATCCAATATTGCTTTAACCAATCCAAAGATCCAAGTAGTGCCTCAAAAATTAAGCCAAGGAATTATCCACACAGGATTATGGCTTGCGTGCATAACATAATCGTAAAGGTCATAGAAGACCCATTAACGCATGCTTCAGGAGGGTTCCAATCTAATAATAAGCTCATATTAATAATAATAGCAAAGGGCCTGGGGAGGGGTTTTCAATAATCCCCAAGGAAAATGAAAATCGAATGACTCAGATGGAGCTATCTAGAAAGACCAATAAAACTAGTATGACTCTTCCCAAATAGAAGCCCCCAATCCTAATGGGAGTTTATATTATTATAAAACCACAGTAAAATCCAAATACAGTCATATCGGAAGTTCCCTTTTTCAAGCCATGTTCTACATGATATAAACAATACAAGAAAAATTATGAACCTCATTCACGCTCCAAACTATTTGCTACAGAAACCATCATTCAAAGGAATAATCAAAGCAAAAGATAAACCAACATTATAAGATCAGTAGGCAAGAATCGATGTAGAGATTTCTACTCGGGCAGTAAATAAGATAAACTGTAAAGGGGGAGAAAACAGTTCATGCAATTATGATTAAAAGTCATTTGGAACCCATCTCTTTCTGGGCATCTCTTTCAAGAAGGAGTCAATATATCTAAATGCATGTTATATAATATCCAGAGTCCAAACGCTATTTATTTAGTAAAACAAAAACACATCAACATTCCAAAAGAAACCTACATCTACCGCAATAGAAAAAAATTGCAAGGATTGATTTACCCAAATACTAAAAGGGATAAATCATTAAGAGAGAGGGTTAGTCTTATCATGCCTGTTTGGGGCTTCCTCAATGCAGCCACGTCGAACCAAGGCTCCAGCAGCTGTGTGGGCGATCTCTGAAGTTCAACGTCTTCAAAATCTTCTATGTTGTAAAATTGTTGAGCAATTTCAATTAGCCAGTGATTGTCCCAATTTTTTTTTTGTTACCTTGGCACAAAGACCATAATTCTCTCCTCGTGCTCTTATTATTGTAGCTAGCTGTTGCTATTGAGAGTACACAGAGCGTAAAGCTCTTCTTGTGCTCTTATTATTGTTTCTGCCGGAGGGCGATCAATGAAATCAAAATTCATAAGATCATGAATGCCTAATCTTTTGAGAGTAATTACAACACTGGATAGATTTGTCCGCTGAATTTCTGGAATTCCATGGTCCTGCATCTCATTTTGATAAGTCCAAGCAGTGTACAAACGGAAACATTTACCTGGCTCTGTTCTTCCTGCTCTGTCTGATCTCTGCAGAGCAGATGCCTTTGAAATCAGAGTCTCAAGCAAGGACTCCATGCCCATGCTAGGATTATATGATTTCTGCTGATAAAAAACCTGGATCAATAACATAGCTTATTCCGTTAATGGTCAAAGAGGTTTTGGCTAAATCTGTTGCCAATACGACCTTTCGTGCTCCTTTTGGGGTTGACTCAAAAAGTTTTGTTTGCATATCCAATGGAAGATTGGCATACATAGGGCATATGATCATTTCAGCAATATCGATCCCTAAACCCCAGGGTTTTAGAATCCCTTCTGCTACTTCAATCTCCTCCCGCCCAGTGAAGAACACAAGAATATCTCCTACCTTCTCTGTCAGATGAATCTGGCATACCATAGCAACTGCAACTTTCAGACGGTCTGCTTCAGGGGATCTTGTGTAATGGATCTCAACAAGAAACCTCCTTTCTGGGATTTTGAAAATTGGTGCCCCGTCAAAGTAGTCACTGAACTTTTCTACATCTAATGTTGCACTGGATATTATAATTTTTAGGTCTGGACGAAAGCGAGCAATATTCTTGATCAATCCAAGGAGAACATCGGTGGATAAAGTTCTATCGTGTGCCTCATCAACCATCACAACGCTGTAGCTTGCTAGATCTGGCTCATCCATAAATTCCCTAAGAAACATTGCATCTGAATTACACCTTTACACGCAATGGCATTTGGATATTTGTGCACCATTTCTCGATTTTTTTCATCAAGGTTATTTCATTGTTGTTCTCGATTTTCTGCAAACTGTGCAAGACTTGGTGTGGATGAGAGCTCGCATCCGCGTTTTCTACTTTGACTGAAACACAGACACAGGCTTAGAGGTTCGCATTTTGATTGCTACAGGCTTGTTGGTAGCATCGCAGCATGTTTTCTACACCACCACTGCACTGGTGTCTGCACCAATTTCCCCGTCTATTACAAAATGTTAAAAGCAGTTGCAACTAGATACTTCCTCACCCAATTTGTAACGTTGAGACATCAAATTGTAAAACTTATCAACTTTTCAAACATCATCTCTTTTGTTCTTCTCCCTAGTTTTTACGCCGAATGCGTACAACAGAAATCTGAGAACCTTAATGGAGAACTAATGGTACTAGCACTGTTGAACAAGAGAACGGTGGAACAACAAACCCGTCGATGCCATCAATACGCATTAAAGATCATTCAAGGAATGACCAGAATTTCCACCCAACTTCCAACTGACATCAACACAAGGGTCTTTTGTATTATTTAATTTCAAGGCACCCACGCATGAGGTAAGGTTACTTGCCAGGGGGAACAAAATTTGTAGATAAAACATTAAGTTGTGCATTTATTATGGCCCTTCAACATAAAAAAAAAATAGTCCCCTCCTACAAAGGTACCACCACCAAACCTCTCTCCCCTTCCACGTAAACCAAGGCTGGAAAAGACTACTAACATGCCAATCTTAGCTAAAAAAAAAAAACTTTAGGTACCTAACTAAAAATGCCCAAATGCCTTGAAAAGGTTTTAATATTCCATTAGAACTTTTAACAAAAAAGTCATTACGCATTCCACTGATCAAAATCATGATAAGCTCACTAGACGAAAGTTAGAAATGACCCTCAGCAACAAAAGAGCACTTACGACAGAATGAGATGGCGAGACAAATTGAAAGAAGGGAAGAAACTATTCCAAAATAACTCCGCAATAAGGTCAAAGTCACCTGACGATAAAGGGAGCTCAAATAAATGTTCAATGAAAAGCAATAGGGGCAAGGTGGCAGAAACAGAAGTCAATGCCCAATGGGGCATTACAGATCCACTGAAGTCGATTGTCGGCCCCTATGTCTCTCTGTCTTATCATCTCTCATCCTAGGTCTCCTAGACCTATCTCTATGCCCCGTAGCTCTATCTCTGAGCTCACTAGGAGGTGACCCATGTCTAACCAACTCTACGTGGGAGTTCTCTACCCTATCCTCAGCACTATGACATGAAGGTGCACGAGCCTCCACTGGTGAGTCTCTATCCTGTTTGCTAGGTCGTCCTTCTAAATATCCTCCGCGTATAACTACATTAACATCATGTAGTGACTGCAGTATCTAAGGCAAAATAGTTGCTACAACTTGATATGGGGGTGGTAGATCTAGGTCCATGTGTAGGAACCCCTCTTCTGGTCCGCATCTCCTGCACAAACCAAGGTGAGAGTTAGTTTATCATCCTCTAAGTTTTTTTTCACTTTTCTAAGTGTTCTACATTTTCTTTAAAAAAATCATGCAATGTTGTGTTTTCTAGGTTTAGAGTTGCGCTAGGTTTATTTGATTATGTTTCGTGTTTCCAAGTGTGCCCAGGGTCCAAGCGTTGAACCCACAGATCTGATACCAAGTGTAACACCCACAAAAAGACCCGCACAAAACCCAAGACAACTCGAAAGTAAAACTAGAAAAAATACTAAATAATTTTTTTTTTTTAACATAAATCCGGTTGCAACGATTAGCATAATCCTTGGTTAACAACGTTCATTTTTAACTAATAATTAAATTATACTATTCAATTTCAATTTTGGTTTAAAATTCATTTAATAATTTATTATTTTAGGGCTAATTCTAATTCACCTTCCCATTGATTAAACAAAATTAAATTAAATTCCTATAATAGCATTGCCTAATGACTAAGGAGTAATTGATTTAATTTATTACAATGGTCATGGGCTTTTATTAAAAGGTCATCAACTAATCAAATAGGTTAAAGAATAAATTTAACTTATACACCACTTAAGTGGCCCCATTCAAAATTGACCCATGAATTTAAATGATGATTTCACCTAACCCTCTCCTAAATTTTGTATGGAAGAATCTTGGCCATTGGATGAATTGAATCTAGGCCCTTAGGTCTAGGATTCAAAAATAACCCTAATCCTCTTTTAGGAAGCTTATACTCTTTCATTTGACTAATTTTCTCATTTCTATTCTGCAGGTTTTAGAGAACGAGAGGAAGCCATGGAAGAAGGGTTCCATGAAAGGATAATGGAGACACAATGGAAGAATACTCACAATCCCAAGTTTATTTTATTTGCAATGTCTTTGTAGGGTTAGGTTACAATTTCATTTGTTATTAATCTATTTCATTGTATTTTCCCTATTTAGGCATTTGGGTATTTTACCCCTTTGTAGATCTATTTAAAAGGGTATTTTAGCAAATGATTCAGATGTATATACACAAGTTTATGAGTGTGTATATGTATATATACATCTTATATATATGTATATATATATATATATATATATATATATATATATATATACTGGTTTTTATTTCTATAAAAATATATATATTATATATTCAAATATATATATATATATATATATATATATATATATATATATATATATATATAAGTATATGTGTGTGTGTATTTGAATATACGTATATATCATTAAAAAAATCCACAGTTTCAAACTTAATACACTTAGCAAAGGGTTCGACTGACTGTACCATAATACTAAAACAATGTCGTGTGGGCTTAACCCCACGCGGCCCCGTATTCTAATTTTGTTTTATAAAATGTTTCCCCCTTTTTTTTAATAATTTGTTTTATAAAAGGTTTTATCAATATATATTAATAAATATCTTAATATTAATAATAATATATATATTAACACACACACACACACACACATACTATTATAAATATTTTAAATTCACTATTATTATTAAATTGTAATAATATTTCTCTATTAATAATATTAGATTAATCGAACTTAATTAAATTCTTTTTTTAATGTTTTGATAAATGAAAACAATAATTAGTTTAATATATAAAAAGAAATTTGTAAAACATTCCTATAAAATTTACTCAACCATAGTTGCATTTAAGTAGGAAAGGTATATACACTTTTATCCTCTTATATAAATATATGTAATTTTTTTTTGGTTATTCTATCTAAGACTAAGTTGGGAGATTAATAATATTTCTTACACAACTCTATACACTTAGTAAATAGGATATTTTCACTCATTCTAAAAAAAGGATTAACACACTACTTTCTTTCTTTCAACATAACTAGAATGCAACTATAGCTTAAATCTTTCAATATATCTTTCATTCAATAAAACAAGGTAAATATTTCTTTTCTTCTTTCAACAATTAAATGGAAACCATTTCACAAAGCAAGTGTAATTTAACAAGATTCTCATTTCTTTTAAAATGAATCCTACCACATTTTTGAAATAATGAAACAAACTTATATTGAAAGAGATACATTGCTATTTCCACTCATTTTAATTTTTTTATTTCATTTAACCCATGCAAAAATTTTGTAGCTTCCTTTCACAAAATTAACACATTTTAAAATATAAATTTCTCATTCAAACACTCTTGGAAGAGTTTACAAGATATAGGTATTTCCAAGTAATAAAACAACTTTCTTTCAAGCTTGCAAATTTAAAATCTTCCACTCAAAGTGAGAATAAATATATGAACAAATTACAACATAAGGGCTATCAACAAGGCCAAAATACAAGCCTCCATTTACATTTATTCTCCCAAATGTAGCTCAATCGTGCACTCCTCAATCTTTCAAGAACTTGGATCAAAATACAAGGAAAATGGGGTATAGGCGACGCTCTCTGCCCAACCTATAATCAAATAAGGGAAGAAGTCATTCCCTTATTGTCCCCCGAGCCCCAACCAAACAACAATGAGGGATCTTGAGAAACATTTGACAACTTCTTACAATAATGGCTTCACAAACAAAATACAATGCACAAATAGCACAACAAACAAGGCATACCAACAAATCCATCCAAAAAGCAACAACTTCCCAACACACACAAAGACTTCACTACAACAAGCCAACAAGGATCTATGGAATATGGGCACCACCTCCTTTCTCCTCCCAAGTGAAATAGGAGTTTCACACAAATCCTCCATGTGCACAACACAATAACAAAACATCTTTATCTCTCCCTTGTAAGTATGCAAAAATATGACCATGTTTTCCTTTTCACTCTCCATAAGTAAAACTCCCAATCACACTCCCTCCATAATTCATGCCTCACATCTCCCTTTTCCCTCCAAAATGGTCCCATAAATCCATCTCCCACACCAAAATCAAGGCAACTACCTAGCCACACAAAAACAACACATTCACAACACTCATGCAATACAGAAGCACAAATTGTTTTCACATCTATAAGTATAATAAAAATAAAACAAAAAAGGTGGAGAGCCTACTTCTCCATCAATCTTCCAATAAAAATTCTGTAACATCCCCATTTTAAAATATCAGAACAAGGGAAAAAAATTTTTTTTTTTTTTTTTGATAACGTTCTCTATTATGAATTACAAAATTCAAACACACGTTCAAGTTTTAATAATTGTTCCCTGCCCAAACAACACAGTTTGGATCACACAATTTCTTTTTAAAACGAATGTTCCCTGCTCGCATATTTACAATATGGAACACACATTCAATGCCATTCAATCTTATAACAGATTCTATATGCTGCTGTAAATGACTCGAGGAACTGCCGATCTTCCATTTTCATGGCTCGGAGTTTCAACGATCCTTCATTTCATGACTCGGCAACAACCGATCCTTCATGTTCATGACTCGGCAACAACCGATCCTTCATGTTCGTTTATGCATGGTATATTATATATACCTGTTCTCATAACCGTTTCCGGTTATTGAAGTGATCCATTTAAGAAGCCTATCTGAATATCTGTTACTGATATTCATCTGACATCCTGCATCTTAAATTAAGTGATAAGGACAACGCAACCAGCAATTGCGATACTTTGGCCAAAGATTTTCACATGCTTTGCATGATCATATTCCTGGATGTGATACACATCTACGGAATACGTCCTTCACCTCACTTCACCTGTTATCTAGAATGGTCTTTCCTGGTTCCTACCAGTCCTCTTCGTTTAAGTTCAGTTTTAAACTTCCAATTTTCCAACTAGTAATATGAACGAATATAAGAAGGCACTCCTGGTAACTAAAGATACGCAGACATACGGTGTCGTTACCCCACGACTCCGTGTGTCTAGTTATCCTTAGTATTCCGGAGTCACTCCGTATACCAGATCATATCCTATTCCCCGCTAAGAGTTACACATTCAGCCTATGTATTCCAGATGTTTTGATTCGGGAGGGCATTGCTATATGTCAGCTGCAACATTGTGTCGTCATGAAGACCCCGTCTTCATGGAGACACCTTGCTGTAGCTGGCGTATGCCAATGTCCTGCAGAATCCACCCATCGAGAACACACATCCTGCTCAAGTGACTTAGCCACGAATTAATAATTAAAATCAACTTTCAGCATTCGTGCTGATCCCTTGATCCTCGTTTCCGTTGCAGTTGCATATAGCTAAGAGGGACTAAATCCGTCCATTAACTTGCTATGCATCTTCTCCTTCGTATTGAAGGGCTACATTTCCCTACTTGGTTCACTTCTTAATCATTGGATTAAGCAGTCCGTACCGACGGACGTGATAAGTTTAACCTATTAAACTTAGCCAAGATTTTCCAACTGCAACTAAATTTAGAATTCTAACTTATTAGACGTCATTTAAACGAGGTCTAATTCCCAAGAACAGTATTCATTTGTTCTCCTTAACGTTATATGGTTAAGGTCCATTAGTTATGGATATACTTATCCTATATCCTTTATTCTGAATTTAGCACACGAGATCATTAATGGAGCTCGAAAGCGAAGTTCGATTACTCCGAAGTTTAATTGGTATTCCTTAGCTCCTAAGCTAATCCTGAATACCTTCCAATTATGGAATCATATTCTTCTTAATCCTTTTAATGTCAATTAAAAATTCATCTTTACCCAAGTATGAATTAATTGCATTTTTCAACTTAAAAGTTGCATTTAGGTAAGAATAGATATCAGTTTCCATTTAACATCCATCCAAGGACAATAAACAAATCCAATCAAGAAATAACATTATATTTCCAATTTAGACAACAATTCAAACTGATATAAACATTAAAATATCACACATGTAATTGGATTCAATATTTCATGTCATAATCCGTACAATTGCCAATCCAGCTGATTGGGCATGGTTTACATAAATCATCCATACAACTCATAGATAGAAGAATATACTTTCTTCTTTTCACAATTCCTCGAAGAGAAATCAAAGTAACAATTACAATTCATTTTACAACTAATCAAGAAGCATCAGAAAATAGCCATGTCTTCATTCTAATCAAATTCCATCTGCAAAATGATTTACACGGGTCAGTTCAATGAACTGAGCATATTAAGCACTTATCCTTAAAATAAGGTGCTTCAACTAACTGTCTCAATAAAAGAACCCTGCTTTTATGAAACGACAGTTAAACATCAATCACGAAATAGGCACAAAAGAAAGATCAACATAACAACTGAACTATCAAAATATCATCACAATCAGCCAAGGAACTGCTGTCCCGTTTCCACATAACTGTTACAAGTATCAATTTAATATTTGTAAAGTTAGGAATACAAGTAGCTTACTGCAGATATAACACACTGTTATCCTTTCCACGCCTTTCAATAACAATAAATGCAAAGGATGAAACTAACTGAAATGTAATTCCATTACTTTCCTTTCAGTTCATGCATCATATTAGAATCCAAGCAATCAAGTACAGACAAGAAAGCAAACAGCAATGCAGATAGTTGCTCCTATCTAAGCACTACAAAATTTATTATTCACGAATTACAACTTTCCAATTGAATGAAAGAAGAAAAGGTCATTTTTCCTAGTCATTCATCCATATCTCTATTTCCTTCCACATGACTGTCCTAGCAATGGAATCCAAACGAGAGACAAATCAAGATAACAGTTCAGAGTGAAACTTACAAAATCCATTCGGAATTCACTTTCCGGCAGTAAGAATAATTTCATTTAATTCCGGTTCATACGAATACCAAAACAGGTTAGTAAGACATCGTATTCATCATAGAACAAGCAATATCAAGATGCATACTATGTATTTGCTGTACTAGAAGATTCCATACTTCTTTCACTGTAGTGTTAACCAAACAAGCAGTTATGCAATCACGCAATCATTTATTCATATGATC
The DNA here is from genome assembly GCA_019776745.2 of Taxus chinensis. NCBI lineage: Eukaryota > Viridiplantae > Streptophyta > Pinopsida > Cupressales > Taxaceae > Taxus > Taxus chinensis. Next base: position 109,060,801 of record CM034156.1, on the reverse strand, counting down.
TTTTATATCCATGAACGCATACAATTCATTCAATTTGCACATTGTATGTTAACACAAAAACCAATTCATATGCACAGTAAGCTCCAATATTACTTTCAGAGTCCAAAATAGCAAAAAGAGAAGAATTTATTCTCTGTAATTTCATTGAGAAACAATCATTTTATTCCAAATGAAATAAAAACACCCAAAACATGTTTATCTTAGCATGACAGCTCAACTTATAAAGATAACAGAACAATCGTTCTCATTGATAAGCAACTCACATAGCCTGTACGAGTTTCAATCTAATATACCACAAACAATGAACATACAATTCGAGTTCTATCTCGATCAACTGTTAACTCCAAAAACAGCATTCTCCATTACTTAATGAGGTACATAACTCAAAATATAATATTCGTATATCAATACCTCTATAAGGACAAACCTGTTTAGGGTGTTAATTGCGTAGGCTTGGTACAGTCAGGGCAGACTCAGAAAACAAGCTAATTCCCACATTTTCCATTTATTTAAAACAGAAATCCCAGTCAAGTTCGTATTCACAAGACAGATCAAATCAGAAGGTCAAACCACAACTACAAGACGCAATGGAATCAACTTTCCATTACAGCAAGAAGGAAATATAATCATTCATTGCACAGAATACAAAATCAATTTGTAATTGTGTCTACAGCCCGAACAGGAAGACCGAACAGTATCAAGAAAACACAATAAAACCATCTTATCCACACCGTAAAGAGAGACACAATTCATTAATAAGTTCAGAAGGAAAAACAATTAACTTTTCCTACTTCACGAATACCCAATACGTATTCGTTTATTTCCAGTTCAAGGAAAGGCACAGAAATGAAAATATTGCTATTACTTCATTTGAATCGAGTTCGATTACCCAAAGAAACCCCAAATGCCATTTCCATTAAAATCCCAAAACCGGAGAAGGAAAAGGATCTATTTCCTTGAAAATTTCAATAAGAAACAACTTCAAACAACTATTGCTTCTTTCATTTTAGTTCATCAGCAAAAGAACTTATAGTTTCAATAGTGAAAACAACTCAAGTAACATGTACAGACCCGTGATACATATGACAATTTCCCCAATACTGTTAAACAACCAGCACGACAGGAAGGCATTTCATTCAAGGAATACAAGGACAGTCGAACTCAGCGACCAAAAACAATGATTCATATTATTTCCAAAATGACAGCAATATAACACGACTGTAATTTCATTTCCTCTTTACATGCCAAGGCGGTTCCAAGCACAACAGCAAGGAAAACGATTACACTATAAGGAAATGATTAAACATCCTGTTCCACTTCATACAACACGAACAGTGAAAGAAAAATATCTATTTCAAACCACCATACTGTCAACAACCAATACAGTAATTCATTTTCCAACTCGATTCGAGCAAAAACGCATCAAGGCCGAGCAACCAGAAGCAATTCTTTTTATCATTTCCCAAAGAAAAGAAAGCAAGAACTAACAAAATCCAAGTCAAATCGACTCGACAGCAATCACACAATCCAAACCCAAGAGCAGGGTTGTTTTAATGAGACACTTAAACAAAGCAAGAATTTTTAAAGAGAAGGGCTTAACATGCCTGTAATCTCTTTTCCAGAACTCGAAGAAAACTTCGTTTGCCACATTTTTCCTTCCACAGCGACAGCACAAACTCCCCAACACTTCTTTCTTCTTCAGGCTTAGCAACAGCCTCGAAATCTCCAAGAAAAATGTCAAATTTCAAGAGTTGGTTCGACTGAACCAAGTCAGAAAAACCAAATGCAGAGCAACTTTGCAAAAGCCAAACCGAAACAATGAAAAATCAAATTCCCTCATACACTTTCCAAGGCGAACTAGTCGCGAGGACCAAGAATAATTAATGCAATTAAGGCTCTGCCTTTTCCTTACTTTCCACGCCACCGCCACTTGGGTTGGCGAACTCAATCTTTCAAAATTCCCATGCAAAACTGAATTTGGCTCTATCTCCAAATAGATGCCTCTATTTCTTACCTGCCCCGCCAAAACTGGCGTTGTCCACGTATGGACTGTTTATTAAATGCCAATGAATGCCCTTTCCATCCTTATCCCTTTCCTTCCAAGGGTCTGCGCGCCCTTTTTAGATTAGGATTAGTTTAGGTTGCATAAAGTGTTCAACCTAGGTCTTAGTTTAGCCTTAGGTTTTATTTTCCCTTTTTTTTTTTAATTTAAAAATCCACTTAGGATAATAGTGTAGGATGCATGTTAGGACTTAGGATTAGTTTAGGTTTTAATTTATACTAACCACTAACACCCAACAACTTCCATCCAGCCTTCCTACTGACATTCACGTTAATGCTGAGCAGGACGTTCCGTCCTTTGGATCACGTGTCCAGGCCACCCGTGTCCAGGTGTTTCTTGCCACACGAGGTCCCAAGTTCGACAGTACAGGGTTCAAGAATCGAATCCTCTGTCGTTGGCATTTACGTGCCAGCTGTTCATACCTGCAATCAGGCGTTGTACGTTCATAACAATCTCGGGTTCGGTTTAAGTGTGAATCGACACAGAAATCACAAGAGGACCTCAGCATACTTGGATCAATGGAATTGATTCAAGGTATGCTGTCAATCAGTAACAAGAGTATAGCAAATATACGACAATTTGTCGTCACATTAGCAAACACGCAAGTACAATAATTGCTGTCCTATACAATAAATCACAGCATGCAAGAATCCAAGTTAGCAACACATTCTTTTAAGATCAGAGTTTATCTTAACATGTTTGCTTTCATTCCAGCAGTTATAACAACATGTAAAACATTCACCAAGATAATTTGCAAAATCAGAGTGTTACATTCTTCCCTCCTTAAAGAATCATCATCCCGATGATCAGATTAAACAAATCAAGGAGTTCCTAGGACAAATTTCAGTTATTGTCCTTTCATTCATAAGTTCATACCAAAAACAGATTCTCTCTTAAAAACAACGTTGTAAGACAACTGTATAATAGACTAATAATTGTCTAAATTTGGTAGAATTATCAGTTCTTGAATTTCAAATTCAATTAAACAGGTGTGGAAAAGTAGATCTCATTTCTTTGAGATTTTCCCAAGTTGCACTTTCTTCGCTGAACTGGTCCCACTGGACCTTACATTGGTTCACTTCGCGATTTCTCAAGTACAACTGGCGAGTTCCCAGCACTCGAATGGGCTTAACCACGATTATTCCTGGGTCTTGGACCTGCAAGGAATTCCAATTTAGCACATGTGATAAATCTGTCACGTATTTCTTAAGCAAAGAAATATGAAAAACATCATGCATTTGAGACAAAGCAGGAGGTAATGCTAGACGATAAGCTACAGGGTTGATTATTTCAACAATTTCAAAAGGTCCCACGTAACGTGGTGACAACTTGGCAGCCTTGCCAAAAGTTATTGAGCTCTTTTTCGGCTTCACCCGAAGAAAGACCTTCTCTCCCAGTTTATAATGCCTGTCAACCCGCTTCAAGTCTGCATAACTCTTTTGCCTATTGGCAGCCTCCTTTAGATGTTCTCGAATCATTTTGATTTGCTGTTCCATTTCCATAAGGATTTCTGGCCCAATTACCTCTCTGTCCTCAACGTTGTCCCAGCTGACAGGGGTTCTGCATTTTCTTCCATACAATGCTTCAAAGGGCGCCATTTTTAAAGAGGCATGATAGGTGTTATTGTAAGAAAATTCTACCAGCGGAAGGTATTCCTCCCATTTATACTGCTGGTCCATGCAATACATCCTTAACATGTCCTCTAAAACCTGATTAACTCTCTCAGTCTGTCCATCCGTTTCTGGATGATATGCAGAACTGAAGTTCAATTTAGTCCCCAAGGCCGCATTAAGCGTTTGCCAAAACCTTGATGTCATCCTCGGATCTCTGTCCGATATGATTAATTCCGGTATTCCATGCAATCTGAAGATTTCATGTACAAATCTTCTTGCTAGCACTGGTGCATCGTCCTTCAAATTACCAGCAATGAAGTGTGCCACTTTGGTCAATTTGTCGACTACTACCAGGATAATGTCATGCTTATTTCTTGACATAGGCAATCCTTGAATGAAATCCATCGTAATCACTTGCCATTTATACTGCGGAATACTGTGGGGATACAATAATCCAGCGGGGTGCATATGTTCCACCTTAACACGCTGACATTCCAAGCAGTGTGTTACAAATTCTACCACATCCTTTTTCATTCCCTTCCAGAAGTATTGCTGTTTAAGATCAGCAAGCATTTTTGTAATGCCAGGGTGTCCAGAAAAAGGTGAATTATGGAATTCAGTTAACAATTTCCCTCTTAAGTCATTTGCCACAGGTATATACACCCTGTTTTCGAACCTTAGAATTCCTTCATTATCAAAACGGAATCCCTTATACCTGACGTCCTGCGGGTCTGCAGCAAGTGCTGATTTGACTTGCTGGAAATAAGGATCTAATTCCAAGGCATCTTTCACCTCATCCTTAAACTGAGTTCTTAACGTTATAAGAGCAGAGATATGCTTCCTTCGACTCAAAGCATCTGCTACCCGATTTTCCTTGCCCTTAATGTAGCTTATATCGAAGTCATACTGAGACAGAAATTCTAACCATCTTCGCTGCCTTGCATTCAGATTTGGCTGAGTAAAAATATACTTCAGCCCCAGATGGTCTGTTTTTAACTCAAAGGGCTTGCCTAAAAGGTAATGCCTCCATATTTGAAGTGCATGAACAATGGCAGCGAGCTCAAGATCGTGTGGAGCATAATTCTGTTCATGTAACTTAAGTTTTCTGCTTTCATAAGCGATGACATGGTTATTCTGTAACAGAATACCTCCAAGGCCTTCTCCTGAGGCGTCCGTTACAACCATAAAATCTCCATTTGGATCAGGTACAGTCAAAATAGGTGCTGTAGTTAACTGTTCCTTTAACTTTTTAAAGGCAGATTCACATTTGTCTGTCCAGACAAATTTCTTTTCTTTCTTTTGCAGCGAAGTGATTGGGGCAGCAATTTTTGAAAAGTCCTTAACGAACTTTCGATAATATCCAGCCAAGCCCATGAAACTCCTCACTTCGTGCACATTCTTAGGCGCAGGCCACTCAGTTATAGCTGTGATCTTTGAAGGGTCAACAGCTATCCCATTTTTGCTTATAACGTGTCCCAAATAATGCACTTCTGCATCATAAAAGGAACATTTGGACAGTTTTCCATACAACTTCCTCTTTCTTAAGATTTCCAGCACTATCCTGAGATGTTCTTGGTGCTCTTCGACATTTTTAGAGTATATAAGAATGTCGTCTAAGAATACAAGCACAAACTTGTCTAAGTATTCTTGAAAAATATTGTTCATTAGATTCATGAAGGCGGCAGGTGCATTAGTCAGCCCAAAAGGCAACACCGTGAACTCATAATGCCCGTACCTCGTTCTAAAAGTTGTTTTATGAATATCTTCTTCCTTTATTCTCAGCTGATGGTACCCTGATCGAAGATCTATTTTTGAATAAACTGATGCTCCTCGCATCTGATCAAACAGATCATCAATCCTAGGAAGTGGGTATCGATTTTTGATAGTTGCTTTGTTCAGCATTCTGTAATCAATGCACAGCCTCAAAGTGCCATCCTTTTTCTTTACGAAAATTACCGGCGCTCCCCAAGGTGAGACGCTCGGTCTGATCAGCCCCTTAGTCAGAAGTTCTTGTAACTGAGCCTTCAGCTCTACCAACTCAATGGTAGTCATTCTATAAGGTGCCTTAGATATGGGTTCCGTTCCTGGTTTGATTTCTATTGCGAAATCAAACTCACGTTTAGGCGGAAGACCTGGCAATTCCTCCGGAAACACATCACGGAAATCCCTCAACAATGGATATCTTTCCATGAAATCATTATCTTCTTCTGCATTTTCTGTCATTTTTACTGCATACAAAGTGCAGCCTCTGTTTTTAGCCCTTTTTAGTTGCATAGCCGTCAGTTTCCTAACTGCAACTTCCCGTTTTACACCTTGAATGACTGTTGCTTTCTGCAGGTCATCGAAGCAATAGATTTGTTTTTCATAACAGTCGACCTTTGCCTTATGTTCAGCCAACCAGTTAACTCCAATAATGATATCATATGATCCTAGAGGAGTGACATACAAGTCAACTTCGGTGGAGAAACTAGGCAGATCAAGAATTGCCCCAAAAAGGCACATTTCGACTGTATGGACAACATTATTCCCATAATGCACTGTCCATGTTTTATCCATTCTTGCAGCCTTTCTTTTTAATTTCATAGCAAGTTTAGCAGAAATAAAACATTCTGTAGCTCCAGTATCAAAAAGTATAACTACAGGTGTACCGAATAACTTACCCGTAACTTCTATGGGCGTCACTTGCTTTTCAGCTTGTCTGTTAGCCACTGCAGCATGTATCCTATGCTGCTGTCCGCGATCGTCCTTCTTCAGAGGACAGTGATTCGCATAGTGGTCCTTTCCACAGTTGAAGCATCCTCCAGCTGGCCCTTTTCTAGGCTCAAATTTGTTACCAGCCTTGAAGTTATCATTCTGGCTTCCATAGGACTTCTGTCCAATGCCATTAACTTTTGTGAAGCTGTTCCGCACACTATTTACAGGTCTGTTCATCACAGGTTTCTTGTTGTTATCTACAACAATTTTGTTTTTCACACCAAACCTTTTCCAAGGTCCCCTTTTTGGTGCAAGAGACGAAGAAGGATTGGGAATCTTCTTCCTTATCTCTTCCCTGTGAGCAGATATTGCCCTCAATTTCTGTTCCTGTCTGATTGCCTTTTCGACAACTCCATCCATGGTGGTTGGGCCGTGGACATCCACTTCGCCCCCAATGATGGGATTCAGTCCCATTATGAATTTCCGTATTCTGAACTTCTCGTCAGCTTGGTACTGCGGCACATACTTAAGGAGTTTAGTAAACCCTTCCCAGTATTCCGTCACCGACAGCCTTCCTTGCGACCAGTTCTGAAATTCAGTCATTTTCCTATCAAAATAGAGTTGAGGCAGCCATCGTTGCCTAAAATAACCCTTAAATTGATCCCAAGTTATGTCTGATTCGACAATATTCAGCTCAACCTTACGGTTGTCCCACCATGATGATGCTTCATGAGAAAGCTGATATGCTCCCCATATCGCTTTAGTCTCTTCAGAGAAGTTTCTTATTGCAAAGTATTTCTCCATTTCACTGAGCCAGTTCTCAGCTCCGTCCCCAAGAGTTGTTCCATCAAACTTTGGAGGACTTATTCTCTTTATATCATTTGTAAGTTCAGCTGCTAATCTTGCCCTTTTATTTTCAGGGGGATTAGGAGCAATTACATTATTATCATCAACACCCGGATTCCCTCCGTTGATGTTGTCCACAGGAGGCAGCTGATCATTTATTTCAGCTTCATTCTCCTCCTCTTCATTGCCCATTGACTGCTGTTCCAGTACAGTCAAACGATCCCTCGTATCAAGTAGGGCAGCAAGGATTTCATCCAGCTTTTGGGCAGTTGCTGCTTCTCCACCCTGTAACGGGTTATTCGCAGCATTCCCTCTTGTCCTGACCATTTTCTGTTCAATAAGAAAATGTAAACCTTATTAATATCGTGGACTCATTAGGTCCAAGAGCTGCAACCTTCAGCTCTGATACCAAGATGTAACATCCCCATTTTAAAATACCAGAACAAGGGAATTTTTTTTTTTTTTGATAACGTTCTCTGTTATGAATTACAAAATTCAAACACACGTTCAAGTTTTAATAATTGTTCTCTGCCCAAACAACACAGTTTGGATCACACAATTTCTTTTTAAAACGAATGTTCCCTGTTCGCATATTTACAATATGGAACACACATTCAATGCCATTCAATCTTATAACAGATTCTATATGCTGCTGTAAATGACTCGAGGAACTGCCGATCTTCCATTTTCATGGCTCGGAGTTTCAACGATCCTTCATTTCATGACTCGGCAACAACCGATCCTTCATGTTCATGACTCGGCAACAACCGATCCTTCATGTTTGTTTATGCATGGTATATTATATATACCTGTTCTCATAACCGTTTCCGGTTATTGAAGTGATCCATTTAAGAAGCCTATCTGAATATCTGTTACTGATATTCATCTGACATCCTGCATCTTAAATTAAGTGATAAGGACAACGCAACCAGCAATTGCGATACTTTGGCCAAAGATTTTCACATGCTTTGCATGATCATATTCCTGGATGTGATACACATCTACGGAATACGTCCTTCACCTCACTTCACCTGTTATCTAGAATGGTCTTTCCTGGTTCCTACCAGTCCTCTTCGTTTAAGTTCAGTTTTAAACTTCCAATTTTCCAACTAGTAATATGAACGAATATAAGAAGGCACTCCTGGTAACTAAAGATACGCAGACATACGGTGTCGTTACCCCACGACTCCGTGTGTCTAGTTATCCTTAGTATTCCGGAGTCACTCCGTATATCTAATCATATCCTATCCCCCGCTAAGAGTTACACATTCAGCCTATGTATTCCAGATGTTTTGATTCGGGAGGGCATTGCTATATGTCAGCTGCAACATTGTGTCGTCATGAAGACCCCGTCTTCATGGAGACACCTTGCTGTAGCTGGCGTATGCCAATGTCCTGCAGAATCCACCCATCGAGAACACACATCCTGCTCAAGTGACTTAGCCATGAATTAATAATTAAAATCAACTTTCAGCATTCATGTTGATCCCTTGATCCTCGTTTCCGTTGCAGTTGCATATAGCTAAGAGGGACTAAATCCGTCCATTAACTTGCTATGCATCTTCTCCTTCGTATTGAAGGGCTACATTTCCCTACTTGGTTCACTTCTTAATCATTGGATTAAGCAGTCCGTACCGACGGACGTGATAAGTTTAACCTATTAAACTTAGCCAAGATTTTCCAACTGCAACTAAATTCAGAATTCTAACTTATTAGACGTCATTTAAATGAGGTCTAATTCCCAAGAACAGTATTCATTTGTTCTCCTTAACGTTATATGGTTAAGGTCCATTAGTTATGGATATACTTATCCTATATCCTTTATTCTGAATTTAACACACGAGATCATTAATGGAGCTCGAAAGCGAAGTTCGATTACTCCGAAGTTTAATTGGTATTCCTTAGCTCCTAAGCTAATCCTGAATACCTTCCAATTATGGAATCATATTCTTCTTAATCCTTTTAATGTCAATTAAAAATTCATCTTTACCCAAGTATGAATTAATTGCATTTTTCAACTTAAAAGTTGCATTTAGGTAAGAATAGATATCAGTTTCCATTTAACATCCATCCAAGGACAATTAAACAAATCCAATCAAGAAATAACATTATATTTCCAATTTAGACAACAATTCAAACTGATATAAACATTAAAATATCACACATGTAATTGTATTCAATATTTCATGTCATAATCCGTACAATTGCCAATCCAGCTGATTGGGCATGGTTTACATAAATCATCCATACAACTCATAGATAGAAGAATATACTTTCTTCTTTTCACAATTCCTCGAAGAGGAATAAAAGCAACAATTACAATTCATCTTCAACAATCAAGAAGCATCAGAAAACAACCATGTCTTCATTCTAATCAAATTCCATCTGCAAAATGAATTGCACGGGTCAGTTCAATGAACTGAGCATATTAAGCACTTATCCTTAAAATAAGGTGCTTCAACTAACTGTCTCAATAAAAGAACCCTGCTTTTATGAAACGATAGTTAAACATCAATCACGAAATAGGCACAAAAGAAAGATCAGCAAAACAACTGAACTATCAAAATATCATCATAATCAGCAAAATAACTTCTATCCCGTTTCCACTTAACCGTTACAAGTATCAATTCATAATATTTGTAAAGTTAGGAATACAAATAGCTTACTGCTGATATAACACACTGTTATCCTTTCCACACCTTTCAATAACAATGAATGCAAAGGATGAAACTAACTGAAATGTAATTCCATTACTTTCCTTTCAGTTCATGCATCATATTAGAATCCAAGCAATCAAGTACAGACAAGAAAGCGAACAGTAATGCAGATAGTTGCTCCCATCTAAGCACTATAAAATTCATTATTCACGAATTACAGATTTCCAACTGAATGAAAGTAGAAAAGATTATTTTTCCAAGTCATTCATTCATATCTCTATTTCTTTCCACATGACTGTCCTAACAGTGGAATCCAAACGAAAGACAAATCAAGATAACAGTTCAGAGTGAAACTTACAAAATCCATTCGGAATTCACTTTCCGGCAGCAAGAATAATTTCATTTAATTCCGGTTCATACGAATACCAAAACAGGTTAGTAAGACATCGTATTCATCATAGAACAAGCAATATCAAGATGCATACTATGTATTTGCTGTACTAGAAGATTCCATACTTCTTTCACTGTAGTGTTAACCAAACAAGCAGTTATGCAATCACGCAATCATTTATTCATATGATCTTTTATATCCATGAACGCATACAGTTCATAATAACAATTTGCACATTGCTTGTTACCTACAGCAAAACCAATTCATATGCACAGTAAGCTCCAATATTACTTTCAGAGTCCAAAATAGCAAAAAGAGAAGAATTTATTCTCTGTAATTTCATTGAGAAACAATCATTTTATTCCAAATGAAATAAAAACACCCAAATCATGTTTATCTTAGCATGACAGCTCAACTTATAAAGATAACAGAACAATTTCTCATTGATAAGCAACTCACATAGCCTGTACAGTTTCAATCTAATATACCACAGCAACATTCAATTCGAGTTCTATCTCGATCAACTGTTAACTCCAAAAACCGCATTCTCCATTTCTTAATGAGGTACATAATATGAACTCAAATATAATATTCGTATATCAATACCTCTATAAGGACAAACCCGCTTAGGGTGTTAAGAGGCTTGGTACAAAAGGCAAACTCAGAAAACAAGCTAACCCACATTTTCCACAGAAATCCCAGTCAAGTTCGTATTCACATGACAGTTCAAATCAGAAGGTCAAACCACAACTACAAGACGCAATGGAATCAACTTTCCATTACAGCAAGAAGAAAATATAATCATTCATTGCACAGAACACAAAATCAATTTGTAATTGTGTCTACAGCCCGAACAGGAAGACCGAACAGTATCAAGAAAACACAATAAAAGCATCTTATCCACACCGTAAAGAGAGACACAATTCATTAATAAGTTCAGAAGGAAAAACAATTAACTTTTCCTACTTCACGAATACCCAATACGTATTCGTTTATTTCCAGTTCAAGGAAAGGCACAGAAATGAAAATATTGCTATTACTTTATTTGAATCGAGTTCGATTACCCAAAGAAACCCCAAATGCCATTTCCATTAAAATCCCAAAACCGGAGAAGGAAAAGGATCTATTTCCTTGAAAATTTCAATAAGAAACAACTTCAAACAACTATTGCTTCTTTCATTTTAGTTCATCAGCAAAAGAACTTATAGTTTCAATAGTGAAAACAACTCAAGTAACCTGTACAGACCCGTGATACATATGACAATTTCCCCAATACTGTTAAACAACCAGCACGACAGGAAAGCATTTCATTCAAGAAATACAAGGACAGCTGAACTCAGCGACCAATAACAGTATTTCATATTATTTCCAAAATGACAGCAAGAGTCAACGGAACCCAAATCACAGCAATATACACGACTGTATTTCCATTTCCTCTTTACTTGCAAAGGCAGTTCCAAACACAGTAAAGAAACGATTAGGAAAACATTACACTATAAGGAAATGATTACACAGCCTGTTCCACTTTCAAACAACACGAACAGTGAAAGAAGTATATCTATTTCAAACCACCATACTGTCAACAACCAATACAGTAAATCATTTTCCAACTCGAATCGAGCAAAAACGCATCAAGGCCGAGCAACCAGAAGCAATTCTTTTTATCATTTCCCAAAGAAAAGAAAGCAAGAACCAACAAAATCCAAGTCAAATCGACTCGACAGCAATCACACAATCCAAACCCAAGAGCAGGGTTGTTTTAATGAGACACTTAAACAAAGCAAGAATTTTTAAAGAGAAGGGCTTAACATGCCTGTAATCTCTTTTCCAGAACTCGAAGAAAACTTCGTTTGCCACGTTTTTCCTTCCACAGCGACAGCACAAACTCCCCAACACTTCTTTCTTCTTTAGGCTTAGCAACAGCCTCGAAATCTCCAAGAAAAATGTCAAATTTCAAGAGTTGGTTCGACTGAACCAAGTCAGAAAAACCAAATGCAGAGCAACTTTGCAAAAGCCAAACCGAAACAATGAAAAATCAAATTCCCTCATACACTTTCCAAGGTGAACTGGTCGCGAGGACCAAGAATAATCAATGCAATTAAGGCTCTGCCTTTTCCTTACTTTCCACGCCACCGCCACTTGGGTTGGCGAACTCAATCTTTCAAAATTCCCATGCAAAACCGAATTTGGCTCTATCTCCAAATAGATGCCTCTATTTCTTACCTGCCCCGCCAAAACTGGCGCTGTCCATGTATGGACTGTTTATTAAATGCCAATGAATGCCCTTTCCATCCTTATCCCTTTCCTTCCAAGGGTCTGCGCGCCCTTTTAGATTAGGATTAGTTTAGGTTGCATAAAGTGTTCAACCTAGGTCTTAGTTTAGCCTTAGGTTTTATTTTCCCTTTTTTTTTTTAATTTAAAAATCCACTTAGGATAGTAGTGTAGGATGCATGTTAGGACTTAGGATTAGTTTAGGGTTTTCAATTTATACTAACCACTAACACTAAACAACTTCCATCCAGCCTCCCTACTGACATTCACGTTAATGCAGAGCAGGACGTTCCGTCCTTTGGATCACGTGCCAAGGCCACCCGCGTCCAGGCGGTTCTTGCCTCACGAGGTCCCAAGTTCGACAGTACAGGGTTCAAGAATCGAACCTCTGTCATTGGTATCTACGTGCCAGCTGCCCAAAACTGCAATCAGGCGCTGCATGCTCATAACAATCTCGGGTTCGGTTCAAGTGTGAATCGACACAGAGATCACCAGAAGCCCTCAGCATACTTGGATCAATGAAATTGATTCAAGGTATGCTGTCAATCAGTAACGAGAGTTTAGCAAGTATACAACAATTTGTCGTCACATCAGCAAACACACAAGTACAATAAATGCTGTCCTATACCATAAATCACAGCATGCAAGAATCTAAGTTAGCAACACATTCCTCTTAAGATCAGAACATATCTTAACATGTTTGCTTTCATTTCAGAAGTTATAACAGCATGTAAAACATTCATCAAGATAATTTACAAAATCAGAGTGTTACAAAAGCAACTCCAACAAACTCCCAAATCAAAAAGTGTAAGAAGAAGAAAATGAACAAGTAACCCTCAATCCATCAATAAATAGAAATGGGATGTGAGAATGATGAGGTGGCTCTATGTAGGATGCCACTTCATCATCCCTCCATTCCAACACACAATTCAAACACCATGCCCACGATAATAAATGAGAATGTAAGAACTATGACAAACTCACATGACACTCAAACTTGCACACCAAGTCTTCCAAGGACAAAGTTATTGTGAAAAGTAAGAAGTGCAATTATTTTCACCTTTTTACACTCCAGAATGCATAAATAAGTCTAAAATTAACTCCCCATACCATAGGTAGGGTTGTTGGGTAACTTTAAGAGGCTTAGCTTGTCCCATAAGCCTCCAAAAAAGCCTCCCAAGTCAAAATCTGAATTTTGAAGTTGGGAAAAAGGTACATGCACAAAAGCCAACACAAAATCCAAACCACATCCACAAGATTTCAAGGACCATCTCCCCTCATAACTATCCAATTGTCACATCCCAATTTTAGTTAAAAAATTAAGTAGGATTAGCTTAATTAAAATACATTATTACTTGCTAATAAAGTGAATACAATTTCTAACAAATAAACCATAACACAAAATAAAAACACACAAAATTTTAAAAGAAAGAACATTACCCCCATGGCCACACATGTGAGGTCACCCCCCATGGGAAACCTCTTAACTAGGCATGCAACAACAACATAACATAACATTACACAAGTTGTCAAATTTTGGCCATGTTTCTCAACACCCAACATCCTTTCGTGGTTGGTCCCCTATTCCCTTCCAATGTATGTGATAAAATGTCCTGCAACACAAACAAAATACCTCTCTGGCCTTATGGTCGTATTAACAATATCGAGACAATATATATATAAAAATCAATAATCATCATCCAAAATTAGCAATTTAATCATCTAGCATCAAAAAATTAATTTGATTTTGGCATCCATGAAATCATAATTCTACTCAAAACATCCAACATAGGCTATTCATCCAAAATATGACATGTCAGTATAAAATTAGAATATTGTAAAACAACATATATATAACTATCTATAATCGCCATCTAGTGCATCATAATAAAAATGTAAATCACATAATGTTAATAGTCTAAATATCCTCATAATCCATCATCTACTGATCAAATATAATACTCAAATGTCTAAGTATCAATCCAACAGTAACAACATCAAAATGAAATAATGTCAAATAGGAGTGGGCACTACATTTTCTATCTCGCTTCATGTATAAACCACATGAAGTACATTGATTAGTTGTAAAATGAGTATTAAAATATGTCAAAGGTACTCTTGAATTTGGCATATTGTATAATAAGTCTATAGATTTTGAGCTTTTATGATATCCTGACTCTAATTGAGAAGGTTCGGCAGATTCAAGAAAATCTACAACATGGTATTTATTCACTCTTCGTTTGGGATTTTTCTCATGGAAGAGCAAGCTACAAAGTACAATGACATTGTCTAAACAATAGAAGCATATTATAAACGTGTGGTCACTACAGGTCGTGAAACTATGTGGATAAAGAAAATATTGGAGGATGTTGAGTTTGAGTCATCAAACCCTACTCTATTTTTTTGTGATAACAAGAGTGTTCTAAAGATGGTGAAGAATCCAGTATTCCATGCTAGGACAAAACGTATTGAGGTTCCCTATCATCACATGTGACAATTTGTTATAAATGAAGATATCAGTCTCTTCAACTGCACCACTGTATATTAACAATCTGATATAATGACCAAACTACTTTGGTAAGACAATTTCATCAAGTTCGAAGATAAACTTGGTCTTGTTTATGTTTAGTCATTAAGGGATGGTGTTAGCATATTAATTGTAATATTCTCGTTAAGCTTATGTTACATCTTAACGCATAGTTTCTACGCACCTTGTTATAGTGGTTTTAATCACTTGGGTAAATAGATTAGGTAATTTTTTTGAGGTTAGCTATTTTATGCTACTTGTTGCATATGGTTCCACCCACCTCTTATTTTCTTGGAGCAATTTTTTGCCTATATATTAGGCTTTTCATGTATCAAGTTTTATTAAGTCGGTTAATAAATTTTCTCCATCTCTTTTCTGATCCTAATAAAACAATATTAGGAAAAGTTGTTATGCAAACAAAGATGTTAGAAAATGTATTCCAACAAAACTTATAAGTTCTCAACAATATATCCTGACAATAATACATGCCTTGTGCATAATTTCAAAAAATTATACTTTACCACAAAAAGTTACATTCCCTATGACATACTTTACACTTTTGAGATAATTGTTATATAAGATCTAGGGAATATAACTAAATTAATATATATTGGGAGGAATAAGCCACTAAGTGGCACTCGTTTAATATTTGCAATAATTTCAAAAAATACAAATGAAAATGAAAGAAGGTAGAGAGAAAAACTATTACCTATGGAGTTGTATATTTAAGTAACTCAACATTATGTAAAGGTGTTTTAATGTATTCCATTAAAATCTAAAGGTTATCACATGTGCTCTAAATATAAAATACAAAATAAAATGTGCGGTGTTTGTCTCTTCTTAAAAAGAATTAAAACAAAAAAACATTATAAGTACGAAGTTAAATATTGGTTTATCTTTGTAATTTATAAAAATATAATTGATGCAATCCTTGCCCTATTCTCTGAGTCTCAAGCTCACTCAAAATACTAAGAACAATGAGGTTCTTGAAGTAAGGCTACCTGTCCACCATGTTGAGAATGTGGATCCTAATGCGGGTGACAGTTGGAAGGTGGTGAATACCAAAAAGAAAGGAAAGAATAGAAGTTCTAAGACAAAGATGAGCCTCAGATCTCAAAAATATTTGTTCCAGGGTAGTTAGGCTTGCTCCTTAGGAGTGGCCAAGCCGCTTTGACCTTCCTATTTTAGGGGCCCTTTCTTCTTTTGGGACTCCCTTCTTTGGGGTTTTTGATTGTCTATTTGTTTCTTCTTTAGCCTGGTTAGGCCTTGTTCCTTAATGTTTCACCTTTGTGCCTGGATGCTTATCTTTCGATTTTTGTACAGGGTTCCCAATCCCTTCAAAATATGTTTTTTACCTTATCTAATAAAAAAAATAAAAATATAATTGACAACTTATTTGTATTAAAATGATAATTATTATGGCTGGACTAAATTGTAAACCCTAATAATTTTTTAAATATTTAATTAATTTTCGTATGTATAAAAATATTTGATGATTCATATTATAAAATTTGAAAAGTGGTGATTTTTTTCAATATTTTTATGTTGGATTTTATGCATATCACATTGATAAATATCCTTATTAATAAAAAATGATATTATTATAGTTGCATAATACATTAGGTTTGATAACTTTCCTCGTGGAAAAAATAGCTTTCAATCTCTATCAAATAGCAAAAATATTATGATTTTTCGAGTAACTCCTTAAAAAATAATAATTCTAAATGAATTTTAAATAAATATAAATATTATGAATAATTGTTTATGCACGAAAATTCTAACTCCCCATCATACCATTAATACCATTTGTAATGCCCACTTAAAACACACAACAAATACAACACTGAAAAACTTGGATAACTTTTTTTTGACTTACTTGGAGTTTACACAACACAACAAGGGATCACATTGGCTACCACCCACTACCGATAGGCTTGACACAACATTGACCACCAAGGTAAAATGAAATCTACGATGTCAACATTAAACTGTTCACTTCCCATTTCAACAAAACATCACATATAGGTCCAATCCACAAAACAAACCTATGTTTAGGGGCATCCCACGGGGAAATTATGTTTAAGGTTTCTTGTTTACTAAAACGTCTCTTAATTTTTAACTTGTGTTCTTATAAAAATTCATGTAATGATTTGCACAACTCTTTTCACAAGGGGTGACTTCTCTTTTCTACTATTGACTAAATATCTTACGACCAAGCTTTCTAAAATAGGATCATCAATTATATTTCAATAACTTATTTAATTCATTTGATATAAGAACATTTTCCATTTCTCACAAGGTTAATTAATCTTACTTAAACCACTGACACTTGTTCCACACCTCTATTACACAGGTGATAAGCACAAGAGCCGATTAAGGGAAGGTACCATTTAGGATTTATAATGACAATCTTCCTTGTTTAAGGATCAAAGTTTTGACCTTCCTTAAGGAATATCACCATGAAGCAAGGCAAGGGTTAACGGAACAGGACAGCATAATTCAGCTTCAAGGTCTCATTGTTTATTATCAGTCTTTTATTGAGGCTAAGAGTTTATGAAGATTGGTTAAAAGTTCCATCTAGGCTTTACTTAATTAAGTTCGACAAAGGAAAACATTTCAAACAATTGAGAGAGATTTAAGGGTTACTTAATCAATTTCCCTCCTACTTATTAAATATTATTATCTTCTAAAATCTAACCATTGATTTTACCATAAGATCATTTAAGAATTCACCATAAAAGGATAATGTTAATTAGTTTAGCTTGGGGAAAAACAAGTAATTAAATTTCATTACAAAAGATAGTTTCCTCTTTGATCGTTCAAGGTCTCAAATGTTATCAAATAGATCACATCTACATTAATTTATTCATAAATATAAATTTTAGTTTAAATTTTATAAGGATTATCCAGCCCACTTTATATTGCTTAAAAAACATTGTTACTATGTCTTAGAAAGATTTACAATTCAACATTTTAACTCAAGAGAAAATATTAACAGTACTCAATGTGAAAACAAAACAAGTTTACATCAATTCTTTCCAACACGACGCACAAACCAAAGGGACATACCAACTCTATGGAACCATGATTAGGGAACAAGAGAGTAATAACATTGGTCATGCCACGCTACTATTCTAAGGATTTATAACACACTAGAATATCCCATAACCAAGCGGTAATCAACATTAATCTTTTCCATGATAACCAAACAAGCCAAAGTTTCAACAGTTACAACAACAATACTGCACAATACATTTCACTAAGGCATTGTCCATTCTTCTAATATTTCCAAAGGCCCTTTCCAGAGTTTTACAACATAATAAGCATTCGTACAAAGGAACTTCATAACCAAGATTGATGCAATAATCTACAAGTATTTCCATCATCCAATCACATAAGCCATCTGCAAAAATTAATAAACTGAGTCATTTCGCGAGAACTGAGCAAGATAAGACTATAAATAGCAACAATAAGCTATTATCTAACAATATCATGAAAGGGAACATTCTATTTCAAGAAATGGATCAAAGCTCAATCCTCTGACAACCTTTTGAAACAAGATATAATTTTCACCATACCAACTAAGAAGAGAGCCATATGTTTTAGTTATGAACAATATCTCGAAAACCACAAAAGTTTGACAACCAAATACGCAAGACTTTAAAATTTATAAGATTAGAAACAAAGATTTGAGAGTATTAGGATTTCAATCATGTAATCCATTAGATTACGTGATTGAAATCTAATGTGCCACCCATCAATCAACATTCTAAAGGCGAATTCAAAAGATGAAAACCAGTCACGATCATAGTCACAAAAAAAACAATAGTTTAACAATCATTCCAGAAGGCCATAGGCCTAATAGGTTAGAAACGAACAACGAGGGTAAGAAGAGAGTGGGAAGGATAAAAAAATCAAAGTCCGGACTAGGCATTGCCTAGCAGCCTACCTACTGAACAGAACCAAGACTGGAATAGAGACAAGCCTCATGACTACCCAAGTCCATTAAGAAAGCTAGCATTCTAAACACATCCATCCAATTTTCATAACACTTTAGATTTATAACCCTCCCGTTCTAGAGGAAACATAGCCATGAATCTAGGCTTGGTTGAAAATTTCCAAAGTCAACTCACTTTCTAATATCATAAACGTTATGAAAAAACAGTCTCTCAACTCTCCTTATTTTACATGTCATCCCTAAACTTATGCTAACCTATGCAGTGATATAACTCATAATACACCACTGAAGATAGATATCCTCCCTCGATGATCTTCTATAACGATGTAATTACTACCATTAGGTTCGATACATATACAAACTATTCCATATTTTCTTTTCCCCTTTTTAAACAACAAAATAAATTCACGACCTTCCATCACAATGATTCTAAATTTGTAATGAAAAGTCACTCATCAAGAAAGAAGTACAAAAGCAATTTTGATTAAATTAAGGAACGTCATGTTACCTTAATCAGTCGATGAAATCCTTAACTTTCACGAACCGCGAAGGATATTACCTTAACTCCATCAAGGCATTATGTTTATACTTGATTAAATCGACCGCACATGGAATCATCAACATTCCACATCATAACACCATAAAGGCCTTTAATATTATCAAATTTTACTCTTAAGAAGAGTAGAATCAAATGGGGGTTCTGTAAATAAATCATGCCCTTTTATAACAAAAAATAGTCTAAGCCTCCGTCCCATTCGGAACCTAACCACGAAATCGAAAAGATAGGGTCTAAACCAAAAATAATCGATCCCAAGGTTCTCAGTTTGTGTTTATACTTCACAATAAACAAATTGCCAATTCCTAAACTCATAACAAAATTCAAACATGCACTTCTACTCGGCTTAGCCCATTAAAACAAAAAAAGATACGCAGATGCCCGATTAAGGGCGATTAAAACATTGAGGCTCGACTGGGTTAAGGTCGACCTACCAAATACAATAATTATGAAACCGTATAACCCATAAGGGTTTAAAAATTTATAGCAAGATCAAAGATATTCCTTCTATCAACTCGGAACAGATTATCGGCCCAAACTTCCTTCTTAACAAGTATATATACTGAAATTCCAATTTCCCAAACCACTTATGACTTTGCATAATCTACGAAGTGCATAATCAATCTTATCGTAATCTAGACCCGAATTGCAAAAACCAGAAGTGTATCATTCCATTAATATGGACTATAGACCCCACCTATTTTTATGACGGATAATTCAACCAGAGTCGATCAAGATTTTTCCCTATATCACTAATAATAGGACCATATGTTACAGGACATCCCACCTATTATAATTCATTAAAACCCAGAAAATTATATATATATTTTCATCCAGAACCGCGGTAGCATAGAAAAATCCCAATTAGAGTAAATGCTGCAACTTCCCAGGGCGATTACATACAGATTCACAAAATGAACAGTGACATTCTAGAAGGAAGCAACCTTAAGCCCTTTAATTTATATAAATAAGCCAACAAACTGTTAAAACCAGCATACCCAAAAGAATCGTTTTCCAGCACAGGGTATTTTTATCCCTACAGTATCAAAATACTTATTATTATTATTTATTTATTTTAAATAATAATAATCAATCGAATCATAAAACGACAACGTTTTTCAGAAATGGGTTTGATCACATCAACAAGGAAACACCCAACGGACACAACTCCAGAAGTGACCAAATGTTAATCAAAGATTGAACACAATCAAAAAATTTGCGTGAGCAGGTCAAGAAGAGACCAGGACAGATAATTAATAACAATTAATCAGAGCAGATGACCAGCCTGGCCTTAAGCACCTACACCTACAAATATAAGGACAAGAGGTTTCATAAATGGCCAAAAAAATGTTGGCACGGTGGTGGAGGATTAAAAGCAAACTTCACCAAAAAAAAATTATGCCTGATCACAAAACCTGCGTGGAGGCTTGGCCGACCAAGGAGAAAAAAGGTCGTTGGAGCCATTAATAAAACAAGTAACATGAGCAATACTTTCCACGCAAGATTAAAACCGGCCAAACTATTTGCATAACTTAGTTAAAATTTAGTTAGATAAAACAAAAAGAACTTACCTTTGAAAGGGTTTTAAAATAAATTTTTTAGAACTTTTAACAAGATGTCAATTTGCAATCTGATAATCGAGAATACGATTAGCCAAAAAGAGGATGCTTGCAGACGACGCTATGGAGTGCCCTCGACAACGAGCAAGCACCCGATGACACCAGCAGGTACGACTGAAAGAAAAGACTCAAAACTAACTTCGAAAACATGTCACATTCGCTTAACGACCTAAAAGGGAACTCAAATAATAAATCGACATTTAGCAACAGGGCAAGGAGCAGAGGCGGAAGTAGACGCCAAATAGGGCATTACACCATTGTTGAGTAGTTATTGACATAACTAAATTTTAAATAGTTTAATAATTTTAAAATATTATATTAATAGTAATTTTATGTGATGGAATTATATATATTAAAAGTTATTACATATAATAATTTTTTGTGATGGATTTTTGTGGGACAGTAGCAATCTGATTCTATATATAGGCGTAGGGAGCCGAGTTATTTCGAAATCATAAGTGTGCTCGGTAGACATACAACACTATGTCGCATTATTTACTTGCATTGTGGACTGCAACATTTCAGCTTCTAATGGTGGTACTAGTCATACTGATTGCCATTAAATCGACACCAACAAAGAGGAAGAAATATCCACCCGGTTAGCTTTTGCTTATGCAGGTGTGGGAGCATGGACGATAATGAGGGACCTTGTGCTGCACAAGGATAAGGTGCCCCATCGAACATTTTACCAGTGGGCCAAATGCTACGGTCCAGTCTACTCTGTCCGCATTGGCCTTTCTTCTGCTGTTCTCGTCTTGAATTCAGCCAAATCTGCGAGACAAGTAAACTCATGAACTTATTATTATTATTTTATCTTGGGAGTAGTGATCATTAATGTATTAAATTGTAAATATTTCATGTGGGTTGCAGGCCATGACGGAGCACCATTCATCGATTACGGCAAAGAAGCTGACAACGGCATTGCAGGTGCTGTCTCTGGACAAGACAATGGTGGCCTTGTCTGATTATGGAAGGGATCATCGTTTGATGAAGAAGCTCATGGTCTCCCACCTTCTCGGAACGACTCCTCAAGTAATGTCATTTTCCTTTTATTTCATTGTCCGGCCAAAGTAGATTAGTTTAAAATTCTTTCTATTTTAAGCGAATGAAGATAGGGACAGGTTCTTTTAAGCTTCACCTTATATGAATCCATAGCACTTCACACTATCTTATCATCGTCTCCTTGTTTTTTCACAGAGAAATAATGCGTTCCTGCGGGAGGAGATGGTGCAGAAGATGGTAGCTTCCATTTACCATGAACTGAGGGAGAGCTGCAACGATACACTGAACATGAGCAACATCATTCTCGATCACTTGTTTCCTTTTGCCCTCAATCAAGTAACTCCCTGCAGCATGACAAGGAAACATTAATTTTGCAAAACTGAAAAAATATAATTATTGATTGAGTTTTTCTTTTTTGTAAATGAGTAGTACACTTATTTAAACACTAGATTATCATCTTTAAGAGAAGGTATATAGTGAATTTACAATTACAAGTAAAGGTACAACTAAACTATATATTGATTATTTTTTGTTTGGATTAATGTAGGTGATTGGCAGAACTGTGGAGCCGTTGTACATTGAAGAGTTGGGCGCTAAAATTGTATCTGTGCGAGATATGTATGATCTGATAATCAGGGATCCTGCAACCGCTGCTCTCGAAATAAACTGGAGAGACTTCGTTCCTTTCATAAATCGATGGCTTCCCAACAAAAAATTACATGCAATGTTAAATCGAGTGACAAGGAGAAGATCAGCAGTTGTGAGGGCTCTCATTCGCCAGGAGAGGGAACTTCTCTCCTCAGGAAAGGTATAATAACATTAATTGTATTTATACTATTTTTGACAACTCGCAAACTGTATATCTAATGAGTATATTATATATATATTAATGGGTGAAGGAGGCGAAGGGATATCTAGACATGCTGCTGAAAGAAGGGGATATAATCAGTGAAGAGCAGCTGGAGACGGCAATATGGGAGCCTGTAATTGAAAGCACAACAACGAGCCACGTGGCTATGGTCTGGGCTCTGTTCGAACTGGCCAAGCATCCTCACTCTCAGGTAACTATATTATATTATATTAAATATATATCTCTCTCTTGCATTGCATTTTCAGTAGATATATCTGTGTCTAAATTGTGAATTACGAGCGCAGGACCGGCTTTACAAAGAAGTGGAGGAAGTGTGTGGAGAGAAAACATTGCAGGAAGATGATTTGCGCAACTTACCTTATCTAAAAGCAATCTTTTATGAGACAGTACGGAGGCATTCTCCTCTACCACTCGTGGCACTACGCGGCGTCGTTGAGGACGTGGAGATCGACGGCTATCATGTTCCCGCAGGATGGAAGGTGATTTAATATAGTAATACCTAATATCCTTTTGCCCATTTATTTATATCCACACAGTCTGAGTGTAGTGGGTTTGACATTCCTATTATTATCATAACAGATACTCCTTAATATATGGGGAGCAAACAACTACGAGGGAGAATGGGAAAATCCAGAGGTGTGGAAACCAGAGAGGCAGCTTGTGTTTCCCGTAGAAGAGGATATATACAGAACACTTACATTTGGAGCAGGCAATCGACTCTGCGCAGGATGGCAGCAGGGTGTGACCATCGCCTCGTTGGTAATTGGGAGGATTGTTCAAAATTTTAAGCTGGAAATGCCAGCAGGACATGAGGAAGACTACGAGAGATTAAAAGTATTTTAATATAAGTAAACATTATTTTCACATGCTCTTGCATTTAACACCCATTTTATAGAAAATATGGCAAATAACAATATTGGACTATATAAAAATTAGAATTTATCAAACAAACATGGATTGTATTCAAAAAATAAAGTTGTAGTTAGTTTATTGTTATATGTTTTTAACAAAACATATCTTTCTCATATATGTTGTATAGACATTCTATCATAAGAACCTATACTTATCTAAAACTATTATAGTATGAAAATTTCTCAGAGAATGATTATTAGGGGTAAGAAATACGTCGAAAAAAATAAAAAATTTAGGTTTTTATGATCATTTGTTATTGGTGGATATTCTCAAGTGGTATTCTCTATTAACCAATAGTTACTTGCATATATCAACTTTGTATTTATCATGAATAATATTTATGGTAGTAGAGTCACATTCCGTGAGTAGCTTTTATGGCTGTGAAGTTACCTTTTATCATGGTCATATCATTTTTCCATAGTATATCTACTTTTACTAGTAGTGTTCACCATAGTAAATACATTTCTTACTATATTTATTTTTAAAACAAATATGATTTTCATATTAAATTCATTTTTTACTATATTTTTTCAAATTATTATTATAAATAAGATCAGGTCATTTTATATTTATGGGTTGTTGTGGCTCAATATAATGAATATTCCCTCTTCAATATAAGAATTTATAATATGAAACATTTGGAACAAGGGGACGAAATATTTTATACATTTTTAGAAGGTCGAACACATAAGTGGTTTGAAACATTGAATAATAAATGGTTTGAAACTATGGGATTTACCAACTAAAATTTCTCTTAGACAATTTGGTGCACAATACAATTTTGCATACCTTATGATAGAGTCCATTAATGTTTCCAAGGGAGAAAAAGAGAAAAGCAATAACTAAAATTCATATGGTTTAGAACTAAGGAAGCTACACATATACGTGAAAAATTAATAACATGTAGAACATTATGGTGAATAAATTCGTCATTGGGATGATCAAAAAAAGATGAGTGAAATATTATTTCCCAACAATCCCTTAGTAAGAAATTAATATTTTTAGAATGTAAGACTAATGATGGAGAAAGATCCCTAGGAAGATCAAGTAACCACAACCATTTATGGTGAGCACATTTTTTCTTTCTAATACACCAAATTAATATGGGAATATTCTTAAGATAATGAGTAAGATAACTATTTACCGTAAAGAATTTTCATTTTCTAACACACTAAAGTAGGATACGGGGAAAAAAAAATTTCCTAACGTTGTATGTTATAGGTGATAGAAAAAGGTAGAAAGAGCATCTACATTTAGAAAAAATATAATGCTTAGGAAAACACATATCTAAATTCATTTGATATTAAAGATATTTATAAAAATACTTAAGAGTATGTTATTGTTACTAAAATAAAAAAATCAAGAAATAACCATGATGATAAGGATCCTTAGAAAAATGAAATGAGTGGCCAGTATGAAAAATAAGAGAAGAAAGTATGTTGTGCAATTTTTTTTGATTTTGTAGGGAAAAGCATTGTACTCCATCCTTGAATATCTCTCCATGTTTCATGAAAATACTAGATATGAGAAAAATATGTCTTTGTCTTCTTATAGAGGCGTGATCTCCAAAGTGGAATAAATTATTGACATAATAAAGAGGTTGAGGTCTCTATTTAATAAGAAGAGGACCATCATTATGCTCTACAAGTTAATTCATTATGTAATAGTATATGAATACATGGTACTTTTGTTGATGGTGAAGTTGTAATAAATGTAATGGCTTGTGCATATGCTAATAATGTTATGATTAAAAAATTATCTCCCTTCAACACTAATGTTAAGAAGATTATTTGAGGGAAAAATAAATTCTTGAATTATTTGTTTCAAATGTATTAATTTATTTATGGGTGTTTTATATGTGGTAGAAATTCAGGTAAAAAATAATGACATTTTTTTATTGAGGATAAAATATTTTTTGAGTGGGATCCTGCCCATGAACAATAAGAAACTGTGAATACCCAGATAGAACAATGAAAAAAAAGGAGAAAAAATGAAACATACTGTCCATTCGTACACTAAACACTAAAAGAACAATTGTTGTCCAATGGAAATAAATCAACAAGAAAGAAAAATCTGAATAGTTGAAAGAGAACCTTTGGAAGGTTCTTAGCCCAAGGTATGAGATCTTAGGGTCATTTTAGAATGGAATGAGGTTAGCTTAGAATTAGTTCTTTTCTTATTTTTAAAATAGTCCATTCCTCCTTGTTGGAAGCTTCAAAAAAATTAGGTCCGCCTAATGGAAGAATAATAACAATGTAATTAATGGGATGCAATAAGGGCTTGAGGGGGAAAGAAGGGGATCCGCTCCCCTTAGCCACCTAGAGAGGGTCTTGGGGGTGAGAAATGAAGGAAGAGAACTGTTAGCAAATTCGGAGTCTAGTTTAACGTAGAGTGGTGGTAGGTAGAACTAGTGAGAACATTGGTAACTATTAGATTATTTTTAACACATGGTTGGTATTGTTAGGAAATAAGGGATAAAATATGTGGAACAGTCCCACATAGAATCGTAATAGTAGAAACTAATATGTAGAAAGATATTACAGATATGAAATAAAAGTGTAGAAAATAAAAGAACACAACACAGAGATGGTATTTAACGTGGTTCACCCAAATTGGGATACGTCCACCAAGAATCACTTGCTCAATTTTTTTATTACAAGCTGTCTCTTTCTCTCAATACAATACCCAAATCTATTTAGAGCTATGTTAAACAAACTCTCTTGAATTCGCATCTACAATCATATGTCTCACCTATCAAAAGTACATCAATAGGCAACTACTTAAGCAGTTTTATCATATTGTGGGTATCAAAACCATGTGCTAAAACCGCCCCATAAACCTATGGGTAAAAAATCTTGCCCATATAAGAAGATAATGTTTCCCAATATATTGAGCACATTTTTTGAGGCCAAAAAAGTGTGGAGAGTGTACATTATTCAACACTTCCACACATGAAAACAAGCTCCACAACATAACTATCTCCCACTTCGAGACTAGTTTTCCTATGAGGGCAAGCTTCTCAACCCTTCACTGTTGTCTGTGAAGACCAACCAAAGCTAAACACAACTTAAGTTTCTCCCTTGTGACCACCTTGGTCATCATGTATATAGGATTTTGACTGGTATGAATCTTCTCCAACTTCAACTTCTCTTCCTTCAAACTTGTCCCAATGAAATGGTACCTTAGTTGTATATGCTTCATCCTAGAGTGTAAAGAAGATTTCTTAGCTAGGTGTATAGCACTCTGAATATCACTATGCATCTTCCCTTCCTCCTGCTTATGCCCCAAATCCTCAAGAAATAGTTGTAACCAAATCATCTCTTTGCTTTCCTTTGTTGCAGCAACATACTCAGCCTTCGTGGTTGACAAAGCCACAAGCTTCTGTACTCATGAAATCCATCTCATTGTTGTCCCATCTACAGTGAAAATATAACCTATCGTGTTCCTCCTGCTGTCTACATCTCTAGCCATATCTAAATCTACATAACCACGCAAAATAGTATCTAATCTACTGTAGCACAAAATTGTCCCCATGGTCCATTTCAAGTACCGAAGGATCCACTTTACTACCTTCTAATGATCTTTACCTGGATCACTCATAAATCTACTCACTGCTCCCATTGCATGGACAATATAAGACCTAGTGCACACCATGGCATACATCAAACTTCTAGCCGCTGATGAGTAAGGTATCCTAGACATCTGGTTTCTCTCCTTCTCTTTCTTGGGATAGCTCCTTTGATAACTTGAAATGTCTTGCCAAAGGAGTCCTAACCGGTTTAGCATCCAGCATATTAAACCTTTCCAAGACCTTCTTAATGTACTCTTCCTGAGATAAAGTCAGCTTATGTTCCTTCCTATCCCTAGATATCCTCATACCAAGGATTTATTTGGTTTCCCCCAAATCCTTTATAGCAAAGGATTCACTTAGTTTCTTCTTGAGTACTTTTATTTCCTACATGTTTTTCCCTGCAACCAACATGTCATCCACATACAAGCACATAATAATATATTTTCCATCCTAAAATTTCTTTGTATATACGCAATGTTCAAAATGGCATCTAATATAACCTTGCTTCATCATGAAGCTATCATATTTCTTATACCATTGACGTGGAATTTGTTTCATGTCATACAAGTTCTTCTTCAGTTTGCACACCATCTCCTCTTTACCTTTGACCTCATAGCCCTCTGGTTGTTGCATAAATAGATCCTCCTCCAAATCACCATGGAGGAATGTAGTCTTTACATCTAGCTGATCTAAGTGTCGGTCTTCTACTGCCATTATTCCAAGAACAGTTCTAATAGAAATCATTTTTACTACAAGAGAAAAAATAGCATCGAAATCTATACATTTTTATGTACAAACCCATTCGCCACCAATCGGGCCTTGTATCTTTTCTTGCCTCATTCTTCCTCTTTGACTCTATATACCCTCTTGTTTTATAATGCTCTTTTTCCTTCAGGTGGCTTCACCAAATCCCAAGTCTAGTTCTCCATGAGAGACTGATGCTTTTCATTCATGGCTTGCTCCCACTTCTTCTTGGCAACTACTTGCATTGATTCATCAAATATCTCTGGTTCTCCAATGTCAGTGAGTAATAAATAATAAAGGGAAGGAGAAAAACATTCAGGTTCTCTTATTACCTTAGAAAATATTCTCAATATAGGAGATTGGGATTCATGTTGAGTAGGTTCCTGAACCGATTCATGTGTCACATTCCCATCCGGAAAATCCTCTACCACTACATATTCTTTCTTGGATTCTTCCATGATTTCCTTCAATTGTTTATTATACATAACTTTCTCATTAAACACTGCATCCCTAGATCAAATGATTTTCTTTTCCTTAATACTGCAAGATTTATATCCAAATTCATCACCACCATGACCAATGAAAGTACAATTTTCTGATTTAGCCTCTATCTTGGTCATATCATTCTTGCATATATGAACAAACACCTCACATCCACAGACTCTAAGAAATGAGTAATCAATTTTCTTACCAGACCAAGTCTCATCTGGTATGTCTCCATCCAAGGCACTTGAGGATCCTCTATTTATCTTATACATAGTTGTGCTCACCGCTTTTGCCCAAAAAGAAAGAGATTGTCCTGCATGTAACTGCATGCTCCTAACATGTTCCATTATTGTCTTGTTCACCCTTTCTGACACCCCATTCTTCTACAAAGTTCCTAGAACCGTCTTTTTCCTGTGGATTCCATTATTAAAACAATAATCATAAAAATCATTACTACAATACTCCCCTCCATAATCTGATCTAAGACATTTTAGCTTAAAACATGTTTCATTCTCTACCAAGGCTTTTCATTTAACAAAAGTGTAAAATACATCATATTTGTTTCTAATACAATATAACCAAACTTTCCTTGTTACATCATCAATAAAAGTAACATAATGATTTTAACCCCAAAGAAATGATACCTGAGTTGTCCCCCACACATCAGAATGTCCCAGCTCCAACTTACTCTCTTTCTTCGTAGGTCCAATCTTGAGAAAATTTACTCGCTTCGGTTTCCCATATACAAATTTCTCACAGAACTCCAAACATGTTTTTGTATATCTGGGAAAATTCTTCTTTATTATCTACATGCCCTTATGGCTCTTAAGACCGAGCCTACAGTGCAAAAATGTTGTATCTGCATCTGAAGCCATAAGATTACAATCATTAGTGCTATCAGTGGTTAAATACAAGGTTCCTAGACCTTCTTACCTCTTTTCAGTGCCAAAAAATCACCCTTGGTAACCTTCCAAGAGTTCGTTTTCAATATCACAGTACAACCATCATTTCCCAACTACCCTACCGATACCAAGTTTCATCTTAATGTAGGAACATGTCTGACATCCTTCTATAACCATGTATTCTAATTATGCATCTTAACCTGAATAGAACTTTTTCCAACTATGTTGCAAGGCTCATCATCGCCAAGAAAAACATTTCCAAAATCCCCTTGAACATAATCAACAAAATAATGCCTATGTGGAGTAGCATGGAAAGAATCCCCCAAGTCTAAAACCCAAGATTCAACAATATTATGCAAAGAAAGAATCAAAGGATCCTAACAAACATTACTTGTTGCCACATTCACCTCCTTGTTTTCTTCCTATTATTTCTTCTTATCCTGAAGCTCCCAACAGTCCTTCTTTACATACCCAGACTTTCCACAATGCCAACATACCATGTTACTTTTGGATTTTGACCTTCCCAATCTTTCGATTTTCCACGACTTCCTCTATTCTTCTGTCTCCCTCTAGTTTTCACTATCAAAGCATTCCTTGAAGAAGAAGATTCCCTAGATCTTTTTCTTCGCATCTCCTCGCTTAGATTCACCCCTACAATGTCCTCAAACTTCAACTTTGAGTTAATTGGGACCAATTTTCTAACCACCATTACCAAGTTATTCCAACTCTTAGGTAAAGATCACATAATTAATAAATCCCTAACTTCTTCATCAAATTCTATTGTAAGTGAAGGTAGCATATTCACAACAGTATTAAAATCATTTAAATGTTCTGCTATTGAACCATTCTTAGACATCCTCAGATTAAAAAAAAAATTCACTAAAAATATCTTGTTAGAGGTAGAGGGTTTTTGATATAGCTTCCCTAATGCATTCATGAGTTCTTTTGTAGTCTTTTCCTTTGAAACATTAAATAATACCGAAGATGCAAGACATCTCTGGATTGTTCCAAGTGTCTTCCTATCCAGTAAATCCCACTCCGCATCCATCGTGCTCGAGGGTTTCTTCCCTTTCTCAGACAGTGGAGTATAAAGATCCTTCTAATAAAGGTAATCTTCCATCTGCATCTTCCACAGACTAAAATTATGGCCGTTGAATTTATCAACCCTTGATCTTCCATCATCTTCCATAGCTCTCACTCAAGCTTAAACATTCCCTCAACACTTCAGTAAACCAAACCAGGATCTGATACCTATTTTAGAAAATAAGGGATAAAATATGTGGAACAATATTACACAGAATCGCAATATTAGAAACTAATATGCAGAAAGATATTATAGATTTTAAATAAAAGTGAAAAAAATAAAAGAGCACAACACAGAGACAATATTTAACGTGGTTAACCTAATCTGGGCTACGTCCAGCAAGAATCGCTTGCTTAGATTTTTATTAGAAGCCACCTCTTTCTCTCAATACAATATCCATATCTATTTGGAGATATGCTCAACAGAATCTCCTGAATTCACACTTGAACTCACACACATCTACAATCATATGTCTCACCTATCAAAATTACATCAATAGGAAATTGCTTAAGCAATTTTACGATACCATGGGTACCAAAACTACGGGCCAAAACCACCCCGATAAAACTATGGGTCAAAAAATCATGCCCATATGAGAAGAGCACGTTTCTCGAGAAAACTATGGAGAGTGTACAGTACTTTTAGTGTACAGTCTTCAACACTTCCACACACAAAAACAGGATCCACAAAATAACAGGGATCTCCATGTTCCTGCGGGCAGCCCTTGCCTTTCTCTTTATAGAAATCATCTACAGTTTCTTAATAT
Source organism: Taxus chinensis (assembly GCA_019776745.2). Classification (NCBI taxonomy): domain Eukaryota; kingdom Viridiplantae; phylum Streptophyta; class Pinopsida; order Cupressales; family Taxaceae; genus Taxus; species Taxus chinensis. The sequence goes on along the minus strand of CM034156.1, from coordinate 109,029,269 downwards.
TCTATTCCAGCATTGCATGCTTTCTCAATAGTTTTTTATCAAGGAAAGACAGGACTCTATGGAAACTTCAATCTACTTCTGGAAGTAAAAGAAATATGTGAGGGATGTGGAGTTGTTTGAAAGACGTGTATGCAAAGGAAATAGTTTTTTTCTTTGTTGTTGGAAACCTCATAACTAGCGACCTAATTTGGGGGTGCATGCATAAAAACATATAAGCGCCCACCTTTTCTTGTCCTTTTATTGTTGCTCCAGAGATGTATTGGCACTAGAAGGAGGACGTGATGTTGCTCAGTGATCAGAGTGGCACAAAAATTTTCTGTTTGGTGTTATCTACCTACCTTGACGTTTAGCAATTGTTTTTAGCGCATTATTCTCTCCAACCGACCTACTGTAATCTGGAGAAGCGTGGAAGTTTATTGGGAGACGTGGTAGTTTATTTTGAAAGGCAAATTGTGGCATTCAATCCTGCAATTTTGGACCCTGCTGCAAGGACGTGAGACGTGGCGTCTTAAATCTCTTGTTTCAACATTTAGCTTGTTGGATGTAGAGACCTGTGAGGGAAAAAAATTCTCCACATTTTGGTGTTATAACAAGGAGATGCGACATGTTCTGCGTTGAAACCTGTGAATCTATAAAGCCACCACCAGGAAATCATTAAAAGCCAAGCCTCTCTCAATCACACAGCCGCATATGTATAGTGTGCAAGGAAGTTTTTGAACCACCAAAAGTCGTGTAGCAGATTCACAGGTCACACATCACACCACCAAAAGCCGTGTAGAAGACTCGCAGGCTGCGAAACACCATCGTGACGATCAAGAGAGCTCCAGATTTTATTTCACCTTGTTAGAAGCCCTCCGCAACACTTATAACCTTTAGTTTCACGAGCTCGTCATCTAATGACTTCTGGACTATTTCTTATTCGACGTGCGCTGTCAAGCAAAGAGAATACAAGCAGAGCTTGAAGTCGAATACGACGTAGAATGCGAAGATGAGGTTAAACGCCCCAAGAAGCATCCCCGTCTCTCAGCTCATGATTACTAAGTTCATCTCTAAGATCAATTCTCTTGCCCAGTGAGTCAAAAGTTTTGTAATTTTCTTCCATAAAGCAATAAAATATAATTTATTTTTTTACAATTTCTTCTTCAAAATCTTTTTTGTTTGACGCCAACCTTCTTAAAAGGCCAAAATATGCCCCCTGAAAAATGAAAATGCACACCATCCTTCAGTTTGAAGAACTATCGGGCATCATCATAGGGACTCTATCGGTTCCTATTGACTTCGATGAGCTACTAAAATATGAAAAGGCTAATGCAAAAGCTTTGATGTTGATCGTGTTAAGCATCAATGATCACGTGCGACCATATGTTCGGGATGTAGCTATAGAAAAACAAGTGTGGGATAAATTAACATTCATATATGAGGTCAAAAATCAAACGAATATCCTCAATCTGTAGTCGAGACTTCACACCTATCCATGGGATCCGACAAGAAAATTGAGGAATTATTACATCGGTTGGCTAAGTTGCGCACAAAATTTCTAGCACTTGGTGAGACGGTGTAAGAAAAATCTTTATCCCGATTACCTTGAGAACTCTCCCTTCCCAATTCAGAGCATTTGTCATGACGTTAAATGTCTCCAAGAAGACAATGTCATTCGAAGAGCTCATGAACCTGCTCCAGCAAGTAGAAGCCATCAACTCAGTCTAAGATGAGTTCCAAGACAAAGCCATTATCTCGAAGCTGCATCATGGTCAAAATTTCTGCAAGGGACCCATGACAAATCCACATTAGAAACAATAGCAATAACAGTCTCCACAACAACATAGATCCCAAAAGTCAAATAGGTGGTGTCACATTTGTTGAACCAACACCCACGACATAGAAAACTGTTGGCATAACAACTTGAAACAAGGGTCTTCTAGTAAAGAAATAACATCAAGATGCAATGATTCTTAGAAATCGAAATGACATCCCCGCTGGAGGAAGCAGAGGGGACATCTCACATCTCAAAAAGATGACGGATCTGATGAGGAGATACATGAAGAAGCCGATTTTGGTACACATATGAATATAATGGTAGTCTCTCAAACCTCACAACCCATTAGGAATGTTTGCTTGATTTACCTAGGTGTCGGTAAACACATGTCAGGTGACAGAAAGTTTTTTGATTCGCTAATAGACCAACCTACTAGAGATCAGGTTAGGATCGTTAACGATAAAGAGTATGTTACAAAAAGAATAGGAAAAGTCACCATTCCTCTCAAAACACACATGTGTATACTCATAATTGTATTATATGTTCCTAGATTAACATCCAATCTATTATCAGCTAACCAACTTTTGAATCATCGTCTGGAGGTGGATTTTCATGTTGATAACGGCATCAAATCATGCTTCATCTCAAGCCAAGGTACGGTTCTTTCCAAAGAATTTTTGAAATATAAATTATTTGCCTTAGATGTTGTTTCATATTATGTAGTTTCTCTATCTACCTCTACGGTGTAATCTACTACACTCTATCACTATCATTAAAGAAATTTTTCTAACAGGTCTTTGTACCATATCACTTCAAAGGTGATGGTATATGGACTTCCCAAGTTGTCTAGTTCCTTTCCCATTTTCCCTGGTTGTCTTGTTAGTAAACACCACCGGTATACGTTCAAGACAAGCAACTTCTATGCTGAGAAATGTCCAAGGATTGTTCATACTGATCTGTTTGGACCATTACCTATTTTATTTTTGGGATACAAGTACCTCCAATTGTTCATGTATGACTACTCTTAAAATACATGGGTGTTTTTCCTTAAGTAGAAGAGTGAAGCCTTTCATCATTTTAAGATCTTCTATCAACATGTAGTGAAGGAGACCAACCAACAACTCCACTCATATCAAGGGGGGAATTCACATCAAATAAGTTCTTGAGATTCCTATACCAACAAGGCATCAAATAAAATCTAATTGCTCCCTACACACCCCAGCAAAATGGCATTGTTGAGCAATGAAATCGCACTGTGATGGAGATGGCTCACTGCATATTGTTAAAAGTAAAGTAGGAGGAATGATATTGGGTAGAAGCAGTACATACATATGTTCATCTTCTCAATAGATCACCAACGAAGATTCTAAAGAAAAAACACCAAACGAGGTATGGAGTGGTAGAAATCCATCGATTTCTCATCTACGAGTATTTGGTTACACAACATATTTCCATGTCCCATCTTAAAAGAGAAGGAATATCAAGAAAAAAACACTCTTTTGCATCTTACTGGGCTATAAAACTACCTCAAAAGCATATCATCTCATGGATCCTAAGACGAAGAATATCTACGAAAATCGAGACATGGTTTGTGATGATTCATCCTTTAAGTTAGTGATGCAGAATGAAGAATCAACACCAACCACCTCTCATCAATTTCTCTCTTAGTCAAATAATGATCAAGAGGATACTTCTCAAAAAAAAAGATGAGATGTAAGGGGATCTGTATGTTAGAAAATTAGAAAATGTTACCATACATCCGCTAGGAAGTTCTTCACATCACTAGTAGATTTCTCATCTGAAGTGGGTTTGCAAATCTCTTCCAAGCACTTCTTCCAGAGTCAAAATGAGGAGTCATATAAGAAATTATGTAAATTTTGTATGATAATTTTTTAGAATCACTAAGTCAACCTCAATGGAAGAAAGTCATGGATGTTGAGTATGACTCGTTCATGCAGAATCTGACATGGGAACTTGTCGATTTGCCTACTAGAAAGAAACCCATAGGCTGCAAATGGGTATTCAAAACTAAATATAACACAGACAGATCCATCGACAAGCACAAATCACGACTTGTAGCAAAGGGATATGCTCAAAAATAATTCATTGACTATGAAGAAATCTTTGTGCCCATTGTGAAGATCAAGACTATCAGGGTTGTATGCGCACTTGCAACACATAATGGATGGAAACTTCAGTAGATGGACATCAATATTTATTTCTTCAATGGTGATCTCAAAGAAGAAGTGTACATGACCCATCCAAAAGGATTTTTTGATCAAAAACATCCTAAAAAGGTATATCATCTCATAAAATCAATGTATGGAATGAAACAAGCTCCTACGACATGGTAAATCAAGATAGATGATCACCTTTTACAGCATGGTTTCACTTGTAGCCCCTCATATTCCAAATTTTACATAAAGAAGTTCAGAATAGAAATTGTCATTACTTTTTTGTATGTGGATGATATTTTCATCACTGGAATTTCAAAACATCAGGTTGATATTGAGAGGAATGACCTCAAAATATCCTTCGACATGACTGGTTTGGGGCTACTCCATTACTATCTTGGCTTGGAGATATGGCTGAAACGAAATCACATCTTTATCTCTCAGACAAAATATGCTAAGACACGCCTACAAAAATACAAAATGCTATATTGTAAACCTCTTTTAACACCAATGGAAAAAGGTTTACAACTCTCTCGATTCCAAGACTCACCTCAAGTGGATGCAACTATCTACAGACATCTCATTTGGAGCCTCACCTACACCAGACTAGACATATGTTTTTTTGTGAGCTATCTCTTGATATTCATGCAAGATCCAAAGAAGTGTCATTGGGTTGCAGCAAAGCATGTTTTGAGATATGTCTGAGGTACACTTTAAAATGGTCTAGAATACAAGAAGAACACCCAGTTCTTCTTTCAGGGATACACTTACTCATACTATGTTGGATCTGTTGATGATAGAAATTCAATGTCAAGATACATATCTCATCTCAGATATGGACTGATCCCATGGATCAGTAAGACACACACTGTTATTTCTCTTTCATTCGCTGAGGCATAGTATCATGCCACACATGGAGCTGTGTGTGGGACGATATGGTTATGTCTTATTCTGTCTTATTTGAACATTCATGAAGATAGGCCTCCTATTCTTCCTTGTGACAATCAAGGTGTGTTGAAGCTTGTGAAGAATCTTGTCTTTCATGAAAGGACCAAGCATATTGAGGTTGAATGTCACTAAATTGGAGAGAAATTCTTTAACCACCATATATAGCTCCAATACTTCCAAACAGATGTAAAGATAGTGGATATACTCACCAATTCCATATAAAAGGTGAAATATGGACTTTTTAGGGAGTACATTTGTAAAATATAATGTAATAAGGCGGGGGTAATGTTAGAAAATTAGGACTCTAGTATAATGTATAGTGGTGGCAGGTAGAACTAGTAATAACTTAGGTAACTATTAGATAATTTTTAACACATGTTTGGTATCTCTTTGTTCCTATGAGAAGTCCTTGCCTTTCTCTTTAAATAAATCCCCTTATGGTTTCTCAATAAACTATTCCAGCATTGCATGATTTCTCAATAAGGACTAGGAAGAGGAGCCTCATATAGAGTATCATCAATAACAATAGTATTTTACACCGTAGAGGGATTCATATGAGTAATATCATCTTCCAACTTAGTATGGGAATTAACAGTGAAGTTAGAAGGGAGAGAATCCTTCCACCAGATCTTATTCACCTTGGTTTTACATTAAGGATGCCCACATTCCTTCATCAATTGACAAGTATCAAAGCATTTATGACCCTAGAAATTAATTCTTTTGTAGTCCAGTCATTAACACCATAACCTTTCACTAATATTAAAGTTAATCTTATTCAAGAGATCTAAGGATACATCTAAATTTTTAAGAGTTTGAGAAAAATTAGTATGAAATAGATATGCACTATCATCATGTTATTTTACAAAAGTCCCTAAAATGTTTCCAATGGTTTCTAGGAATGGTTCATTCCAAAGATACATGGGAATACTAGGGAGCTGAACCCAAATAGGAAGGGTATTAAAGGAGAATAAAAAAATTTCATACTAATTTCTATTGGTAATTCCTTGTATGATGATATTTAATTAATGAATCTACTAGCTTTGGGGTTTCATGGCACTTATGAACATGGTATAGAGACAGAGGGGGATTAAGCCTTAGGAAAACTAGGCAGTTGCCTAGGGCGCTAGCAGTCAGGGGGCGCTTAAATTTAAAAATTTCTTTTTTATCGGTCAATTTTAGAACTTAACTTTAAAATAATTTATCTGAAGATTTAATATTGATCAATCCATTTATAGATATTATTATATAGTAACATAAATTTCACGCATACACATAACAAATTTTTGTAATATTTTTGCAAGTAAAAGAAAATATCACATATTTGTAAGCACATATGATTTTGTTAGTATTGTTACCCATTCTCTGATGTAGCTCTTGATTATGTAGGTGTGTAATTTGTTCTAGAAAAAGTTTAATGTATTTTTTATAATGTCATTGACCTATATTTAATATATTATTTTTTATGGAGGAATCCGTAGGCCTGGTCCGAATACAACTCTGAAGTCACAAACCCATGGAAGCTACATGAATGTTGTTGTTTCTTTGCAAAAAAATGGTGCTTTATTTCAGGATAGAGTTCATGTCACCTACTTGATATGGCTAAATCGTACTTGTAAGAAGCCTTGTCTAAAATATTGTATTTTTTGCATTCTGAGCATCTCATATGATTAATGCTTTCCATCCACAAAGTATTTTAAATCCTTCTGTGATAATTTAATAAGATATTTTAATTATTATTTTATCATGACTATGATGTAAATTTAATAATACAAGAATATAGACATTTTATTTATTTACTTGATGGAAAAAAATATCAATTAAATTTGTGAGGAGGGCATCCGCTCAAACTATTGCCTAGGGCGCTCCCGACCTTTAATTCGGCCCTGTATAGAGAGTTTGAAAGTAAATACACAGTTTTTAAAAATCATATAGAAGAACCTATGCATTAATGTAATGAAATTGATGATTGTACATCATCGTTTTTCACTAGCACCAATGAGAAAGACGTTGATAATGAAGAAAATGAGATAAATACGTTATTCATGTGCATCATTTCATCCACAAAATTTTAAGTAACTAGATAACTCACTAAGAAAGATATGAGAGTTTAGATTAAAAAATAATATTGGTGATGTTGTGATGTAAAAAGATAAGTAGATCTAGCTCTAAATGTTTGGAAGGTAAATGAAAATTTTAAATTGTTCTTTTAATTAAATTCACAATGTAATTTTTGTATAACATCATATTGAGCTAACAGATGGTGTTAGTCTACTGAAAAAACACTATAGAATAAATTTCAATTTTATCTAAATTATAAAAAAAGAAATAGATAAAATCCTTGATGTAGGAATCATATTTTCTCTTAATTATTGAATAAGGGAAGGATTTATCTATCTTCATTATTTACAGGAAATATCATAAACGAAAAAGGATACATTAACTTATAAGAAGAGAATGAAATAGAAATAATATTTTGATCAAACCGTTGATTTATATTCCTTGGGGGTGATTGAATCATTCCTTCTATATGTTTACTGATAGTATAAGGGAAAACATAAAAAAATCCTTACTAAATGCATGAGACCCTATTGGATAGTATCAATGTATAAAAATGGAACATACCAAATTGAATATTTAGATGTTAATCCATTTGAAAAATTTATCAATAATGATAGGTTAAGGATAAATTAAAATCTAAGAATGTGGAAGATTGTGATAGTAAAATTTATTTACAAAATTTATTTATTTTTTGATAAGAAAACATTTTTTTACCAGAGCTATGGACTAGGGGGTTCTTGGGTGCCCTCCCTTACATTACTTAGTATATTTCTATATCAAAAGATGTAGGGTGCCTTACATAGGAAACAGTAGAAGAGAGCCACCCTGAAATAAAAACATCAAAACACCTATATAGGCTAACAAGCTATATACTAAGACTTAATTAGAAATTCGATCACCTCCTCCTTCACACGTTTGTTTGTCTCTATTGCAGACTTTGTGCCTCTCTTGCGGGCACTGAACCGACAACCTACCTCACCATCCTTGATGGCCTTCAGTAAAAAAATCATAGGAATTCATCAATATAAATAATACCCCTCAACAATGTGTTAAACACGTAATAAAGTTGAAATCTCAAAGGTCAAGAACTCTTCTTGACTTCTTATCTTTCCATATCTTATATGTTTCATCCCAATTGACACTAGTTGCATTAGGTCCATTTAAAAATACTCTCATTAGTGAATCCAGTGTATCTATCCCTAGCTTTGATTTTTGAATATCCTTGATGATGTTTTGTTTTGAAAATCCTCTTTCATAATCCATTGTACCTATAGGAATTGTAAGTATAGCTTGCCACAACTTCATCATATGAGGATAAATTTTGCGCTAATGTTTTATATTATGAAAAACTCTCCATGCATCTTTTATCTTGAAACCTTCACAAGTAAAATGCAATGAATCAACAAAAAATGTAGCTTCCTTTTACAACCACTGACATTAAATAAAGCTACATAGGTAACATCATTTGAAATGGTATGTTGCAAATATTTGAGAATCTTATCAAACAATTTCTCTGATTTAGTTTCTTGAGTTTGGCGATTTTATGGATAATAAGATGGGTTGAAGAGTTTTGTTTCTTTCAAAATAGGAAGGCCTGCGAATCTATCATTTTGTAATGCCCCCTAAAAATATCCACTCGAGACCAAGGAACAACCTAGGTTTAGTTAGGAAAAGTTAAGGAATAATTTTTTGTTTTTTATTTTAAAGTTTAAGTGTTCTCAACACAAATTCCAGAGTCCATTACAACAATTATCAAAACATCCTACAAAACACCAAGAGAGAGAAATTCATCCTTAGAGTAGATAGATTATCTTCTCTCAGGGAATAGAAAGAAACTTTCTCGGGAACAAAAGGAGGGCATGGCAAGAAAATATCTTTTTTTTTATGGGTGCGCAAGGAGCTCTAGTCGCGAAAGAAGCTTTGGGCGCGCAAGAGGTTTTTTCTCTTCTGCAAACTTCATAAGGTCATAACTTTTGATAGGGAACTCCATTTTTGGAAAAAAAGGACTTTTCGGAAATCTCTCTATGTCCTTTCTACTCACCAACCTTAAGAATTTAATTTTGATAAATTTTAAATTGTCAATTTTGAGAAAAACGCTCTACAGGCTTATAAAATGAAAACTGGTAATTTTAACTTACGTGATTTGCTCAAATTCGTCCTTAATACTTTCTCAACATGCCAAACAGACATGGAGGATTGCACTAGGGTAAATTTAGGATGGAATTCAAGGGTTAATTTGTTTATTTAAGATCAATTCAAAAAATTGCAACTTTTGACAGCGACACGACTGCAATCTTGCCTTTGCACGATTTGAAAGGTTCTTTAAAATTTTCTTAGTGTTTTAGTTTGTTGGGGTCATTTTAATCATACTAAGTTAAATTTAATGTTTCATTTTATTGTTCATTGTTGCAGGGGTCATTCTGTACATTTTGAATAAAAATATGCAGAGTTTACGGTGAAGCAAAATTAGATCTTTACTTAAACACAAACAGATCTAGTTCTATTTACCCAACTTTAATATATGCCTTCATGTCCAACTCAAATATAAGATGTTAAATTTGTTTCAATTCAAGTTGTGCAAAATCCAAAATGCAGTTCTAATTTTTAAATCATACATTTCTGCAGAACAGAGCATTATGACATTTCTTCATACGTATTTCCAGACTTTCCATGGAGATCTCATAATGCATTTCAACAATCAAATTTTAAATACAACAGTGCCATATGAGGAATATAATACAATCTTTTATTGATTCAAAAAGATACCTTTACAACTTCTTCTTTCCCTCAATTACAATATATAAAATACAGTTGCTTTCACATTCATGCAAAGACAGAAAACAAAGTGTAGCTCTTTCACATTCAAAACGGAATTTCATTTCCAAACATAGTAACTTTTCAACACGAAATATATTACATTGTCATCCACTTGAAGTGGGAAATGGTTCACAAAAAGAAGTCTCTCAAAGGACTGTCAAAATTGTCTTTTCCTTTGCTCTAGAACAACAACATGCAAATCCATCATTCTCTAATTTTGATCACAACAAAGGCATGGGAAAGGAAACACTCTCCACCCAACCAAGACATCCAATGAAATGAGAATCCATCCTTCTTCATTGGCACTTGAGCCCCAACCACATTGCAATAATAAATGTGACTCAACTCATGGCAACAACAAGCTTCCACATCACAAAGGCAATCTTTCAAAATGCACATTTCATATTAAAACACAGTCCAAAACAAAAAAAAAGTTTAACAACCTCATGAAAGACAACAACCAAAACTAAGGCTTTTTCATGCAAGCCAAATGAGCAACAAACTATGGGGGATGCTACTTATGCCTCCCAAAGGGGAAATTGGTATCACCACCTGAGAACAAACTACCAAAATATATATCATTTCAAATCCCTGACATATCCTTATTTCTCCCCCAAGTACCCCTTATTCCTCACATTTCCTTATGACTCCCCAACCTCTTATGGCACCCCATAATGAGTAAAGAAAGGCAAGATATTTCTTTTTACAAGGTGGAACCCAAATCCCAACTCCCTCCACACTTATACCTACCAAAAACACTTTTTCCTTCCTCAAGAGTATGCCATAGTCTTCTCCTACACCATCCCTAAGCCATCTACCCAACCATCCAAACAAACAATAACAAACATACAAAAATTTACATATTCATAAAAGGGAAAGAAGAGCATTTCCAAGAGCCAACCTCTTACCTCTCCATGATGGAGATTATTCCAAGTCTAAAACAGCAATTTTTCCAATGCAAACAGTCCAAGATCAACATTCCACAAGCATGCAACAATCTCCAATCTTCTCCAAAAGCAAGAGCTCTCAAAAACCCAAAGGAAGTCTACCAAAATGAATTGATGAAAGTGAAGCAACCCAAAAACAAGCCAAAGAATTTTAATTTATAGAAGAGGGAGGGGAAGAGGATGAGGTGGATCCATGTAGGATGCCACTTCACACATCCTCAACTCCAACACAAAAGTCAACTTCATTCTCCAATGCATAATCAATAGGTGGGTGAATAATATGACAGTTTTACTTACACACTCCAATCAAGCCCACACCCCATAAGGACTGAAATTAAAAACATGAAGAAAGTGCAATTAAAACATTCAACTTGACTTACAAAAATGCATAAAGAAGGTATAAATTTAACTCTCCAACCATAGGTAAGGTTGGTAAATAAATTTAAGAGGTGTGGGACAAGTTTAACTTGTCCCACAAGCCTCCAAAATCAGCCTCCAAGGACAAATTTGAGTTTCCAAGAAAGTGGAGTGTTTCATACTCCAAAACAACTTACATGTCTCTTACACATTGCTTACACATTACTTACAACATTTTAATTCGAGGCCAAAAACTCTATTAATTACTTACTTATGACATATTTTAATTAATTAACTTAACAACATGATTACTCACAATATTTACACACCATTTAGTAAATAATAAAAGGGTCAATGCACCACAAAATAAACACATGCAAACATTAACAAAGGGACCAAATAAAAGAAATACATAAAATACCTTGGTCACATTGAAGGTGATCCCCCCATGGGAATCCCTAACAACAATCAAACACACACAAACAAATACAGTTGCCATGGTGACCTTGTTGAATTCATCTAGAATTCCAATGTGGTTGGTCTCCGATCCCCCGATGTTTGTTGTGATATTTTAAACCTGCAAAATACAAATACCTCCTTCGGCCTCGTGGCCATATAAGAACATCCAAATGAATATAAATATAATTTCAAGATCATCAATATATATGTGAATCACAACAATCATCGAGACAATCAGCAGTATCACTTACAATTTCCTCAACAACTATATCATCATCAATTTTAATTCAATTCTCATTTTCTAGGTCTACTCAAAATATCCAAATATCACAATTTCGAACAACATCTATAACATAACCATGTCAACCAGTATATCAACATCAATATCTAAAATGTCTCTAATAATCATCACGCATCATATAAGAATCAAATTCAACAATAATCCATGATCAAACATCTAACATCATACTAAATCAAAACTATAATAATGTCCATGATATAGTCAACAGTGTCATGATCAGTATCAAAAGGTGTCAAAGGGAAGTGGGCACTACATCCCCCTCCCCTTATACTAGACTTCCTCCTAGAAGTCACTGGAACAGATGGGGAAATTGAACTCATAACAATGTAGCATCCTCCCAAGTAGCTGCAGTCTCATCATATCTGTCCCACTACACTCACACCTGATCAATCTCTCTGCCTCGAAGGCCTAGGGTGCTGCGATCTATAATGTGAATGGGCTCCACCATCACCTGCCCCTGATCCTACACCTGCAATGAGGTCCAATCCACCACATGAGTAGGATCTACAGTATATCTCCTAAGGACTGAAACATGAAACACATCATGTACGCGAGACAAGCTAGCTGGCAATCCTAGATAGTAGGCCAAAGGGCTGATACGCTCCAAGATCTCAAAAGGACCAAAAAATCTACGAGCTAACTTAGAACCTTTTCCATAACGGATAGGGCTCTTGTGTGGCCTGACACGAAGGAAAACCTTCATGCCCACATCAAAACTACGGTCAGTCCAATGTTGATCTACGTACTTCTTTTGCTTGTCTTGTGCCTCCTGCAGTCTCTGTCTGATCAAAACCACCTGATGTTCCATGTCCTGTAACAAAGCTGGTCCAAGAGAAACCCTGTCCTACAACTTAACCCAGCTAAGAGGTGTCCTGCACTCTCTACCATACAAATCCTGAAAAGGAGCCATGCCTATAGAACTCTGAAAACTATTATTGTAGGAAAACTCCACCAAGTATAGGTACTCCTCCCATCTCGACTAATGATCCATAACATACATCCTGAGCATATCTTCTAAGATCTTATTCACCCGCTCAGTCTTTCCATCTGTCTTGGAGTGATATATTGTGTTGAAATTGATCCTCGTCCTGAGGGCATGTTGCATGGTAGTCCAAAAATAGGAAGTGTACAAAGGATCACGGTCATAAATGATCTTCTTCGGAATCCCATGCAACCTGAAAATCTCATCCAAATAAACCTGTGCCACTGCACTAGCTATATAAGTGGTCTTCACCGAAGAAAAGTGAGTCCCTTTTGTTAATTTATCAACCGTGAACATGATGGCGTCGTGGTGGTATCTCGACATTGGTAGCCCAACAATGAATTCCATAGAAATGGTGTCCCACTTCCACTCCAGTATAGCATGAGGAAAGAGAAGGCCAGCTAGATGCTGATGCTTGGCCTTCACTTTCTGGCACTCTAAATAGCGTGACACAAACTAAGCCACGTCTCTACAAAGTCCTCTCCAGTGATATAACTGTCTTAGTGTAGCATGCATCTTCTTCACCCCGGGATGGGCTGAATAGGGTGCACGATGTGCCTCTGTCAGAATATGTTGTCTCAAGCCTCCGTCTCTGGGAACATAAATACAACCTCTGTTCCTGAGAAGGCCATCTACCTCTAATGAGAAACCATCAAACTTCCCTTCCAGGGGTCTCTGAGACTCGATCTCTACTCTCGTTGCAATGTAGAAATTATCAAGAGGAAGCTGTTGAAGGATCCTGCTCCGTAAATTTGTGCCCACTGAAATGGCCATAGCCACATGTCTTCGTCTACTAAGAGTGTCTGCAACCACATTCTCCTTCCCCTTCACATGCTCTATCTCCATATCATACTCACAAAGTAACTCCATCCAACGCCACTAACGAGCATTAAGATTGGGTTGTGTGAAGAGGTGGCGAAGACTCAAGTGATCTGTCCTGAGTGTGAATCTCTGACCAAGAAGAAAGTTTCTCCATCGAACCAAGGCATGCACAACTGCCGCAAGCTCAAGATCATGATTCGGATAATTGAGCTCATAATCTTTGAGTTTGCAAGACTCAAAGGCCACTACTTTGCCATCCTGCATCAAAACACCTCCAAGTCCTGCCAAAGAAGCATTCGTGCATACAAAAAACTCACCCTGTGGATCCAACACTACAAGAATGGGTGTTTTCATGAGGCACTCCTTCAATTTCCTGAAGGCCTGCTCGCATCTATCTAACAAAAAAAACTTCTTCCCTTTCCGCTGAAGAGAAGTGATGGGGTGCACAATCCGAGAGAAATCCTGAACAAATCTCCTATAATAACCTACTAATCCCAAGAATTTACACACCTCTGTCACACTAGTGGGTGCTAGCCAATCCATAATGGCTCTAATATTAGTAGGATCGACTGCAATACCTTCCCCATAAATGATGTGACCCAAATATTGTACCTCTGTCTAAAAGAATGCGCACTTCTTCAAGTTCCCATAAAGTTGTTGCTCACGAAGACACTGAAGAACCTGGCGAAGGTGCCCCTTGCCTCATTCTCTTCACTCATACATGAGTAAATCAAAATATCATCTAAGAAGATGAGCACGAAGCGATCTAAGAAAGTCCTAAATACCCCATTCATCAAACTTATAAAAAAATTGGGGACATTCGTCAAACCAAAAGGCACCACTGTGAACTCATAGTGCTCATATCTCATACGAAAAGTGGTCTTATGAATATCTGTGCATCCATAATCCTCAGCTGATGGTAGCCTGACTTTAAATCAATCTTAGAGAAAACTTTGGCTCCCTTCATCTAATCAAACAAATCATCTATACGTAGAAGGGGATAATGATTCTTGATCATTACCTTGTTCAACTGGTGGTAATCAATACACAACCGCAAGGATCCATCCTTATTCTTCACAAAAATCACCGATGCACCCCAAGGGGATACACTAGGACGTATTAGGTATCTCTCCAAAAGACCCTCTAGCTATAACCTAAGCTCACAGAGCTCTGGCGTGGTCATCCAATAGGGTGCTCGTGAGATAGGCTCAATTCCCAGAACCAAATCTATATGAAAATCAATCTCACATTCGGATGGTAACCCCAATATCTCTCGTGGAAAGACATCTAAAAACTCTCTAAAAATGGGATGGACATCTAGTGATGGTCCACTAGACCCATCCTCAAATCTGTCATTGACTGTGATAGCATACATCTAACAACCCTGTCACACACACCGCTTAAGCTAAATAGCATAGATGGTGCGAATGGAAATAGGTCTCCTGACCCCTAAGATCACTGAATCAACTCCTAGATCATCTGCACAAGATATGATCTTGTGGTAACAATCCACTCTAGCTCTATGTGCAGACAACCAGTCCATGCCCAAGATGACTCCATAAGAGCCAAATGGAAGGATACGAAGATCCAAGGTAGTGGTGAAAGGTCCCAAATCCACTACACACTCCTTAACTAAGGATTCCACCTAGATATTGGCTCCCAAAACCATCTCAATGTCCCAAATAAGACCCTACCTAATTTCCACTAGCCTACATAGCTCTAATAAAGATGGTGCAATAAAAGAATATGAGGAACTAGAATCAAACAAAATAGAGGTAGGAATACCACCAATGCTACCTATGGTCTCAATAACTGTACTCTGATGCTCAACCTGGTGGTTGTCAATCGTTGTATAGATCCGATGACTGTGTCCCATGTCACCAACAATAGGTTCTAAGATATGTGTCTTACCCTTGTTAAGAGGGTTCTGAGGGCAATCCCTCTAAAAAAATTCATCAACACCGTAACCAAAACAACCGCCTGATCCTCTCCCATGTGTAGAAAGTTCGGCCGATACTCTGGAGGTATGTGGTGTGGATCCTAATGATCTAGCTACGGACTGTTGAGATCTCTATTGGTGAGCTCCTGTTGACTAAGCTCTAGGTGCTCCTTGTGTCCTAATGGGACCCCTAGGAAGAGGCCCAATACTCTGACCTCTCTGTGCATCGAATCTTTGTGGAGGTCTATAAGGTGGGCGAGATTGCTGCTACTACTATAGTCTAAAAGATGACTGTGTTAAACCCTGTCCACCACGAGGAGGAGGTATTGACCCCCTCGATCTACTGTCCTACATCTGTTAGATGCAACTCCGAACTCGGTCTCTAGCTTGTTGGGTCTTTCCCCGAGTCTCCTCTGTTATATAGGCCTTCTCAACGGCCTCAGCTAATTTCTGTGGACAATGGATCCGCATTGGACCTTCAATGTTTAGATTCATACCCCGAATGAACCTATGGATCCATACCTGCTCATCCTGCATGTAATCAACATATTGGAGTAGATCCAGAAATCTACTCTCATACTCTGCTACTGTAAGAGATGCCTGTCGGAGGTCATGAAACTCATCTATCCTCTGCTGTATGAACCTCCGTGACAAATATCTGCTCCTGAAACGCTCCTCAAAGAGCTCCCAAGTAACCATCTCAAAATCCACCTGGAGCTTCTGATCCTCCGTCCTCCACTAGACACCTACTCCATCTCTCAGTAGATGGATCGTAACACGAGCTTTTGTGTTGCTAGAACAAGGACAGAGCTTGAAGCATCTGCACAAGCTCATCAACCAGGCCTCTGCCTGAAATCCACCTACGTCACCAGAATAATGTGATGATCATAGCTTCAAGATCTCCCTGATGTGGTCTGAAGTTGTATTCTGACAACCCCTAGGCCTCCCTGCATCCTCATCTCTAAGCCTAGGGCTCCGAGATCTATCTTTGTGTCCTGAAACTCGGTCTCCTTTTCCCCTCTGCGGTAACTCTACTCTGACTGACTCCACATGGGAGTTCTCTCCTCTATGTTCCTCGCTATGCGGAGGAGATGCATGAGCCTCAATGGATGTCACTGTATCATGTCCAACTAAACGTTCTCCTACGGTCCCTCCACGTAGAGCGGCATTAACATCCTGGAGTGTCTATAAAATTTGTGGTAGGATAGCTGCTACAGCATGATCTAGTGGTGGAAAATCTAAGTTTATGTGAAAATATCCCTCGTCTTGTCAGCGCCTCCTACATAGACCAAGACGAGAGTTAGTTCTACATTCTAGGTTTTACTCATCTTTCCATGTTTACTAAAATATGCAAATTTTCAAACAAAGTTGTTTTCTAGATTTAAAAGTGTGATAAGTTTAATATTGTACTAGGTTTAAAGTTCATGTCACAAGTTTTCTAGTGTTCCCAAGGGTCCAAGATTTTGAACCCATGGCTCTGATACCAAGTGTAACGCCACCTAAAAATCTCCACTCGAGACCAAGGAACAACCTAGGTTTAGTTAGGAAAAGTTAAGGAATAATTTTTTTTTTAAGTTTAAGTATTCTCAACACAAATTCCAAAGTCCATTACAACAATTATCAAAACATCCTACAAAACACCAAGAGAAAGAAAGTCATCCTTAGCGTAGATAGATTATCTTCTCACGGAATGCAGAAAGAAACTTTCCCGGGTGTGAAAGGAGGGCACAGGAAGAAACTCTCTTTTTTTTACTAGTGTGCAAGACAGGCGCGCAAGGAGTTCTAGGCGCACAAGACGTGCACACAAGAGGTTTTTTCTCTTCTGCAAACTTCAGAAGGTCATAACTTTTGCTACGGAACTCTTTTTTTGGAAAAGGAGGAGTTTTTGGAAATATCTCTATGTCCTCTCTACTTACCAACCTTAATAATTTAATTTTGATAAATTTTAAATGGTCAATTTGGAGAAAAATGCTCTACAGGCTTATAAAATGAAAACTGGTAATTTTAACTTACGCGATTTTCTCAAATTCGTCCTTAATATTTTCTCAACATGCTAAATAGACACGGAGGATTGAACTAGGGTAAATTTAGGATGGATTTCAAGGGTTAATTTATTTATTGAAGATCAATTCAAAAAATTGCAAATTTTGACAAAAACACGACTACAATCTTGCCTTTGCACGATTTGAAAGGTTCTTTAAAAATTTCTTAGTATTTTAGTTTTTTGGGGTTGTTTTAATCATACTAAGTTCAATTTAATGTTTCATTTTATTGTTCATTGTTGTAGGGGTCATTCTATACATTTTGAATAAAAATATGCAGATTTTATGGTGAAGTAAAATCAGATCTTTACTTAAACACAAATAGATCTAGTTCTATTTACCCAACTTTAATATATGTCTTCATTTCCAACTCAAATATAAGATGTTAAATTTGTCTCAATTCAAGTTGTACAAAATCCAAAATGCAGTTCTAATTTTTAAATCATACATTTCTATAGAATAGAGCATTATGACATTTCTTCATATGTATTTCCTGACTTTCCATGGAGATCTCATAATGCATTTCAACAATCAGATTTTAAATACAATAGTGTCATATGAGGAATATAATACAATATTTTATTGATTCAAAAAGATACCTTTACAACTTCTTCTTTCCCTCCTCAATTGCAATATACAGAATACAGTTTCTTTCACATTCATGCAAAGACAGAATACAAAGTGTAACTATTTCACATTCAAAATGGAATTTCATTTCCAAATATTGTAACTTTTCAACATGAAATATATTACATTGTCATCCACTTGAAGTGGGAAATGGTTCACAAAAAGAAGTCTCTCAAAGGACTGTAAAAATTATCTTTTCCTTTGCTCCAAAACAACAACATGCAAATCCATCATTCTCCAATTTTGATCACAAGAAAGGCAGGGGAAAGGCAATGCTCTCCACCCAACCAAGACATCCAATGAAAGGAGAAGCCATCCTTCTTCATTGGCCCCCGAGCCCCAACCGCATTGCAATAATAAATGCGACTCAACTCATGGCAACAACAAGCTTCCACATCACAAAGGCAATCTTTCAACATGCACATTTCATATTAAAACACAGTCCAAAGCAAAATAGCAGTTTTACAACCGCATGAAAGACAACAACCAAAACTCAGGCTGCTTCATGCAAGCCAAATAAGCAAGAAACTATGGGGGATGCTACTTATGCCTCCTAAAGGAGAAATTGTTATCACCACCTGAGAAAAAACCGCCAAAATACATATCATTTCAAATCCCTGACATATCCTTATGCCTCCCCCAAGTACCCCTTATTCCTCACATTTCCTTATGCCTCCCCAACCTCTTATGGCACCCCATAACGAGTAAAGAAATGCAAGCTATTTATTTTTACAAGGTGGAACCCAAATCCCAACTCCCTCCACACTAATACCTACCAAAAACACGTATGCCTCCCTCAAGAGTACCCCATAGTCTTCTCCTACACCATCCCTAAGTCATCTACCCAACCATCCAAACAAACAATAACAAACATGCAAACATTTGCATATTCATAAAAGGGAAAGAAGAACATTTCCAAGAGCCAAGCTCCTACCTCTCCATGATAGAGTTTGTTCCAAATCCAAAATAGCAAGCTTTCCAATGCAAAATAGTCCAAGATCAACAATCCACAAGCATGCAACAATCTTCAATCTTCTCCAAAATCAAGAGCTCTCAAAAACCCAAAGGAAGTCTCCCAAAATGAAGTGATAAAAGTGAAGCAACCCAAAAAGAAGCCAAAGAATTTTAATTTATAGAAGAGGGAGGGGAAGAGGATGAGGTGGATCCATGTAGGATGCCACTTCACACATCCTCAACTCCAACACAAAAGTCAACTTCATTCTCCAATGCATAATCAATAGGTGGGTGAATAATATGACAGTTTTACTTACACACTCCAATCAAGCCCACACCCCCTAAGGACTGAAATTAAAAAAAATGAAGAAAGTGCAATTAAAACATGCAACTTGAATTACAAAAATGCATAAAGAAGGTCTAAAATTAACTCTCCAACCATAGGTAAGGTTGGTAAATAAATTTAAGAGGTGTGGGACAAGTTTAACTTGTCCCACAAGCCTCCAAAATCAGCCTCCAAGGACAAATTCGAGTTTCCAAGAAGGTGGAGTGTTTCATACTCCAAAACAACTTACATGTCTCTTACACATTGCTTACACACTACTTACAACATTTTCATTCAAGGCCAACAACTCTATTAATTACTTATCTTATGACATATTTTAATTAATTAATTTAACAACATTATTGCTCACAATATTTACACACCATTTAGTAAATAATAAAAGGGTCAATCCACCACAAAATAAACAAATGCAAACATTAACAAAGGGACCAAATAAAAGAAATACATAAAATCCCTTGGTCACATTGAAGGGGATCCCCCCATGGGAATCCCTTACAACAATAAAACACAGACAAACAAATACAGTTGCGATGGTGACCTTGTTGAATTCATCTAGAATTCCAATGTGGTTGGTCTCCGATCCCCCGATGTTTGTTGTGATATTTTAAACCTATAAAATACAAATACCTCCTTCGGCCTTGTGGCCATATCAGAACATCCAAATGAATATAAATATAATTTCAAGATCATCAATATATATGTGAATCACAACAATCATCGAGACAATCAGCAGTATCACTTACAATTTTCTCAACAACTATATCATCATCAATTTTAATTCAATTCTCATTTTCTAGGTCTACTCAAAATATCCAAATATCACAAGTCCGAACAACATCTATAACATAACCATGTCAAACAGTATATCAACATCAATATCTAAAATGTCTCTAATAATCATCACGCATCATATAAGAATCAAAGTCAACAATAATCCATGATCGAACATCGAACATCTAACATCATACTAAATAAAAACTATAATAATGTCCATGATATAGTCAACAGTGTCATGATCAGTATCAAAAAGGTGTCAAAGGGAAGTGGACACTACATCCCCCTCCCCTTAGACTGGACTTCCTCCTAGGAATCATTGGAATAGATGGGTAAACTAAACTTGTAACAATGTAGGATCCTCTCAAGTAGCTGCAGTCTCATCATATCTGTCCCACTGCACTTGCACCTGATCAATCTCTCTACCTCGAAGGCCCAGGGTCCTGTGATCTATAATGCAAACGGGCTCCACCATCACCTGCCCCTGATCCTACACCTGCAATGAGGTCCAATCCAACACATGAGTAAGATCTACAATATATCTCCTAAGGACTGAAACATGAAACACGTCATGTACGCGAGACAAGCTAGGTGGCAACGCTAGACAGTAGGCAAAAGGGCCGATACGCTCCAAGATCTCAAAAAGACCAAAAAATCTACGAGCTAGCTTAGAACCTTTTCCATAACGGATAAGGCTCTTGTGTGGCCTGACACGAAGGAAAACCTTCATGCCCACATAAAAACTACGGTCAGTCCAATGCTGATCTACGTACTTCTTCTGCCTATCATGTGCCTCTTGCAGTCTCTGTCTGATCAAAACCACCATTTGTTCCATGTCCTATAACAAAGCTGGTCCAAGAGAAACCTTGTCCTCCAACTTGACCCAACTAAGAGGTGTCTTGCACTCTCTGCCATACAAATCCTGAAAAAGAGCCATGCCTATAGAACTCTAAAAACTATTATTGTAGGCAAACTCCACCAAGTATAGGTACTCCTCCCATCTCGACTAATGATCCATAACATACATCCTGAGCATATCTTCTAAGATCTTATTCACCCGCTCAGTCTGTCCATCTGTCTCGGGGTGATATGTTGAGTTGAAATTGATCGTCAACCCGAGGGCATGCTGGATGGTAGTCCAAAAATAGGAAGTTTACAAAGAATCGCGGTCACAAATGATCTTCTGTAGAATCCCATGTAACCTGACAATCTCATCCAAATAAACCCATGCCACCACACTAGCTGTATAAGTTGTCTTCACCCAAGAAAAGTGAGTCACTTTTGTTAATTTATCCACCGTGACCATGATGGCATCGTGGTGGTATCTTGACATTGGTAGCCTAACAATGAATTCCATGGAAATGGTGTCCCACTTCCACTCTGGTATAGCATGAGGAAAGAGAAGGCCAACAGGATGATGATGCTCGGCCTTCATTTTCTGGCACGCTAATTAGCGTGACACAAACTGAGCCATGTCTCTACGAAGTCCTCTCCAGTGATATAACTGTCTCAATGTAGCGTGTATCTTCTTCACCTCGGGATGGGCTGAATAGGGTGCATGATGTGCCTTTGTCAGAATATCCTGTCTCAAGCCTTCATCTCTGGGAACATAAATACGACCTCTGTGCCTAAGAAGGCCATCTACCTCTAATGAGAAACCATCAAACTTCCCTTCAAGGGGTCTCTGAGACTCGATCTCTACTCTCGCTACAATGTAGAAATTATCAAGAGGAATTTGTTGAAAGATCCTGCTCCACAAACTTTTTCCCACTAAAATGGCCATAGCCACATGTCTCCTTCTGTTGAGAGTGTCTGCAACCACATTCTCCTTCCCCATCACATGCTTTATCTCCATATCATACTCACAAAGCAACTCCATCCAACGCCGCTAATGAGCGTTAAGATTGGGCTGTGTGAAGAGGTGGCGAAGACTCAAGTGATCTATCTTGAGTGTGAATCTTCGACCAAGAAGAAAATGTCTCCATCGAACCAAGGCATGCACAACTGCCGTAAGCTCAAGATCATGAGTCAGATAATTAAGCTCATAATGTTTGAGTTTTTGAGACTCAAAGGCCACTACTTTTCCATCCTACATCAAAACACCTCCAAGTCCTTCCAAAGAAGCATCCGTGCAAACGAAAAACTCACCCTATAGATCCGGCATTGCAAGAATGGGTGTTTTCATGAGGCACTCCTTCAGTTTCCTGAAGGCCTGCTCAAATCTATCCGACCAAAAAAACTTCTTCCTTTTCCGCTGAAGAGAAGTGATGGGGTGCGCAATCCGAGAGAAGTCCTGAACAAATCTCCTATAATAACCTACTAATCCCATGAAGTTGTGCACCTCTATCACACTAGTGGGTGTTAGCCAATCCATAATGGCTCTAATCTTAGAAGGATTGACTACAATACCTTCCCCATAAATGATGTGACCCAAATATTGTACCTCTGTCTGAAAGAATGCACACTTATCCAAGTTCCAGTAAAGCTACTGCTCACGAAGACACTGAAGAACCTGGCGAAGGTGCCCCTTGCCTCATTCTCTTCACTCATACATGATTAAATCAAAATATCATCTAGGAAGATGAGCATGAAGTGATCCAAGAAAGTCCTGAATACCCCATTCATCAAACTCATAAAAATTGCGAGGGCATTGGTCAAACCAAAAGGCACCACTATGAACTCATAGTGCCCATATCTCGTACGAAAAGTGGTCTTATGAATATTTTCCTCCGTAATCCTCAGCTGGTTGTAGCATGACTTTAGATCAATCTTACAGAAAGTTGTGGCTCCCTTCATCTGATCAAACAAATCATCTATGTGCGGAAGGGGATAACGATTATTGATTGTTACCTTGTTCAGCTGGCGGTAATAAATACACAACCACAAGAATCCATCCTTCTTATTCACAAAAAATCACCGATGCACCCCAAGGGGATACACTAGGACGAATTAGGCATTTCTCTAAAAGGCCCTCTAGCTACAACCTAAGCTCACAAAGCTCTGACGTGGTCATCCGATAAGGTGCTCGTGAGATAGGCTCAGCTCCCGGAACCAAATCTATATGAAAATCAATCTCACGTTCGGGTGGTAACCCCAATATCTCCCCTGGAAAGACATCTAAAAACTCTCTAAAAATGGGATGGTCATCTAGCGATGGTCCACTAGACCCATCGTCATATCTGTCACTGACTGTGATAGCATACATCTAACAACCCCATCACACACACCACTTAAGCTAAATAGCAGAGATGGTGCGAATGGAAATAGGTCTCCTGACCCCTAAGATCACTGAATCAACTCCTAGATCATCTGCACAAGATATGATCTTGTGGTAACAATCCACTCTGGCTCTGTGTGCAGATAACCAATCCATGCCCAAGATGACTCCATAAGAGCCCAATGGAAGGATACGAAGATCCGAGGTAGTGGTGAAAGGTCCCAAATCCACTACACACTCCTTATCTAAGGAGTCCACCGAGATATTGGCTCCCAAAACCATCTCAACGTCCCAACTAAGACCCTGCCTAACTGCCACCAGCCTACATCGTTCTACTAAAAATGGTGCAATAAAAGAATCTGAGGAACCAGAATTAATCAAAATAGAGGTAGGAATACCACCAATGCTACCTATGGTCTCAATAACTATACTTTGTTGCTTAGCCTGGAAATTCTTGATCGCTACATAGATCCGATGACTTTTTCCCATGTCACCAATGGTAGGCTCTAAGATCTGTGTCTTACCCTTTTTAAGAGGGTTCTGAGGGAAATCTCTCCAAAAATGTCCATCAACACCGCAACCAAAACAACCGCCTGATCCTCTCCCATGTGTAGTAAGTCCGGCCAGTACTCTGGAGGTATGTGGTGTGGATCTTGATGATTTAGCTACGGACTGTTGAGGTCTCTGTTGACAAGATCCTACTGACTGAGCTCTAGGTGCTCCTTGTTTCCTAATGGGACCCCTAGGAGGATGCCCCATACTCTGACCTCTGTGTGCATCAAATCTCTATGGAGGTTTATAAGGTTGGTGGGATTGTTGCTGCTGTTGTGGTTTAAAAGATGACTGTGTTGAACCCTGTCCACCACAAGGAGGAGGTATTGACCCCCTCAATCTACTATCCTGCATTTGTTGGATGCGGCTCCGAACTCAGTCTCTAGCCTGTTGGGTCTTTCCCCGAGTCCCCTCTGTTATATAGGCCTTCTCAACGGCCTCAGCTAATGTCTGTGGACAATGGATCCACATTAGACCTCCAATGTCTAGATTCAGGCCCCAGATGAACCTTTGGATCCACACCTACTCGTCCTGCATGTAATCAACATACTGGAGTAGATCCAGAAATCTACTCTCATACTCTGCTACTGTAAGAAATGCCTGTCGGAGGTCATGAAACTCATCTAGCCTTTGTTGTATGAACCTTCGTGACAAATATCTGCTCTTGAAACACTCCTCAAAGAGCTCCTAGGTAACTGTCTCAGAATCCACGTGGAGTTTTTGCTCCTCCGTCCTCCACCAGACACCTGCTCTGTCTCTCAGTAGATGGATCACAACATGAGCTTTCGTGTTGCTAGAACAAGGACAGAGCTTGAAGCATCTGCTCAAGCTCACCAACCAGGCCTCTGCCTAAAATCCACCTATGTCACCAGAATAATGTGATGGTCGTAGCTTCAAGATCTCCTTGATGTGGTTTGAATTTGTAGTCTAACGACCCCTAGGCCTCCTTGCATGCTCATCTCTAAGCCTAGGGCTCCGAGACCTATCTCTGTGTCCTGAAATTCGGTCTCCTTGTCCCCTCTGCGACGACTCTACTCTGACTGACTCCATGCAGGATTTCTCTCCTCTATGATCCTCGCTATGCCGAGGATATGCATGAGCCTCAATGGATGTCACCCTATCATGTCTGACTAAACGTGCTCCTACTGTCCCTCCGCGTAGAGTGGCATTAACATCCTGGAGTGTCTGTAAAATCTATGGTAGGATAGCTGTTACAGCATGATCTGGTGGTGGAAAATCTAAGTTTATGTGAAAATATCCCTTGTCTTGTCAATGCCTCCTACATAGACCAAGACGAGAGTTAGTTCTACATTCTAGGTTTTACTCAATTTTCCATGTTTACTAAAATATGCAAATTTTCAAACAAAGTTGTTTTCTAGATTTCAAAGTGTGTTAAGTTTAATATTGTACTAGGTTTAAAGTTCATGTATTGAGTTTTATAGTGTTCCCAAGGGTCCAAGATTTTGAACCCACGGCTCTGATATCAAGTGTAACGCCACCTAAAAATCTCCACTTGAGACCAAAGAACAACTTAGGTTTAGTTAGGAAAAGTTAAGGAATAATTTTTTTTTAAGTGTTCCCAACACAAATTCTAGAGTCTATTACAACAATTATCAAAACATCCTACAAAACACCAAGAGAGAGAAATTCATCCTTAGCGCAGATAGATTATCTTTTCGCGGGGCACGGAAAGAAACTTTCCCGGGTGCGAAAGGAGGTCGCGGGAAGAAACTCTTTTTTTTTACAGGCGCACAAGACAGGCGCGGAAAAGGGTTTTTCTCTTCTAAAACTTCAGAAGGTCATAAATTTTTATAGGGAACTCTGTTTTGGGAAAACGATGACTTTTCATAAATTTCTCTGCGTCCTCTTTGCACAGTAAACTAAATACTTTAATTTTGATAAAGTTTAATGGGTAAATTTTGAGAAAAACACTCTACAAGCTCATAAAATGAAAACTAGTGATTTTAACTTACACGATTTGCTCAAATTCGTCTTTAATACTTTCTCAACATGCCAAACAGACATTGAGGATTGCACTAGGATAAATTTAGGATGGATTTCAAGGGTTAATTTGTTTATTGAAGATTAGTTCAAAAATTTGCAACTGTTGACAGAAACACAACTGCAATCTTGCCTTTGCGTGATTTGAAAGGTTCTTTAAAAATTTCTTAGTGTTTTAGTTTATTGGGGTCATTTTAATCATAATAAGTTCAATTTAATGTTTCATTTTATTGTTCATTGTTGCAGGGGTAATTCTGTACATTTTGAATAAAAATATGCAGAGTTTACGGTGAAGAAAAATCAGATCTTTACTTAAACACAAACAGATCTAGTTCTATTTACCCAACTTTAATATATGCCTTCATTTCCAACTCAAATCTAAGATGCTAAAGTTGTTTCAATTCAAGTTGTGCAAAAGCCAAAATGCAGTTCTAATTTTTAAATCATACATTTCTGTAGAACAGAGCATTATGACATTTCTTCATACGTATTTCCAGACTTTCCATGGAGATCTCATAATGCATTTCAACAATCATATTTTAAATACAACAGTGCCATATGAGGAATATAATACAATAGTTTATTGATTCAAAAAGATACCTTTACAACTTCTTCTTTCCCTCCTCAATTACAATATACATAATACATTTTCTTCCACATTCATGCAAAGACAGAAAACAAAGTGTAACTCTTTCACATTCAAAAGGGAACTTCTTTTCCAAACATTGTAACTTTTCAACACGAAATATATTACATTGTCATCCACTTGAAGTGGGAAATGGTTCACAAAATAAGTCTCTCAAAGGACTGTCAAAATTGTCTTTTCCTTTGCTCCAGAACAGCAACATGTAAATCCATCATTCTCCAATTTTGATCACAACAAAGGTAGGGGAAAGGCAATGCTCTCCACCCAATGAAGACATCCAATGAAAGGAGAATCCATCATTCTTCATTGGCCCCCGAGCCCCAACCACATTGCAATAAGAAATGCAACTCAACTCATGGCAACAACAGGCTTCCACATCACAAAGGCAATCTTTCAACATGCACATTTCATATTAAAATAGCAGTTTTACAACCGCATGAAAGACAACAACCAAAACTCATGTTTCTTCATGCAAGCCAAATGAGAAAGAAACTATGGGGGATGTTACTTATGCCTCCCAAAGGGGAAATGGGTATCACCACGTGAGAACAAACCACCAAAATGCATATCATTTCAAATCCCTGACATATCCTTATGCCTCCCGCAAGCACCCCTTATTCCTCACATTTCCTTATGCCTCCCCATCCTCTTATGGCACCCCATAACGAGTAAAGAAAATGCAAGCTATTTATTTTTACAAGGTGGAACCCAAATCCCAACTCCCTCCACACTTATACCTCCCAAAAACACTTATGCCTCCCTCAAGAGTACCCCATAGTTTTCTCCTACACCATCCCTAAGCCATCTACCCAACCATCCAAACAAACAATAACAAACATACAAACATTACATATTCAAAAAAGGGAAAGAAGAGCATTTCCAAGAGCCAAGCTCTTACCTCTCCATGATGGAGTTTGTTTCAAGTCCAAAATAGTAAGCTTTCCAATGCAAACAGTCCAAGATCAACAATCCACAAGCATGCAACAATCTCCAATCTTCTCCAAAAGCGAGAGCTCTCAAAAACCCAAAGGAAGTCTACCAAAATGAAGTGAGATAAGTGAAGCAACCCAAAAACAAGCCAAAGAATTTTAATTCATAGAAGAGGGAGGGGAAGAGGGTGAGGTGGATTCATGTTTGATGCCACTTCACACATCCTCAACTCCAACAAAAAATTCAACTTCATTCTCCAATGCATAATCAATAGGTGGGTGAATAATATGACAGTTTTACTTACACACTCCAATCAAGCCCACACCCCATAAGGACTGAAATTAAAAACATGAAGAAAGTGCAATTAAAACATGCAACTTGACTTACAAAAATGGATAAAGAAAGTCTAAAATTAACTCTCCAACCATAGGTAAGGTTGGTAAATAAATTTAAGAGGTGTGGGAAAGTTTAACTTGTCCCGCAAGCCTCCAAAATCAGCCTCCAAGGACAAATTCGAGTTTCCAAGAAAGTGGAGTGTTTCATACTCCAAAACAACTTACATGTCTCTTACACATTGCTTACACATTACTTACAACATTTTAATTTGAGGCCAACAATTCTATTAATTACTTCCTTATGACATATTTTAATTAATTAACTTAACAACATGATTACTCACAATATTTACACACCATTTAGTAAATAATAAAAGGGTCAATGCACCACAAAATAAACACATGCAAACATTAATAAAGGGACCAAATAAAATAAATACATAAAATCCCTTGGTCACATTGAAGGTTATCCCCCCCATGGGAATCCCTAACAACAATCAAACACACACAAACAAATACAATTTCCATGGTGACCTTGTTGAATTCATCTAGAATTCCAATGTGGTTAGTCTTCGATCCCCCGATGTTTGTTGTGATATTTAAACCTGCAAAATACAAATACCTCCTTCAGCCTCGTGGCCATATCAGAACATCCAAATGAATATAAATATAATTTCAAAATCATCAATATATATATGTGAATCACAACAATCATCAAGACAATCAGTAATATCACTTACAATTTCCTCAACAACTATATCATCATCAATTTTAATTCAATTCTCATTTTCTAGGTCTACTCAAAATATCCAAATATCACAAGTCCAAACAACATCTATAACATAACCATGTCAAACAGTAAATCAACATCAATATCTAAAATGTCTCTAATAATCATCACACATCATATAAGAATCAAAGTGAACAATAATCCATGATCGAACATCTAACATCATTCCAAATCAAAACTATAATAATGTCGATTATATAGTCAACAGTGTTATGACCAGTATCAAAAGGTGTCAAAGGGAAGTGGGCACTACACATTTAGACAATCTATTAAAGATTTAATATAACCTTTAGTGAGTTCCTTACAAGTCTCTTGTGTTCCTGCAATAGAAAGTGTCATAGCACACTTTTGTACATCACTATACTCAATCCCCTCTACAAAAATATAAGTATATTATAAATAATGTGTATCAATTATAATAACTTCCTCTTTAACTTCAATACATCTTTATTCAAAATCAATTAATAATTTTGAAAGATAAGTTGTACCCTCTGCAAATGTATCCTTTTCTCAAAACCATTTCTGTAAGTTTCCTATTGTTTCATTAAGAGCCAACCCAATTATTTTGTAATGTCTACATTTTCCTCTTGAAAAGTCTTGTTTAACTTATTTAGTTGTCCCAATAAATCAGCAAGCATATGCAGACGAAATTGAAGAGAATAGGTCATTTCCTTCTCATACCATGATGAACACTTCTTATCCCTTTCCACAAAGTTAAGACATGTTGCATAAGTTTTACAAGCCTTATTATAACCTCTTCCGCATATAATCATCTAACTATGTGGATTTGTAGAACATCTAAAATATCAACCTACATAACTTTAAGCAAACCTTTAAGCTCATTATTTATTTTTGGTGAATTTGAACCCATGAATGCACTTTATTTGCCAATTTTTCAACAAGCAATAATTCAAATGTCCTTTTAGAAGCATGTGTTGTTTCCAATGACTTACGATGAGCTACATAGTGCATTGTAACAAGATTTGGGTTGTTCTTTTTCAAAAAAAAATGAAACAAATTAATTTTCATTCCCAATCATTATTGAAGCCTCGTCTGTTGAAATAGCTATCAAATTATTATGCAATATACCTCTAACATTGATCAATTGATTGAAAGTATCATATATTATGTTTCCCTTCCCATCTGATACTTTGTTACCTTCATAAGTTGAGAAACAAGTGCTCCAAGACCCGTTGAAGTTAAATATGTTGCATAAACAACAAGGTGCTTCTCTAAGGTTCGAGCAGTCTTTTCATCACCCATTAGTGAGAAAAATGAACTTTTCAACATTTCTTCAATTTGAATTTGTTCAAGGTGTTTTGATATGCAAAAAAGAAAATCATTTTCATCCTTACAGTTTGTGTAATTGGAGTACAATCATGATATTTTGGTATATTATGAGTTTTTACATCCATGAGAAACTGACATATTTTCTCATACTTGGCTAGAGATAAATCCTCCTAGAGAACAAAATAAGTCATTTTCATTGTAACAATCACTCTATCCTTCTTAGCATCTTCAATTTTTGAGATATGATCTTGAATAGACTTAATCTTTTTTGAAACTAATGCATTGATTTTTCTTGTTTGAGCTTCTTTATGCAACACATAATTTTCATGAGTGATAGGAGCATTACCTTGTAAATTTTTGCAATCCTCACTAGTACCCCATGGACCATTCATCTTATACTTATCACAATAACTACATTTCATTACTATGTTACCATCACAATTGACGCAGTTCAACCAAACAAACTTTTCTACCCATTCCATACAAAAGTTGTTTTTCTGTTTTTCATGACCTACAGTAACCCCTTCCCTATCTTGATATATTTCTTCATCCAAATCATCATCAGAAAAAGATCCAAAATTTTCATGGAATGTTTGTTTCTTGCTCAATCTCAAGATCTTCTTCATATGTTGCAGAGTGATTGTAGGTTTTAGAACTTTGCTCTTTAGTTCATATATACATTTATCCAATTGTAATGTATTTCTTCCCTTTTGTAGACTTTTTTTTCCAATTTCCTTTAATAAAAAAATACATTAGTTTAATAAATTTAGATCTTATAAAAATACAAAAAAAACATATTTCAAAAAAAATCAATAAATATAAACTACAAATAATTATAATTATATCCAATGAAGGAAAGTGGAAACCTAGAGTCACTAGTTTTTGTTTAAAACCAATTAGGCCTATGATTTGACCAATTACCAAATTAACAATTATAAAAAAAAAACATTGTGTTGTTCTCTCCCTACTCTCCCACTTGA
Source organism: Taxus chinensis (assembly GCA_019776745.2). NCBI lineage: Eukaryota > Viridiplantae > Streptophyta > Pinopsida > Cupressales > Taxaceae > Taxus > Taxus chinensis. The sequence goes on along the minus strand of CM034156.1, from coordinate 108,998,225 downwards.
GGCAACTGAGTAAGAATAAATAAATAAAAAGAATATCATATTCAATAGCATAAAAGATGCACATGCATGTGTGTGTCATATTCAATCTGGGAATGGCCTCCACCCCACCAAATTTGTTTTGAAGGAGTTGTATTGACTGGTTGTGAAAAAAAATCGTATTGGAAAAGAAGAATTACTATTTTAAAAAATTGAAAAATCAACCTTACGTACGTGAAGTTATCACTAGTTTACAATGTACATTGTTGATTGCATAGATAAGATGTGGTGCTTTGTGTCGTGCCAATTTTCAGCATGCATTAAACAAAACTTCTATTTTTTTGGTAATGTGGTTTTGTTTTCAGCAATGGAAATCCTAATGTTCATGTGCGTTATCCAAAATATTGTGTCATTGAATAGTATGTCATGGAGGATAAATCATAATTACAAATATTAAGAATAAACAAATAGCTTGAATAAGATTTTAGTCACAATTGATTATTTGTGCTTGAAGAAGATATTTTGAAACTTTAAGTGCGTAAGATGTTGTATTTTTATTTCACATATTCTACAACTATTTATCATTTAGCTATTTATTATGTTTTATATGACATTTTATTATCACCTAAAAATTGCAATCTTAGATTTTATGAAGTTTTAAAAATGTAACATAATAACCTAACAATTTATTACATAAAATTAAATACATTTTTCTAACAAATATAAAATCATCCAAAAATAAATAAGATGAGCTCCAAAGAATAATGATTTACAAAGATGATTAAATGATTAAACAAAAAACAATTAACTTGTACATGGATTGATATCAGTATCAACCTTTTTCAAATTTTGTTTGGAAAATTATGATTGCTAGCCAACAGCCATTATAAACTTGGATTGAAACCTACAAATTACAATTAAAAATGAAATGGAAAACAATATCTAGTATTGTTTTTAAGAAAAAGCAAAAGTGAGGGTGTGTTCAAAAATTGCCTAAAAACTTGATTCTAATTTCTAAATTTAAACTTGTGCAGTTAGAATACCAAGTTATTAAATAGTTCAAATCTTCAATTTAAAATATATATTACTTTCATTTCCAAAAATAATAAAGCATATTGTTTATCCAATGTGTAGTGGTGTAATGTTTCTTGGGTCTCCTTGTAATTGGGATGTCCAAAGTTCAAATCTCAGCTCTTGTTAAGGTGACCTACTACCGATGATTTGGATACCCTTGTGTTGGGGCGCCACGATAATGTGGTTTAATCTGTGGGCTCGCCTAGAGTTTAAACCACCATCCTTGGATGGTTCCACGGTCGGTGTGGGCTGGTGATGCCACAAAGGGCTAGGGCCCTCTCCTTAGGTAACTCGAGCTAAAAAAAAACATATTGTTGAATATTATATGTGATTATTTCTAAGTTTCTTTTTTTCTAAATCACTATATACATAAATCTAATTTCTAATATATAATATTTTCTACTCCATACATTATATATGTGACATTTAGAAAATCCTGTACTATTTGTAAATAATATTAACTTTTAAATTACAATTAGAATAAAAATTAAGCAATCAAATTTTATTGTTTGAATTTTTATGTAATTTGAGGTTAAAATATGAAAAACAATCCACAAACCATCAAATTCTAGGACTTCCCAGAAAGAGAAATCTCATGTAATCCTTGTGTTCAAAAGTTTTTTGGCATTCATTTATAAGTACAACTCTCGATGCTTGTTTTGCATGCATACAATTTTATTCAATTCCACAATGGGAGTTCAACTTGATTCTAACATAGAGGGCCATAATAGAACTATGGTAGACAATAGGGATTCCTTCATAGGGTTATTTCTCAAAATGAATCGCAATCAAATATGTGTCTACTACTATCTTCAAAAGTAACTTAGTTTTCAATGCAGTTTAATAATTCCATGTCTCACACAACATAAATTGGTAGCCTTATTTTATTACGATGTTATATGAGCAACTGGATGCATTTTGAGACAAAGAATAGCTTGTTTTTTCTCAATATTGGAACCATTGTTTCTTCTTTAAGGCAGTAAGAGGACCTTCATCATTTGGAGGTATGTTCTTAGTTTCATAGACTTGTGGAACCTAATAGATGCATCATTGTGGAGGCTGAGCATCACAAGTTAAAAGGTAATGCATGTAATTTTGTCAAGGCATGTGGCATCTAGACTACAAGCGACATCCACAAAAGAATCAAGAGGCATCCTCTGACATTCAGCGACGTATCCTATGGAAGGAAGATGTCCCCTACACTCCACTCCATTTCCAAGATGAATACTTGTTGAAAATTCCTCCACACTATGGTAAGTAAAGTTTGGTCCTAATGAATCCTCAACTAGATAGCTCAAAAAGTGAAAGCCAATCAAAACTGCCAAACTTTAAATGTTAAAATCTACAATCACATACTCTGGAGAAATTATAACTGAAAAAAAAAACTCAGAAGTGCTCCAAATCACATCAATGGTTTATTAATTGGAGAATGAATGTGAACACATTAGAAAATGTGCGTAGTGAATAAAAAATCCAATGAATAGACACCTACCATAGGCCTTATTTTATAGCTAAAGAAGAGACCCTAAAATGGCTTGGATCTTAAAAGTGGATCCATCCCAAAATTAAATCAGCCCTTGACCTAATTTTATCCTAGGGATCTATGCCCTTTAATAGACAATGTCAAACTTTGCTAAAGAATATTGATATTCTAAAACTTGAAAACAAACTACATACAAAAATATACTAAATTTAGACAACCAAGAATAGGATTGTTGTTTTCTAACACTCCCTTTTATTGAGAAATGTGTTTTCCACCAATCCCAATCTCTTCCAGAACATCTTGAACTTCCCCTTATCTAGAGGCTTCACCAGAATGTCTATAACATGTTGATCAATTGGAACATAATTGAAATATATCCAATGGGATACCACTTAAAAATGCATAAAATATTGAAACTTGCAGCCAAATAAAATATTGATTTTACCAGATTTCTACAGTAGGGACAGCGAACTAAATAAACTTAATATTTCTCAAAATGACCACTCGAATTACTTGGAAACACAAAGAGGGCTTGATATTATTATAAATGACAAAGGGAAACTATTTTTGGAATATTACAGAGTAGAATGCTGCCAGAAAATAGCAGCAAGCCTAGACAACTGGAAAACCCTCTCCGTACAGGTTGTAAGTCGCCACGCTTGGGACAGGGGTTGGAAAATGATGGACGAGCCTTCATCGTGCTACCACGCCCAGCCCAAAAGGTTTTCGTGACTCTGATCTGGGCCCCTCTTCTTGTCTTCCCCAAACCCCCCCAAAACCTGTGAAATCCTTCAACGAGATGCCTCCAATGAACTGCCACGCTCTACCCAAATGATTGTCATGGATTTGATCTGTTGCCGAGATTCGGATCTAGAGCCCACTGATTATCCTCTCCCAATGCCGCCAAATATTTGTGAAATCCTTTCTCTGAGACCTCTGATATTGTCTCTACCACACATCCCTGAAAACGGATCCGGAATGACAAACTAGGGTAGATCTCTCACTATCGAAGAATTCTCTGCTAGCTAGGGACGGGTCTCTCACCACTGAAGCTAAGGTCCTTGTGGGATTAGACTCCACAAGCTATAGATGTGTGACGGCAGCAGCTGCACGTGAAGGGGTTAATAAAATGTATGTCAAAAAAAATTCGTTTACTTTCTCTCCTAGCTCTTATATACTTCCCCTCAGCAATCGAGCCCCAATAACCCTAGGCGCCTTTTAAACCATGGAGGAGCCAATAAAATAAGAGTAACTATAGTTACTTTTTCCCTTTTTGAGTCGCCCTGTCCAAAAGTGACCCCCAACGCCAAACTGGGATATTAAAACCACGGGTCCCCTTCCCAAAAGCTTCCAATGTCCACGGCCCCCCTGGGTCTGACCACGGCTAGGACTTGACCTGGCCCTTAGGCCTTTGGCGCAGGAAAAAGGAGACATTATAGTCCTCCCTTCCCAAGAAATGCCTGACCCCAAGCATTATCCTGTCCTACTGCAGCAGCTAAATACCACGTTGTAAGTTTCTCCATCTCACCCTGTCGTCCACCAAGGATCCGTGTAATCCAAAGTAACCAAGAAACTCCATGTCGTCATCATGACCTCCATATGGTACCGAGAGCAATGTTATCCATGAAGCATAATGATACCCAAACCGACTCTCCACTAGTACCTGCACCGAAATTTCCAATCAGTCCAATCCCTGCCAATGCAAGGTTGTCATTACGGAATCACCCACGGCCTCTCCAATCAACACCTGGGTATGAAAGTTCACTCTGAATCTTGTAGAGTCCCTCGTATCAGCCTATGAAACAACCTGTTGACGCACAAATGGTGCTAACTCTCCCACCTAACCTGCACTCGTGTGAGGGCCAGGCTCCTCATACTGTATCTCGATGTGCCCCGTGGAGGAAAAGTCCCAAGACTCTAGTAGACAGTTAGTTGGCAATATCAGTGCCACATAGTCCACCTCCTGCGTTGAATGTGAACCGACTGAACAACCATGGGTCACTTTCGTCTCTCCACTTACTAGCACGTGGGTGAAGTGCTCACCGGGCATAGAAGCAGAAAAAAGCATAGGAGTGTTGTCCCATGTCAATTCAACAAATGATGAATCTGTAAGGTCTGAGTTGTCATTGTGAAACCGTATATGTCTGTATAAAGTTGAGGATATCCTCCCTCAACCCGTGCCATATGAACCTCTCAGACATGAATCTGTAGGTCTCATCGCAGCTCAAATGCCCAGTCACGGAAGGACAATGCACATGCCGCAGCATCTCCATCCACAACCATGAATCTGACACAAGGCTCAATCTTCCCTGATAGAGGAGCATCTCATCCTCCAACCTGTAGTTGTCATCCTGTATGTGACCATCCAGAATCTCACAAGTGTGTCAGTCTTTGGAGTACTCAACAAGCAAATGAGGTCTCCAGTCTACCAAAACTTTAGATAACCAACATAATGATAAGCTTGGATGATCTGAACCTGTAATCCCAATCTCAGTAACAGCCTCATGTGCAACATTTTTGGCCACGCCCACATCCATCATACTCCACATCGATCTGCAATAATGAAACTCCTCACTATGTCGGATCGTCCTCTCCTTCCCCTCAGCTATAACCACCCTTGGTGCTCCTGCAGATACTCCCCTCGGAAACACATTCCTTCCCTCGGACTTAAACTTCAACTATATCGTCTAAAAGTTAGTCTGAGACTCACCAAGAGAGTGAAGCCACTGCACTCTCAGCGCTATGTTGGTCACACCCATACCAACAATGTGGAAATCCTTGGTAATTGTATAGTTACCCATCGTGATGCTCACTTGGGGAACCCGCTGTGTGCACCTCAAAGACTCTCCATTGGCTACAACTCCATTGAGGCCCTCAAAAACCTCTGTCTGTAGTCCTCGCCTCTCAAACAATGAGGCATCAATATAGTTGTGGGTTGCCCCACTATCAATGATTACCCCAACTCGCTAACCCTACATAACTCCTCTAATCCTAAATGCCTTGTACATCAGAGTACTAGACAATGTGGCTATAGTTTTCCCAGGAAAAGTCTCCTCCTCCTGCCCCGCATCAGCATTGTCCAACATAGCCCCATCTCCATCATCCATCTCGCGAGTCTCTATCTCCTCACCTCTGTCACCCTTACTCTCCTCATAAGTCATCCTAGTGTGCTTTGTGTCTACAGCAAACAACTCGTCGGAATAGGAGTCATCAAATATCCCACTTGTCTCATACCTTGTGATGTCGCCATGAACCACAAGAGGTTGCGTTCCTTCACAATTCGACCACTGCAACGACATGCTTCTTTCTTCACCAATCACATATTTTGTGATCTACCCTTATATACCCTGAAATATGATTTCTTTATTTTCCTTGAAAAAATTTAGTTTATCCACATGAGGGATGAATGCAAATATCTCAAAAGATGGAAGCCAATATGTCCAATGAATGATTCCAACTTCAAGTAACCCAAATGTACCAACACATTCAAGTACTTCACATCTCTTATTGACAATAAAGAAATGAGTTACCTTCTTTGTGCAAGACATATCTTTCCATGGACATAACTCATCAATTCCTTGTATGTTGGGAATACACATGGCTGCTCCCTCATCATACTTTATTCTCTTTCCCCATATTTTCATTTCACCGTAAATGCAAGAGAAAGGGAAATCAATATTAGAACTCATGCATCCATAAACTTTATCATAAAGAATTTCATACCCTTTGTTGTACCCATTGATTCTCACATGAGAGAAGACAACACGTCGGAAATAGCATAATTGGGGCTGCTCATCATGCCTTTGCAACTCAGAATTTCTGATATATGATCAACATCTTCATTCTCCTTTGATTTTTCAACCCATGCATCATCGTTTTCCTTAACATCATGCAACCATGGCATCCCAGAAACAACCTTACTTCTAGCAATTTCAACCACAATAAATACACCACATACCTCATGTCCTTTCAATATCATGGGCCCCTGCATTATTTTCTTTACCAATATATGCTTATTGGCTGAATCAAGAGCAATGTGAATGTAAGATGTGTTTATTCCATCTAGTTGAAACGTGATTATGAAATAGTCTACCTCAATCATCCAAGTATGTAAATGTTGTCCCAAATAATAGAAACATGGCAACAACATAGAAGAACTCAACAAGCTAGGAAGATGGTAACCATTCTCATAGCTTAGGATGCTAAAGTCATGAATGCACCTTGAATTCAACTCTTCTTTTTTAACAGCAAAGTGCACCTTGATTCTTTGAGCACTTTGAGGACCAAATGCCCCCACTAACCCTTCCAAGGGTTCCACCATGTAGCTGGTATAAAAATCAGTCATGGGCTCGATTAATAAAACATTTTCTCCTCTCTTTATGACTGTTGTTATACACAGTCCAGCAGGCTGAAGATGATTAAAAAATATTCTCTTACCTTTTTTAGCAATCAGAAAACTAACGCTGGTACCTTGAGAGTTACTCTCCCTTCTTGAACCGGAGTCCCCAATGAAGGAATCATGCTTGCCAACACAAGACACATTTGAATTCCTTCTTTTGCTTATGAACTCCAACACAAAGTTTTCAAAATCAGAATTGATAGTTTTTTTATAATGGCCACATATTACCAAGATCCCATAGCTTATAATGTCCATGAGCCCTTGTATCTGTTAAGTGAGCTACAACTTGCCACCATATATCATTCTCAAGATGCTCATATATACATAGTTGGAGCAATGGTCCAACAAACTCCATGATGAAGACTTCATCATCTACCTTACCATGCATCTCATGATGGAAATAAATTGGAATAGGCAACAATAAATAAGACACATTAGTGTGTTCTTCGTACCTTTCCAGGCCATCAATGTCCTCCGTGTGTTCAAGATAGACATATGTTGAGCTGCCCCCAACATTGTTGCCTGAGTGCCTGTTGAAAGTATCAGAAAGTTGATCAAAAGTTGTTGGTTTAGAAATTACAGTAGGCTACAATTTTACACCAGTGTCCATGTGAGGCTTCTCCTCATGTGCCAGCTACTCCATAGTCTTCTTTTGTGGGTGTAGACTTCCTTGCATCAATTGCCCACATCTTTTCCTTGAACTCTTATTGGTGTTGTCTTGCTTGGGCGGCTATCAATCTAGCAGCTCTAGCTCCGCTATTCAATTCCTCACACCGTTTTAGAGTTTCCATTACATCCTCTTTGCTTGCATATAAAAATTCCTTCTCCTGAGTTAGAATAATTTCTCCAACAAGCAAAGTTTCACTAATGCGATTATTTTTCTCAATGGAAATCATACATTTTTCTCTATAAGCTTCTTCTTCTACAAATGAGTTCTTTTGTAATTCAGGTACCGGCATATGATGATCTTGCTTGGGCTTGCTACCAATCTTCATCATGCAATAATCTGGAAATGGCATATTATCTTTGTAACCCTTACTCAAAGATTGGTATTTCCTCCAACAAGAATCCCCATCAATCACCTCTATTGGCCGCCCTTTATCACTGTTCTCACCATGTTCCTTATTGTCCCTAGATCTGCTTTGATTCACATTTTGAGTGAGCTGACTTAAATACAGGTTAGTGACAACCTGTTGTTTCACCATGTTGGTGAACATTTCCTTCATAAAACCAACATTGAGATCTTTCCAAACTGCCATATTTAACCCACACAGGCTGGAGGAACAACCGCTCTGATACCACTAAAATATCCCCAATGGGATACCACTTAAAATGCATAAAATATTGAAAACTTGCAGCCAAATAAAATACTGATTTTACCAGATTTCTACAGTAAGGACAGCAAACTAAATAAACTTAATATTTCTCAAAATGACTACTCGAATTACTTGGAAACACAAAGAGGGCTTGATATTATTATAAATGACAAAGGGAAACTGTTTTTGGAATATTACAGAGTAGAATGCTACCAGAAAATAGCAGCGAGCGTAGACAGCTGGAAAACCCTCTTTGTTCAGGCTGTAAGTCACCACGCTTGGGACAGGGGTCAGAAAATGATGGGCACGCCTTCAGTGTGCTGCCACGCCCAGCCCAAAAGGTTGTCGTGACTCTGACCTGGGCCCCTCTGCTTGTCTTCCCCAAACGCCCCCAAAACCCGTGAAATCCTTCAACGAGATGCCTCCAACGAACTACCATGCTCTGCCCAAATGGTTGTCATGGATCTGATCTGCTGATTTGAATCTAGAGCCCATTGATTATCCTCTCCCAATGCCGCCAAATATCTGTGAAATCCTTTCTTTAAGACCTCTGATATTGTCTCTGCCACACAGCCTTAAAAACGGATCTGGAATGACATACTAAGGCAGATCTCTCACTACCGAAGAATGCCCTGCTAGCTAGGGACGGGTCTCTCACCACCGAAGCTAGGGTCCCTGTGGGATTTGACTCCACAAGTTGTAGATGTGCGACAGCAGCAGCTGCATGTGAAGGGGTCAATAAAATGTATGTCAAAAAAGTTTCGTTTACTTTCTCTCCTAGCTCGTATATACTCCCCAATAACCCTAGGTGTCTTTCAAACCACGGAGGGGCCAATAAAATAAGAGTAACTATAGTTACTTTTTCCCTTTTTGAGTCGCTTTGTCCAAAAGTGACCCCCAACACAAAACTCGGATATTAAAACCACGGGGCCCCTTCCCAAAAGCTTCCAGTGTCCACGGCCCCCCTTGGGTCTGACGACGGCTGGGACTCGACCTGGGCCTTAGGCCTTTGGCGCAAGAAAAGGGGACATTACAATAATCTAGAGCAACTGCTCCCTTATGAACTTTGTCTCTGAGAAAGTGATGTTTGATGCCAATGTACTTGGAGCATGCATGAAATAATGGATTCTTACAAAGTTTGATTCAACCTTGATCGTCACAAGAAATTATTGTACCTTCCATTTTCTTCCCTTGCATCTCTTCAATCAACGTGTGAAGCTAGATGGCTTCACTGTGAGTAGTGTTGGTTGTCATGTACCTTGCCTCTACTAAATGCAATGTCACTGAAATTTGCTTCCTACTGAGCTAAGATATGACTCTTGAACCCAAACTGAAGCAACATCCTGAAGTACTCTTACTATCACCTACATCTCTTTGCCTACCTAAATCGAAGAATCCATGCAACATTAACTCGTTTTGCCCTTCTTCTTTTTCAACCCAAAATTTATTGTGCCATTCAGGTATCAAAGAACATATTTTACAACAGCCCAATGAATTTGTATTGTTTCAACAATGAACTAGCTCAAAGTGTTCACTGCAAAACATATATCTGGTATGGGATTAACCAAATACGGCAAGGACCCAATCAAATACTTATACAGCGAAGGATCTAACAAATATGAATCCAAGTCAACATGTAAATTCAGATTTGGTATCATAAAAGTGGCAATGGGTTTGTCATCCATCATTTGGAACCTCTTCAGAATATCAACTATGTATTTTCCCTAACCAAGGAAAACCCCACATGTTCGCTACCACACCTCTAGACCCAAGAAATAGTGCATCAAATCAATGTCCTTCATGTCAAATTCTTTGGTCAACATTCCTTGCATCGTGCAATGAGCTTCTTTGAACTCCTTGTAAGTATCAAGTCATCTACATACGGGACCAAAACCATACTCATTTAGTGCCAAAACTTCTCTTGTTGGTGTGCAAAATGAGATAGCCCATATCCTTGTCGTTGAGTTCTTGCATCATCACCGAGCTTCCCTTGCATTTTGGTATGATGTTACTTCAATCTGAAGAACATTGCCCTACTGGAAGTCATGATTCAAGGCTCCACTGTTAGCATACCACCCCACCCCTAAGATTGTATTGGTGGGAAGGCACAACACCATGGCAAAACTTGTGTCAAGCCTACCAAATGACTCATTTACTCTTGAAGGTTCTACATTTCTCGCAAATTATTTCTATTGTTATTCCAAACCCTTTTCTTTCTTCCTCTCTAGATATTGAGAAGCATTGTGGTCGTGTTTATTGCAACTAAAGCACTTGATATGAGTCAAATCCATCTTCTAGGAATTAGAAGACCCGGAGTCTTCTTTCTTCTAAACATTCATGAATCCTTTCTTTCCTCCCTTCCTCACCTTGTTAATGAGGGCATGGTCTAGGGCATCCTCGTTAAAACTACTTGAGACTTGTAGTCTCATCTCTTCTCCAATAAAAGCATCCCACAACTACTTGAAGTCAAGTAACTTCTCCCACCTACAAATAACTTGAGCAAAGATGTGCCATGATGGATTGAAATCATTCAAAGCAATCCAAACTATCTCATTATCTTTGACTCATCACCAACTATGTCAATTAGATGTACAAGCTTTAATAAGATAATTTGCCATTGTATCTATATTTCTCATGCAAGAAGGGTTGAGCTTGTTCCTCAAAAGCATCGCCATATATACTTTCAAACTCTAATACAAGGTTCCCAAGGCATCATACATCTCCTTGGCAATCTTCTTGGTAGTGATGTGAGAGATAATATGATCCTTCATCGAATCCAACAAGATTTGCTTATCTTCACTGCCTTCTTGTTGTACTCTTACAAATCTTTAGGACTTGCAAGAGGCATAACCTTCTTCTTCGCAAGGTACTATAATCATGTTTCTTCCAAATAAGTTCTACATTCTTAACTTCCATGGCACAATTAGAGGATCCCTCACAACAAGTGACTCTCACATACTAGCAATTGCCATTAATACAACTATTTGAATAAAGATTCAATCTACAATCCCTAGATTAACTAGAGTTTCTAACCCCACAACCCTTCACAAATTCACGAGTCAATCAATGACACAATTCTATTTCAATTGCTGACGCTTAGGCATACTACCCATTGAAATCCTCCGACAGCTCTCTACTCCAAACAGCAAGCCTCTCCATACACGAAATCTAGAGGGATTTAAGAAATTGTGCTCTAATATCATGTTGAAAATTCCTCTACACCATGGTAAGCAAACATTGATCTAAAGTACCCTGAACTAGATAGCTCGAAACTAAAAGCCAATAAAAACTACTAAACTTTAAATGTTGGAATCTACAATCACATAAGTAGAGAAACACTAACTGGAAAATATTCATCTACTCCAAATCACATCGTTGTTTTATTAATCGGAAAACGTAAATTACAATACTCTGGAACACTAGAAAAGCACTCGCATTGAATGAAAAAATTGAGTGAATTGAACTACCCTAAGCCTTCTTTTACAGCTGAAGAAGATACCTTGAACCTACCCTAGATCCTAAAACTAGATCCATCCTAAAATTAAATCAACCTTTTAAATTAATTGTCCTAGGAATTAGTGGCCTTAAATAGACAACATGATACTTTACAAATACGAAGCATTGAATGAATCATTGGTGTTCTAAACCTCAAAAACAAACTACATAAAAGCACTTGCTAAATATGGACAACCAAGAATATGACAGCTGTTCTCTATGACTACACTCTGCTGAAGTGCACCCAATTTCCACAGGTGCCCACATGTGCGCCCTGCTGGAGGTCATATTCTCAAGTACCATAATCTAACATAACCGTCTCTATAATCTAACATAACCATCTCTGATATGTGTACCCTACCCCAAGGCATGCATCTCTTGGTTAGAAAGGGGATGACTGCTTATACAGTTTCTCAAGAAACAATGATTCTAGAGCTTGTTTCCCTGCAAATCAGATATTGATGTCAGTGTCTCGCTTCAATAAAAAGAAGCAAGTCCCCTCTTATGTGTGAAACTGCATCTCCTATAAATTTATCACTGGAAGCCAAGTATAGGCCGTGCAATGATGTGACATTCCCTATAACCCAACCAATATCACCCCCTTCTAGAATCTGAACTTAATTGTCATCGAGCCCTTTTCAATACTCACATAAGGAAAATTGTCTGACCCAAAAACCAATCAGATTAAGGGTGCAAAAAGGTGCATCTTGTCAAGAAAGTTTTAAAACCAACTTGACCATGGCTGCTGCTTGTGCAAGGAAAGGAAACATCTAAAACATGGATGTACAAGAATTAGCTTACGTAGTTATATAAGATTCTGATTAACAGGCATCCTCCTAGTCACAAATCAATAGCTTCAAAGCTCATAAAAAAAGTCATAGCTTACATTTTATAGACAGATACAAGAAGAAATCAATACATGAACTATTAAATAACAATTGAAGTCAACTACAAACATGAAATGAATTATTACCCAAACCACCCAAAAGTTTAGTGGAAAAGGCGATTTCCAAAATATATATAAACGCAAAAAAATTGCTCAATTACACCATCCATTCATTATTTAATACAAATCACCTTAAACATGAAGACGAAGGGCCCTTACTAGCAAATAAGTCAAGTTCAATAAACATTAGAAGCAGGTGTCCTTTGAAACATGCACAGCTCTTAATCACAGGGCATCTTGTTTTGCAGTGACTTTAGATCATGAAATCATTTGAGAACTATAACACGGAAAGAAGGCATCTGCAATAATGTCAAGGTGAATCGTCTTTGCCCTGATTAAACCGCACCACAACACAAGTGATATTGTCAGCACTGCCTTTGTTGAAAGCAGTTTCAGTCAATTTCCTCGCAGCAGCTTCTGGGTCTTCAATTGATTTCACAAGTGAAACAGCATCCTGCATGGCAGACGAGGAAAGTCCAATAATGAAGATGATTGTTTTAGAAGCAAACAAAATTCAAATCTTTACTAAACAACAAAACACAATTTAGTGTCAGAAGAGGCCAACCTCATTTGAAACAACATCCCAAAGACCATCACTTGCAATAACCAGACAGTCCACATCATCTTTAATGATTTCTTCCTAACAAATTCCAAATATGCAAATCAGTAACGCTATAATATGTACAATAATCTGTAGTAATTATTAAATGAAGCAAATAATACTTAAATTTTCAATACCATTTTTGGATCTAGCTACAAAAGTTTAATCAATAAAATCCATACACACTTCTATTTAATTAAAATGAGTTCCATTGAATAAGAAATGCATTTCACCTGTATCTCAGGTTCTGCAACAACAAAGCGTTTAAGTAACCGATTACCAAATGCACGAGATACAGCCAGCACACCTCCCACCCTCCATGTGCCTGGAAGGAAACCCAATCACTACATAAATGGACATCTATATAATCTCATGATGATGTATCTAAAAGCTCTCTCTAAAAGCTTGATGTCACTTCAGCATCACCAAAACAAATGTAACCCAATTCAAAGTTCCATTAGAAAGAAAGGATTTATTATTATTACCAGCCCACATAACATTGCCTCCAGCTTGCTCAATGCGCTGGCGTTCATCACTCCTGTTTGGTTTATGATCTTCAGAAAGAGCAACAGCTGTAATTCAATTTCCAATAGGCTTGTTAGCTGCAAAAAATTACTACCTACAACAACAAAATGAACCTGAATAATAATAGCTTGTTCTGCTTCTTTTCTAGCTGTGTCTACTGCCACACAAAAAGAAAACGCATGTTTTCATGACCGGCAGGAATCCAGTTAAGGAATTTAATTCTGTGGCCAAAGTTCAATTTATTCAGACATCTCAAGCTAAGAACATAAATCCAACAAAGCCGCCACATAACAGACAAAATAATTTTTAAAAAAAGACCCTGGCTAAAAATGGAATGCATGGAGGAAAAATATATAGAACAGAGACAACACCGCCATACGTTTTCCATATCATAGTCCAACCACAGAATTTTGGCCTACTTTGCAAATGCCTGCATACACAGTTTAAATAAACATGTAATTTTCTCAGGCTTGACATAAGGCAAAGATAAAATATAATCTTAATTTTAAAAGTCTTTGAAATTTTTAAATTGATCAAGGCAATAGGATTAGACTGGAATTTGGAGTCCTTTTGCAAGGATATTTGATCTTCATTCTTATGGTTTGATAAGAACTAGCAATCATATGCGAACTGTACGATGGAAACACCGAAGGGTATGCATGGAAGAAGTGAAAACGGAGGGACTAAAATAGCAAAAGAGGTTGACATTCGATTGAAAAGGGGTAGTGGGATGAGAAGTCCAAGGACAGGGAAAGTCAAGCGCATTTTGTGGGAGACTTTAGAGATGGGGATATGCGTAAAAGATCTGACATCCAAGGGTTGCGATTTTATGCACATTTATGATCAGGAAATCTCGCTAGCTATAAGGGCAACACTAAGGGTTTACCTCGTCAACATTCTAGACAGAATTTTCCATCAATAACCATTGACATGAAATGGGATTTTCTTTTTTTACTGCGATCCACATAATCGCCTGCATTTCGTTTGCATTTTCCATGAGAGTCCAATTTGTTCTTAAAGTAGTCAAAATTAAAAAATGGGGAAAATCCAAAAGGTTTTGGATTTGGAACACGACCTCTTGAATGCAACATACCATGTTTCCTTTTATTACATAATATTAATTATGATAAATTTATGTTATAATAATAGTTATAACAAATTGATTATAATTTATTGTAATATAAATCTATATGAAATTAATATTATACAATTTTATCATAATAATACGAATTTATATCAATAATAAATTTCCACGGACATAGATGGCCATTCACAGTAATTATACACAGTCAAATAATAAAAAAAGTCATCCATGTCTTTCACGCAAGAACCCACCAATGCCAGGTACACCTGCCACCACCATAATTCTCACAGTTACCTAACTTTTGTAATGTATATAAAACGTAATCCCGCCTGACGGAGCTTAGAGTATGTGTATTTATTTGGGCTAGTTGCAATCATGGAAGGAGTGAAATTAAACGGATTTCTCCTACACAACAAGAACAAATGAAAGGCAAAACAAGAATTCGTGTATGGCTTTGTATTATCACTACTACATGATTTCTCCTACCAAATGCATTATCACAGCTACATGATAAAGAAATTTCATAGAAATGTCACATTTGAATCCTTTTAGTATTTCTCATACCTCAAGTGCAATTTCTCCTAATATTGCATATCGACTCTAAGGTGGCACCAAAGGTGGTGCATTTAATATACAAATTAAAAAATGTAATTTTTTAGTAAATGAAAGCCATACAAACTATTAAGGAAACTATCCTCATCCTAGTAAAAATAATATGTCAACAACCCATCCCCTTGGGAAAGTTGATCATTATTTTGGAAGAACGATATGTAAAGGCGACCCGGTAAAGCTGCTACTAAAAATAATGGCAGGCTGAAACGAAATAATAAGCAAATGAGAGACTAAGCAACAAACCATCGCAGCTAGCCACAAACAATGCGGCGCCACCATAATGTATACACCCACCGCAAATGACACCAAGGTTAGGTACATTGCCATGTAGACAAAGTTCTGTCCCCACACACGTAGACGCCACAAGTTATGAAATGAATATTTATCCATTCAGTAGTTCATATAAATAGCAATACAAACAAAGCCAATTTTGGTGACTGACCGTGACTGCCGTACGTGGAAACATAGACGGTTGTCAAATATACGCCACGCGTACAATGTATAGGCTGTTTGATCTATGTATTTTTAACGGTTAGATGGTCATTGCCTAGACACACAAAGATCATAAGCCTTTCTCCATCAAGGGGACGCCTATCAATGTAATCATTAATTTTTATTTAAGTAGTTAAAGAATATCATGATTTCTTTCCCATCGGAATCGGGACCCATAGGGTAATAAATCAACCCGTGGTGTCACCCTGCAGACATACATACAAAAGCATGTCTCTATGATATACAAGTTTGACCAATTCTTCCTTTGTAAGTAGCCATGCAGAATTATATATTAAATTTCCTTCGAGACACTGCCTACGGGATACTTGCAGTCGTATTTTCCTCCTCCATCCAACCCCACACATGGCCAAAAAAATCAAAATCACAATAAAATTTCATATATTAATTCGGGGATGCGATCAATTGTCTGTCATGGCAGTGGCGCCGGGTGTAAAGCAGGAGGAAGCGTGTGTGTGTTGCACCCTGTGTTCGTCCAGGCTTCATGCGCCAGCTGCGAAAAATTTTGTCTGATGGTCATTTGATGGACACGCTGGTCATCTGACAGTCTTCGCCTCTCTGTATTTCACGAAAGTCAGCGAGGATGGTTCTAATCAACACATGTACGCAGAAGATCACGTCCCTCCAATGTCTGACAGAAGCCCGGTCAACGCCAATGTATAAACACCTTCGGCGTACTTAAGACTTGTTGCACGTGATTTGACTCCAAGCATATGGTTGATTTTTCCGCATAGAAAATTAGAAGTTGAGTTTGTATCTGCAGAAATGCTTATATATACTCGCGTGGATGACAGGAATGTCACTAAACTCTTTTCGCAAGACTAAAAATCTGTTATTGCCATTGTGATGGCTTCAAAATCTTCACTTGCATTTTTATTTGCCTTCATTTTTGTAATAATTTCTTCTGGTTTTAATTTGGTGGTTGCTGCGAGCAGGCAAGTGAACATGGTGTTATACCTGCAAGAGACTCTGAGTGGAGTCGATGCTACGATAGAAACGGTTGGAGGAGTGAATGGAACGTCTTCTGGTCTGCTTTCTTATGGAACAGTAAACGTTATAAACCATCTCGTAACCCAAGGAACTGATCCCTCCTCCACAGTTTTGGGAAGAATGCAAGGTGTGGAGGCCAGGCCAGACCAGATCCCGACAACAGCGCTTTTTATATGCTTTCCTCCATTCTCTTTCAGACTGGAAAATACAATGGCAGCACCCTTGAAATACAGGGGACTAATCGATTTAATCTCCCTCAAAGGGAGCTATCTGTGGTTGGAGGAATTGGACGCTTCAGATATGCTCGCGGCTATGCCCTTCTTGATTTGACCAGAGCCTTTGGGAGCTCGCATGCCTGCAGTGAGCGAAAAGGATTAAGATCGTGGCACCAAAGCACGGGATTGGCCCAATACGGACAGCTCTTGCCCATACAGCGAATTTCAAACCAACGGCCAGGATGACTTTAATCAACGAATGTACGTGGAAGATCACAACCTTTCAATGTCTGACTGCAGCCATGTCGACTCCAATGTATAAACGCCTTCGGCGTAATTACCAGTTTCAGATGTAAAACATGGAGTTCTCTTGCAAGGATATTTGATCTTCATTCTTATGTTTTAATAAGGATTAAAAGTTTCGGATGTAGAAGGCGAACTTGTATGTCTGAGTAATCAGAAATGTTGCCGTCGATACTTTATACTGCTACAAGATGAGATACAGATCAACATATGGTAATTTCGAAATTTGAAGGAAAAAAATGCAGAAAGCAGCACTCGCCAGAACCTACTGATGAATAAAATGAAATGATAAACAAGTCTTATCTTAACTAAGCTATTGTATGGGTTAGATTCATAAAGCAATATATGAAACAACGAATGAAAAAGGACAAGCTCTATCGATTTAGGAAAAAGAAAACCTCATAAAGATAAACAGATGCGTATTTTATTATTCAATAACATGACAAACATCTGTTTGTGAAGATTTAAAAGTTTGACAAAACTAGAGTATATATGTGCACCCATTTGCATTGCATAGGCCAAATCTGAAGGCAAGATTCTTATAACAGATACAAACAATGACACCCCAAACTTCTCAGCAATTGCATTACCATTTTACTGAGCTTCAACAACATCAGAATTCTAAGCAACTTCATGCACACACGAACAAGACTGGTATTTTTATCAAATAATGATGAGCAACAATAAGCTAAGGTAGAAGTAGAGCAAATGACCAAGAATATGATGAATGCAAATTATGCAACAAAACCGGGGAATCTTCATCTTGATCTTTATCTACAAGACTACATGGGGTAATATCAACAAACAGGACACCAGGTATAAGATTGAATCTAGCCAGAGTTCAAAGAGCTTTGTGGTACATTTATTTAAAATGGACTTGCACAAAAACTCAATACAAGCAGCATAATAGTGAAGTTACCTTCGCCTGCCTTTAATATTACAGCTCGTGAGTCTCCCACGTTGGCAACATACAGGCGGTCACCTACTAAGACAGCAGTTGAAGCAGTTGAACCATCATCTCTGTAGATACTACTTTCCTCCTTCAAAAAATCAGCATCAGTTTGCTGGTACGTTTCAGCTGCAATGTAAGAGGGAGAGGACTGTTGAATGAGAACCCCTAGAAAACAAGTTGTATCTTTTCTGAAATACTAAGTTGCAAGAAACCATTTGCAAATGAACGCACTTATAGCTATCTGGTGTCAGAAATCTGCACGCACTTAAAGCCAGCTTGGTGTCTGAAGCAAATTGGGGATGCTTAATCAAATTGTCGAAAAGACGTTGCTTCAAATACTCAGCAGCACGAGAACCACCATGACCTAAACAATAGAAATGAGTAAGAATGTATTAAGATGAGAAATTATTGCCATCAAATAACTATGAAGGTAAACTATTGGACGCTCTCCACAACAAAGTAACTTTGATTAAAAAGAAAATCTTTTACAATTATATCTTTACTCAGATTTTATGGAATAAAGAGCAAATTGAAGCTGCATACCATCGAACACACCAAATAACCCAACCATCTGATCCTCAACCTTAGTAATTTTTGCTTCATAGAAATCTTCCATTGTTGCTCTCTTTCCTTGAAAGCTGGAATATCCAAAGGTAATTCGCCTGTCTTCACTGAAAGTTTGCATCCCATTAATATTTTAGTTGAAGAGCATGTTAACAGTCAAACACCCGTCAAACCCAAAAACAAGAGTTCTAAAGTGCAACTACAAGAAGAGAGACATGATGTCTAGTGTCCACAACATTATCCAGGTAAGAAGTAACTGTTAGTATGTCCAAAGGCAAAGTACACTGACACAGTGACAAGTATCCACCTAGATAAATTCCAGTGTATCAAACAAACCTCTACTTACTAGACCTTGACAAAAGTAAACAAGAATTGAGTAGGCGGAGCAGTGAATCTTTTCAGTGGTATGTATAATACTTTCCTTGGGGATGCACCCACACACCTTAGTCTCCAATCCTCATTCCCGTCCCCAAGCTATTTTCCTATCCAGATATCATTCTTAGGATTTTGGGAGTACTACTAGTTATCCCCACACTTAGTTGTTCATCATGTCTTTTTCAATATACATATTTGTTTCATTTAAGGATAGGATTTAACTTTTTGAATGAAACCCCAGTCTTCATCAAATTATTGGTTTCGTGAATTATGCAAGAGTTTATAAAAATTCATTATAAGGTTATCAAACTTTTTGGATTCGAACATGTAATTTCTTCCAATTAAGTAATGGTCTGATAAGTCAAGTAACCCTCTTCAAGTCATTTTGAGGAATACAGTTTCCAAGTCTAAGCAGACTCAAATCTGATGGCTTGTTATTTCAAGATAATCCAAATGCATCTGGAATGTCTTAATAGCATTATAATCATTGCAAATATATTGCCAATCTACACAAACATGCACCATATATTCCAGTGTTATGTGGGGAGGCATCTCCTAGATTTTGGTGATGTCTCGGGCATCCCGAACATTTCAAGGACTTAGGGACTTGGAGTGGATGCCCCCTATTTTTTAAATTATCTTTTTTTTAGTTATATAATGTTTTTATTTTACAAAAGTTGTTATTTTTACCCAAAAACATTGAATTCTAATCTCATAAGTACCCAAGATACATCTAATATAAGAGATTTAACACTTTCACTGTCCATAGATTAGCAGAGAATTTTTTTGGTTAAAAACTGTGTCCATAAATACATTAAATATAGTTTAAATCCCAAAATTTCATTGACTAAAGTAAAAATATTTAAATATTAATTTTTATATATTATTTTAACAGCCACCCCCTGCCATCTTCAAAATTTAGGAATTTTTTTGCTGTGCCAGATGCCTCATCCCTCTGTCCCACCAGGTACCCTGTCCCTCTGTCCCGCCAGAAAGCCCATCCATTTGTCCCCTTGTTACACTCCATGATAAAAGGTGCGCTATTTTCAGTCTATGTATGTAGGCACCAACCTATGATGGCTCACCAAGTTTCGCTGTGTGATGCAAGATGGACTCAAAAGAGAAGACAGCTTAGGCGCCTTTAGACCAAGGAATTTAGTCTAGAAGGGAGTCTAACTACTATCTAAGCTAGTACAAAGATAGCAAAGTTAACTATCATGCATGGAAATAAAAGAGCAATTAAAAACAAAATACATCCTTCTCTTAAAAATTCAGAAATTCTAGGAAAATATTTTAAAATAACTTACATATAGCTGGCTTTGTCTCACTTGGAGAGATGGTGGAGGCAGGGGCCCACAGAATGCTTGGCGTTCTCTTGTGGAATTGGCACACGTGCATACAATTTGGCCTTCCTAAGTTTTGGCTAAGAGAGTTAGTCTCTAGGGGAAAGGAATGGCCTCATTGAGTTTGTGGAAACTGAGGAAAGAGGCATCACCAAGTTTCGCTGTGTGATGCAAGATGGACTCAAAAGAGAAGACAGCTTAGGCGCCTTTAGACCAAGGAATTTAGTCTAGAAGCTACTATCTAAGCTAGTACAAAGATAGCAAAACTAACTATCATGCATGGAAATAAAAGAGTAATTGAAAACAAAATACATCCTTCTCTTAAAAATTCAGAAATTCTAGGAAAATATTTTAAAATAACTTACATATAGCTGGCTTTGTCTCACTTGGAGAGATGGTGGAGGCAGGGCCCACAGAATGCTTGGCATCCTCTTGTGGAATTGGCAGACGTGCATACAATTTGGACTTCCTAAGATTTGGCTAAGAGAGTTAGTCTCGAGGGGAAAGAAATGGCCTCATTGAGTCTGTGGAAACTGAGGAAAGAGGCATCATGCCTACTTTTCAACGACCAAGAGCTATTATTGCCACTCTCACAATGGCTACACTTGCTCAAAACTGACTTAGAGAAGCTTTTCTAGGCACTCATGTGAACAAAGTTGAATCTTGATTACTAATTGGTTTGCAAGAAATTTAATCAATGGTACATAATTAAAGCTACATTAGTTATTTCAATCAACTAAAGATTGAATGGTGTAGACTCTTTCTATGGTTGTGCCTTGGATAATTTAGTACACACTACAACCTATATGAATATCTTCCAATTAAAATAATTACCTAGGGCTTAAAAAAACGCATATCCATTAAATAGAGCAGTTATCGTCAGAACTAAAACTGGCTGTATAGGCATGATCCTGCAAGTTAAAATCCTACTTAACCAGATGGATGCATAAACTCTTGCCTTCACGATTCCCGTTGATTTACCTATAATTTTAGCAGTTTATATGAGTTTCGAGGTTCTCAAATGGGATATTTGTATAGTTACCTGGTGACTGGTACGGATACCTCATTTTCCAGAAAAATAGGAGACTGGTACTCAGAGAGCAAAAACAATTGTACATATGTGTGTGCAAGTGTGTGTAAATTTTATAGATACTAGAAAACAATATTATACAACCTAATATAACCTGAAAAAAACCTTAATAATTTTTTAGAGTAAAGATATTAGATATCAACAAAAACAGTATAATTATATCAATATTTATCTTATATTTTATCATATTAATGATTAAAGGAAATGAACATCTCAATTGTTCATCCTAAGTCAACAAGTCCTTCTTAAGCTCCCTAGACACATTTTGGATAAAGCTAAGGGGTTTTGTTAACGAACAATAACAGTGGGCCTTGCACGTGACACTGGAGGACTTTTCTTCAACTGTTAGAATATTCAGGGTCAATTAATGACCACCTTCTAGGCATCTCAATTGTTCATCGTAAGCCAACAAGAGCTTCCTAAGCTCCCTTGACACATTTTGGATACAACAGGATTTTATCCAGAATGAACGATAAAAGTGGGCCTTGCACGCAGCACTGGAGAAAGACGTTGCTTTCATCATTGGGCTATTAGGGGCCAATTAATGACCCACCCATTGTGTGTCCTCGCCACAATCAGATGTATCTGAATTCGACTGTCATCACCTCAAGGATATGTGACTAGCTATGCATCATGGTCGCAATTCTCCTTTATTGATTTGGCTTCAGGTGGTACAAACTTGTCGTGTTACAAGCAACAAGCCAAAGATCAACAATAGACTCGGCACCTAGAGAACAGAACAAAAAATGACCAAGCAAAGAACTGACTTTGATCCAAGTCGGGCAACTCTTAGTATTGGCTTGACATAGCCAACACATCATATATGTGAGCCTACTTGGTGAAATTGGCAAAATATAAAGCAGAGTTTTGAAAAATAGAAAAAAAAAAGTCAAATTTTTGATGTTATGTATTTACATCAACAAGAAACAATGACATATGACAGTCCTCCAAGTATGCACCAGCTTCTAGATGTGTGTGTATGCATATATTTTATGTGTGTAAATGTATACATATCATACTAGAACACAAGTGTGAGCAAGGTCGTGGTCCCTGTAGGAAACTACTGACAACCAATTCGGCAGGAAAAATATCTTTCTTTGTACACAAATGGAACTGTGAAGATTAGGTGGTTCCTCCTGCAATTAGGTATAACTCCTGTGCCCCAGATAATCTGCATACAGCATGTTCAGCGCACCCTGTAAAAGTAGTTCTCCACAATGGAGCTTGAACTTGGGCGTGCTAATAAGCATGGTTAAGTTTTGATCCTTGAGCCTCACCACCTCAAAATAGAACTTTTTATGAGAAATTATCCACAGCCAAAACCATTAAAATAATACATCAAGCACCTTACAATAACTCCAGCAAACATGTGGCAAGGCTGTGGTATGACTATGCAATACATTTAAAGGCAGCCCAAATTTATATATTCCAAGAATGTTTGGTTGAAAGGCTGTCAAAGGCCGTCCATAGTCTTACCAAGATCTACCCATCACACTATAAATTTAAAATAATTCCCATATTTTTGAAGAAAAAATATTTTTACAAGAAGAGGAAGCAGTGCGCACAGAATTGAATCTCATTGCACTAATCACAGGCCAACATACAATCATAGTTCCTAAGATCTAGACCTAAGGGAGGAGGTTTTAGAGGGTCTCTGCTGACCAGCGGATCACAAGTTTGAAACCAATCAAGTTGAAACAAATTAAACCAATTAAACCCCCTTATTACAATAAGCATACCATATCTCCAGCACGCATGTAGCAAGGTTGTGGTGTATTAATTTATAAATTCCAAACCTATCCTTCAAAAGACCGCCCATAACCTCACCCAAGATCTTCAAACCAATGACTTTGAAAAAAAATTATGAAGTAGTATTTTTCAAAACTGAAAAGATCTGCAAACGTATTTTATTCTATGATCCAGTTTAACCTTAAAGAGAGGTTTACAGGATAGGCCCAAAACTGTGGATTTGAATGGATTGTGAAATAAATGCTCCTTCTCAAAAATCTATTTCAGAATTTTCTGTAAGTACAGATTATAAAAAAGGAAGTGGAAATGTTTGGCCGGTAGACCGACCGACTGACATCCGCTGAGTGCTTGCCAGCCAGAGGTCGGCGGTTAGAACCCTGTACCCTGTCAGGTTTCCTTCACTTTGTTCCTAATTTTATTGAAGAGAGGCAGGAGTACAGTGATAACTTTCAGAAAATCAAACATCAAACCTGGTGGTAGATAACGATGCAGATTTAGCCGAATCCCCTGTTCAACTAAAAAAAAAGGAGGAAACGGTAGTCACGGGATCGAATCCCACAGGCTGAGCACACTAATCCCAGGTCAACATACAATCATAGTTACTAAGATCTAGACCTTAGCGAGAGCTTACACCTAAGAGAGGAGGGTTTGAAGGGTTTCAGCTGAAAAGTGTGTCACGGGTTCAAATCCCATCAAGTTGCAACAAATCAAACGAATTGCACACAAGGATTTATGCTGTGTGTTACCCTAAAACAAAAGTAAAGCAAACAGAATAAGAATAATAAAGTACCTGAGGCCTCCGCCGCTGATAGTGCCAAAATGGTGCCTGTTAGAGGCACCATTATTATCACTATTATTTTCATTCATACGTCCACCAAAGGCCATTCTCATCATCTTAACATGTAAACAAGACCATTTCAGATCTACAAATCCAGCTCTTCTTCTGCTGCCGCTTAAAGCTCGTGCTGATAAGATCCGCAATGCACCGTGCATCAGTCGCAAAAGGATCTCTATTTACCCTTCGATGCACAGATATGCCAGCTCTTTAACATCTGCTAGAGAAAGAAAGGAATGAATCGACCTGGGTTTTGGTCTTATTTTTTTCCAGATCTGGGACTTCTTTGGGTTTTTTCCTAATTGCGGTGCTTAGCGTGATCGTGTCCGTCCGTGTGGTGAAACGGACGGTGGCGATGGGAAACCGCTTTCCAACGGGATACCGTTATGTAACTTTCTCTGTCTCGCCAGTGGATAATATTTCCATTTGTCAATCTTTTTTCAACATTAATTTCAGATTTACTTTCTATGGGGTTGGGTTGACTTGACTGCTTGACACAAAGCTTCTATTGTTCAAATCTCTACATGCTAAAAAGTCTATGCTAGGATTCAATATCTTAAATGTATTCCCAAAAAAAAGTTGGTGGGTGTTTACTTTGGGTTTGTTGTATAGTTTCGTCTTTTCAGTGTTTTATATTGATTAACAAATGTATCACATTTTTCATAAATGTTTTCGGTGATGGATGACCTTCAATCTAACCGTATTATTATGTTGAATTTGAAAAAATCTTTCTGGAATTAAAAATACACTTCAAATTACATTATATGCCAAAGATATTGTACTCTCTAAATAAGAAGAAAAAATGTCATGTCACATTCAAATAGACACCAAATTTAATGTTGGTCATTTTTATTGACATTCACACTATTACACTCCACCAACACTCCCTTGGTTGTTATTGTAGATTACGCCTAGTGATGTAACACATTAGGAGGAGTTTAACTTTTCATATTATATATAATGCCCAAATAAATGTGATTTACTTAAAAGTGAAATAGGTAAATGGATGGACCTTCCAATTATCTTGAGAATTCATGATAAACAAGCTTATAGTTTGATCTAGGTGCACCTGGTGTAGTCCATGTTCTCCCCTTTAATGTCTTAGTTACTTGTGTGTAGTACCTTATATCATGCTCAAATTGCACAACTCGGAAGACAACATTGCTTCTTTCACTTGAAATTGATCGGACCCTAATGATGTTAAGGTGGGGGGTCCAAGCTAATGTGTGCCCAATCTTTCAATCTATTGTCTTAGCTCAGCGTAAACATACCACCTACAACTTACAACACAAGGTATATCTCTATAGACTTGCATAAATAACCTTGTCCTTCAAACACGTATATCTCTTGAACAATTGTTGTGCAAAAATTAAGAGGTGTTTCATCAAAAGACAGAGATGAACAAAAAACTTCTCTCATAATTTCATTTAAACATTTTGAATTTTTTTAAATCATTTTTCATGCCCTCTTTTGCAACTCACCCTTCCCTGAGTTCATGTTATATTTTCTAATCTCCTCAAACTCCCTTGCGCTTGTAATCTTTCTTTCAGGTTATGGTTTTCTTTGAAGTTGTTGGACGAGTTTTTTCCTACCTTCCACCTAACTCTTAGATATTATTTGCTAATTGATTTATTATTCCCCCTATTATTGCTCTAAATTTTCCTTTGGTTATGTTGGGTAGCATCCACATAGCCTACTTGTAAAGTCTACTTGTAAAAACATAGCCCCCCTTCTTAGGCAATCAACCCCTAGTTTATTTGAGATACATTTTCTAGTTTCTCAATTAATGTTAAAACATTGATAATGAGGATTTGTAAATGATTCAAATACTATTCAACTGGTTTTAGTGCTCATAATACTTGAAACTTTCTTAGAATCGCCAAAATCTAATCCCCATTAATGTGATCAAATGGGTTGTAGTCCAATGGTGTGTATGATGGTGTAAAAGGTGTTGCCTAACCATCCACCAAGGCATAAATTCGAGGATATACCAAATAATAAGGGATGAGGCCAAAATCATGCCACAAGTGAATTTGAAAAAATGAAATCCCTTAATCCTTTCCAAATGAATTTGAAAGGAAGGATTGATCGAAAGAAGACAAGAAGTAACATTTAGGGTTGGGTTAACGACCACTGTTAAGGGTCGACGATGACTAGGGTTACGTAGACGGTGATTAGGTCGGGTCTACAGTGACCCTAGTCGGTGGCTTATATAAGTGATAGAAGTGGCCGACAAATCTCATTTGCATAGTGCGAGTTGACGATCGAGAGCTCTGGGAAAAGAAGAGATTTGAAATTTTGAGCGAGATGGAAGCCATCAGAGCACCGAGGAAGTGTCAGAGGACTCAAAGGATGGTAAGTGCCTAAGCCCTGGCTTAGCTTTTACTTTATTTAATTATTTTTATTTTTATTTTCACATTTTTTAGAATTTTAGGGTCAGTGCCAATGGCGGTCGTTGGCAACTGGAGACAATCGTCATCGAACGAGGCCCAAAAGTGACAACTCGAGGCCGAATGATGGCAACCCAATCTGGTTTAGCATCGACTGGGCCAGGTTTAGAGATGGATGATTTTTTATGATTTTTGATGATGATTAACAAGTGTGGGGATGTTAATGATGATTTGTTTGATGGGTTTTGCATGCTAGAGACAAATTATACATCCAAGACAGAGTCTCGATGCTATAAGACCGGATTGGGGCTGATGTGACTGATGTTGAGAGGGATCACTTAGCCACAGTGGAGTTAAGTGGGTTCTGACACTATCAAAGGATACCAAGAGATGTGGGCTTGATTATTGATTTGATTGAGAGGTGGGATGTGCGGACTAGCACATTTTGGTTTAGGATTGGTGAGATGATGGTCACTCTAGATGATGTGCATCGTATACTGAGGTTGTCGATACTATAGGAGCCAATAGATCCACTTATTTCTTAGAGGAGACTAGGTGTATTGACATGTCTATTTACAGTTGATGCCCCATAGATTACATTCACATCATGTAATTTTTGCATAGAGGCTCGATATGAGCCAAGGACAACTAGGAGCAGATTGATATGTGTTACTATAATGGCCATTTCATGTTATGCACGAGCCCAGATTCCAAGGGAGCGAGATTTCCATGGGCACTAACAGGGGTACTGAGATATTGTAGATTACAGGATGGTGTTTTCTTTTGGGCCTATCTTATTAGTGCAGGTGTATCATGATTTGTGGAAGTATGTGGCCGCGAGGAGGTCAGAATTAGATGTTGTATTTTTATTACACTGTTGGGATTATGAGCACATAGTTGTGATTATGAGCACATAGTTGTGATTAGGCCCCTACAGCTTCCATGGATCGCAGGGGACCATATAGAGCTAGTAGTTAGTTTTTTGAGATGGGGAGCCGATCAAGATCACGAAGACAAGGGGGAGAGGAGAGGAGCGATATGCTGATAGATTGAGGGAGTTGTATTTTGATAAGATCAAATAGTGCACATACTGTGGTTTTCCTGCACATAACAAAGTTGATATTACACTATATGGGATGAGATGTGCTAGATGGGTGTAGGGGAGGAGATCAGACATGGTGGAGGCAGTGCAGTTTCCACGAGTTATGTGGCACTTTGGTGTCATACAAATTATGTCAAGAGACCCAATCAGATACAGACAGTTGGAGGCAGAGAGGGACCTTCCTAGTCCAACGATGGTTGACCCTTTAGAGGAGGCAAGAGTGATGATAATGTAGGAGTCGAAGCAGGGATTACAGTGTGGATGATGGAGGCATGGGTGGCCCATGCAGCTGAGGAGAGTGATGAGTTAGTGGTGAATGAGGAGAAGGAGGAGGAACGAACAGATGAGGAGGAGATGATACTTAGAGGAGATGAGGGTGGAGATGGAGGGGCAAAAATAGAGATAGCTTGCCTACGGGTGAAGTGAGGCACTACCATTCAAGAGAGAGATACAGCACGTCAGGAGGCGGTAGGGCTACATCGGGAGAGGGATGTAGGCATTCAGTAGAGAGACAAATATAAGAAACAGAGGGAGGTCTATAGGGCCATATTTTGAGATCTTGGTCCCATAGTTGCAACATCAGGAGGAGATGGACCAGTGACGTCAGAGAGGACTAGTCAGATGACACCACCAAGTATTATTTCTTTAGAGAAGTACATGACACTAGGAGTAGAGGCACACTATTATGAGCACATAATGACGTTGAAGCTACCACATGTGCCGAGATATGCGACATACCTGGCAGAGCAGTAAAGATTAGGGGGCGTGGCACAACTAGTGCCATCTGGGAGCACGATGAGTGTGACACAGCTGAGACAAGACCCCAGCCTAATGGAGGTGATGATGGCTAGAGAGATGTATAGACACATGCCCTAGGAGGGAAAGGCTCTATACTTAGATTTTCAAAATGTGAAGTTAACTGATTAGGTGGACTCTATATGTATATATTTTGATGTATATGTATTGAGATAGAGCCCGTACAGGTCTATCACGAATGTATAAACATGTTTTGAAGAGGTTATATATGTTTGTGTGTGTGTGTAGTTTATCATGATTTGTATGATGACTCATGTGATGGATATGGATGATCCGTAAACAGTTTTTACCCCATGGGTATTGTTTTCAAATTTTATTGTATACTTCTAAAATATGATTTTAATTAATCAAGAAATTGTTATGGATTTACTTTTGGGTGTTTTTAAAATTTAATTGTTTTCCAAATTTCCTCTTATTCGATCAATTTCTTAGAATTTTTCAACTTTCGTGATTCAAACGGAATTATTACAAAACCATTAAAAGTTAATCACGAGCTGATTTTTAATGCATTCAATTTGATTTTTTCATCCAAAATTGATTATGCATTCATTTGGTTTGTCTGTGGATTAATGATTCAAAATTCAACTTTTCATGATTTTCCCATCATTTTACCTTGTTTAATCATCCCATTCCTGATACTAAAATTGAAAAAACTAATAATAAACAACAAAAACTGATTAAAATACTCCACACGTTGATAACAGAGTTCACCCAAATGGGCTACGTCTCCGGATTCACTTTAATTGTGAATCGATCTATTAAATATCACTTAAAGTACAATTTTTACTTTCCAAAGTGAATAATAGAACTGAGTCACCTACAAATGAGTTGATTCAGATTTGAAAACTCTGCAATTTGTCATAAACACATTCCCAAATCCATCTGTGGCTCTGCAGTATCTCCAAAGTATGTTCTTTGTGTGAATTAGTCAAAAAAACACCTATACTAAGAAAACTATAACACTTCATGGAAAAAGGATGACATAATTGTCTTCATCTTGGAATTATGAACAACTTTCCAGTTCTTGCCAGAGTCCTCAAAGTCTTCTTTGAGTGAAAGCGAGCTAGTTTTATAACTCGTCGAGCTCTTTCGCTCAACAATAAGTGAGTCGTTTAGCATCCCAGAGGTAATGGGGTCAAACCCCCTCCTCCTCATTTGTTGGTTCGTTTTATTCTATTGTGGGGATTTATCCCACATCTTCCGCAAGTTAGGTGGCTTTGCATTTATATTGGGCATACCCGCCCACTAAGCTCATGGCTGCGGCCACGCCTTCACCTATTTTGTTGCCACGTATATGGCTTTGGAATTTATATTGGGCATACCCTCCCACTGAGCTCATGGATGCAACCACGCCTTCACCTATTTTGCTGCCACACATATCATTAGTGTTTATCTGTCATGTTGAGTTTGTTAGGCCATGTATGTGGCGGGTTGACACAATTGTTAAGTGTCACGTAGGTGTTGCACATTGGTTTAAACGACCATGTGGGTTGGGTCATGTTGTAAGGTGCCATGTAGGTGGCCTCGTGGCTATGCTTATCCACCGATTGTTGCAATGTTGGCTTTGGTTTATTGGCATGGTGATCCGGCCAAGTTGTGAGGAGTAAGGCCCGAGCAATGTGGAAGTTAACCTAACATGCTTGTTATGGATAAGGTCGAGTTGGCTCCAATGTGTCAAGTTCCAACATAACTTGGGCGAGCTAGACCTTGTAAACACTAAATCACGCACTTTGGGTATTATTTAGTCCCGGTCTCATACTACTATTCATATGGTTTTTGGGTGAAGAAAGTACTAATTAACCCATGTCTTTTGGCCATTTTAATTTGCTTTCCATCGTCATTGTTGACCTCATGCACATACATGCCCAATCTATTTTTCGTCACTTTACATTATTTTAGCCTTGACTAGGGCACCCAAGCCAATATTGGGGCACCCACAGACGCCTTGGTCCCATTCAGGGTGCATTGATCCTTTTCCCACTTGACTTCCATCTTTTGGGCACTTTCGAGCCATTTGAGCATTTTATATTTTTGGTGGTCGGCCTCTTTGTGGTTAATTATGAAATTAGATCAAGAAAACCATATAAATATAAAGTTATGAGACCATAATGAGGGACTAAACAATGGTCACTACTATCATCCACCTAGAGTTGTATCCATTAAAGACATATATAGCTCATTTGCATCCATCTAGCTCTATCATAAGGGACAAGGTTGGTTCATCCACATCACACAAACATAGGAGGGAAGTTTATTCTATTCCATCCACCATTTATTACATTTTCTACACATAGTTATAACTCGTTACTTCACAAAGTGCACTAACACAAGAGCACATAGGGCATGATTCACACACACACACTCATAACTATGTTTGGGTCTGAAATGTAGTACAACGCTCGGTTAGTAAGTCCTCCATTATGGTCGGTGAGGACAGTCTGACCCCATCATTTGCATTTTTATTTTTTAGGGTTTGATGCTTGTTTTGGGGTTTTGTCGGTCTATTATTTATCACGGATTTCCAGCGACATACGATGTATTGCAATGAATTACACGCGACAGGAATCGAGGGTTCCAAATCACCATCCAACCTTGCATATTTGGTTTCTAGACCTCTTGCACAAACTAGGGCACCTAGAACTTAGATTAGGGCACCCATAGGTGCCCTGATCCTCTCTCAGGCGCCCTAGTCCAGCCAAACAACTCATATCTATGTCTTATGGGGCTCTTGTGTTGTCACATCTGCATTTGGTTTATCTAATTCATCCTACGATACAGTCCTAAACAATCGTCAAATCAATTAAGCTCCTTCCAACCCTACTCATTAATTAGGATATCACATTTTTATCTACTTAGTTAATTGGGTCACTTTCTATATTTATTTATTGCATTTATTTACTGATGTTCCTAGTTTAGATTAACTATTCAAATACCACATTTTAGTTAATCATTTTTGTGAGCCCGATTTTTGAATTTGCTTTCCTTCTTATGCCTGTCACCTGTAGTGGTTGTTTTGGGTTTTTTCGATATTGTGAGCTTCCTCCATTTACCCATCACATCTCTAAATCAATGGTTGATACCACTACATATATGGCTATAACTAATAACCCCTTAGAGCATTCCCACTATGTTCCTCTACATGAAATAGAAGCATATGATAGTGAGAAGTCCTATGATGAAGAAACCAATGTTGACGAGGATCAACTCAACACCATTATTGATTTTTGACAAGCTTGGCATGAAAATCCTACTCATATTCCTCATGTCTTACATAATTTAATAGCTGCTAAGAAAACCGTGAAACTTCAACCTCTATGCTTGCTCAATCTTTGACTCCCATGGTCTCCACTCCACCCACTTATGTTTCTGCTCCTATTATTACAACTGCCGCTCCCGTCACTCACCCTAACACCCCTAATATACAATTTAACTCTTCCTCAAATACTCCTGATTTAACATCTTTATATCAAGATTTTTTTGCATATGTGAAGCCTAGTTTGGGCTAATATTTTTTTTTTTCAATTTTGATTAGCCAAAAAAAGATACACGACGAAAGAAAGACATGATTAAACTTCAAAAAATAGCTAAAAAAAGGCATAGTTAGAAAATAAATAATATGGAAACCTTATAATAGTCAGAAAAATATAAAAATTAAATATTTAGAAAGAGGATAGTTTTCTTGATGTCATAGGAATTTTTTAAAGAAAGATAAAAAACATTTTTGTAGGATTTAGCATGGTGGAAGGTAAGTTTTTGAATATTTTTTCAAAAACACGCAAGTTGTTGTGTTGTTACAGGTCCAAGGCACAAGTTTGGGAAACTAAAGCAATTCCAAACCTGCAAATTCTTGGTTTGGAGGCATAATAAAGGGGATCCATACATGTTACAACACATACACGTTCCACATAGTATAAACATTATATGTGCTTTTGGCATGCTTTTATTTACAAAAATAAATGTTTAAGTATAAAAAATAAATTTATTTTAGTAAATTTAAGAAATTAGGGTTACTCTGCACCTTATGGAACTAGTCGCACAGCTCCATGAGTCACAGTTTAGGAGATGATTTTTATAGTATACTTTTGTCAGTACGTAGGTAATTTTCAGGATCTCAGCATTCATCCTAAAGATTTTAACATTTAAATTCAACAATCGAAATCCTATACCCTAAACCATATGGCCTAAAACTAAACCCTAAACCTTGAGCCCTTACCCCAAAACTCTAAACCCTGAAACATGATCCCTAAACCCTAAAACATAAACCCCAAACCCTAAATCTTAAACCTTAAGCCCTAAACCCTTAACCTTAAACATTCAACCCTTATATGTGAGCCCTAAACCCTAAACCTTGAGCCTTAAGCCCTAAGCCATAAGCTATAAACCCTAAGCCCTAAACCATGAACCATGAGCCCTAAATGCTAACCCTAAACCATAAACCCTAAAAACTAAATCTTAAACGATAAATGTTAAACCCTAAACCCTAAACCCTGATCCCTAAACCCTAAACCTTGAGCCCTAAACCCTAAAACCAAAATAATAAACCCTAAACCATGAACACTAAATCCTGAACCATAAATCCTAAACCCTTAACCCTAAACCCTAAACCCTAAAATCTAAACCTTAAACATTGAACCACGAGCCCAAAGACCTAAACCCTAAATTGAGATCCCTGAGCTCTAAACCCTAAACCTTAAACCCGTAACTCTGAACCCTAAACCCTAAGCCATAAACCCTAAACCATAAACCATAAACCCTAAACCCTAAACCCTAAGCCTTGAACCCTACACCCTGATCCCTAAGCCCTAAACCATAAACCGTAAACCCTAAACCATGAACCATTAGCCCTAAATGCTAAACCCTAAACCTTAGAAACTAAATCCTAAATCCTAAACCATGACCCTTAAACCCTAAACCCTAAACACTAAATCCTAAACCTTAAACCTTGAGCCCTAAACCCTAAACCCGGAGCCCTACAAACTAAACCCTAAATCATAAACCATTAACCCTTAACTATAAACCCTAAACCCTAAACCTTAAACCTTGAACCATGAGCCCTAAACCCTAAACCTTAAACCCTAAACCCAAAACCATGAGCCCAAAAACCTAAACCTTAAACCATAAACACTAAATCTTAAACCCTCAACCCTCAACCCTGAGCCTTAAAACCTAAACCTTGAACCATGAGCCCTAAACTCTAAACCGTAAAACCTAAACCATAAATATCAAACGTTCAAACCTAAACCCTAAACATTGAATCCCTAAACCCTAAACCCTAAACCCTAAATACTAAAAACTAAACCCTAAACCCTAAACTATGAAACCTAAGTCGTGAACCCTAAGCCCTAAACCATCAACCTTTAACCCTAAGCCATAAATCCTAAACTCTAAATCCTAAACCATAAACCCTAAATTGTGAACCCTAAACCCTAAAGCCTAAAACTTGAACCATGAGCCCTAAACACTAAACCCTAAACCTTGAGTCCTAAACCCTAAACCTTGAGCCCTAAATCCTAAAACCTAAATCATAAATCTTGACCCAAAGGAAAGTTTTAATAAGATCATTCAGTGTGTAGGGAATAATGTCTAAGGTGATCAATCAAATCATTTAGTTTTGATGAGAGACTACTTCCTCTAAAGGCCTAAAAAGGCCATTTTGGCCATTTTGTAGCTTATTGAACACCTTTTAGAAGTTTTTAAGAGAAAATATAATGCATCTGAGGGTGATTTTAGAGCTAATTAAATATGTCTAAGTAAATTTAGGAAAGTTTAGGAAATAATATCTCATTCAGGAGTAATTTTTTTAAGACCCAGGTTTTCAGGTGCAACAAATAAAAGCTAAAATGGTAAAAGCTGACCTCTCTGAATGATTTCAAGAGTTCTAGAAAGACTTAGGAAGAATAAAAATATGAATTGGAATGATATTAGAATAATATATAAGGTGGAATAATCAACATTTATTCAAGGCTTAAATATTTCTTTAGGTACAAACAAAAATCTTCATATGTCTCCTCTAAGTTCAAAATGAAATAGAACCTAAATTTTGAGTTGTAGGAAGAATTAGATTTTTAGAATAGTTTCATTGATCGTAAAATGTGATTTGTAGTGTTTCAATGAAGTATGGAGGTCAAGAACATGTAACTCATACTCAAATTTCATTCAAGGATTCATCCCCTATCTAGAGGAGGAAACCCATTTCCATGAGGAACAACTTGAGAAAAAAGGCACGTCCCTGTACCATAAGCATGCTTACACCCATGTTTTATCTTGGTCAGTAAATTGAATTGTGAAGGATTCATCATGTTTAAAGGTGAAATATGGAGCTCAAGGAGTTGACTTGATGATCATCATATCTTGATTCGTATCATTGTACCCAAATCTCTCCAAAGAACAAGCTAAAATGAGCTAGTCATGCCACCGAGGTATCCAAGACCATCAATGTGTGAAGTATTAAGGCATTTTCTATCTCCATGAGATACATATGAAAAAATGACACGTATGATAATCTTGAATTTTATTCCACAGAAAGGATGATTTTAGAGCCAGGACAGATGAAGGGATGATCTTTATATGGAGCACCATGTTTCTAAAAATGAGCAATCATTTGAGTTCACTTGATGAAATTCACTTGGTACTATTCATAAAATCTCATTCAAAACCTAGTAGTATGATCAAACCTTAAGGAGGAGGCACATTAAAATCACCTCATTTTTGTCCATAGGACAAGGATTCCATTCAGGGAGTAATTCTCTATCTACAAAGTGAGGATCTCATTTTAGTAAGAAGTAGACAAGCATCATAAAGCTGATTTGTGGTCACTAAAGTGAATTATGAACCAAATTTCAAAATTGGTACTAATTCAAGTAGTGGTATGTCCAAAATCAAATCCAGGATGTCAAAAAACCTAAAAAATGACTATATTTTTTCTCAAAACAAAGACCAACTACAATATATATGGCATGGAAGTTTTAGGTCATTGCTGAAATCTCTGAAAATGAGTAAGTACTGACCAAATTAGATTTTGAAAAAAAATATCTTCTAGATTATAATTGTCAGAGTTATGGGACCAATTCCATCAGGTGCAAAGTGACATTTACAAAAATAAATTTAAAGTAAATAAAATTTCTTTTAGTATTTCTTTACACTTTTATTATTAAGATCTTCTAGATTATAATTGTCAGAGTTACGGGACCAATTCCATCAGGTGCAAAGTGACATTTACAAAAATAAATTTAAAGTAAATAATATTTCTTTTATTATTTCTTTATACTTTTATTATTAAGAAATAATAAAAGTATAAAGAAATACTAAAAGAAATTTTATTTACTCAACATTATTTTTTAGTAAATATGGCTCCTTCAGGCCCTTCTAAACCTCATACAACTCAAAATGTGTATGAATTTTGTGGCTCTAGAAATGCATATGTGTAATAACACGTACATGTTTTAGGTTCATGAATTACCGAACCAAAGAAAACATAATGCAATTGCGTTATTGAAAAACACATACGCATTTTGCTCATTTTTGCTTTTGTGTTCGCTTGTTGCCCCCCCAAATAGGTGCACTTACCCCTTAAAGGAGAATAAAACCTAGGGTTAGGGTAAGGGATTAGGCACCAAGTAATGGATAGAAATCCTAGGGTGACTATGATTTGGTAAGAAAAGACCTAGTTAAGCTAGGAAACATTAGCCAAAATAGGTTAATGATCCAATCAATAAGCAGGTTCACCAAATGATTCAACCTAAATTAAAATTAATGATTGATTTTTATTATGGATTATAGACAATAACTTTACAACAGATGTTACTAGATGTTAAAGAATGTGTAATCAATACTATAAATAAATGCTCTAAAGTTCAAATTTGATAGTACATATAAAAGAATAAAGCTCGAAGTTTCATTTAATTAGGGTACATGCTAAATACACTAAAGCACAAGAAGACAAGTTCACATAGCTCTTTAACTAGCTTGGAAGTTGATCCGAGTGTCACAAAGGGATGAACTTCCTAGAAACATCCAATATATGCTTAGTCTATGATTTTAGAACTCCACAATGTACATGGATGAAACCATTCTCCTTGGAACACGCCATTTAGTAGTTTGGTCCTATTGGACAATTCAGTCTAGATAGAAGATGGTGCTCTGTTACTCTCAACACCATGTTTCAAATGAGTGGTATTTGCCTTGATGTGAAATATTAGGTCTCACAAATGTGTAAAACCTTATGCGAATAACAAACTTGACCTAGAACCCTAACCTAAGATAAAAATCCTACAAAAAGGTTAGTGTGGGTTGAAGTGTAGTCCGTACACCACCTATGTTGGCACTACTCTGAAGAGGCTTCAAATTGCACGTA
Source organism: Taxus chinensis (assembly GCA_019776745.2). Taxonomy (NCBI): domain Eukaryota; kingdom Viridiplantae; phylum Streptophyta; class Pinopsida; order Cupressales; family Taxaceae; genus Taxus; species Taxus chinensis. Next base: position 108,961,127 of record CM034156.1, on the reverse strand, counting down.
GTTCTCCAACTAGAGATGTGACATAATATTGCATGGATGCAACTATATTTGATAGCTTGATCGATTGCTAATGTTTTGCAATGACTTGTCTTGCTTGTGCTTGATTTCCCTTTGTGGGCTCGTGATTTGAGAAGCTTGACTCTTAAAACTGGTTTGGAGTGCTTCAAACCTATGTGGGGGATGCTTTGAATGTTTGTTGCTACATTAGCAAAGTCTAGAAGAGATTTTTCCTTCCTTTTGAATGATTTATAATCGAGTATGCAAGGTGAGTGATAACAATTTCTAGGTGAGTAAATGAGTGCATTAGAGTTGCTTATATACGGTTTCGTGGATATAATTTTGCATTAAGGCCATCCCATAATGAAAACATTGACCCATAAAAGATTTATAAAATTGCGAAAATGATTGTTGGTTGGCCCTAGATGGGACCATTTTGCTTAGGGATAAGCCATTTAGTAGTTTAGTCATATTGGACGGTTTGGTCCACAAAGAAGATACAATGTTGTGGAGTTTTGTGTACGACAATAATGAAAAGTGGATTATTTGTGTCTGATATGAGAATTGATGTAAGTGATTAAACAATGGAATGAGGAGACAAAGTCTTACAATATGATTAAATATGGACTAGGATATAAATATTAGGTTCTAAATAGGTGCACAAATCAACATTAAAAATATTAAGTCAATATTGAAATTATCAAGTTATAAATTAGCAAATTTATGTGTCTACATTAGAATCCATATTCTTATGTGTTTTGTGGCACCAATAAAACACAACCACCATATATTTAATTGGCATGTTTATGATAAAGTTTAGAGTTTCATTAAGGTAACCAACATGGTATAGAATGTAAATCCCGCAGACATAAAGATCAAATATGGCATAACACTATAATAATACTCATGCCATTGGTGTGTTTACCACCCTCATCCACCAAACTTGCATAGTTACATAGAAATAAAAATACAATGAAGATTACATGGTGAAGGGTATGTTCCTGAACACTTCATTAGCTCATATATTTTAAGAGAATCATCACTATAGCCATACATGCATATCTTGTTGTCATTATATTTCATAAGACCACATCTAATTGAAGAACTTTTTCATTTGCCTCACATTCCTTGTACATGCTTCCATATTTTGGATACTTGCCTACCAAGGCACCTATAAATGCCTCTACAAAATCCACCTTCCATTATGCTTCGATGGATGATTGTGTCATTCGCTAAAGGTTGTGGAGCCTAGTGATTGCTCACCTGCCAAGTGCATTTTCTTGGAAGTTTTCAAGAGGAAAGACTAACCAAAATATCAATTTTTTTGTTCAAGATATATAGTAGGAGAGCTGACATCAAGAAAGGAGTTAACTTTTTGCAATATCAGCAAGCAACCTCTATGATTTGATGTTTTGCTTTTATCTCGACATATTCTTTTTGCGGCTCTTGGTCACATAGACAGTTTAGTCTCGTGGATGTTATTAAAATCCTTCATTCATTCATTTCGCACATATCATATAGCCACAGTGCTACTTGTGCCTCTACCAAACACCTCCGCAACGACGCTGCCATGCCACATATATAAGGGTGCTACTGCTACCTCACCTGACACACAACGAGCATGCAAAGGCAACACTGCACAAGTTTACGTAGGAGCATGCAAAGGCAACATTGCACAAGGTTACGTAGGAGCATGCAAAGGCAACACTGCAATGTGTTACCCAATTCTAAGCCTGAAAACCCAATTATAAGCTTGAAAAGATTTACCACGAGTCTAATAAGGGACACATGAAAGCACATTCATTTTCCACGCAAGAGCCGAGATTTCTTGCCAGATCATTCTGATTAGAAGGTGAAATCTGAGCAGACATGCCAAACTTTTGTTCTTCCCAACGCACAGGATTAGGGAGGACCATACAGGAAAAACCAATCCCAACATGCCACACTTTGCAAAAAGAAGAGGTTGGTTGCTAGTTTTCCCGCAGGAAAGCAAAAGAGAACCAATAACCAAACTTTTGTTCATAGCCATAGTTCATAAATTGTTACGCAAAAATGAGAGATCATAGCCAGGCTACAATGAGAGCTTTGTTGCTGGATTTCCCGCAAGAAAGCAAAAGAGAACCAATCTTTTGTTCATAGCGAGGCTAAAGGAGAGCGAGCTTGCTTGTAGAAGCGACGCAATTTTTGAAATGTATTAGTGGATCCCCAAATTTGTCAGTCTTGTAGGCTTCTTTGATGACCACCATAGTCATCCTCAGAACAACTTCCACCCACTGTAGTTAAAGGGAAAATTCCAGTCCTGGGTCAGGGCCTGCACGCTCCATCTCCTGCCAGCGACCACCTGACTCCATCCCTCTTCAAAGCCCACCGGTATACCTCATTCACTCCACCAACTTCCCATTTCCTTCATTCTTCGACCACCATAGACATGCCACAATCAAGGATTTTTAATCTTGAATCAATTAACTTGTGAACGTAAGCCCACACAAACCATCACCCAAGGAAAGAGGGCATAGGGCACTACAATTCTAAATAGAGATAAATATTATTTCTCTCAATATTTGTAAAAAACGCTTCAATTTTGTAGATCACACTCTAATATATGTTTGTTAAGAACGATCTATTGTAGATAACAATCCAAGATGCAATCCATTCAATGCAGCAACCAACCAATTTCAGATATATAAATTTTAAAGATTTATTTTTAAACTAAAAACCAACAGTTCAAATGAAATTAAATACATAAATAAAAAATATATATTAGTTATGACAGAATGCACAAGGATGTGAAGAAACATTATAAATCTCTAACCATAAATAAGACAAAATCCACACAAACAAACATAAATTTGCGCATTTTGGTATTGTAAATCAATGCCAAATGACACAATATGCGTAAATCAATGCCAAATGACACACACGAGATAGGCATAAGGTAATATAATTAATCTAGACAAAAGAATTATACAAAATGATAAAGGTATGAACAAAGGATTATCAAAGATGTTGGCCCCATTATCTCCAATAAATCAATTAATTATAATCCCCAATCTCATATTTCTTGTTTGTGCTTCTCTCCAGTTCATTTTTCCAGCTTTTTATTCCAGACATGCCCAAGCTTCAGAACAATTGAATGTTAATGACAATTCCATAGTATATAGTATGCAGTGAAGCATGTTGCATATGACACATCTAATTTTAGAATGAGCAGCGGTACGAACGAAGGCAGGTCAGCCATAAGAGGATGAGGATACACATCTCTGTAGCAATCTTAAATGGAACATTGAAACATGAATTGTGATAATTTCAGCCGCATATCACAAGGTATAATTAGACCAAAGCATTTTTCCGTACATGTGTAGCACAATAAATAGTATACTACATTTCAAAATACTCTATTTATTATTATTGCTAATCTAAAGAACAACAATTTTATATCATAAGCAATTGTCAACTTTGTAATCTCCGATGCATAAATGTAGTTGCTTAATATTCTATAGATTATTGTTGCTAATCTAATGAACAAGTTTATATCATAAGCAATTATCAACTTTGTAATCTCCAATGCATAAATGTAGTTGCTTACAATATATTTGATGTTAATGATGAGATTCCATATTTGAAAAATAGAATTTTGCGTGTAGATGAAATCAAAGGAATACATGGGGGAAGTTTGAAGTGAAACTGTTCAAAAATGCTCTAGATGCCATATAATTACAATGCAAATAATTGTACAAAACAAACTACATTTGAAACAATCATAAGTATAAAAAAAATCTCTAACAAAATAAATGAGATCAGTGTACCAATAATATGCAAAAATCTTAACGCAAGAAATATCCTATATGCCAAAAGAACAAAGGGTGAAAATCTTTACAAAATACCTCTTTCCAAGGAGAGAGCCGAGAAATTAATAATATCAATGGTTTATATTATACAAAAAGGATAATAATTTCCATTATTACTAATTTGACCGCTTAATATCTCAATTATTAATATCTACAATATGAGATGCTTCTTATATTACTAATATTTCAACCTCCGCATATTACACAATAAGAACTATTATACAATGAGGATGAAATTGAGGGGTGACAATTGCATCCTTTCCTGGGAAATGAAAGTTAAACAATATTAAATATAATTTTTGTCTTCATTTATAATTAAAATAATAAATTTACCTTACATTATTTTGAACTTAAAACATTGATCTAAAAATTTCTTATTAAGAAATAGAAAAAGTCAATGTATCACAATTATTGCTTAGTATAGATGTACAACTTTTGGAAAATCCTTTTACACACTTGATGGTAAACAAGCAATTGCACCTCAAAGGTACAATAAAGACATCGATAGGGTTACCAAGATATGCTTAGAAAAAATTAAAAGGAAAACAAAGAAAAGAAAATTGAAGTGCAATAGAAGAGAAGGAAAATGGAACATAAGAAGTCATGTGCTAAACAAGTTTTCTTTTAACAATCTCAATATTTGGTGGTATCCTATCAAGATTTCTACCAACATCTAAATTGTCTGGTATGAAACACTCATATTTTACAAGAAAGGTGTTTGTTCCATCCAGGTTCAGAGATTGGATCTCATGGCCGGATAAGCGGAGGAAATACTATCTTTTGGCCTCCAACTTGCCTTCATTATTTCACTTAAAGAGTTGATGCTTGTTGTTATCTTGCATAAGCTTAGGATCCAATTGCCTATGCCTTAGGAAGAATTGTGACACTACCTTTAAACATTACTCTCTTTCAACAATCACTTTAGTAGATTATGAGTCATTTCTCCTATGCACTTTCCATATTAAATAAGCATTGGAATTTATAGACCTCTCCTCACACTTGACTTTCATGAATTCATAGGGTTTGGTCTATCAAATTGGAACCAAAAATTGCCTATTTTCTTTGGTACCTTATCAATTGGGTCTTGCCCCTGAAAAAAAGGCTTAATCACATCATCATACCCAATGTGTAATTTCCAATTTGTGCTCACTTTGAGTCTTTCAAACACATCTTTTGGTTGTGTGTGTGAGAACAATGAACTTGGCATGGGATTCACAACATTTTTTGTCCCTTCCACTTAAAAGTCTTTTAACTTGCAAATGATATTTTTTGGAGATTATGCTAACTGGCCAACTTATATTGTTCTTTGTAGTTTCTTCCATCATGTTATTTTATTTCAGCTATGGAAGTTGATTTAACAAATATTGAATTTGTGAAATCCTACTTGCAGAGTCACAACACAATAGATAAACAATGAAGTAAAAAATTCGACCCAAGCAATAAGCAAGATAATTATGAAACCCTGAGTGCAAGAGTGAGGGAAGAAGACTTAGCTGATTTGTAATAATCTCGGAGGTGTACACAGTTGGAAGACTGATGAAACATAATTGTAGACTATCGCAAACAAGCCCTGAAAAATGCAAAAGTGTTGGTATAAGTTGGACTGGGGCACCTGGAACAGGTTAGGGGTGCTTGAGCATTGTAGACCTCCACTAGGCACCTGTGATTGTGAAACTGGTCAGAATCTGAATTTTACAGTGTTGCAAGATGTTCGCTGAATGTCGTCGTTAGTCCCTTGTGTGTTGCTGGTTGATCACCGAGTTCGCCTGAAACATGTAAAGACAAAGAGCACGTGCAAAACCCCAAAGCACATCAAATCCTAAAATGAAAAAGATGCAAATGGGGAGTTGGACTTACCCCAACGATCACCCAACTGAGTGAACTTACGATCCGGGCGTTGCACTACATTTTAGACTCCATATAGTTCTGCGTTTGTGTGTAGAGTCGTGCCGTAGATGGCTCTTATGCTTGAATAGCGAGCAATAGTTAGATGTAGAAAATGTAAATAGATGTGTGCATAGAAAAATAAACTCCCCCTCCTATGAAGTGTATGCATAAGAATGCAGTCCCTTGCCCCTTGAATGATAGCTAGATGGATGATTTGATGCTCTTGTAATGCAACCTTAGGTGGTGATAGTAAATGCTTAGTGCTTGGTTCCTTTATTATAGTCATATAGCTTTATATTTATACAATTCCCTTGTTTGAATTTCATAATTAACTACGAAAAAACCAACTCGTAAGAAAACAAGATACCCAACGGCTAGAAGAGACCCAAAAGAGGCGAACAAGATACAAAGAGGTTTGGGGGCGCCTAGGAGGACGAGGGCGTCTGTGCGTTGGTGTAGTTGGGCGTTGGTGTCCAGACTCAAAAAAACTGAAGTATCGAAATTCAGACTGGCCAATAGGGAAACCAAAAAGAAAGCAAAGAGGCCACAGAGAGTGGTCAATTAGTACTTTTCTCGCTTAGTAATCATATAAACAGTAGTATGTGATTACGACCTAGAAATGTACCCAAAGTGTGTGATTTAGTGCCTACAGAAGTTTAGAAGTGCAACTATTTTTAGTGCAGATTATACATCTTGATTTTTTAGTTAACTAAAGAATTATTGTTGTATCATTGGTGTCTATGCAAATTTAAACCCAAGAATAGAAATTCGTACTTGGGTTCTCGCATCTGCAGGAGATTATCCACCATTAGAGTTCTCCCTGCACAATGAATCTCTTGCCTCCAAACCAGCGTTCACATGATTTCCCACCACCTCGGTCCATATCAATATTTTACAGAATCCCTAGATCCCGAAACTTGAAGATCCATCTCAGCCAAACTTACAAAGATAACTTAGCATGCAACAATGAAAATAATCGACAAACATATGGAAGGATAGAATTCTTTGAATTGTTCCTCAAACCTAGTTTACCATACTTATTTTTGGCATAGATGCCAAGCTTGTGCGTTAACTATTCCATCACAATCTGCCAAAGTCTCACATCTGCCTAAGTTCTCTGCTACATCATCTCTTGATATCTGGCTGCTCTAATAACCTACACTAGCCATCTGTTTGAGTATAGCACTCGAATTCACCCTCAAGGAAGAAAGTAAAAAGTTTATCATATGAGCAGCGGCCAAGATAAGCTTATTCAGCAAGTAAATAAACCCTAAAGAACAAGTACATACCCCCTAAAGAAGAAGCAAACAATATAGCATCACAGGGAAGAAGAAGCAAACAATATAACATCACAAGGAATACTATGCCTTGCAGACAATTACAGATGGCAGAGATAAATCAGATGCCCCACTTAGCATAGCACATACATGAATAACTTTTCTTATGGTAGTGTAATGCCCCACTTAGCATTACACTACGCTCAATCCTGAAAATTTCATCTACTTGATAACCTGAAAATCCTATTTCCCAGGGACCTACTGTAAACCGCAAGGGATAAAGTACCATCATAACTTAAGGGTTGATTGAATTGAGCGCAGAAACACCACAGATGTTGAATGGCATATTGTGCTTCATTTGCCAGGTATGGCTCTTTTTAAAAGTGAGTTTGAGCTGTGAGGAAAGGCAGTACATGTGCAATTATATGGCCGTGTAGCATCCAAAGATGCAAGAAAAAAATAGTTGGGGCTTCAGCTTTGGAGGATTTGGAGGCGTTGACATGACCTTCCCCTGTTCACCATATACTACAGATAGTATGAGGCAACACAAAACTTTGTGGGTAGATTGAACCACTATATCTGCTTCTAGCTCTAGGGAAGTGTTTGGGAAATCAAAATGAAATTTGAAATAGACTTCATGAGCTTCATCAATATTAAGAGGTAAACCATAGACTATAATTATGACAGTCATTTGCAATTTCTGTAAGTCACTGATTAAAACTGTTGCTACTCTCTTACCTTCACTTTCAATTCATCAAGTGCACGGATACCAAAAGTGATGTCCTAGATGGGATCTTACTATGGAAGAATATATTTTGGTAAAGCCCCTACCAAAACTATGATAGAAATAACAGACGCGCGACTGTTTCTAGGAAGAATAATGATCTCTCCTGGAGAACATGCGGACCCTCCTACAAGAAATCATGTTGCATCTGCTCCATACGCATATGTGGTTCTCATTTGAGCATCTCCAATTGCTCCCTCAGGAGAAAATAAGCTATCGAGTTCTGGAAGCTCGGGTAAGTTGTGGTTAAATGGATACCTTCTATGAGTTCAGAAAGTTACAGAGGACCTGCTCTGCCTCTATTATGACCTGGAAAATGAAATGCTGTAACATTTTGTTTCGAGGATGTTAGAGTGCATCAACCAAACCAAAGGCGCATCTACTCTTCTTAGTTATTATGCTGTGTCTCTGATTCCTACAAAAGATAAAACTAGGAGAAGCAATTTGTATAAATCATTATCTAGAAATACCATAAAAAAAGTCATGTAATCCTCCCAAGGAGCCTCATGACTGTCGAAATGCAGAAGGGGGCATCTGTGAAGAAGCCCATGGCTGCTATAAGCCGAAGGCATTCGATATTTTCATCTGGTTCTTCCCCATGACAAGTTAATTCTTTCTGCATAGAATGTGCAGGCACGACTTGCATGGAATGGGCAGACATGATCATGAAAGAAACAAATGGGTGAGATTTATTTCATCAACGACACATGTACGAAATAGAAAACCAAACATTGATATGGAGATAGTGTTACCTAGCTTCTTCTCATTTACAGAACGCCTATCGGGGTAACCAGCAATGAAAAAATGAAAAACACAAAGTGCATGTTCCCTCGTCTACCCCACTTCAGGTGGGAAAATTATTGTATTAGTTTGGTCTTAATATGATGTATATACATGTCTTTACTAATACTGAACTACAAAGCATTGCAATTTGTTCAAAAGCCCTCTGGACTTATTTATTTATGTATAGATGCGACCAACCATCTGCAACTGAAAGGCAGTGAATTTTAGCTTTAGCAATTGAAAAGGTTGGCAAACAGAAATGCTATAACTCTGTCCATCAGTTGAAAGCATTTAATCCTCCATCCCACTTTTAATGTAAGCACCATCACCACTGTAGAAAATCCCATTCCAATTGACAATCCAAAACTCAACCAATACCATAGAAACCCTTCATCTGTCTCCTCCTCATCCATTGTGGGTACTGGTGGAGGAGACAGTGGCAGATGATGGCGAGAACAATTCCTTTCAAGTGGACATCCCCACAAATTTGGATTTCCTAAATATGATGATGAATTATCAAATGTCGACATATGGCCTTCCCTTGGTATCCTGCCTGACAGATTGTTGTAAGACAGATTTAGATATCCCAGAGAATCGAGAAGACCAAGCTGTGATGGAATCTGTCCTGAAAAATGTTGAGAGAGAGATCCAACGATTCCAACCATTTTAAATTTCCCACACTATCTGGAATTGGCCCATTCAGAGTGTTGATGGAGAGGTTGAGAATCATCAAGCCTTTTAGATCTCCTATTAAAGGCGGAACATGGCCACTCAATCTGTTATTTGATAAATCAATGCATGTCAATGTTGAGAGCACATAGTCGTAAGGCCTATCTGCTCGCTTGTTGGTTAGATCTATGTCATCCACATAGTAATCAGCGAAAATAGTGTTTCTAGAATCTCCAAGCTTGGAGATGTTCTGCTGTAGCTGACCCATGGCTCTGAATTTGAGGTATGCATCTGGGATAACACCAGACAAACAGTTTGAAGAAAGGTCTAGAATCTGAAGTGCTGGCATTTGGCCAATCTGAGGAGGAAGCTTACCTTTGAAATTGTTAGATCTCATCACAAGAACTTGCAGAATTGAAAAAGCAGCGATCCAATCTGGGATGGTACCTGAGAAATTGTTTTCTCGAATGTCAAGCACCACCAGATTTGAAAGACTAGTTAATGTCGGAGGAAGAAGTCCTTGCAGCTTATTCTTTCCTATTCGCAAAGACTCAAGATGTGTCAAGTTGCCAAGCTCTTTTGGAATCTCTCCATCCAAATTATTATTTTCCAAGCGCAACACCACTAGAGATGGAGAACCACCCAAACCAGCGGGGATATTGCCTGTTAACCGATTTCTTGACAAGTCCAGCACATTTAGATTGTTCATTTTTTGTAATGATGCTGGAATTTTCCCAACAAATTTGTTATCTGAAAGTAGCAATGCATATAAATAGAACAAATGCTTATCAATATCTGCCACTAAATGTCCACTTAATTCATTCACAGAGAGATCTAACACCAGTAGTCCATTTAAGGTCGGAGAGAAAGGACCTTCCAAATGATTATGGGACAGATATAGTTTTGTCAAGTGTGATGAAAACTCCCATAGCCAAGAAGGAAGATTTCCAACAAGTTCAGTGCCTGATAAATCTAGTTCAAGAAGCTTGAATTGAGTCGAAATCCAACTTGGAATTGGGCCTTCAATTTTACATCCTTTCAAATATAGATACCGCAGTTGAAATGGAGGAATCCAAGTTGAGCTTATATTGATATTCAATCTGCTGTCCGTCAAATCCAATGTCATCATATTGGAAGTTTTCTGGAAGAGAACTTGATCATTAACTGCTCCTTGTTGCATCTTGTTGCTTGATAGATATAATTCCTGAAGAGATGATGGGAGTGACAGCGAGGAAGGAATGCTTTCATTCAACTGGTTGTTGCTCACATCAAGATAAGTGAGGGAATTGAACTGAGCAAATGACAGTGGAAGGCTTCCACTCAATTGATTATCATTTAATTCTAACCTATCAAGAGCAAGCAAATTGCCAATAGGAATAGGGATTTGACCGCTAAGCCTGTTGGACCCAAGAAATATGTAAGTAAGATTAATATGAAAACCCAAGCTAGGTGGTATTCGTCCTTCTAACTGATTTTCCTGAAGGTTTAAATATGAAAGACTTCAAATTGGGTATCCATATGCCACAGAGAAGGTATCCTACCAGTCAAATTGTTGGATGAGAGACCTAAATGTCTAAGACTGGTGAGATTTCCAATGGCCGGGGGAATGGTTCCGACAATACTATTGTGGGAGAGATCAAGGTATACGAGATTTCCAATGGTCATGGGAATGGTTCCCACAATGTTATTGTGGGAGAGGTCAAGGTATGTGAGGAAAGGAAGCTCTGTTAAACTATCAGGAATGGAGCCTTCTAAGAAATTTATACTTAGATCAAGGGAAGTTAATTTGGTCATATTCCCCGTCCAATTAGGTATAGATCCACTGAACATATTCCAACTCAAGTCCAGAAAAGCAAGGGAGGAAAGATTGACCAAAGAAATTGGGATAGCTGAACTTGGCAGACCACATCCAGACAGACCCAGATGTTTAAGGTGTGAGAGATTACCTATTATACTCCCCCAGTTTATATCAATGTCCTGCAAAATTATCCCATTTAACGAAAGATATTCCAGTGACGACAAACTAGCTAACCATTTTACGCGCACATTAATGCTTGTGCGCTGATAGACAGACATATCTAAATATTTTAAGTTTGTTAAGGAATCCAAACCTGGAGGCAACGGACTCCCCCCACTGATTGAATTAGCGCCCAAATCCAAGTATTTGAGATGTTTCAATTTAAGCAACAATGAAACAGGGTTTGGCCCTGTGTAATCTTGAGTTGTAAGCTCAAATCCATGGAGATCCAACTTGGAGACAGGCCTACCCATCTCCATTTTATCACACTCGACACCTCTCCATATACAACACTCTTCTCCCTCCCATGATTTTAGTTTTCCATATTTGTCAGCTATGCTCTCCCTAAAACTCATAAGTGCTTTCATTTCATGGGGAGGACATCCATGAACACCCAGTAATAAAAAACTAGAAAAGAAAACAGAGTAAAGGGAAATGAAGAGATTTTGGATACACAAACCGTTCTTGTGAGCCATTATCACCTTGATTTGAGAGCAATGTCCTTCCTTTCCTGAGAAGAGTAGGGAAGTAGCATACATTTGGTTTTTCTTTATATAGGAAAGGGAAAAAGGAAATGGCTTGGAACCCCGTGAAGGACGACCCAGCATAGACTTTGTGAAGACGAACAGAAATAATTGGAGCCCCAAATGGCGTGGAATTGACTCAGTTGTCATGGAACCAGACATTTCAATTCAAACTACAAAAGAGTATGTCTGTGACGGGTCACCGTTCAAAGAACTTTCTGTTGAAGATCTGGGTAAGAAATTAATTGACAGTGCCATGTGATTGCAACGTCTTTGGAACGTTAAGGATGAGATTTGACGGCCTCTGCTACTGTTATATGATTTTTTTGGAATCGGTTAATATTATGATCGACTTTCATTTAAGTGCTTTCCTTAAAAGAGAGAATATTTATATTTTTACGCCTAATGCCGTGTTTAGAGTGGGAAAGCCCGGGTCCTCAATAGATTTTAATCTTAGCCGTTGAAGTGGTCTTCCGTATCAATGTTCGTGTATTAATCAAATCTACACCGTCTATGTCATCAATCTAGTCAGTATCTTTTTTCTCTAGGTGTAATTTGTCTCTGCAAAAATAACTATACGAAATATCAGAATGCGTAATTTTGAATAAAAAATAAAACTTTATTAAAATTAGGGCTCTGATATCTATAAGAGTGAGATCGTTGCCTCTCAACTCCAACAGGATGTTTAAAAAACCCTGCTCTGCTTCTTTATCACGATTGCCCTCTCTGCTTCTCGTCTCCAATTGATTGTTGATAAAATCGTCTAGAAATGTATGAGCTCGTTTTAAATAAGTGGTCAATTCACGACTCACTACATTTGGTCAAACAATATCAAGTAGATCAAAAATCACAATGTTTCCTAGAATTCTACCACTAGTTATGTTCTCTGTGGTTAGATTGCTTTGCCAAATTTTACAATAACATAAAATACAGAAGAATATTTAGTAAACATGGTGAAATTTACTCACATTGTAGTGGAATGTGTCCTCTCTCGCACACATCTTTCATATCCTCAGAATGGTTTATTTATAAATGTGGCCTCTGCTACAGTGCAATGCGGTTGACGGAGGCGGCTAAAAATAGATATTACTTCTGCATTCATGTTTCACCAAATGAATTAATTGCTAACACTGTTCATTTCAAACATTGCATCACAAAATAGATATTCAAGACAACTTACATTATTCCACTTAAATATCTAAAATCTGACAACTTGTAAAGTAAAGACAACAATGGAGATGTTGGAATTTGACACTTTTTGGCAAGGGCATCTTCAAAGCTAGACGCCTACCGGTGAATAACCCGATGACCTGCTCTCGTATGTGGCTTCTGCAGCTGGCGTCATCCTGCACTTCACCAATTCGTCAAGCGTATGAATCAAATGATTTTTATACACTTATGAGTGGAACACAAAGCTTCTACATGGATTACAATGCCACTTTGAAGTTGGGAAACGACAATATTGTTGTTAAGGCATCACTTTTCTTCCTTGACGAGGGGAATAATTTCGCATGGAGATCCCAGGGTCTGTTCCACCAATCTGGGGAGGTGCATGCTCAAAAAAAGAGGGAGTTTGTTTTTTGTAGGGTGAAAAACACTTAGTTTGAATTATATTATTAAAGTTTTGTTGTGGAAGATAGATTACGTGTTCTTCGTGGTTGGATGTTGAAAGCACCTTACAACTATGAGTTCTAATGATAAACTGTGAGAACAAAGTAATCGTTCCAGATCTACATTGGATAAATATAAATTAGAGCTTATATATCATTTCCTTTCCATTTAGTTATATATGCAAATGTTTCTTATTCATTTTGTAATTCCAAATTGTAAATAATAGTAGAAAACGAAAAACAATGAGCATAACTTTGCCAAGAAATAGGACATAAAGCTCGTCAAATCATCTTCAATAAGACCCACATCCAACTAAATTAGTTGTTTAGGTGTGAATTTAATTGTTTCTTTGGTATTTATTTTTGAGATTTGTTGTAATTGAATTTTGAGATTTGTTTTAACACATTTGAACTCTAACTTAAATTTGAATATTATTAATAGAGGGCCTATTTTTAGTAACTAATTATTCCATCACTATAATTCACAAGACATGAACTGTTTAAACATAGACTAAACACATTAGATCTTAAATTAAGAAAACAAGAAACCTCTTGCCTGTACATTGCATGGTACACTTTGATGGTTTTATTAGTTTAATTCCCTCTTTCGAATGGAAAATAAAAGCCACCTTTCTCTCATTTGGACAGTTGGTTGAAGGACTTGAATATCAATGACTTTTTGTGCATTGACTTTTCTTGTTTGCTTGCTCAAGATTGAAAATGAAAAGGGAAGTTTGTTGGGGTTTTTCTCATTTTTTAATTTTGTTCACTTTAAGCAGAAATTGCATTTACGTTAATAATACGTGCGAGATCGAGATGATAGAGTAGAACACATATCATATATTATTTAGGTAAGAAAAATCTATGTCGGCTAATGGGTGTGGGATGTGTAGGTATTTAATTCCCACGTTTTCACTAAGACATCACCTATTCCCATACAAGTACCCGAGTTTGAAACCAAAAATGAACGTTTACTAGGTCTTCCTCATGTTAATTTTTTGCCCTTTAAATACAAATTGCATTCATGTGCATGATGCAAGAGATACCGAGAAAAAAATGTGGAGCATGTAACATATATTATTTTAGGGGAACACTCTAAATTATGGAATAATCATGGGGCATGCATGTTTATGTCTTTAATTCATGTCTTTGTCTTCCTTCAACATTCCTTTGATGCGTCCTTCCTACTGGATCCTAGGGAAATAAATTCAGTTGTTGAGTTGCTATCTAAGCACACCTCTCAAGCGATAAAATCCAATGCCATAAGCATGTCACATTTCCCTTCACGCTTCCAAGGTGTACTTCACACACATCTTTCACATCTACGAAAAATTATGTGCCTCACGGCTAGAGGAAAACTATATTTGTTTTGCTAATAGCTATACATAAACCCTAATCAAAATTCTTCATGAAACCTCAACCCTTGGGTTTTAAGTCCAATCGACATATCTTTGTCTCTAAATTATCCATTAAAACATGCAAGGGAGTAATGTTAACTATATGGTTACAATCTTAGCAGACCTCCCTCCCATTTGCAAGCATCTCCCCGGCCAGAAAAACATTGCATCGCCCTTCACGCTTCCTATTGTACCTCACCTCCATTGTCCACACCTAGAAAACTATATGTTTCATGGTTGGAGACAAACCCTGTTCAACACCCTAATAGCTATAGAGAAACCTTGATTGTAATTTTATACGAAACCCCTACCCTATAATTTTAGGTTCACACCACATATCCTTGTTTCTAAATAAACCCTTGAAACTCATAAGTGAATTCCCCTTGCATTTATTTGTGTTATAACTACATGTAAATGCAAGAGCTAAAATTACAAGCAACTATTAACAATGGTAGTATTGATTGATAACTCTTTTATTTTTTAGATATCTCTAAAAAATATGTTTCCTCGACCTCTTTCACACCGTATTTTTTGTTGTCAGGTTCTACAATTGGAACATTTTAGCTTTGCAATTTTTTTATTTTTCCCCTTTAGACATAAATTATACTCGCATGAATACTACACTACCATAATCGTTAACATGATAGTTAGAGAAAAACACCAATCTAAATTTTGCATGAAATCTCTAGCCGGGCATTCAAAGTACACTCTACGTCCTGTTATCTCTGGTCCTATGAAGCATCTATTCAAATTCCCCTTACATTTACTTTTTTCCAACAACCCAAAAAAGTCAAGAGATTCAAATTCAAACAAGTATTCTCCTTGGCATCATTTTCCAACCACTACTTTCATTTTGAGATATCTCCCTCTGTTATTTCATTTACGTCTTCCCCAATGTGAGTTTCTCCTTCTTTCAATTGGCAAACAATTCATGCTCCACGCAGACAGTTTATTTTCACATTGGCTCCTCGATTCCTGTTTTCTTTCCACTGCACGTCTCCACCCTCAAACTCCATTTTCTACACCCATATTCCTTTCCCATTGTTCCCCTCCATCCTATTTCGTTTCTTCACTATATCCCTTTCTTCGCTCACATCGTACATTTCACATATGATTGCTAGTATTTACTAGAAATCATGTGCAAATGGTGTAGTGGAGATGACGATGTAGATGAGTCAAAGAAGTTAAACATGAGGAGTGAAAATTTCTAGGAGGAATATGGGTGATGAAGAAGGGGTTTGAGGTAGGGGAAGTACATGAGAGGGGAAAATGTTAAGGCGAACTTATGTAAAAATCTTTTCTCTTACAATAAGGCACATGAACCATGTGTCATATTCGTCAATATTTTGAAGGAGAAAATGAGAGCAGTGCACAAATTGTTGATTTAATGTACTCTCACCAAATTTGAATCATTTTGATATCTATCTATATCAAGAAAGGTTTTCATGACCACCACTCTTTCATCAAATTTGTCATTGCTAGCAATGTTATCATGAATTTTTGAACATGTGACCTGGAAATGCTCTTATAGTTATTACCCCACCGACCTAGTTAAAAAATTAGGATAATGTTAATTAATTTTTGAGATGCACCCATTGGTGTCCTATGTGCAAAGGTGGGTTGTTTGGTCACATTACAAAGTCTCCTTTATCACATGTAGATTGGGAAACTTGTATTTCTACGAATTCCAAACTCTACATATGTTAGATATTGAAACTCTATGGTTAAGTTCTTCTATGTCGCTAATTTCATGTACATTTATGATTAGCGTTTCTCTTTAGCAATTAAGGTAGTGATTAGGGTTTCCATCATCAACATTCCTGATGATTCCATCCTTCAATGAAAACCAACACAAATTCCCAACCATCCAATTCCCTGAATCGATTGTCTATTTTCCTGACATGTGTCAAACATAGCCACTGAAAATCCCACTTGGAAAGACTTATTAATGCAATTAATGTTTTATGCATTACAAAAAGAGAAAATTATTTTTATACTTATGTGAGCTTTATTAGTATGGTCGTGGTCGTGTGGGTTATGAATTTGGAAGGGGAAGATGTTATGTCAGCATATGAATCACCAAATAGAAATGAAAATGAAAATTTTGGAGCATTAATCTCATGATTGAGTGGGAGAGGTATTAAAAATGTGACATCAAGAGGCTCATCATCATTATCAACAAACTAAGATTTTGTGCGCAAGTTTTCCCTTCAAAACTTGTCGTATGTGGAATCAAGAATACCCAAACCATACATAGTGGTTGTCTTGGAGATGAGGGAACATATAGTGATGTTGATGTAGTGTTGCCTACAATATGGGTGGGAGATTCCTGTGTGCAATGGAAGGCACAAATATGAAGGCCTCTCCTCTACCTCTCACACCCCTAATTTTTCCATCATCGATATCATGAAATTGGATGTGATTATGGTCGAATATATAAATTCCAAGATGACATGGGTAGAGTTTGGTACAACTATGGGCATAGTGTACTCTGTCATTACAAAAAAATATTGCACGCTATGGTCCCCTACTAGAATTAGCCTACTTTAGGTGTGGGTGGCCATTTGAATGGAGGTGGATTGAGTTTTCTCTCTAGGAAATAATATGGCCTATCTACAAATAATAAATTGGTGGCAAAGCTAATGATATTGAAATCTCAATCTTAGGCATGGCTGGGATTGTAACCACTGCTACACCCTTAACCCTAGGTCATATATCATGATATGGATAACCGACTTGTGGCTAACACAATCTCTTATGCATGCCATATCATATTTATATATGTTTTCTTATGCTTAGTAGGTCAGATTTGGTGCATTTCATAGTACAATAACATATATATAAGAGTTAGAGAGTAGTAGATTATCATTATATTGAGCACTTTGTCAATTTTGGAGGTTGCCCCATCGAAGTGGCTAAGCCATTATACTTGTATATTGTGATAATTTATGTATAATTTGTGTGTTCCTTTGTGTTATATTGTTGTTAATATTTAGATCTAAATAAGTAATTTCATTACAAGTGGTATTAGAGTGTCGATCTGGCCAGATTTGTATCAAAACCCTAATTGTGAAGATTCAGCTAGATATCAACAAAATAGTGGTGATTTTTCATAATATTTTAACTGAAGTGGAGTAATAAGTCTAATAAGTTTCTCTCAAAATTTCAAGATCTTTGGACTTTGTTTTTGAAATTTATATCCTTTTTAGTGTTTCTCATAAAATTACTCCATAGGCTGCTATTTTGGGATTTTTTCTTTCTTATATTTTTGGAAATATTTCCAAAAATTAGTAGCCTTTTGGTTTCAAGATTGACTTTGACTGTACCAATAATTGGGATACGTATGGAGCAATTTTATCAAGCATACTCGTGGCTTGAAGTTTAGGTGTTCAAAATCTTTGTGTGTAAGGAGACTCAAAATTAATTATGAACCAAGTGTTTAGGGTTTACCTAAATAAATTCTAAAACATACAGATCTATATCGATACCATAAAAATTAGTTGAAGAGTTTGAGTTTATCTATATATAAGAGGTTTCTATAGGGAGAATAACCAACTCTCCAACTCTATACTGCCTCCACATCTTACTTTTTATCCTATCATGAAATCCCTCACATAGACTACATTGTATCCAGGTGATCCCACCCCCTTGTTTAGAGGGAGAAGGGGGATGAAACAAAAACTATTGAATGAAAATGTGAGAATGGTTTACACTAGACCTTACTTAAAATGACAAATCTATTCTAGAATTCCTCTAAGTTTACATGAACCTCCTCAAACCTCACCATCAAAAGGATTTTTCCACAATTTTTTAGTCCTCCACTCTTCTTAGGGGAGTGTTATATGGTTCTTAGTAAAAATTCAAATATTATGACTTTGGCCTCGAGTAGTTTGAGGTTTGCAAAGTTGAAGATGACTCATTTGACCTCC
Source organism: Taxus chinensis (assembly GCA_019776745.2). Taxonomy (NCBI): domain Eukaryota; kingdom Viridiplantae; phylum Streptophyta; class Pinopsida; order Cupressales; family Taxaceae; genus Taxus; species Taxus chinensis. The sequence continues at coordinate 108,942,405 of CM034156.1, read as the reverse complement.
TTCATATGCCTACAAAGTTAAAGGATGGAAATGCTTTCCTCATTGAGGATATCATTTTCATCAACATCCTAATAGAGGAACAACCAGGGATCATAAAACATAGGTCTTCCCTCTCCCCTTGAGAGGTGTATAATCATAATAATTTTCTCATCAAGTTTCCCAAAGCCTTCACTTTCTCCTACACATATATGATTGCAATTCAAATTGATGTAGTTGTGCATAACCTAGTGAAAAAACTTGATGCTAAGCGGGTGAAATAAAATCTAAGTCCCATGAAACTAAAGATAAATTTGATGAATAAAGAATAAGTTATTAAAATCCTTAATGTTGGATTCATTAAACCTAGTAACTACACTCCTTGGCTCATGAATATTGCACTTGTACAAAAAAAATAATGGTAAAATTAGGATTTGCATAGAATTTCAAGATATACACAAAGCATTCCCTAAGGATGAATTTCTATTAGTAAACAATTTCCAAACCGTGGTACCTATCTCGAGACCAAACAAAATTTCATATGATAAATGGAAAGGAGCAATCACCAATTTCTAATGATCATAACACTTAGGGTTTTCTTTTGTTATGATAGTTCCAACAATGAAGAGATGCCCCATCCTATAATGTTTTATGGTAGTGAAGTACTAAATGATGAATCTTACAATGACCCACTATTCATATAAACTCTTATCAATACTTATACACATAAGGAACAAAATCTATGATTGATAATGGGTCAAGTGTTATTGTATGTACAACACAATTTCCAAATAGACTTAGCTCCTAAAGGAATACCTTTCAAGAAATTTCATGATGATTAAATGATATGATGAACACTTAAAAACTACTCAGTGGTATAAGACATCATATCACTGTGGGTCCAAGTACTCTCTTAATTTGGTTTCTATAAGAACCAAACTTTAAGATGGTACAACATTCCAAGTCATATGATATATTCTAAAACCTCTCAGGGCTTTGGATCACGCTTAAAAACAAATATTTTACATGTTTCAATGCAAGTAATCATGAAACCTCTTGTGTAGATGTAATACTTAGTTTTCATATTCTCTCTTTAATACAAAATATAGGGACAATTATTTTTCCTCTTTAGATTTTTTTTATCTCTCTTCAAACATTCACAACTTATGCAAACCCTATATGTTTATCCCTCTTCCTTTGAGAGGTGTTCAACCTTTTCCAATGGATTATGAAATATAAGTATTTAAGGAGGGCTTTCACTAGAAGTTAATTAGATGTTACTTCCATCCATTTAACATAAATAGGAAGAGGCTCCATTTCTATCCTCCAAGCTTACATGTTAGAACAATGAGGTGTTGTCAAACTCAACAACCCACATGGATTTACACCTATCACTTACTTCTTTGCCACTTTGAGTATTAAAATTATTTCTTTAGATACAAACAAGGTACAACTCACTAAACAAGACCCTCTCTCTTTCTGAGCTTCTTCATTATATAGATTACTCTATTGTACTATTGCTTACCATTACTCATTTTAAATTTAGTTTCTCTTATGTATTCTTTTAAGTATCTTTCTTCTTATAGAGTATCTTTAACAATTCCATTGACCAATCTTAATATTTTGTAGTCATTAATAATGATAATGATATATTGTTGTTAGTTTAATACATTTACTATTAATCTAAAATCATTTTCAATGTAAAAACATTTATGAGTAAAAAAATAAATTACAAGTAAAACGGTTCAACAATTTAAATTAATTTGAAATATTTTAGGAAATTCCACATAAAAGCACTTACGTCTAGACAAAAAATACTAAATCAGGAGGTATCTTACATAAATATGAATATTTTAGAAAAGCTTGCATGAAAAAATTATTGATTGACATCAATGCTAGATTTTGATATTCATGTTCAAAATTTAATATGCATATAAAAAATAAATAAATTATTAAAAAACAAATAACTAGTTTTACTAACCATTGGCCTCCTACTGATGATTCGTAGGTAGACACAAATCAATACTTACACCTTCATATCTCCTTATAGAGAGAACAACATAGACATAGAAAATGGGTAGCTATTTGATGATAAAAATTCGAAGTTGTAACCGTGATCGTATTTATTAAAAGATGTTCTTTTAAATAAAATTTTTTGGTAGTTTTTTTCTTTTATAGAGTCCAAGCCTTGTATTTTTTGAATTACATTATAATTGAAAAGCTATGTGGGATTCTCTAATTGATTGAATCTAGATGATTCTAAAAAACTCAAGCTTTATAAATATTTGGGCCTTTGTTGTACATTTATAAACAGAAAGAAAAATAATGCTACAATGATCAATTTCATATTTTACTAGTGGTCGCTCCAAGAGGAGCAAGATTACGCCGTGACTGGGACATTAGGAGTTGGGAATGTAATGCTAGGTACTTGGTTGGTGTTTTCTGCATTTCATATGGAGGCACTGAGCAAAGAACTTAGAGGTTTTAATTCTACAAAATCAGAATGGAGATGGTGTTGGTGTTGTTTGTCTTTATAATTGTTTAGCTATTTTCAATGCAAACGGGTATAAAATTATACTATTTCTGAATTTAAAACATTGTAGTTAAATTGCTAAAGGTAAGTGGGGGGAAAAATATGAAACTGTTAGATACAAGAGTGTTAGTAGTTACTTGAAGGGAAATTTAAATTTTTTTATGTATAAGGTTCATATAGAGGTGCTAACAAGTACAAATTTTAGTATTAAATGTTTGTTTTTGTTTATTTCTCTTGCATTTCAGGTACTTCTTGGCATAGTTGTGTAAACATAGTATGGCGTTTACATTGATGAATAGTTCTGGAAAAAAATTAAAATAGAAAGTTGCTTGGGGTTGTGCTGAAATTGATGGGAAGATGAAAACTATGGCTAAACTGTGCCAAGTGACATGTTAGCATATTATGCAAGGAATTTATAGTGATCAATATTTTATTTTGGCCTCATATATGTGGCTAGAGGTTACAAGTAAGAAATGAATCGTTCCTTTCAAAAAAATAGTTCGTAAGACCCTTGGACGGTGGTATAAGGCACACAAATCCATTACACAAGTTTATCTTACATAAGATATTTGGGTAAGTGCACGAAATTGGGGGGCCAAAAAGCAGACAAGAATGTGAAAAAAGCCAAACGCGTACGCGTTTTAGTTTGTTTGGCTCAGGAATCACCAAAGCATAACGCATACGCGTTATGTTGACTATAAACAAAAAATAGAGGCCCGAGCCTCTATCATTTTTCCTCCCTCAAACACGAGTTTCAGAGCTTGTTTGTGCCCTCGCGTTTTTCCATTCAGTTGGATCTCAAGCTCAAAGGATCGTTTTTGGATCGCCGGGAATATCTAAATCGACAATGGCACCATAGAGAAGAGGTAAACATATTTCTTTTCTCAAAATTGCATTGAAATATGATAATTATAGATTAAAATTTGAATTGAGTACATATTTTTTATTGTTGCAGTTAGAGGTCGAGGGAATCAACCACAACAAAACCCTGTTATTCCTGACATCCTTCCCGACACTCCCACAATTGCTCAACATCCCTCGGGTAGTCAAGAAGATTTAGCAGCCCAAATAGTTGAAAACAAAATTGAAATTGAGGATTTAATCAAAACAATGAGGGATGCACAATCTATAAACCCCCACCGTGCCTCTTGGTGTCCCTAGATTTCACCCTGAAATCTGAGACTACCCTATTAAAAAAAAATTCATACTTTTAAAACAATGGGTCGTTTTGTGTTTTTATTGCCAGAAATTTCCTGTAATGTGTCAAAATATTCCCAAGGAGCCATATCAGTCATTCTCGCCAAATACCCAGATGCCTAAAATTGTTATAGCCTGCGGGGAATTTGTATTTAATTATTTTAAGCCCCGTTTGAGGCAATTTGTGCTCCGGTTTAACCCTGTTGTGATCGTACATATCATTATTCCCATATACCAGTAGGGTTTTAACCAAGAATGCATTCTAGGCTTTATTTGTAACTTCTGGCAACGTTTTGTGTTTTTTGTGTTTTCCTGTTTCATTTTCTGTGAAATTTCTCTGGATCAATTCCTTTACCGGTTTGGCCTGATTCTTGGCCTGGAGTATCTAGAGATCACATATGCACGTTGTGCCAGAAGGAATTCACCATCAAAGGTCTGGTTCTCTTGGAAAAGATGAAGTCGTGCACCAAAAAGCCTCTTCTGGGCTAGCCGCATTTTTGGAAAAAGAGGGTTTGAAGTGGATCATGGGATTTTTGGAAGTAGCAGGCAGGTGGGAATTTTGTACCTGCCTAGCAGGGTACTTTTTCCCATGGAAGCAACGCCACTTAAGTCACAATGGGAAAATTAGAGGCAGCAGGCAAGTGAGAATTTCTTACTTGCCTTGCAGGGTAAAAATTTCCATTGTGGAATAAAAGAAAATCACTTAAGTGAATCATGGGATTTTATTGCCTGCCTTGCAGGGTAAATAATCCCATTATGAAAGTCAAATGACTTAAGTGAATCATGGGATTTTCAGGGCTGCCTTGCAGGGTAAATAATCCCATTGTCATTTGACTTTTAAAAATAGAAATCTCTTATGCCAAAAAGTGCGACCCCTTTAGGGAAAGAAAGGCAGCCTTAAATTAATTAATTTAATTAATTTCTCTTCCAATTTTGGCGCCCAGGCTTGTGGAAAAGTCAACGGAGGTAAGTGGACAAAAGGAAGTTGGAAATAGACTGTTCTAAAATTAAATAAATAATATTTATTTAATGCAGCCCCTTCATGTCAAAAAGTGTGCCCCATTTGGGAGAGAAATAATACTTTTTAAAGTATTAAATGATTAAATTAATTCCTATTTTTAGTGGCTAAGGTCAAAGCATACTGTGAGGCTTGAGTTAAATGGAAGTAGAAGTCTAAAATTAAATAAATTTAATTTATTTAATGGCAGTCATAAGCATGCACAAAATAGGCACCCCATTTGAAGAGTGAAGCTTATTAATTAATTAATTAATTGCCAGGAATAGGAAATGCATTAATTAATTATAGAATTGTGAGAATTATATAAGTAGGGGCTGCCATAAGGATGAATTAATTAATTCAAAGCAAAAGAAGTGCAGCCTAGAGGAAAAATGTGCCGCATTTGAAGAGGATTTTTGCTCAGAAGAAGGTAAAATTAATGTTGAAAGCTTCCAATTTTGGCGCATAGGTTGAAGGAGGTTGATTTGTGTTTGGATAATTGTTTGCATAAGTGATACAGGTGCTCAGGTGAAGTTGGTAAAATTCATGCTTGCTTTGCATGCAAATAAAACATCAAATTTTGGGGCAGCAGGCTTGAATTATGTAGATTTTTATGATTAAAATTCACTGTTCATGTTCCGGTTGCCATCTTTGTCTGAATTAATTGCAGGAATTCATTACAGGTGCTTTATAAAAGAAAGGGAGCTTAAATCAATGTCCAATACATTGAATATATCCTCTGAATTTGAAGAATTATCTAGATCTGCACCAATTTTGAAGAATTCCGGTCGAGTAAGAAGAAAAAGAATTGTTTAGACAAAGATAGACATAGCCATGGCAAAGAAGGATGAAAAAGAAAGCACAACAGAATCATGCATCACTTCCAAATTCACAGACATTAGAGACACATATCTAGGTCTAGAACCTCTTTCCGAATTGATTGATAGATCCAGAGCAGGGAAGACTTCCCTCATGCGTGCAATTAAAAGCAGTGGAATTATTTGAGCTGTAGCCTTTCCATACATAGCCTAGTTACTAAGAGTTTGTTATGGAATGTGCTAGGTCTTACCATCCATCATCCAGATCAGTCCAAGATGCTATAGGTAAAAAAATAATTTGGTTGGACACACAATTCATCAATTATTGTTTGATGATTCTGACATGAAAGGTGGTGACTTATATTAGCATTCAGGATGCAGGCAGTGGGTGGGAGAAACATAGAGTTGACTGCGTGAACATAATGAGTAGCAGATACATGAAGAAGCCTAGATCTCCTTCCAAGTTCCCAAGAACTCTTCCACGGTCCAATCTGGTACAAGAGGTAGACGATATTTCCAAATTGTTATGCAGGATAAATGGCGAAGCAAACACTCACACCTTCCACACATGGATGTATGCTTTCATCAAGACCATTGAAATCAACAAGGCTGATTCAATAATCAATGGGTCAGAAATTATTAGCGACAACATTGGTGAGAAACTCTGGAACGTGAAGTGTACTTTTAGCTTCAAAATGACTTCCTATTGGGTATACATAGCAGCTTCACAAGGCATCTTCTCCAAGATGGATAGATGTGGTGTTCTTTCTAAGGACCCCATTTTTGAGTGCTACCCACAGCTTACTGTACCTGCATGCAGGAAATATTTCAAAATGGTCAACAATGGATTCTTTTACGAATTCATTTACAGGATGGACAAGGAGCTAAAGGCCAACAAGGTGAGTAAGGAAGCATGGGAAGTTGTATCCAGAATTGACAATCTCTTCATTCAGTTTGCGGATTTCACATACCTCAGGGTTACCAACTTTTCTGGAGAACCATTTAAGATTCCCAGAGATATCCAAATGATAGATTGAGTCACCATGGAACTGAGCAGACAACTTGTGGAGATACACGATCTTCAGTCAAAATGGCACAAGTCTACGGGCTTCTTCCCGATCATTGTGGGACATTATAGCTACCAGAGCATTCATAAAGCTCAAGGATTGGAAGTGAAAATGTTATCTGAGTACGAGAAAGAGTTCTTCCTAGCACGGCTGAAATTCGATCCATTTGGATTAGTCAGGAAGATGATCTCCCAAGAGTACGCACATGTTCCTTCATTAGAATATTTCTGGATGAAGTGCAAAAGTGAGTATGAGGTTAGAAAGAAAGATTTCAGCAGGCTATCAGTATGACAAGTGTTCGACTTTCGATTAGCACGAATACTTGTGGATCTTAAAGATGATGGGACTATGTTACTTGACACATACCATCAAATGGGAGGAGATAGAGCCGTGCTTCAGGATAATGTAGGGGGCTTCCATACGATTGAGGAAAGTTCTTCCACTGTTCTGGTGAATACTTCAAACTAATTACTGACGAAGGGATACTGCCTTGATGAAGCATTGATGAATCAAATCATGGGAAACTTTGGCACAGAGATATTCCCTCAAGAGGAAGCATGAAGGAGAAATAAGTAGAAGGCATGAGAAGATTAAAGTGTACAGAAGGTCTCAATCAAAGGAGAAGATCACTTCCATAGCTATGGCGTTAGTTCTGGCTTCTCCAGCATCCAGTACTTCACCGACTATTGCACCTCAGTAGGACACTGCCATTCCTCTATTGAATTCCACAACATTCATCTTCTCTCCTCAGCCACTTCATTCAGCACCTAGTTCCTAAAGAAACATTGAAGCTACAAATGGACAGATTTTAAAAGAGCTTTGTCTTTGGATGATTCAGAAGGATGGTAGCCATAACATTGTAGTAGTTTCTGATGGAGAGGAATCAGAGCGGGATATAGTAGTACACTCAGCAACTTCTCATTCTCAAAGAAGTAATTTCTCGGAATGGTTGACTTCGTAGTTGGTTCTAGAGGCTAGAGTGGAAATGAACTTGGAGGAACACGACTTGCAATTGCTCCTGAGTCTAGGCGGAAAAGATAGAAAACGTAAAGTTGCTAAGGTGACTTCAAGGTTGATCATCGAAGAGTCAGGGCAGAAGTTTGCTGAGATGTCAGTTCCAGCGGAAGGAAAGAAAGAGGATGAGATCACGGCAGAAGACATAACAATAACCATAGTACCCATCATTCAAGCCGCCACAGAAGGATTGAATCAGGACATGCAGACATTGATAGATGCTCTATTCCTTAGGCTCGACAGAGAAAAGACATAGAAATTTGAACTTTAGAAGTAGGTATCTCAGTTGTGTGAAATCATTACCAAGGTTGTTAAATCTTCCACTCAACCCATTTCAAGTCAAAAGCAGGTGAGTGATCATCTGATGCAGGAGATGGAAGATTCAAGCAACCAGGTGAAAGCTATCGATGAATGGAAAAGTCTGATTATTCGTCAAGCTTCGGTACAACTCAGAGAGGTGCCAACCCACCTAAAGGTTATGAAAGATGCAAAAGATCAGATGAAGCTACTGGTGACAAGCATAGTAGATATGAACACAGTTGCTGAGAGTAACCTGAGTAATTTGGCCGAAATTAATAAGTTACCGAGAGAAGTGTTGGTTGTAGAACAAATTATACTAGACATATCAGTTGAGAAGGGGAAGCAGCTGGAGTTTGCAGTATCTTTACATTTGGAGATCTGTAGAATTATGCTGCAGAGGATGCAGGCACTTGAGAGTGTGGCATCATCTTTGCCAGGTAATATCATTGCTTTCACTCATGAGGAAGTGGTCAGAAAGGTTACTTCATATGAGCGGATCATTCCTAGCAGAGTTCCTAATTCCCTGGAAGGGTCTCTTCTGATGGTACAAGGGAGAATTGATGGAGCTATTAAACCTTTCACGATGAATTCCATCAGCAGACTGGTGGCACCTGCAGTTGGATATTGCGAAGTTCGGGCCGAGCTTGGAGGATGTGGAAGCATGTATCAGGGTGTTGAATGAAGGATTGCCACAGTTCAAGAAAGAAAAGGAAGCCATCGCTAAGACATATGGGAAGATGTTGAATTACATGTTTGACAAGTATATTCAGTATCAGAACAAAAAGAAGATATAAATGTTACAACTGGCTTGACTTCTTCTTATTTTCTTCTCTTCTTCTATTTTCCACGTTCCCAGATGAAATTGTAAAACTTTAAAGTTATTGGTTTTGAAACCATTGTTTTAGGTTATGTGGAACAATTCTATTAGTTAAGTGATAGATGTGTCACTTAAGGAGGAGTTAGTGGAGGATGATTGCTAGATGTCATCTTTACTTCTTGTTTATGTTTCAGTTCAGTTGAGTTTCCCATTTGTATTTTACCTTCTACATTCTATAAGTAGAAGAAGAACCTCCGGGTTAAGGATCGGAATTTGTAAGCAGAATTCTTGTGTTCCAGACTTTGTGTTGAAACCCCTGATAACCACTTGAAGCAAAGGAATGTAAAGGAGCAGGTTTCTAGAGAACTTTGTGTCACGGTGCAATTTGTTTCTAGCTTTCTATCTTAGATCTTCTAATAGTCTTCGTGTTATTTTAGATCTAGATCTGAAGTGCCTTTGCTTATAATTTCTATGCGTTGATATCTATTGTTTTCTTCTATGTGCATGCAATCAACTCTGTTATCTATTGATTAGGATGCACATCTTCCCCATTTATTCCCTGTATTTTACTATTTTCTTTCTCTATAAATATTTCTTTCTTAAATAGCTACTTACTTACTGCAGAACTATACAGCTATGGTTCATGAGTTGAATAGTTAAAGTAAAACCCCCATATAGATACTAGCATATTTTTATCGACAAATCTGATACGGAAGCCTCACCGGTAAATGAGGGAGATTTATCTCATGACTGCATAGGTTTTCAACAATGCAGAAAATCTAGCCAACACCTCTCTTACAAACACATCGGAGGCATTACTTGTTCAAATTGACGTGGAAACGAGGCAAATTGATTGTTGGACAACTTACAGAGAGGGTTGTAGGGTTCATTATTCCAACAAATTGTCCATATGCGGGGTGTGTAACGAATTTTTTTTTTTTCAAAAGAACTCATATGCGCCTTAGTCACAAGAACCCCCACACTAATTTTACTATGTCCCATTAACATGTAAACGATTTCCCATCCATTGGTGCAATAATAATTTGATTAAAAATAATTTTTGGGACTGATGGTGGATGGTGTTTGATTTTCCACCTTGTAATAACAACGAGGTGCCACTATACTTTCTGAGGAAACTCTATTGCGATTTTATCCTCAACGAGATCCCAAATTATTTTGATTTCTGAGATTTCCAGGGCCGAGGAAAAGGATCTGCACAAGATCGACCAGGTGCACAACATGCACCTATTCAGTAGGGTAGATTCCCCACATAGAAGCCCCCTCACCTTGAGATTGTCCCTCAAGCAGTGAAGGAGATAGTAGAGATTGATACACTCCACATGCTTCAAGGGCTATCTACGACCCTTGTTTGACATACGAGGGAGATTTCTGAGCCAGATGCTCATGGAGGTACACAGAGTATTCCCTCAGGGAGTACTAGCATGAGGCCACATTTTTGCTCATCATGTGGTAGCATATGTTTGGGGCCCGAGGAGGACGATACTTTCATGCGTACTGATTTTGGTGCACCTGGTGCTAGGGATGAACACGATAATGTCACTATGTTAGATGTCCTTTTGAGTGAGACATTTGGATTACATTCATTGGCATCACCTTCGCAGGTAAATTTGTTATGTTTTGTTATGTGTGTTACAAAAATTTTGGAGTACCTGATTTACTTATATATGTTAAATTTTTGAAATAATTATATTTGTACATGTACATGCATTGATATTACAGCACATGGGAGGCACATCTTCATCCCGACCATAGGTGGCGAGCACCATGCATACACATACATTCACAGAGGTAATTTAGAATGTTAATTATGTAAAATTTTCACATACATGTGTGTGTGTGTGTGCATGTGTGTGTGTGTATATATATATATATATATATTAGTTTTGAAGTCAAATATATGTATGTTCTTGTATGTCCATCTAACTCACGTGATATACATGTTTGATAAAGATGTTGACTTCACTAGACACCCCACCATCTCTGCAACAAGTAGATAAAGGTGTTGCCACTGCGATTTCATCTGCGCAGCAACTCACTGAGGTATTCAAACAACACGTAAATTTTGTTAAATTTCTCGTGTAATTCATATTATGTTAAATTACATGTTAGTAATGTCTTTCATTGTAGAATTATTAAATTATGTTAATAATGTCCTTCATTGTGTGTATGCAGGAGTTACCTGCGACAGGGCGCAACCCTGTTCATTTGATTCACAGGCGTGGCGGGGTAAAAACAATAGTTCTATATTGATAAAATTAGTTAAAATATTGTCATTATGTAGATACATGTACTTAGCTCTATTTTTGCTAATTCTGATGTTAGATTTTCTGATCTTATGTGTATGTAGGGAACTTCAACCCCCTCCATTTTGACTTCGAGGGCATGAACTCCTCCATCTCATCATCTTCGTACCCCCGTTCGTACTGCAGGAGCTCCCGATGACTCATCTGAGCGTGAGATGCAAATTCGGCGTGATCGACAACTTGCAGTAAGTTTGTGTATTTATGTAAATACTTTCATTCTAGCATGGTCTTAAATACATGTTGAAAACATATATAAATTAATTTTTGACAAAAAAAACATTGTTTGCATTTACAGGCTCATCTACAGGTGAGTATTCAGTGGAAGAGGACTCAAAGCATGGGCTCAGATGATCCAAAGTCATCTCATGGATCTCCATCTTCGCCTAAGGGAGGGCCTTCTTCAAGCAAGGCCAAGAGAGGGATAGATTTTGATGAGTAGGAAATATATATGTCTTACATGACATTGTTTTTGTATGCCTATGTGCATGGCATTGTATGTAAGCCTATATGGCATTTGAACTTGATGGTATATGACCTATTTGGGCATTTTTGTATTTATTATGCACATTAAAATACTATTTGGAACTTGATAATTTTGTATGAGACCTTACATTTCTGAGATTATTTTCGCATGAATCTAATATGATGTGCACTTGACAATATTTAAGACATTATGGATTATTTTTTCATTTATTGGTGATGTATATGTACTAGAGTTTTCAATGTATAATATGCATCAAACTTTGGAAATTAATATTTATATAATGTATGTATATAAAGAGTTACCTAATCTGAGTAATTATTCATTCAATTTATCAATGTGTATGTGTATTTACCTTACTTGCGCTTCTTCTTGCTCATGGTCTCTTTGTACTGGTTCCTATCTTATCATGCACTTACTACATTCTTCCATGCTTCATAGTCTTCTCCCCTGTTAAAACACCTGATCAGTCACACAATTTGATGCCTTTCATCTATTGATATTTTGAGAATGTCTCTCCATATACATTACTCCAATGCTTGAGAATGTCTCCAGATGCAATGACATTCTGATTCAGACACTCAATGATTCTTGATTGTCTAATCCTGTCCAATTCATGTTACTACCTTTAAATCTGTAGGCATTTCAAGTTATTTGGAAATCACATCACACCCTTCACTAGGCTTGATGACTACCCATATCCTTTTTAAGGTGCTTTTGAAAGCATCCATGGGTTTATCATAACATAAATTATCAATGAATGGAAGGTCACTAAGCCGTAGGCCAGCTGACTCCCATCCAGAACTAAACAAGAAAGATTTACTAGGTGATTGATAACTCCCATGTGTTCTTAGACATACCCCTATCAAATTCATTCTTAAGCCAATCTAGTCATTCAGGGCTCTTAAGCGACTACGCCCGGATGGGGTAGCCCTACACTGACTCAGACTGCACTATTTCTCACATTTGCAAACAATAGGACAATGAGAGAACCAGATGGAGATGGAGAAAACCATGAGAGGCTTTCGTAGAGGGCCCCAACATGGAGCTCTCAATCTAATGAGATGTCTCTAGGTGCCACAGAGTCTGAGAAATCACCCATCGACGATATGGCGTGATTGGGCCTCAAGGATCTTAAGTGACTACGCCCGGACGGGTAGCCCGAAAGCACAGGGAGCGTAGGGAACAAAAAAAAAGCCTCCACTAGCATTCACCAGGCCACCCTAATGTTTTTACGGGCATAGTTGGTTCGGTCCCACAAGCTTCCGTTTGCAAACTACAGCCTCTAGCAGCCCTACACTGACTCAGACTGCACTATTTCACGTGTTTGCAAACAATAGGACAGCGAGAGAACCAGAATGGAGAAATGGAAAACCATAAGAGGATTTCGTAGAGGGCCCTGACATGGAGGTCTTAGGATCTGACGAGACATCTCTAGGTGCCACGGAGTCTGAGAAATCACCCGTCGAAGATATGGCATGTTTGGGCCTCAGGGCTCTTAAGCGACTATGCCCCGGACGGGGTAGCCTGAGCAGCACAGGGGAGCAGTAGGGAACCAAAAAAAGCCTCCACTAGCATTCACCTGGCCAACCTGACATGTTGGCGTAGGTGGTTCAGTCCCATGAGCTTTCATTTACAAAATACAACATCTGACAGCCCTACACTAACTCAGACTGCACTATTTCTCGCGTTTACAAACAATAGGACAACGAGAGAACTCAGATGGAGACAGAGAAAACCATGAGAGGATTTTGTAGAGGGCCTTGACATGGAGCTCTTGGATCTGACGAGATGTCTCTAGGTGCCACAGAGTCTAGAAATCACCCGTCGAAGATATGGCGTGTTTGGGCCTCAGGGCTCTTAAGCGACTACGCCCAGACGGGGTAGCCCGAAAGCATGGGGAGCGTAGGGAACCAAAAATGAAGCCTCCACTAGCATTCACCAGGCCACCCTGACATGTTGGCATAGTTGGTTCGGTCCCATGAGCTTCCGTTTGCAAACTACAGCCTCTGGCAGCCCTACACTGACTCAGACTGCACTATTTCTCACGTTTGCAAACAATAGGACAATGAGAGAACTGGATGGAGATGGAGAAAACTGCAAGAGGATTTCATAGAGGGCCCCAACATGGAGGTCTCGGATCTGACGAGACATCTCTAGGTGCCATGGAGTCTGAGAAATCACTCGTCAAAGATATGGCGTGTTTGGGCCTCAGGGCTCTTAAGCGACTACGTCCGGACGAGGTAGCCCGAAAGCACGGGGAGCGTAGGGAACCAAAATGAAGCCTCCACTAGCATTCACCAGGCCACCCCAATGTGTTGGCATAGTTGGTTCAGTCCCATGAGCTTCCGTTTGCAAAATACAACCTCTTGAAGCCCTACACTGACTCAGACTGCACTATTTCTCGCGTTTACAAACAATAAAAAAGCGAGAGAACCGGATGGAGATGGAGAAAACCATGAGATTATTTTGTAGAGGGCCCTGACATGGAGCTCTCGGATCTAACGAGACATCTCTAGGTGCCACGGAGTCCAAGAAATCACCCATCGAAGATATGGCGTGTTTGGGCCTCAGGGCTCTTAAGCGACTACGCCCGGATGAGGTAGCCCAAAAGCACGAGGAGCGTAGGGAACCAAAACAAAGCCTCCACTAGCATTCACCAGGCCACCCCGACATGTTGGCATAGTTGGTTTGGTCCCACTAGCTTCCATTTGCAAACTACAGCCTCTTGACATCCCTACACTGACTTAGACTACACTATTTTGCGCGTTTGCAAATAATAGGACAGCGAGAGAACCGAATGGAGATGGAGAAAACCGCGAGAGGCTTTCATAGAGGGCCTCGATGTGGAGGTCTTGGATCTGATGAGACATCTCTAGGTGCCATGGAGTTTGAGAAATCACCCATCGAAGATATGGCGTGTTTGGGCCTCAGGGCTCTTAAGCGACTACGCCCGGACGGGGTAGCCCGAAAGCACAAGGAGCGTAGGGAACCAAAACAAAGCCTCCACTAGCATTCACCAGGCCACCCTGACATGTGTTGGCATAGTTAGTTTAGTCCCATGAGCTTCCGTTTGCAAACTACAACATCTGGCAGCCCTACACTGACTCAGACTGCACTATTTCTCACGTTTACAAACAATAGGACAACGAGAGAACCAGATGGAGAGGGAGAAAACCACGAGAGGATTTTGTAGAGGGCCCCAACATGGAGCTCTTAGATCTAACGAGACATCTCTAGGTGCCATGGAGTCTGAGAAATCACATGTCGAAGATATGGCGTGTTTGGGCCTCAGGGCTCTTAAGCATGTGATCTTCGACGGGTGATTTCTCAGACTCCGTGGCACCTAGAGATGTCTCTCTTAGATCCAAAGCTCCACATCACCCTCTATGAAATCCTCTCATGGTTTTCTCTGTCTCCATCTGGTTCTCTCGTTGTCCTATTGTTTGTAAATAAGAAATAGTGCAGTCTGAGTCAATGTAGGGCTGTCAGATGTGTAGTTTGCAAACGGAAGCTCATGGGACCAAACCAACTAAGCCAACAGAGTCATCAGGGTGGCCTGGTGAATGCTAGTGGAGGCTTTCCCTACGCTCCCCGTGCTTTCGGGCTACCTCGTCCGAGCGTAGTCTCTTAAGAGCCCTGAGGCCCAAACACGCCATATCTTCGAACATGTGATTTCTCAGACTCCGTGGCACCTACAGACCTGTCATCAGATCCGAGAGCTCCATGTTGGGAACCTCTATGAAATCCTCTCATGGTTTTCTCCCTCTCCATCCGGTTCTCTTTCCGTCCTATTGTTTGCAAATGCGAGAAATAGTGCAGTCTGAGTCAGTGTAGGGCTGCCAGAGGCTGTAGTTTGCAAATGGAAGCTCGTGGGACCAAACCAACTACGACAGCGAACACATCAGGGTGGCCTGGTGAATGCTAGTGGAGGCTTCATTTTGGTTCCCTACGCTCCCCGTGCTTTCAGGGCTACCTCGTCCGGGCGTAGTCGCTTAAGAGCCCTGAGGCCCAAACATGCCATATCTTCGACGGGTGATTTCTCAGACTCCATGGCACCTAGAGACATCTCGTCAGATCCAAGACCTCCATGTTGGGCCCTTTATGAAATCCTCTCACAATTTTTTCCATCTCCATTTGGTTCTCTCACTGTCCTATTGTTTGCAAACGCGAGAAATAGTGCAGTCTGAGTCAGTGTAGGGCTGCCAGAGGCTGTAGTTTGCAAACAGAAGCTCGTGGGACCAAACCAACTATGCCAACACATCGGGGGTGGCCTAGGTGAATGCTAGTGGAGGCTTCGTTTTGGTTCCCTACGCTCCCTGTGCTTTCGGGCTACCTCGTCTGGGCGTAGTCGCTTAAGAGCCCTGAGGCCCAAACACGCCATATCTTCGACGGGTGATTTCTCAGACTCCGTGGCACCTAGAGATGTCTCATCTAGATCCAAGACCTCCATGTTGGGGCCCTCTACAAAATCCTCTCGTGGTTTTCTCCATCTCCATCTGGTTCTCTCGTTGTCCTATTGTTTGCAAACGCGAGAAATAGTGCAGTCTGAGTCAGTGTAGGGCTGCCAGAGGCTGTAGTTTGCAAACAGAAGCTCATGGGACCAAACCAACTATGCCAACACATCAGGGTGGCCTAGTGAATGCTAGTGGAGGCTTCATTTTTGTTCCCTACGCTCCCCGTGCTTTCGGGCTACCCCGTCCGGGCGTAGTCGCTTAAGAGCCCTAAGGCCCAAACACACCATATCTTCGACGGGTGATTTCTCAGACTCCGTGGCACCTAGAGATGTCTCGTCAGATCCAAGACCTCCATGTTCAGGGCCCTCTATGAAATCCTCTCATGGTTTTCTCCATCTCCATCTGGTTCTCTCGTTGTCCTATTGTTTGCAAACACGAGAAATAGTGCAGTCTGAGTCAGTGTAGGGCTGCTAGAGGCTGTAGTTTGCAAACGGAAGCTCGTGGGACCGAACCAACTATGCCAACATGTCGGGGTGGCCTAGTGAATGCTAGTGGAGGCTTTGTTTTGGTTCCCTACGCTCCCCGTGCTTTCGGGCTACCTCGTCCGGGCGTAGTCGCTTAAGAGCCCTGAGGCCCAAACACACCATATCTTCGACGGGTGATTTCTCAGACTCCGTGGCACCTAGAGATGTCTCGTCAGATCTAAGACCTCCATGTTGGGGCCCTCTATGAAATCTCTCATGGTTTTCTCCATCTCCATCTGGTTCTCTTGTTGTCCTATTGTTTGCAAACGCGAGAAATAGTGCAGTCTCAATCAGTGTATGGCTGCCAGAGGCTGTAGTTTGCAAATGGAAGCTCGTGGGACCGAACCAACTATGCCAACACATCAAGGGTGGCCTAGGTGAATGCTAGTGGAGGCTTCATTTTGGTTCCCTACGCTCCCCGTGCTTTCGGGCTACCTCGTCCGGGCATAGTCGCTTAAGAGCCCTGAGGCCCAAACACGCCATATCTTTGACGGGTGATTTCTTGGACTCCATGGCACCTAGAGACATCTCGTCAGATCCAAGACCTCCATGTCAGGCCCTCTATGAAATCCTCTCGCGGTTTTCTCCATCTCCATCCGGTTCTCTCGCTGTCCTATTGTTTGCAAACGCAAGAAATAGTGCAGTCTGAGTCAGTGTAGGGCTGCTAGATGCTGTAGTTTGCAAACGGAAGCTCGTGGGACCAAACCAACTACGCCAACACATCAGGGTGGCCTAGGTGAATGCTAGTGGAGGCTTTGTTTTGGTTCCCTACACTCCCCGTGCTTTCGGGCTACCTCACTCGGGCGTAGTCGCTTAAGAGCCCTGAGGCCCAAACACGCCATATCTTCAACGAGTGATTTCTTGGACTCCGTGGAACCTAGAGATGTCTCGTCAAATCCAAGACCTCCATGTCAGGGCCCTATACGGAAAGCCTCTCATGTTTTCTCTGTCTCCATCCGGTTCTCTCGCTGTCCTATTGTTTGCAAACGCGAGAAATAGTGCAGTCTAAGTCAGTATAGGGCTGCCAAAGGCTGTAGTTTGCAAATGGAAGCTCGTGGGACCGAACCAACTATGCCAACACGTTGGGGTGGCCTAGTGAATGCTAGTGGAGGCTTCTTTTTGGTTCCCTACACTCCTCGTGCTTTTAGGCCACCCCGTCCGGGCGTAGTCGCTTAAGAGCCCTGAGGCCCAAACACGCCATATCTTTGACGGGTGATTTCTCAGACTCCGTGGCACCTAGAGATGTCTCGTTAGATCTGAGACCTCCATGTCAGGGCCCTCTATGAAATCCTCTCACAGTTTTCTCCATCTCCATTTGGTTCTCTCGCTGTCCTATTGTTTGTAAACGTGAGAAATAGTGCAGTCTGAGTCAGTGTAGGGCTGCCAGATGCTGTAGTTTGCAAACGGAAGCTCGTGGGACCAAACCAACTACCAACACATCGGGGTGGCTTGGTGAACACTAGTGGAGGCTTCATTTTGGTTCCCTACACTCCCCGTGCTTTCGGGCTACCCCGTCCGGGCGTAGTCGCTTAAGAGCCCTGAGGCCCAAACACGCCATATCTTCGACGGGTGATTTCTCAGACTCCGTGGCACCTAGAGACATCTCGTCAGATCTGAGACCTCCATGTCGGGCCCTCTATGAAATCCTCTCATGGTTTTCTCCATCTCCATCCGGTTCTCTCGTTGTCCTATTGTTTGCAAACGCAAGAAATAGTGCAGTCTGAGTCAGTGTAGGGCTACCAGAGGCTGTAGTTTGCAAACGAAAGCTCGTGGGACCAAACCAACTATGCCAACACATCGGGGTGGCCTGGTGAACACTAGTGGAGGCTTCATTTTGGTTCCCTACGCTCCCCGTGCTTTCGGGCTACCCCGTCCGGGCGTAGTCGCTTAAGAGCCCTGAGGCCCAAACATGCCATATCTTCGACGGGTGATTTCTCAGACTCCGTGGCACCTAGAGACATCTCATCAGATCCAAGACCTCCATGTTAGGGCCCTCTATGAAATCCTCTCACGGTTTTCTCCATCTCCATCCGGTTCTCTCGTTGTCCTATTGTTTGTAAACGCAAGAAATAGTGCAGTCTGAGTCAGTGTAGGGCTTCCAGAGGCTGTAGTTTGCAAACGGAAGCTCGTGGGACCGAACCAACTATGCCAACATGTTAGGGTGGCTTGGTGAATGCTAGTGGAGGCTTCATTTTGGTTCCCTATGCTCCCCATGCTTTCGGGCTACCTCATCTGGGCGTAGTCGCTTAAGAGCCCTGAGGCCCAAACACGCCATATCTTCGACGGGTGATTTCTCAGACTCCGTGGCACCTAAAGATGTCTCGTCAGATCTGAGAGACCTCCATGTCAAGGTCCTCTACAAAATCCTCTCACGGTTTTCTCCGTCTCCATCTGGTTCTCTCGTTGTCCTATTGTTTGCAAACGCGAGAAATAGTGCAGTCTGAGTCAGTGTAGGGCTGCCAGAGGCTGTAGTTTGCAAATGGAAGCTCGTGGGACCAAACCAACTACACCAACACATCGGGGTGGCCTGGTGAACACTAGTGGAGGCTTCATTTTGGTTCCCTATGCTCCCCATGCTCTCGGGCTACCTCGTCCGGGCGTAGTCGCTTAAGAGCCCTGAGGCCCAAACACGCCATATCTTTGACGGGTGATTTCTCAGACTCTATGGCACCTAGAGACATCTCGTCAGATCTGAGAGCTCCATGTTGGGGACCTCTACAAAATCCTCTCGTGGTTTTCTCCATCTCCATCCGGTTCTCTCGTTGTCCTATTGTTTGTAAACGCAAGAAATAGTGCAGTCTGAGTCAGTGTAGGGCTGCTAGAGGCTGTAGTTTGCAAACGGAAGCTCGTGGGACCAAACCAACTACACCAACACATCAGGGTGGCCTGGTGAATGCTAGTGGAGGCTTATTTTTGGTTCCCTACACTCCCCGTGCTTTCGGGCTACCCCGTCCGGGCGTAGTCGCTTAAGAGCCCTGAGGCCCAAACACGCCATATCTTCGATGGGTGATTTCTCAGACTCCGTGGCACCTAGAGATGTCTCGTAGATCCAAGAGCTCCATGTTGGGGCCCTCTACAAAATCCTCTCATGGTTTTCTCCTTCTCCATCCGGTTCTCTCGCTGTCCTATTGTTTGCAAACACGAGAAATAGTGCAGTCTTTGAGTCAGTGTAGGGCTGCCAGAGGCTGTAGTTTGCAAACGGAAGCTCATGGGACTGAACCAACTATGCCAACATGTCGGGGTGGCCTGGTGAATGCTAGTGGAGGCTTCATTTTGGTTCCCTACGCTCCCTGTGCTTTCGGGCTACCCCGTCCGGGCGTAGTCGCTTAAGAGCCCTGAGGCCCAAACACGCCATATCTTCGACGGGTGATTTCTCAAACTCCGTGGCACCTAGAGATGTCTCATAGATCCAAGACCTCCATATGTGAGGGACCCTCTACAAAATTCTCTCACGTTTTCTCCATCTCCATCCGGTTCTCTTGCTATGCTATTGTTTGCAAACGCGAGAAATAGTGCAGTCTGAGTCAGTGTAGGGCTGCCAGAGGCTGTAGTTTGCAAACGGAAGCTCGTGGGATTGAAAAAACTATGAAAACACATCAGGGTGGCTTAGGTGAATGCTAGTGGAGGCTTCATTTTGGTTCCCTACACTCCCCGTGCTTTCGGGCTACCTCGTCCAGGGCGTAGTCGCTTAAGAGCCCTGAGGCCCAAACATCTCCTCTATATCTTCGACAGGTGATTTCTCAGACTCGTGGCACCTAGAATTTTAGATCTCATGAGAAACATCTCGTCAGATCTGAGACCTCCATGTCAGGGCCCTCTATGAAATCCTCTCATGGTTTTCTCCGTCTCCATCCGGTTCTCTCGTTGTCCTATTGTTTGCAAACGCGAGAAATAGTGCACTCTGAGTCAGTGTAGGGCACCAGAGGTTGTAGTTTGCAAACAGAAGCTCGTGGGACTGAACCAACTACACCAACATGTCGAGGTGGCCTGGTGAACACTAGTGGAGGATTTTTTTGGTTCCCTACGCTCCCCGTGCTTTCAGGCTACCTCGTCCGGGCGTAGTCGCTTAAGAGCCCTGAGGCCCAAACACGCCATATCTTCGACGGGTGATTTCTCAGACTCCGTGGCACCTAGAGATGTCTCATCAAATCCAAGACCTCCATGTCAGGACCCTCTATGAAATCCTCTCACAGTTTTCTCCATCTCCATCTGGTTCTCTCGCTGTCCTATTGTTTGTAAACGCGAGAAATAGTGCAGTCTGAGTCAGTGTAGGGCTGCCAGAGGCTGTAGTTTGCAAACAGAAGCTCATGGGACCAAACCAACTATGCCAACATGTTAGGGTGGCCTGGTGAATGCTAGTGGAGGATTTTTTTTGGTTCCCTACGCTCCCCGTGCTTTCGGGCTACCTCATCCGGGCGTAGTCGCTTAAGAGCCCTGAGGCCCAAACACGCCATATCTTCGATGGGTGATTTCTCAGACTCCGTGGCACCTAGAGACATCTCATCAGATCCAAGAGCTCCATGTCAAGGCCCTCTATGAAATCCTCTCATGGTTTTCTCTGTCTCCATCTGGTTCTCTCGTTGTCCTATTGTTTGTAAACACGAGAAATAGTGCAGTCTGAGTCAGTGTAGGGCACCAGAGGCTGTAGTTAACAAACGGAAGCTCGTGGGACCAAACCAACTATGCCAACACATCGGGGTGGCCTAGTGAACTAGTGGAGGATTTTTTTTGGTTCCCTACGCTCCCCGTGCTTTCGGGCTACCCCGTCCGGGCGTAGTCGCTTAAGAGCCCTGAGGCCCAAACATGCCATATCTTCGACGGGTGATTTCTCAGACTCCGTGGCACCTAGAGATGTCTCATTAGATCCGAGACCTCCATGTCGGGGCCCTCTACAAAATCCTCTCACGGTTTTCTCCATCTCCATCCGGTTCTCTCGTTGTCCTATTGTTTGTAAACGCGAGAAATAGTGCAGTCTGAGTCAGTGTAGGGCTGCCAGAGGCTGTAGTTTGCAAACGGAAGCTCGTGGGACCAAACCAACTACACCAACACATTCGGGTGGCCTAGGTGAATGCTAGTGGAGGCTTCATTTTGGTTCCCTACGCTCCCCGTGCTTTCGGGCTACCCCGTCCGAGCGTAGTCGCTTAAGAGCCTTAGGCCCAAACACGCCATATCTTCGACGGGTGATTTCTCAGACTCCGTGGCACCTAGAGACATCTCGTCAATCCAAGATACTCCACTTCGGGCCCTATATGAAATCCTCTCATGGTTTTCTCCATCTCCATCCAGTTCTCTCGCTGTCCTATTGTTTGCAAACGTGAGAAATAGTGCAGTCTGAGTCAGTGTAGGGCTGCCAGATGTTGTAGTTTGCAAACAGAAGCTCATGGGAACCAAACCAACTATGCCAACACATCAGGGTGGCCTGGTGAATGCTAGTGGAGGCTTTGTTTTGGTTCCCTACGCTCCCCATGCTTTCGGGCTACCTCGTCCGGGCGTAGTCGCTTAAGAGCCCTAAGGCCCAAACACGCCATATCTTCGATAGGTGATTTCTCAGACTCCATGGCACCTAGAGATGTCTCATCAGATCCAAGACCTCCATGTCAGGGCCCTCTATATGAAATCCTCTCATGGTTTTCTCCATCTCCATCCGGTTCTCTCGTTGTCCTATTGTTTGTAAACACGAGAAATAGTGCAGTCTGAGTCAGTGTAGGGCTGCCAGATGCTGTAGTTTGCAAACAGAAGCTCATGGGACCAAACCAACTATGCCAACACATCGGGGTGGCCTGGTGAATGCTAGTGGAGGCTTCATTTTTTGGTTCCCTACACTCCCCATGCTTTCGGGCTACCTCGTCCGGGCGTAGTCGCTTAAGAGCCCTGAGGCCCAAACATGCCATATCTTCGACGGGTGATTTCTCAGACTCCGTGGCACCTAGAGACATCTCGTCAGATCCAAGACCTCCATGTCAGGGCCCTCTAGAAATCCTCTTATGGTTTTCTCTGTCTCCATCCGGTTCTCTCACTGTCCTATTGTTTGTAAACGTGAGAAATAGTGCAGTCTGAGTCAGTGTAGGGCTGCCAGAGGCTGTATTTTGCAAACGGAAGCTCGTGGGACCAAACCAACTACGCCAACACATCAAGGGGTGGCCTAGGTGAATGCTAGTGGAGGCTTTTTTTTGGTTCCCTACATCCCCGTGCTTTCGGGCTACCTCGTCCGGGCGTAGTCGCTTAAGAGCCTCTGAGGCCCAAACACGCCATATCTTTGACGGGTGATTTCTCAGACTCTGTGGCACCTAGAGACATCTCGTCAGATCCGAGACCTCCATGTTGGGGCCCTCTACGAAAGCCTCTCATGGTTTTCTCCATCTCCATCTGGTTCTCTCGCTGTGCTATTGTTTGTAAACGTGCAGAAATAGTGCACTCTTAGTCAGTGTAGGGGCTGTCAGAGGCTATAGTTTGCAAACGAAAGCTCATGGGACCAAACCAACTATGCCAACACATCAGGGTGGCCTAGTGAACACTAGTGGAGGATTTTTTTTTGTTCCCTATGCTTCCCGTGCTTTCGGGCTACCTCGTCTTGGGCGTAGTCACTTAAGAGCCTTGAGGCCCAAACACACCATATCTTCGACGGGTGATTTCTCAGACTCCGTGGCACCTAGAGACATCTCGTCAGATCCAAGACCTCCATGTCAGGGCCCTCTATGAAATCCTCTCATGGTTTTCTCCGTCTCCATCTGGTTCTCTCGTTGTCCTATTGTTTGTAAACACGAGAAATAGTGCAGTCTGAGTCAGTGTAGGGCTGCCAGAGGCTGTAGTTTGCAAACGGAAGCTCATGGGACCGAAACCAACTACACCAACACATCGGGGTGGCCTGGTGAATGCTAGTGGAGGCTTTGTTTTGGTTCCCTACGCTCCCCGTGCTTTCGGGCTACCCCGTCCGGGCGTAGTCGCTTAAGAGCCCTGAGGCCCAAACATGCCATATCTTCGACGGGTGATTTCTCAGACTTTGTGGCACCTAGAGATGTCTCGTTAGATCTGAGACCTCCATGTCGGGGCCCTCTATGAAAGCCTCTCACGGTTTTCTCCATCTCCATCTAGTTCTCTCGTTGTCCTATTATTTGTAAACGTGAGAAATAGTGTAGTCTGAGTCAGTGTAGGGCTGTCAGATGCTGTAGTTTGTAAACAGAAGCTCGTGGGACCGAACCAACTACGCCAACACGTTAGGGTGGCCTGGTGAACGCTAGTGGAGGCTTCATTTTGGTTCCCTACGCTCTCCGTGCTTTCAAGCTACCTCGTCTGGGCTATGAAAGCCTCTCGTGGTTTTCTCCATCTCCATTCAAACTGAGTCAGTGTAAGGTTGTCCATTGCCAATCACCTGAATAATATAGGTGGTTCATACAATATAGGTGGTGAAATGAGAATTTTAATAAGATATTTTTACAATATAGGTGGTGAAATGAGAATTTATGTTTGTTGTTCCTTTCTAATATTTAATTTTTCTTAGCTTCACTTGGCTTCGAGAATAATAAATTCTCTACTGACAGTGCCAACCACGTGAAGGTGGAAGCTTTTTTGGCACCACTAACCTACATAAACATGTTAGTAAGCAATTAAATAGAATTTTAAATCATACAAAATTTAAACAAAATCATTTAAGTAAATATTCAAATTAAATTCATGAAGAACATACCTTTGCAAATTCAATCCAATGAACTGCAAGGATCAACTCTATTCTTGACAGTAGCAAGAATTGCTTCATGATCTGATTCACGAACCTTCCACAGATTTTTGTTTGATGGCTGACCTCGATATTTGATCAATTTAATATTTGTTGCAAGGACCAAATGTGAATAGTGAAGTATCTTCTGATGTACTTCATAGTCTTCAAACAACCAAATGTTTGATTTTTTGATAGGATATCATCGAAGCCAAGTTCCAGTGACTACCACTGATCCAGTGGGATACTCAAGGTCTTCACCATCAATGACTGTGGAAGTCAATTTTTTTCCCCTCTACACAACGAGATAAGAAGTAGTTTGTTCCCTCTTCATTAAATTCCATCGCAATAACTGCAAAAACGTGCCCTATGTATCACAAAGTAAAACTGTTCAGTCAATTTATAAATACATTAAGAGTTGACCATTTAATAATTTATAAATCTAAAACATGGCATGTACATATATGTATGTACCTTGTTGCACTAAATCAAAGACTTGGTCAAAGTCAGGTGATGTTGTCATTTGATCTGAAGACCCTGCAAGTTGTAATGCTCATGGAACTTGATGTGTGTCGAGTGGAATTAGAGGTCTACAAGTCCACTCATCCACCCACTGCTGTGACTCACATTCATTCCACGCAAAATCAATGCATGATATACAAAAACATGTCATGCACCTAGTATAAATAGTCCAAGCATTTGCATCTGAACTACGGAATGAGTGCATATCACTTGATCCTGCAACTGTCATACAATCTTCAAAGTTTTTCAGATGTTGTTCCTCTATCAACCAAAAATATCTACGAACCATTGATCTCTCTTGAGATTCATGGCCCATATTCTTGACACACCAATCAACAATACTTTTTGCATCTGTAAATTTAGCACCATCCTTGAACTTTAACTCTTCTCTTGCAAGTGCTCTTTTCACACATGCTCCTGCACCATCATGCTCTCCTTTTCCATGCCCTACCTCAGTAAAACTCCAGATATGTTGTACATTTGTTTCTTTGTGCATCCTGCTTAGCCAATAAAACATCCGTGCATTCTTGAATTGTGATGTGCAGTTGTCCGACCAAATGTAATGTTGATCAAAACTAATGTTCCTCTCATTCAAGTTCACATAAAACACCTGGAAACACCCTTGTACATATTCTGTAGAATGTGTCCAATCATCACTGATGTAGAAATGATACTCTCTCAATATTTTTTGATCTTGCTCAGTGCTTTCAGGAGAGTGCATGAATGTTATATGCACAAAAATAGAAACTTGCACTGAGTTATAATATTGAGACTAAACCTCCATTTGTGGCTGCAATGTGTAATTCTCTGCGAAGTCAACTACTAAAACAATAGTACCAAGTGGGAATGTGTCCTTTCTTAACTTGAATTGTTCATCCAACCATCGAGCTCTATGTGTGTGCCTTGCATACTCATAAAAAATTTCCTCTCTGAATTTGACCATATATTCTGATACAGGTAATTGTTTTGTAACAAACTCACACCTCTTAGATTCTTTTCCATCTTTTAATTGATATGCCACCAATTTATATTTGGTGAAATCAACCAATTATTTTCCTATTGAAGATGTACTCTCCTCGTGGATACAACTTTTCAGATTTGGCAAGCCACTGCATACATTGCACATTCCATCCAAACATGCTTTGTTATAAAAAAAATTGTCTTGTTGATTTTTCACAAAATATTGTCGGAATAAATTCCCTTGAAGATTTTTGTGGGACATTTATTCCACACTCCTGCAACATGATGTCAGTATGCAAAACACTACGTATTTGACAAAAAACATCATAATGCATTGAAAATTCAACATGATGCCTGCAACAACAAGTGGTACGTGAGTGATTGACTTTCACATAAAAGGGTTTGTTCATTTCAAAGAATCTTTGGCTAATGTTAATTTGTGGATTTTCATTTTTAAAATTAGAGAACATTTTTGTTTGAGTTATATCTAAGAAATTTTTTGCACACGATTCACGATTACGAGAACCTATTCTTCTTTTTACTGTATCTCTTCTATTCGGTGACACCCTTGTGTTCTCATTCCAAAATTTTACAATTAATTCTTTTAGAATATCATATGTATTCTTGTCTTTTCATGGAAGTCTGCTAGAGAAAGCCCAATAGTCAGTGTTATTGACTGACTCAAGACGTTTACGTCTCTCTATTGCTTTCATTAGTGTTTTTCTGTTTAGCTTCAAAGCACTGCTTGTTTTTCTAATCAAACATTTATTAACTATTTTATCACTTACTATACAATTAGTTAGTGCACGTCATGTAGCATTACTATCTTTGGTGCGTCTTTTGCCACCTACAGCTTGGTATGCTTTATGTATGTTTTCAACAATTGACGCATTTTGATCAACAACATTAGATGTTCTTAACCCCAGGGTCTTCATTATAGGTCTCATCTTAATTAACTTCATCAATGAAACAAATAATTGACATCTTTGTGCGTCATTTAAATTCTCAAAGTAATTATCCCAAATTCCACTAGCTTTTCTTCTTGCATTTCTTTCAGACATTTTGTTAGGCATTGGTTTTATAATGTTTTCATCAATTTCAATTAAGTGAATTGGTTTTCTTCGTGCGAAATGGAAGGAGGTGTTCTTAGAGGTGAAGATTCGTTTACAAGGTTACTTTCTTCATTCAGTGTTTTCATACAAATTTCAGGGTTAACATTTGGATTCTCAAGTAAGGGTTCAACAATTGGATTCATATCAATTTCTTCATCCATACCAACATTATCATTCAATTCAATATCATTATTCATTGCAAAATCATTATTCTCTACATTTTCATTATGTATTTCATCCCAATTTTCTAATACATTAGCTACATTTGATATAGCAGATGTACCTTGCCCTGCTCGAAGTTTTTACATTCTCTTCAATTTCTTTATTCTCTTCTCTTCCAATTTCTCCGGTGTCTTATTCTTGACTTTCCTCTTGTCCTTAGCTCGATGTTTATCACCCATGATTAGAAAAAATCAACTAGTGGGGTAGGGGACAAAATGAAATACTAAAAAATCGTGCAAGAATGTAGAGAATATTGCAGACAAAATAGAATGTTTGTAGAATTCCCGTGAAAGAGATGAAAGGGACG
Source organism: Taxus chinensis (assembly GCA_019776745.2). Lineage (NCBI taxonomy): Eukaryota > Viridiplantae > Streptophyta > Pinopsida > Cupressales > Taxaceae > Taxus > Taxus chinensis. Next base: position 108,915,066 of record CM034156.1, on the reverse strand, counting down.
TTGGGGGGCCACAAGATAAAAAACAAAGCAAAACGTGTACGCGTTATGTAACGCGTATGCATTTTTTGTTTTCTCTTTTCCCAAGCCATGCCTCAAGGCTTGGGATCTGGTTTGGATCCCCAAGCCTGAGGCATGGACCTGCACAAACACAACAAACAATGAGTTTTTACAAGAAAATGTAAAAATGACACTTCCTCTATGAGAAATCAAAATAAAACAATCGATCCATTTTAAAAAAATTATACCACGACGTAGAACAGAGTCTCTTCTTTCTTAAAATATAATTTTCCAATTTTTCTGACTAATATAAGGTATCCATATTATTTATTTTCTAACTATGCCTTTTTATAGCTATTTTTTGAAGTGTAAATATGTCTATCTTTCATGGTGTATCTTTTTTTTGGGTGATCAAAATTAAAAAAATATATACTAGCCCAAACTAGGCATAATTCTATACATATTCAAAAAAAAAAATCTAATTTTTGATATTTTTTGAGGTAGTTAGGGGGGGCACAGTTGGAAGCTCCGTTATTTTTCAAAACATTAAATTTTTGTACTATAAAAATCATAAATAAAAAAATATTCACTAAAAAAATCTTTAAAAAAAATGGAGCCCAAACTAGATGCTCCTATCTATCTTTCTACCAAAGGGTTTTCAAAAATACTAGATGGTGCTAAAAAATGGTGGGGGGCATGAAAGTCACTCTATTATGTTTTTTAACAAAATAAGGATCGTCTATTGGTATTTTAGTTGTTTGACCCACTTAAAATTATCCGTTTTCAATAAAATTTAGTAGCTTAGAAACTAGACTCAAAATTCTATGATTCATATTTCTACAACATCTTCCAATTTGAGTGTAACTATTTCGAAAAACTCGTACAAGTTGAAGTTTTTTTTTTTTTTTTTTTTTTTTCAGAAAAATGCATCCACTTAAGACCCCCTTTTGGCCCCCCAACTTGGTGCACTTACCCATTTAAGGAGGTATGCGGGAATAAATTAGTGTATAATTGTGTGTAACACTTGAATATGGAGAGGACGTAGTAAAATAGAAAAGAAATATGCTAAATTGAAAATGAATTAAGACATACGTAAATGGTTCCATTCAAGACATGGTAATTAACAAAAAAGCTTTTACCAATTTTTATTTACACATAACAACTTATTAACAATTCTTGCCAAAGATGCAATTTTTTTTGTGTTAATGTATTTATATGTGAGAAATCATGTACTTAAAATCAACATATACTGTTTAAAGAGTTCTATACTTTTTATTATTTGATAGTTTTCTTATAAAATATGAAGTAGAAATAGAAAAACTATCCCAAACAAAGGTAATCAAATGTGGAGTACAATTCCTTTAGTATATGAGAGGGATGAAATTTTAATGTGGTTGGGTAGATTACGTAGCAAACAGAGCAATGATGGATGTAACCAGAATGATTGGTGCAAGTTATTTTATGGATATATATAAAGAGTTACTCTCTTAGCTAATTGCATGAATAATGAAATAGAATTGTGCATATGATTTTTACAAAAAGTAAATGAATCTGCTATAAAATTTGGAAGAAAAGATCCACAAGATACACAAAATTTAACCATGCTTTAAAGTACATGCAACCTCGGCGGTTTCTAACGTTTAGCAAGCATCTTGAGACCATTGAAATAGGGATGTAACAAGCACATGGTGACACAATTTGAACTGGAATAGGTTGATTGTTTCACAACATTAAGTAGTCATATATGCATCAATTTTTTCTTTACTCATTTTATGCTTAGTACATGAATTTCACAGTTTGTCATATGTGCATGAGGAGGTTGGAAGTGTCTAATTTGGGTGTTTTTTTTTTTATGGGGAGGGGGTGGGTTTATAAAATTCTATGTAGAATTTTTCCCTAAGGATGTGGATGGTGTCTTCGTTGGCAATGGATGCTTGTTGTAGTGTAGCCTGTGCTTGTTCTAATCTTTGTTGTGTAAGCAACATTGCAAATATTGCATCGTTGTCTATAGGTGTGGCTTCCATGCATTGTTCTTGTGCACATTTAGATAGTAGTTGTTGTATGCGGGTGTAATCAGTTCTAATTTGGGCTGCTATGGCATCGAACGTGGTTGTCATCTTTCGAGTACCTACAAGGAGGTGTGTAAATAATGTATTAGAGGCATAAATTAAGGAGGGCGAATGTTTTATGCTTGAATTGTAGATGGAATATTGATTCATATGTATATAGTTAAATTACAAGTGTAGATTGAATTTAAGGGGATAATCATGAATACATTTACAACTGACTGAGATTTAATGCAATCATTATATTGGAAAAACAAGAATACATGTTATACTAAGAGTGTGTTTTTATTGGTATTGTTCAGTCAAAAAAAAATTTTAAGAGGGAAAACAACTGTAACCTAGAAAAACAAGGCTTGAAACATGAAGAAAAAGAAAATGATTTCTAAACTCAAAACACAGAAAATACCAAACTGAGATTTTATAGTTAAACATTGCTAGTAGTAAAATAGTTACTGAGAAATTAAACTCTTGACTAATGAAAATTTTCTAGTGACAACGTCGAAAATGCTCTTCCATTACCTCTACTTAAAAACAACATAAATACATTCACAAATATAAATTTAATGACAATATACTCATTGGGAAAAAAGACGGCTGCATGAAAATCTTTGCCAGAATAAATTTGGAGATGATCTTATACACAATATTGTGTAAAGCAAGTGTTCTATATCGTTTTAGATCTATAGCTTTAGTTTTTTTTGGAATAGGAATGCTTTTAAGAAAATATATTGTAATGCTATTTTATTCAGAATTTTCCTTTTTGTGTCAAGGGTTTGAGATTTTCCACGAGCTTGTACACCGAAAACCCTTAAAATATTGTTGTATTTAGTTCACTATTATGATGTGTTGAATATGGAATGGAAGCGATTTTGCTTAGTTTTCCTAATATGTAGATGCAAAGCGATATACCAATGATTCAAATGAGTGGATTCAACCACCCTAGCCTAGATTTGATAAGTATAACTAAACCATTGATGTAAGAAAGTAATTGTATTCAACTTCTCTGCTATGTAATGGTTACATAGCTATCTAATGCACTAGGTGTAATAGGCAAGATCCAACATTGAATTGAGATTTTCTAGCTCTTGCCTCTATTATGGGGGTTAAAATCTCTATTGTATTTGTAATTCATGTGTCTCCCAATCCTCTAAATTTAGCCCATGAAATCTAATGATCTAACGTTTTTTGTATTTTCTCTGGTTTTACTTTGGGGCAATTGCTCCTGTCATTCCATTAGATCTTCTACAACATTTGTAACCCTTGGCACATCCTATTCACACAAAACTATTTTCTTGTATTTCAACATGTTAGAATATCCTTTGTGAAAGATCTTCCTTATCAAAAATGTCATTACAAGATCACATCCTCATTGTATTTAGCATTAGGCTACAATTGGCTATGGCATTCTGCCAAATGTTTGACATGCCATAATGCTAAAAATCTCACACTGGTTAGAGTTTGATGCCTTCTTTCAAGCACCTCACGTATCTCCTATTTACTTCAACCATGTGAACACACACATACATGCCAAGTTTGAATGTTTAGTGGATTTTGACCTGTATGACTACACCTCATGGAATATCATAGTTGAAGCTCTGAAAATACATGGATGTCCTCACGAGGTATAGAAAATGTTTTGAATCACTATAATGAACCATAATTCCAATATATATAACAAAAATAGAAATAAATGGAAACATGGCGATCAAATAGGGGAATGAGAAAACCTGTATCCACCAGGAACCAAATCAAAACAGACTAACACACCCATATAGTCATTGAGAACACAAGCATAATAGACTGAACACCTGATTGACCAATAGTACAGGAAAATGAAAAGAATCAAAAGAAGAAATATCATTAAACAAAGTTTGTTAGTAAACTTTGTAACAATATATTATTTCAAAGTGGAAATAGAGGTTCTCATAATCGTACACGTTTCATGTAGATGACTGATTCAGTAGCTTTATATTCCTCTGAGGCTTGCTCACTTTCATCAGAAAATCTACACTCCTATTTTTTGGAATCATATATGCCACTGTCCATCCATAAGTGTGTCTATTAAAATTGCAGTTGAATTGAGAGACCAATGAATTTTGTGGGAAAGCAGGTGTAGGCCAAAGAAAATGTTAATTCATAGCCATGAAATGTTTTGTTAAAGGCAACAGAAAGTAGCGGATGCATAAAGTCACCCTCTTATAGACTCTGACACATGTATATCTGGGCTCAGAAGAGACCACTTAGTGATAAAGAAAAACCAATGCAGAGGTTAAACAACAAAATGAGTACAAGAATCTAATCAATCATGTTTAATGAATAAAGACATGTTCATTACAAAAACATATAATATTGAATAACTTGTCACGAGGATAAGATCAACACGATATAGGAAGTGTATTGCATTGTGCATAATAATGATAAGTTAAACAATGCCCAAGTACTGCAGTCTGCAGAGAAAGAAAACATCTTTATTTAGGTAGATCAAGTGTCATGACAACTGTGAGCAGCTTTTCAGGATCCAGGCGACAGATTAGGAAGATATGACAGCCATGGGATTTCCTCTCGATATCTACACAGCCATCGGCTATCCTAATCCCATAAAGTAGGTATCTACACAATTGTACATTCTTAGATTCTCTATGAACATCTAGATAATGCCATGTAGAATTTTATTAGCTCTAATTGTGGGCCCTAGTTGTAATATATCCTGGTTGAGAGGTTGAAAAAAACACTTCTTTAAATTGAGGAGATAAAGTCACATAGCTGCCAACATTCTAAGGGAAAGATGGTTTGATTTATATCTGACATTTTGGGCTGAGAACAATACAAGCCTCTTTAACAATCACAAGAATGAACAACTAGGACTACTAGGAATTCTTATGAACATATTCTTCGTGGTTTCCTTTCACCTAGAGGAGTGTAAATATGAGGTGATGGGTGACAGGCCAAAGTTATTGGAAGTCTTCCATGCCCCTTCTTCTTTGCCTTCCTAACTTGGGCACTCTTAAATCAAAACTTGAAAATTTAGCTGTTCTAAGAGGATCTGTAACCGGCTAATTTCATGGAATTATTTACTAATTGAATTGACAACTGGATACGATCATAGGTTGTTTCCCAAGAACATAGCACCTAAATGAACATGTTTTCCATTAGAGAAGGCAAATATCAAGCGATCCTGATTTGTATTACTATTTACCAAAGTATATGCACATGGGTCTGTAACTGCTAGCTTTAATACATTGGTTCGGACAATAACACAAGGACTATATGCATACGAACAACTAGCATTCATTCGGTAGGATGGAATACCAAAAGTAATAACCCTAATGGAAAGCATTAACTCAACATGGCAGTCAAAGATGATGGAAGTAGATGACATTAGTTTTCTCCCCAGTTGACGGTTATTCAAATACAAATACATTGAAAAGATTAAATACATAAACAACACGATGGAAATATAGCTCATATGGAGAACATAAGTCTGGACTTATTATAAGGAAATCCATCATTTTGTGAAAGTTTAGTTTTGTAGCAGGATTTCATAATATGCTATCTTTTTTGGTTTTTTTACAAGTGATTGCATTATTGGGAAGTCATGATTTTGTTTTGTAAATTTTGTTAGAGTTTGAAATAGTTTTTTTTTAGAGAGAGAGACTTATATCATTTGTGTTTTAATTTGAAGTTGGAGTCTAATGAAATTCAATGATCGCAACATATTCACAAAAGCTCAAAATACACTAGATATAGTGATTTTAATATAATTTTTTTATAACGATATAGGTATGTTTGGAGATTGGAATTTAGATAACAGGGATGAGATTTTTTTTTACAAGTAATAACCAGTAGCTAATACAGTTATACCAGAAACTATGCAGAAGTAGAGATGATATGGAAAGAAAGTTTTTATATACGTTGAAAAGACTGCTTTTTTTTACTACAACATGGAACATAAAAGTCTGTTGAAATGAAAACCAAAGAACAAAACAATTTTGTTTATGTTATTACTGGAAGATTTCGATATGTTAAAGGATTGTGGGAGAAACATAAGTACAATATCAACAAGGTTGAATGATTTTTCAACTTAGACACTTTTTCCAGTAGAGTGTTGTGCCTAGGAGCCTTTTAAGGGATATGAAGTGAACACCTTGTATATCAGTTTTTAAAGCATATCATTGTAAGATTTTTCTTTCATTTTCTTTTGTGCAGTTTCCGCAACAACAATTGTTTGTTGCAGGATTTGTTGTGCCTCTTCGATTTTTTTTTGTGTGGAATACATGCTTACTATGATAGCTTCATCCACTGGTGAAGGCGTTCAATAGTGAGTGTTTACGTACTCGTATAACAGGTGTTCCAGATAACTGGAATCAGTGTTGGTTTGGGAAGCTAAAGTGTAAAAGTTATCTACCATTGCAAAGCATCCTACACAGGGAATTAAAACTTCAGATATATGGAGAAAGTGCAAGGTGTGTACATTAGAAAAGTTTTTAAAATAAAATTACATTGAAGCTAAAATCAATTACATAATAAATTTAAAACCAATACAGGAAGCAGATACCAAAATGATATGTGTATCCCAATTATAGGTGTTAACGAAAGTTGTTACATAAAGTATTTTACAAACATATGGACAGTGTAAATTAAGTTTAAATGGGGTACTATACCAATGTCAGTGAGTCATTTTCTTTGTCCTTCATATATTGTAGGAAGTGGGTTCTTCGATAGAGTGTCTGTGTACAAAATAAATGAGTTTTTTGTTAGATTGTTATGGTATGGGTATGTACGAAGATGGTGCATACAAGTGTAGGGTGCGAGGTAAGTGCGTACCTATGCTTTGGCCAAAGTTAACCCGTGTTATAATTGTGCTTCTGCTTGTAGTCGGATTGCAACATGTTTTTCTTCTTGTAGATGCTTGTAGTGAGTAAAGGAAAATGATGGGAAAATGTGGAGGATAGCTAGGGTCCGAACTTGGGACAAAGCTGTGAAGGTTAGTCCTTGCCATTCTTTACGACCAATGTCGGTGGTAGCTTCATCAAAAGTTAGTCCCTGTGCTTTATGAGTGGACAACGTCCACGCCATTTTTAAAGGTACCTATCGACAGTTGCTTCTTGTTATGGGGGGAACCAGAATGTGGGTTGGATGTGCCAGATCCCATGCTGAGCCCATGTAGGTTGGGAAGCTAAAAACCACATACAAGGGAAAGATTGGTGGGGTGCTACCTTTCTCATACAACATAGTAACAATATGGCCTTGTGCACCATTAACAAGGCCAATTTTCACAGAAAGATTTGTTGTCAACATTGCTTGTTCACCTTCACAGAGTAGGAGGGTGGTCTCTAACTATGTGTTGGGGGTTTTCCTTGGTTCAACTTGTCATGTTTTCTTAGCTATAGCTATTGCGATTGGCGTGTTAAGGAATCTCATCCTATGTTTGTTATGTAACGCTACCAACATGTTTGTAGCATAAAGGTGAGTTGCAGTTTGGAAGACTGTTTGTTCTGCAGGGTTGATGTATGTAGGGGTCTATGACATTAGAAGGTTCTAGTCTTGTTCTGTAGCAATTGTGTTTTTGACATTAAGCAGCAGATTTTGGAAGGTGTGGTGGGAAGGGTCGGTGCCTTATCGGCGGAAGTTAGTAGTAAGTGTGACAATATTTATGAAAAGTGACCATAATATGTGGGTGTAGGTGCCAGGAATGTACAAGGGAGTATCTTTAATTACAGGTAGCTGAGCTAGGTTGCCAACCAGGATAACGGAATGACCTCCAAATAGTCTGCATTTATAGGCAGGGAATGCTTCTTGTAGGCATGTATATATGTTGGCTAGCAGTTTGGGGCCGACGAAACTCATTTCATCGATAAGTATATATTATACATCTTTCATGGCCTACTGAAATGTAGTGAGGGTTTGGCCTCGGAGAGAGGTAACTTCAAATATTGGTATGTGTAGGTTGGTATGTATTGTGGTGCCGAAGATGTTGAATGATGCAAGTCTTGTTGGGGCTAACAGGAGTAAGTGATCGATGCTGAAGTTGGTGGGTGGGTGGAGCACCCTTGAAATTTCCAGTATCAAATGTGATTTGACAGTGCCAGATGTTCCTTGAATTACCATGTATAATAGTGAAATGTGTGGTGCTGCATTTACATGGGCTATGATTCTCTATAATGCATCTTGTTGCTCCATTGATAAGTTATAAACATCTGTAGTGGGTGGAAAGGCTGGTGCAACGATTCTGGTGGTTGCATGTGCGGTTTCTATGAAAGCTACCCGTGTTTCATCTAGTTAGTTTCCAACAGTAAGTTGCGGCCAGTTGTGAGTCAGGTTAAAATTGCATTTCCCAAGCACATCTAGGTCATTGATGCCTACAGTCCATGTAGGATGTAAGCCGGAGAACACTTCCCACTCGTCCATTTGGCATGTGGGGGTTTCATCAGGGATGTTATAAGAGCTAGTGGTTTGGTTATTAACTGGTTGGTGGGGGGTTAGACATTGCACGTGCCATGCTTGATAGGTTGGAGAGAATGTTGCCCACTGAAGCCTGAGTGTTTCTGAGCATATGCCAATGTCAGATGGAATGCTACGGAAAGGCTTTTACAATAAGAGTTCTATGAAGCAGGTGTCATATGAAGGTGAGCTAGCAGTAGGGATGGTAAAAATCTAGGGAAACACTCTAACAATAGCCTACTTTATTCGTTCCTTCCATAATTGGCCTTTCTTACACTTATCGTAGGTCCATGACCGAGCAGTGTCTATTAAGCAGTGTGTGTTCAAGGTAGGGGGCTGTGTTATGTAGGCATCTATAAATGCGTTGTATAATCTCAGCCGGGATGTGGCTGTGAAATTTCTTGTAGATAGTTTTGCCTATGGATAGTGTCATGAAAGCTCAGATACATAGGGTAAGTGGCAATTTTAGTAGCATGTGGCCGGTTTCTTGTTCACCAATATCCCGGTCAGCAATTGTTTTAGAAAGAAGCTTGTTGTATGTTGTACTGATAAGTTTTTCAAGCATTGCCGTTGCTGTGATTCTGAAAAGCATATGGTGGTACATTTCTGACTTATGCTTAGCTTTGGATGCATACATTTCTATGTATTTCAATACAACATGGCGTGAAACTACGGGCTGACAGTCAATGTTGGCATGCCAAGCTATTAGCATATTTCTGTTGTGGATATTTAACCTGTCATCATTGCGAGCTGGAGTATAAACTGCGTGTCCCTGTGCGTCTAAGCACAACATGGATATTGGTTGTATCAGTCATGGACATTTGTACCTACATTGTAATTGGTTGCCATACCTTCGCAAGCATGTAGTGGTAGTACATTTGGTCTATCACTAAACCCGATTAACCAAAGATGTGTAGTCATTGTCTATAGGTGCAACTAGTATTTTTGATGAAAGTAACAAACATGGATCATCAGTTGCTGTATGGGGCATGCAAGATGCAACCAGGAAATTTTGAAAGGGGTTCCAAGCTGTGACCTGATTTTCGAAGAATGCTTTTGCAACATATACAACACGGGGGTCTGCCTAGTCTAATGTGTCCATACTGGGAGTGTCAGTGAGCCATATGAAACCATTAATATGTGTGGAACCTCTGTGTTGCCAGTCGAACTTGATATAGTAAATGTTAGCATGAAACATGTTGAGAAGAATAGGGTGCAATAGTTTGGCCCTAAGCTTTAAAAGGTACATGGGGTTACCTATGCCAAAATTCTTTCATGTGTAGGTGTTTTTCCAAGATTTCTTCACGAAAGATTACAAATCTCGCTGGCATGTACATGTTGTTGTCAAGTGCAGATATGTAATGATGTTATGGTTTCTCCATTTTTGTGCAGTAGAAGAGGTGGGGCAGCTTCCAAATTGGTTGTCATGGTAGAGCAGTAGATGAAGAGCATATTCATGCATTTTAATCTCTATGGGACGGACTTGGTGAAACATAGTTTCCCTCGATGGGAATAGAGTTAGGAAAGCCATAGAAAATAAGCCCTCTGTTGAATATTCGTTGATGGGAGTAGAACTTATTTGGGGCCAATCAATTGATGGGGGATTGGTCGGTGGAGTGGCTAATGCGTAGGCTCTAATTTGGGAAACCTATGTATATGTAGGGGGGAGGCTTGCAAAAAATGATGTTGGAAGTATTGGGTCTGTTGTTGTGGGGTCTGCGTTATGTGGTTCTATTGAAGAGAAGTTTGGCGAAATGCTTTGATCAAGTATGTGGGGCAGGGTGTCAAAGATATTAGTTGTGGGTATGGGTAAACTTGCAAGGGAAACTTCATCTATAATGATGTCGCTATAGTATGGATCATGTAGGATTTTGTAGGAAAGCACATTTCGAACACGGTCCATACTCACAAAACACTCATAAGATTTCCCTTCTACGCCTATTTTTTAAAGATTAGAATGTCTAGGTTTTGTGGGTGGCGGGGCTAGAACTACAAAATGGAGGTAATGTCTTGGGGAAGCTAATGGTGTGTCCAATATACATGTATTGGTCTCCACGGGCATGGGACACTTGTAATAGCGGGGCTACTCTAGCAATAAGCATTTCTTTAACTTGGGTTAAATTTGCTAGCTCTATGGGTTGGGGTCCGGGATCCATATTATTCCAGGAAGAAAAGAGGTGCCCTTTTTTCATAGGAGCACATGTGAAAACTGACTCCACCAAGAATGGGTCTCATTTGCATTCCTAGGTAGCATTCATTGTAGATAAAACAAGGTTCGTATGGAAGCAGGGATTCTAATCGGGCCCAAAATATGTGTTGAACATTTTAAAAAGGAGGGAGGGTGGAATTTTCAGACAGGGGGAAGGTTGGGCCAGGGGAATAGAGTTTATTTTTTGTTTGTTGCGGCGGGATGTGTTGAGGGTGTCTTTGTGTGCAACGTAAGTTTGGCGGTGTTTTTCATTTATTGTCTATTTTTTCTGGCTGTAGGCCAATCATCGTTGAGCATTTATCAAGTTCATCACTCTAACTGGATACCTGTAATGTCAAAACGTAGTTGTTAGATTACAAACACATGCTTTAGAACTTAAAGTAGTAGTGGAACATATATGTTAGTAGGCAACTTATGTACATACAGAGACTTGCTAACTAAGTAGTTGGTTGTTCAATTTATAGATGGGTATAGGGTAGGTTACGCTGTTGTTTTCATTTTATTTTTAGTGTAAAGAGGATATTTTTTACTACTTGACTTATGATTTAGGCCTTGCATTCATATCCCAAACCATGAACCAAACCACCCTATATAGACGACCTACACGGCTCAAAACCGGCGAAGATTTATCTCCATCAACACTCAGCCTCACTTTTGTTACTGATATTGTTAATTTTTTTCCATTTAAATCTTTTTAAAATCTTTTAAAACAAGGACAAATACCTCTACACCTTTTTCCAAATATTAAATACATGCCTAACTACCTTCAAAAATACGTATTAATAATGAATTTAGTGACCGAGAGAGAGAGAGAGCAACTTGTTTGCATCTAGAAGGCCATGTCATATTGCTGTACTTTCTTTTCCCTTTAACCATTTTATAATCTTTTAAAACAAGGGAAAATACCGCTACATCATTTTCCAAATATAAAATACATGTGTATCTAGCTTGCAAAGTACATCTCATACATTGAAAAACATTGTCTTCTTTGTCAACATTGTATGCTACTCCCCATGTAAGCACTCTAAAGATGGTGAATGAATTTGATAGCATAACAATACGTATTAATAATAACGTTACCAACTGACACGCAACATGAGGGACAAGTAATTTTTATCAAGGCCTCTTGTTAACCTACGATTGTTCTTTCCTAGGTGGCTGATACTATGAATTCTCTAAATGAAGAAACAAGGATCAAACATTTCTTGCACATCGATACATACTCAACAAAAACACTGTCACAGTTTACATAGTTAACCACAATCAGTAAACACTTTTGGGTGAATGTTTACATTTTTAAAATGCCCACCCATATTCATTAATTTTTTAAAAAACTTCAGGGACTTGTGACAGTGATAAAGAACTTGCTTTCCTTAAAATAACTGAACATTTTAGCTGTGTCAATTTGAAAAAATTCAGGTTGAGTGCGTTTATCTAGCGTGTATGTTGTAATCAAACAAGTACACAATTAGATAACACCACTAAAAATTCCCATATTTAACAATGAAAAGAGTTTTGCTATCCAGTTACAAAATGCAACTAAATGCTTTAGTTGGCAGGCATGTATCCCTAGGATACCTATGATTTTGACAATTTTCCTGGTGTCTGTTAACGCATTTTTTAGGAACATGAAATGTAATTAGTAAATATAGGGTGACATTAATATATAACAGGGAATACAGAGATTTGTTTGTTATCATGTGGTAGGCTCTTAGAAAGATGTAGAATTATATTTTAAATTGGATAAGATGTTCTAATAGAGAGAACTATGCGTAGTTAGTTTAGCAATGGAATTACATAATTGATTTTTTTTTGTTTAATAGATTTTATTCTTACTTAGTGTTCATTGCAAGTCAATTGAATAAGAGAGCTGCACAACTTTATTATTACATAAATGTATTTATTCCATGTACGATTGCTTAAACACAAGTTACTTATACTTTAAATACATTATAGTGAGGGGTAGGGTAACTTAAAGCAATAGTTGTTTGCTTGTACAAAAGTGGTATCTTTATAAATATGAACATCATATTACAAGAGGGTCTAGTTTTTTGTAAAGCTATACACATATGTATTATATACAAGAGCTATTTTTTTTAAATTCTGAGGCCTCCAGAAATGCTGCTACCAACTCTACATGATCTAAGTCTTGCTCCGCGGCAATGATGCTCTATATCTTACAAGATAATTGTTCCTTGCCTTTATAGGTAGACGGAGACACAAATAAAATGAAATTGTATGTATGAAAGAGTACCTATTTAAGAACGTTCCATAATTCATCTGTACTCCTTGATTACTCTTTAAGAGCATTAACACATACACCAAGTAGCGCTAATGCCACATCGTTAAAAGTTGTTGCTCATATAGTCCTAGTTCGGTCTTCTACCATCATGTGCAACGCATATCTATAGTCACATATAGTTGTGGGCAAGTTGCATTTAGTGCAATGCCAAGTAGAATCTATAGCAGAACTTAGTTTTTTAAAAATTGTTTACCATTAACAACCCAGGAGCAAACATGATAACAATAGTTCTCCATGTTGAGTTGTATTATAGTAGCAATAGTTACAATCTGATGGCTAGGGTTGGGATCGGTACAAGCATGAATATCAACAACCATTTTTTCCATCGGTGCTTGTGTATTGAGTGGAGCTGAGCTAGTTGATGCTTCTGCTGTGGTTAACCAAATTTGGAGTGATTCTATTTCTAGTACTGGTGGTGTTAGGAATAGTTGTGTGGTAGCCCCTGTAGTTAGTGTTTTTTCTCTAAATGTTGCGGCTTTAGCTTTGCGATTAGCTAAAATTGGCATTTGGATGGCAGGTTGACCATGTTATGGCTATAAAATCTATACAGCCTCGTCACAGAGCACTCCCCATAAAGTTATGGTTATGTAATACTCCATGTGATCATTCATAGTGACAGTAGAACATTGTGTGTAACTTCCATCTATTTGGGTAGTCATGGAAATATCAGAACAAGAAGTAACTACACCAATAACATCCACTGTGGATCCAAGGGGAACCTGTTAGATTGCACCGATTCTTGTGAAATGGAAAGTAGTTTCCATGATCAAGGTTGAAGGTTGTGTACATATCTGAAGAATAGAATCCATATTTAAAATGACTTCCCATGGGATGCTGGAGTCTCTGTACCCTACCTTCACATATTTGAGGGTACCCTTTGAGATTGTGTAAATTGTTCCCACCTAGATTTTTTCATGGTAATGAACTGCAACTTTCTCAAAGCTTGTAACGTTCACGTCGTCACCAAGGGCATCAATTACATTGAAAATTAAGACTTTTCCTTCACCTTTTGCATTGGTATAATCATGGATCGTGCCTTTGCAAATCAATCTCGCTTTTAGTAGCCAAGACATATGATATGGATGTAATTTGTTAATAGTTTTTGGCTTTCCAAGTGGTGTCGATGGAGGACTGTTTGCCATTGTTTCCAGCTACTACCAATTTCAAGTGAACATTGCAGGAAGTGTGTAAACGTAAAGAACATACACAACTGTCTAAAACTAAATTATAACGTCATCAACAATTTAAATGGCAAAAAAATCAATTTTACACAGCCAATATATGTTTTGGTAGTTTATTGTTTGCTAAAGTTTTAATTAATATTTAGCCCCTATTAAATTGTAGGTCTAGTTTTATCAATTCTAAATGCTTGGTGTAGTTAATATATAGCCAAAACTATACCTAACTATTAAATAAGAATGCTCGTGTCTCTAAGCTATCCCCAATAGAAAGAGAAGAGTTGCAGATGAAAAAGACATAGTATTTTATCAAACAGTTGGTGAGCATGATTTTATAATCCAATTTAGTCCTATTGTACATAAATAACATGTAGGCCGCGCTTTTAGTAGTAAAACAGAGGTGTTGGGAATCCATATTCTAATTTTTTGTTTGATCTTAATGGGGATTGGACAGTTTGTATACATCATATGAAAAAATTCTTTTAGTGTCTTATCCTCTATTTGGAAAACTCAGAAAATATAAGAGGTACATGTAAAAAATACCTTAATCTATTTGCACCAAAATTGACAACAAGCCACAAAATAATTTAACAACAAAATGTTTGGTTTTTTGTTTACCATAAAATATTACTGAAATGCTTAAGTTGAAGGCAATTCTGTAGTTTGATCGAATTAGGCTTAATACTCGTGCCAACATTAACAACCTCATCCAGTAACTGCTGTGCTACTTTAAGATACAATTTATGTTTGAGTCAGTAGGATGGTTTTGAAAATATGATACGCCGAAAGGCGTGAACTATGTGGGAAAACTTGACCCCTTCTGACAAATAACAAGACATCAACGATCACGATTAGTTGGTCGATGATGCACGGATTATCCTGGACCGTACACGTGGCACGCAACAGGGTCGAAATTACTATTTTATCGTTGATTTATTTTTGAAATCTTCCGGACTGACCAGGGACAGAAAACTTGTAAGGAGGAGACCCCTGCACCATGCGCGACAGAGGGAGAAGCATTCCGCGAGTCAGAAATGGAGGACAGGTTCTGCATCCAAAACAATTAAAATCCCTGAGTTCAACGAACGGAGCAGAGTCATTTGTGAGTATCGTGGGGATCAGGCTCACCAAGGACCTCATCAAAGTTGCAGGTGAAGGCCTGCGCACCCACCTAACCTCATTGGCTCCGCTGGTTCTCCCTTATTCCGAGCAGCTAAAATATGTGGGGTCTCTTGGTGGTCGTCAATCTTTTGAAGATGGAGATGAAGCCTTACGTTACAGACTTCTCCAAGGCGTTCGAGCATGTGTGCATTCACACGGGAGGGAAGGCGGTGATCGATGAGATCATGAAGAACCTGAGACTGAGTGAATATGTAATGGAACCGGCGCGCATGACGCTTCATAGATTTGGGAACACTTCCAGCAGCCCGGTGTTCTACGAATTAGCTTATTTTGAAGCCAAGGAGCGGATCAAGAAAGGAGATCGAATATGGATGATCGGATTCGGCACCGGATTTAAGTGCAGTAGCATTGTTTGGAAAGCTCTCACACAAGTGCCGGCGAATGCAACGACTAATCCTTGGTTGGACTGCATTCATAGATATCCCGTCACAATCTAGTTTGGCATGGAAATATGTATGATTTAGAAGAAAAGAAAGATAATTTAATTATTCTGTCACTGGCAACTGCAATTGCAGGTGCTTGCTTTCATGTCCCGCAGTCCAGAAAGGAAAAGTACATACTACCAGGTATGGTGGTTAGGCTGGTGTTTTCTTAAAATTATTCAAATAATGTCTGGCGTTTATTTTAATTTGTGTTTTTTTTCTTTTTCGTTATTTCTATTATGTATTTTAAGATTTCCTCAATCATCTTCACCTACTTACATTTAACCATCTTCACCTATTAAAACATGGGCACTTGCCACTTGCAACTTTGTAAACGGTACTTTTAGTTATCATTGAAGTTAAAGAGGCCGAATCATGAATGTCTTATCGTTTTCACTTCTCTATACTTCGCACAGCAATATAGTTGTCATTTCTAATGCTTGTCCATAAATATCCATGTTCATTCGAGGAACCAAAAATTTAAGAGTTAATTATCTACTTAAGAGCATACAAGAACAAGAATAATTACTTTTTGACTCGATTTTATATTTACACCAAAAGGCGTGAACTATGTGGGAAAGCCCGACCCCTTCTGACAAACAACAAGACATGAACGATCACGATTAGTTGGTCGACGATGCACGGATTACCCTGGACCATACACGTGGCACGCAACAGGGTCGAAATTACTATTCTATCATTGATTTATTTTTGAAATCCTCTCGACTGACCAGGGACAGAAATCTTGTAAGGAGGAGACCCCTGCACCATGCGCGACAGAGGGAGAAGCATTCCGCGAGTCAGAAATGGAGGACAGGTTCTGCATCCAAAACAATTAAAATCCCTGAGTTCAACGAACGGAGCAGAGTCATTTGTGAGCAGGACGTCGGGAAACTGATCCATGAGTTCAACAGCCGGGAAGAAGGGAGTAAATCCATATGTGAGCAGGAGTGGATGTTGAAGAAAGAGATCAAGACTCTCACTGAACAGGTCAAGAAACAAAAGGATCTCACTTCGCTAATAGAGGAGCGCCAACATTTCCGCCCGGATTTCACCTTTGAGCAACTCCGTCTCCTTAAATACCAAGTCGAAACCATGCTTCGAAGTGTACAACTCCGCTACTTTCTCAAAAGACGCCTTCCTCTCCTTCTGATGCTCAAAATTGCATAGAGGGGAGCCAGACCGAGACCGAAAATGTGTCTAATTGTTGTAATTTCTTTTTGTTTCAGAGGCGAGAGCGAGAGCGAGTGGGGGACTTGGCTGGAATTTGACTAGTTTGATTGTGGTTTATTCGATTGGGTGTTGTGCTTTCATCGCTATATGCACAATGGCCGTTGGGTGAATTCTTGTACAATAAATTCATTCTAATCGTGTAATGATCACTTATGTAGGGTTTATGTAATAATTCTTGTACAATGGCCGCTTCTATGAGCATGTGCATATCTGGGCGGGTTAGGGTTTCTTGGTCCAGCACCACAAAATAATCCCCCCCTTCTTGGAGAGAGTTTGGCTTTTTAGAATTACATTACATCCTTTCTTTGTAGTTTCTGCAATGCAGTGCATTACGGCTACGGGTAACTTAGTGCTCTCCTTGAATTGCCCTGTCAAGGCACTGTATCGCCATGTATTACTAAAGCTAGATCAAATTCTAGCTTTTCGAAAAATAATAGTCATCTTTATCTATAATTATACTTCAAATGACTCTGGTTGTTTAGCCTTTATGAGGTGGATGTCAAAACAAATGAATTTATTTGATTATTGGTTGATCTCAATCAGGTTTTATTGAGTGAGGTAGTGCTGGTTTGATCTCGAATTTGAGTGTTTTTGAAGCTAATGAAGCCATTTGGCTACAATTTACATAAACTTGCATAATGCTATGGACTGTGAATGAGTATTCCTCTGCCTACATAAGGTTAAAGAAGCGTAAATATTGAAAAAAAGTTTGTTGTTATAAAAAACAGAGCTGCAACAGAGAAAACTAATACAAATTGCATTAATCTAGCTTGCATTACATTTAGTCCAATCTGCCCTCAATGTTGTGCATGGTTACATTTTTATAGTTTTTCTAAAATATAAATCGCCTTCTACCCGGTTATTAGTGCTGCTACCAAGATCGTTGGCTCGCACAAAATAATGAAAATGTATGTTCTGATTCGAGGTTTCTAGGAAGGTAAGGAGAGAATGTTTTGCCAGAACAGAAAGTGTTAGAAACATGTCGGCGAGATTTTTGGTTCTATTGGCCTTTGAAATTTCTGTCCGAAGCAATTTCCTTTGAGTAGCAATTTATTGGAAAGAAACCAGATACGGATCATCGCATTTCTCGATTGTCTAATCTTAAGAACTTTGGTATGTTAGAAGCCTCTATTCAACATTTTCCTGTAATTGCTATGTCTTTTCTTCAAATTTCCTTTAATGGGTATCTTGAACTGACTTTGTATTTTTTCTCATGGTTTGGCAGGATACCATTTTTGGTTGGAGATCGCACACTGATTTTAGATGAACCACATAATTTTGAAGAGCAACAAATTGTATCTGAAACTTAGTAAATTCTACATGTTCAATACCGAAGAAATATATTGGTAACCTTAACTTCCATCGTCGCTAATAATAGATTGTGGAGTAGTAATTTCAGTTCTGCTAGCGAAAAATGATTATCTTTAAGTAGAATTGTTTTCCATTATGAAGAATACAGGGTGGTCCTATGAATAGTCTAGCCACCAAAGACAATAGAGATTAGAATTTTCGTGTAATGATTCCTAAGTAACCTATTTCATTGTTCGTAGACTGGAAAAATACAAATGAGTACGTCCAACGAAGGTGGGAGGAGTGCGAGGATTGTCCCGGGGCTCAATGGAATCAGTATTGATGTATTCAATGGAGATTTCAAGGCTTGTGATAGAAGTGTTTCATTTTCTTCCTTTCTCTCTGGAAGTGATTCTTGCCAAGCGGTACATCGACCTTCCATTGAAGCAGGCAGTGGGAATACAAACAGTACATTTGTAAAAGGGTTGGAGAAGCGAATCTCTTTGAGCAAGAGCGTGACGAAGGACACTGAGATCAGTATCTTCCGAGTAGAAAAGTATTTCAGCTCTGAGCAAGAGAAGAGAACTGACGCAAATTAGGATTCCACAACGCAAAGCTCCAAGCCAAGAGAGAATTCCAAAGCTAGAATAGAGGCAGGAAAGGACAAGGTATTGTTCTCTGGTACTCATGATATATATGATTCTGGTAATCGAATTCCCTCTCTTGCATCTTCCATCGGAGCAGTAAATCGCACTTTCAGGCTAGGAGGGGCAACTCCTACAACTTCTTCAGAGGTGAGCTAGAACAACCAGTTAATTTAAGTCACCAGCATCGGCTTCCGGTCTCTGTTCTAAACCATTCTCTTTGCTTTGAAAACTGTTCTGCCATCTGTATTATGAAGCTGCACTTTCTGTTATGGAGCTGCAATTCATGTACCTTTTATAATGCATCATACAACTTAATTATTTATAGTCGAACAACTAGGAAAATATAAGATGTAGTCTATAGGAAGCTCCTATGGTTGCCTAAGAGCGCCGAGGCAAGTGTAATGGTACTGAAGAACTTCTAAGAATTTTTACAATTTATAATTTCCATTTTATCAGTTATAATGTTGTTTTGATTCTCTTCTTATGTTGAATTCATTTTGTTTTGATTCTCTTTTTACAATTTTGTGACGCTAAATGTAGGTAGAAAAATCTTAAGAAGTTGGGTTGAAGCAGAGTGTGAGGATGCAGAAACATCCCTGCTTTTAGATGCATACAGGGTCCGCCCTTCAAACATGGAAAGCCTTCCACTCATTGAAGTTGCTCGCGACTGGAGTTACAGAAAATATCACAAGCGCACTAGGTGGAAGAGTCGTACCCATCCAACTATTGTTCGGGTGTTCCCCAAATTTCAATGCGTTCCATCTAAGGACTCCCCCTCTTTTGAACTTTTATGTTGGTCTGAACTCCTATACAAACCTTTCCGCAACATTTCTACTGGTATTGGTTCAATACCTCAACAAACCATTTCCAATTGGAGCTTTTTCAGATACAATTATCGGCCTTGACATATTACACGGCGTGAATCAAATCCGTCACTCACCTCTGACAGAGACACTGAGTCCAAGGCCGAGCCCCCCCTTCCTGTTGAGCAACTATATGATTGGCAACTGTTGGCTCGATTCCACCCCTGGAACACTTCTTTCCTTGACATCTTGCAAATGTTGGGCCTTTGTGAATTTGACACCCTCCACAATTGGAGCGCACATCGTATTCCTATTGCTCTGCAGTCTTTTGGCACCACTTTCATTGAAGATAATAAGGCAGACCATATTTCAGCTTCCTTCGTGGAAAGATTCGACCCTCCAGCTTCAGGTTTATCCCCAGAACAACAAGCAACTTTCAACATAGTTATTCAACACTTCACGCACATATCCAACCTTCCTCCACTGAGACTTATTATACAAGGGACTGCAAGTACTGGAAAATCATTCCTCATTAACATTGTAAAGTCTTCATTTGCCTCTTCATCCAGCCAGGGCCTTTCACCTCTCCTTTTGCTCGCCCCAACAAGAGTTCCTGCTTTCAACATTTCAGCTTCGACAATACCCGCAAGCCTCCGGATTCCCATTAAAGAAATCAAACCCTTAGAGGGCCAAGCTTTATTGTCTCTTCAAGACTCCCTCAAGCACATCAAATACATTTTAATTGATGAAATGAGTTTCGTCGGGCCACATTTGCTTTCCAGAAACAACTACCGTCTTACGGAGGCTTTCCCGCACTTCAAATATTCAACATTTGGAGGTAGATCTAAGATCCTTGTTGGAGACCTCGGTCAACTTCATCCGGTTATGGACATCCCGCTTTATGCCAGCAAGTCTTACGGAGCCACCCTTTGGCGAGAATTCAACATATCTGTCTCCCTTCATTCAATCTTCCGACAACAACACTCTGATCCAGCACAGGCATCATTCCGGAACTTCCTGCTTAACATTCGTAACGTCGTCCCTCTGATCTAGGACTAGGTAGCTCTTATTTCAAGATATGAATTGAAGTCCCTTAACTCTCCTATAACGAAATCAATTTCTGAAAATACCATACATTCTACATCTGGCGATACCGAAGATGATCAGTTGAAGCCCAAGGTTCTTCTCCCAGCCCCTCATCTTAGCTCCTTATAGCGATCATGCAATCATGGTGCCATACCTTCTTTATAACAGTCATGCATGTGTATATCACGTGTATTTTGTGTCGATAACCCCTTTCGGTTCGTTTTTGTATTATCTGCAACTAGTTTAAACACCATATTTGATCTATGTTTGTTTACAAATATGTTCAAAGTTTCTTCCTGCGCTCTACTTCTAACCAGTCTAATATAACTAATGGATTTTTTATACCTCGCTATTATTATTTTATATTTAATGCTCAAGATCTTGTTGCTTATGTTTTTTTTTCACATTTTTCTTAATTTGACCATATCCCCACCACACTATATAATCTTCTACTCTGATATACGTTAAATTTCATTTTATTATCCATTCTTTTATATTTGCTCCACTACTTTTCCTTTTTTGACTCCTACCATTACTTGCATTTACGAGATATATTGGTTTTTAACACTCTCCACTTTCCTTCAGTTTTACCTCTTCTCTTTCCCTCCTCCATTTCCTTTTCCCTTTTTCATTTCTTTTATCCTTTCTGTCAAATGCATTCTTCTTCTCTACTTCCTTCTCCTTGTTACCCAACCTCTCTTTCGGCGTTATCATCGCACACCTCACGTGCGATTGCTAGTAGAGTTTCAATTTTACTTGACCTACATGGGATACAACATTATAAAATGGTAAACATTTGTATGGGTATGGTAAATATTGTGGTTATCTAGACCAAGTATTAAAAAAATGTAAAATGAAATTATCACTCATAGAAAAGCTCCATTTGGGGATCTCTTTTGCAGCTATTTTGTCCAGCCTATATTTTGCCAGGGCGTTTATCTATTTTAGTTGAAATCGACTTTTTCAGGGTTCCTATTTTATTCCTATCCCACTGTCCACGCTCCCCTAAGGAAATTTCATTTGGTAAAAATGTATAGCTATTATATGGATGGTTCGATTTATTAAAGCCCAATTTAAGTCAACCCCTAACCAAATTACATGTACTTAATGCAAACATTTCAAATCTGGTTAGTATACATTTTTTGTTTCCTTTCACCGCAGAGGGGTTTTGTTTTTTCCCCCGCTCTTGGATATTATTACAAAAACATCACATCTGATATTTTTTAAAACAGGTAGAAAAATGCACCTGTATCTAACTCAAAGGCTTCTTCAAAAACATTTGAAGGAAACTTCTAAAGATAAACAAATATATTAGCTTACATGATTACAAGATTACGATCTATAAAAAAAATAGCATCAAATTACACAAAAAGGTAGAAAACGAAAGAAACAGGTAAAAAAACCTGTGCAGCGATGACTGGAAGCAGGGGTGGCATAAACAGTTTGATAGCTGGTAAAAACATGAAAACCCATTTATGAAGAGAGACTAAGAAGACAGGTGCAACCAACGACAACCACAAAGATTACCAAACAACTACACAGTAGCCCGCACCGACAGGAAGGTCAAGCAGAAGGAGTGGAAGATGACAAACAACTCAAGCTCCTGAGCGTCGTCGTAAGAGGTCAACTGCAGGATAGCCATGCCTCTGGTGTAATTATAGAAACATTTTTTCCATAAATACTGATTAATTGGATCTTCAATAATCAATTTAAATATCCAGAACACCATTAAAGTTGATGAGAGCATTTATACTCTATTTAAAATTATAAAACTTTAAAAGAAAAAAATATTGGACAAATTTAAATAAAGAATTTTTCAGCAAAAGCATGGTTGCAATTATGAAGCAAATAAAATAAAACTTTTACGTCTGAAGTATCACCTTGTGATAGTTTCCCTCGTTCTTGTCAAATCAAAAATCAGAATATCTTAATTATATATATCTAGATATATCTATATATATATATATATATATATATATATATATATAAAAGGAGAACCAAGCCCAAAAGGTGTTTAATGAAAGATTATGCATATTGAGATAAGCAATTATGAGTAGAAATTAGGGACTAATGAATGTTTACTAGGTTATCCTCTGTCATGTTTAAGCCAATTAAGAAGGTGGTTGTGAGTCCTATACCATTAAATGACCCTCGTGAGGCTTACAGATGGGCATGCCAATTGAAGAATATGCGAGACAACACTTGGCAAGAATATGCTTGTAGACATACATGATCCTTTGATTCGAAACAAATATACACATGACAATTAAATCTACAGGTTGATGAATAAGCATTTCCTAACTGTAGGTAATAAAACACTCTCCCATATTTTGTTCCATACGAAAAGTGGGACGAGTCTTAGTTCGTTCAATACAAGTAATTAACCATTTTGTTATCTCCAATCTTGTCATTTGGCAAGGTGGAGTCATAGTTGAGTTATGTTAGTAGAGCGTTGATTGTAATAAAACTACCCAAAAATGTAGAATACAATTCTACATGTCATGGAGGCTTGACTTTATTCAAACTTCAAGAATGTTTGATTATAATATTATAATGATCAAAACCCGACGTAAGGAGTTTCATCTTCATCTTGTTGTAACAACATTGTGATATTAATACAACTCTAGTTTATGATATATTTGTGTTAGCAACTATGTCGATCAAATTTCAAGGTCCTGATTCCAAAATTGAGTAAGGGCCATCTCTCAATAGTGAGGAAGAAGGATTAAATTCATTTTCAATATATTTAGATTGCTTAGTTGATTTCCATACATTCCTCAATCGCATTACTTTGTTACAAAAAGCTAGTCAATGTTCCAGTAATTCTCATTTACAATTTACGGAGTGGGATTAGGGATATGGTAATTTGATTTCGAAATTTTGGATTTATGGTATGTTGTCAATTTCCTTAAAGAGACATAAAGGACTCACACATAGGTTTTCATGAATTTCATGATCCTACTGTTGCAGACGACATTTGAAGGACATTGCCTTGGGATTTGGTCCCCTCATATCATGACCAAATGATGGAGGTTTACAATGACACTGGTTGACGATAGGTATACTTTTTTCATGCAAGGCCACACCACCATGAGGAAAGTATGTGACCCGTAAAAATGTTATTAAACCAAGAAAGTGATTGTACGGATGAAAATTGACACGTGCAACCTTCTTTCAACACTCAACCTCCTCGAGGTCGTGTCAGGGCAGCTGATGTGGAAATGTGTGGATGGCTAACTATGAGGAGGATCAATGACTAAGATTTGGTAGTATGATCTCCTAGTCGCTGAGTCTGTGAAAAGAGAAGAATTAGAGGCTATGAACGTGTAACGTAAATTCCCTATGGACTATTTGCCTAATAGGATCGAAATGCTAAATTAGTTTGAAGTGTCCATGTAAACTGAATGAAATTAACAATCTAAGATAATACTTGAAATGAAACTAACCTAAATAAATCACAACAAAGCTGAAACATCATAATTACTAAACAACAATTTGCTTTTATTCTAAATAATCAAACCTACTTCTACACTAAAACTAAACAAGCAAAATAACCTAGTGTGGTTATTCATATGTGCTGAGTGTATTCTAAATAATGCTAACATAAAAACAAGAATTTTTCCAATTAATCTATGATATGATACACAAATTCCTATAGATATTTTCTCCTTTAAATCCACAGGGATAGGAAGGAGAAGATCCGTCATCGGGAGCTGCTATGTAATGATTTAAAACCTCTTGGAAATTAATTAATTATTTACAAATGAAAGAAAATTTGTTTTCTACTCTATTTGAATGAATATGATTTAGAAACAACAATTTAAATAAATGAAGCAAACAAATAACACCTCCAACTTGGATATGCAAGAACGATGACAAATATGATTGTGTGAATATTTGTCCCTTTAGTTTATCCTTTCGACTTTTGTGTCCACGTGAGTCCAACGGGTGGGAATGTAACAACAACAGAACAAGAAAAGTGCAAGAATAGCAATAGCTTGAATTGGTAGACTAAGAAACAATGCAGGTGGAAGAATGCAAGCACAATAGAACTGAGATTGGCTTTGGCAATTTCCAGCAAGAAATGCAACAACTTTGCAATAACAAGATATTGGAATTTACTATTATTAAATTTATGCATTGCAATATATACTATTTGTTTTGACTTTTTTTTGAATTCTTTTTCATTTTGAAAAGTTACTGCTATTTATTCAATTTCAATTTTTTATCCTTTCTTCTGGGATTTAAGCATTGGTTCTGTTATGAATAAAACTCATCCTATTTGACACAATTAAGACATTGACATTTATTGTGATTATATTTGTGTAGTTTAAGTTTTGACATTTATTCTGATTGAAATCCTCTAAGATGCTATTATCACTAGCAATCAAAGCACATATGTGCGATTTTCCAGAAATTGTGACCTCAAGAATATCCTTGATGTGTGAGTGAAATGAGATACCCAAATAACAACCATATGTCCATCAACAGCATCACATGCATATAGAGACAGTCCCTAGGACAAAATTCTATTATTGCAATAGGGCGGCTTTCAAAAATATGAGGTAAAAAGGAGAGACTCTTCAACTATTCAGGTAATGTGTGCATAATGCTAACACACTAAGAAAAATCCAAATCACATGTGGGCTAATATTCAATTAGTCCAACTATATATCATTGTATTTTCAAGTATATTAGCTACTACAATTACCATCCATTCATGACAACACATAAAAAAGGGCACTATTTTAGTTTCTGGTGCATCCACAGAAAACTGAGGTCTTCAAGTGCTGACGGAAGGGCAAATTACATAGGCCCTGATCAGTACATTTCAAAAAAATATTACAAACAATTTTATATTAAAGTTCCATAAAAGATATTAGTCAATATTTATCAAATTTTCAACACCAATGTGTTGTCCTTCACTTGAAAATATCTATTAGTTTTTTAAATATTTTAAAACATTTTAATGTTGATCACTTGAAAATATCTATAAGTTTTTCAAATATTTTAAAACATTTTAATGTTGATCACTTGAAAAATATCCAATGTTAATTATTTTAAAACAATTCAATGCTAATTACTTTAAACCAATCCCACAATTCAATGGTAAGGCAGGGACTAGTCGCATTGCGACTCTTATTTTTATATAATAAAAAGAATTACTTATATTATAAAATTTATTATTATGAAGAGAAAATTATAAATATAAGACACAAAAGTTGATAATATTTTTTAATTTTAATTAAAACTAAAACTAATAAAATAAATAAATTAAAACTAATAAAAAATAACATTAATAAAAATTTAAAATTATAATAAACTAAAATTTAAATTTTAAAATTAATTAAAAATTAAAAATTGATAAAAAATAATAAAAATTAGAATCTCATAAAAATAATAAAAATTACAAATACAATTTAATTAAAACAATTAAATTCATAAAAAATAAAAAATAAAAATAAAAAATCAAAATTAATAAAAATTAGAATTTTTTTATAATAAAAACTAGAAATTAATAAAAAATTAAAAAGTAACCCGCAACCCCAATCAGGCTGTCAAGGAATAAAGTCAAACGTGAAGCCCCGTCAAAAATTGAAAAGTCATAAATTATTAACGAGCAGGCCAATTAATAAATCTATTTGGAAATTTAAAAACTTAAAATTTCCAAAAATTGAAATAAAAGTTCTAGAAATGCTCCGTTAGCTCCATCAAGGTCTCGGGCCCGCCATTAGTAAAAAATCAAAGCGGACAAGCACAGCCATCATGGAAAATATATGGAAATTTTAACCAAAATTAAAAATTCAAAAGCATTAAGTACAAATTTCTAGAATGTAAAATCTAAAAAATAATGCCAAGGTTTCAAATAATCGCCATTGAAAAGTCAAATTTTAAGAGCAATTAGCAATGCGGAAGAAAATTGAGTTTTTAAACATATTTTTTTATTATTTAAAAGGTTAAAATGTTGAGATAAAGAGCCACATACCACGTTTCCAAAATCAATAAAAATGCCAACGTGTAAATAGTCAAATCGGAGTATTATTTTAGGGCAGATTTATTAATAATTTGAAAATTTATTGAGTTATTTTCCAAATTTATAGGTTTTATTATTTTAAGATATGAGAAAAGGGGCCGCGACCCCATTTAAAATAATAGAGGGGTGCCAATGTGCCTAAAATTGAAAATGTACACGGGTTCTAAATGGGCCATTTTTTCCAAATTGCCAAATCTCAATAAAAATTAGAAGTTCACAAAATGTGATCAAGGCTTCCCCCGTAACCCCTCCATATCCCTTCTTAGCCATGTGGATGGCCGAATTTCAAAGTTAGAGGAGAATAATCAAAAAATGGTCTATATTTAAATTGGCAAATCGAATGTAATGGTTACAACTACAAAAAATCTTGTTAAATATCCCGCCAACTGAGCGTTTCTCGTCACATAATTGAATATTTGGATTTATTTATGATTTTAGGCTTTTGGCAAAATATGTAGATTTCACCCTTGTAATGGTTTCATTATCGAAGCAGATATAATGGCTTCTCGAGCCATTCCGAACCGTGTTGGCAATTGATTTCAATTGTGACACAGATGTCACTCTATACCTAGAAAAGACTTCAGAAAACGCAACATACATTCTTTATAGTCTTTCTGAGTTCTTTTGTAAAATGCTTCTTCCATTGCTCAAGCTATGTACAAGACTCTACTATATATCTATAAATATTAATCTTGAGAAGTTCTTAAAATAAAATTTATATTTGAATAAAGTGTATTGGTGCAGTGCAGTATAATTGTTGAGTAGTTCTTAGAATAAAATTTATGTTCAAATAAAATGTGAATGCAATATGTGTGTGTGTGTGTGTGTGTGTGATACATTACTGGATTAACACATTATGTATGTGGGCATATTTGGTTCAGTCATTTTCTACAAGGAAGTCATGAGTTGGTTATCTAGATGCCTTTTAGCAAGAGTTTTATTGGATTTATTGATTGAGTGACACAGCTACTCTTTTTTTGTGCACAAATGTACATTTTCCACCACTCTAATTGGACTTCTTAATGTAACTTCATAAATTTAAGTTTTTTGTAAGCATTTGGGAGGTAGGTGAGCGGTTTGAGAAAAAATTCTAAATAAGATATGACTTCTTGAAATGTAATTGTAACAAGATATGCATAAAATAATTGTGTTCAAAGTAGCTTAAATGTTATAAGTAAATGAAATTGATTGGTGTGCAATAAAATGGGAAGATAAGTGAGGGGATTCAACTAACCAAATATAGTACCCACATTTTCTAGCTTAAATTTATCTGCTGACTCTATATTCACATTTGATGATTGGCCATGGATTATGGCACCTTGTTAATATTATGTTATGATATTTGATCATTTGCATACATCTACGATGATTTGGGCGTGTGGTGCCAATTTAGTTTTGCCTAGTATGATAATTCATTTCAGTAGATGTTTTGAATACTAGCATGTTACGATGTTGTTGATCTTATTGGTTATATGATGGACATATATATGGTTGTGTCACACATATTTTACAATCGGGACATGTATTTGGTATATTCTGATGTTATCATATTATAATATGGATGGATGTACGATATATAGCCATACATACATCTACAAAAATAATGTGTAATGTTTAATATAAAATAAAATATTAATATACAATTCATATTATATATTGAGCTATTGATTATATAAAATAAAGTGAAATATATATTAAATATATACTTATATTATTTTATGTAGTCAATCTCTCCAGTATATAAATATTTTATTTTATATTATACATTACACAGTATATCTAAATAAACAGTTATATAATAATATATTTTATATCGTGTGTGTGTGTATAGATATATATATACACATATACATATACATATTATAAGTTATGTATGTATGTGTATATGAACTTGATTATTATATTATATTATATTATATTAATATATATTAAAATATTATGTATAATGTAGTATTATATACAAATAATATATTATTTGTGTAGTGCCCCATGCATCGAGGAGAGTGTAATGCATCGAGGACTTCCGTTTAATGAACCTAAATTACCTGGGTGGCGTGAGACAGTGGGAGTCAGTGGAGTCTTGTTTTTCTCCACCATGATCTTATTTTGATTCTGTTATTAAATGCGTACGGGTTTCTGCCCGGGCTGTAGATGGCTTTCTGTTGCCGTGGCTTTTCTTGTCTCTTCCGTTTCTGCTTCAGTTTCTCCTGCTTCAATTTCTCAGTCGCGCAACAACATATTGAGGGGTACGGTGGCGAGGTGCTTCGGCCGTCCCAATTAATGGAGACCGAGGAAGGTCCCCGGGCCAATCTGTAGAGAATGCACGCGCGAAAGGGTTGATCTTCACCTCGAAGCAATCTGGTGTCCCGCCCTTGTGGGACTGGCTGAGACAAGTTTGGAGCCATGTCCAGGCCTCGGTGAAGCAGCTGGCCATTAGTTACAGTGATGCACCTGGTGGAGATCCATTGATGATCTCCTCCAACAGAACGGGGCCATTGTTGACGTTGCGCTTCCCAGCCTGTGTTACAGAAACAACCTGTGACAGTAATTAGCCAGGTAGCAGGCATGTTGCAGTATAGTCGAAGCCTTTGTAAACGCCTCCACCAAGCAGGTTGTCCAACTATGTTGTTATCTGTTCAGTATCAATGCATCCTCAGATTTGGGATCCTCCTTCAAGACTTTTTCATCAAAATCGATTTAAGTGACAGTGTGAGTGTTACCAGGAGACCCGATGAAATTTTTTACAGAGATCCTCTACTGAGACCTTGCTTTTTCTACGATGTAACTCATGGAAGAGGATCTCATAGAGGTGGATCTGTTTCATATCGGAATATTCATGAAGCACAGTTTGCTTTGCAAGAGAGCTTTTAGGAGATCGATGAAGGATAGAGGAATTAAAAAGAAACTTGGTGTAGTTGGATTAAAGGCAATAAAAAAGGTGCATGCTTTTTGTGTAGGTGACAGATCACACCCACAGGCACAGGAGATCTATGCAATGTTGGAGAAAATGTTTTGGGAGATGAAGGTAGCAGGATATTTTTTTCAGATTCAGAACATGTACTGAGAAAATAGTAGTGTCATCAGGAATTCTGGTATTCGTCAACACAGTCCTCTCAGTTCAATCCTTGAAGATCCTTCCATTCCAATCCTTAAAGGATATTGCCGAATCATTTATGTATATTTTGGGCCTATTCTTTTCTACTTCTTCTGCTAATAATATGCAAGTGAATAGCAGGAGTACCCAACTGCTCAGAAAGGAATATTCTAATTCTAATCCCGAAACATCTTCAGAGACTGCTCCAGTTTTGGGGTCTGAGCTTGCCCAATTGCCCCTCATAGCTGATGAA
The DNA here is from genome assembly GCA_019776745.2 of Taxus chinensis. Lineage (NCBI taxonomy): Eukaryota > Viridiplantae > Streptophyta > Pinopsida > Cupressales > Taxaceae > Taxus > Taxus chinensis. The sequence continues at coordinate 108,884,829 of CM034156.1, read as the reverse complement.
ATCAGGCAAAGCCCTCCTGTTGTGCCCTACAAAACACCTGTAAACATTACCCATGTGGTGGAATGCGCTAATTGTCTGTGTAAGTTTGAAGAAGGGGATCAGATAAGGGAACTGCCGTGCTCTCTTTTCTTCCACAGAAATTGTCTTGACAAGTGGTTGGATCACCAACAAACAACCTGTCCTCTATGCAGATTCTCCCTCATACCAGAAGAGACTGCTTTTAGGCTGAGGAGAAGAGAGCAGGAACTCACAGAAGAGCTCATGTTCTGGTTCTCCTCCTTCCACGGTCATGGATTTCACAGTATGTGGTGGCTAAGGACTAATTTGGAGCTGGTGTTTAGAGGATTTTAGATCTACTTCTGAGAAACCTAGGGATGCATGGCAACAATCTTTGGGAAGAGGAGATTAGGGTGTCGTCGTCAGAAGATCAGCGAGGGAATGATAATCGGGTGTCAGTGCGACCCGACCGAACTTTGGGCAGAGATGCACATTTCGGACTATACAATTGATTTTATGAAGTCAAGAGCATGGCCGTTAACAGAGTTTGGACCTTCAGCAGGCTGAGGAAGAGAAGTTGCACTGGTTGGGTTGCTGTTGCAGGCCCTAATCCAGCTTGTTATCGACTGCGGGAGCTTAATCAGGCACGATATTCTCTATACCATTGATTCTTATGTTGTTATTTAACTGATTCATTAAATAACTCTACTCTTCATATAAATGTCTCGTGTGATGGTATGTTGTTTGGTTTCCACTTCCCTTGCTCGTTTGTATTCCTTTTTGGCGTTAGAAATGATTGCGATGGTTGAAGCCTTTATATTGTTTTCTGGGTTTTAATAAATATTAGTTGGGTGAACTTTGTTCTTAAGACTAATAAAACAAAAGAGGTGAGGGTCCTGTAATGAAAATTCCCGAGTTCTTTGTGTTGGTCTCACGATTTGAATGTTTTATTCAACATTGTCGTTGGACTCAACCTTATAGTTCCTGTTTTGTTCTTATTCTTGTTTCGGTTCGAGATCTGTAGTTCTGGTTTATGTTGGGTATTTGCGAAATAGTGATTGAGTACTGCGAGTGCATTGTGTATAGGTAAATGATGCTATTCTTGTCTCTATCCTTTTCTTTTAGTTGTTTTAGGTTCTAGTAACCCTTTCCGGTTGGGCTTAGTGTGTGCTTAGCTTGATTGATCTTTGAATTGAGCCAAGTTGATATTACTCTCAACTAGGTTAGTTGCTTTTGTTATTTTTTAAAAAAAAATCGCTCGAAGAAATACCTTTATTCTTCAAGCGTCATGGTTGATCTTCATAATTTGATATCAATTCATGTTCACCGTTTGGAGATTGTTTTCCTTGGAATTCACCTTCTCTCCCTTGGTGACTGTTGTTTGTTTTGAGGAATGTAGCTGATCCTATGGAATGTCTTCTTTAGACGTTACTCACATTTCTTTTTTGATAGCTTAAAATGTCAGAGGAAATACTCTTTTTCGTACCTTGATTTTGTTTCACACATGTTGGAGGATACGAGATCTACTGGATCATTATTGAGGAAGTTTTCAAATCTTAAAATTGGGATGTTGGTTTTATGCATAAGAAATTACCCTACGTTTTGCTCCGTAAAGATGTTTAAATTTCATTCTCCTGTGACTTAGAGGTTGGTGTGTTTGGAAACTCATTGGTTGACTGGTTTTTGTGATGTTCGTTGTGATATGACCTCCTTGCTGTCATTGTAGTAGAATGGTTACATGTTGACTAGAAAGGTTAAAGTCAACTTCTTGTTGACGACAGATCCTTGGAAGCTATGTATCCTGTGTTGTGTTCTTGGGAATGATTGAGTAACCCTCCTGTAAGATTTATAATGGTTATGTTTGGTCTTGTCAAGTTTGTCCTTTTTCTTAAGACATCCTCTTGATTAGAAGAAAGTTTAATAGAAGGATTGTTAGGATAGGATGTGGCCCATACGGGATCATTTGTGCGTTTCATTCCTTTTCTTTTCAATTTATTTATTCTGTACTGACATAAAATTAACTGTTTTAGGCACATCACCTTAATATGAATGAGTCATGTTGGTTTAGATATTCTCATGTCGATTGATTGTTTGGGATCTTCCAGTGGCATAGTGAATCCTTGGCTTGGTGAACTAACTTAAACAAATAGGGACAGATCACGTTTGAAATTAATTCTCTTCTTGTAATTGTTTTTGTTTCGAAATATTATCTTGTTAAAATGACGGTCATTATTGTGATATGAGTGAAATTCACTATGATGTTTATTAACTGCTCCTATGAGAAAATGATAATTAAATAGAGTTAGTGCCGTCCCTTTTTATTCAGACATTTTATGCTATTGGACAACTCTTTAATTGCTCTTGTTTAGACTCTTAGATTATTTTTCATAATCAACGGTGTTTTCTTCTTCCTTGAAACAGTTAGATAACAACATATCGTCTTAATGTTATAACTTTTATCGTGCTCGGTTCTTGCGAACTGACATGTGCTAACAAATGTGCAGGAGGATTTCCTGAGTAGAAAAGAAAAAAAAAAAAAGAAAAAGAAACACGTGTAGAGAGTGGTTTCCAGCCTTCTTAAGAACTGCTGTTGTACGAATGTTTTCCTTTGCTTTAAAACATTGGTATGGAAATTGTGAAGACTATATAGAAGGCATTGTGTTATAATTTTGTATTGTTCTCATGTAGGTTGTTATCGTTTTGAAAGTCAAATTGAGAAATATTATTGTCAATAAGATTAAATGAACTTGTTTTGACATGCGTATCCTTCGTTGAATTTTCACTTTTCAGAATATGATTTATCCTTGAATTGTCAAACCTAATTATAATTATCTAAACTTGAATCAACTTACATAACTTTGGTTACCTTTGGTCATGTGTCGTTTGGTAGAGGACTATGTTTTGAACCTAGCAAAAAGAAAACAAGAGAAATAAATATACCTTGTGATCCCACGTAAACTAATCAACAATCTCTTATTGTGGTGAATCCTTAGAACGGTCTTAAGGTGAAATCAATGATTGAATTCTTTGAAGATAATAAGATTATAATAAAAAGAAGGAACTTGACTAAGAAACTCTTCGATCTATCTTACCCGTTGAAAATGTAAACAATATACTTATGTCTATCTCCTCAAGTGAAGCCCGAGTCAACCTATAATATTTCTGGTTAGACTCTTGACCCCAATGTAATCCTTTTTGACCACTAATAAGATCTTAATAATGAATCCAAGTTCTAGACAGTCATGTACTGTAAAAATAAAATAAAATAAAAATATGACCGCTTAAAAAGGGTAAAACATACATGTTTAAAAGCACAATGCTGAAAACAGTTTGATGAAGTTAAGAGCCTTGAAAAACTAACTGCCTCGTAACCAATGAATAAGTTAATCAAGTAAATGAAGCAACCGCTTACCATCCAATAATTGGTTTACACTGTATATTAACCTTAACAAGGTAGGGAAAAATTCTTCAAAGGAGACGTGAACTTCAGATTCTCCTATCATGATTCCTCTGGGAAAAGTAAAGAATGTAAAAGCACTTACAGCTAAAACATGATTCTAAAGAAACCTTCTGTGGGAAGACCTTGTTTGTAAAATTGCATACTTTAGATGAACCAGTGTGTCTTTAGTGTGTGCCTCATGTTTATCTGTAACCAGCGTGGGTCCGTGTTGTGGAAAGCATGTCTTTAGTTGGTTGTATTCCCTAGAGAACTTGTGTAGTGTCGTATTACCTTCAAGCAAGTCAAAAAAAAAATCTTGTCTTTTACTGTGTTGTTCGTGTGATGTGATTATTTGGGTCGTTACAGCTAACACATGTTGAATTAATATGAAATTGTGTATGTTTCTCTTTAGCAATTCCTTAGTGATATTGTGTTAGCATAGTTAGTATGATTATATTTTAATTGATTTACAAAGTCGTTAATTTATACATTTTATTAGACATATGCATTTAAAGTTTGCAATAAATGTGCATATTTACACGACACAGAAGAACGTGGGTTTCAGGGTGGCTACTCAAGCGTGCACAAGTGGCCGACTGGGCCGAGTCTTAGCCATGTTAATTGTGTGAAGCCTTACTTGGTTGCATGTCATATTTGGGCACCATGAGTGACCCCTAAAGTGTAATGTTGTAATTTTGTAAATTTATTATTGTTTAAATTGTTTAGTGTTGTAAGAGCTAGTTTGGGGGACCTAATGGGCCCCACTTGTTTTAAAGGTGTATTTGATTAGTTTACTTTTGTTTTATGAGGTGGGGGTCATATGATCACCCTTGGGTGGGCCCCACAACCTCAAATATTGTGCCTAAAATGTCAAACCTGAAATTTTTAGACACCCCTTTTGGTTTTGGGGGTTCTCTTAACATGAAAATAAGCCCTTGCACCCTACCTATTGGTAGGGGGCTTCATTTCTTTGTCAAATGAGAGTTTTCCCTCCCATTTGACCTCTCATAAGTCACCATTCTTATAAGAATGGCTGGGTGTTGTGTCTTTTTAAAAGTTGCACGATTTTGATTTATATTCATTTTGGGTAATTTGGGGGAGTAATGCTAAAATGAAATTTATCTTTTCTCTCTTTAATTTTTGGAATCTTGGTTTGGAGGGAAGAGAGGGGTGACACATGTCACCCCCTCATTTGTGAGGAATTTTTCTTTGTTTTATTCAAATACTTCCTCATGTAGGAGGAAGAGAAATTTTTGCTTGACTTTTGCTTGGGAGTGATTTTGGAGTTGGAAACTTGGAGCTCTTTCTTAGAAGTGGATTGGATAGCTTAGAGACTTGGAAATCTCTTGGAGGTAGGATCATTGATCCTTCTTTGATATTATTGTATGTAGATTTTAGATGAAAATTGTTGTTGTGTGTGATTGTGTTTTGTATGTAGTGTGTAAAGCCCAAAAATTTTGACGTACAAAACCCAAGATAAAACTCAATAATTAATTAGGAAAAAAAATGAAATAATTTTTTTAGTTTAAAAGGGTTGCAGCAAGATACTATCAAATAGGTTTAATTATTTCTTGTTTAATAACTTCACACGTTTGAAAGATTGTCGAAAATTAAATTAATAATTAACATTATTACTTTACACTAAGACCACTTCGGGATAAATCCATTTCTAGGGATTATGTTAACTCACCTTATTTAAAATATCAACTAGGCCAATATTTCCTAGTTAGTTTAATTATTACTTCTCATAATAATTAAAAATATTTTCCCTCGTGAGGTTATCTATCTAAATATTTTAAATTCAAATTAATTAACCTTTAAATTCATTAACTAAGTTACCCCTTTCACAATTAATATTTAATGAACCCTTATAATTCTAATGACATTTATTTACTTAACATTCTAAGGATAAAGTTTCCACTTACCCTAATCATTAAGTGGCCCCATTCATTAGATAACCATACCTTAATTAAAATTACCCAACCCCATAAAGTGACCCAGCATGAAATATGTAGGGTTAATCCTCAACCCTTAGATTAAATGGTTGTGCACCCTTAGATCTAGGTATTTTCAAATGAACCCTAAACATCCTTATGGGGTCTTCTTATTCATTATTTTACCCTAACTCATTCATTTGTTCCATTTTAATTTTCAGGTTGGAGGAGTGGAATCCATGGAAGCAAGAAGTGAAACCATGGAGAATTTTCTAAGAATCTAGTTTGCCAATGGGGGGAAACTTCCTCCAATCCATTCTTTATCTAGATTATTTTTTTCATGGGTTTTCTATTACAAGGTTCCATATTTGTTTATTTGTAGAGATTCCACCATAAATCTAGTTTTGTTATTTGGTTATTCTAATTTCTTAAGTTCATTATTTGGGAAAAAAACACCATTTCATTAGATCTATGAGATTGTACACATTTGGATGCCCATAAGAGGTTTTATATGCTTAAAAAAATGAGTTTGTTCCCTTACAAATTGCTGGTAGTTTCATTTTATAGTTTTAAATATCATGTTTTAATTAAATTTGTTCTGGATTCTGTAAAGTCGTAATTTTTATTTTTCGTCAAAAATGACGAAATCACCACCCTGAGCAGGCCGGTGGTCTTGTGGCCGCTACCCTATCTAGGTGATGATTATGAAACTTCCGCTCTAGGTAGTGCGACGGTTCTGAAATTGCCGCTCTGCACAGCACGACGGTTTTATTTCCCAAAAAAAGAACCTCATTTTCATGTATTTTCTGAAATGTTTTCTACCTAGGTTGGTTTCTATGGTAATATAAAATTTAATTATGGTGCCTACAATCAATAGTTGATAGGTTGATGTCATTTCTTCATTTTAAACTAACTCCTAGATAACCAATCAGATGTATACACCATCCCAATTACATTTAAGTGAGGTTCATTGTTTCCTACTTTAATTTAACATATTGCATTTCAACATCTTCATATTTTTCATACAAGGGTAGTGCCATACCAACATATTTCAAATTTTCAATATACTAACTCTTACTATCAAAATGAGAATGTGTCTCTTTTCTTTTCACAACAAGAATGACATCCCTTTCAACAAGGAAAATAATGTATAACTTTCATACATTCTTCCAATATCAACACAACCATTTCACCAAATGAAAGCACAAACAACTATGATTTTATTTCCAGATTTGAAAGAAATATATTTTCAATAAACTACAAATTTTAAAATTTCTTCTTTCACCCTTTTTCAATACAATAAAATTTGATGATAAAATTAACAAGAACTCCAACTTTTACAATAATATAATATTTCACAAGTCAACAATGCACTTTATTTTTCTCAATGAGCATGGTTCATTTTCTTACAATACAAAATCTCTTCTTTCCAACAATATTACAGAATAATTTTCATGATTACAACTTTCACTTTTTCAACATTAGAACAACATTACAAATGTGATCCTTTTGGCTCCGACATAGCATGACTCATCCAATCTTCAACTTCAAGAACAATAACAAAAAGAGAAGTAGACAACACTCTCCACCCATCCTATAATCCAATGAGAAGGAGAATACATCCTCCTTATTGGCCCCTAAGCCCCAAAAATGAAGCAATAAAGGGTATCAAGTAACCATGGAAACTTTGACAATCCTTCCACAATAACCATTCACACAAAAATTTCAACACACAAGCACAATACAAAAATAACAACAATACAATTTTTCCCAAGCACAAAGGCTCAAATTCAAGCCAAGGGAGAGAAGCAACATGGGGAATCATTTACGCCTCCCAAAGGGTGTAGGTATCCACCTTAAAAATCCTCCAAAACTTGATTCACACAACCACAACCAAACTCTTATCCCTCCCTCAATTTCTCTTTTGTCTCCCTAAACTCTTATCCCTCCCTCAATAAACATATCAAGATAAATAAGAATTCTTTATTATTATCAAAAGGTGGGACACCCAACCCCAAACTCTCTCAAAATGAATGATATAAATTCTTACCCCTCCCTCAATAAGTCCCCATTTTCTTTCTCCTACAAAACCTTAAGGCCATTCTATTCCCAAAACCAAAATACACAACATTCATTCATTTACAACAAATTTACACAATAATAAAAATAAAAATACATGGGTGAAGTCCCTACCTTTCCATTGTAAGAAAAATCCAAACCACAAGCACAAGCTCCAACCTTTTACAAGTTCTAAAACAATCTCCAAACAATCTTCCAAGCTTCAAACAAAAGCTCCAAAAGCAAGATACTCCAAAAATGTAAGAGTGAAAATAAAACATGTAACCCCAAAACCATCAAATAAACTTGTATAAATAGAAAGAGGGAAGATGAGGGTGAGGTGGCTCCATGTAGGATGCCACATAAATTATCCTCAACTCCACATCACATGGTCAAACCCCAAACCCAAAGCTCAATAAATTGGTGGGTGAGAAATGACAAGTTCTTCTTACACACACAAACCAAAAGCCACACTCCAAAGGACAAAATTAAAAGCTCATGTAAGAAGGTGCAATAGTTTCACCTTTTTAGCTTTCAAATCACATTAAGGGGCTTAATTTTGACCCCTTACCCAATAGGTATAGTTGGCAGATGAATTTAAGAGGTGTGGGACAAGCTAACTTGTCCCACAAGCCCCCAAAAATGGCCCTTAAATTCAAATCCAAGTTTGACATGCAAGGTTGAGTACACAACACTAAAACCAATAAAATCCTTTCAAATCCATAATAAAATCAAGGAAAATCTACCAAAATTTAATACCCCTTTGGTCACATCCCAAATTACAATAAGAATCAAGATTAATCAACTTAAATAAAACACATTAACTAACACTAATAACTTAGATCGCATTACAATAATAAATCACATACTCACAAATAATTAAAACCAAAAGGGAAAACAACACATTTACCTAAGGTCACATTTGAGGCCACTCCCCAATGGGGACCTCCTAAAAAAATTATCACCAACCAACAACATATACAAAACACAAGTTGCCAATGTGACCTATTGCAAATACCTAAATTTTTTTCATTAAATTGGTCTCCTATCCCCTTTTGTTTGTTGTGTTACTGTAGTGCCTACTTCCCTTCGACGCCATTTTGATTTGTTGTTTTCGATACTGGTTACTTCATTTATGGATTTATTATAGCTTCTTTGATTTAGCATGCTAGTAGATATCATAGACATTGAACTGTTATTGATTTGATCCTTATATGATGCATATGGTCTACTTGAGACATTTGATGATGATATTGGTATGCTTTTGACATGGTTATTTATCTTTAACTCTGACATGTGATATATTTAGTCATATTGGGTAAATCTGGATAATTGGATTAATGTGATGATCATTTTGACATAGATGAAATGTGGAATAGAAATGTGCTATAAATTGTAAGTGATATCATATTTTCATAGATGATAGTAATTCATGTATAGTTGATTTTAGATTATACTGTATATTTGGCATGAATGTTTTAATGCGGCCACGAGGCCGAAGGAGGTATTCTCTATTTTGCAGGTATATTATATTCACAACAATATCGGGGGAGTGGAGACCAACCACATCAAAATTCGAGAAGAATCCAACTAGGGTCACCGTGGCAACATGTAATTGTGTGTGTGTTAGAATTATTGGTTAGGGGAAAATTGTGACCTAGGGGTCATGTGTTGTTTTGTTTTAATTTTCCCTTTCTATTATATTAGTATGTGTTTCCTCTTAGTAAGTGAAATTTTACTTGTTTTATTATTTATATTTTTGGATTGGTGTTTACCCCTTTATTAGTCATGGGTTGTAGTGTCTTAATTAAGTTAATTTGAAATTGTTTTAAACTAATTAAAAGATATGGCCAAAAGAGAGTTCATTTATTAGGCTTGATTTACTTGGATTTTTTGTGTTGAGTGATGTGTGTTTGAGTTTTGAGTGTAACACACTCTACCCCTCATGGGAAACTCGGATTTGGCCTTAGAGGCCAAATTTGGAAGCTTGTGGGACAAGTCAAACTTGTCCCACACCTCTTAAAAGCCCATGCCAACCCTACCTATGGGTTGGGAGGTCAAATTTAGGGTCTTTTATGTGTTTTGGGGTGATGAAAAGGTAAAACTATTAATTGCACTTTCCTTTCAAAAATTTAATTTTGTCACTTTGGGAGAGTGGGCTTAGATGGAGTGTGTAAGGTGCTTGTCATTCCTCCAACACACTCATTAATGGTGCATTGGCAATATGAGGTTGACCAAGTGATGTGGAGTGGAGAGGAAATGAGGTGTGCATCCTACTTGGAGCCACATCACCCCTCCAAAACTCCTTTCTTTATTTTATTGAATTCTTGTTTCTTGTTTTGGGGGTTACATGTTCATTTTTAGTCTCTTATATTTGTGGAGAGTAGAGGATTTTGGAAGGAGTTGTGGATTTTTGGAGCTTGTTGATACTTGTTGGAATTTTGTTGGAGCTTGTGGATGCTTGCTTGATCTTTGGAGGGGTTTGGAACTTCATACTTAGAACAAGCTCTACCATGGAAAGGTAGGAGCTTCACCTTTGTTTATATTACACAACCTTATTGCTATATGTATGTGTGTATATGTTGTATTGAATGTTGTTGCTTCTTTACAAATTCTTGTTGGGAATGGGTAGAATGCATAAGTTAGGAGTGGGAGGAGACTATGGAGAGTTTATTTGAGGGAGACATAAGAGATCATTTTCTTGAGGAGGGAGTTTGGGTTGGGTGCCCACCTAGTATGAGAAATGCTTGCATTTTTCTTCTTAGATTCTTACTTTAAGGGAGCCATAAGAGTTGAAAATGGAGGCATAAGAGTGGACGGAGGGATAAGGGGTACTTGAGGGAGGCATAAGAGTTGTTAGGGGTATTGTGTTTTGCATTGGAGGATTTTTTAGGTGGCACCCATCCCCATTGGGAGGCATAAGTGGCCTCCCCATAGGTCTTACTCTTTTGGCTTTCTTGATAAGCCTTGTGATCTTGTTGTTTGTTGTTTTTCTTTTGTTGAGTTGTTGTTGTGTTTTGTATGTAAATGGAATGGATGTGAAATTACATGTTAAGTAGTGTGGAAGCTAGTAGTGCCATGAGTTGAGATCTTTTCCCATTGTGATGTGGTTGGGGCTCGGGGGCCAATGGAGAGGATGGCTTCTCTTCTCCATTGGGTATCTTGGTTGGGTGGAGAGCGTTGCCTCTCCCCCTATTTTGTTGTGAATGAAGCAACTTTTGGAGGAGCTACCTTGTTGGTGTTTGGAGCATTAGAGTCTTGTTGATGGCCATGTGAAACTTCTTGTATTTTTACCCACCTAGAGTGGAAGAAATTGTAACAATGTAGTTCATTATTTATCTATGATTTTAGGATGGTTTCCCACATCAAGTGGAGGAAATTGTAATGAATTTTTTGAAGGGAAGTTGTATTCAAATAGTCGTTATTGATATTGCTTTGCATGCTGGAAAGAAACAAATAAGAAAAGAAAGAAGAAAGAATGTTATTGTAAAGTTAGTTGCAAATAGAAAAGAAAGATTCATTTTCATATTATACTTGCATTAGATAGTTAGTAAACCTCTTGCTTATTCCTTGGATAATAAAAGGGTGAATTAGAAAATAGTTTGTTAGTCTTTTAGTGGAATGACAACTTTCATTTAGTGTGTTGTTCTTGCTCTTGTTTTAGAATATATTAATGGAAATGTTGTTGTAAAATCTCTTGTGGATTGTTAGGAAATTTGTATTATGAAATATTAAATTTCATTGTGTTACTTAAAAGAAAAGTTAGAATATTAGTGCATTTTTCTTGTATTGTTGATGGAAGGAATTTAAGTTTTAAATAGTCTTCGATATGCCAATGAAGTAATTTAAGTTCTAGCTCTAATATGTTATCCTCATTTAAGAATTTATTGTAAATCCATTGCAAATTATTAAGGGAAATGAAATTAAATCTATTTTAACTCCCATGAAATACCTATTAAATTGTGGAGAAAGAAATTTTAGTGCAAAAGCTTTAAACTTACTAATAATGTTACTCATATTTCATTAATACTTGATAAGGATACTAATATTGTAAATATCACTCATACTAAAGTAATATTAATATTAATAGATTTATTATTATTAAATTATATTAATATTAATAGAATATTCAAGCTGACATTTCTCAATTCCTTAATAAAATGTATGCCTGATGCGAACTATAGCCAAAGAAATAATATTAAACATAATAAATAAATATATATAAAACTATGTATTTATATGTAATTTATAACAAAAAGTTTATAAAATTTAAAACTTTAATTTATAAGAAAAAAATTTATAAAAGTTAAAACTTTCGTTTATAAGATTTTAAGTTTATAAAAGTCAAAACCTTTAAAAAGGTAAAACATGAAATCTTTTACTTATAAAAGTTAAAACTTAAAAAAAAAAAAAATAGTAAACCTATTGCTATAGTCACGGTGGTGGGCATTTACCACCATGGATATTTAGCCAAAAACTTTGGGAGTGCTATTTCTGCTCCATTGTGTTAGTTCAGACCCCTGCCTCCAAATTAGCATTAATGAACTCACCTTACACCATTAAAAAAATAAAACACAGGCATACTTCTTTGTACATACGGCCTGTGCAAAATATAAGACCCGTGGCCTTGGTTTTTTTAGTTTTGGTTGAAATTATATATATCCATTTATATAATGAGATATATATGTGAAATATACCATAAACATATATATAAATTTCCTTATAGTCTAAAGATTTCGGGTTCATATATTATATAAGATAAATAAGAATATTAAATATATATAAAAATACACATTTTTTCATACCTAAATGAAAACATGAATCCAAATCTTAACTTTAATGAAAATGGGACAAAAACCCATTTGCCCATTTGGGCATATACAAGAAAATGAACTAAATAAAAAGAATAAATACTTTTTGAAACCCCAATGAGGGTATAAACCAAATAAGAAGAGAAAATAAGCTAGTGACATGGTCATTGATTCACGCAGCATGACCATAGCCTCCACAAATGGCCTCGGTTGTGATCCTCCAACAGGTCCTGCCGTAATCCAAAGGCCTGAAACTGAATCAATTAAACATGAGACAGAAGTTGGTTCATAAGCATGCATTAGGTATCTAGATCATCACCACTTCAACCTGATATCATTGGTCACAATATTTCAGTCCATTGAACATAGCAGCTGATCAGGCTAGGGCTTTCATCTGGACCAAACCAGAAAACCCTAGGTGGATAGTCCTTGTGTGGTTTCATTACGCCTCTTGTTCTCACTTCCAATGACCCTTAATTTTGGAAATCTATACGAGTTGCACCCATAGGGGAACACTTTCCACATGGGGTCCACAACCAGTAGACAGTTTATTCTAACGACATAGCTCAATATTGATTGGAGCCTCCGTTAGTAGTAATTCAATCATATCAATCCATCACACCACTTCAGCTTAGGTATGGAATTTAATTTTTTTTAATCCCTTGTAGATCCGTGATATTGCGTTGTGGAATATTTAACTATATATAGGAATTTAATTGTTTATTAAATTAACGCTCAGAGTTAGCTAAACCTTCATCATTCGACCACATCTCACATCCATTCTATTCTTACACTGACTGTGTCGACACAACCTGTTAGGAAGTGGAAAGTACGAATAAGGTCAATATAATTGATTTTGAAGCATTTCATGACAACTGTACCTTCGAAACCTTAATGCGGGCACGCTCTAGAAATAAACATGAAAACATACACAAATAACACAAGTATTCCATAGATGACCTGTTGCCAAATAAACCAAAATTCTTTCATTTTAGTCTCATATCCGGGCTTTTTTTTGGGCGTTACAGTTACAATTTCCTGCAAAATCTGAAACAATACCTCTCTCTGGCCTCGTGGTCATATCAATAACATCAAAACAACAAAACCCATATACACATAAATTCACATTATCAAATAACATAACTATATCATCACTAAAATCAAGCAATCTCACCAATTGTTTACAATTTCGAAATATTTCAATTCTATCATTTTATCAATTAAAAATAAGATCACAAGACTAACTAGATCATCTAATAAAATCCTGGGGAGCAAAATCTAATATCGTCAGTACATATAGAAGGTAGTAACTCTAGAATCATCATCAATATTGAAATGGCGGTGCATGCATATAATCCCACACTATGAGTCACCACATATATGTAGTCAAAATATCTATAATGTCTAGCAAACTACTAATCAAATATAATAATGTTCATCTATCAATGTCTATTGATCAAATATGATAGCAAGGTCTATGCCTCCAATCCAAAGTAAACAAAATCATATTAAGATCAATGTCGAAGAGGAGTGGACACTACATCTTGTATGCTTGTTTTTTTTCTTAAATTGTTTTTCTCCATACATCATATGGCATAATGGATTTTAGAGTTGTGTGGGGGAAGAGAGAGGGAATTTCCCTCTTAAACCTCATGGCTTGATGGACAAGTCATGTTGGTTTCTTATATTTTTATCCCCTCATATAGTATGAGGTGGGGAAGTTGGCTCATATAGTTTGAACCCCTTTTCCATCCTTGGAAAGGAAACCCAAGAGGTTTTAAAATCCTCCCAAGGAGGAATTTTGGTGAATGGGAGCAAAAATAAGGAGGGGTGCTTGTTATGGAGGAATAAGGAGAATTTTTGGAGATTTTGTTATGTGTGTTTCCTATGGTTAGATCACACCTTTTGGCTCATTTGGATTTCTCATCCACTCTTCCCCATTTGGAGGTTGAACTTGGTGATTTCTCCTCCTTGCTTTGGTTGTTTTCTTGTGTTTTGGGTGTGTAGTTAATGTTTGATTTGTGTCGTTGTTCTTGTTTCTACCCCTTCCTTACTTGTGCACATTTGAGGAATGTTTTCCCTCTCTCCCATGGGATTGGAGGGAGACTAGCATGTTCTCTAAAATTTGGAAAGACATGTAATGATGCCTAGAGGTTGGGAGGAAAATTGGGCCTATCTCCTTGTGTTTTGAAGATCTTATGGAATAGAGAATATGTAGATTTTTGCTTAACGTTGATGGTGGATACTTGGAGACCTTGTTTATGTTATCTTCCCAATTTTGGGGAAAGCTTTATCACTTGGTTATTGTAAAGTTAGTCTTCTTGTAAAACTCCCACCTTGGGATGTGATTGTAGCTTGAGAAAACAAGTGTTGTGTCCTCTTCAATTCATGGGAAGAGCCTTGTCAATCCTTGTATTGTAGAATTTTGGTGATTGTAGCTTTGCATAGTAAAAAGTTGAAAGGAGTTTGTATGGTTGTAATTAAAAGGTCGTGTCTTTGATCCTCTCCTTAAGAAGTATGTAGAGGGCTATTGTAAAGCTAGATTTTCATATTGCAACAACCCCTTATTCTTGCTATTGAATATGTTTGAGAACTTTGTTTTATGGGATTTGAGAGTGTACATATGCTCTTCAAAATGATTATTGCAAAGTTAAGATGTATTGTATTTGCAAGGAATTGTTGTTATAATAAAACTATGATGCTTCATGTTAAAATAAACTTTCTATTCCTTGTTTTTGAAAAGGTTGAAAACTTTAGTTTTGGAAGCTTAGGGTAAACTTTATCCTATTGGAAAGAAGTGGGTTAATGTTGAGTAGTAAATAAATTTTCATTCATATTTATTATGAAGTCTCTTTTATTTTATTATGCTTGCCAAATGATATTCAACTTTATGAGTGGGAAAGGAAAAGAAACCATATTTGTATTATAATCCTTAGCTGTAAAATGTACATATTAAAGGATTCCTTTTATTAACATCCTTTCTCTAAATATGTTAAGTCAGAAAGTGAGAATATACTGAATATATTGTAAATATAATATTATTCTTCCATTTCAATTGCTACTTATAAACAAGATCAACAATGTTTGCAGTTGAAAGCTTGCCTTAGTCTAGATCTTTTGCATTGAGTTCCCATAGGGTGAACGGTTTTATCTATGGTTCTCTTGAAAACTATTAATACATTTTTTTTGTAGTTATGTTCTTATGCTATTGGCATCTCTATGAAGATAATATGCAACTGCCGGATGTTACATGTATATATAAAATTATCATATTTATTTACATGTCTTCACAGCTGAAAAGTAGATTAACTGTTCCTGTATCTGTATACAAAACCAGAAGAATTATTCTTTGACTAGATATATATATATATAATAAAATGATAATATTAATAGAGGTTCCTGCTTTTTCAGACCCGCTAGCTTTTAGTGCTTGATAAAAAAATTTATTACTTGCCTGGAAGGATCTTAAATCTGTAAATAAATAATAATAATAAATAAATATATAAGAGGAGAGGCCGCCCCCATTTGCTCAACCCACAACAAAAATAAACCTGCAGATGTATTTAAAAAATATTAGGTTTTCAGCCAACCCTAACAATCAATAGTGGAAAAACATTAAATCTGATGGCTCTCATTTATTTGTAGATGGGCTAATCTTTATTATGGGATCTCATTTAGATAAAGTTTATTCCAATGCTAAACAAAACCCCCTCTCCTCCCAGGTAGAGATTAGGGATGTGGAGGGATAAATATAAATAATTAAAAATATATAATTTCCTTTATAGGGAGAAGTCATTTTAGTATTTTAATAGGCTTGACTCAGTATTTTAGTAAATGAATAGGCTTGACTTATATGGATTTTTTTCTTTTTTTTAAAGGGGCTCATAATTTGTGACTTGGGATAGGGTAATCACCATGGGTTGCGTGTGAATGATCCAAATTAAAGCTTACACCAATGTCACTCCAAAATCGTAGATTTATTGTTTTGCCTTATATCATTAAAAAATTTATTACAAAAAAGTGATTTGGTTTATACCTATAACTCGTAATTCAACAAATTGTTGAAGAGTAAGTAATAACCCCTTTTCACCGCCTTGGACTGTTACGGGTCAATGCTTCGCTTATCTCTTGAGGGTAGAGGCCATATTAAACCTAACGAGACTCGATCACGCAACACTTGGAGTGAAGCGCGAGTATAATAGTTTCAATTCATTCAAGAGAATTATTTGTTAATCTCATATAATTGTTAACTAATGGACATAAATAAATAAATAATTGTACCAACCTTTTAATGAATGGTTGTGTGTTTTGGGCCGCCAAATATTAGATATTACACCAAATGATATAGGAAGGCTTCTGCTCAATTGATTATCTTTTAATTTTATTTTGACAAAAGCATATAGATTCCTTCAAATAAGAAAGACTTCTAAATTGGATGTGTATACTCCACAAAGAAAGTATCTCACCTGTCAATATGTTGGAAGAGAGATCTAAACGTCAAAAATTGGTGAGATTTCCCATAGTCATGGGAATGGTTCCCACAATACCATTCTGTAAGATGTCAAGGTTTGTGAGGAAATGAATCCCTATTAAAATATTAGGGATGAGGCAATCTAAAAAATTGGCAGCTAGGTCAAGTGAACCTAATTTGGTTATATTTCTAGCCAATAAGGTATAGATCCACTAAGCTCATTCCCACTTAAGTCAAGATAAGTAAGGGAGGAAAGATTGAACAACTTGATATAGATCCACTAAATTCATTCAAATTCAAGTCACGAAAATTAAGGTAAGGAAGATTGAACAAAGAAACCGGGATGGTTGAACTTGATAAACCACATCTAGAAAGACCCAAATGTTTAAGGCGTGAGAGACTACAAGTGAGCATCTTGAAGATCTACATTGTTTAATGAAATATATTTTAGTGATAGGAGAGTAGCCAATCACTCTAAACTTAGATCATTACCACTTGTACACCTTGAAACCGGTTCACACTTTGGCACTTCTTCTGCTAACTTCCTCTCCATGCTTATCATTACTCGTTTTATATTAAGTTTTTTGTTTACGTATTCTTTTAGATATGCTATTTTGCTCTCCCTTTCTTCTTATACTATCTTTAACAGTTCCATAGACCAATCTTGATATTTTCTTGGCATTAATGATGACAATAATAAATTGTGGTTAGTTCAATATATTTGTTAATCTTACATCACTTTTGATAACATTAATATGAACAAAAAAATAAAATTATATGTGAAACAATTCAATAATTTACACAATTTAAATTAATAGTAAATATTTTACACAATTCCACATAAAAACAATCACGTCCACACAAACAATGCTAAATCACTAGGTATCTTAGATAAATATGAATATATAGGAAAATCACTGACGACACAATTATTGATACATGGTTTAACTTTGGAAAATCATCATAATAAACTACAAAGCATTATAAACTGAACCTAAACTGTTGTACAATTTGTTGAAAGGCTCTTTGGGCTTATTTTTATATATAGAGAAAGAGGCGACCTGCCATCCGCAACAGAAAGGCAGTGAATTTTATCTTTTACCAGTTGAAAAGCTTGGCAAACAGAACTGCTATAATTCTGTCCATCACTTGAAACAATTTAATCCTCCACCCTACTTTTATTGAAAGCACAATCACCACAGTAGAAAATCCCATTCCTACTGACAATCCAAAACTCAACCAATACCATGGAAACTCTTCATCTGTCTCATCTTCATCATCCATTGTGGGTATTGGTGGAGGAGACAGTGGTAGATGATGGCGAGAACAATTCCTTTCAAGTGGACGTCCCCACAGATTTGGATTTCCTAAATATGATGATGAATCATCAAATGTTAACATATGACCTTCCCTTGGTATCCTGCCTGACAGATTGTTGTAAGACAGATTTAAATATCCCAGGTAATCCAGAAGACTAAGCTGTGGTGGAATTCGACCTGAAAAATTGTTGACAGAAAGATCCAACGATTCCAATTGCCGCAACTTCCCCACACTATGTGGAATTGGCCCACTGAAAGTGTTCTTGTAGAGGTTGAGATACATCAAGCCCACAAGATTTCCAATTCCAGGCCGAAGATGGCCGCTCAATCTATTATTTGACAAATCAATGCATGTCAAACTGGAAACAACATACGTGTAACTCAAATATCCACCCTTGACATGCAGTTCGAAACCATCCACATAGTAAACAGATTCTCCCAGCTTGGAGAATGTTTGCTGTATTTCCTTCGTGGCTGTAAAATTGAGGTATTCATCCGGGATCCCACCAGACAATATATTTGAAGAAAGATCTAGAATTTTAAGCCCAGGCGTTTGGCCGATCTATGGAGGAAGCTTTCCTTTGAAATTGTTGGATCTCATAACAAGAACTTGCAGACTTGACAAATCGGCGATCCAATGTGGGATATCACCTGTGAAATGGTTTTCTCTAATGTCAAACACCATCAACTGTGAGAGATTTCCTAACGTCGGAGGAAGATGTCCTTGCAGTTTGTTTTTTCCAATGCGGAAAGACTCGAGATTTTCCAATTTGCCAAGCTCCTTTGGAATCTCTCCGCCCAAATTATTATTTTCTAAGCCCAACATCACGAGAGATGAACAATCGCCCAAACTAGTGGGGATATTGCCTGTTAACCGATTTCCTGACACATCCAGGACATGTAGATCACTCATATTTGCCAATGACTGTGGGATTCTCCCTTCGAATTTGTTATCTGCGAGTAGCAACGAATTTACAAACAAATGCTTATCAATATCGGCCTGTAGATGTCCACTCAATTCATTCACAGACAGATCCAACAATGCTATATTGGTCTAGATGGGAGAGAAAGGACCTTCCAATTGATTATGGGATAGGTCGAGTCTTTTCAAATCTGATGAAAACTCCCAAACCCAAGAAGGAAGATTTCCCACAAGCTCGGTGCCTGATAAATCCAACTCAAAAAGCCCGACTTGAGTCAAAATCCAGCTAGGAATTGGACCTCCGACTTTACAGCCTTTGAAAGATAGATAATCCAATTGAAAAGGGGGAATCCAAGTTAAGCTAATATTGATACTTAATCCGCCGTCGCCCAATTCTAATTCTGTCATCTTAGAAGTATGCTGAAAGAGAACTGTTGATGGCAAATCGCAGCACCCCTGAATGTCTGCAACTCGATGGGTTGAGACTTTCAGTGTGATTGCATAACATGGAGCTTTTCCCAAGTTTGGGACCTTGCGAAATCGGAAAAGCTCTCCGGATGAAGGCCGGTTCCTATTCCTCTGTTCAGATGCACACGTAGAAAATGCAGAGGGTTTACTAAAAACCTAATCTAACTTGCCAAGGAGACAGGGTAAGAAAATGCATAAAATAAAACCTAAACTACAAAGGTGATGCACCGAGGAATGAAGAACACCTGTCTTGCCAATAAACACAAACCATAAAAAACGCAATGCAAGATCATGCACAGATAACCAGATTCACAGTGAAAGATCAGGAGGATGCAAATGAACACAGAGAGGGTTGAGAATAATCCACAGACATGCATTAATTTGCTCCAAATATTGATACAACACACTGCAAAATGCTAAGAGGCAAAGTTGCATTACAGTTTAAAATGGGAGGATTTTATTCCACAAGTTCACCTGCCAAAGAGAAGAAGGGAGGGGAAAAACAAAAATGTCCAACCTTTAGAAAAAAGCCCCTCATTACAATTTATAGGAGGAAAAAGAGAGGGAGAAGAGAGGAATTCAAAATCTGCCCCAACCACCTCCAGAATGCACTTAACTCATCTCATAATGGCGGTAGGTAAGAACCCTAACAAATCCAAAAAATGGCGAACTGTATTTTACATTTTTGAATAACTTGTTCTCACCCAAATAAAGATATCCAATCGTAGTTGGGTAGAGGATGCTGAGAGCTTTCCGAAAAGTTCAACCTTGCGTGAATTTGAGCTCCCTGTGAAAAGTTATGGCCATTTGAATATTCCCCAAGTCAGGGTCCGTTTCCAGTCGGGTTCAGGTTTCTCCTTTGCATCTGCATCGGGTTTGGAGGGTGCCTTAACATGTTTTTGCCCCATGCTTTCCCGACTCCAAAACCCGAAATCCTTTGTGTCAGGTTTTTGGACCTCTCCGACATATTTCCTTTTGTGGAGATATATACAACAATTTGGTGACTCAACGGGATCACCTGCCTGCTAGGTAGAAGATCAGTGGCCTTTTAGCAATCCATTAGGCATGGAGTCATAAGAAAGCCTGAAAACTGATATGAACTTTGAAAACTTCTCTATGAGCCACTTGAAACCATTGAACTTAGAGTTGTTCTCACCAAAATGCCACTTAAAATGAACTGTGCAAGAGCAAAACCAGCAGCACCAAAACTATGTACAAAACTGAAATCATACATGCTCCAAATGAAACATGTAAAGTGTGCACAAGCACTTATTTTACTGAAAGCAAACCTACCTACTCTACTATAATTGGAAGCAAAGGTGAGCTAAACAAACCCTGCAACTGGTTGTGCAAAATAGCTTCCTTTCTTCAAAATTGGCAACCATGCAACTGATTTGGCATTGAACATGGCTGATTGGATGAGTGGAAAATCAACAAGAAGCTGGTCTTCCACCCAAATCATCAAGGTATCAGCTGAAGGCAAATTCAATACCTCTTTTAGTTGTTCTGCATTTAGATTGGAGAGGTATGACAACTGATCCTTGGTTCTTTGTGGCTCATCCTCATGCTTAGGAGCAAGCATGACTCGTTGTGACTTCTCCTTTGACTCCAATGAAGTCAAATACCTTATTGGGCAAGGTATGATCCGTTTGATATTCCCATAGCTCTGATTTTCAACTCCAAAAATGGAGTCTTCTCGTAGACCTTCTTGGGTGGGTGATGTGGAAGCAATGGTAGGACTTTTCTGCCCTTTCTCTTCCTCCAATGAAGGACATGAAAGATTAAAATCTTCCAATCTTGGTTCCAAAGAGCTGCTATAAGATGCAGGCTGCTGTAAATGAATGCTCTCCTTCATGACAACAGGCTCAAGTATTTGGAACGTGGATGATGAAAGAGAGAATGGTGGAAACTCAACCGGTTCTTCTTCATCAAAACAGTCCTCCAAATCTGACAGATACACTACCTCATTGTTGTCCTGCTGCAAATTCTCAACTTCCTCCATGGTGTCCTCTTGATCTGTAACTTGATCATCATGGTTTCTTTCATCCTCCAACATTGAGTTTGAGAGATCAAACTCTTCTTCAGCACTAGAACTCGAGAGAGATAAAGTAGAAAGAAGAACTGAAGGTTCTCTTATAGCCTGCTTTTTTCTCAAACCCCTTGGATCTGCACTTTTCTCCTCCACAACTAGAATGTGCTCCTCTTCTTTTGGATTTGGAGCAGCTTCTCCCTCTTCTACTACTTGAAGACAATCCTGCTCTTGATAGAACTCTTCCTCTAGCACGAAGTTCGTTAAGTCAAACTCTTCGATCTGCTGCTCTAGAGGACAAGTTGGGACTATAGGATCTTCTTCAGAGCTTTCTTCCTCTATGGCTGATTGTGCAACTTGAATTGAATCAGCATTCCCTTCAAATAGAGTGCCAACATGGACACTACTTTCTGAGCAAACTGATCGCTGATTTACTTCTTCTTTTTGCTCTCCTTTTGCTGTCACAAAATCAGTCCTAACCACTACTTGTTCTCTAACTCTGACCTCTTCTGAAGGCTTAACCATCAAGGGGATCTTTGTCATCCCAAATTTAAGAGTCCAACTCTTCAGACTTTGAATTTCTTTATCTTTGTTTGGCTCTTCTTTCTGCTGCTGTTTTCCTTGACTGGCATTCTGATTTTTATCCTCCCAACATGGATTTGGGAATGCAAGAGAAGAAGTGGATTGTAACTCAATTGATTTGGAAATTTTTCGTGGTGGTGGAGGAGGTAGAAAATCTTGTTTCTTTGGAGGAGGGGGTATTTCTATTAGCTCTTGTGGAGGGGATGACTGTTTGGAAGGAAAGGGAAAAGAAGAATTGAGGTTTGGTGGGAGACTAGGGAATGGAGAAATGGAATTAACTCATGGGGCAGCATTGACTGGATTTAGAATTTGAAATTCCAAATGAGATGATGCTGCTTGAGTAGTGGGAAGAGAAAAACCAGATGATGGTGTAGAACTTACCCATTGACAAGGTTGTTCAACACCAATTGTATAGGCCTCTATTTCTACTGTCCATTGTGCAAGTTGGGGTAGTATCTCCATCATGAAGTCCAGCTTCTCCTGAGGGCTAAAGTGTCTTGGAAAAGGGCCTCCCCATGGACAAGGAGTCCTGCAACCAATTCTGAAAGCTTTCATTTGAGCTGTTGCTCTTGATTGCACCATCTTTACCTCCATCTTTTGGATTTTTTCCACAAAATCTACATCTTCCATTTGATTGTCTTCATTGCATGCGTACCCTTGCTCTTGATGTACTTCACAACCAAGCTGACTTTGGCACTGCTGCTCATACGGGTAGATATGCTGATTTTGAATTTGATCAAACAGTTGATTTGGAGGATTCGTAAAACATGTTGGAGGTGTGACACACTGCTGTTGTTGAAAATGTGAATTCCATGATGGAAATGAAGTCATGATTGCACAACTTCATGGAATGGAAAATAATGAAAGAGATGGAAAGAAAGATGGATGGAAATGGATGGAAACGGGTCTGCAACTTAGAGAATGAGTTATTTACCAGATGGAGTCGCCAGATGTGCTTTTGAATATGCCTCTAAAAGGCTGGATTTTGCCAAGTTACACACCAAACCTGGCACTATTAAAAATAGAAATTAAAAATTTGAAGGACCCAGAGGATGTAGTCTTCAATTCGGAATTCGGGTCTTGTTGTGCAGCTGCGGATCCCTGAAAAGTATAGGCGGAACTCAAGTCATGCAATGCAACTTACAAAACCCGAATTGCCCTGTGTCAGAATTTGGGACATGCTCGACACCCCTCAAAACCCAAAATGACTGTTGTCGGGAATAGGACCATGCAATGCATCCCCCAAAACCTGAAATGACTGTTGTCGGGAATAGGACCATGCAATGCATCCCCCAAAACCCGAAATGACTGTTGGGTCTTCTTTGATGTTCTCGGACCTTGAAAACCTGAAACACTAAAAACCATAAAAATTTGAAAGTCAAAATATCAAAAAACTAAGGATACCCTTTTGAAGATCACCCTCAGATATACCAACTGGTGAAATTTTGACTTGTTTTGAGCAATTTAAGCCCTTGAAAAATGATTTCGGAGTTCAGCCTGGAAGGTTCAAAATCTGAAATTGTAAAAAATGCAATTTTTTAGTCTGAATTTCATGAAAACTCCTTCAAATCTTGTGGAATGACCTCTTGGTCCCACCGGGCGTGCCAAAACTGTTGATGGCGAATCGCAGCACCCTTGAATGTCTGCAACTCGATGGGTTGAGACTCTCAATGCGATTGCATAACATGGAGCTTTTCCCAAGTGTGGGACCTTGTGAAATCAGAAAAGCTCTCCGGATGAAGGCCGGTTCCTATTCCTCTATTCAGATGCACACGTAGAAAATGCAGAGGGTTTACTAAAAACCTAATCTAACTTGCCAAGGAGACAGGGTAAGAAAATGCATAAAATAAAACCTAAACTACAAAGGTGATGCACCGAGGAATGAAGAACACCTGTCTTGCCAATAAACACAAACCATAAAAAATGCAATGCAAGATCATGCACAGATAACCAGATTCACAGTGAAATATAAGGAGGATGCAAATGAACACAGAGAGGGTTCAGAATCATCCACAGACATGAATTAATTTTCTCCAAAGATTGATACAACACACTGCAAAATGCCAAGAGGCAAAGTTGCATTACAGTTTCAAATGGGAGGTTTTTACTCCACAAGTTCACCTGCCAAAGAGAAGAAGGGAGTGGCAAATCAAAAATGTCCAACCGTTAGACAGAAGCCCCTCATTACAATTTATAGGAGGAAAAAGAGAGGGAGAAGAGATGAATTCGAAATCTGCCCCAACCACCTCCAGAATGCACTTAACTCATCTCATAATGGCGGTAGGTAAGAACCCTTACAAACCCAAAAAATGGCAAACTGTATTTTACATTTTTGAATAACTTGTTCTCACCCAAATAAAGATATCCAGTCGTAGTTGGGTAGAGGACGCTGAGAGATTTCCGAAAAGTCCAACCTTGCGTGAATCCGAGCTCCCTGTGAAAAGTTATGGCCATTTGAATATTCCCCAAGTCAAGGTCCGTTTCCAGTCGGGCTCAGGTTTCTCCTTTGCATCTGCATCGGGTTTGGAGGGTGCCTAAACAAGTTTTTTCCCCATGCTTTCCCGACTCCAAAACCCGAAATCCTTTGTGTCGGGTTTTTGGACCTCTCCGACATATTTCCTTTGTGTCGGGTTTTTGGACCTCTCCGACATATTTCCTTTGTGTCGGGTTTTTGGACCTCTCCGACATATTTCCTTTGTGTTGGGTTTCTTGACCTCTCCGACATATTTCCTTTGTGTCGGGTTTTTGGACCTCTCCGACATATTTCCTTTGTGTCGGGTTTCTTGACCTCTCCGACATATTTCCTTTTGTGGAGATATATACAACAAGAACCTCATCGGAAACTGCTCCTTGTTGCATCTTGTTGTTTGATAGATCTAATAACACAAGAGACGATGGGAGTGAAAGCAAAGATGTGATGCTCTCATTCAACTGGTTCTTACTCACATCAAGATAAGTGAGGGAATTCAACTGACCAAATGACATAGGAAGGCTTCCACTCAATTGATTATCTCTTAATCTTAACTCGACAAGAGCATATAGATTTCCTATACGAGGAGGAATTCGACCACTAAGCCTATTGTAGCTAAGATGTATGTTAGTAAGGGTTGTATGAAAATCTAAGTTAGGTGGTATTGTTCCTTCTAATTCGTTGTCCTCAAGGTTCAAATAAGAAAGACTTCTGAATTGGGTATGCATATTCCACAAAGAAGGTATCCCTCCCGTCAATATGTTGGATGAGAGATCTAACCGTGTAAGATAGGTGAGATTACATACAGACATGGGAATGGTTCCCCCCATGTTATTCTGGGAGAGGTCAAGGTTTGTGAGAAAATGAAGCTCTGTTAAAGTATTAGGGATGGGACCATCTAACAAATTGGCAGCTAGGTCGAGTGAAACTAATTTGGTCATATTTTGCAACCAATAGGGTATAGGTCCACTAAACTTATTCCGACTTAAATCAAGATAAGTAAGGGAG
Organism: Taxus chinensis; assembly: GCA_019776745.2. Lineage (NCBI taxonomy): Eukaryota > Viridiplantae > Streptophyta > Pinopsida > Cupressales > Taxaceae > Taxus > Taxus chinensis. The sequence goes on along the minus strand of CM034156.1, from coordinate 108,859,321 downwards.
GAAAGATTGAACAAAGACATAGATCCACTAAACTCATTCCAACTCATATCAAGAAAATCAAGGTAAGGAAGATTGAACACAGAAACAAGGATGGTTGAACCTGATAAACCACATCTAGACAGACCTAGATGTTTAAGTTGTGAGAGACTACCGATAACTCTCGCCAAAGTGTCTTCAGCGACTTGATATGCTTTGTTTAATGACAGATATTCTAGTGATGGGAGACTAGCCAACCACTCTAAGCTCACATCATTACCACTGCTACACCTTGAAACCGGTTCACACTTACGCACAACTTCTTCTAACTTCCTATCCATACAGTTACGACACTTACGACCAGAGTCCCTAGCATCTATATATTGAGACATATCTAGGTATGTTAAGTTAGTTAAGGAACCCAATCCCGGAGGCAACTGGCTCCGCACACTTATGTAATTATCACCCAAATCCAAATATTTGAGATGTTTCAATTCGAACAACCATGAAATTGTACCATCTCTTACCTGAAAGCCATGGAGATCCAACTTGGAGACAAGCCTACCCATCTCCATTTCATTGCACTCCACACCTCTCCATGCACAACACTCCTCTCCCTCCCATGACTTTAGATTTCCATGGTCGTCAACTACGCTCTCCCTAAATTTCAAAAGTGCCTTCAATTCGTGGGGGGGACATCCATGGACGCATATGAGAACTAAAAACATACAAAATAAACCATTCATTTGAACCATTATCACCTTCATTGGAGAGCAATGTCCTTAGCAATATTCAAAAAACCTGTCATTTGGCTTTCTTTAACATAGCAAAATTTCGCCGTGTGAATGACAATTAGAAGGAAATTGGAAATTCCTTCGAAGCCGTGCTCGACTCGGCCCGCCATTATGCATTCTGTGGTCACTCAGAATTGAGAAAATAAGGACGCGTTATAGACTCTGAACCTAAAAAACACGTTATAGACTTTGCACCTAACGACACGTTATGGCATTTACTGGGATGTCGTAGTTATTTCAATTCAGATGAGTAAAAATCATGACCATTAACATTAAACCACACTCAAAAATTGGTAAATAACAGTAATTCGAAGTGCCAGAGAAGGCGAAGTACGTCTATATAAGTAGGAATGGACAAAAGCTATCATATTTAGCACGGAAGACTTTATCATCAAAAAAGTAATTATCACTAAATTTGAAATTGGACTACTTCACCATATTGACTATATTAGACTAGTTAGCTGCCATGGTTCCATATATCATTTGATTATGTCTTGTTTTCTTTATCTTTTATGTATTTTTTACAATTTCGATTTCATTTGTCTATATATTATTCACTTTCTATTTTTATTATATACAATTTTATCCTCTCTTTTTAAGGCTTACTTCAGTAAATCTAGACATATTTCAGTGTAAGCAATGGGTATGCCGATAGGGAGGTAACTAAGTTGGAAGGGTAAAAGTTGGAAATGAGGAGAAGAAAGGAGAGGGGAAACTGTGGAAGAGAGCAACATTGAAAAAAGAGGAGACGTGGAAAATTTGTGTCAGAAACTATGTAAAACAACTCCTTGTTCATTTTGGACCTGTAATAAACCCAAGAACAAAGGAGGAAAAGATTAGTTTGTTTATTTCACATTATTGTGATTATGAAGTAGCATAAAAGACTCTAAATTGCAGTTATCCACCTAAAATCACAGTAAAACTAAAACATAACCACACCCATCTATATACAATAGAGTAATCCAGTACAATCATTATAAAATCCATAAGTAAAACTAAACCAAACATTTATGATATAAATATTATTTATTTATTTAACAATATATAAGGAGGAACTCTAGGAAATGTAATTTTTCCCTGCCATAGACCATTTGATGATGCATTACACTGCCAAAAACAAAGTTTGTAAATCACAATAGAATGTTAATGTACAATATGACCAAACATCTAAAAAGGTCAAAATCCATTAAAAAAACAACAACGTGCTAATCCATGGGTAAGTGCACGAATTTGGTGGACAATTCCATGGACATAAAAACCCGAAATAAAGGAACCGCGATCGCGGTTCTTGAATTCTAGGTTCGGTAATTACCGAACCTAAAACCGCGATCGCGAAACTTTGAGACAAAATTTAGCAGTCCCGCGACTCCTTATTTTCCTCATTTTTTATTTCAAACCGCGATTTTTCCTAAACGTTTTTCACTCACGCTTTCAATACCACCTCAAAATTGCTTATTGGACTTCTGGATAGCGATAGATTCAACCATGCCACCAAGACGAGGAGGTAAGTCCCCGATTGTAATCATTTTTTTGTATTTTAGGTTTTTTTTTTGCATTTTCATGGGTTTTTTGAAATGTTTGTTTATGTATACAATTTTCTTGGTTTATACCTATAACTCGTAGTTCAACAAATTGTTGAAGAGTAAGTAATAACCCCTTTTCACTGCCTTGGACTGTTACGGGTCAATGCTTCGCTTATCTCTTTAGGGTAGAGGCCATATTAAACCTAACGAGACTCGATCACGCAACCCTTGGAGTGAAGCGCGAGTATAATAGTTTCAATTCATTCAAGAGAATTATTTGTTAATCTCATAAAATTGTTAACTAATGGAAATAAATAAATAAATAATTGTACCAACCTTTTAACGAATGGTTGTGTGTTTTGGGCCGCCAAATATTGAGATATTACAACAAATGATATAGGAAGGCTTCTGCTCAATTGATTATCTTTTAATTTTATTTTGACAAAAGCATATAGATTCCTTCAAATAAGAAAGACTTCTAAATTGGATGCGTATACTCCACAAAGAAAGTATCTCACCTGTCAATATGTTGGAAGAGAGATCTAAACGTCAAAAATTGGTGAGATTTCCCATAGTCATGGGAATGGTTCCCACAATACCATTCTGTAAGATGTCAAGGTTTGTGAGGTAATGAATCCCTATTAAAATATTAGGGATGAGGCAATCTAAAAAATTGGCAGCTAGGTCAAGTGAACCTAATTTGGTTATATTTTCTAGCCAATAAAGTATAGATCCACTAAGCTCATTCCCACTTAAGTCAAGATAAGTAAGGGAGGAAAGATTGAACAACTTGATATAGATCCACTAAATTCATTCAAATTCAAGTCACGAAAATTAAGGTAAGGAAGATTGAACAAAGAAACCGGGATGGTTGAACTTGATAAACCACATCTAGAAAGACCCAAATGTTTAAGGCGTGAGAGACTACACGTGAGCATCTTGAAGATCTACATTGTTTAATGAAATATATTTTAGTGATAGGAGAGTAGCCAATCACTCTAAACTTAGATCATTACCACTTGTACACCTTGAAACCGGTTCACACTTTGGCACTTCTTCTGCTAACTTCCTCTCCATGCTTATCATTACTGGTTTTATATTAAGTTTTTTGTTTACGTATTCTTTTAGATATGCTATTTTGCTCTCCCTTTCTTCTTATACTATCTTTAACAGTTCCATAGACCAATCTTGATCTTTTGTTGGCATTAATGATGACAATAATATATTGTGGTTAGTTCAATATATTTGTTAATCTTACATCACTTTTGATAACATTATGAACAAAAAAATAAAATTATATGTGAAACAATTCAATAATTTACACAATTTAAATTAATAGTAAATATTTTACGCAATTCCACATAAAAACAATCACGTCCACACAAACAATGCTAAATCACTAGGTATCTTAGATAAATATGAATATATAGGAAAATCCCTGACGACACAATTATTGATACATGGTTTAACTTTGGAAAATCATCATAATAAACTACAAAGCATTATAAACTGAACCTAAACTGTTGTACAATTTGTTGAAAGGCTCTTTGGGCTTATTTTTATATATAGAGAAAGAGGCGACCTGCCATCCGCAACAGAAAGGCAGTGAATTTTATCTTTTACCAGTTGAAAAGCTTGGCAAACAGAACTGCTATAATTCTGTCCATCACTTGAAACAATTTAATCCTCCACCCTACTTTTATTGAAAGCACAATCACCACAGTAGAAAATCCCATTCCTACTGACAATCCAAAACTCAACCAATACCATGGAAACTCTTCATCTGTCTCATCTTCATCATCCATTGTGGGTACTGGTGGAGGAGACAGTGGTAGATGATGGCGAGAACAATTCCTTTCAAGTGGACGTCCCCACAGATTTGGATTTCCTAAATATGATGATGAATCATCAAATGTTAACATATGACCTTCCCTTGGTATCCTGCCTGACAGATTGTTGTAAGACAGATTTAAATATCCCAAGTAATCCAGAAGACTAAGCTGTGGTGGAATTCGACCTGAAAAATTGTTGACAGAAAGATCCAACGATTCCAATTGCCGCAACTTCCCCACACTATGTGGAATTGGCCCACTGAAAGTGTTCTTGTAGAGGTTGAGATACATCAAGCCCACAAGATTTCCAATTCCAGGCCGAAGATGGCCGCTCAATCTGTTATTTGACAAATCAATGCATGTCAAACTGGAAACAACATACGTGTAACTCAAATATCCACCCTTGACATGCAGTTCGAAACCATCCACATAGTAATCAGATTCTCCCAGCTTGGAGAATGATTGCTGTATTTCCTTCGTGGCTGTAAAATTGAGGTATTCATCCGGGATCCCACCAGACAATATATTTGAAGAAAGATCTAGAATTTGAAGCCCAGGCGTTTGGCCGATCTGTGGAGGAAGCTTTCCTTTGAAATTGTTGGATCTCATAACAAGAACTTGCAGACTTGACAAATTGGCGATCCAATGTGGGATATCACCTGTGAAATGGTTTTCTCTAATGTCAAACACCATCAACTGTGAGAGATTTCCTAACGTCGGAGGAAGATGTCCTTGCAGTTTGTTTTTTCCAATGCGGAAAGACTCGAGATTTTCCAATTTGCCAAGCTCCTTTGGAATCTCTCCGCCCAAATTATTATTTTCTAAGCCCAACATCACGAGAGATGAACAATCGCCCAAACTAGTGGGGATATTGCCTGTTAACCGATTTCCTGACACATCCAGGACATGTAGATCACTCATATTTGCCAATGACTGTGGGATTCTCCCTTCGAATTTGTTATCTGCGAGTAGCAACGAATTGACAAACAAATGCTTACCAATATCGGCCTGTAGATGTCCACTCAATTCATTCACAGACAGATCCAACACCGCTATATTGGTCAAGCTGGGAGAGAAAGGACCTTCCAATTGATTATGGGATAGGTCGAGTCTTGTCAAGTCTGATGAAAACTCCCAAACCCAAGAAGGAAGATTTCCCACACGCTCGGTGCCTGATAAATCCAGTTCAAAAAGCCCGACTTGAGTCAAAATCCAACCAGGAATTGGACCTCCGACTTTACAGCCTTTGAAAGATAGATAATCCAATTGAAAAGGGGGAATCCAAGTTAAGCTAATATTGATACTTAATCCGCTGTCGCCCAATTCTAATTCTGTTATCTTAGAAGTATGCTGAAAGAGAACCTCATCGAAAACTGCTCCTTGTTGCATCTTGTTGTTTGATAGATCTAATAACACAAGTGACGATGGGAGTGAAAGCGAAGAAGGGATGCTCTCATTCAACTGGTTCTTGCTCACATCAAGATAAGTGAGGGAATTCAACTGACCAAATGACATAGGAAGGCTTCCACTCAATTGATTATCTCTTAATCTTAACTCGACAAGAGCATACAGATTTCCTATACGAGGAGGAATTCGACCACTAAGCCTGTTGTAGCTAAGATGTATGTTAGTAAGGGTTGTATGAAAATCTAAGTTAGGTGGTATTGTTCCTTCTAATTCGTTGTCCTCAAGGTTCAAATAAGAAAGACTTCCGAATTGGGTATGCATATTCCACAAAGAAGGTATCCCTCCCGTCAATATGTTGGATGAGAGATCTAACCGTGTAAGATAGGTGAGATTACATACAGACATGGGAATGGTTCCCCCAATGTTATTCTGGGAGAGGTCAAGGTTTGTGAGAAAATGAAGCTCTGTTAAAGTATTAGGGATGGGACCATCTAACAAATTGGCAGCTAGGTCGAGTGAAACTAATTTGGTCATATTTTGCAACCAATAGGGTATAGGTCCACTAAACTTATTCCGACTTAAATCAAAATAAGTAAGGGAGGAAAGATTGAACAAAGACATAGATCCACTAAACTAATTCCAACTCATATCAAGAAAATCAAGGTAAGGAAGATTGAACAAAGAAACGAGGATGGTTGAACCTGATAAACCACATCTAGACAGACCTAGATGTTTAAGTTGTGAGAGACTACCGATAACTCTTGCCAAAGTGTCTTCAGCGACTTGATATGCATTGTTTAATGACAGATATTCTAGTGATGGGAGACTAGCCAACCACTCTAAGCTCACATCATTACCACTGCTACACCTTGAAACCGGTTCACACTTACGCACAACTTCTGCTAACTTCCTATCCATACACTTACGGCACTTATGACCAGAGTCCCTAGCATCTATATATTGAGACATATCTAGGTATGTTAAGTTAGTTAAGGAACCCAATCCTGGAGGCAACTGGCTCCACACACTTATGTAATTATCACCCAAGTCCAAATATTTGAGATGTTTCAATTCGAACAACCATGAAATCGTACCATCTCTTACCTGAAAGCCATGGAGATCCAACTTGGAGACAGGCCTACCCATCTCCATTTCATTGCACTCCACACCTCTCCATGCACATCACTCCTCTCCCTCCCATGACTTTAGATTTCCATGGTCGTCAACTACGCTCTCCCTAAATTTCAAAAGTGCCTTCAATTCGTGGGGAGGACATCCATGGACGCATATGAGAACTAAAAACATACAAAATAAACCATTCATTTGAACCATTATCACCTTCATTGGAGAGCAATGTCCTTAGCAATATTAAAAAAAACTGTTAGTTGGCTTTCTTTAACATAGCGAAATTTCGCCGTGTGAATGACGATTAGAAGGAGAACGGAAATTCCTTCGAAGCCGTGCTCGACTCGGCCCGCCATTATGCATTCTGTGGTCGCTCAGAAGTGAGAAAATAAGGACGCGTTATAGACTCTGAACCTAAAAAACACGTTATAGACTTTGCACCTAACGACACGTTATGGCATTTACTGGGATGTCGTAGTTATTTCAATTCAGATGAGTAAAAATCATGACCGTTAACATTAAACCACACTCAAAAATTGGTAAATAACAGTAATTCGACGTGCTAGAGAAGGCAAAGTACGTCTATATAAGTAGGAATGGACAAAAGCTATCATATTTAGCACGGAAGACTTTATCATCAAAAAAGTAATTATCACTAAATTTGAAATTGGACTACTTCACCATATTGACTATATTAGACTAGTTAATTGCCATGGTTCCATATATCATTTGATTATGTCTTGTTTTCTTTGTCTTTTATGTATTTTTACAATTTCGATTTCATTTGTCTATATATTATTCACTTTCTATTTTTATTATATACAATTTTATTCTCTCTTTTTAAGGCTTACTTCAGTAAATCCAGACATATTTCAGTGTAAGCAATGGGTATGTTGATAGGGAGGTAACTAAGTTGGAAGGGTAAAAGTTGGAAATGAGGAGAAGAAAGGAGAGTGGAAACTGTGGAAGAGGGCAACATTGAAAAAAGAGGAGACGTGGAAAATTTGTGTCAGAAACTATGTAAAACAACTCCTTGTTCATTTTGGACCTGTAATAAACCCAAGAACAAAGGAGGAAAAGATTAGTTTGTTTATTTCACATTATTGTGATTATTAAGTAGCATAAAAGACTCTAAATTGTAGTTATCCACCTAAAATCGCAGTAAAACTATAACATAACCACACCCATCTATATCCAATAGAGTAATCCAGTACAATCATTATAAAATCGACAAGTAAAACTAAACCAAACATTTATGATATAAATATTATTTATTTATGAAACAATATACAAGGAGGAACTCTAGGAAATGTATTGGTGGACAATTCCGTGGACATAAAAACCTGAAATAAAGGAACCGATCGCAGTTCCTGAATTCTAGGTTCGGTAATTACCGAACCTAAAACCGTGATCGCGGTTTAGAACTGTGAGCGTGGTTATAAACGTGATCGCAGAACTCTGAGACAAAATTTAGCAGTCCCGCGACTCCTTATTTTCCTCATTTTTCATTTCAAACCGCGATTTTTCCTAAACATTTTTCACTCACGCTTTCAATACCACCTCAAAATTGCTCATCAGACTTCTGGATAGTGATAGATTCAACCATGCCGCCAAGACGAGGAGGTAAGTCCCCGATTGTAATCATTTTTTTGCATTTTAGGTTTTTTTTGCATTTTCATGGGTTTTTTGAAATGTTTGTTTATGTATACAATTTTCTTGTTTTATCAGTTGGTCGGCAAGCTCAAAATCATGCAAACCATCAAAACATTCCTCAAAACCCACCGAACATTCCTCAAAACCCTCCGAACATTCCTCAAAACCCTCCTCCAAACATAGATCCGCCTCCTGTGGCTCCTTCTGTCCCCACTGAGCCAGCAGGAACGCAAGATAATATCATTGGAAGAATCTGAGAAAATAAAATTGTCATTGAGAACCTAATTCAAACTATAAGACAAAACCATGCTACAAATCCATCCCGCATGACTTTAGCCAATACATTGCAAACATTGATTGGCGAAGTCGAGTCTGCAACCAACCAAATACATAGATGGAACACCTTTAGAAGTGACTGTAGGTGGTGGTATGTGGATAAACTATCCCATGCGGCCGTCAAAGACAAAAAAATTGGAAAAGACCTCATTTGTGCATTATTTACCGACCCTAGAACCAATGCCCCCCTGCAGTTACTTGCAAACGGTTCCCAATCCATTGGTGCCATGATGACAGAATCAAAAACAATTTTTGGGACCGATGGTGGATGGTTTTTTATTATCCACCATGCAACAACAATGAGGTTCCTCTTTATTTTTTGAAGAAATTATATTGCGAGTTCGTGCTCAATGAGGTCCCGAATTATTTTGACTTTTCTAACTTTTTTGGTCGAGGAGGTGGCTCTGCACAGAGCAGACCTGGTGCACGCGTAGGTCAGCCTAGGATCCCCCATGCCCCAAAACCCCCACTGCCTTCAGTTATCCCTCCTACAGTGAAGGAGGTTGTGGAGATTGATACATTGCATGCATTGAGGGAGCTCATTGACACTCTCACCCAGCATAGTGACCAGATTGCATCTGGTGATGTTGGTGGAGGCACCAGTTCTAGTGCACCACACCACTGTGGATCATGTGGTGCCGTATGCACTGCAGGCGAGACATCATTTGCTGGTTCACAGGATTTATTTTCTATAGATGAGATGCTGGGGAATGTTTTTGGAACTGGTGCCACTGATATTGGTCTTTCACAGGTAAATTTCAAATAAATTTAAATTATATATATATATATATACAATAGTTTAATTCACATGTTTGAGATATATATATATATATATATATATATATATATATATATATATATTTGATTGTACGTCATGTACATACATGTAAAAAACTAATTTTTTATTTTATTTTAAATAGCAAGAGCCGGTGAAGGAAACATCCGGCATCGACATGCTAGCTACTGTGGCTGGGTGTTTCAAACGTAAGTTTCAAGTTGTACAAACTTACAAATTTTTAATTTCATTTGATTGCACTAGATTATTATTATAATGTTTCACGTGTATGTTGTACATGTATTAATATTTTTCTCTTTTATACACAGGAGCCTGGCGGGTCATCATCTGCTCAGGGAACTGAGGCTACTGGCACGCCTCACATGAGTTTTACGCAGGTTAGTAAATCTCTTTACACTTTGTTTCTAATTACTGGAAGTTCACGTGGATTACATGCTTTGGACCTCTGTCATGTAGATTTTAATATTGATTTGTACATGTTTTTTGTATAGCTTATGACTGCTAGAGAGACTCCTCCATATATGCAGACTGTGGAGGCTGCTGTAGATACTGCCATAGCATCTGCAGATCCACTAACTGAGGTACAATTTTTTAAATTTGTTAAATTTTGGAGGTTCATTATTTCTTATTAAACTTAAATCTACAATATCAAATTTTGTAGGTATATGTGAAATATTTAATTTGAAAATTAATTATTTGTATGTAGCTTACCCCTCGTGAGTCTATTGTTGTCCCTGCGATGCGTCAACAACAAATTGATAGGGATCATGACATTGCGGTAAGATTTCACATGCATTTTAACTAAATTGTACAAGTTTCTAAATTTTGAATGTATTTTAAAATTTTGGGTGTTAAAAACTTGTTGTTTATGAATGTGCAGGTTAGGTTGCAGGCATGCTTAGAGACACCTAGGACCACACGGATGAAATCCGTAGTGGCATCTCCCTCCACTACATCCCCAGGTCGTGGACGTGCTACTTCTAGCAGGGCGAAGAGAGGGAAGATGTTTCATGAGTAGATTTATAGTCCACCTGGATGTACATATGTGGTCATGAGTAGATTCATAGTCCATTGTATATATATAGCCTTTTGCGACCGCATGTGGTCCCATATGTACATTATGACACGTGCTTAGTTTGAGATGTACACATACATTATGAACTTATACATATATATTTTCAGAGACGTGCGTCTGGAGCACACTTTGTTTGATTCTTATATATATATCCATGTGTGTTGGTTTTCATATTTATGACTTTTTCAGTTCTTCTTTAACAAGCAGTGTAACGTTGGGATGCATATTTCTTAACTTCTGCTTTATGGGTTTAGCATCTAATGGAAAACATTAATATTCATATTCTCATAATAATGCTATGAAAACATTTTTTTCTTTTGTTGAAAGTGAAGCTCCAAGATTTATCTATTATTTTTCTATATGTTCTTTGTCTTGTTTGTTTACTAATGACTCAAAGAGGATTTCACTATGAGACTTATGTTTGTTTTTCTTGCAAGGATTTTCAGAAGTAGTCTTGATTTTTCTTATACTCTTTTTATTCAAGTGTTCACACATCTGTACTTTTTATCCAAAGTATGCACAATCATCTAGGTTGATGGGAAAATATTTCTTATGATCCCCCTTCAAAATAGAATCCCTGATTCCCATGAATTCTGCAAATGTCTCATCATTATCAAAGAGACACTGAGAGATCTTATATTAATAAGGCATGTTGAGGACTTAATTTATCATCTAGACCATTCTTTTGATATGTTGCCTCCAACAATGTTAAGGGATTGACCAATGATGGAAATTTCTTATTACCAGTTTCAATATGCAGATCTGTTTAGATAGGACCCACAAACCACAAGCACTATTTTGATCTGACGATGAGTTAAACAATGAGCTCTATGTATAAGGGTAACTTTTTCTCTTGGTTATTGCGTGGGATTGGATTTTGATGAAAAGAGATATGATCATTGGAGTCAAGGTGTGTACTAATTTCTTGAAGGTGTCTGAGATCTATGTTTGTCGACACCCCTTAACTCATAAGTGTTTTATATAATATTTTCTTATATGAGCAATGGTGATTTTGAGGAGATATAGGATCAAAATTCTAGCTGGTGTCTTTTCCAATTATTCTATTAAGTTGTATTGGACTTGTTGCGGAATAGGTAGGGGATAAATGGTATTACCAAACTAGAATGTCTTGTATCCACATCACAACTTTTCTCTAAGATCCTAATGGTATTTACTTGTTCATTAGATGAATGGACACATCCTATAAGGGATTAAAATTGTTTATCATTTTTTGGATAGATGCAGGTAGTATTCCGATAGTCATTACAAGCTTGTCCATGATCTGAATTTTTGTTCTTTTTATCTCCATGGTTAGGATATATGGTTATTTGAATATACCCATCTTCTCGTTAGGACCATGTCTAAATTCTTTGCAAATTGTTGTAGCAACATATCTTTATCAAATGGGTAAGGAAATAGCTTTTTGTATAGATATTTTCTATTGTGTCCTACATTTCTTTCTTGTAAAGTGGTTAGCGTATTCTTCATTGAATGCAACTCTTGTTGAATCATTTTTTCCTTTGTGGGTGATATATTGGTCTATTCACTTTAGCAACTTTGAAATTTTCTTCATTAGATGGATAAATGTGAAATTCACCTAACTTTATCTTGAGTCTATCCTTGCATGTATTCCTATTCAAGTAACCTAGAAGGTCACTAAATTTTGAGCGAGTTTTAGTATTTGTCTTTGAATGATCTCCTCTTCGAATAAGGGATCATCTTCATCATAAAATCTAGGAGGAGGTGAGTCTTTGTGACTATGTTCAATCTTGAATCTACGTGAAGCCTTAAAGTAAGGTTTTCATGAATCACTTGTTGGTTTTGGTGGGTGATCCTCAACATTTTTTTTACGTTTTATTGAAGTGGAAGAATAACCTGTATTAAAATGGATGTCCATTTCTATGAGGGATGGTCATTTTGGATCTTCTGCTTTGTGATTCATGGTCTTAATCGCCACTTCATACTCTTGTAATAGTCTACCTCCTAACTCAAGGACTCTTGCAAGTACTTCGTCTCTATTGTAGTAAAGGAGCTCATGAAAGAAAGATAGATCTAATTTGTTTTGGTCTTCATATGAATTAGATTCTTCTCCACTATGACCAACCAAAGGTTCCATGTCTTTGACTTGTGAGAAGAGGGTTTCTAAATATTTTTGACTGAATGGGTATGTTGAATTAAAAGGATTTACCTTTAAGTTGGGTTCATCTCGTTTAGACATCATTTTTGTGATTTTTGGCATCACTCGGACTCCGTGGCAACTAGAGAGGCCTCGTCTGATCTAACACCTCAGTGTAGGGACCCTCTACAATAGCCTCTCTCAGTTTTTTCCTTCTCATTTCATTGCTCTCACTGTCCTACTGTTTGCAAACGCGTGAAATAGTGCAGTTGGAGCTAGTGTAAGGTTGTCAAACGCTATATTTTGCAAACCGACTGTGACATCCGGGTGACTAGGTGAATGCTAGAGGAGGTGGTGTTTTGGTGTGTGAAAGGGTCATTGCTTCTGGGCTACTTCGTTCGGGCGTAGTCCCTTAAGAGCCCTGAGACCAAAATATCGTTCAACTTCGACGGGTGACTACTCGAACTCCGTGGCACCTAGAGAGGCCTCATCTAATCTGAAACCTCAGTGTAGGGACCCTCTACAATAGCCTCTCTCAGTTTTTTCCTTCTCATTTCGGTGCTCTCGTTGTCCTACTGTTTGCAAACGCGTGAAATAGTGCAGTTGGAGCTAGTGTAAGGTTGTCAAACGCTATATTTTGCAAACGGTGGGTCGTGGCACCAAACCGACTATGCTGGCACATCTAGGTGGCTAGGTGAACACTAGAGGAGGTGGTGTTTTGGTGCGCGAAAGGGTCGTTGCTTCCGGGCTACTTCGTTCGGGCGTAGTCCCTTAAGAGCCCTGAGACCAAAATATCGTTCAACTTTGACGGGTGACTACTCAGACTCCGTGGCACCTAGAGAGGCCTCATCTGATCCAAAACCTTGGCGTAGAGACCCTCTACAATAGCCTCTCTCAGTTTTTTCCTTCTCATTTCGGTGCTCTCGTTGTCCTACTATTTGCAAACGCGTGAAATAGTGCAGTTGGAGCCAGTGTAAGGTTGTCAAACGCTATATTTTGCAAACGGTGGGTCGTGGCACCAAACCGACTGTGCCAGGCATGTCCGGGTGGCCAGGTGAACACTAGAGGAGGTGGTGTTTTGGTGCATGAAAAGGGTCGTTGCTTCCGAGCTACTTCATTCGGGCGTAGTCCCTTAAGAGCTCCCTGAGACCAAAATATCGTTAAACTTCGACGGGTGACTACTCGGTCTTGTGGCACCTAGAGAGGCCTCGTCTAATCTTCCACCTCACATAGAGACCCTCTACAATAGCCTCTCTCAGTTTTTTCCTTCTCATTTTGGTGCTCTCGCTGTCCTACTGTTTGCAAACTGAAATAGTGCAGTTGAGCCAGTGTAAGGTTGTCAAACGCTATATTTTACAAACGGTGGGTCGTGGCATCGAACCAACTATTCGTGGCCAAGTGAACACTAGAGGAGGTGGTTTTTTGGTGCACGAAAGGGTCGTTGCTTCCGGGCTACTTCGTTCGGGCGTAGTCCCTTAAGAGCCCTGAGACCAAAATATCGTTCAACTTCGACGAGTGACTACTCAGACTCCGTGGCACCTAGAGAGGCCTCGTCTAATCCAAAACCTTAGCATAGAGACCCTCTACAATAGCCTCTCTCAGTTTTTTCCTTCTCATTTCGGTGCTCTCGTTGTCCTACTGTTTGCAAACGCGTGAAATAGTGCAGTTGGAGCCAGTGTAAGGTTGTCAAACGCTATATTTTGTAAACGGTGGGTCATGGCACCAAACCGACTGCGCTGGCAATCTAGGTGGCCAGGTGAATGCTAGAGGAGGTGGTGTTTTGGTGCATGAAAGGGTCGTTGCTTCCGGGCTACTTCGTTCGGGCGTAGTCCCTTAAGAGCCCTGAGACCAAAATATCGTTCAACTTCGACGGGTGACTACTCAGACTCCATGGCACCTAGAGAGGCCTCGTCTAATCCAACACCTTGGTGTAGGGACCCTCTACAATAGCCTCTCTTAGTTTTTTCCTTCTCATTTTGGTGCTCTCGCTGTCCTACTGTTTGCAAACGCGTGAAATAGTGCAGTTGGAGCCAGTGTAAGGTTGTCAAACGCTATATTTTGCAAACGGTGGGTCGTGGCACCGAAACCGACTATGCCGGCATGTCTAGGTGGCTAGGTGAATGCTAGAGGAGGTGGTGTTTTGGTGCGCAAAAGGGTCGTTGCTTCCGGGCTACTTCGTTCGGGCGTAGTCCCTTAAGAGCCCTGAGACCAAAATATCGTTCAACTTCGACGGGTGACTACTCAGACTCCGTGGCACCTAGAGAGGCCTCATCTGATCCAACACCTCGGTGTAGGGACCCTCTACAATAGCCTCTCTTAGTTTTTTCCTTCTCATTTCGGTGCTCTCGTTGTCCTACTGTTTGCAAACGCGTGAAATAGTGCAGTTGGAGCCAGTGTAAGGTTGTCAAACACTATATTTTGCAAATTGGGTCGTGGCACCAAACGACTGTGCCGTCTAGGTGGCAGGTGAACCTAGAGGAGGTGGTGTTTTGGTGCGCGAAAGGGTCTTGCTTCCGGGCTACTTCGTTCGGGCGTAGTCCCTTAAGAGCCCTGAGACCAAAATATCGTTCAACTTCGACGGGTGACTACTCGGACTCCGTGGCACCTAGAGAGGCCTCGTCTGATCCAACACCTCAGTGTAGAGACCCTCTACAATAGCCTCTCTCTAGTTTTTTCCTTCTCATTTCGGTGCTCTCGTGTCCTACTATTTGCAAACGCGTGAAATAGTGCAGTTGGAGCCAGTGATTGGTTGTCAAACGCTATATTTTGCAAACGGTGGGTTGTGGCACCAAACCGACTACTTCCGGGTGGCTAGGTGAATGCTAGAGGAGGTGGTGTTTTGGTGCGCGAAAGGGTCGTTGCTTCTGGGCTACTTCGTTCGGGCGTAGTCCCTTAAGAGCCCTGAGACCAAAATATCGTTCAACTTCGACAGGTGACTACTCAGACTCCGTGGCACCTAGAGAGGCCTCATCTAATCTGACACCTTGGCGTAGAGACCCTCTACAATAGCCTCTCTCAGTTTTTTCCTTCTCATTTCGGTGCTCTCGTTGTCCTACTGTTTGCAAACGCATGAAATAGTGCAGTTGGAGCTAGTGTAAGGTTGTCAAACGCTATATTTTGCAAACGGTGGGTCATGGCACCAAACCGACTGCGCCGGCACGTCTGGGTGGCCAGGTGAACGCTAGAGGAGGTGGTTTTTTGGTGCGTGAAAGGGTCATTGCTTCCAGGCTACTTCGTTCGGGCGTAGTCCCTTAAGAGCCCTGAGACCAAAATATCGTTCAACTTCGACGGGTGACTACTCAGACTCCGTGGCACCTAGAGAGGCCTCGTCTGATCCAAAACCTCAGTGTAGGGACCCTCTACAATAGCCTCTCTCAGTTTTTTTCCTTCTCATTTCGGTGCTCTCGCTGTCCTACTGTTTGCAAACGCGTGAAATAGTGCAGTTGGAGCCAGTGTAAGGTTGTCAAACGCTATATTTTGCAAACGGTGGGTCATGGCACCAAACCGACTGCACCGGCACGTCCAGGTGGCCAGGTGAACACTAGAGGAGGTGGTGTTTTGGTGCGCGAAAGGGTCGTTGCTTCCGGGCTACTTCGTTCGGGCGTAGTCCCTTAAGAGCCCTGAGACCAAAATATCGTTCAACTTCGACGGGTGACTACTCGGACTCCGTGGCACCTAGAGAGGCCTCGTCTAATCCGAAACCTTGGCGTAGGGACCCTCTACAATAGCCTCTCTCAGTTTTTTCCTTCTCATTTTGGTGCTCTCACTGTCCTACTGTTTGCAAATGCATGAAATAGTGCAGTTGGAGCCAGTGTAAGGTTGTCAAACGCTATATTTTGCAAACGGTGGGTCATTGACTAAACATTCCGGGTGGCTTAGAGGAGGTGGTTTTTTGGTGCGCGAAAGGGTCATTGCTTCCAGGCTACTTCGTTCGGGCATAGTCCCTTAAGAGCCCTGAGACCAAAATATCATTCAACTTCGACAGGTGACTACTCGGACTCCGTGGCACCTAGAGAGGCCTCGTCTGATCCGAAACCTCAGCGTAGAGACCCTCTACAATATCCTTTCTAGTTTTTTCCTTCTCATTTAGGTGCACATGCGTAGGTATGGTCTTGTAAACACTTGGGGAGGACTTTTTCAAAATTTACAACATTTTCAAAATTTACAACTTTTTCAAAATTTACAACATTTTCAAAATTTACAACATTTTCAAAATTTACAACATTTTCAAAATTTACAACATTTTCAAAATTTACAACTTTTTCAAAATTTACAACTTTTTCAAAATTTACAACATTTTCAAAATTTACAACTTTTTCAAACAATGAAAGCTTCTCTTAGCTTCGAGAATTTAAAATTCTCTACTAACAGTGCCAACCACGTGAAGGTGGAAGCTTTTCTGGCACCACTAACCTAAACATAAAAGTGTTAGTCAAAGAAATTTAAGTTTCAAATCAAAACCATATACTAGATCTATATATGTACAAAATACACAAATTTAAAATAAAATATATTCAAACTTAAATCTAGATCTTTAAACTAAAAAATTTATATATATATTGAAAAGAAATTATATATACCAGACATTCAAGCATTGTAAATTCATTCCAATGAACCATCAGGATCGGATCTACTCTGAATAGCAGACAAGATTGCTTCATGATCTGACTCTCGAACCTTCCAAAGAACCTTGTTATTAGGCCTTCCTCGATATCTATACAGCTGAATATTTGTCGCTAGAACTAGATGTGAATATAAGAGTATTTTCCTGTGTGTCTCAAAGTCTTCAAACACCCAAACAGAGGAGTTTTTTAATGGATACCGTCGAAGCCAAGTTCCAGTAACTACCACTGACCCTGTAGGATACTCAATATCTTCGCCATCTATAATAGGAGAAGTCAACTTCTTTCTTTCCTCGATGCAACGACATAAGAAATAGTCTGTTCCTTCTTCATTGTCTTCTGTCGCAATTACTGCAAACACATGTCCTACAAAAAAATAACCAAGGTTGAACAACTCAAATTTAAATTACATATTAAAATTTCAATGGACATAACTCAATAAAAAAATTAAATAAATAACCATAAATACCTTGTCGCACCAAAATTGAAATTTCGTCAAAGTCCTTGGATGTTGTAACTTCATCTGGAGAAACAAGTCGTAATGCTTGTGGAGGTTGATAACTAGGAAGCGGAGTTAGAGGCCTACAAATCCATCCTTCCACCCATTCTTGTGAATCACACTCAGCAGTGACAAATTTGATACAAGATGCACAAAAACATGTCAACTTTCTTGTCCATACGGCCCACGAAGTAGCGTCTGAGCTACAAAATGAGTGCATATCACTGGACCCAGTGAGTGTCATACAATCCTCGTAGTTAGCAATATGTTGTTCCTCTATCAACCAAAAATATCTGCGAACTGTGGAATTTTCTTGAGAACCTCGGGCCATGTTGTCAGTACACCATTCCACTATGCTCTTTGCATCTTTTAATTTAGCACCATCTTTGTACTTCAACTCTTCTCTTGCAAGAGCTCTTTTCACACATGCCCCTGCACCGTCATGCTCTCCTTTTCCATGTCCAGCCTCAGTGAAACTCCAAATATGTTGCACACCCATCTTGACGTGCATTCTGCTCATCCAATAAAACATTCATGCATTCTTAAACTGAGACGTGTAATTATCTGACCATATATAATGTTGTTTGAAGTGGATGTCCCTATCAGACAAGTTTCCATAAAATAACTGGAAACACCCTTGCACAAATTCAGTAGAATGAGTACGATCATCACTGATATAAAAGTGGTACTCTCTTAAAAAAAAATTGATCATTCTCTGTACTGTCAGGAGAATGTAGAAATGCTATATGCACAAAAATGGCAACTTGTACTGAGTTGTAATATTGCGATTGAACCTCCATTTGTGGTTGCAATGTGTAATTCTCTATAAAATCGACCACTGAAACAATAGTACCAATAGGAAATGTGTCTTTGCATAGCTTGAATTGTTCATCCAACCATCGAGCTCTATGTGTATGCCTCGCATACTCATAAACAATTTCATCCTTAAATTTTCTCATAAATTGAAAAATGGGCATTTGTTCTGTAACTAGCTCACACCGTTTCGACTCTTTTCCATCTTTCAACTGGTATGCAACTGATTTATATTTATCAAACTCAACTAAATTATGTCCTATTGTACCTTCAATTTTCTCATGGATGCAACTTTCCAATTTAGGTAATCCGCCGCATGTACTACAACTTCCATCTAAACAATCCTGACTATAAAAAAATTGTCCAACTTCTTTTTCACAAAATATAGTAGGAATGAAATCCCTGGAAGATATTGGTGGAACTTGAACACCACATTCAGATAACATAGTTTCAGAATGAAAATTAGAACGAATACGTAAAAATTTAGCATAATGCATCGCAAATTCAACATGTTGCCTACAACAACAAGTGGTGCGAGCATGGTTGATTTTCACATAGAATGGTTTCAACATTTCAAAAAAACGTTGACTAATTTTAATTTCCAGATTCTCTTGTTCAAACTTACGAAAAAATTGAGTTTGAGTCATATCTAAGAAATGCTTTGGATGTGGTTCACGATTAGTAGAACCAACTCTCCGTTTTATAACATCTCTTGTATTAGGTGAAACTCTAGTGTTATCATGCCAAAATTTAATAACAACTTCTCTTATAGCATCAGAATTATTTTTGTCCTTACGCGGTGCTCTAGCAGAAAATGCCCAAAAATCGGCATTATTGAGTGATTGAAGGATATTACGTCTTTCAATTGCTTTCATTAGAGTTTTTCGATTAACTTGCAACATTCGACTTGTTTGCGTAATCAAACGTTGTTTTTTTATTGATTCACTTACAACACTAGTAGCAAGTACACGACGCACAATATTACTATCCCTAGTGCGTCTCTTGACACCAACAGTGTGATATGCATCATGAAGGTTTTCAACAATTGTAGAGGTTTGACCACGTATATTAGATGTTGTCAATCCTAAGGTGTTTAATGTAGGTCTCATTTTAATCAATTTCATCAAACTAACCAACAACTGACATCTTTGGGAATCATTTAAAATTTCAAAATGATTATCCCAAATTTCAGTGGCTTTTCTTCTGATTTGTCATTCAGAAAGTTTGTCAGACATTGGTTTCAAAATGTTTTCATCAATTTCAATAAAAAAATTAGGTTTCTTACGTAAAATCCTAGGAGGTGTTTTTGTCAAATTTTGCTTGTCTACAGTTTCAACATGAATTTCCTTATTCACATTTTCATTGTCTCCTTCAATTTCAACATTTGCTACATCATGAGTATTTAATTCTTCTTCAACATTGACAGTAAAAACTTCTTCATCACGAGTATTTAATTCAACTTCAACATTGACAGTAGAAACATTACCTAGTTCTTCATTGCTTACAATAGTTGGGATTGAAGATGAACCTCTTCTAGATTCACGAAGTTTCCGCATTCGCTCAGCATTTTGAATTTTGTTGGCCTCTAATTCGTTTGGTGTTTTTTTACTTAATGACTTCCTTTTTTGACTTCGTTTCTTATCTCCCATGATGTTTTGCTTCCGGTGATAAGAAAAACGTGCAGAAAAAGACAGAATTTCACAGTAATTCATATGGTAAGGTCAGAGAGTAAAAATCACATGGTAATTCAGACATTGGGATGTGTGTAAATATGATTTATGAACCGCGAGCGCATTTTATAAACCGCGATCGCTTTATAAAGCGCGCTCGCGGTTTATGTTAAAAAACCATGATCGCGCTTTATAAACCGCGATCGCGGATCTATCTGCCGAACCTAAGCCTCGAAAATCTCTGTTTTTCCCCAACCAAAGCTATGGAAGGTCATTATGAAGTGTAAAAGGTCAAAAAACCTCAAATCTGCTCTTCCAAAGACTTGAACCATACTAAAAAACTGAAAACATTTCACAAAAATGGTGCCATCGCGTAGGGGAGACTCTTAGCTTCGTAGAAATATTGTTTTTAAAGTGAATAGAATAAGATAAATATCATTTTATAATTTTTTACTAACAATAGGTCTTTAAGACATTTTTTCCCGTGAATGTTCATGTCTACGTTTAAGACTGTAACTTTTGTTTCGCTTATCAAAATATGATAAAACTTATACCATCCCAAGCGTGGACAAATTCTATACACGTTAAAAATATATATATTTGATTTCGATATTTTTTGATATAGTTATGGCGGGCAAACGGAAAGCGCTCCGTTTTCTAAATATTTTCAGACCACTTTCACGGAAAAAATCATAAAAAAAAATATTGCTAAAAAAAATACAAAATAAAATCCATCCCAAGATAGACAACTACATCTAACGTTTCACCAAAGGAAAAAAAAAAAACAAGATTTGGTCATCCAAAATGCGGGCAAACGGACTACAATCTTATAAGTTTTTTCAAAAAAAAAAAAAAACTAAGTCATATAATTTTAAGTGTTTAATATAGCTAAACTTGTCCGTTTTTTAAAAAAATTAGTATTTTAGAAACTAGATTCCGAATGCTACGATTCATATTCATATAATTTTTTCTAATTTAGAGTGCGTGTATAGCTAATAATCCCTACAACTACATGTTGAAGAAGTGGAGGGGAACATAGATAAAACAAATTTTTCAGTTCTCTTTGTTTTTTTGGTTAAGCAAGGATCTGTTTAGATCCTATAAAATATAAGACAAAATAATTTTTTTTATTACCCATGTTGTATTTAGATCTCAAGTAATGAATCCTCAAGTTTGCCCTCAAGCATCTTATTGGTTTCCTAAAAAATTAGACAAGCTAATGTGTAGGTTGTATTCATTTATATTTAACTGAAAGATAATTGAACATAAATGAAAAAAGGAATTGAAAGACGTCAAGTAACTGTTCAATTCTTATTTTTTTCAGTTTTCCAACATTTGCTATAAACAATCCGTAGAAAAGCAAGACATCTGCATAATGTAAAGACCTAAAAATTAATCCAATAAAACCCAAGCTAAAACAACAAATGGGGCTCTAAAATTTATTATTTTTTTGTATGAACTAAAAGCCCACGTGTCGTAACCTATATAAATTTAATATATATATATATATATTCATCCATGATGCACTTAAGGAGAAAAATCATTTGGTACATAAAAGGTTATAAGAGTGACCGACGCTTTTCGTGCCACGCGGTCCATGATTCAGCTGTGGCAACAACAAGGTTCATAATGCATTTCCATTAAAATTTTTGTGGTAGGTTAGAACCTAGCTCACCGATGTAATGGTAAACAGGTAAGCGGGTCACCCTAGCAAAGGCACAAGCTAGAAATATTTAACCTCTTATCTAGTTTGTTTATCTAGCTTATTATTCATCCTTGATTAGTATAATTTCCTTTAATTATAATTATTTTTATAATCTTGGGAGAGAAAAGGGGTCATGGGATTTCTTTTGGTCCAACAAAATGAATCTCACGTCCATCTACATTCCATTCTAAAAATTTAAAATCATAACATTAGTTATTTCACATCCGAAAGGGGTATCTATCGCAAATATGATAACCTTAACACCATTGAATATTAACTCACAAACTATGGTAAAGAAATAAGATTAAAATGAAACTATGTGGTTAAGTTTAGCGTCATGATGGTTTTCCAAATTTAGCTAGGCACAATAAGAAAAATTTATATTCCCATGAGCGCTAGGCATGGTCAAAAATTTAAATTTATTTAGTTTTTTCAATTTCGAACCAAACCATTATACTCCGAAAACCCCAAAGATACTAGAGTTATCACCTCTAAAGCCCTATCTAGAGTCTCATGCTAAAATCCACTCGACGAGGCCTTATAAAAATAACAAATACCCATCCCCTAATACTACACAATTTTCTTACCAAACACAAGTTATAATACCAAGTTTTTATTTCATTTTAAGAAGCAGGTCAACCAGGGCAAGAGGGAGATAAGGAAATAACTAAGGTCATCTTGAAATAAAGGCCCTTTGATCAAAACAAACTAGGCCATAGATTTAGTTATATTTGTTTTTCCAAGAAAAGGGAACCTACCCTAAATCTATAATATCAAATTTACCCTAATTCCATAATATCAATCTCTTCTTATTTTTGTTAGGTTTATAGGTTTTATTATGTAGGTCAATCTAGCCGCCATGGGGAAGGAGAGGAAAATGTTTTATTCTTCTTCTGATAACCATATCTGGTTTACTCTTGTCAAATGTTCTTCTCCATTTTTGTGTACATATTTTAAGCCCATAAGGGCAAGGAATTCATCAATGGAGCTTTTCTTTTCCGTATTTTATTCTAGGTTGTGTGTGTGTGTGTGTGTAATTCATTTTTTGTTGATTCTTAAAGAAAAAAGAGCCCAAAATGGGGGTGGCTGAGCAAGGGGAAGAGAAGGGAATTGGGAAAAAAAGTACGACCACGTCGGATGGGGGAAGAAGGGCGGCCATGGGTGAGGTGCAAGGGTTTGAGGGAGGGGTGTGTGGCCAAACTGCAACCCCTCCTCCTCATATTCACACTTATATATATATATATATATAAGCATTATTCAGATTAAAACGTCTAGTTTTATGCTTTTCTATAACTCTTGAATTTCATTAAATTTATTTTTCAGAATTGAAAGGAAAATGATACAAATTTATAAGTAAGGGAAGGATTAATGAAATTTGAGTTTCACTCTTTTAAATCCATACCACTAGCATAACCTACAATGCATGTTAATATCACCTTCCTGCTACAATTTTTTTTTATAAATCCTTATGGCGGAAAATAAAAGAAATCAAGTACTTCCCATAGTTTTAAATTTGTCTTTCTAAAATGGTATTAAGCTAAATTTGTCTCAATCCACCTTCAGGTTTGATGTTAAATTTTAGATTAATACAAGACAATAAAATCTGGTTCTTGTTCTTAAAATTATAAGCAAAAAGGATAGATTTTAAGTTACTTTAAAATAATGCTAAACAATAATACCTTTCACATGTTTCTCAACTCATTAAAAAACAATAAATTTAGTGCTAAACTTTAGAATAATGTAGCAACAATAAAAAATATTTTCTTGCTTATAAACTTATAAGCACAAAACAAGAAACATCATTTAATAAAAATGTGTAAAATGAATAACATGTTTTCCTTCTCTATAGTTTAAAAGAGGATAAACCAGTGAATAGAAGCACTTATTTATTACTAAACTATAAGGGAGAAACAACCTTAGACTAAACTATAGGAAAATGAGTGGCAACAATCGTTTCCATGGTTCTAAGACTACTAGTTAACAAGATTACAAATATTCTTCTCAAGAGGGAAGAAAATAACATACCAAGATATCCATAACCATTATAAAACAACACTTTAAAATGCAAGTGTAAAAGCCTCCCCAAATTGGGGAACAACATGACAAAATTTAAACTTTCTTCCTCCATGCTCTAAGCATATTTTTCCAAGCTTCCACACCATATGGAAGTCTTCAATACACAAGAGAAAAGGGGTGCGGTTTCCTCCCAAAAAAATGGTATCATCACATGCCATCTCCACCAAATAGAGGACATGTTAGCCTCCCACAAAGCCGATGGGAAAGAGAGAATTCATGCCTCAAGATTGCATAAGGGGAGACAAAGGGTGACAACTCACACACACAAATTCAATGCAAAACAACCATAAGAACAAAAACATCACAAGAGAACTCCATGTTTTCCTCAAAGAGGAAGAGTGGGAAGGAACCCATTTAAAGCCATATTGTGATCTAACCATAGGAACACTAAAAGAATATCCATAATACATCATCATACATCCCGCGTTACCACTCCATCAAAAACTCCAAGCCTCCTCCTTGTAAGGGTTTTAAAACCATTTCCAACCATGAGATAGTTTATTGTTTCCTTCACAAGGATGGAAGATGGGATTCAAACCATATGAATAGTCATCTTCTACATCAATCCATATGAGGGGAGGAAATAATATAGATAACATCATGGCTTGCCCATCAAGCCATGTGGTGTAAGAGGGGGTTTCTTCCCTCTTCCCCTACAATTCCAAAATCCACCTCAAGTGTGATGGATGGAGAAAATGAAAGAAACCAGATTTACAAACACACCCATAACAAACATGCGAGCTTACAAGATTCAAAACAGCCATCTTTATTTTTCACATTACACTATGGAAAAAAAAAAAGAGGTGTGAATGCCTACCTCAAAAATAAGCCACAAAACTCCAAAATAATCCAATCCCTTCAAGCTCCAAGGTCCTAGCTCCAAGCTCTCTACAACTCCCAATAGTAAAATGAGAAGCAAAAGTCCCTACCCCTTTCCAAGAGGAGGTATAGTAAGGAGACTCAATAAAAAATCCTCAAAAAAGAGAGGGTGCCATGTGTCACCCATCTCATTCTACAACATAAGATTCCCAAAGTCCCATTAAACATAAAACAAAACACCTTTAAGAAAAAAACTCCCAAATTTCCTAAAAAGCCAATAAACCAACTTACTTCAACTTTTGTGATAACACACAAATCAAGCAAATTTACAAGATGGTGACAAGAGATGGGTCAAATGGGAGGGAAAATCCACTTTGACCTTTAAAATAGACCCCCTTACCCATAGGTAGGGTCCAAGGGGTCCATTTTAGTGTAAGGGAGACTTTCAAAGTGAAAAGATACCCTTATAAATGCCACATTTAGCCCTAATTCGAGATTGGGTAAAGTGGCTCAAAGGAAGAGGTGGTGGGGCCCACCCAAATGATGTTTAGGTGGTCCCAAACCACTAACAACAATATTACTAACAGAATGACACAACTAATGCATGAGGGGACCATTAGGTCCTTAAACAAGTTTAGTACACGGCTTAACAAATTAAAAATAACATACATAAATTAGGAATCACCAATGGTGTCCCGCAGGTGAATACACCACATACACACAAGGTTACACAAAGATCATGCATGGCTAAAGGACTCGGCCCAGTCATCCACTTGTGCAACTTGAGGTGCAACTCTGAAACCCACGTTCTCCTATGTGACCTATAATCTGCAGACTCAATTCACACATTAAACATACCCGCTCGATACAATAAATATGAGAATAATAACAATATAAACACAACCAAATCAATCATGGATATTAATTCTAACTATGCAACAATCAATATAAAAATAAGACGACTATATTCTAACAACATGCATCCATAGTAAAACAAGATATAAGGTCCTCCTAAGTTAGAACATGATAACGTCCAATTTGCCTTTATAAACCAATGATATCAAAGTATATAACAACATTAACATCCATCCATCATATATCAAATAAAAATAATTGTATCAAAACCTGTTGGTATCCAAAACCATATAATGCACGAAACTAAGATAATGATCATAATGCTAGATTGGCACTACGTGCCCCAAATCAACACACGTGTTACCAGATAATCCATAATGAGACCTCATAATATCTAAATAGTGTTGAATCAGTGTCTATAGTCTAATAAATGAAATGAGTCAGCAAATGAAATGAAGCCAGAAATAGGTGGGCACCACATCCCCCTCTCCTAAGATTAGACTTCCTCCTGGAAGTCACTTGAAGAGATAGGGATATGACCTCATGAGGTACCATGTCGTATCATGAGCATGTTAGTCAAAACAAACATGTCCTGCCAATTCAAACTTGGTCATGTACTAAGCATTTATCTCATCAAGAATCAATTATTTAAGGAAAATTGTAACTTCCAAGGGAGTTTCATTAACATTATTGCCTAAAATCGTTACACAGTCACACGTAAGTGGATGTCCAATATTACAATCTCTTTAAGGGATTTTGTTTTTGTCTCAACAAACATGCCTCACAAAATATAGCATGGTTCAAATTCAATTGTATTTCAAAAAGGATAATATTAATCTAGGGAAATTGTAGCTTCCAAAATATTTATTGGCTTTATCGTCTAACTTCCCATCAAGGTTCCACATAAGTGGATGTACAATATAATGTCCACATTTAAAGGAAACTATTGATGGGTGAGCCAAGGGAACATAATTTTCGTCTAAAAAAATGTTATCAAGTTATTCATACTTGATGTGCACCACACTCTTGAAATCCATCCAAGGTGGCCATAATACCACACAAAAAGAGGGAAAACATTTCAAATTTTATGTGTGGTTTCACCTTCTAGATCACAAATAACTTCAAAATTTGGAAAATGGTTCACAAGACTCTACAAATTGGTCTTAACATCTGCATTATTCATTAAGGGGTCAAAGATGAAGATTCACCCAATACCAAGCATAATAAAGGGGCAATGACTTGATTTAGAAAGCATTTTTATGTTCACATAGTGATAGTACCTGTGAGCGTGGGTGAAAAATATAGCTAACCATCAAGTTAGGATTGATTTCCTAGTTTGATTTTAGGGTTCCCTAACATGGACCATTTTCTAGGACATCACAATTTAGGTTCCAAATTATCTTTAGAAAATCCATAATGGATAGTTTTATTTGTTAGTGTTTAAAATTTTACCTAAGTTTCCACCATGACAAAACTATTTTGTACTTTCTACACCCCAACAAAACCACAATTCCTTAGTGAAACAACAAACATCAAATTTTCAATTCAATAAGACATATGCGATGTTTACTTAAATTTATAATTTCATTGTCCCTATAGCCAAGAGAAAGCGTGAATGAGTTAGGAGAATAAACTACATTAAAAAAGGATGTTTCCAAAACTTATTAAGATACTACGTAAATTAAAAAATTATAGCTTTGATGATATATGTCAACTATTCTTTTCATAATTTCCCCACGAGTTTAAAAGGTAAATACACATTTAATTTTAAAGGAATGTATAGCTTACGCTGCTCAAAATCTGAAATTTATATTAACTTAGAATCAATGATTATATTGGTCATCAATGACCCATTAGGTCAAAAGAGATGTATATAAATATACTTCTAAACTAGAGGGTGAATTCAATTTCACATAAAGAATTTAAATTTTTCCACCCTATTGAATGGTGAAACAATGGGGCCATGATTTCAAGAGTACCCCAAAATAACAAAAGTCTCGATCCAAATCCAAAACCACATTTCTTAACTAGGGTTAATACTGATTTCAAGGGATGTCATAATCAAAATTAGGTGGGATGAATAGATAATCATTACTCTTAGTCCTCCAATAAGGGGTTGTACACCAGTTATCTTCTAATAAGCTACTGAGAGTCTTCCAATGTGAAAGAAATCTTATGCAATAGCCTCCTAAGAGTTAAGTAGCCAACAACATATCTAATTTAGGGAAACAATTGCGACCATATATGATTCACTTTACTTTCTCATGTAGAACCTAAACTTATAGCACAATGCCTAAGTTAGTGACACAACACCCTCAATTTAGTGTGTAATCTAGATTATATGAATGTCACAATGAAAAGTGTTAGAGATCACAAGCACTGAGAGGGGGGTGAATCAATGTAAGTTAAATATTTTTACTTAATGCCAATTTTAAAACCTTAAATAATGTGTAACTTTAAACTATGAGCACTCAATCAATGAAATGTCTTGCACAATAACAGAGAACAAAAAAATTACCATGGGAAACCCTTCTGGGAGAAACCCCACCCAAACCGTTGCTTATATTACACAAAGAAAGGACTCATAAGAATATAATTTATCTTACAAGATTTGTTTAGTGAGGCACCAACCCCACAAGGAGCACTAACCCCTACACCTCTACTGATATTACACACAACAAAGGAATCAAGTGAATATCACTCATCACAAGAGATTTATTTTGTAGGCACCCACCTATAAGGAAGCTATAACTCCATGAATGTGCTAAGCTACAACTTAGACTTGATTTATATACATTTTGATCATGTTGTTATAACAATTACTAATACAATGAATTAAGAACACTTTCCTAGCTATGTTTGTGTTCTTATTTTCACTCTCTTCTACTCATTTGATTCGATCCTGCTTGCTCAATCAATCTTTCACTCTCGATGCTTATCTCATCTGATAAATTAATGCATCATCGATATTCTCTCCTCTTTCCTCTCTCTTTTTATCTACAAATCTTGTTCAGCTATATTGCATCATATTCATTCTGGTTCTGCTCTCCTTTAGCTCGATGGATTTCTTCTCTTCCTTAAGCTACTCTCAATATAGTTCCAAGGTCAAAATATATTCACAATGGACCCATTTCTTCACTTTGAGTTGTGTTTCATGCGCCTTCTTGTTTGGTCGCCTAAAAATCTAACCCATTAAATGAATATGGCTAGCAATAGAATTTTTTCCTTCTAAGTTCGGCTTGATTACACAATTTTTCAATGTACCACCATAAGCCATTTATTAGCCATTTGCCAAAAATAGATTTTCCCATCTAATTACAATTTTCAACGTGACAAATATGAGTGATCCGTTTCCTTCTTCAAATTTCATTTCGCCTTGAAACTCGGGATCACTTAGAAAATTTCAACCACATTGTCACAACGTCAATGAACATTAAATGTTGGCAGCTGAAACAATGGATTTATTTGTTCTTCGTGGAGTTCAAGTCATGCACTTGGTCGTAACTACCTAACAATTGAATCATTATTGATTTTGCAAAACCAAAATATTACTTGTTAATGTTTAAATCAATTTCATTACCTTCAACCTTTTCCATTCCATATTCTCTCATTTTGTGGCTTTCCTTAGCTCCTATGATGATCTCCTTTGTATGGCGGATCTTTTCTTTAGTCGGCGACATTTCCCCTTACTTGGTGGCTTTTTAGTTATCCGTATCTCTTCTATGCTTCTCGTGGCATTCAAAATGTCTCTCTGATATCTTCCTTGTTCTTTTACCTTTCCATGACTTTGTTCCACATCCATGACTCTATCTCTTCTTCTTACGGCTTTTGCAATCTTCCGCAGCTTCCATATTTTTTTGCAACTTTTCTCTTTATCAACAACTTTTCTTCTAACTCCCTTACTCTCGCGGATTTGCCTTCACCTTTTATAGTTCTTCCTTTACATTTATAGCTTCACTTATCTCTTTTGCAGCTCGGCCTTTGAATCCATGTAGCTTCGCGACTTTATCCTTTTATGTGTGGCAACCACTTACCTTCCGTGGCGTTCTCTAGCGTTCCATGGCTTTCTGCAGACTATGGTGGCTACTACAAGTCTTCGGCGGCTATGTCTAGGCCTTGGCGGCTATCTCCCCATGTCCGCAACTTGCACAAATATTGACTAAGTCCGTTAAAAATTATCCTTTATCATCTTGAATCCTTTGTGAGCTGACAATACCAATCAACCTTCATCTTCTTCACATGCTCACTTTACCAATTGACTCTTTTTTGCCATCAATGTATCTTGATATCAACTCATACATCTTGACATCAATGAAAACACATATAACAATGAAAAATATGCAACAATATCCCCCTTTTTCATTGATGGAAACACTCCAACCTATATAAACCTTATAACCTTTTGATAACAAAATACTTGCATACCTGTATTTGCCTATCTCATGTTCTTCTATATCCATGAACTGGTTTCTGGTTTCTTCATTTCTCCCCCATTGAGAAGAATGAAAAAGGGCCATCTATGCCACATAAAGCTGAATATACTTGTAAGTTGGTTTCTTCATGTGCTTACATTAAGAAGTTCCCCCTTAGACTTATGCTTCTTATCCATCTGTTTAGGTTTTTCCGCAGAAATGCTCCCCATGAGCTGATGTATACTTTGATAAATTTGAGCTAATAGATTATCTCCCCCTCACTTTAGCACTATTTTTAAGAGCGAATAATACCTGAGAATGATCCCTTAATTTTCTGTATATCTACTAGTTGTTGGTCGGTTCAAGAATGACCCCCAATTCATTCCTTATGTGTTCAAATGTTGCTCTTGACAGCGGCTTGGTCATTATGTCTACAATTTCTTCCTTAGTGCTCACATATTCAAGACATATTTTCTTGTCATTTACCTATTCCATTAAGAAATGATATCTTATGGGTATATACTTGGTTTTTGAGTGGAACACTGGATTCTTAGAGACACTTATTGCACTTGTACTGTCACACAACAAAGGAATTAGATTTTCAGCTTTTACCTTGTAATCTTCTAATGTCTGCTTCATCCATAGTACTTGAGTGCAACACATCGCGACAACTATATAATCTTCTTTACATGTTGAGAGAGCCACTGATGATTATTTCTTTCTTAGCCAAGATACCAATCAATTTCCAACAAAGAATGTTCCTTTGCTTGTGCTCTTTCTATCATCCACACTTCCTACCCGATTTACATCTATATATAATTTCATGCTGAATTCATTGCTTTTGGGGTACCATAATCCATATTCAAAAATTCCCATGATATATCTCAGAATTATCTTGACTACCTTGAGGTGTGTTTCCCTTGGATCTTCCTAAAATATTCCAACAAGGCCTACCACCTACATGATATCAAGTCTTGATGTTGTGGAGTAAAGCATACTTCTTATCATGGATCTGTAACAGTGTTTTGTTCTACCCTTAGGTGAGTCATCATCTACGCTCAGCTTGCACCCAACTTCCATTGGTGTACCAATTGGTCTGCATTCTTCCATTCTGAACCTTTTTAAGAATTTCCTTGATATACTTAGTCTAGGATATGAATATATTGTTGAGTGTAAAATCATAGCACCCCCGAATGGCCTGATATTTGAGTGGGGATTTGGTGTGATTGCACAACATTGGACCATCTCTTAAGCTGTGGGACTTGCGGACTTGAGATGGACCTCTAGAGAAGGCTGGTTCCTACTTCCAAATTTACCTGCCACAAACTAATCCAGTGTAGGCAAACCTATCTATCCTAATCAGGGATAATTTTAGCGGCGAATATTCGTAATATGGTGAAAATTTCATTTTAGGAAAATTTGAAAAGGTGAATTATTCGGAGTGGGTCGGTGTCCTATTCGCCTAAAATATATATAGTATATTTTTTTGGGGGGAGTCGGCTTCGCCTTCATTTGAAAACATCTCTTATAAAAACCTAGCTGATTTGCCGGGTAGTATACCTCAAGTAGCTTAACAAATTACCAATACTGTGAAATTTGAACTCACATACCCTTAAGCACCAGAGATTCAGATTACTGTTAGCCTGTGATTGTTGACGCGTGACAAGGACATTATTGACGCGTGACAACAGCTGTACTGACGCGTGACAAAGGAAGTGTTGACACGCGACTTGGGAAATGTCGTTACTTGGTTCTTTTGCTGACGCAGGACTCTTTTCAGAATAATGGAAGGTGCCAGCTCAAAGAATACGAATAACCTAAAAGTAAGTAAGAAATCTCAGAAATCACTCTTCAAGTATTTTGGAAACTTTGCCGATACAGATATTGTAAATACCAATCATATAGATGCCACCACAAAGAATCAGAATACTGACTGTGTGGAAGGTATTATTGAGGTGGACATGCATTTTGCACAGTATCAAAGTCAAACAAATGAAACCTACGATAATATGCCAGATCTTGAAGATATTGTTCCTGTTGGGGTGCAACCAGAAGTGCAACTAGATATCACAGATACAAACATTGAGCAAAATGGAAGACAGAAATCAAAATCAAACTCCGGTCCAAGAAAGAGGAAACCAGGTGATTGTGATATTGCTCAAAATTCTACTCAATAAATTAAAGCATTAAAAACGAACAAGAATATGTGGACCATTAACAGGACATACAAGTTTGATTGGGCAGCTAAATTTCCGTTTATTGAACCTGTACAATCATCTAATTATGAAGAAATCCCATCTGAATGTACATGTACAATATGTACGTGAAAATTGGGAAAGCAACAAAAAATGCAACTGAAGCTGGACACTATAGAAAAACATTGTGGAAAACAATATTTAACTGTAACAAGGGCGGATGGCCAGAAAATCAAAACACATAGGTGGAAAACTGAAAAAGAATGCATGCATGTTAGATATGCAGCAGAATATGAGGCAGAGCAGAAAAAACACAGACATTTGTTGGAAAAGGGAGGAATGATCACATCGCATATTGGTAAGATGAAAGAAACAAATCTACATGCAAAATTTATACAATTCTCTACTCTTTTTCAAATACTAAAAAAAGGAAGAGCGATTTCAGATTTCCTCGATTTCAAAGTTTTATATCAATTTAACTGAATGCTGAATGTACCTTAGTCTCATTGGTCTGAAAGTAGTGGATGGGAAATGGCAAAATGCCTCTCGCTGATAGAGAAGGAAGATTTGAAAGAGAATGTAAAAAAGCAAACTTTATCTCTCTTTCAATTGATGAAGTGACATCATTCGACAACACACCGCATGGGTATGTATCCACATCTATACTTTTAGAAAATCATATAAGGACACCTCATCTGTTGGGTGTTATGAAAATGGTTGAAAACTGCAATGCCGAAAACCTATATAAAATTAGTTGTTTCTCATTTGAAAGATGTTGCTGGAATGACTAATTATGAAAATTTCTACGAAAGTTGGTAATGCGTTGGAGCAGATGGTGCATCTGTCGTGTAGGGTCATCGAACAGGGCTCTGTGTTAGATTTACAAAACAACACTGGCCCCATATATGCTACCAATTCACTGTATGGCTCACATAATGAATTTAGCGTATAAAATGGTAAGCAACCACGAAAATGTTGCTAAATTAGAAGACCTTATAAGAGAACTTCATGCCATATATGTCAAGTAGCCCAAAGCATTTTCTCGAGTTCCAAAAATTTGCAATTGGAATTACAGATGGCAAAAAACTTCTGAAGGATGTGGAGACTAGATGGATCTCTTTGTATGAACCTGCATGCAGATTTCGTGAGGAGTATCCTTCATTGGTTGGTTTCATGCACAAATACCGTCATGAAGTTGATAGGGCAAGGGACTTGTTGTTCCGTTTAATTGATTTGGAGACATTGCTTACATTGGTTGGTATTCTTCCAATGTTAAAGGAGATCAATACACTGATGAAGCATGCACAGGGTAGATTAATCTATATTGGTGGATTTTTATACGGATGAGAAAAATGGTATGTCAAAGTCTTGATATATCTGTACTGTTTCCCCAAGATAGTTTTTGATTGCACCTGTTTTTGAAAATTGGAAAGATTTATTAGATCTTAAAAATCCTAACACCTTTTTGAGATTTAATATCCACGATCACCTCTGCATCACTGTTAATGGGAGGGAAATACCAATGCACATTTTGCAAAAACATCAAGATATTACAAGATCGGAACGAGAAGATGTTCCCGTAACACGTAATTTGTTTGAGTCTGTTATAGTTGAAACAAGAATAAAGCTTAAATTTTTTTCAGAAACCTTGTCATTAGAAATTAGGGAACGTTTCTGTAAAAGATAAAATTCTGGAAGCCATGGGTGTGATGAATCCTAATTTTTGGAATACTGAAGGTGGCCGTGTAGACTTTGTCAGAAAAGCATTTCCATAAATCAATGGGTACAATAATGGAACAATTTACAAAAGACATCAGAGCTCAAGGGTATGGAAATCAAAGGTATACTGAATGCCGATTTATTAAAGTTTCAGTCAACAAATTTTGTCAACAACAATGAGGGAACCAATATAAGAATTTAGATCAACCTTCTGAAAGGGGTGCTATTACAAGGCTTGTGGCGAGGAATCTATCAAAGTTCTATCTTACAAGAAGATATCAGTGAATATTTCAGATTATATGAGTTATGCCAAATAATGATTTTGGGGTCTGTGGAGGATGAAAGGGTTTTCAGTGCATTGTCATTTATAAAAATCAAAACTGAGAAACAGGTTTGGATAAAAATCTAGAAAGTTGCATGAGGTGTTATGTTTTCTCGATACTTCCATCGAAACCTTTCCGTTCGACAGAGCAATTACGCACTGGAATTCCCTTTGCGAAAGAAGAGGTGTGAATAATATAGCTACAAGTACAAATATTCGCAACCTTGAGAGTGTAATTGGCTCTTCGTCACATTCTACAGAAGACAACATCGAGTTTGATGAAGCTATTGATAATGGATATGTTTCAACTTTAAATAGGTATCTTCTTTATCTATCTTTTATCTTTATCATTAAAGATGTTATAGGTCTATATACTAAAAAATGTTAGGCAATTCACCTCCATCTATCTACTAATCCATTTCTCGTGTTGGGTTTTTTTTAAAACAGAGATCTAGCTCATTACCAGTGGCAGTGATGATTTCAACTTTA
Source organism: Taxus chinensis (assembly GCA_019776745.2). Taxonomy (NCBI): domain Eukaryota; kingdom Viridiplantae; phylum Streptophyta; class Pinopsida; order Cupressales; family Taxaceae; genus Taxus; species Taxus chinensis. Next base: position 108,824,492 of record CM034156.1, on the reverse strand, counting down.
AGCAGGTATCTTTTCCCCCTTAATCTTATTGTTTGTTACTATTCATTTTTTTTCAGCTCTGGTTTATCATTAAAGATGTTACAGGGTAACAGGTCTATGTATTTACATTTAGTTAAATACAAGCTTTTTATTTTTTGAAAACGTGGGTTGACATCCAATCCGAGGAAGCTGTTACTTCTCGGGACTGACAATGTCAGGAAACTCACACCCATCTACCTACTAATCCATTTTTTTGTGTTGAATTTTTTTTAAGACAAAGATCTAGCACATTACCGGTGATGATTTCAATTTTAAATCGGTATCTTTTTCAACATAATCTTATTGTTTGTTACTTTACATTTTTTCAGCTCTTGTTATCATTAAATATGTTACAGGTCTAATTCTATATATTTACATGTATTTATTTAAATATATTGTTGGTCTATATATTTAAAGATGTTGCTGGCACTTCTCAGGACTGACAATGTCAGGTAACTCACCCCTCTATCTACAATGTAAGGTAAAACAAACCCTGTCATATACGCAAGATTTCACAACAATCTAATACGCTTACCCTTGATGATTTAACAACAATCTAATATGCAAGAGGTAAGCTAAACCCTATCATATTTGCAATTATGTTTAATTTCTTACCAGTGATGATTCTTTCTTGATTTCTTAGAATTATATATATCATATCATAAAATTCCTCATCATCCATATATATCATATCATCGCCATATCGTTATCATATCATGAGTCCTGACACTACAATTATTATTAACACAATTCTATTCGTTCTAATGTCATCTATATCCATTATAACAAATTCCATTTATTTATCATCTTTATCCATTCTAATGACATTATGATCATATCGTTACAAGTATAGAGAATAATTATCTTAAAACAAGTTCAAAAGTCTAGAGAAGAAGAATTACTGTGCTTGATGATAAATCTACGTCCACATTAAATTGATCATCATCCATACATATCATATCATTATCATCATTCATCGTCTTTCATCATCATCTATCATTAATTATCAATTATCATCATTCATCATCTACGTCCCACATACAATTCATGACAATGCAAGTAAACAAGAAACATACATATAATTCATGATAATCACCATCTAATGCAATTAAAATTAAAGATTTGTATATAAATCCATATAATTAAATTCAAATACCATAGTACATACGCAATAATAGAAGTTTTCAAATTCAATATTTAAAGTTTCCTCAATAATAAAAGTTTCTAGTTTTCAAAACACTCTTTTTCTTTATCCAATTCTACTCCTCTGCTCTCTTCCCCAACGGCTTCTTCCACTGTGGCTGTACCTCTTTCCCTAGCACAGTCCATATTTTTAAAAATTATTTCTTCTCGATTTGTCGCATCTCCATGCGACAGCAAATTTGGATTAGCTACAGTGTATAAACTATTCCGTTGCCAATAATTTTCATAACGACTAATAATCTCATTGATAAGAACCTTAGCCCTTCTCTCTCCCATTCTATAAGCTGATTGATATGAGGAAGAATAAACTCACTGAAGAATAAGCTAATTGAAAAGGTGGCAACTGTTAGCTTGTTAGTGTTGAAATGAATATCATTTTAATTCAGATTTCATTTCACCTTGCTCCCCTGGCCTAACTACCTCCAATTGTCTCAGCCAGTTTTTTCTAGCCTCTATCTTCTTCCTGCTGAAGGCCAGCTCAATTGCATCTCCATCTTTCTCATCAACCCACAGAAAATATTTTTTGTGCTTGTCCAGATCTATGAAATACTCCTTGCCCTCTTTAGAAGTACTTGTTCCCAAACCCTGTATGGTCCAAGCAACAAGTGATACCTAATCAACAAGTGAACAAAACCAGAACTTAAAAAAATACAAACTAGCATTAAACTTTGTAGTACTTTATGGTCCAGCCTGTTATCGATCCACTCAATGATTCTCTCCAAGCTTCATACTCAGGAATGGTGTAAAAAGATAACACATTTCCATTTTTGTGAGTTGCCTACATCAACATGTGCCAAAATTAGACATGGAGATACATAACCTCTAGAGGTTTTAAAAAAAAATATAAAGAGTCTCAATACACTCAATCCAAATACTAGGGGGAACATTTACCCTGACAATAGGAGTCTGAAATTGATCAGTAATCCTTTGATGTGGGAACCATCATGGTCCTTTAAGAGACAAAGGACAAGTCAAAAAGGATCTCACTAGAAAGGATGTGTCAGAATTAAGCAGAAACTAAACAACGCTAGAACAAAGATCATGTACCTGGTCTGTCATTATCATCAGATGGCCATATCTTAAAGATTTAATGCTGTCATATATTTTATCTTCCTATAGACCAAGGATTTTATCTTTATTCTCCATTTGTTGGTGAGTGGTAGCTTCCCTGACATTGAGCAGCTTACCTCTGAGAGGAAACACAACATAATAATCTTGACCAACAACAGATATTCCTGCCACCTGATAGGATAAAGATAACTAAAATAACAAAAAATTAAATTGGAAAGTGATGTCGAAACATGTCACAATACTGCCAAATTCAGTATTCACATTTCCCTGATTCAAGGCACAAACACTTACAGCAAGAGCCTTGGCTGAGTCACCCTCCGTTAATATTAAAGTACATTGATCAGAATTCTTCCCCCTGCTTGATTTGCATCATCAAGTTTGGGAACATCAATTAATTTCCCCTTCTTGGTTCCATCAGTTTTCTTAAGATCTTTTTTTTTGTTTAAACTCTACCCACGCCAGTATACTTTCAAGTACACACTTTTCCACTGCACTCATCAGGTCAAACAAAGTTACAAAGCTCATCTTAGACCCTAGCATTGCAAAAATTACATGTACTCAGAAATGCTACATCTTAGACACCACGCCTGGATTTATTGACATGGGCTGCAAATGCGAAACAATGAAAATTACTATAAATTTATAACAACAAATTGTATCAGAATAAAAAACAGAATAAAAAATATGAATTAAAACGAATTATACTTACAATCATCATGGAAACCAAACGTTGATTCGAGAAATTTCTTGTCTTCTTCCATGAGTGTTGCCTTGGTTATAACAATTGGTAAATTTTTGAATGGAAGGCCCATAAACCGATGGATGTCATTTGCTTCAATACTAAATTGGAACATTCGGCCATCGTTCAGAGTCACATAAAAAATTCCATCCTCTGAATAGTAGGATGATAGAAGGTAATTCAAAATATCTGGATCAGTTTCGAAATGGGGCATATTAATAGTATGGATGTGAGGGCATAAGGGATTCATGTAGTTGATCTTGGAAATCAATTGAATTGGATTCTCTAGATTTTTTTGCTGAACTTGCAGTTGGGAAGCATGTGAAGTCGACATTATAGTTATACTTGGGTCTTTGACAACGAATGAGACCTGCAAAAATTCAAGAGCAGGAAGGTGAAAACGAGAAAATGACCAGTTGAAGAGTATTTATAGGCTAAATTGGGCGTCAATGGCTTCAATTGACGTGCGTCAAAGGTCTTACCTGACGCGTGAAAATCATCCTAGTTGTCGCGCGTCAATAGGATTCAATGACGCGCATCCATAGGAGCCAGTGACGTGCGTCAATAGGATGTAGTGACGCGTGACAATAGTCTTGGCTGTCGCGCGTTAATAGGTTCCAGTGACGTGCGATAATAGTCCTAGCTGTCACACATCAATAGGATCCAGTGACATGCGTCAATAGGAGGCAGTAACGCGCGTCACTGGCTCCTTTTGATGTGCGTCACTGGATCCTATTGACACGCGACAGCTAGGACTATTGTCGCGCGTCAGGTAAGACCTTTGACGCGTGTCAATTGAAGCCGGTGACGCGCGTCAGTCAAGACCATTGACGTTAAATTGACGTGCGTCAGGAGTGATTATTGACGTCTTTTTGTTGCACGTCACATTCTACAGAAGACAACGTCGAGTTTGATGAAGCTATTGACAAGAAAAAAGAAAGTGTCACATTTTGAAGATGTCATCATTGAAAATTTGAATTGAAATATTTGGGATGATTATTAATGTACAATTTACTCTCCAAAATCGTAGTTAACAACCATAAAACAAACACCAACAAGCATGTATACATGATTAATTAATGAAAGCTTAAAGTAAAGACATAACACAAATCTACCAAGAGTATCATGAGTACCACAATTTTATTAAGATTGATCACTAACACTAGCTCTCCATACTTTTATAAAAACATGTAGAGGCTATTATTAGGCTTGGAGAGTAGTTAACTTGTAAGGAAAATTTACTTTTCTATTAATAATGAAGATAATCAAGTCAATAAATTGGTTCATACTCTTCCCTATTAATATATGTGGATAAATGTACACTAATGGGTGAATTATCCAAATACTAAAATACAACTAATATTACAAGTGCACCTTAATTATATACAAGTGTATGGTTATTTAAATACACTGACATCCCCCCTTAATATGTGTTAGATATGTGTTAGATAAATACACATATCCTAGATCAATATACACATATTCCGTAGCCCTATGACACATTCATCAAGAAAACTTGTTCTAAAATACATGAACATTTCCTCTGATTTTAGGAACCCAAATATCAAAGGAAAATTTATGATACTCTGCACAACATCCTTATCCAGTTTCAAATCACCGTTATACCCCTACATCTGGTAGAACGGTGAATTATTTTTAACCCTAATCCTAATTTAAGCTATATACTTTCTGGAATTAGTGTTGATAGAATATTATATCCTTACACAATTTAGGACTTTTGTTGCTATATTTGATGTTTTCAATAATCTTATATACACATATTGCAATATCATAATTGAATTACCTCTTAATGTTGACATTACAAAAAGATAGGAACATTGAAATTACTATTCATCTTATATTTTGTTACTATTCATTTTTTTCAGCTCTAGTTATCATTAAAGATGTTACAGGTCTATGTATTTACATTTAGTTAAATACAATCTTTTTATTTTTTGAAAACGTGGGTTGACATCCGTTCGAGGAAGCTATTACTTCTCGGGACCTGACAATGTCAGGAAACTCACCCATCTATCTACTAATCCATTTCTTGTGTTGATTTTTTTAAAACAAAGATCTAGCACATTACCAGTCATGATTTTGAATTTGAATAGGTATCTTCTTCAACTTAATCTTATTGTTTGTTACTTTACATTTTTTTTAGCTCTTGTTATCATTAAAGATGTTACAGGTCTATATATTTACATTTATTCAAATACAATATTTTATTTTTTTAGAAAATATGGGTTGACATCCATCCGAGGAAGTTGGTACTTCTTAGGACTAACAATGTCAGGCAACTCACCCCTCTATCTACTAATCCATTTCTCGTGTTGAGTTTTTTTAAAACAATGATCTAGCACATTACCATTGATGATTGAATAGCAACCTAATACAAAAGAGGTAAGTTAAACGCTATCATATTTGCAATTATGTTTAATTTCTTACCAGTGATGATTCTTTACTGATTTCTTAAAATTATGTTTAATTTATTTTTTATATGTGCAAATTTTTTTGATATATTTTTTTAACTGTGGGATAAAATGACAATTGAATTTTACATGTTTTTGAAAAAATTCATAATCATATCATTACAAGTAATTATCTGTTAACACAATTATCTATCTAAGTTCAAATGTCTAGAGAAGAAGAATTCAGTTCTACTTGAAGATAAATCATACGTCATATCATTACAATTCTATTCATTCTAATGTCATCTATATGCCATTCTAATCATTAATGTCATCTATATCCATTATAACATCATTCCATTTATCTATAATCTATCATCCATTCTAGAGATCAAGAATTCCAAAAGTTTAGTAGAAGACAGAATTACTGTGCTTGATGATAAATCTACGTCCACATTCAATTGATCATGCGTCCACATATATCATATCATTATCGACATTCATCGTCAAGTAAAGCAAGATTTATCACTAATTATCAATTATCATCATTCATGATCTACGTTCATGATACAATCCCCATGGACTAATGCAAGGTAAACAATTAAAGATACATATAATTCATAATAATCACCATCTAATGCAATTAAAATTAAAGACTATATAAATCCATATAATTAAATTCAAATACCATAGTACATACTCATTAGTAGAAGTTTCCAAAATCAATATTTAAAGTTTCCACAATAATAAAATTTTCAAGTTTTCAAAACCCTCTTTTTCTTTATCCATTTCTACTCCTCTGCTCTCTTTCCCCAACGACTTCTTCCACTGTGGCTGTACCTCATTTCCCCAACAACAGAAATAACCCCAGAACTTATAAGATCTTCCGCAGCACTGTCCAGATTTTTCAAAATTCTTTCTTCTTGATTTGTTGCATCTCCCCGCGATAGACAAATTTGGATCAGCTACTGCCTTAGCTTTGAATAATATGTCAAGGTCGAAGCTGTGCCCTTTAATTATCCGCTTTAGTGTATTGTTTTGTTTGTTAACCAAAACAATATTTTGCTTCAAATTCTTTGCTGCGGATAAACTGTTCTTTGCTGTTTCCAAGTGAACTTGTAATACCTTTGCTTGAATCTTCAAATTTTCATATTTCAACTACACAAAAAGAGTAATGTCAATTCAAAATATTACTAAAAAATAAAAATTTCAAATTAACAGGAATGATTGTTTGAAAGTGATAGAAGTTAGTACTTACAACCTCTCTATCTCTTTTAGCATTTGCAATTGCTACCAAATCCTTGTCCTTGGACCAATTGTTAAAATATGTCTAGGCCTCGGCACTAATATTTTCTAATTTGTTTAATGGCTTATCTAAAATTTCGTCTTTATAGTTGTTGTTATACGTGACAGTTCCCACTTCTTACTTGGGTAAGTAGGGAATCCATCTTTGCAGGTTGATTCTGGATTGCAGCGTATAAACTATCCCTTTGCCAATAATTTTCATAACGAATAATAATCTCATTGATTAGTACCTTAGCCCTTCTCTCCCATTCTATAAGCTGATTGATATGAGGTAGAATAAACTCACTGACATGGGATTGACAATCAAAACCAATTTAGTTCTCCAAAGGAAAAGGTAGCAACTGTTCACTATTTGAATCTGATGAAGATGATCTTGCTGGAGAAGTATGGGGGCTTTCGGCTAGATCAACTACTACTGTGTTTCTGCCTTTGGGTGGCCTAATCCTGTTTGTGATAAAATTAATCAATATTTAGATAAATAGATTTAAATCGAAATGTAACTCAAAATTGTAAAGCATATTTAAATTGAAATTTGAAGTATGCCTGCTGGCCTTGAATAATCTCGCGGGTATTTAAAAAACTAGTTGGGTCATTGTTATCAATGCCTAAATAATATTCATCTAAATTTATATTGTTCAAAACTAATATGCCCGTTGCACTGGGCAAGCCACCAAGTAAGAGAGTTGGAATTCGAAAGAAGGAGGCAATGTTTAGTGTCCCGCTAGGGGTCGGAGCTAGTGGCATGCGTTTACCAATGTTCTTTTTTACTGTTCCTCTGGTTGGCATTTTAAAAATTATTGGTTAAGTGGGTGTCAGTGTCACGGTTTGATCAGGACTGACATGTGCTGAAAAGAACAAGAAAAAACATTAAAAAATAGGAAAACAGTTGATAAAGGAAAAAAATATGAAATTAAACGTACTATCGAAGAGTTGTACCTTGTTGTTGAGGGGTAGTTTTTCGTCGGTGTTAAGGGTGGCCTTGTAGGAGTTGTATTCGGTGTTTGTTCAGAAGATATGAATGCATGTGACTGTATGGAGTGAGTTGGGGAAGAAGGTTGAGTTTCTGAAACAAATGTATGGTCCAAAGTCCCTACAATGTCATCAACATTAAATGTTGTGTCAATTTATTTGGTTAAAATTTAAATTGAAAAATAAATTTGCAACTTTGGAATTTGTAAATAATATATGAGAAGGTATTACTTCTCTGGCGTTTAACGAGTTCAAACTGTTGAGGGCTTGGAGAGTGAGCTTGCATTTCAGATTGGGAGTCCCCCGAAGCCTCAGCGTGTTGTTGGCCTCTTCCTCTCGATAATGCCTTTTTTTGGGGAAGGGCTTTAAGATATCTTTTCTGCAAAAAATTAACATTTAAGTGTTAATAACTGCGCAGTGTAATGTCGAAAATTGAAATACAAACTAAATACTTTATACCTGTTGTTCTTCAAATGGAATTGACAACTTCATCAGCTCCTCATCATTGCAAGTAGGAATTTTTTTATCTCTTAAATTTAAAAGTGCCTCATAATAAAGGCCAAGGAGATAGTTTGTTGAATAAATGATAGGTTTTTTAGAAAGTTTTGAATTTGTTAGTTCAGTTCTTATTTTTTTGGATAGATATGTACACCAATCAAAATTTTGTTTTGAGATAGTGGCAACAATGTATGCAATGGCCCAATTTGGTATATCAGTTTGGCGACCCTGCAAAACAATTCTGGATTGAAAAAATGAAATAAGTGCAGCAAGAAAGTGGTGTGCAATTGATTGTGTATCCACACCACGCCTGGATTTATTGACATGGGCTGCAAATGCGAAAGAGTGAAAATTACTATAAATTTATAACAACAAATTGTATCAGAATAAACAACAGAATAAAAAATATAAATTAAAACAAATTATACTTACAATCAACATGGAAACCGAACTTTGATTCGAGTAATTTCTTGTCTTCTTCCACGAGTGTTGCCTTGGTTGTAACAAATGGTAAATTTTTGAACAGAAGGCCCGTAAACCGATGGATGTCATTTGCTTCGATACTGAATTGGAACATTTGGCCATCATTCAGAGTCACATAAAAAATGTTGTCCCCTGAATTGTAGGATGACAGAAGGTAATTCAAAATATCCGGATCTGTTTCAAAATGGGGCATATTAATGACCCCTGTAAATTCACATGCATCCATCAAATCTTTATATTCTGAAGACAAATTTAAAACAGTATGGATGTGAGGGCATAAGGGATTCTTGTAGTTGATCTTGGAAATCGATTGAATTGGATTCTCTTGATTTTTTTGCTGAACTTGCAGTTGGGAAGCATCTGAGGTCGAAATTATAGTTGTACTTGTGTCTTTGAAAACGATTGAGACCTACAAAAATTCAAGAGCGGGAGGGAAAAAATGAGAAAATGACTGCCTGAAGGGTATTTATAGGCTAAATCACGCGTCAATGGATTCTATTGACGCGCATCAATAGAAGCCATCGATGCGCATCAATCGAAGCCATCGACGTGCATCAATCAAAGCCATTGACGCACGTCGATAGAAGCCATCGACGCACGTCGATAGAAGCCAGTGACGCGCATCAATAGGAGCTAGTGACTCGCGTTAGGAGTGATCATTGACGTCTTGTTGTCGCACGTCAATGATGGAGCCATGAAAAAAATAGGTGAAATTTTTGTTTTGGAATACTGTCAAATTCGCCTTTCGCTGAAACTGGTTCCAGGGATATTCACTAGGTATTTTCCACATTCCAAGGAGAGAGAGAGAGAGAGAGAGAGAGAGAGAGAGAGAGAGAGAGAGAGAGCCTACACTAAGCAGTGATACACCAGAAAAGGAAGTGGCTGATCACAGATCCGACTGCCTGAAGTGGAGAGAGGTGAGTAGAGGAAGGGGTGGAAAAGATGCACCACAAACCAAAGATGAAGTTCACATAGAACACCACTTCAAAACCCATTAAACACACCTCCTGGAACCTGCAATAAACATCAGAGTATGCATAATATACCCTGCAATGATGAGAGATAAGAAGAGACAATAAAATGAGCCAGGGATGGACAAGATGCATCACAAAATAGATTTTATTTCTCCATAAGTTACATGGTACATCATTAGTGGGAAAGGGGCAAGAAAATGCCATTACAGAGCCATGAGAGGAGGCTTAGACTCCACATTCTACCCTAAGGAAGAAAGAGAGAGGGGGGAAGGAGAGAAACAATGACCAACCTTTTAGAAAATGCCCCTCCTTTACAATATATAGAAGAATGAGAGAGGGAAAATTGAACTCTGTTCCAACCACCCCTGCAATGCATTGAATCCACCTACCACAATGAAGAGTCTCGCTGCAACACCCATGCCCCCGTCTCTGTCCCTTACTAGGCAAGAAAGAGGCCCATTCTTCATCATGGCGAAAAGTGGAAGATTTGGCAGCCCCTGAAAATAGTGGGCCGAGACATTAATGGTGGCAGGTGAGAAGTTGATGTTGAGAGCTTTCCGAAATGTCCCTTCCTTCCCAAAGCTGAGTTTCCAGTTGAAAGAAATGGGTTTCTGAAGATCAGAGTCACGGCTCGCAATATTTAAAAAAGTCTGTCCATACAGGGTCCACGTGGCAACCTCACGCGTTGTGAAGATTTAGCCCCTTCCTTTCACTCTTAAAATTGCACCGGATTGACACGTGGTGGCTTCTGTGGGCTCCTTAGTTTCCTTTGTATTTTACCTGAGTCTCTCCTGTTGGCAGAGACACTGTGCCTAATCTGAGACACGTGGAGGCTTCGCGCTTGTTTGGAAACTACCCCCAGATTTTTCTTTTGAAGTTGCGTGGACGAGACACGTGGAGGCTTCCGTAGGCTTTTGGAATTTTCAACGGCTGAATTTACCTCTTCGAACTCTGGGACACGTAGTAGGTTGGCGCTCGTTTGGGGACCGCCTTTAAATTCACCTCTTGAAAGTGCTTCAGAGAGACATGTGGTTCTTTCCGCTGGCTTGTTTTGTTTCTTTATGTTTTGGCTAAGTCCCTTTTGCTTGATATGGCCATAGGTCTGACCCTAGACACATGGAGGCTCAGCACACATTTGGGAACCCGCTATGAATTTTAGTTTTGAAGTTGTGCTATGCAGACACCTGATTCCTTCCGCTGGCCTGCCTCTGTTTAGACTTTTCAATGACCACTTCTGCCTTTTAGGGCTCTGGACATGTGGAGGGCCAGGACTTGTTTGAGTCTCTACATTGGGTCGCATCTTTGAAATTGTGCTGATGCGACACGTGGTGCCATTTGCTGGGTCTCTATACTTAGCTGATTTGGGTCTCATTTATTTGACTTCTGTTGGACCCAAGACACGTGGACAGTCTGTGCACATTTGGGAACCTGCTCTTTGGACCTAGCCTTGGTGTTGCGCCAATGAGACACGTGGAGGCTTCCACCAACACCCTTATACTTAGTCATTTTAAATGGTCAGATCTGTCCCCCTTTTGGACCTGGGACATGTGGAAGCCTCACGCTCCTTTGGAAACTCACTCCAGATTTTACCTTTGAATTTGCGCTGAGTTGACGTGTGGCTCCTTTCGCTGGATTTGCCCCATTTTGACTTTTCAATTGTCTACTCTGTCCCCTTTCGGACCTAGGACATGTGGAATCTTGGTGCTTGTTTGGGGTCTCCATTTTGGATTCTATCCTTGGAGTTGCGCCGATGAGGCATGTGGCACCCTCTGTGGGTCTGTGACTTTTCAACGGCCGATGAGACCCCGCAGGCTCGCAGGCCCGCACTTGAAAACTGCACCATTTTGTGAAAAGTGTAAGAGTTCCAAAGTCCTCCATAGACCCACTGGCTTGCATTTATACTAGGGAAAAATTTCCTCCGTGGCCTCGCAGACTTGCTTTTACACTTGAGTCATCCCCGAGCCGCCAGTCCGCATTTCCCACTTAGGCAAAAAGACATCTCCGAGCCTGCCAACTCACTTTTTCCACTCGTGCCTTTTGTGAAAAGTGTAAAAGTTTCAAAGTATCTCCTGCCCACCCCGCTTGTCCGCCTTTTGAAAAGGGTAAAAAAAAATTCTCCTAGGCCCACCAGCCCGCTTTTGGCAAAAAATCTTCCCTAGGCCCACCGGCTCACCTTTGCAAAATATGAGGAGTTAGAAGGACTTCTTTATATCTTTGGAAAGGGGAAGAAATTTCCTATCTGATGGAAATGCTTTCAGGGGGCCTTAAGTGCTTAAAATATGTAAAAATTTAGATTGAAGCACAAAAGGGGGAAAATGGTGTCAGTTGACCAAAATAAGTGTGAGCTTATTTTGGTCAACAATTTGGCTCTCATGGGGATTACCTGCCTGCTAGGTGAAATGATCAGTTGCCTTGAAGCATCCATTGGGCATGGATTCTACCTAGTAAACACAAACCTGATATGAACTTTGAAAATATGATCCCTAAGTCACTTGGAAACTGTTGGAACCGAAGCTGACCTCACCAAATGCTACTTCCAATGTTAAATGCACTGTGCACGAGCAACAAAAAACTACAACACAAACTATGTACAAAACTAGAAAATCATACATGCTCCAAGTGGAACATGTAGAGTGTGCACAAGCACTTCTTCTACTGAAAACAAACCTACTCCTATACTACGCTAACCAAAGAGAAAAGGGACTCAAACAAATCCTACAACTGGTAGGGAGAAGTAGCTTCCCTTTCTTAAGAGGAGCAGCCATGCAAATGATTTGACACTGAATATGGCTTCTTGTATGACTGAAAAACTAACTACAAGCCAATCCTCCACCCAAATCATCAAGGTATCAACATCAACCAAAAATATCTCCTCAAGTTGATTAGCATTGGACTCCTAGAGGTGCTGATGGTGACCCTTGGTGCTTTGATACTCATCCTCATGCCCTAAAGTGGGCATGACTGGTTTTGGCTTCTCCCTTGGCTCCAATGAAGCCAAGTACCTGATTGGGCACAATCTGATCCTTTGGATGTTCCCATTGCTCTGAATTTCAACTCCAAGAATGGAGTCTTCCTGTTGACCTTCCTGGATGGATGGTGTGGGAGGGATGATGACATCCTTTAGCTCCTCCCCTTCCTTCTCCTGTGAAGAACATGGAAGATTCATATCTTCCAACCTTGGTCCTAGAGGGCTGTTATGGAGTATAGGTTGTTGTCCTTGAATGCTCTCCTTCATGGTAGCAGGATCATGTGCTTGGAAGTTGGATGATGGAGGAGCAACTGATGTTATCTCCTCATGCTCCTCTCCATCAAAGAAATATTCCAAGTCTGACAGGTAGTCTACCTCCTTGTTGTGCTATTGTGCATGTGCTCTACCTCCTCCATGGTGTCCTCCTGATATCTAACTTGCTCACCATGGTTCCCCTCATCCTCAAACATGAAGTTTGAAAGATCAAACTCTTCTTCAACATTAGATCTTGAAGGGGATGAAGTGGGAGGAAGAACTGAAGGTTATTCTGTGGCCTGCTCCACACTTGAAGCCTCTGGAACTGTATGGTCCTCCTCCATCATGAGTTCATCAATCAAATCAGGCCCTTCAAATGAAAGTAAAAAATCTTCAATAATACTTTATTCTTAAGTGGCCTCAACTTTGATTTGATCTTTCCCAACTGCTCCTCTTCAATAGGACTTGGAGTTGGTTGTTATCCCTCCTTAACTAGTTGAGCAACTTGGATTAGATCAGAATCCTCTTCAAACAAATTACCATTATGGACACTACATTAAGAGAAAATAGATTGCTGATCTTCACCTTTCTATTCTTGTTCTTTTTCTACTACAAACTCAGCCTCAACCACCATTGGCTCTTCAACCTTGACCTCCTATGTTGGCTTAACCATCAAGGGGATCTTTGTAAACCCAAATCTGGCAGCCCAAATCTTCAGATTTTCTATCATTTCTTCTCTGTTGGGTTCCTCTTCTTGATGTTCTCCTTGACTGGTCTTTGGAATCTCTTCCCCACATGGAATTGGGAAGGCAAGAGGAGGAATGGATGGGGTTTCAACTAGCTTTGCAATTTTTTGTGGTGGTGACGGAAGTGAAACTTCTTGTTTATTTGGAGGGGATGACTATTTGGAAGGGAAAATGGTAGAAGAATTGGGATGGGATGGAAGACTAGGGGATGGAGAAAGGGAATCAAAACTTGGAGCACCAAGAGGGGCTTGACTCTTGGCACTGCTGAAATGGTAAAGCTTGAGAAAGAGAAAATGAAGGATCTAGTGACTAACCTACCCATTAACAAGGTTGTCTTGTGTCTAACTCATAAGCCTCAATCTCCTCAGTCCATTGCGCAAGTTGGGGCAGCATTTCGACTATGAAGTCAATATTCTCTTGAGGGTTGCAATGTCTTTGAAAAGGGCCTCCCCATGGATAAGGTGCCCTACAACCAATCCAGAATGCCTTCATCTGTGTTTTAGCCTTGGACTAAACCATGCTAGCCTCCATTCTTTGGATCTTCTCTAAAAAACCAACATTCTCCACATAACCGTCACCATCGAATGCACACCCTTTCTCTTGATAAGCTCCTTGGCCAAAATGGTTTTGACACTGCTCATATGGGTAAGCATAATGGTTCTGGATCTGATCATAATGCTGATCTGGAGGAGTTGGGAAATACATTGGAGGCGGACTGCACTGCTGCTGCTACAAGTGTGAGTTCCAAGAAGGAAATGAAGTCATGATTGCACAACTTCATGAATGGAAGAATATGAAAGATGTGGAAAGAAAGATGAATGAAGATGGGTGGAAATGGATGGAAAAGGTCTGCAACTCAGAGAATGGGTCATTGACTAGATGGAGTCACCATATGTGCTTTGCATGTGCCTCAAAAGGCTGAACCTTAAGAGGAACACACCAACCTGTTAAGATGAAGTGGTAAGGTGCTTCAGACCTCAGTGTCCCACTGGGTGTGCCAAAACTGTTGAGTGGTCACATGATGGCTTAAGATTTGCTGTTGATAATGAGACAAATTAGAAATATGAGAAAATATAACCTTAGTGTCCCACCGGGTGTGCCAAAACTGTTGAGTGCAAAATCAAAACACCCCTGAATGGCCTAATATATGAGTGGGGCATTTGGTGTGATTGCACAACATTGGACCATCTCTCAAGCTGTGGGACTTGCGGACTTGAGATGGACCTCCAGAGAAGGCTGGTTCCTACTTCCTAATCTACCTGCCACAAGCTACTCCAGTGCAGGAAAACCTATCTATCCTAATCTAACCATTCCAAGGAGACAGGGAGAGAGAGAGGGTGAAAGAGATCCTACACTAAGCGGTGATACACCAGAAAAGGAAGTGGTTGATCACAGATCTGACTGCCTGAAGTGGAGAGAGGTGAGCAGAGGAGGGGTGGACAAGATGCACCACAAACCAAAGATAAAGTTCACACAGAAGACCACTTCAAAACCCATTAAACACATCTCCCAGAACCTGTAATAAACATCAGAGTATGCACATTATACCCTGCAATTATGAGAGGTAAGAAGAGACAATAAAATGAGACAGGGATGGACAAGATGCATCACAAAATATATTTTACTGCTGCATAAGTTACACGGTACATCATCAGTGGGCAAGGGGAAAGAAAATACCATTACAGAGCCATGAGAGGAGGCTTAGACTATGTATTCTACCCTAAGGAAGAAAGAGAGAGGGGGGCAGGAGAGAAACAATGACCAACCTTTTAGAAAATGCCCCTCCTTTACAATATATAGAAGAATGAGAGAGCAAGAGAGGGAAAATCAAACTCTGTTCCTACCACCCCTGTAATGCATTAAATCCACCTACCACAATGAAGAGTCTCATTGCAACACCCATGCCCCCATCGCTATCCCTTACTGGGCAAGAAAGAGGCCCATTCTTCATCATGGCAGCAAGTGGAAGATTTGACAGCCCCTGAAAATGGCGGGCCAATACATTAATGGTGACAGGTGAGAAGCTAACATTGAGAGATTTCTGAAACATCCCTTCCCACCCAAATCCGAGTTTCTAGTTGAAATATATGGTTGTTTGAAGATCAGGGTCGCGGCTCACAATATTTAAAAAAGTCTGTCTATACAGGGTCCACGTGGCAGCCTCGCGTGTTGTGAAGATTTAGCCCCTTCCTTTCACTCTTAAAATTACACCGGAATGACATGTGGTGGCTTCCGTGGGATCCTTGGTTTCCTTTGTATTCTGCCTGAGTCCCTCCTGTTGGCGGAGACATTGTGCCTGATCTGAGATAAGTGGAGGCTTCACGCTTGTTTGGAAACTGTCCCCAGATTTTTCTTTTGAAGTTGCACGGATGAGACATGTGGAGGCTTCCGCAGGATTTTAGACTTTTCAATGGCTGACTTTACCTCTTTAGAATCTGGAACATGTGGTGGGTTGGTGCTCATTTGGGGAACGCATTTAGATTCACCTCTTGAAAGTGCGCCAGAGAGACACATGGTTCTTTCCACTGTCCTATTCTGTTTCTTTGTGTTTTAGCTAAGTCCCTTTTGCTTGGCGGGGCCATATGTCTGACCCTGAACACATGAAGGCTTAGCACATATTTGGGAACCTGTTCCAAATTTTACTTTTGAAGTTGCGTCATGCTGACATCTGGCTCCTTCCGCTGGCCTACCTCCGTTTAGAATTTTTAATGACCACTTCTGGCTTTTCAGACTTTGGACACATGGAGGGCCAACACTTGTTTGAGTCTCTACTTTGGGTCGTGCCTTTGATATTGCATTGATGTGACACGTGGCACCATCCGCTGTCTCTCTATACTTAGCTGATTCAAGCCTCAATTATTTGACTTCTGTTGGACCCAAGACACATGGAGAGTTTGCGCATGTTTGGGAACCCACTCTTTGGACCTAGTCTTGGTGTTGCACTGATGAGCCACGTGGAGGCTTCCACCGACACCATTATAATTAGTCATTTTAAATGAATGGCTCTGTCCCCCCTTTGCACTTGGGACATGTGGAAGCCTCGCACTCATTTGAAAACTCACTCTGGATTTTACCTTTGAAGTTGTGCTGAGTTGATGCATGGCTCCTTCCACTGGCTCTGCCCCATTTTGACTTTTCAACTATCGACTCTGTCCCCTTTCAGACCTGGGACACGTGGAAGCTTGGTGCTTGTTTGGGGTCTCCATTTTGGATTCTATCCTTAGAGTTGTCCCAAGTTGACGTGTGGCACCCTCCGCGGGTCTGTGACTTTTCAACGGCCGATGAGACCCCGCGGGCCCGCACTTGAAACTGCACCATTTTGCAAAAAGTATAAAAGTTCCAAATTCTTCCATAGACCCACCAGACCACAATTATACTTGGGGAAAATTTCCTGCACGGCCCTGCAAACCCACTTTTACACTTGAGTCATCCATGGGCCCACCGGCCCGCATTTCCCACTTGGGCAAAAAGACATCTCCGGGCCCGCCAGCCTGCTTTTTCCACTCGTGCTTTTTGAAAAAAGTGTAAAATTTACAAAGTATCTCCCACTTCCCCACCAGTCCACAATTTCCATGGGTAAAAAATCTTCCCTAGGCCTGCTTTTGGCAAAAAATACTTCATAGGCTCGCTGGCCCGCCATTTGCAAAATTTGAGGAGTTAGAAGGACTTCTTTATATCTCTGGAAAGGGAAAGAAATTTCCTATCTGATGGAAATGCTTTCAGGGGGCCTTAAGTGCTTAAAATATGTAAAAATTCATATTGAAGCACAAAAGGGGGAAAATGGTGTTAGTTGACCCAAAAATAAGTGTGAGCTTATTTTGGTCAACATATATACCTTGATTTGTTTGATTGATTTGTAAACCCAGAAAGAATGAAATATCTCTGAGAATTAACATCTTGAACTCTTCTTTCATCATGCAAAAAAATCATATGTCATCTTATCATGGTCTCCACCAAATATGATGTCATCTACATAGACTATGACAATGATTAGATGTTCTCCTTCTTCCTTGATGTAGAGATTGTTGTATGCAACACCTTTTATGAATCCTTGCTTAATGAGGTATGAATGTAATATGTTGTACCAAGCTATGGGAGCTTGTTTTAATACATAAAAATCCTTTTTCAACCTGGATACATAATCCTTATCTTCAGTCAGTGAAAATCCAACGGGTTGTTCAATATATACCTCTTTGTTCATAAAATCATTAAGAAAGGATGATTTCACGTCCATTTGGAACACTCTAATATTTTTGTATGCCATGTAAGCCAGAAAAATTCTTATAGCTTCCATTCTTACCATTGGTGCAAAAGTATCATCAATATATATTCCTTCCATTTACACGTATCCTTTGCGAACTAGCTTTGCCTTGTTCCACCTCACTTCTCCTTTCTCATTCAATTTATTTTTGAAAACCCACTTGGTTACAATTACATTCTTATTCCATTATCTGGGTACCAGTTCCCATGTCTCATTCTTTTCAATCTGATCCAACTCTTTATTCATGGTGTTTATCCAATGTTGATCTTTGTTTGCTTCTACAACATTCTTGGGTTCTATCATTAATAGGAGTGTTATATCTTCATGGAGTTGTTCTCTTAGCCTTCTTCTTGTGATAATTCCATCATATTTTGTTTCCAATGATCTGATTGGAAGGATGGTACTTTTTGAATTTCCTAGAGGGTGCCTTGGTGTCTAGCCTTTCTTTCTCTTCATCTATTTCTTCACGCAAACTGTCCAACTCTTCATCATCTTCTTGTTCTTCATGATCGCCATTGTCTTGAATGTTGGTTTTGGAATACTGTGTCTCATCCACCTTCACATTATTTCTCTCAACAATATTTTTTAGCATCTGTAAGTTGCACTAACCACTGACCAACCAGGGAATATTCCTTCATCGCTGCTTGAGTCAAAATTTCTCAAGTTATCTTCATCTTTTTTGATATATCATTTACTTCCAAAGACTCTTATGTGCTTTACATTTGTTGGTCTCTTCTTCCATAGTTCATAGAGAGTCTTGTCACTATTTATCCTCAGTTGGTCTCTATTCAAAAGATAAACCACGGTGTAAACCACTTCACTCCAATACCTATATGAGAGTTTGGATTCATTTAGCATAGTTCTTGACCTCTCCTACATAGTTCTATTTTTCCTTTCAACAACCCCATTTTGTTGAGGTGTCCTCATGGCTGAGAATTATCTCCTGATTCCATTTTCTTTACAGAATTCATCGAAATTATTTGACCAGAATTCTCCACCTCTTTCTGATCTTAGGCATTTGATTTTCTTATTTTTCTCATTTTCAACTAATGCCTTGAATTTCTTAAATTTGTCTAAGGCTTCTGATTTTTGCTTCGAGCACGCTATCCATGTCAATCTTGTGTAATCATCTATTAGCAACATGAAATATAACTCACCATTTATACCTCCAGTTCTGGTGGGGCCACAGAGGTATGTATGGATAAACTCCAACGGTCTTGTTGTAGAATAATCCTCTTATTTGAACTATCTCCTTATTTGTTTTCCATGCAGATAGGCCTTGCATTGAGTATCCACGAGTTTGACAATCTCTAACATATGTCTGGCACAACCTTTTGCATTTAATTTTACTAGATTTTCAAAGCTTATATGCCCCAATCTCCTATGCCACAGCCAGTTGTAGTCAATATTTATTGTGAAGTATTTATCTTTGTTTATCTCATTGAGAACATACATGTTGTTCTTTGTTCGCTTGGCCTTTGCAACCTTCTTTCCTGTTTTGCAGTTTATAATATCACATCCTTTGTCATGAAATATCACATTATATCCTCTTTTGCACATTTGACTCACACTCAACAGATTGTGTTTGAGTCCTTCAACATATAAAACATTTTCTATGATTGTATTTCCATTATCTAGACTCAAGGTTCCTTTCCCAAATATGTTTGCAGAGTTGTTATCACCAAATCTCACAGCACCAGATGCATTGTTAGACAGAGTAATGAATTTTCTTTTGTCACCTGTCATATGGTTTGAGCATCCACTATCCAAACACCAGATTTTATCTTTATTTTGCACATGAAATGTTGTCTGTATAATTGAACATGACTCTTTTATCTTGTTATCATATTTCTTTGCGACATACACCCACTTCTTTTGTTTAGGTGGCTCATGTTTGTTGGTTTAAACCAAACTACTCTTCTTATGATAATTTTTTAGGACACTATTATAGTTTGATCTGGTGTAAGAGGGGCCAAAGTTTCTTCTATAATCTCTAGAGGATTTCCTAGACTTGACGGCTTTATGTCCAAACTGATTACATGAATAACAATAACCATAAAAATAATGGGTGTACTTCATTGCATATATGATTATGGGAGAAGAAGTTATTCTCTTCACAACAATGATAACCTTTTTGGTCGTGGCGGGTGAGGTGTTATATCTTGATGCAACCTTGTCTTCTTCATTCTTTGTAGGCTCCTTTACTTTACTTTCTTCTTTGAAACCAATTCCAGTCTTTTCATTTTCATCATGTTAGCTACTCATTATATTAGTCAAAACACTTAAGCCCTTTTCAATTTTTTCATACATCTTTAGCCTGTTGCTAATTTGTTCCATCTCAGCCTTCAGTTTTTTTGGTTCTAAGTTCATCTTTGTGCACTCATCCTCCTTTGACTTGTAGGAGCTTGAATCTTTTCCAACTCCTTGAGCTCATTATCCTCTTCTTCTTCTTTCAAACTCAGTCTTCTCTCAAAGACGCGGAATTGTTCTTCATATTCCTTTAATGTGCATCTCAGTTTTTGATTCTTCTTCTTGCAAAATTTTAATTCTTAAAGAGCGCGTACCAACTCTACTTCTAGATTCACTCTAGCTTCGTCTTCATCTAAATCTTCATACTTAATTGTGTTCTTCCCGCTGGAACTGCATTCTTAAACTACACCCATAGCCATGGAAAACCACTCCGACTGATCTTCATCATTTTCATTCTAAGAGTTATTTGAATCTAATCCACTCGATTCTTCCTTTGAATAGAAGTTTATTTTGTTCTTAAAGAACGTATTTTTGTCACTTTTACTCTTATATTCAGTTTCTCTTTTTCTATATTTATGATTGTCCTCTTCATGTTTAGAGTGATTTTCTTTATTCTTGTTCGGACACCTACTAGCAAAGTGACCTACTTGTCCACAAGAAAAACATTTAAATGGGAGTTTTCCTTTATATTTACCTAAGCCTCTTTTTAATCTTATCACAAACATGGCTTCAATATTCTCATCATCCAACTCATCTCCTAAACTTGATTCTTCTTCTTCTTCTTCTTGCACAGACTGAGTTTATTTATTAACCTCGAATGCCACTTCTTTCTTGGTGGCTTTGAATTCAATAGTCCTCATTTTGTATGCTGATAAGATGCTCTGTAATTCATCAATTTTGAGATTATTCATGTCTTTGGTTTCCTCTATGGTTAAAACCTTTGTATCATACTTGCTGGTCAGGGATCTCATAATGTTTTGGACAATAACAGATTCTTCCAGCTTTTCTCCTAAGCCTCTTATCATATTTATGAATTCACCAGTTCTTTACATGCAGGCGGTTATGCTCTCATCATCCTTCATCTTCAAATTCTCGAATTGAGCTCTATAGGTCTACAATTTTTCTAGCTTGAATTTTTCATCACCTTAGTAGATACTCTGCAGATTGGTCCATATTTCCTTTATAATTGTGTAGTGCATAAATTTTACAAACTTTGTCTCAGTCAGGCCACATAGAATGACATTCATAGCTCTTGAGTTGCATTCATATTCTACCTTGTCCGTGGAAGTATTAATTAGTGTGGCTAGAGGATTGTATACTATTTCAACACATTCCCAAATATCAAAACCAAGTGACATTAAATGTGTCTTCATCCTTATTCTCTAAAAAACATAATTTTTACCAGTGAATAGAGGTGATCTTGACAGTGACAAACTGCCTTGTGCCTAATTTTCTGCCATGCTTAAGATAGGAGGATCTCCTTGAAGATGTTTAGCTTCTATAATAAGAATGTCACTTTGATACCAATTGTTAGAGATTACAAGCACTAAGAGGGGGTTGAATCAATGTAAGTTAAATCTTTTTACTTAATTCCAATTTTGAACCCTTTAATAATGTGCGGCTTTAAACTATGAGAAGTCAATCAACCAAATGTCTTGCACAATAACACATAACACAAAAATTTCCATGGGAAACCCTTTTGGGAGAAAATCCACCAAAACCTTTGCTTATATTACACAAAGCAAGGACTCATAAGAATATAACACATCTTACAAGATTTTTTTAGTGAATCACCAACCCCTACATCTCTGCTGCTATTACGCACAACAAAGGACTCAAGTGAATATTATACATCACAAGATATTTCTTTTGCAGGCACCCAACTACAAGGAAGCTACAACTCCATGAATGTGCTAAGCTACAACTTATACTTGATTTATATACATTTTGATCATGTAGTTACAACAATTGCTAATATAATGAATTATGATCACTTTCCTGGCTTTATATGTGTTCTTATTTTCACTCTCTTCTGCTCATCTGATTCAATCCTGCTTTCTCAATCAATCTACTTCTCTTGATGCTTCTCTCATCTGATAAATCAATGCATCAATGATATTCTCTCCTCTTTCCTCTCTCTTTTCATTTGCAACTCTTTTTCAACTAGATTACATCGTATTCTTTCTTGTTCCACTCTCCTTTAGCTCAATGGCTTTCTTCTCTTCCTTGAGTTACTCTCAAAATAGTTCCAAGGTCAAACTATATTCACAATCAACCCATTCCTTCACTTTGAGTTGCGTTTCATGCACCTTCCTAAGTCGCCTAAAAATATGGCCCATTAAATGAATACAACTAGCAACAAAATTTATTCCTTCTAAGTTTAGCTTGATTACACAGTTTTTCAATGTACCACCAGAAGCCATTTATTAGCCATTTTCCAAAAATAGTTTTTCCCATATTTTTACAATTTACAGCATGACAGAGATGAGTGAGTCGTTTCCTTCTTCAAATTTCATTTTTCCTTGAAACTCAGGATCACATAGAAAATTTCAACTGCATTGCCACAAGGTCAATGAGCATTAAATGTTGGAAGCTGAAACTATGGATTTCTTCATTCTTTGTGGAGTTCAAGTCGTGTAATTCGCTGCTGTAGACACCCTAATTTCACATCTATCCTAAATCAATTAATCCCCCTTCCTCATTTCCCACAAAAATACACTTCAAATTAATCAAATATAATTTGATTAATTATCCATTTCAAAAACAAAAAAATAACCCAATCCTCACCACATGTCATTATAATGTTTTTCTACTATTGAATTAAAAATTCAAATTCAAATCCTCACCCACCTTTCGTGGTCCCCACTCACCTAAAATCCTCCACTTATGAATTAAAAATATAATTCAAATCCTCACCCATTCTTCGTGGCCCCCACTCATCTAATCTTGCCCACATTTTCAAACCATGATTACTTAAATTTATCTAAGTTAATCACTCCCCCAGACTATAAATACAACCTTACGCCTCCCCTATAAACACACAGAGAATAAGCTTCAATACCATATCTAAGTTCTTGCATCCTTTGAGCAAAGAACATCCTTTTACCTCGTCCTAATGCCCAAATAGCCTCATAATCCTTTTTCCCATCTGGTGCAAAGTAAGAGGATCGTTGTTGTAGGAAGGTATTGCTCCATCTTGAAGAAAAACACCTACATATCACACAATCAGGGCTCAATCCAAGTTTCCTAGCCCATTCTGAGGTTTGCTATGGAACGCGAAGGAGGAGGTATGATTATTGGTATTTTACTTCCTTGTTAGTAGTGTATTTTTCCTAGCTTACAGCCGCAATTACCTGAAAATCAAATCATCATTGATTTTGGAAAACCAAAATGTTACTTTTTCATGTTTAAATCAATTTCATTGCCTTTAACCCTTTTCATTCCATATTCTCTCATTTTTTGGCTTTCCTTAGCTCCTCTGACTTTCTCCTTTGTATCGCATCTCCTTTCTTTACTCGGTAGAATTTCCCCTTCCTTAGGGAGTGTTTAGTTATTTGCGGATCTTATATGCTTCTCGCAGAATTCACAATGTTTCACAGCTATCCTCCTTGTCTTTTATCTTTCCATGGATTTGTTCCACGTCCAAAACTATATCTCTTATTCTTGCGGCTTTTGCAGTCTTTCGCGGCTTCCAAAATTCTTTGCGGTTTTTCTCTTTATCAGCGAATTTTCTTATAACTCCCTTACTCTAGCAGATTTTCATTCACCTTCATGGTTCTTTATTTGCATTCACGGCTTCATTTATCTCTTTTACCACTTGGCCTTTGACTCCATGTACCTTCGTGACTTTATCTTTTTTATACACAACAACCACTTACGTTCCGCAACATTCTATAGCATTCCACAGCTTTTTGCAGACTACGGTGGCTACTCCAAGTCTTCGGTGACTATCTCCCCATGTCCGTGACTTGCAAAAATATTCACTAAGTCCCTTAGAACTTATATTTTATCATCTTGAAGCCTTTGTGAGCTAACACTAGCAATCAACCTTCATCTTCTTCACATGACCACTTTACCAATTGACTCCTTTTGTCATCAATGCAACTTGATATCATCTCATAAATCTTGGCATCAGTGACAACACATATAACATTGAAAAATATGCAACACAGAATACTAAGCATCACTTGTTTTATTTGAAAAAGATAGGCGATAACAGACTATAACATTGTTTTTTAACAAAGGATTTTACAAGGTTTCTCATTTACATAGAATTACATGATTTTATTCTTATTTATAAGGCATAAGTACACAAATGTACTTATAGATATAATTCATTTTTTCTTTATTGGTTACGAATCTTTATATTCATTATTATTACACCATATTACTAGTAATTCCATTGGCTAACACTAGTGTTGGTATACCATCTCACCCCCACCAAAAGAGAAATCAATACTATGTTATTTTTCTTTTTCCAAGAGAGAGAGAGAGGATGAAAGAATGTTGTTATTTTCGCATAATCATTGTTTTTTATCTACGAGAAAAGGCAAGAGGGAGAGGGTGATTCCATGATTTCTAAACCTAAGTCTAAGTGTCATGAATGTGATTATTAATACCGTTCTAACCAAGTCCAGAAGGGTCCATATCACAAGGGTACCTTCTAAGGTGATATGATTTAACAAAGTTACATTGCACTGAAATTTAGTAATGATCATAGTATGAAAATGGGACTGTCAAGATTAAGAAGGATTATAAGTAACTTGATCATTATCTAAGCTATTCCCAAATGTTATATTGTGGGCCTCTAAGAATTTTTTAAGTTGTGAAAGCTAGATTCATCTTTTAATAGCTCCATGTGTTCTTATTTTACAAGAAGGGGATAAGATACTATGAAATATTGCTTCACGTAAAACCATCGTATATAAATAGACACCAAATATCCCTTTTGTTGAGTTGTGGAGCTCAATTACTTCAGATTAGCATGCAATGTAAAACTTGTTGGAAAACAGAGTAACCGTCATTGGTTAGGGGGAGCTGGCATCAGTCACCAAGGACTGACATCGGTCAGGAAAGAAGGAACTGACATCGGTTAGGGAGAACCGACATCAGTTTCCTGTGCGAGGCTGGGTTTAATTAACTCTCGGGAATTAGATATATTTTTCACATTAAAGTATATCTATTGATTGTAATTACATGGCTAATTTCCCTAAGTCTATAAAAGACTATATAAGTATGAAAGCTAGGGTTTAGAAGTAAGTACTAACAAGAATTAAGAAGAAATTGCAAAGGTTGGTGAGAGAGATAATTCTTGGAGGAGAACCAAATTCTTGAGAGAAAGAAAGTACTCTATATTTAAGAGGTGTGGAAGATTGTAAATCTTCATTGTATATCTTGTCAAAGATTTGGATAATAGATTGGTTTGTTTCTTAGTGGATATAGCTCACCACTGGGTGAACCATGTTAAATCTGGTGTTGATTTATGTCTCTTGTTTAATAGATTTCTTCTGGTAGAATATCCGCTTTTATTTGCATGTATGGTTAGATCTGATATATTATTTGTACAACCGGTGTGTTAACCCCAACAACTAGTATCAGATATTTGTTTGAGGGTTCTGTGTGTTGACAAATTTACTCAAAGAGGGTTTTTTGATTAAGTGAGAGCTACAACAATGGCTAGAAGATAATAAATACAAGGTAGAGAAATTTGAAGGCCGAAACTATCAATTATGGAAGATGCAGATTGAGGATTATCTGTATCGAAGAGATTTGTACTTACCGTTGGATGAGAAGTCTAGACCTATGAAGATGACTGATGAAGAATAGTAAGATTCTTGACAAAAAGGCTTTTGGATCTATAAGATTGAGCTTGGGCTAGCATCTGTGGCTTCCAATATTACAGAAGCGAGTTTCTATGGTAGACTTAATGAAATCTCTTGCTAATTTATATGAAAAACCTAGTGCTTCAAATAAAATTTATTTGATGAAGAAAATATTTAGTTCTAAGATGCATGAAGGTGAATCTGCCTCTAGTTATTTGAATGATTTTTGATCTATTGTAAATCAATTAAAATCAGTTGCATATACCGTTTGATGATGAAGTAAAAAACATTTCTATTCTTATGTTCTTTGCCTGATTGTTGGGACAACTTGGTAATGGCTTTTAGTAATACAAAATCTGCTAATAATATTTTGAAGTTTGATGATATGGTTAGTATATTATTGAATGAAGAAATTCGCAGGAAGAGTACATAGGAAACATCATCTAGAAATGCTTTGAATGTAGAAATCAAGAGAAGGCAGAAGGAGAGATCTAAGTGTAAGAATAATGGGAAATCAAAGTCAAGGGATAGAAAATCTAAATCCAGAAGTACGGAAATTACTTTTTGGAAATGTGGAAAGAAAGGACATGCAAAGAAAGATTGTTGGTCAAAGGACAAAGAGAACTAACAACCAGATAAATGTAAAGAAGCAAATCTTGCTACATTAGAGGTAATGCAAGATTCTCTTGTTCTTTCTTTAGATAGTAGAATTGAATCATGGGTTTTAGATTTAGGATCTTCTTTCCATGCAACCCCTAATAAGGGTTATTTCAGAAATTATGTCCAGGGCAATTTTGGGCATGTTTATTTGGGTGATGGTGAACCTTGCAGTATTATTGGTAAAGGGAAAGTTCATCTAAAATTGCAGAATGGAAATACCTGGGTATTTAAAATATGTGAGGCATGTGCCAAGCCTCAGGAGGAATCTTATTTTTACAGGGCAACTAGGTGAATCTAGTTACATGGTTACTTTTACAGGAGACTCTTGGAAAATCACCAAGGGTGCTTTTGTTGTGGCAAGAGGTAAGAACGCTGGAAATTTATATTTATCTACCTATATTGCTAATTCTTTTTCTGCATTATCTACTTCAGATTCAGATGCATGCATGTGGCATAATCGGTTGGGCCATATGAGTAAAAAAGGAATGTAGATCTTAAAGGATAAGGGTAAGTTATCATATTTGAAAGATTTAGATCTTGATTTCTGTGAGCATTGTATCTTTGGAAAGCAAAAGAGAGTGAGATTTCTCAAAGTTGGGGAAACTAAGAAGGAGTAGAAATTGGAGCTTGTACACTCAGATGTGTGGGGACCAGCTTAGGTAGCTTCTCATGGAGGATCCCAGTATTATGTTACTTTCATTGATGATGCTACAAGAAAGGTATGGGTTTATTGTATTAAACGTAAATATGATGTTTTTGAGACTTTTAAAAGATGGAAAGCTCTTGTTGAGAATGAATCAAATTCTAAGTTAAAGTGCCTTAAATCTGAGAATTGTTTTGAATACTGTAGCAAGGCTTTCAATGATTATTGTTCAGTGAATGGGATACGTAGAGAAAGAACAGTTCCAAGAACACCACAAGAGAATGGTGTTGTAGAAAGAATAAATATGACAATCATGGAACATGCTAGAAGTATGAGGATACATTCTGGATTGCCCTTGTAGTTTTGGATTGTTCTGGTTTTCTCCCAGTGAAAATATGGGATGCTCTTTAATGCTGCAATCGGGACCAGATTTTGTGCATTTAGGGCGAGTGGGCTACTACTAGTGAAGTTGACATAAGGATTTGGCTGAGTCATTCTGGATCAAATTTTGGTACTTGAGGATGACCCTTGAGAATTGTTGTGAAAGAACATGAACTACTAGGAGGAGGTGTTAAAATTATTACTAAATGAGTTCTATAGATATGATTTTCTAAGGCAGAGTCATTTGGTGTGATCCACATAACATTGAACTTTCCCCAAGGTGTGGGACCTTGCAAATGGAAAAGCTCTCCAGATTAAAGGTTGGTTCCTATTCCTCTATTTAGGTGCATACGTGAGAACTTGCAGAGGATCTATCTCTATACCTAATCTAAAATTTTCCAAGGAGACAGGGATAAAAGGGATATAAGAAATAAGAAATAACTAAACTACAAGGTGATGCACCAAAGGAATGATGAACACTAGTTTTGCTGATAGACACAAACCAACAAAATACATACAATAATCAAGCACAGATAACCAGATTTATAATGAAAGACCAGATGCGAGCAAAAGAGACAGAAAGGATCTAGAATCGATCACAAATGTGTTTTATTGCTCTGCAGATTGATACAATGCATTACAAAACAGCCAGGAGGCAAGAAACATACTAAATTTTAATGGAAGGCCTGAACTCCACAAATTCCTTTGCTAGAAGGAAAGGGGAGCCTAAAAAAAAAGAATGTCCAACCCTTTACAATGAGTCCTAAGCCTGTATTTATAGATTCATAAAGAGGGAGAAAAAGAGAGAAGTGGGAAAAAACAAGGTCCAAGCTCAACCACCACTATTTAATGTCTCCCATAAAATATGTTCCAAATCTATCTTGACTGCATCAAATCCTTATTCGGCACCTTGAAGGAGGAAGAAACGGTGGAGCAGATCGAATCTGATCTGGTTGTTGAGGCAAGAAGATCCTACATTAAAGGCCCAAATATGTTTCTCCATTTTCCACCTACTAGGGCTTGAAAAAATGATTTTTTATCTTTCCATGGCATAGAGGACGTCGAGATGCTTCCAACGGTGTAAGATTTGCAATATTTCAAGCCCTGAGTCGAAAGATATGCCCCTTCAAAGTTTGTATCGGGTCCATACAAATGGGTGGGAAAACAGTTTGAAAAATGGGTCTCCTTTTTAATATGGGGCACGTGGCAGCCAGATTAGGGAAAAATCAGGTTTGTGGGTCCGTGATTTATCTTTTTCCCCCTTTTCCACAAAACAAAAAACTCAAAAAACCCCCGTGGCCCCGACGCTCCGCTTGGACACGTGGCACCCTTTGGTTGGCTGGGGAGATGCGCTTCAATTTTTATCTCTGTGCCTTTTTGACAAAAGGAAAATTTTCACCTTTTCCTCCGACTCCCCACTTTGACCTTGACTTGGGCTCAAACACTGAATTTTTCCTTTGGGCGGAGTTGCGGCCCATTTTGCAACTTTTACACCTTTGGAATAACAAGGGGAAAAAGACCAACTTTCCCCATGATGGCCCGCTTTAGCATAGTTTAGGCTTGCCATGTGGCATTTCCTCCATAGCCTACCCAATTTCTATGTTTTTGGCTAAGTATTTTGCTTGGTGGGGTCATATCTCTTGACCTGGGACACGCGGCAGTCTGGCACTCATTTGGAAACCCTCTCTCTATTCAATCCTTGAATTAGCACCATTTAGACACTTGGCAGCCTCTGCCAGCCTGCCCCATGCATTGACTATTCAACTGACTCTGCCCCTTTTTGAGACTGGACACATGGAGGCACCGTGCTCGCTTGAAAGCCTGATTCAAAATTTTCCTTTGAAGGAGCATCGAGTTGACACTTGGCAGCCTCTGCAGGTCTGTGGAATTTTCAATGGTCCTTTTACTTTTTGGACTTTGGGCCACGTGGAGAGCTCACGCTCATTTGGGTCTCCACCTTTGGACTAACTCTTGGAGATGTGCCACACTGACACTTGGCATTCTCCGCTTACACTTTTATACTTAGCCAATTTTGAGGCCCGCCCTGTCCACCTTTTGACCATGTTTGACCATTTGCTACATGGAGGGTGGCATGAGTTTGAGTCTCCTGGGCTCCCATTTCAGATTTGTGTCGAGCCGACACCTGACACCATCTTTCTTAGTTGAAGACTTTTCAATGGCCCCAGGGATGATGTGGAAGCCTAGCTTGTTTGGGCTTCCCTTTCTGGATTCAACTTTGGAGAAGCGCCGCGTTAGACACGTGGTTCTCTTCACTGGCCTCCTCCATACTTAGTCATTTTTGGACTCTTTCTTGAACGGTCTTGAGCCCGAAAAACTTTGAAACTTCACCATTTTTTCCCCTTCTTGCTCCTGGTTCCTCTGCGGCACTGCCCCTTCTTTTCTGACCCTGTTATTCCATTGTTGAGTCTACCTGTAACTTGAAAAATGGATTTAAGACATGGAAACGGCTCGACAGAGTCATTTCTTTTTGCATAGGGTCATTTAATCTTTCTCAGCCCCCACCACTCCATTGTTGAGTCCTTCTACGACCTATTTACAAGATCTGAATGAGTTTTCTCAGGTTCTTTCTATGCGGGGTCGTGGCTGATCCAATATTTTTCCCAGGGGATGAAATATGGATAACAATTTGGTGACTCACAGGGGTATCTACCTGCTAGATGAAAAGACCAATTGCCTTGTCATATCCATTGGGCATGGAGTCGAGAACAATGGTCTGATACTGATTCTACCTCTGATTCACGAGCCCAGCTGTTTGCACTCTCAATTTTCATAAGAAATCTTGAAATGAAGGTTTCTGAGAGTAGAAAATTGTTTTGACCCGGGCTTCATCTGTCTCTCTGAATGGACTGCATAAGAGCAACAAAACAACACCACAACTATATACAAAATTTGAAATCATACATGCTCCAAATAGAACATGTAGAGCATGCAAAGCACTTAGGAGAAAAGCAACCTAAACTACAACAAGACAATGTGCACAAGCACTTAGAGGAAAAGGAATTAAACTAATATGTACAAGGTGATAACCTTCCTTCTAGTAGCAGTGTTTAAGATAGATTCCATTTACTGGAATCTGCAATTCCTCACCATCCAACGTAGACAATTGGAAAGCATTGCTACTTTTACATCTTGTGACCATGTAGGGGCCACTCCAAATGGCATCAAACTTGGAATGCCTTCCTGGTTTTTCTTGATCTGCATCCCATTTCAAAACCAGGTCTCCTTCCTGGAAGGTCCTTGTTTTTTCCTTCTTGTCAAAGCATCTCTTGATTGAGGCCTGATCCTTCTCTATTGCTTGGAGTGCATGCTCTCTGGTTTCTTCCAATTCTATCAGCTCTGCATACCTGGCCTCCATCGGTTCAAATTCAGACATCTCTAGCTGCTTCACGAGCTCCAATGCTGGCAACTCAAGTGATATAGGCAACACTGCCTCTTTCCCATAGACAAGTTTGAATGGAGAGCTTCCTGTAGATCTCTTGGGTGTTATCCTATCAGCCCATAAGGCCAATTTGAGCTTTGTGTGCCAGGTTCTCTGATTTTCATCAAGAGTTCTTCTGATGATCTTTAGCAGGTTCTTGTTTGTGGACTCAGCTTGGCCATTACCTTGAGGGTAATAGTTTGATGAAGTGCTCAAGTAAGTCTTGTTCTTAACAGCCCATCCTGTGATCTTGGAACCTATGAATGCCAATGCATTGTCTGATATAATGGTGGCTGGCACTCCAAATCTGGTCACTATCCCTTCATAGAAATCTAGTATACTAGACTCATTAGCTTCCTTGAGTGCCACTGCCTCGGTCCACTTGGTGAAATAGTCTGTTGCTGTCAGAATCCATTTGTGGCCTTGGCTTGAATTTGGATTGATGACTCCAATGAAGTCCAATCCCCATTGCATGAAAGGTTGGTCGACTGAAATTGGGTGCAATGGAAGTGCTGCTAGCTTTTCTTTGCCTTTGAAGAATGCACAATTCTTGCACCTTTTGATCCATGCATAGCATTCACTAAACACTCTGGGCCAATAATAACCCACCTTCATGATCTTGATTGTTGTCACCCTTGGAGAAAAATGGCCTCCAGCTGCTTCAACATGGAATTCTTGTAACACTCTCTCAACCTGATCTGTCTCAATGCATCTCAGCAGAATGCCATTGATGTCTCTTTTGAACAAGACACCATTAAGAAGAACATATGGGATGGCCTGTAGTCTGAAATGTCTCCTTTTTTCTTTACTCATCCCATGAGGACACATGCCTGTTTGAAGGAAGTGCACCATGTCTTGAGTCCAACAAGGAGTAGGTACATCATCATTTCCTTCCTCTTGATTATCCTGTAGAACAAAAACAGCCTCCTTTTCACTGTTTGCTTCATCTTGTTGACCTGAGGCTAGTTGTTCACACAACCCCTTCCCATGGACCAGCTTAGTGACCTTGATCTCAATGTCATATTCCATGACACGAGTGATCCATCCTGCACATTTTTCATTCAGATCCTTGCTGAGAAGGAATTCTTTAACTCCCGCATGGGAGACCAACAATTGGATTTTATTATTTGAAACCAGATGCTTAAACTTCTTTAATCCTCTGATTACTACCAGGACTTGCTTTTCGATGAAGGAGTATCTCACTTCATAGTCTTCTAGACCTTGACTGAAGAAAGCAATTGGTTGTTCTGTACCTTCTTTGTTCTGCTGAACTAAGATTGCAGAAATTGTGTCACTGCCACCAAAGGCATACAATATGAAGTCTTTAGAGAAATATGGATTCATGAGAGTTGGGGCTTGTGATATAGCTTCTTTAATGGCCTCAAAGCTTTCCTTTCCTTCAGCTGTCCACCTGAATGCTAAGCTCTTCTTCAACATCAACGTTATTGGCTTAACAAGGGCAGCAAAGTTTGGTACAAACCTGCGGACAAAATTGATTTTTCCCAGGAAGCTTTGAAGAGATTTCTTGTGGCTTGGCAATGGAAATGCTCTTATTGCTTCAACTCTCTCTGGGTCAATTGCCAATCCTTCCTTTGATACAATATGGCCTAGAAGCCTACCCTCATGGGCCAAGAATATGCATTTTTTAGGGTTCAATGATACCCCAAAACTCCTGCATCTTTGAAACACCTGCCTTAGGTGGAAAAGGTGGTCTGCTGCATTTTTGGAAAACACCATAATGTCATCCAGATAGATCAGTACTATTTTGTTGATCAACCCTTTGAATTCCATATCCATTTCCCTTTGAAAAGTGGCTCTGGCATTGGACAATCCAAATGGCATTTTTCTGTAGGCATAGGTGCCCCATTTGGTGGTGAAAGTTATTTTGAACTGATCATCTTCTTTCACCATGATCTGGTTGTACCCTGAGTAGCCATCTAGGAGGGAGAATCTCTCTGATCCAGACACTACTTGCAAGATCTGCTCCATTGAAGGGAGTGGGTAGTGATCTTTGAGGGAGGCTCTGTTCAAGTCTCAAAAATCTACACACAACCTAATCTCTCCATTTTTCTTCCTGACTGGGACCAGGTTTGCAACCCAGCTTGAGTGTTTGATTGGAAATATGATACTTGCCTCTATCAGCTTGTTCAACTCTTTCTTCATCAGAGGCTCAATGTGTGGGTTGACTGGTCTCTACTTTTTCCTGATGGGCTGAGTAGCTGGATCTAGTTTGATTGTGTGTTGTGCTAGCTTTGGATTGAACCCTCTTAGGTCTTCATAGCTCCAAGAAAATACATCTGGAAATTCTTGGCAAAGTTGTATGAATTCATACCTTTCTTGCTCGGTGGCCACTTTGCCAATTTGAAGTGTTTTGTCTTCTCCAACTGGGATTGACTCTGAATCTTCTCCTTTGATCTGTATGTTAGCCTTCTCTTTTCTAAACTGATCATTAGGATTGAAGATAGACTCCAATGTCACTAAGCCTTTGGGAAGCTTGTTTGTATGCAGTTGTACTATTTGATTCCCGTATTGTTGCTCTAATATTGCTTTGATTTCTAGCTGAGAATTCAGCTTCTTCTTGCAAAAAATTAATGATCTGCTGATCATTCTCGAACACCTGCCAACATGTGTTGTTATCTGGCACTGCTGGCCTCACAACTATATGGATATGTGGTTGTTCTTTGTCTCTTTTGATGTTGTCAACCACATCAAACATTGCTCCAACTGCTGCAAGCCTATCAGCAGCTTCATTCTCCTTCCTGGGTATGGACACAATGTTGAAGGCCTCAAAATCCTCCATGAGATCCCATACCCTACTCTTGTAGTTCTTGAGTAGGTCATTCTTGACAGCATTAAGTCCTCTGACTTGATTGGCAACCAGTTCACTGTCACCAAACACTTGCAAGTTCTTGATTCCTAGCTTCCTTGCCCAATGAAGACCATGGACCAAAGCCTCATATTCAACAGTGTTATTTGAGCAGGAAAACTAAAATCTGAAGGCTGAATAATATTTCATACCTTTGGGGGACACAATCATAGCTCCTCCTCCAGCTCCTTGTCTACTCCTTGAGCCATCAAAGAACAATTGACCATACCTCATTGTCATCTTTATATTCTGGCTTAATTAGGTCAGGAAGAGGATGATTCTCTTCATGTAGACAGTAGACACCTAGCTCAGATTCTTCCATCTCCTTATAGGGGTCAAAATCATGTCTTTTGTTGGCCCACTCATCGAGAGTCAAGTCTGGGATACATCCCACCTTGGTATCTACTTCACAAGTGCTTAGGAGGTCTTCTTGATCAAAAGCTGAGCAGTTGGCATTGATTGGGCTAGGCACATAAGATTCAATATGATAATCAACAATGGGTTCAGATCTGATTGTGGCCTTTTCCCCATACCTTGTTCTAAAGAGCATATGTGACCAATCAGCAGACAGATAGCCTCCAATTTTGGCAGTGAAGTCCCTGGACAAACACAAAGCAAAATGTGGTGGAAAATCTATGATTGATACGTTCTACAAAACAGTCACATTGGGGCAGGCATGCAGAGTGAGGCTCAGATCCTTGATGATTCCAACAGTTGTCACTGTTGTCCCATCTAATTGCACTACCCCTCTAGAGATGACTTCATATTGGAGACCCAGTTGATCAGCTATTTGCTTGGGCATTACAGAACTACTTGCCCCAGAATCAATCATACAATTGTGCACCAATTTGTCTCCAATAATCAATGAAACATAGAATGGAGGAGGTCTTAGGTTCTTACCTTGTTGTTCTCCATGGTTCCTCCCCGGTTGAGCTATATTGGTAAGCACTCTCTCTTGCTGATTAGGGGGTTGATTAGAGCTTGACCAATTTTGTATAGCAGTCTGCAATAGATCCCTCTACCCTGGAATGGCCAGTGACTCCCATAGTGAAATGTTCACACTTGTCCTCTTCATTTTCTCAATGATATTGAATGAGCTATCCTTTTTCTGCCCCTTCCCAGGCACATTTTTTTCTTCACATGGGTTGTTACAACTGGTGCTTGAGTGGATTTGTAAAGTGGCTTGGATTGGTTCTGCATGTTGGGAGTTATATTTGGAGCACCAAAACCTTGTGGAGTGATGGAAGGTTGAGGGTCACCTGAACTTAGTGGTTGGCCTTCTCCAATATTTCTCTTTTTGGACCATGTATTGGTAGCTACACTTTGAGAAGGGAACTGATTCATCCCACAGAAGTCCTCAGCTTGCCAATTGACAAGCATAGTTTCACTTGGAGGTCCCTCTTGCTGAGCTCCTTGCTGCTGATCTCCTTCTTGGCTAGGTTCTTGTGACACCATACTGGTTTGCACCATCAAGGCCTAATTTAGTGCACCATTAAAGCACATTGATTGGTTATGTGGCTGATTGCATGGGAAACACCAATCATATTCTTGTGCCATATTGTTCTGTGCTGGAACCAATGCCCTTGATGTTGAAGTTGTGTTTGGATCATATGACCTGAAAGGTCTAGCAACTTGAGGTTGTCCTTGGTTTTGGCTCTGATTTACAGTCTGAGATGGTGGTCTATTTTGTTGATACTGGGGTCTATCCTGATATTGAGCCTGAGGCTGATACGGCCTAGAACTCTGAGCTTGTTACCTTTTGATGGTTACTAACTCATTCCCCAGGTTTTGAAGTTGTTTCATGACTTCCTGGAGTTCCTTAGAGGTGTTAGATGATGAAGTGGAGGCTTCAGCTGAGCTTTGACTCCTTGGAGTGGGTATAGGAGCTAATGTGGGCATTTGGCTGGTATCTGGGCTTCCTAACTCGGGGTATAGAGGCATGGATGGCCTAGGAGTGATTTTACCAGCCTGAATCAAATGGTTCTCAGCCCCTATGGAAAGGCTATAGGCTGCAGGTAAGGTTGTGCCCCCCATTGACTGAATCATCAAAGAAATATCAGAATTTAAAGCCCTAAGAAAGTATAAGAAGGCACCTTCATTAGTGGGCTTTACTACTGTTGGAATCCTGTCCCAGGTCCACTGAAATATGAGGTTGAAGTCCGTCAGCTGCTCATTCGGGGCTCTCTTGATTGTTGTTAGTTGCTCCAACAAAGATAAGTTATCACCTTTTTCTCCAAACTGGTTGTGAAGAGCTGTGCACAGCTGGTTCCAATTTTGGATAGAGCCTGCTTCAAGGCTCCTGAACCATTGTGAAGCTTTACCTTTGAGTGAAGAGGTGAGAAACTTGACTGCAATGTCCATCTCATGGATTTCATGGATTGTACAGACATTTGCAATATCTTGGACATGATCACCAGGAGAAGTCTGGTTTTCCCCAGTGAAATATGGGATGCTCTTTAATGCTGCTATCGGGACCAGATTTTGTGCATTCAGAGTGAGTGGGCTGCTACCGGTGAAATTGACATAAGGATTTGGCTGAGCCATCCTGATCGGCCTGAGCACCCCTCTTGATTGAGAGAATGGCCTGCTGGGAGGAGGTGTCGATAAGGCTCTATTTGGTGGGGATAGAGACCTCTGGGCTCTTCTTCCTCCCCTCCCTCTGTCTGGGGATAAGTCTAGATAGACAAATAATCCCTCCTCTCTGGTTCTTGACCGTGTTTGTATTCTTCTCATGAACTTGCTTGGACTGCTGAAACCAGTGGATTTGTTTCTTTTGGAGTCACCAGATGTACAATTTTAAAACTTCTTAAAAGTTAGAATCACAGCAAGTGCACATCAATCTTACTGTAATAAGATGGAGACTTCTCTGTCCCACCGGGCATGCCAAAACTGTTAGTGCAAAATCACAGCACCCCCAAATGAGTTCTATAGATCTTATTTTCTAAGGCAGAGTCATTTGGTGTGATCTGCATAACATTGAACTTTCCCCAAGGTGTGGGACCTTGCAAATGGAAAAGCTCTCCAGATTAAAGGTTGGTTCCTATTCCTCTGTTTAGGTGCATACGTGAGAACTTGCAGAGGATCTATCTCTATACCTAATCTAAAATTTTCCAAGGAGACAGGGATAAAAAGGGATATAAGAAATAAGAAATAACTAAACTACAAGGTGATGCACCGAAGGAATGATGAACACTAGTTTTGCTGATAGACACAAACCAACAAAATACATACAATAATCAAGCACAGATAACCAGATTTATAATGAAAGACCAGATGCAAGCAAAAGAGATAGAAAGGATCTAGAATCGATCACAAACATGTTTTATTGCTCTGCAGATTGATACAATGCATTACAAAATAGCCAGGAGGCAAGAAACATACTACAAATTTTAATGGAAGGCCTGAACTCCATGAATTCCTTTGCTAGAAGGAAAAGGGAGCCTACAAAACAAAAGAATGTCCAACCCTTTACAATGAGTCCCGACCCTGTATTTATAGATTCAATCAGAGAGAAGAAAGAGAGAGAGAAGTGGGAAAAAAGGTCAAAGCTCAACCACTGCTATTAATGTCTCCCATAAAATCTGCCCCAAATCTATCTTGACTGCATCAACCACTCCTTCATTCGGCACCTTGAAGGAGGAAGAAATGGTGGAATAGATCAAATCCGATCTGGTTGTTGAGGCAAGATGATCCTGCATTAAAGGCCCAAAGACATTTTCTTCATTTTTTACCTATCAAGGTCTGCAAAAAATGATTTTTTTATCTTTCCATGGTGTAGAGGACGTCAGATCTTCCAACGGTGTCAGATTTGTAATATTTCGAGCCCTGAGTTGAAAGATATGCCCCCTCGAAGTTTATATCAGGTCTATACAAAAGGGTGGGAAAACAATTTTGAAAAATGGTCCCCTTTTTAATATGGGAGACGTGGCAGCCAGATTAGGGAAAAAATCAGGTTTATAGGTCCATGATTTATCTTTTTCCCCTTTTCCAAAAAACACAAAACTCAGAAAACCCCCATGGCCCCGAAGCTCCACTTGGATACGTGGCACCCTTTGGTTGGCTGGGGAGATGCGCTTCAATTTTTATCTCTGTGCCTTTTTGTCAAAAGGAAAATTTTCACCTTTTCCTCTGACTCCCCACTTTGGCCTTGACTCCGGCTCAAATGCTGACTTTTTCCTTTGGGTGGGGTTGTGGCCCATTTTGCAACTTTTATCCTTTTGGGATAACAAGGGGCAAAAAACCAACTTTCCCCCCGACGGCCCGCTTTCCTTGACTTAGGCTTGCAAACGTGGCATTTTTCCTTTGGGCGGAGTTGCTACCTGGCCCAATTTCTATGTTTTTGGCTAAGTCTTTTGCTTGGCAGGGTCATATCTCTTGACCTGGGACACGCGGTAGTCTGGCACTCATTTGGAAACCCTCTCTCTATTCAATCCTTGAATTAGCACCATTTAGACACTTGGCAGCCTCCGCCGGCCTACCCCATGCATTGACTATTCAACTGACTCTGCCCCTTTTTGAGACTGGACACGTGGAGGCACTGCACTTGCTTGAAAGCCCAATTCAAAATTTTCCTTTGAAGGAGCATCAGTTGACACTTGGTCAGCCTCCACAGGTCTGTGGACTTTTCAACAGGTCCCTCTTACTTTTTTGGACTTTGGGCTACATGGCGAGCTCACGCTCATTTGGGTCTCTACCTTTGGACTAACTTTTGGAGATGCACCACACTGACACTTGGCATTCTCCACTTACACTTTTATACTTAGCCAATTTTGAGGCCCGCCCTGTCTACCTTTTGACCCTGTTTGACCATTTTCTACATGGAGGGCTGGCGCAAGTTTGAGTCTCTACCCTGGGCTCCCATTTCAGATTTGTGCCGAGCCGACACCTGGCACCTTCTTTCTTAGTTGAAGACTTTTCAATGGCCCCAAATTTTTGGGATCTTGGATGCGTGGAAGCCTAGTGCTCATTTGGGCTTCCCTTTCTAGGATTCAACTTTGGAGAAGCACCGTGTAGGACACGTGGC
This sequence comes from Taxus chinensis, assembly GCA_019776745.2. Taxonomy (NCBI): domain Eukaryota; kingdom Viridiplantae; phylum Streptophyta; class Pinopsida; order Cupressales; family Taxaceae; genus Taxus; species Taxus chinensis. The sequence goes on along the minus strand of CM034156.1, from coordinate 108,785,507 downwards.
TCTCTCCACTGGTTCTTCCATACTTAGTCGATTTTGGACTCTTTTTTGATCAGTTTCGAGCCTGAAAAACTTTGAAACTTCACCATTTTTCCCCTTCTTTCTCCTGGTTCCTCTGTGGCACTACCCCTTCTTTTCTGACCCTGTTATTCCATTGTTGAGTCTACCTGTAACTTGAAAAATGGATTTAAGACATGGAAACGGCTCGACAGAGTCATTTCTTTTTGCATAGGGTCATTTAATCTTTCTCAGCCCCCGCCACTCCATTGTTGAGTCCTTCTGTGACCTATTTACAAGATCTGAACAAGTTTTCTCAGGTTCTTTCTATGCGGGGTCATGGCTGATCCAATATTTTTCCGTTGTTAAGATGAATTCTATTCATACTGTATTGAGTTTAGTTACAGTAGAGGATTTGCATTTAGATAAATTATATGTGAAGATGAATTTCCTTCATGGTGATTTAGATGATGAGATTTATATGTAGAATCCACTTGGGTATGAAGTTAAGGGTAAGGAAAAGTTAGTGTGCAGGTTGAAAAAGAGTCTGTACGGGCTCAAACAAGCTCTAAGAAAATGGTACATAAGGTTTGATAGTTTTATGCATGAGCATGGTTACTTGAGATGTGAATCTGACCATTGTGTTTATTTCAAAAAGCTTGAAAATGGGAGCTATATTATTTTGTCAATGTATGTGGATGATATGCTTATTGCAGGATCTAGTATGTAGGAAATTGGTGAGCTTAAGGGAAATCTAGCTCACACATTTTCCTTGAAGGATTTAGGAGCTGCAAAAAGAATCCTTGGTATGCAAATACACATAGACAAGAAAAACAAGAAATTTTATTTGTGTCAGGAGGATTATATCTACAGGGTGTTAGAAAGGTTCAAGATGTAGAATGAAAAACTTGTTAGTACACCTATGGTTGGACACTTAACATTGAGCAAAGATCAGTGTCCATCATCACATGAGGAGGTCAAATACATGACACGAGTGCCATATGCTTCAACAGTTGGGAGTCTCATGTATGTTATGGTTTGTACCAAACCAGACATTGCACATGTAGTGGGATTGGTGAGTAGATATATGGCCAATCCAAGTAAAGAGCATTGGAAAGCATTCTAATGGATACTCAGGTATTTGAAAGGGGCATCTAGCATGCAGTTATGGTATGGAGGATCGGATATTTCATTATGTGGCTATGTTGATTTGGATATGGCTGGAGATCTGGATGGTAGGAGGAGCAATACTGGATATATTTTCACAGTAGGTGGGATGACAGCTAGCTGGATTTCAAGATTACACAAGGTTGTGGCTTTGTCTACTACAAAGGTAGAGTACATTGTAGCTATAGAGGCTAGCAAGAAGATGATATGGATGATTAGGTTCATGGAAGAGTTGGGAAAGGAGCAAGATGATTATAAACTATTCAGTGACAGTCAGAGTGCAATTCATTGGGCAAAGAACTCAACATTTCATTCGATAATGAAACACATTCAGTTGAGGTATCAATTCATATGACAGGTATGTGAGGATGGACAGTTGAATCTGGAAAAGATTCATACGAGCAAGAACCCTACGGATATGCTAACGAATCCATTAGCAAAGGAGAAGTTGGTTCTACACTCCACTTCTGTTGGTCTTCGATTTTGAGACTTGAAGAGGAAGAAAAAAAATCTAAGGAAGGATCCAAGAATGACATTGTACAAGTATGGTGCAGTAATTAATCTCCAAGTGGGATATTGTTGAGTTATGGAGCTCAATTACTTCAGATCAGCATGCAATGTAAAACTTGCTGAAAAACACAGTAACCATCATTGGCTAGGGGGAACCGACATCGGTCACCCAGGAACAAAATTGGTTAGGCAAGGAAGAACCGACATCGGTTAAGGAGAACTGACGTCAGTTACCTGTGTGAGGATGTTTTAATTAACTCTCGGGAATTAGATCTATTTTTAGCATTAAGTATATCTGTTGATTGTAATTACATGGCTAAGTTCCCTAAGTCTATAAATGACTATATAAGCATGAAATCTAGGGTTTAGAAATAAGTATTAACAAGAATTAAGAATAACTTGTAAAGGTTGGTGAGAGAGAATTCTTGGAGGAGAAGAAAAAGATTGAGAGAAAGAAAGTACTGTACATCTGAGAGGTGTGGAAGATTGTAAATCTTCATTGTACATCTTGTCAAAGCTTTGGTTAATAGATTGGCTTGTTTCTTGGTGGACGTAGCCCACACTGGGTGAACCACGTTAAATCTGGTGTTGATTTATGTCTCTTGTTTTGTATATTTCTTTTGGTAGAATATCCACTTTTATTTGCATGTATGCTTAGATCTGATATATTATCTGTACAACTAGTGTGCTAACACCAACACCTTTCCCTTATTATTTATTAATTAAAGACAAGTTAGATAATTATACGTTAATAAAAAATTTCTTCCAAGTATGCTTATTTTAGACATACACTTTCGAAAGGAAAGAAAGGTTATAAGGTTGTTTGGTAAATTTTACTATAAAGAGGGTTATAAAATTGAGATTAGTAACATATACACGAGGTGTAAAAATTATTCAAATTCATAATAATGAAATTTTTAGGATGAGGAAGACCTTTTTTCCCTTATTAGGTTGCTCTATAACAAGGTACAATTGTTTATTTCATGCCCATATCAAAAGGGTTTTGTTAGGTTCAAAAGAGGGTTTTTTAATACTATAAGCAAGTGTCCAAAATAATGAATCAACTCAAAGGGAATAAATCAAACTAAAAAAATACCAAAGAATACCCTCATAATTAAGAAACAATTCTACACTCCCATAATGAATTACTAATAATTTACAAAATAACCATGACTACATATGGTGACCAAAATTATCAACTTATACCAAATCATATAGCACCCAAAAATGCCTCATAGCATCCAATTTATTTGGGTCATAAAATTCAACCTAGAACACACGTAACACATCACAATAATCATATTATAAAATCATGTGCCCTACAAGGTTGTCTTAAGACGTCAAACGGATCATTAGGACCTTGTTCTCCTGTTCTACGATCTAGCCAAAATGGCTACAAAAAGGGCCTACCAAACAACTACCAAATACCCAAAAGGTAAAACAAACACATCCAACCAATTCTCTATTATATAGGGAGTAAAACAAGACATACATAACCCAAAACTGATGAATGAATCTTGAACTAGAAGCACCTTCTCGGAGCCAACTATTAAAGTTTGCTATTTCATTTCAACAGATTTTTAGTGAATTTGGCTACGAAATGGGTTTCGAAAACAAACGATCCCAACTCAACGTCTTGTTATATCAAATTTCATATATTCTCCTATGTATATAGAATATGATGCAACTTACAAAATATAATTTTGATGCCCATAACTCTATTTGTGACCTCGTTTTTGGAGCTGAATTATGTGATTGACTAATTTGTTTTTGTGATAGAACGATTAGAGGCCTCTAAAACACGCTTGAAACACTAGCTCCCAAATCCGTTTTCACAAAACCAATTATTGCAATCAATTGAGATGCAAGAATACTAAATGTTATAAGTGGTAGATTTTTTTTTTACAAAAGCTCCCAAATCCATGGGTCAAAATCGAAACGAAATTATTAGATTTCAGTTGTTGTCCCATGCAACAATGCGATCAACAGGGCTCAAAATTCCTTCAACAAAATGATCAAATGATCTTATAAATTAGGTTTAAATGTTGTTGTGACATCCCATGTCACTAAAGAACATGACCATCCTAAACAGTCTCTGCTATAGAAGTCACGAAGCCATTTTGCAAGTTATTTTAGGAAATGACTTTTCTTAACTTTAAACAATTGTTTTAAAACAAGTAAAGTGATCAAAATTTATGTTCTAATCACCACTAGTTGTTTTATTTCACAGATTAACTCATCCAAGCTTGAAATCCTTCTGCACATGTAATGTTAGTAGAAGAATTTCTCCAATGTGGTTTTTCTAGAGGTGTTGTGGTCCATGCCTTATTATGATGTTTGACCGATGTAGGAGGAAATGAAATGGTTTAGCGAAAACATTATTGCTAGATGGGAAAACATGCCAAGCTTATTTTTTAACACTCAATCAATCTCAGTACGCCCGGTGTTGGAACCCGAGATCTGATACCAGATGTAAAGACCTAAAAAATTAATCCAATAAAACCCAAGCTAAAACAACAGACGATGCTCTAAAATTTGCATTTTTTTGTATGAGCTAAAAGCTCACGTGTCATAACTTATATAAATTTATTATATATTCATCTATGTTGCACTTAAGGGGGAAAATAATTTGGTGCAAAAAAGGTTATAAGAGTGAATGATGCTTTCTGTGTCATGCGGCTGACGATTTGGTTACAGAAACAATGAGGTTCATAATGCATTTCCATTAAATTTTTTGTGGTAGGTTAGAACCTAGCTCACCGATGTAATGGTAAACATAAGGTAAGTGTGTCACCCTAGCAAAGGCACAAGCTATAAATATTTAACCTCTTATATTTTTTTATCCAACTTATTATTCATCCTTGATTAGTATAATTTTCTTTAATTATAATTATTACGCTGAAGGAGTTCCCCTATGGGAAAGGCACTTGCGGACGTTTCTATGACTGTCTTAAATTTGACGGTTTGACGGCCGTCTAGACGTTTTTGCTGTTTAACAGTTTTTTGGGACGTTTTTACTTTTTAACAGTTTTTAGATGGGTCGACTGAACTCCAAGATTCAAAGCCCTAACCAAAAATGAGTGCCTTAGATCAAATTAGATATCAAAATTTCCAACACATTATTTCATAACTGTGAAAACCTCGTGTTTGATATAAATCTTTCTCTGTTTCATGTGCAGGTGCTGGACTGGTAATTTGCAGGCTCTGCAAAAAGAACTACAGCCAGTTCCGAGTCTCAGATCCTTTTTTTTGGCTCAGATTATATATGCTACGCCGTTATGTGGCTATTTTGTCAAACCCACTGTTACTTATGATGACTTGACTGTATTTTCGGGACTCCAGTTCTGCTGTATATACTTACATATTAATATATTCAGGGTAATATATATGAAAACAATGTTTTGTTTTTGGGTGAGAAAAAACAATGTACGCACTTTAACCTATAGTTGTTTTATTACTAGAATAGAAAGTTAATAATATTAAGTTATTAACCAATTCAATATTAATTTATTATTCAATAAGAAAATATTGAAATTATAGAAAAGATATTTAAAATTATTAATCAATTCATGTGAAAAATCTAGAATAGAATGCTCCTTTAAGAAATTTATACTTGTTAAATTAAATTTGAATTAGACCTGATTATGAGTTGTGATTATCTTAATTATATTAAATTTAATAACTAGCAATCGCATGTGTACAATGCAATGTGAACGCCGAATGGTATATATTATTTGATTTAGAGGGATAGTTATTACTTTTGTAGTTGTTGTTGATAAGGGGTGTGATTGATTTCGTAAGTGTAGAAATATAGATGGGCTACTTAATTTTAAGGTTGTTTCTACATTTCAAACTTGTTAAAAATTTGTACATGACTATATTTGATACCGTTTTCGATAGTTAATTTATTTTATAGTTGATGTTATATATATTTAATTTGGGTTTATTGTGTTAGTTGTGCATTGGTTGTTCGGTTGGTGTTTTGTTGGTGGCAGTACACGATGCATGAATATAATAGATATACACGATGCATGAATGAATATATTTCAATATTGGGTTGGAGGCCATCATGAAGGAGAGCATCAAAACTGTGGATGATTTTTTCTATAAGATCATTCAAAGTAGAAGGCAAAAGATGTCTACTCAAAACAACAACGTAAGGAAATACTCACATCAACCATAATGGTTATTGAGAACTCTGCATAAATAATAAGTTAGCCCTTTTCATCATTACTTATAACCACGTTTATTTTCACTTCATTGGCTTTGAAACCGTTTACAGGAAAAAACAGATATACTATCTCGCTTCATTGGTTTAAGTGAAAGGGAGCCAGAAAAGTTATATGACAAGTATCTACGAGATATATTGTTGAATTTCATGATTGCTGGAAGGGACACAACTGCAGGTACTCTATCTTGGTTCTTTTTTCTGCTCTGCAAGAATCCAGGTGTTGAAATTAATGATGACAACTCCTGCACACACTTGGTAAATTGAGATGGCACCAATGGAACCACTGCAAGATGAATATCTACAAGTTTTGTCTCTGAGATGTACAAACCATGCCATGAAAACCTAAAAAATAACCAAAACCCTAACACACATTTTAGAAGAAAAGACTTACCAGGTGAAATCTTTTTGAAGATGCCAAGAAATCACCATAGGAATACTTTGCTTCAATGTTAGCTACTTCCTTCCTGTTCAGATGATTGACTATTTCTACCCTGAAAACAATATATGGAGAACACTCAGGAAAAACCTATACGAAAGTTTTAAGGATTCTAAGTGGACTGAATTAATAAGAAAAAAATATGGGTTGTTAAAGGAAAGAGGGGTTTCATCAATAAAAGTCACCAAAATCTAGAAAAAAAAATTAGTGCCCCCCTAAATGTTAGTGCCCTAGGTAGTTGCTTAATTTACCTAGGCCTTAATCCCCCTTTGGTCCCAACATTCCTAAGCTCCTCAACATTGACCTACTCACTATCCTAAAAAACTTGACAACTCCAATAATGACTCTCCGTGAACATGGGATACCCTCCACCTAAGTTTTCCTCTTCATAATATTTTTTAATTAGTTTTCTAACACACCATACCATGTTATTCCAAATATAAACATGCACTTTTTACTCATTCATATATCCAATAATTTTATGAATAATTGGAACTTTGGAAATTGGCATGATTAAATGATATTCTATCTACATCTAATAATTGCCCTCTATTGTCAGATTTAAAAGAATGTATCTCCTAATGATTGTGCACATGTTGACTACCAAAAAGCCTTGTGACCAACCAACTCATTCATTTCCGGATCCAAACCAATTTTGTAGGTGAAAGACCCCTCCAGTACTGGTATCAAACTATTTTTGGTATCAATTGTTCACAAATGTTACTTCAGGTATCACTTTCACTATGGAATTCACCCTGTAAATCCTCAAGAACACATACTTTTTGTCCCTAACCAGTGTTGCCTACCAGTAGGCTGATTCTGAATTTCCTATTTGATTCAATAGCCATTGAAATGGCAGAGCTAGCACAACCCAATATGGAGTGAAAAAAGAGAGAATTTGGGGATGACTGCCTTGGAATCAAGTTATTCCTTCTTTCCATCACTGGGAGATAGAGCCACTGCATCTTGAAAAATGCATAATTTATTTCTGGGCAGCACATTGGATTAATTTCCATATTCGAAGGTGACAGATCTAGAGGCAGTACAGATATAGATGGGTAATCCTTTGGGGATGGAGTTGGACTATCTATATACTATAAAGGACAGGAGTCATTTTTGGAGCGTTACCCAATAGTTGTGAGGGTAGTTGGTCACAAGGGGTTTTAGTAGGTTTTTCCTTCAATAATTTGTTTTCAAATTCATATTATGTTTAGTTGTATTCAAACATTTTTGGATAAGTGAATTAGAATGCTAAAGAAACAAATATTGAGAATGAGCTTAAGTATCTATATAATGAAAAAGAAAAGTATATCTTTGTTTTGCTTGTATGGAATGAATGAAATAAAATAATTCTTATCCTACTCAAGAAAACATTAGCTTGGAGGGATGCATGGAGTGAGGTTTACCAGTGAGGGATATAAATGATTCTAAAGCCTGAGCATTCATGGCTTCAGAATGAGGTTCCATCTATTTTGGCTCTTGATTGATCAATTCTTGTGCACCTCACTGTGTTCTATCAAGAATCAACTTGATTCAAGTCCAATTTTTCATCTAGCACTCTACTCATAGATTTTTATTTGAAAAAAGTGTGATAAGTGTCAAGGTAATAAAAGAAAAATTGAATACAGGGTGAGTTGTACATCTTTAGAAGCTTGTGTTGATGCCCCAGTGGATTGTGGACACATTTGATAATTCTGATTTAATATCAACTTGAGTTAAGGAGATTGCAAGGAAAAGAGGTGCATGCAAAAAGAATGGGCAAATTTAAAAGATGATAATGTAAATTTGATTTGATATGATTTGATATTGTAGGTTAGAGATTGAATGGATTCTTCTATTTCAAAATATGAATCTACAATGTACAGATCCATTTTTCTTCATAACATACTCATTTTACTCATCGTGTAGGATGTCCCACAGAATTCTGTTTACCATGTAATCATAAAACAATAGGTTTCCAGGTGGAGAAAGAAAATATCCATGCAGACTCACAAGATTCCTTTGTTTGACGCTTTCAACTGTTTCGAGCTCAGTTCCAACTTCACGCAAGATTTGTGAGTAGTGACTGTGCAGTCTCTTTATAGAAATTCGATTATAATTATTTAGAACACATTTATAAACAGTGCTTGTAACACCATAACCAATTAAATATTTCTCATTTATATTTTCTCTATTTCTCATTATGCCATCATACGTGTGAAGAGCCATGTCCATAAATCATTACAGCCAATGGTGCAAGGTTTAAGACCATAATTTTTCATTATGTTTCTTTTCTCTTGTGCATAATCAGAAGCTTCTTCAGAATCACACCTAAAGACATCTTTTTTGGTCACACTATTCTAGATGGAAAGTATTCCAGTGACTATGGTGTATGGGTGTAATATATGTATAGAGTGTAGTGTAGTGAGAATATGTCGAAGTCAATGAGAGGAGGTGTAGTTAGTTACAAAAGAAAGGTATTTGTCAAATCCTTTGTGCCTCAGTCTCAAGAAATTATTAAGAATCATACAGTTGGAGCTTTGAATGTTGTTTCTATTCACTGCAATGAATCATTAGGCCCCAAGCTAGGCACTTAATCTACATGTGAAGATAAAAACTGGTATTTCGGAGCATGAACAGAAGATTTGGGGAAATTGAAAATGGCCGAAGGAAAATAACCACCTTTGAAACAGGCTGTGCAAATGCATCAAAACATAATGAAATAACATTTTTTATAGATAACATAGTTTCAAATTCCATGGTAGCCCAAAAAATGCTCGACATCATTGCTCATTTATGGATTTTTACATTCCTCCCTTTCAATTTAGGCACAACTTGAGATAATTGTTTTCTCAAAAGATGTACATTCAATATTCATGTGTATGGATCAACCATACAAACTTCTTTAGCACAAATACCACTGGTTTTAGACATCTATCAACTTAACAGCATGCCCCTCATAATTTACCCCCTTTTGTCAATCATAAGGGGTTTTAGTAGGTTTTTCCATCAATAATTTTTTTTCAAATTTGTATTATGTTTAGTTGTCTTCAAACATTTTTGGATAAGTGAATTAGAATGCTAAAGAAATAAATATTAAGAATGAGCTTAAGTATCTATATAATGCAAAAAAAAAAATTATACCTTTGTTTTGTTGGTATGAAATGAATGAAAGAAAGATAAGATTTTAATAACATCTACAATCTAGAAAACAGTCTATGGAATCAAGGGCTGCCATGAAAATTATCAATCTTACAAACTTTACAACCTTTTTTGATATTGGATATTTTACTGTATATCTATCTTGATCTCATCAAGCATTTTGAAGCTTCTCCCACTCAAAAAAATTGTTTGATTTGCATAGAAACATGCAGAGCCATAATATGTAGATAGACACATCTGATAGTAACTATTTCATCACTAAGTTATGCACAAAATAGCTCTAATAATGATGCTCTCAAACTCGTTAAGGTAATAAAGAAATTTGGAATGCACCATAACCATTTCAGATTTGTTTATATATAATTGCATATTCTGTCTCATTTTAGATTCATGGAGAGATAATATGTTAAAGCACTTAGTCATTCTTTCAATCTACTTTGACAACAACACTTCAAATTCACTACATTCTTCAGAGTGAGTATTAGCAAACTTACATGTCTCACTTGCATTTGTATTCAATTATTACACAATTAATTATTCTCTAACATCCCTTCTAATGTATTTTGCAACATTTGTTCGGGCTTTAATAGAAAATCAGTATTGTCAAGCACACCCCTTATCAACATCAACTACAAAAGTAATAACTGTCTTTCTAAATCTAATAACATATAGCATTCGGCGTTCACATTGCATTGTACACATGCGATTGCTAGTTTTTATAATCCTGGGAGCGAAAAGGGGTCATGGGATTTCATTTGGTCCAACCAAATAAATTTTTTGTATGTCTATATTCCATCCCAAAAATATCAAATCATAACATTAGTTATTTCACGTCCGAAACGGGTCTCTATCGCAAGATTATTACACCAATGAATATTAACTTGGAAACTAAGGTAAAGAAATAAGATTAAAATGAAACTCTTTCGTTAAGTTTAGGTTCGTGATGGTTGTCCAAATATAGCTAGGAACAATAAATAAAACGTATATAATTTTTACTGATACATAAGGTTTAGTTTGAATTATTAACTCTTCCTAATTGCATTTTCCCATGAGCACTAGGCATGGTAAAAACTTTAAATTTATTTATTTGAGTCAATTTCGAACCAAACCATTATTCTTCGACAACCCCAAAGATACTACGGTTATCACCTCTAAAGGCCTATCTAGAGTATCATGCTAAAGTCAACTCGACGAGGCCTTAAAAAAATGAATACCCATCTCGTAATACTACACAATTTTCTTACCAAACATAAGTTATAATACCAAGTTTTTATTTAATTTTAAGAAGCGGGTCGACTAGGGAAGAAGGAGATAAGGAAATAGATAAAATCATCCTGAAATAAAGGCCCTTAGATAAAAACAACTAGGCCATAGATTTAGTTATACTTGTTTTTGCAAGAAAAGGGAACCTATCCTAAATCCATATAAAATTTATCCTAATTCCATTATATTAATCTCTTCTTATTCTTGTTAGGATTATAGGTTTTATCATGCAAGTCAATCCAGCGCCATGGGGAAGGAGAGGCAAATGTTTTATTCTTCTTCTGATAACCATATCTGGTTTATCTCGTCAAATGTTATTCTCTATTTTTGTGTACATATTTGCAGCCCCCAAGGGCGGGATAATCATAGATAGATATTTTATTTTCCTTATATTATTGCAGGATATATATATATATTTGTTGATTCTTACAGGAAGTAGAGCCCAAAGGTGGGGGTGGATGAGCAAGGGGAAGAAGAAGAGAGTTGGGGAAAAAATGTGGCTGCCTCAGATGGGGGAAGAAGGGCAACCATGGGTGAGGCACAAGGGTTTGAGGGAGGGGTACGGGGCCCCTCGCTCTCATATACATATATATATATATATTATATATATATACATATATATATGTATATGTATATATATATACATATATATTTAAATATTTATATATATATTATATATAATATATTATATATATATGTATAATATATATCTACATCTATAATAACATACATATTTAATATACAATATACATAATATATATTTATATCTATATACATCATATATATGTATATATATATATCATCTATATTTATTATATATATATATCATATATATATATATCTACTTTCTGATATCCTTCCTCTTCTCTCTCCATATATATACTATATCTTTCACTCTCTCTCATATCCATCTCTACTTCTCTGTTATATACTCTCTACAATCTAACTAATATATCTCTGTCTAATATATATATATACATCTTCTATCTGTATATATTCTAATCCCATTCCTCCTCCCATATCTATCCTATGTCTAGTCTCTATACTGTCTCTCCTCTCCTGTTTCTTCTCTCTCCCTGTCTCTCTCTCTATGTCTGGATCTATCCTGTCTCCCTCTCTCTCTCTGTCTCTCTCCTCCATGTCTCATCTCTCCTCTCTGTCTCTCTCTCCCCCGGTCTCTCTCCTCTCTCTTTATCTCTCGCTCTTCCTCGCGCTTCGCGCTGTCTCTCTCTCTTCTCTCTGTCTCTCTCTCTCTCTGCTCTCTCTCGCTCTCCGTGTCTCTCTCCTCTCCTCTGTCTCTCTCTCTCTCTTCTCCTCTCTCTCTCTCTCTCCCTCGATCCGCTCTCTCTCTCTCTCTCTCTCCCTCCCTCTCTCTCTCGTCCTCCCTCCTCTCTCCTCTCTCTTCTCTGCTTCCTCTCCTCCCGTGTGTGTGTCCCTCCTTAAATTCCCATATGCAGGGGTATGCAAGAAATGTGTTTGAGCATATATGTGTGAGTATATAACCATTGGTTTCGAGAATAGTTGTTTTTTTTTCTTTTTTTCTTTTCTACAATCTTTCATACTGTGCTTCCAAGAAAAAATATTAGATTAGCCTTCCCTCAGACATTCCAACAAATATATAGTTTTCATATATATATATGCATTATTTAGATTAAAACGTCTAGTTTTATGGTTTTTTATAACTCTTGAATTTCAATAAATTTATTTTTTAGAATTGAAAGGAAAGAGATAAAATTTTCTAAGGGAAGGATTAATGAAAACCGAGTTTCACTCTTTTAAATCCATACCACCAGCATAGCTTACAAATCATGTTAATATCACCTTCCTGCTACAGTTTTTTTTTATAAATCCTTATGGCATAAAAGAAAAGAAATCTGGTATTGTCCATAGTTTAAAAATTTCCTTTCTAAACTGGTATTAAGATAAATTTATCTCAATCCACCTTCAGATTTAATGTTAAATTTTAGATTAATACAAGACAATAAAATCTTGTTCTTGTTCCTAAACTTATAAGAAAAAATGATAGATTTTAAGTTACTTTAGAATAATGCTAAACAATAATACCTTTTAGTTGTTTCTCAACTCATAACAAAACAAGAAATTTAGTGCTAAACCTTAGAATAATATAGCAACAATAAAAAAACATTTTCTTGCTTATAAACTTATAAACACAAAATAAGAAACATCATTTAATAGAAATGTGTAAAATGAATAGCATATTTTCCTTCTCTATAGTTTACAAGAGGATAACCCAATGAATAGAAAAACTTCTTTATTACAATCTCAACTAAATTTTTGTTGCTAACTTTCTCACTCCAAAGGGGAGAAACAAACTTAGACTAAACTATATGAAAATGAGTGGTAACAATTGTTTCCATGGTTCCAAGACCACTAGTTAACAAGATTACAAATATTCTTCTCAAGAGGGAAGAAAATAACATACCAAGATATCCATAACCATTTCAAAGAAACACTTTAAAATGCAAGTGTAAAAGCCTCCCCAAATTGGGGAACAACGTGATAAAATTTAAACTTTCTTCCTACATGCTCCAAACATATTTTTGCAAGCTTCCACACCATATGAAAATCTTCAATACATAAGAGAAAAGGGGCCCAGTTTCCTCCCAACCAAATGCCACCACCACATGCTATCTCCAGTAAATGGACGACATGCTAGCCTCCCTCCAAGCCCATGGGAGAGAGAGAATAGATGCCTCAATATTGCACAAGTAAGGGGAGACAAAGGGTGACAACACACACACACAAATTCAATGCAAAAAAACCATAAGAACACAAAAATAATAAGAGAAGTCCATGTTTTCCTCAAAGGGGAAGAGTGTAAAGGAGCCCATTATAAGCCATAATGTGATCCAATCATAGGAACACTAAAAGAATGTCCGTACTACATCATCATACATCCCACCTTATCACTCAATCCCAAACTCCAAGCCTCCTCCTTGTAAGGTTTTTCAAATTATTGTCAACCATGAGATAGTTTCCTTCACAAGGATGGAAGATGAGATTCAAACCATATGAATAGTCATCTTCCACATCAAACCATATGAGAGGAGGAAATAATAGAAAGACAATTGTGGCTTTCCCATCAAGCCATGTGGTGTAAGAGGGGTTTTCCTCCCTCTTCCCCCACAATTCCAAAATCCACCTCAATTGTGATGGATGGAGAAAATGAAAGCAACAAGATTTACAAACACACCCACAACAAACATGCAAGCTTACAAGAATCAAAACAATCATCTTTGTTTTGCACATTACACTATGGAAAACAAAATAAGAGGTGTGAAGACCTACCTCAAATAAGCCACCCAACTCCAAAATAATCCAAGCCCTTCAAGCTCCGAGCTCTCTCCAAATCCCAATAGTAAAATGAGAAGCAAAATTCCCTACCCCTCTCCAAGAGGAGGTATAAGAAGGAGACTCAATAAAAAATCCTCACAAATGAGAGGGTGACATGTGTCACCCATCTCATTCTCCAACATAAGATTCCCAAAATCCCATAAAACATAAGATAAAACACCTTTAGGAAAAAAACTCCCAAATTTCCTAAAAAGTCAATAAACCAACTTACTTCAACTTTTGAGATAACACACAAATCAAGAACACTTACAAGATGGTGACAAGAGATGGGTCAAATGGGAGGGAAAATCCCATTTTACCTTGAAAAGATACCCCCTACCCATAGGTATCGTCTAAGGGGTCCATTTTAGTGTAAGGGAGACCCCCAAAGTGAAAAGAGACCCTAACAAATGCCACATTTAGCCAAAAGTCGAGATTGGGTAAAGTGACTCAAAGGAAGAGGTGGTGGGGCCCACCCAAATGATTTTTAGGTAGTCCTAAACCAATAACAATAAGGTTACTAACATAATGACACCACTAATGCATGAGGGTGTCATTAGGTCCTTAAACAATTTTAGTACAAGGATTAACAAATTAAAAATAACATAGGTAAATTAGGAATCACCAATGGTGTCCTGCAATAGAATACACCACATACACACAAGGTTACAAAAATATCATGCATAGACAAAGGACTCGGCCTTGTCCGACGCTTTTGCAACTTGAGGTGCAACTCTGAAACACACTTTATCATGTGTGGCCTGTATCTACCCACTCAATTCACACATTAAACATACCCACTCGATACAATACATTTGAGAATGATAACAGTATAACGAAAACCAAATCAATCATGGATATTCATTCTAAATATGCAATAATTGATATCAAAATAAGATGGCTATATTCTAACAACATGCATCCATAGTAAAATAAAATATAAGGTCCTCCATAGTTATAGCATGATAACATTCAATTTTCCATTATAAACCAATTATATCAAAGTATATAACAACATTAACATCCATCCATCATATATCAAATAAAGCTAACTGTATCACAATTTTCTTGTATCCAAAACCATACAATGCAAGAAACTAAGATAATGATCATGATTCTAGGTTGGCACTACGTGCTCAAAATCAACACATGTGTCACCAAATAATCCATAATGAGACCTCATAATATAAAAATAGTGTTGAATCAATGTCTATAGTCTAATAAATAAAATGAGTAAGCAAATTAAATGATGTCAGAAAGATGTGGGAACTACACATAAAATATCAAACATTAAGTTTTAACATTATTTGGAAACAGGAACATGTGTGACCATAATGTATCTTTATTAATGTAGTGTTCTGAGCTGTGGAAAGTCATTTTTGTTAGGAAACCAAAAATTATGTAGAAATGAATACACAGAAAGAATAATAACAAAATAAAATTTTACAGAGATAGAGCAAAATAAAATATACAAAATACCAAACATGAAAGAGACGAACACTAGATTTATGTGGTAAAACCCCAATGAAGTGCTTAGGGAAACATCCACGGTGCAAGATATCAAGATTTAATAACTCAAGATGAACAAATTACATGAAAACTCATTATGAGAAAATTTATATCTCCATAAAAATATATACACTTAATTGGTGAAGTACAATTTAGATTCCTCATAAAAATAGAGTGGAAAAATGCCATTATTATTTTCCTTCCTAAAAATAGAATTCGGTTCAATTCATCTTTCTAGAAACAAAGGACCCCATGTGATAAAAGTGGGGGGGAAATCCCCCCACACCCCCCATTTAATAAGTGAGGTACAAACCATGCCGAAAAGGTATCCAAAATTTAACTTTGTTGGGACATATCTAACAATCTCCACCTTGACAACAAATTTGTTTGATATCTTACATGAATAACTCATCACCTTTTCTACAAGCCAAGATAAGCCAAACACCATTTTAGATTCTCTAAAAGTACTGGTTTTGTGAACATATCAACACAGTTTTTGGTGGTGTGAACCGTGTGGACCTTTTCCAGTGCTAATGTTCCTTCATCAATAACATGTCTAACAAAACCATACTTAATTGCAATATGCTTTTTCTTACTGTAATAAGCTGGATTCTTGGCCAAATAAATAGCACTTTGATTGTCACACAATACCTTCATCGTGTATTGATCTCTTCCAAACTCATCCAATAGGCCTTTTCGCCAAATTTCCTCTTAACAAGTATGATAGGAATCTACATATTTTGCCTCAGTAGTTGACACAACAATAATCATTTGAAGCTTTGAAATCCAATTGATAAGTCCACCTACAAATGTAAAAACATAACCATAAGTTGATCTTATTTTATCCAAATCAAAATATCCACAAATAAAATCACTAATATTATTATAGGTGATGCAATAATCACTTGTGCCTCCAAAGTATTGAAACACCCACTTCATTGCTGACTAATGTTCTTTACCTGTATTTTCCATAAATCTACTGACAACTCCAACTACATGTGAAATTTCAGGCCTTGTACATACCATCACATACATTAAACTTCCTACTACACCAGCATATGGTACATGAGAAATATACTTGTTTTCTTCTTCTTCTCTAGGACATCAACTTGAAGAAAGTTTAAAATGGGAAGTAAAAGGGATTATAACTGGTTTCACATTTTTAGGCCAAAACTGGTTAGTATCTTTTCTAGATACCTATGTTGTGATAACTAAAGCTTACCATTTATCATGTCTCTATGTATCTCCATGCCTAAGATTTTTTTTGTAGCTCCTATATCTTTCATATCAAATTTCCTAGCCAAATGAGCCTTTAAAATTTTTATTTCTACCATGCTTTTCCTTGCAACAAACATATCATCAACATACAATACTAATATAATGAATAAGCCATTTTCCAAAAACTTGAAATAAAAATAATGGTCATACTCACTCCTTAGAAAATTTTGGCTCATCATGAAAGCATCAAAATTCTTGTACCATTTTCTGGGTGACATTTTTAGGCTATACAATGATTTCCTGAACTTGTAAACAAAACCTTTTTTGATATTTTGTACAATTCCTTCAGGTTTTCCACACACACACACACACATGTATGTATGTGTGTGTGTGTGTGTGTGTGTGTGTGTGTGTGTGTGTGTGTGTGTGTGTGTGTGTGTGTGTATGTACATATATATATATATATGTACATATATATATGTATATATATGTACATATGTATATGTATACATATGTACATATATATACATACATATATATACATACATACATATATATATATATATATATATATATATATATATATATATATATATATATATATATATATATACATATGTATATATATACATATACATATACATATGTATATATGTATGTGTGTAGGTATATATGTATATATATGTATATACATATATACATATGTATATCTTCTTCCAAATCTCCATGTAAGAATTTTGTTTTAACATCTAATTTCTCCAACTCCAAATCAAGTAAAGTAACTAGTGCTAAGACTACTCAAATTGAAACAAGTTTAACAACTGGATAAAATATTTCATGAAAATCAATAACTTCTTTGTGTGTAAATCATTTTTATATTAGTATAGCCTTGAACCTTTCAAAAATTTCATCAACACCTACCTTCCGTTTGTAAACCTGTTTGCAACCAACCTATATTCTACCTTTTAGAAGTTCTACTAGGTCCCATCACTTGTTCTTTTCCAAGGCACCCATCTCCTCCTACATTCCCCTTTTCCATTTGGCAATATCCACATCTTATGATGTTTCCTAATAACAATTAGGTTCCCCATCATTAGAAATCAAATCAATTGAAATATTGGGATTATACTTAAAAAGAGGATTCCTAACACGTGTAGATCTTCAAACTGGTTGTGGAGGTGTTTCATCATGTTGTTTTTTCCTCCATATTGAATACCAAGGTGTTTCCTCAAGCTGTTGTGAATCTTCAACGTCTTCAGTAGTTGTAAATGATTGTTTTTCTTCATTTTCAGTATCTGAAGATGGCTTAATTTCAACCTTCGCATTTTCATGTTTAGGTTTTTGTTCTTATTTGATTTCAACATCTAATTTTAGGAGAGGAGACTCCTCAAACTTTACATCTCTACTAATGATGATTTTTTTGGTAGTAGGATTCCACACTCTATATCCCTTAACACCAACTACTTCACCATACCCAAAAAATATGTAGTTCTTCAATCTTTAATCTAACTTTGAATGCTGATTTTTATTAGTAAGAGCATAAATATTACACCCAAAAAAATTCAAGTTTGAATAATCACATGGATGACCTATGCATACCTATTCAAGAACCTTACAGTCTATTACAACTGATGGTGAGTGATTTATTAGATAAAAAGCTATACAAACTACTCCTGTCCATAAATGCTGATCCAAATTTACATTGTTGAGCATGCTTCTTGCTCTCTCTAAAAGAGTCATGTTCATGTGTTCAACAACCCCATTTTATTGTGGAGTATATTTGGTGATTTTATTCCTTTCAATCCCATCTTCCTTGCAATAGTTCTAAAACTCGAAAGATATGAACTTGCCTCCATTATCTGTTCTTAAAAATTTGATAAAATTTCCAGTGTGCTTTTCAATCAAAGCTCTAAATTTCTTAAATGTGTAGAAAACATCACATTTTCTCTTAATAAAGTAGACCCATACTTTCCTGGAGTAATCATCTATAAATGTAAAAAAATACAATGTTCTATCATATGAAATTAAAGGTGGTGTACCCCAAAGATATGAATTAATATAATCAAGAATTCCTTTACTTACATGACTTCCAACTTTAAACTTATATCTACATTGTTTCCCAAAAATACGGTGCTTGAAAAATATAATTCTAGAAACATTAAATCAAGGAGTAACTTACGATCTTTCAAAACCTTTAATCCTTTCTCCCTCATATTCCCCAAACATAGATGCCATAAATGAGTAGAATCTTATGATGTTTTACATATTATATCTGCTTGATTGATATATGTATTCCCTTGCAATATGTAAAGGTTCCCAACCTTTAGATCCTTTATTACAACTAAGTCACCCTTAGACACCTTTAGAGCTCCACCTTTTCCTCTAAACTTATAACCACTAGAGTCTAATTCACTCAAGGAAATAATATTTATTTTTCTATTTTGGTACATGTCTTACTTTTGTTAGTGTCCTTACTATACCATCAAACATTTTTATCTTAATGCTACCAATCCCTTCAATTTTACAAGAAACATTAATTAGCAAAATTATGGAACTACCATCAAAGGGTTGGTAAGAAGAAAACCAACCTCTATGCGGACACATGTGATGTGTAGCACAAAAATCCAAATACCATTCATGATGATAAGAGGAAACATTACAAACAGATAAAATTTCATCAGTCATACATTTACTTATTTCTACTTGATTTTATTCCTTGTTGACATCTTCCTTCTTTTATGATTCCTTCCTCTTCCAACAATCCTTCTTAAAATTCCCTACTTTTCCACAGTGCCAACACCTTGTCTTACTCTTCCCACCTTGTGACTTAGATCTAGATGTACCTCTTGAGCTATGAAATCTTTCTTTAGATCCGCCTCTAGCAAATATGGCTTTAGGTGTAAAGGTCTCTCCAGTATATTTTCTTCTCATTTCCTCAACCAACAATGCTCCCATAATAGAATCATAATCAAGGTCATCAATAGTATTAAAACTAATAGCTGTTAATATATGCTCCCAAGAATCTAGTAAAGTACATAACAAGGTGACTGCCTTGTCTTAATCCCCCACTTTCACATCAATACTAGTCAATTGACATAACAATGTATTGAAAATATTTAAATGATCAACAATTTTCATAACTTCTTTCATTCACAATGTATATAACTGAATTTTTAGGTAAATATGATTTGTTACAGATTTCATCATGTAAAGACTTTCTAATCTAGTCCATAAGAATGTTGTTGTCTTTTCTCCAACTATATTGAAGAGAACCTAATATGCTAAACATAATCATATTGCACTGAGAGCTTTCATATCCAACTCTTCCTAGTCATCATCATCCATCCCTATAGGTTTCTTTGTCTTTCTATCCAGGGCTTTGAGCAGCCCTTGTTGCACCAGTAAAACATGTGCTTTGAGTTTCCACAGCTCACAGTTGTTCTTTCCATTATACTTCTCCACCTCGAAATTTTCACTCAACACTTTTTCCATTTGATGTAATACCAACACCAAACAAAAAATAATTACTGTAAATATGAAAATGACGCTCTCATACCACTTGTTAGGAAACCACAGATTATGCAGAAAGTAGAATAACAAAATAACAGTTTATAAAGATAGATCAAAATAAAATATTAAAAATACCAAACATGCAAAAGACAAACACCATATTCACGTAGTAAAACCCCAACTAATTTCTTAGGGAAACATCCATGGTGCAAGATATCAAGCTTTGTTAACCCAAGATGAACTTGAATTACATGTGAACTCGTTATGAGAAATTTTAGATATCCATAAAAATATATATAACTAATTGACAAAGTACTGTTTGGATTCCTCCTCTTACAAATAGAGTGGGAAAACGCCATTAGGATTTTCCTTCTTAAAAATAGAATTCAGTTGAATTTGTCTTTCTAGAAACAAGGGATTGATTCCTTAATTTTTACTTTGGAGGCTCTGCCCCCAAACCCCTGCAAGTGGGGGGTAGTGACAAGAGAGGGGTAGAAAAGCCCCCCACACTCCCCCTTTAATAAGTGAGGTACAAACCACACCAAAAATGGCTTCAATGTCTCAGAGCAAAAAATAGGGTCAAGAACCACTTTTCTAACATTCTCTGAACAATTATAATATCACAAACACTTGCTTGTCACCTTATTTTATTTTAATTTAGATTAACTGTAATTTGTTCCCTATTTGTTTATAAGCATGCTCTTTTTGTTTCCATTTTATTGATTTAACATTTTGATTTTATTCATCCCATAGAGAATCATCATCTTTACATGTTGCATGGTATTGAATTACTTAACGTTAATTTACATAATTTGTAAATACAGTTTAAAAATTTACTTAAATCAAAATTTATCTCCAAAAATATGGATTTGATTTCTATTTTTAAATGCTTATTCTCATAAAAGTATCTTGAATTTGAAATGCTCGCTATTTTAGCACTCAAAATGTCACCAAAAAATAATCAATTTTTTTATTATTAAATGCAACACCAAATACATTAGCCCGACTCATCAAACAAAAATAACACTAACACTTTCCTTTGCAACAAATCAATGTACCCAAGGTTTCAATCATACTTTTTTATGCATCACATGTTATTAGCTTACGAGTAATTTCCTAGCAAAAATATGGTTACTACCATTATGGCTCTCAATACCTCATAACGAAGGAGCTTTATTTTTCTCTAGGGTTTGATCATGCATTACATTCCATAATTTGTTCACGTTTCCTCTTTCCAATTATATTTGCAACACAAAGGATGGGTCCAAGTCTGTAAGCCAATCTGGTGTAACCCATAATGCACATAATACCTACACTAAGTAGGCAATAGTCCCCCAATGCCATGAAGAGGCGAAAACTATCCTCCATAAGATATCATTCACACAAGTCTTTCACATGTGCAAAGTTTGAACAGAGGATCACTTACGTACCAAAAGGATTCATATAGGACGTCCTCTTGGGGGTCAGATAAAACTTGGTTTATGTTTACCCTTCTCACATAATATTTTAAGTTGTTTTGTAGTGCCCACTCTCCTTTGACACTGTTTAGATACTGATCTTGACTCTATTGATCATATTTTGGATATTATTATATTTTGATGTAACATGATGTGTATATACTAGCTCATGGATCATTATGGACATTATCATGTTTTGATTAGCATGATGGTTAGATGTTAGACTATGGATTAATATTGATCTAGATTCAGTTATTGTGCTTGAGGATCATTGAGACATTTTTATTATTATGTGGATAATGATATACTAGTTGACATGGACAGGTTATTGATGTTAATTTTAGACATGTGACATTGATTATTATGAATAGCTCTAGTATAGAAATCTATTGGATGATGACATAGTTACAAATTGAATTTTAATGATAAATATTGAATCCTTGATATTGTTGTGATTTAAAATTAATAATTTTATGTTGCTTATGTCATTTGGATGTTCTGATGTGGCCACGAGGCCGAAGGAGGTATTTTGCATTTTGCAAGTTAAAATCACAACAATGTTGGGGGACTGGAGACTAACCATATTGGAATTCAGTGTGAAATCAACAAGGTCACCATGGCAACTGTGTTTGATTGTGTGTTTAGTTGTTAGGATTTCCCATGGGGGGATTTCCATTATTATGACCATAGGGGCATATATGTGTGTATGTTTATTATGTGTTCCCTTTTTATTTATTGTTGTGTGTATTTTATTTTGTAATGTGCTTTTATTGTAATTATTTAATTATGATAGTATTATGTGGGAGTCATATAGTTAAAATTTAATTAAATTAAATGGGATGTGGAATGTGAAATTAAATGTTTTTGCCTTGGTTGAAAATGAAATTTGATTTATATATTTTATAACCTTATGGTAATTAAATAAATTTTATGTCAAAAGGTTGTCATAAATAAATGTCATAGAAGTTAATGCATTTTAGAAGAGTGTGTAAGTTACCAAGTATGGGTTGTGTAAGAATTTGTAAGAGGTTGTAAGGCTGATTTTGGAAGGTCAAACACTCCTTCCTCTTTGAAATTCGAATTTGAATTTGGAGGACAAATTTGGAGGCTTGTGGGACAAGTTAAAGTTGTCCCACACCTCTCAAAATCCTCCACCAACCATGTCTATCAATTTGGAGTCAAAATCAGATTATTTTATTACATTTTGACATGTTTTTGTTTAAGTATTGATTGCACTTGTTTTACAAAATTTAAATGCATTCCTTTTGGGGTATGGGCTACATTGTGTATGTAAGTAAATTTTTCATTTTTTCTTTTATGGTGATTTGTTGTTGATGTGGATTGCCTCTTGGGGAAGGAAGAAAAATTATGTGGCATCCCACTTGGAATCCACATCATCCTCTTCCACCCTCTCCTTTAAAATTTGTTCCTCCTCATTTTGTGGTTGTTGAAGGTTGGAAATTTCATTCTTGGGTCAAATTTCTCTTGCATTTTGGAGCTTGCTTGGTGGAAGAAGAGGATTTGATTGTGCATACATTTACCTTGCTGTTTTGGGACTGTGTTTTGAGCATCAAAAGAACTGTTGTTTGGAAACAAGTCTCCATCATGGAGAGGTAGGCTCTCACTTTTTAAAATTGATGTTGTTCCCTCTTTTAGCATGAAATTTGAATGTATTTGTGTTTGCAATTCTTAGAGGGATGGGTAGAATGCTTAGGGCATGGTGTGGAGAGAAGACTATGAGGTTTATCAGAGGAGGGATAAGGGATTTACCATTGGCACTTGTCTTGTGGAGGGAGTGTTGGTTGGGATCCACCTAGGGAAAAGAATATACTTGCATTTCTTACTTTGGGGAGGTATAAGGGATAAATTTGGAGGAGGGAGAAGGAGGGGTTAAGGAGGGATAAGGTTTATGGGATGGTTATGTTTTGGCGGTTTGTTTTAGGTGGATGCCCAATTTCAACATGGGAGGCATAAGGAGACCTCCATAGTTATTTCTCTTGCTTGGATTGCTTGCTTGGAGAAGGAGCATTTGTTTTAATTGGAATTGTTGTTGTAGTTGAGAACTACATATTTTTGTTTGTGCATTTCCTTGTGCATGTGAATGTATGTTATATGTGAAAGAAGCTATGTTTCCATGTGTTGTTTTATCATGATCCATTTCAATATGGTTAGGGCTCGGGGGCCAATGGGGAAAGATTTATTCTATTTTCCCATTGGGTATCTTGGTTGGGTGGAGAGTGTTGCCTTTCCCCCTTCCTTGTTGTGATTCAAGTTACAAGAATGAAGAAATTAGCAAGTTGTTGTTTGGAGAAAGAAGAACACAGTTTGACAGTCATCTCTTTGAGCAAACTTTTGTAATCCCTTCCCACTTTGTGTGGATGAGTTGTATAATTTTGTAATGTGAAGCCATTCTATGGTAAATGGAAGTTTGAAATTTAATTGAAATGTAAAGATGAAACATTCTATTCTCTGTATTGGAAAAGACTTTCATACAGTTGTATATTTAACATTGAAATTCTAATGTAGAAATGAATTGTATCTTTCTGCTTAGTTTGAAAAGAAAATGGGAAGAACATTTCATACTTGTATTTGAAATTTGAAATCAGATCAAATTGGAAAAGAGATCAGTTGTAATGTTATTTGATTTTCAATAGAATTATGGCATTGGTTCTTGTAAAATTGTATTGTTGTCAAAGGATAAATTTCCATTTTGAAAAGAATAAGAATCTCTATTTTTTTATGTTGAGAAGATGCATATGAAATGAAATTAAATGTTATTCTTTCTTGCAAAATTGTATATCAAAACTGGAAACTCAGAGATGCTTTTAGTTTGAATTAAATGGATGTTTGATAAGAAACTACATTGGATTAAGTTTAGGAATCATTGCTATTTGAATTTTAAAAAAAGAAAGACAAACCAAATTTAAAGCAACAACTTGCTATTTTAAAGTTAAATCTGGTAATGTACATTAAAAAAAAAAAAAGAACTGTTCACTTTTATACTTCCCAATCAATTTAAAAATACTATGAATTAACATGCTGAGACTATTTTGAACCTAGCTTGATAAGGAAAATTTGAGAAAATAATTCAATCAATCCAATTTTGAATCAATCCCTTTCCTAAGTCGTTTTTTGTTCCTTGTTGGATAAAAACGCAAATTCAATAAATTGATCGAATTGAAACCTTTAAAAAATTCTAATTCTTCCCTAAGTTGATCCTCCATGTCTTTTTGACATGTTGAGTGAAGGAAGAGTCCAATTTTTATAAAATTTGTAAGTTGAAAATTGTCAGTTTTAAAATTATAAACCCTACAGATCGATTTCTTAAAATTTACCCTTTAAACGTTACCATATTCTAAAATTTATTGTTTCTGTGCAAAGAGGACTTTGAGAGATTTCCAGAAAGTCCAAGTTTTCCAAAAATGGAGCTTCCTATCAAAAGTTATGGCCATTTGAAGTTTTACTTCAAAATGGCCATCCCAAACCAAAAAAGAAATAATTCGACCTTAGAAAAATTTAAATTTGAACTTTAGAAAATTTTTGAAAAAAATTCCACGGCCCCCAACCAATCACGTGCTGACTCATGGCAGGGGGTGCACTGATCAAAATGGAAAAACTTAACTTTTTGCCCCTTTTGGAAAATTTTCACTTTTTCCTCCGCCGGCCTGCGGCCAATCACAAAGCGCCACGTGACCATTTGAGCAAGTGCGGAGGCATGGAGGAAAATTGAGACTTTGGTTTTGGGAAAAATTTCAAATTTTTCCCCTCAACCCTCTTGCCCGCACCAATCTCATGATGACACGTGGCATTGGGAAAATTTTTCCCTAAAACTCCGCCCGACCATAACTTGAGTTTTACAAGGAGTTAGGAGGACTTCATTATATGGTTGGAAAGGTGAGGAAATTTCCTATCCAATGATCCTAGTTTAGGAGATTTTTGATAACTCTAAGTATTTTAAAAATATAGTTGAAGTTCAGGGCTTGATAGAGAGCAGGCCTAGAGATAAATTTCTCCCTGAACCTTAGAAAAACTTGTAACCTCCGGATTGGAGCCTTGTACGCTTGTTATAAGATAAAGATGGAAATCTTGTGTTTGGTTAATCAGAATTTGTTCCATAATCCTATTTAGTTTCAAACTAGTGTCTTGCGACTTGGTTGAAGACTCTTCCTATAATAAATAAATAAATTATTCCATAATTTTCCTAGTTTGTTTCTTGGTCTCAAGTGGTAGTTGAAGCAGGCATTACATGTTCCTCAACAAAAGTTAACGAAGAAAAACTCATCTAGTAACATATGCACATGTCACCATTAATCGAGGTTTGTGAAAACACAGTTCACATAAATTTTAAAATATATTTATTACACAAACTATTGATAAAGAGGCTTAGATTCCTACTTAGGAGTATGAAAGTACTATCCATTAATTCTTGAGGTGTCATCGTCACCCAATATTCTTTGTAACATTACAAACTTTACCTTGTTTGATCCCTCTTGAAATGTGGTATAACAATTCTCTTAGGATGGTACATAAATTAGGTATCTACCACCATTTTCCACTACGCTCACAAATAGTCCCATTGGTTAGATTACTCAATAGAGAAATTTTTACTATCACCTATGCATTTCATACATTCAGTGAACCAAAGTGAAGGCAATAATCAAAACCTCAAAGAATAAAGAAAATGTATTCCAGCCATAACTATGCACCTATAACATTAATAACATTATATGCTTCAAATCCATTGGTAAATTACAGGGGTTAATGATAACCAAGCCTCGTGAGTACATTCATTCAACGAAAGAGATTACCTTGACAACCACAATCACTCATACAAGCATATTCTAACACAAGTAAAGAGGACTATAAGAAGGAAAGATTGAGTTCTTAACAATCATTCACATAGGTCTCAAGATTTATATTTCTAGTTAGATTTCCTTGTATTAATACACCGTGTTTTTTCACTTATAACAAGCATTAAACCATCCACCATCATTTACAATTTACAAGTTTTCTCATCTTTGCGTTAGTTCATCAAGAACAATTTCCTTTACTTTTATTCTTATTACAATCATGTTTGCATTTTATTCATTTGATAAAAATTGGGGAGCTTATGTTCTAAGAGATCCTACATTTCCAAGGTTCTTCTCTTCAACTTACATTCTTTAGATACCTTTACATTCAATATTTAAGTTTCCCATTAACATTGTTTAAAAGATGAATGCAAAGTGATGAAGCTTTAGTTTCCCATTTAGAAATTTAGGATCTCCAAAGGGAAAATTCCCACATAAGAAATCATTTTCATTAATATTTGACCACCTAAGTATTAGGAGGAATAATATAATAGAGAAATAAAATCCGCATAC
Organism: Taxus chinensis; assembly: GCA_019776745.2. Classification (NCBI taxonomy): domain Eukaryota; kingdom Viridiplantae; phylum Streptophyta; class Pinopsida; order Cupressales; family Taxaceae; genus Taxus; species Taxus chinensis. Next base: position 108,758,354 of record CM034156.1, on the reverse strand, counting down.
AACAATCTAAGGTTTCCCTAGGGCACCATTCCAAGTGGTAGGAAATATACATTGAGTTTTCATCCACAATAATCATGTTAAGATGTCTTAAGACTTATTCATCTTGATCCAAAAGGAACATGAACCTCCATGGGTAAGCCATAGCGCATAATTGGTATTCTAACCTCATAAATGATTCCCACATAATGGTTGTCCTTTGCTAATTATTTGAAGAGAAAAAATTCCCATAGGATTTAACTCTTCACCCATTGCTTCTTGTGTTCAAATTTATATGAATGTTCACTTTTTTCTCACAACAGCTATAACCCACCACTATCTTTCTCTAGAGTTGGAAGTGGTTTATTTTAGGAAGTTTGGGATTTGTTCATAGCCATGGTGGGTAGGGAATGCTTTTTTTTAAGTGGAAAAATAATATAACCAAGCACACTTACAATTAAAATGGAATTATAACACCCTCCTATGGAGTAACCACTTTCCCGCTTACAAACTTTTCTGACTCATGTACAACCAAAATGTCCAAGTAACTTAGAGGAAACATATTTTACCTTGGAAAAAGGAAGGTTGATCATAGATATTTTATCGATGAAACATGATTTGAGTGTATTATAGGACAACCATTACCAACTACATATTGAATGTCATTACAACATCTATCAGTTAAATATTAACTTTCTTATGCACTAATTACTATTAAAAAATAGCATATGAGATGATAAGTGCACTAACTATGTTATGTTGAAATCACATGATTACTTAGTCAAGGTGGAAAAAGGGTGTAAGAAGGTTTCAAAGAACCATCACAAGTCATACTATTAATGGTCAAAAAAATTCTTTACATGCTTACGACAAAATTACTTTTCAATTTTTTATCTCACTATCATACCAATATACAAAATTATGAAGATTCACCCTAGTTAACTAAATACACTATTCTACAATATAGTTGAATTGTAAGCTTATAAGTAAAATTACACCATCACTATATTTAATAGATGTACGCAATGAAATGAGTTATTCTTCTTTAATAATAACACAAATACTATATCTAAACTACATGACTGTTCTAATTTCATCTTGGTTATGTTGAGATTGTGGAGTTGAATTACTTCACGAAGGAGCTTATTTACAAATTGCAGGTTTACACAGTGACCAACATTGATCGGTTGACCATCATCAGTCACCTAGCATACTAACTGGTATCGGTTAGAGTAACCGACATCGGTTACCTATGCATGATTTTTTATCTTTAAGTCATGGGACTTAGATCTAATATTTGTTATAAAGTTGATCTAATATTTGTAAATGAATGGAAAAAGTGCCCTAGGTTTGTATAGGCTTATATAAGCTAGGAAACTAGGGTTAGAGGTTAGATTGGGAGAATTGTAAGAAGGAATTCTTAGAAAGAGCTTAGATAAGCTTGTTAGAGGAAAATTATTATACATCGTGTAAGGTGTGGAAGATTACAGATATTCAATTGTAGAACCTCTAGAATAATATATTGTTTTTTTCTTGGTGGACGTAGCCCACACTATGTGAACCACTTTATATATTGTGTATTTTCTTTTTTTAGTTATTTCCATGTTTATTTCTTGTATGCTTTAATCTGATATATATCTATACAAATTTTTTGGTCTAACCTAACAACTAGTATAAGAGATTTGTTTAATGGTTGTGTGTGTTTATGGATTTTCTCATAGGGATTTCTGATTGAGTGGGAGCACAACAATGTCAAAATATATAAATAAAAAGTAGAGAAATTTGAAGGCTGTAATTATCAGCTATGGAAGATGCAGGTGGAGTATTATCTATATCAGAGAGATTTATATTTACTGTTGGATGAGAAGGCAAGCCCTGTAAAGATGACTAATGAAGATTGGAAGATTCTTGACAGAAAGGCTCCGGGATCTATAAGATTAAGCCTGAGATCATCTCTGGCTTCGAATATAACAGAAGAAGCAACCAAGGTATAATTAATAAAATCTTTAGCTAATTTGTATGAAAAACCAAGTGCATCAAATAAAGTTTATTTGATGAAGAAGTTGTTTAATTATAAAATGCAAGAAGGTGGATCTATGTCTAATCATTTGAATGATTTCCGTTCTATTGTAAATCAATTAAAATTGGTTAATGTCCCTTTGGAAGATGAAGTGAAAACATTTTTATTCTTGTGTTCTTTTCCAAATAGTTGGAATAATTTGGTAATGGTTGTTAGCAATACATCATCTGATACTAATATTTTTAAGTTTTATGATGTGATTGGTATAATTCTAAATGAGGAAATACGTTGGAAAATTTCAGGAGAATCATTGTGTGGGAATGTTTTTAATGTAGAAAGTAGAGGAAGGAAAAAGTAGAGATCCAAGAGCAAGAGTAATGGGAAATCAAATTCTAAGAGTGGCAGATCTAAATCGAGAGGTAGAGGAATAACCTGTTGGAATTGTGGAAAGAAAGGACATGTAAAGAATGATTGTTGGTTCAAGGAAAACAAAGAGAATGTACCAGAGAAAGATAAAGATGAAAATTTAGCATTAGAGGTAATGCAAGATTCCCTTATTCTCTCTTTTGATAATAAAATTGAATCATGGGTTTTAGATTCAGGAGCTTCATTCCATGCTACCCCTAATAAGGGTTATTTCAGAAATTATGTCTAGGGTAATTTTGGTCATGTTTATTTAGGAGATGATGAACCATGCAATATTAATGGTAAAGGTGAAGTTCATATTAAATTTTAGAATGAAAATACATGGATATTGAAATATGTGATGCATGTGCCAAGCCTCTGGAGAAATCTTATTTCTGCAAGACAATTAGGTGAAGATGGATGCATGGTTACATTCACAACTGATTCTCGGAAAGTTTCCAAGGGAGCTCTTGTTTTAGCAAGAGGCAAGAAGGTAGGAACATTATATTTTTCTACCTGTATTACTGATTCCTTTTTGTGTTATCTACTTTATATTCAAATGCAAGCATGTGGCATAATCGGCTAGGCCATATGAGTAAGAAGGGAATGTAGATTTTAAAGGCAAAGGGTAAGTTATCAGATTTGAAAGATGTAGATCTTGATTTCTATGAGCATTGTATATTTGGAAAGTAAAGAAAGTGAGGTTTCTTAAATTTGGGGCATCAAAGAAGGATCATAAATTGGAGCTTGTGCACTCAGATGTGTGGGGACTAGCCCGAGAAGCTTCTCATGGAGGATCCCAATACTATGTGACTTTCATTGATGATGCCACAAGAAAGGTATGGGTTTATTTTATTAAACATAAATATGATGTTTTTGAAACATTTAAAAGATGGAAAGCCCTTGTAGAAAATAAAACTAATATGAAGTTGAAGTGCCTTAAATCTTACAATGGTTATGACTAATGTATCAAGGTTTTCAATGATTATTATTTAGTGAATGGAATACACAGAGAAAGAACGGTTCCTAGAACTCCACAGGAGAATGGAGTGGAAAAAATAGTGAACAAAACTATTGTGGAACGTGATAAAATCATGAGGATACATGTTGGATTACCCTTGCAGTTTTGGGCAGAAGCAGTAGATAAAAAATTATATTTGATCAATTATAGCTCCTCAAGTGCACTGAACGGTGGAATACCAGAAGAAGCATGGACTGGAAAAGAGGTAGATATTTATTTCCTTAGAGTATTTGGTTCAAAATATTACATATGTTGATAAAGAAAACAGGAAGAAGTTGGATGCTAAATCCAAGAGATGCACTTTCATTGGTTATGGTTCTGGTGATTTTGGATTCCGGTTTTGGGATTTATAAGATGTTAAGATTGTTAGGATTCATAACATTAATTGGAATGAAAAGAGAATGTACAAGGATCAGGTTTTGGTACCCAAGAATGAACCAGGTGAAGATTTTTTTGAGAAAAGTGCATTCTCAGATTTAAAACAAAAATCCATAGACACTAGCATCGGTCAGGGTGACCGGTTTTGGTCAGAGAAGGACTAGCATTGCTTAGGTGAAGTGACAACGACTATAGAGGAACCAACATCGGTTACAGGAAACTGACATCAGTCACTGTGAGATTTAGACATGAATGTATTAGAGGTTGAGAATGAGTAAACCTCTTGAAATATTTACTCCTTCATTATTTTATCTTTTATTGACTGATAGTGGTGAACTGTAAATTTTTGAAGAAGCAATGTAGTAGGATACCCATGTTGAGCAGGATCATGACATGGATGAGGAGATGGATTCCTTGAAATAGAACCAGACATGGGATTTGGTCAAGTTGTCACCAGGTAAAATAATATTGCAGAACAAATGGGTTTACATGATCAAGAAAGAAGATAGGGGAAAAAATATATACAAAGCAAGGCTTGTGGTAAAAGGACTTGCACAAAAACCATGCATTGATTTTGGTGAGATATTTTCTCCTGTTGTTAAAATGACATCCATTCGTATTGTTTTGAGTTTAGTTGTAGTAGAATATTTGTATTTAGAACAGCTTGATGTTAAGATGACTTTCCTTCATGGTGATTTGGAGGAGGAGATCTATATGGATCGGTCGCTTGGTTATGAAGTCAAGGGTAAGGAGAAACATGTGTGTAGGTTGAAAAAGAGCTTGTATGGTCTGAAACAAGTTCCAAGGAAATGGTATATGAGGTTTGAAAATTTTATGCATGATCATGGTTATATGAGGATATGACTATTGTGTTTATTTCAAGAAGTTTGGAAATGGGAGCTATATTATTTTGTTTTTGTATGTGGATGATATGTTTATTATAGGATCTAGTATGCAAGACATTGGTGAGTTTATTTAGAAAAATTATCTCAGACATTTGCAATGAAGGATTTAGGAGCTACAAAGAAAATCCTTAACATGCAAATTCACAGAGACAAGACAAACAGAAAATTGTATTTTTCTCAAGAGGATTATATCAGTAAGGTGTTAAAAAGATTTAAAATGTAGGATGCAAAACCTATAGGTACACCTATGGTTGGAAACTTTAAATTGAGAAAAGATCAATGTCCTACATCACATGAGGAGGTCGAGTACATGTCACGAGTTTCATATGCTTCAGCCGTTGGAAGTATTATGTATGTTATGGTTTGTACCAAACTAGACATTTCATAAGAAGTGGGAGTTGAGAGCAAAATTTATGGACAATCCAGGTAAAGAGCATTTAAAAGCAGTCTAATGGATTCTTAGGTATTTGAGACGGACATCTGGCATGTAATTATGTTATGGAGGGTCAGATACTACTTTACGAGGCTATACTGATTCAGCTATGGTTGGATATTTAGATGGTAGGAGAAGAACCACTAGATATGTATTCATAGTAGGTGGGACAACAGTTAGCTAGATTTCGATATTGCACAAGGTTTTTGCCTTATTTACTATAGAGGTCAAGTATATTGCAACTATAGAGGCTAGCAAAGAGATGATATGAATGAGCAGGTTCATGGAAGAGTTGGGAAAGGAACAAGAGGATTGCAGATTGTACAATAATAGTCAAAGCATAATTCATTTGGCAAATACATCAGTGTTTCATTCAAGGTTGAAACACATTCAGTTGAAATATCACTTCATATGGTAAGTTTTGGAGGATGGGAAACTGAAGTTAGAGAAAATTCATACGAATGAGAACCTTGTGGATATGCTAAATAAGCCACTGGAAAAGGAGATGTTGGAGCTACACTCCAATTTTGTTGGTCTTCAAGTTTGAGACTTGAAGAGGAAAAAATAAAGCCAAGAGAGTAACCAAGGATGGAACTATGCGGGATAATGCAATAATTTATCTCCAAGTGGGAGATTGTTGAGATTATGGAGCTGAATTGCTTCATGAAGGAGCTTATTTACAACTTGTAGGTTTACACAGTAGCTGCCATCGGTCAATCGATCGTTGTCGGTCACCTAGCATACTAACTGATATTGGTTAGGGTAACTAACATCGGTTACCTGTGCGTGATTGTTTATATTTAAGTCACGGGAATTAGATCTAATATTTTTTATAAAGTTGATCTAATGGTTATAAATGAATGGAAAAAGTGCCCTAAGTTTGTATAGGCTTATATAAGCTAGGAAGCTAGGGTTAGAGCCCAGATTGGGATAATTGTAAGAATGAATTCTTGGAGAGAGCTTAGAGAAGCTTATGAGAGGAAAAATATTGTACATCATGTAAGGTGTGGAAGAATGTAGGTCTTCAATTGTACAACCTCTAGAATAATATATTGGTTGATTCTTGGTGGACGTAGCCCACACTGGGTGAACCATATTATATCTTGTGTATTTTATTTACGTGTTTATTTCTTGTATGCTTTAATCTAATATATATATGTTCAACCGGTTTGTTCTAACCCCAACAGGTTACACATTTTCAATAATAAACATTAAATTTAGATTTCCAACATCCATTTTACTCCTGCTTCTGCTACCTGCAACCTAAAAAGTTAGTATAAACATGAGCAGCAAAAATGAATGCTGACATGGCATTCCCCCTATGAATAACATTTTCACATATATTATTTTCCACTTATAATAAATTAAATTTTTTTAAGATACAACAGAGGTAAGAACAAAAATACAGTTTCATTTCTCTTTCAAGATGGAGTGAGATAGAGAGAGGAGAGATAGAAAGGCACACCAAATTTCCCATAAGCAATAAAATACAAAAAAGTGTCATCAAGGATATCTATAGTGTCGTATAATAGAATTTAAAAATTTTGCAATAGTTTTTTTGCTAAGAGAAAGTTCCACGGAAATTTTCTCACTAGTGCTGTAGGATTATAAAGATGACCAATTTGGCCAAAGTTCCCAAAAAATAAGGATAAAATCCATTTTCTGAAGTTCAAAAACACCACGTGTAAGTTCCCATCAATTCCCCTATCTACAAGGAACCCCTTGGAGTTTATAGAGCACAAATCGTGTGACCAATATTCAAATGGCCACTACATTTCCGAAGTTACTTGTCATAATTATGTTGGTTGGACTTTGTCGTCGAACATCCCAAGGCCTAAAAAACCTTGTTACAAAAAAAACTTTTGAGGTGATTTTCTCAAAGTTATTGATTGATTATGATAGTCCTAGAGAAATACTAAAGGTTTGCAGTGACCCAATTTATTTTCTTGATATGGGGGCCTGAATTGGGAGCTAAAACCAATTTGACTTTTCAATTTGTTTTACAACTAACCAAATGGTAAAATAGTTGACTGGGCCTCCATACGTGCAACGAAACAATGTCAAATGAACATCTAAAGTCATTATAGAGATTGACATGACATCTAATGTCACCAGTAAACATGATCATTCCATAACTTATCCACTACAAGGATTAGAGCGGTGGTTTTTACATCATTGAAAATTCACGTTTTATTAAATTTTAGCAAGGTGAAAAAATGATGGGATTACATGGAAGTCGAGTTTTATTCTTTAATCATGTGGATATGGTCATCTAGTTCTATCATCCAAAAGTTCTAATTATCACATGACAAGGTTGGAGGGTGTGGCATTACACTAAAAGTGGTCATATCATATTTTACATGATGTAACGTAAATATATCTATTATGTGCAACGAGTCATTTTAATAAGCTTAACCATACTCTTCATTTAATTAATAATTTCACTAGAACTCTGAAGGGAAAACCATAAATATGAAAGCATGTTGGAAATAGGGAGAAAACCATGCCTGTTCATAGTGAGGCGACAAGGGAGGTGCTCCAATCAATTTTAAACACACGCAAGCTACATGGCATTCGCCACGAAACCATTCGCTAACCAATTCACATGCATTATAATTTTCCCATATTTTGCATAAATATATACCCGACATTGGAGAATAAAACACTTCATAAAAGACACATCCAAGTCTCCATTATGCTTTAGTGTAAAACCATGCTTTTTTGTAAAGATCTCATTTTAACAAGGTTGAGAGTATACTAGTGAAGGTGAAACCCACCATGTGGAAACCTGTTGGTTATATTTGGTGAAACAACAAAACAAGCTTCATGAGGATGCCCACGCCATTATCTTCTAACTACCAATGCCCCACATAACTTGTCCAGTCACCAAGTTTCATTCAATGAAGTGAGGAAAAATATGAGATACCAACCACACATGGTCCTTAGGATTTCCCAAACGAGCCTCCATAGAGATGCATGAAGGTGGGACGCTGGAAAAGGTTGTGGACATAGTCTCTTCTCCTTTCTCACCCCCTAGTGGTCCAAAACACCATGCTGATATTTTTGTTCCTTAGACAAAATGTCTAAGCCTCTATTTGAATTAAAAAATACATCCATGTCCTACTATAAAACTCCCTTCTCACGCATTGGCCTAGAATGAAAAAAAATAGAGTGTTTCATTCAAAGGAATATTAAAAGAGACAAATCTTACAGAGACATAAGTGGGATAACAGGAAAAGGAACTTTCAATGTCTTTATCGATACAACAACTACTTGAAATAAAAGAGAAAGAGAAGGGAAAATGAAGTGGTAGCCATGAATGGTGTTGCAAAGGTTACAATGCACCTAGCACATGTGCACAGAAGTAGAAGAAGAAAAATAAATACATATATACATTACACCCAAATGAAGTGCCTCCTAATCCTCAATATTCTTCTTATTCTTCTGCATACAACAACAAAACAACGTCAGGAAGTAGTTTCCTTTCCTCTTAGAGACAAATGAACCCACTTCAAATAGAGCTACAAAACCAGATCAATCAATTTTTATATAGTAAAATGGGGATATATTATTGTTACGGATTTATCTCTATGTCCATTGCTGAATTAACCAATAATGGTATTGATTTTGGGTGGCTATTAGCAAGATCTCTGTTTAGCAAAATCATTACATTCATATTATCTTCATCCAACACTTTGATGGACAAGATAGATAACATGAGGAATAACCACATAGACATGGAGATCAATGCAATATTGGGTAAATCCTCATGGGAGGTGAAGCCAGTAGATATTCACCGAATCACCATATATGTACAGAATGAGAGGGAAGACACGGTCTTCAAAAAGGTCCTTACTGACAAAGCTTCAAACAATAAAGGTGAAGGGACGTTTCAGCCAAAAGGTAAATGGAGAGTGGAAGGATTTTTTTTATAAAGAATCTTCCCATCAAAAAATACTTCATGTGCCATAAGAAATTTAAACCATATTTTATTCATTGAAACCATCTTCATTCAACACAAACAATCCAATCAAGAGGGCATTACATCTACCTCCCCTTATAAGAGTGTCATCCTCGATGCGACACAACACAATGATTAGCTGTAAGGATAAACTAGACGAAAGGGGTTAACAATGATAATTTTGTTTACTACCAAGACCATGTTGCTAACATGTGATCATAAGGGAACATCAAAATCTATAATTTCCTCAAATTGTTGATTTTATGTGAAGAATGGGTTTTCTCTCTACCATAGTAAGTCTAAACTAAATTTCATAGTCATATTCAAACCTATTTGATAGTTTTTTTTCCGTAAGAGTCTCTGTGATTATTTGTTTTCTCATAAGCACAAATGGGTTGGATCGATTTTTCACAATCATTTTCATCCTTTACCAGTTCTATCACATTACTTCTATTGTTTTACAAGTAATTTTTCACTGTTTTTGCAAGGTTTTCAACATTACAATGCAACACGAGGTCGTTCAAGACCTAAAACCATAACATGACCACTTCACATTTATACGACAATAATTTAAACAAGACATTTATCCCAAGTAAAGACCGATTCCACAACAAGGAAGTGTATACACATAACATTCACCACATCAATGTGGAAGAGAAAATTATCTAGACACAAGTCTATGATGACACAAGCAGATTACCATAAGAACACCATCATTCCTCACCAAGAGGAAACCACATACCTATGAGGGGAATGTAGCATAATACCCAAAACACAGTCCCTCGCAACATATAATCCATACAAACAGGTATATCACGAGGTTTGTATAACACATAAGAAAATGGGTATGACGAAACACACCTATAGTCAAGTCCCCAGGACCAAAAGTAACATTATCACTATGTACAATGTCTGTTCAATCCAAGTATAAAAATATCTATCAATAAAATATGTGGTCTAGCATCCCAACCCTTCCTAAAAGAATCTAAAAGAACCAAAAAAAGTATCAAGTGTCCCATCTATATGTTTTTCAGTGAGTCCCGCATTCCAAAATTATAATATTCTTAAGTAATCCAAAATATTCGGAAGTATAATTTTTTTTTAAACATAAGTTTCAAATATCTCAAAGAAATCAAATTCAAACACAAAGGCCAAAACAAATTCAAACACAGGTTCAACACGTTTCGTAACAGGAATATTTAGGGGAAAACTACCATTACCTCTGTTGCTTCCTATGTGTTGCTTGATGACACTAAATAAACACATTTCTAAAGTGTAGCCTCCCATTAAAACCATTTTAGCATGGATTTCCAAAAATACAAAAATATCAAAAAACATGCACATGCAAATTCCCACCTCTAATTAAACACTTGACCATCTCTCTCCAGCCAATACATCCTAGTCTTACAGGCCTAGAGTTATAGTGGGAGCGGGTATGAAACTATAGACACAAAATCATGCACTTTGGGTAATTATCTAGTCCTGATTGCATACTACTATTCATATGATTCCAAAGTAAGAAAATATTAATTAACTCATGTCTTCAGCCATCTTTGATTTCCTTCTATTTCCACTTTTGGTCTTGCACATGCTTTTGCTCAGTCTGACCTCCGACCCTTCATTTTCTCCGAGTCTTGACACCAGCGCCCAACTAGGACGCCAACACTAGACGCCCTTGTCCCCTCTGGGTGCCCCTGACCTCTTTGTACTTAACTCAAATATTTTGGATCCTTTTTAGCCATTTGAGCATCTTATCTTTTTTATAGTTGGCATTTTCGAGGTTAATTACAAAATTCAAGCAAAGTAATCATATAAATATAAAGTTATGTGACCAGAATAAAGGACCAAGCACTAAGCATTAACTATAACCATCTAAGGTTACATCCAAAGGCTATTCAAGAGAATTCAATCATCCATTCTAGCATCCATTCAAGGGAAAGGGACTGAATTATTCTACATACACTTCATAGGAGGGGAAGTTCATTCTATTCCATGCACACATCTATTACATTTTCTTACATCTAGTTGTTTTCTCACTATCAAGTGTGACACACTCTAGAGCCGCCTAGGACACAATTCCACACACACACACACACACACACACACACACACACACACACACTTAGAACTACATTGGGTCTGAAATGTAGTGCATTACTTAGTCGTAAGTTCACATGTTTGAAAATTAAGGAAAGTCCAACCCCTCATTTGTATTCTTTTATTTTAAAGATTTGATGCACTCTTGAGGGTTTTGCAAGTCAATATTTCATTGCAGGTTATCAATGACATCGGAAATCATTGTATGACATACTGACGACTAAATGGGAAGGATAGTGAAAAACTTGCAGCTAGTCAAAGATGTTTTTCTAAGCATTTTGGCAGTCAGAGGCACCCAACGCAAGACTATGGTGCCCACATGCACTCTTTCCCATTTCCATACGCCCCATTCTAGGCAATTTGTTAGATCGCACATTTTTCTGAGTCTCTATGTGTCACTTCTCCTTTTATGTTCACCCAATCATCACTTTGGCACAATCCAAATTTAATTGTGAAACAACTAGGTCAGTCTATCTCTTCTTTGCAACTAGGGTTTCATATTTACTAACTTAATTTGTTTGGGTCTATTTATGTACTTAATTTATTATTCATTTACTACTATCTTACCATTAGTATTAGGAATCTATACTATTCTTATTTTTCTTGATCATTTTGGTGAACCTAGTCGTTTCAAACCCTTCCTTCTGAATATGTCTTCACCTTATCGAGTCATGGATCAATCATCTTATCCTTCTTTCACTCCCACTAGGTTTTTTGGCATGGTTATTGTTGTTGTTGATTTCATGCAAGTTCGTACTCAAAATCCTCCTCACTTTATAACGCATATGGATGATCCTTTTATAATTGTAGTAACTACTCACCACACTCGTCCTCCTACGGCTCCACCCATCTCTATCCTACCACCTATTACTTCTACAGATCTCGCTACTTCTAGGGGGTATGATATCATTGATCAACTTAATAATCTATGGGCCAAAATATCTCTCTATGACTTATTATGCAATGCACATAATTGTCTTCATACATTAGAAGACGGTGTATGTTCTATTCACATTAAAAGTGATAATTCTTTGGTGTCATTCACACACCTCATTCAATATCTCAAAAAAAATCCACGTGCTATATAATTTACTAATGAGGACATATTGTCATTTTCTCTTGGTGCACCCTTGTTTATCACTACTATTATTGGCACAACTTGTATTAAGTGCGTACTCATTGACAATGGATTGGCCATTAATTTATGTTCTCATTCTCTTCTAAAACAACTTGGTATTACAGATAATCTAATTGCTACTAATTATACTCTTATTCATGGCTATGATTCAACTACTCTCATGTGCTTAGGAACCATCACATTACAAATCAAATTCAGGCCTAAGACTGTCCCTACGGAATTCTTCGTTATTGATATTTCATTTAAAATTGACCGTTTACTATGTAGACCTTGGATTCATGCAATGCAAGCAGTTCCATCCACTATTCATCAATGCGCCAAATTCCTACATGATGGATATGAACATACCATTACTGTGGACCCTTATCCATTCAAATTGTGTCATATAGAACCTATTACTGCTATACCTATTCCTCCATCAATTCATATTCCATATAATAGTATTGCTACATATGACATTGGTCAATCCATCGTTTCACAATCTTATTTCGCCACTCCAAGCACTTTGGTTATTTCTAATCATACTACTACCATAACTTCACCCACATTGTCTTCTCCTCTAAGCACTACTGCTCCGCTCATTGAGTCTCCTCTCACTCCTACACATAATGCACCTCCTAGCAATATCCTCGACACAACTACTCAACATGAAAATGCCACCACAAAATATTTTAAATATTTTGATGATGAAGTTGATATGATTGAACTTGCAGATGAAACGTTGTGCCATCTTAATTTCACTCTTTTCGATGTAGATGACTCGCATTTTAATGACACTTTTGTTGCAGATGACCATGAAGAATATAAATTCAAAAACTCCACTCCTTCCAATAATGTTATGGTGCTTTATCAGGGGTCTTTCCATACTCTTTGGACGTCAAATTCCACCTTCTCATAGGTAGTTCTGCATATGTGGACCACCTCCTTTCACATACAAGTTCTTCATCAATAATTATTATTAGCATCATATTTCGTTGGATCGTACTTTTTCTAATACTATTTGCACATATGGTGTCTTAACTAGGCTTGGCTTGACACTCAATGATATCCTACCACTGCCTCACTCACCCATCTTTATCATGGATATTTTCACATTACAGTCACCTATGGTCTTCATGTGTTCCATTTAGCAATCTTCGTTACACACACCCCTCGTTCTTCTCCGTTGACACTTGGGTAATCTTGGCTTGATTATATTACAGGAAATTTAGACTCTGATCACACTTCTATAACTTTTCCTATGCCATTCAGCCGTGTTTATATCGATAATGATTCATCTCATAGCTATTCACTAAATCTCACTCATTGGTACACACATGGGTGCCCGCCAACATCGTTCACCAAAGAAGAGTATGCAATGACCATATGCACCTTACGTCGCAATGGCTCTTTATATGATCCAACTCATATTATTACTTATCGAATCTCCACCGCATCTCCAGTTGACTTCAATTAGGACAATGATGATCTTCTAGACAATGTCACTTGATCACTCTTATTATCACACACTTGGGGGGCATCGTAGATGTTCCCTCCTCTAACATCAGCACGTGACTTATATTCTCATCACTCCACATCTAGTCTCTCCCATACAAGATACACATCTTGATACACACTCATATCGTCATTACCTAATGACACACTCTTATGCCTCGGTTCACACTTGACTGTCAAGGGAATCTTATACACATGAATCTCAAACACTACATACTACATACTTGACACACTCACAATACATATTTATCTTGCATACCTTTTAATACAAACTGAACACAATAACAACACATAATTTATGTGTATACTCAACACAACATACTATAAATTTGACATATTTACAACATACTACACACTCAATGATTTCACGACATACCTCTCTTATATCACATGACACATCTCTCTTGCACGTAATCAACGCAAACATATTACACACTCTATGTGTTCATAACACACTATGTATTGGCCACTTTCAACACATATCTTTATCATATACATACAACAAAATTTACTACAAGATCGATTTGTTCACAATACATATTTCTCAACATATCATAATACATCCTCAACGCGCTCATGAAAAATATTGCATGCACAAACAAAACAACGCATTACACATTTAACATATCTCTCACACAATCAACAAGACACACCACCCTATGACGCACTCTAGTTACAAATTCCATACTCGAATGTGGAGGTTCTACATCTCAAATGGACCTCATCATACTCATGTGTTCATTCATTTCGTCATGTACTCACACTCTACGCTCTACAGTTTATCGATCGCATCTTTCTAGTGCACAATTCAAACCATTTCCTGATGACGTGCTCTTTTTCTATGGTTCATTCTCAAATTTTGAGGGGATATGTATAAATGAACCTCATATCATGCATAAGAATCCAGTCAGGGGGCACGTTTCCCCTATCATTCACTCTATAGTACATTATGTCTCATCCACAACATGTTGCATATCTTGGTCGCATTTAGTCTTACTTACATTTACTTGTTACATGTACACTTTATTACACATGCTAGATATATATATATTGTATGTAATTATCATTCCACACACACACACACACACACACACACACACGTTCACTTACTTTCTAGTTGTTATCGCAGATTCTATAGATCTATACACACAACATGGATGTTTGACGCAATACCTATTACCGGTCCCACAATGGCTCCTGGAGGCATCCACTTTTGTACATACAGGTGCTATTGTTTCATTTTTCATAGCACATTATGTTATCATATTATACATGCCTTGACATACCTTTTATCCTTTTAACATGTTAACGGGTGTTTCATGTGCAACATTTGTATTACAGGTCTATTTACTTCCATGGTTTTCTGTTACATTGATTTTCATTACCTATCATTGTTTACCACTGTTTGCGGTATTTTCCCTTTGTCGTGTGTGCACACTTGTCTGATTTTGGCCTAATCAACCTTGATTATCTTGCGACATCGTGTGTGATGTCCCATGTTTGAAACCCACTTTTTCGTGGTCTACATTGTCTTCTTACATCTTAGCTTACACATTGTTTGTTTGCTTATTCACTTACATTCTATCTTCTACATGCATGTTTGTATTTTCTTACACTAACACTTGTTCCCTAGCCACTTTTTTTGCCTTGGTTTTTACTAGGTACACTCCCCCCCTACAGCGCATCAGTTTCAGCACAACGTTCGGTCCTCCTTTGGGCCGCTTACTCCTTAGTGACGTCGCATGTACCCCAAACAAGGGGGTAATCATTTGGGTGAATTATTCACCCCATAAATTAGTTTACACTTATCACACAACATAGTTTAATACCGGTACAACACAATCACCAGCATCATCCAAAGCCCAGAATCTAACTTGGGTCCTTACTATAACATAGACACAAGTGCCCAGACCAAGACAGTAGTGCCTGAGCACCCCTGACCCTTCCTAGAAACATGTGACCTAGGGGTAGTTACACATAATTATTCAGTGTAACACAATCTACAATACTTCACATAATGAATTTTATAGGGCATATATTCATTGGCACATAGCATACATGATTTTATTTTTTGCCATTGGGTCAAAAATGGTCAAACTGGATCATATTTTTACACACCATATGCACTAGTGTTCCATACATTGGGAAGCATTTAAAGGTTGGAGGATGACACTAGACTTTTCCCCCTACACTTCTTCTATTTCTTGGCATGAGATCACCTGAAAAACTCGTAGCCAACACAACTAGTGTGAGATCACCCAAAAAACTTGGTCATCTACAAGATCCTTTCTACACTCTTTTCCTCATCACGGATCAGGTGCACATGTTCGTATTTCACATTTTACATTTTACATGCTTTCTTACATACTTTTTACACATTTCTCACCATATACACGCGTACTTGGCTACTTGATCAATCTTCTCTTTTGCAGGTTCTTCCTTATGGGAAGTGGTAGTCAACATCACATCAACAACATCAATAACATAAATCACATCAACATCGACATCAACAATAGGTATAATGGTGACCTCTACACATGTGTTTCCACCCTAGGGTCATCATCATCATCATTTTTTTGCACTTTCTCCTCTCTAGTTTCCACACTTCACATTTTTACCGCTCCGCGCTTTTTCCTTGTCTCTCGGAACACTTTCTCCATCAATCTACATGGTTATATTTTACGCATATATTATCTACTTTATGTTATCGATATTTCTCTCAAAAACCTAAAGTGGGGGAAAATGTAGACACAAAATCATACTCTTTGGGTAATTATCTAGTCCTAATTGCATACTACTATTCATATTATTCCAAAGTAAGAAAATCATTAATCAAGCCATGTCTTTGGACATATTTTATTTCTTTATATTGCCACTTTTGTTCTTGCACACCATTTTTCTCAGTTTGACCTCTAATCCTTCATTTTCTCTTAGTCTGGACACCAACGCCTAGTCAGGACGCCAGGGTCAAGCGCTCTTGTCCCATCTGGGTTCCCATAACCTCTTTTTAATTTAATCACATATTATGGGTCCTTTCTAGCCATTTGAGCATATTATCTTTTTGGAATTCATCCTTTTCGTGGTTAATTACAAAATTTAAGAAAAGGAATCATATAAATATAAAGTTATGTGACCGTAATAAAGGACCAAGCACTAAGCATTATCTATCACCACCTAAGGTTGCATCCAAAGGCTATTCAAGAGCATTCAAGCATCCATTCAAGGGAAAGGGACTATATTATTCTACATACACTTCATAAGAGGAGATGAGAACTTGTCGATATGACTGTTGGAAAGAAATGCATAGGCTACAAATGGGTTTTTAAAACTAGATATAAGGCAGAAAGATCTATCGAAAATCATAAAGCATGACTTTTAGTAAATGTATATGCTCAGAAACAAGGCATTAACTATGAAGAAAAAATTTCACCCATTGCGTAAATCAAAATCATTAGGGTTGTATGTGCATTTACAACACAGAATGAATGAAAACTTCAATGGATGGATGCCAAGAGTGCTTTCCTCAATGGTGATCTCAAAGAAGAATTTTACAAGACCCAACATGAAGGATTTGTTGATGAAAAGCATCCTAAAAAGGTATGTCATCTCATCAAAGCATTGTATGGACTGAAATAAGCTCCTAGGGCATGGTACATCAAGATAGATGATCACCTTTTATAGCATGGTTTCACCTGTAGCCCTTTGGATTTTAAATTGTACATAAATAAGGTGGGAACAGAAATCATCATTCTTATTTTATATGTGGATGATCTTGTGATCACTGTAAGTTCAGAATATCATGTTGATATTATCAAGAATGAACTCAAAATATCCTTCGACATGACTGACTTACAGTTACTCCATTACTATCTTGGATTGGAGATATGGTAGAAACATTATCACATTTTTATCTCCCATATAAAATATGCCAAGACACTCCTGGAAAAATATAGAATGTCATATTGCAAAATTCTTTCAACACTAATGGAGAAAGGTTTACAACTCCCTCAATTCCAGGACTCGCCTCAAGTGGATGCAACTCTCTATAGATAGCTCATTGGGAGTCTCATCTACTTGACCTGCACTAGACCTGACATATGTTTTGTTCTGAACTATCTCTTGAGACTTGTGCAAGAGCCAAAGAAGTGTTGTTGGGTTGTAGTAAAGCATGTTTTAAGATATGTTTGATGTACAGTTGAATATGGTCTGGAATATAAGAAGAACACTCAATTATTCTTGCAGGGATACACCAACTCGGACTATATTGGATCTATCGATGATAGAAATTTAACATTGGGATATATATTTCATCTCAGATCTAGAACGATCTCATGAATCAGTAAGAAGAAAAAAATTATTTCTCTTTCATCCACTGAGGTAGAGTATCATGTCGCACGAGGATATGTGTGTAAGGCGATATGGTTATGTCACATTCTGGATGATATGAACATTTGTGAAGAAAAGCCACATATCCTTCATTGTGAAAATCAGGGTGTGTTGAAGCTTGTGAAGAATCTTATTTTTCATGAAAATACTAGGCATATTGAAGTCGAATGTCATTGCATTCAAGGGCAAGTCTTAAACCACCACATCCAGGTCTAGTATTGCTTAATAAATGCACAGATAACTGATATACTCACCAAGTCCCTCAAAAAGGTGAAATTTGAGTTGCTTAAGGAGTACATTTGTAAAATTAATGTAATAAGGGGGGAATATTAGCATATTAGAACCTTCAATTAGCATGTCAACATGTAGGTATAACGGGTTATCAGTTTTATATGTCAAGTAACACTTACTCTTAGTTCAGGTTGACTATTACATTATTTTTGGTATCTTCTTTTTTGCTCTCCCCAACCGGTGTTTATAAGTTTAGATCTAGTTGCATAAATAATATGAAGCTTTGCATTGATTTTCCACATTCTGTACTATAGAGTGTCATTTTCGATCACCTAGGTGGCGTTTATGCATTGTGGGTGAGCCAATGTTTTACAAAGTTGTTTCTAATTTGTAATGTGGTATTTTTTATTAGATGTGTGGCATTTCTACATCATGTTTTTTGTGACATGTTTGGGTAAGTGCACGGAAATGGGGGGTCAAAAAGTGGACAAAATTGTGATTTTAAGAAAAATACGTATATGGTTTGTAAAAGCGCATTCACTATTTAGAATTATAGGTTCAGTAATTCATGAACCAAAAACGTGTATGTATTCCTTTGTCTATGTTTAATGTATGTGTTTGTGGGAGCCTTTTATTTACAAAAATAAATATTTAAGTATAATATTCTCATTAGTTATTTTTTATACTTTATTATTTTCATTTATTATTCTTTATAATTTATAATTTTAAATTTATTTTAGTAAATATAAGAAATTAGGGTCACTTTGCACCTTATGGAACTAGTCTACCACGAGTCATGGTTTAGGAGTTTATTTATAATCTAATATGGCCACTACATAGGTATTTTTTAGGATTTCAGCATTTGGCCTAAATATTTTAGGGTTTAAATTCTATAATCAATGTCTATTTTGGGAAAGAATATAGTCATTGTTTAGGTTTTGGAACCTTTTGGATTGTTTACTGACATTTGTAGGAGTGTTACATGTGTCAAAATTAAAATTTACAAACCTCACAACTCCCAAAGATAAAGAAAATTGATTGAATATATGGACTCGTGAATTTTTCCATGAACGTGGAGTTGAATCCTTAATTTCATCTTAGAATATGGTAGAATCATAGTATGGATGAGTACCTACTTTACAATCTTAGGGCATGCATCTTTGAGAGGACTACTCAAGTGATCCTCACAATTAACAATGCAAGGGAGTGACCTTGGTTCCCATTTTGGCATATATATAATCTTTTGAGCCTTATAATATAGATTAGAAATAGTAAGGTTTGGGCAAGAAGATGATCTATCTAAGGATCCCATACTATCATCATTTGTTCAATAGAAGAATAAGAGGTAACTTGAAGAGTTGGAAGCTAAAAGAGTACATCACATCGATATTTGTATAACACTCAGCAAAATTTAGGGTAGGAGTAGGTGAAAATGTGCAAAATCTTCCACATGTTCATTTAATTTCCGTGGAGAAATAAAATTAGGAATTTCATCAAGATTTATGTTAAGAAAATTAGTTGCATTATCACCTATGTGTAAGAGTTGGAAGGTTGATTCAAGTACCACATACTTCATAAGAAATCAAATCTACATCAACATTAAGAGAAATTATTTTCAAATATCCTTTTGTGTTGTTTCCAAGACACCATTGAAATAAATTCATATATGGCCAAGACACCATTGAAAAAAAATCGTGCATTGCAAAAATGGAATTTGGTGAAAGTGGTAAGAGGGAGATAGTAAATGAGAGTGTACTATAAAATTATCATTATCGGTTTCAAGAAGAGTAAAATCCAAGCCTCGTGGGAACTTTTCCATTAGAAGAAAATAAGAAAGACTCAATTATGAATAGAAAAATAGGATATTGGACCTATCATCATGAATACTCTCACATTAATAGTGATTTCACTCAATCTAGTGCCTACACACTAATCTAATGATTTTTATGACGATATACTTGTATACTCCCAACTAATAGTGATTTCACTCAATTTAACCCAAATAGAGTCTTACACACGTCTATACATGATGTCAGATATATCATATAAGGATAATTTTACACACATATTAAAAAATTCAGTTTCTTTGTTCCTCTCTACTAAAGGTTTAAAAACCATTCTCATCACAAAAATACCTTTCTACATGGGAATACCAAAAATTCTCACAATACATTTCTAGGACTAAGCCTTATGGTAGAACATAGATTCATAACATGGTTTTATAAAAAAAAATAGAGTCCTTGAGTATTCTAAATTAATTTATACATGCTTCAAATATTCCTAAACATCATCCACGCATTGGCTTAAAGAGAGAGGTAGTTTACCCTATTTGAGTCATATGAACTTAATTACGATGATGTGATGAGATTTAGGGAATATTTGGTCTCAATAAAATCATGCACAATAAATCAAATGTGATTTTATGATGCGTTTTTGGGTTTTATGGAACATAACTACATCATTTTCTATATATTATTAGTTATATGAGTGAAGATGCCTCCTAGAATGATGAATTTTTGTATCCCTATAAGGTACACTGAGAGAAGCAACGAGAATCAATTGTTGAATGGATTACTGATATCAATGAAGAGAATCCTCTTTCACTTGAACCAGTCCATCCATTCCATGAAACATTGCCATGCCTTTCTGAACCTTTTGCACTTGATGAGAACTTGAAATAATTGTCCGCACAATGCAACCATGATGATCCTTCCACTAGGGAAACACAATGACTAATGAAATGTGAGACCAAAAACCTTTCAACGTTGAGATGAGTGAATGTAGGAGATTGATTGAATAATTATTCACTCTTTTGATCAAATCATCCGATGAGATGAGAAAAACATTGAGACTAAAATGCAATTTGAGACAAAAATTGGGGATCGAGAGGGCTTCCTTTCCCCCTGAGTCGCAATTCAATTACCAATCCTTTTATTTTTGAAAAGGGACTTTTACAATGCAACATTAAGTCACTTAAGTGAATAAGATGAAAGAGTGAAAAAATACAATCTCAATGAAGGAATAGAATGTTAGAGAGAGAGTGAGGGAGGAGAGAAAAGAAGAGAGATATGGAAATCCAGAAATGGGAAAGCTCTTGCAGTTGATGAAGAATACTCTTCTAATAAAAATTTGAGAAAATGCTTTATGAATGAGAGTCTTGAATTGAAAAAAATGCAAAACGTGAAAAAGAGTTAGTTGTATAAACAATAAATAACTCACTATGACTCCGTATTTTTCATTGCAATTGTATATGTGATGATGGCCTAGTTTGAGATGGATGAACTAGATCCAAGAATTCTTGTTAAAGGAGTTTTTGCTGGTGTTCCTTGTGGAGTTTCTTGCAAAGCTGCAATTGATTGTAATCTTGTAGACCTTCTAACTATTGATAAAGGTGTAGCTTGTGTTACAACTTGATATGCATGTCCAGGAATGGAAGAAGATATTGTATGAGTAATACTTTGCGATGCTAGCTCTTCATCCGACATATCATCTTGAAGAATATTTGTTGCTATACTGACTATTTTTCTATACTTTCATCTCATGCCTCATCTTCAAAAAACTGCACATATCTTCTGATTATGACTCTAGATTAAATAATTGGTAGGATCTGGTATTCTCCGAATAACCAATAAAAATATACTTCTCTCCTTTTTGTCTAATTTATTTCTTAACTCGTCAGGCACATGTGCATATGTCAGGCAATCAAAGATTGTAAAATGAGCAACAGTATGTTTTCTACCAGTCCAAGCCTATTGAGGAACCATATTTCTAACATTTTTTGTTGGACATCTATTTAAAATGTAAACAATAGTTTGTACTGCTTCTTCCCAATACTCATTTGCTAGATGATTTGCCTTCATCATAATTCTGGCCATTTCCATTTGGTTCTATTCTTTCTCTCTTCCACATCATTTTTTTGTGGTGTATACCTAGCAGTAAATTATTTTTGGATAACATGTTTTTTGAAAAAAAAAAAAATTGGATATATACTCACTTCCTCTGTCTGTCCTCATAACTTTGATGTAGTATTTGCTTTGCTTCTCCACTAGAGCCTTGAACTACTTAAAGACATCAAGAGTATCATATGTGTGTCTCAAGAAATATATCCATGTTTTCCTGCTATAGTCATATATAAAGTGAAAAAATATGAACAACCTCCAATAGAAGATGTTTGCATTTTTCCTCATAAATAAGAATGAACAATTTCAAGTTCTGATTGTGCTCTTATTTATTTTCCAATTGGAAAGGTCTCTCTATGTTGCTTTACGAAAATGCATCATTCACTAATTCTTTCTGGTTTCTGAATTGAAGGAAAACCTTTCACCAAGTTTTTCTAATGAAAAAAATTCAATCCTCCAAAATATAAAGTCATAAATCTAATATTCCAGAGCCACGATTCATCTTTTATTACTGGCTAAAAAGACAATTGTGTTTCTTTGGCTTTGGATTGAGCTTTGGACCAGGCTTTGGACTTGGTAAATTCTACCTTAAAGGAATATTTGGAATGCTCATAAACACTTGGTCTGATTTTCTCTTTTTTCTTGGTTCTAATCTCAAAGGAAGCATTATATTGCTTTTCATTTGCACTTTAGCAATTAGTTGAGTACGTGGAGATTTTTCCATGATCACACATTCGTTGTCTTTAATATATACTCTTCATCTCTTCTGGACTAATTGAGCAATGCTCATAAGATTATGTTTTCAAACCTACAACATGATAAACATTATGAATAACTTTTATTCCACATTTTTAGTTAGAATGTCAAATATTCTTTTTCCCATTATGGTTACTCTATTATTGTTTCCGAGAGTAGCATCAATCTTTGCTGACTCATCTAAACTGGAAACTAAATCTAGGTTTCTTGACATATGATTACTGCAACCAGAATCCAAACACTAAATTTCACATGGAATTTCTTGATAAATATTACATTCAACAGTTGATTTTGTTAGTATTGCTTCAGCAATCCTTACTATAAACATGGATCTTTGATTAGAGCTCCCAAAAAGATTTTATTTCTGCTTATTCTAGTCATATTGCTTCTTCCTACACTCATAAACACAATGCCCATATTTCTTGTCGTAATGATATTGCACTTGAGACTTATCATGTCTCTGACGAGATGAGTGATTACGAATATGATCTTGACTTTTTCCTATTCCACTTTGGTTTGTGAGACCATTGTTGCATCCACCTCTCGATGAACTCCTTCCTATGCCTCTAGGAATGAACCTTCCTCTGCCTTTGCTATGACTTACCGAAGTCTGAGATGAAAAATCTTGTTCTAAAGATGTTTGTGATATGTTCAACATTTTCTCATGATTTATTAAAGATGCATACAACTCATAAATTGGCATTTGACTCAAATCTTTAGTTTCTTATATAGCTATAACCAAAGGATCAAATTTTGAAAGTAGACTCCTAAGCATATTTTTCAATTATTTTTCTATCATACATTATTTCTCCATCAGATTTAATATGATTTACTAGGCCAACTACATAAGTAAAAAATGAATCTACAGAATTTGATTCTTTCATACACATATTGTCAAAATCTCTTCTAAGTAATTGAATTTTGGAAGTTTTAACTTTCTCCTTACCTTGAAATGCAACTTGAAGAGTGTCCCATGCTTCTTTTGCTCAATTGGTTGTTGCCACTCTAGGAAGAATACTTTCATGCATAGATTGATGTATGTAGAAGAGATATTTTCCATTTTTCTTTCTTTGTTCCTTCAAGAGATCTTTCTCTACCTAAGAGAGTCCATTATATGTTGTTGGTTCTTTTTATCCATTTTCAAAAAATTTCCAAACATCCTAGGATGTGAACAAAGTCTTCATTGTTAGAGACCAATACTCATAATATTTACATGTGTATTGAGGAGTCTGCAGACTTGATAGAGATACTCCAGATGTAGAAGCCGTTGATTGTTGTCAACTTAAAAAACTTACTCTGATACCGATTTGTAGAATATTATCAAATAAAAATACATAAACATAATAAATAAAAAATTGTAATTAACATAGAAATTAAAAATTTGAATCAACATTGTTGTGTGTCTCCTATTCCTTCCTTTGACTTCTGCTAAAGCTTCAACTTCTTCTCAATCTCTACTTTCAAAGCAATTACATGTGCCTCATATATAGAGGCCTTACAACTAAAAATAAATTGTCCCAAAAATAAATCATTGTTACTAAAACAAGGCATGCAAAAAATAGAGCATGCAAGATTTATTTGTTTTTCCTAAAATTGGGAACTAAACTAAAACAACTAAAAAACTAAGTGCATGTGTGAGAGCAAACTGTTGTTTGACTACATGCATAAAAGAAAATCATTGTTTTCCTAAAAATAGACTAGGAGCAAAATTATCAATTTCTAATACTGGGGATAATCTATGATCAACATTTATCTCGCAAATTGTTTATAACGGTTTGTTCATGGATGAGCGTTAAACTGCAAGAAGTGTTAGATATGTGCAACAAATTTAAATTTTGGATCTCTTTATGGGGCGGTTTGTACCTCACTTCCAAAGGGGGGGGTGTGGGGGGACTTCGGGAGTGGAGCCCCCGAAGCAAAAATTAAGGAGTCAATCCCTTGTTTCTAGAAAGACAAATTCAACCAGATTCTATTTTTAGGAAGGAAAATTCTAATGGTGTTTTTCCACTCTATTTTTAAAAGGAATCCTAATTGTACTTCGCCAATCAGGTGTATATATTTTTGTGGAGATCTAAAGTTGCTTATAACGAGTTTGCATATAATCTATTCATCTTGAGGTAATAAAAGTTCGATATCTTGCACCGTGGATGTTTCCCTAAACACTCAGCTGGACTTCTACCAAGTAAATCCGGTGTTAATCTCTTACATGTTTGGTATTGTGTATATTTCATTTATCTTTATATCTATAAACTGTTATTTTGTTATTCAACTTTCTAGGTATTCATTGCTGCAAAATCTATGATTTCCTAACAAGAAGTCAACGGGAACGCACAAACGCAAACAACTTACACTCAATTGTACATACATAATAAAACCTAATTTGTAGGATAAACTTAGAACAGTTTATGAATTGGTGTCGGCTGACTATTATTTCATGGCCTGTTTAGAACCTTTTTGTGTTTTTGAGAATTAAATTGGATAAAGGCGATGCCACTCTTGACACAAACGCTCAGACTGTGTATCATGTGAACCCATACTCTGTATCTCTTCGATTTGTCGGCTTAACTTTCTCAAAACAGTTCTTATTATAAATTTCAATAGAAATATTCGTTATATTGTCTGACTACAAAACTGAAAGATTGGTAAGGGTTAATAAAGAAAAATAATTCATTTTAAAATTCAATGTAATGGTTGTTTTAAGGGAAGTTTCCATCCACATGCCAAAATATCATCGTCACCTTTTTTAATTTCGCACAAATATCATAGTCATCTTTATAATACGGATGATATTGGATTTATCCCCTGCCAGTTTTGTATGGTTTTAAATATACTCTATGGCCCGCAGTCTAATGTTCTAGTCACCTGGGATCCAAAGCAATTTCTATTTTATTTAAAGAAGTCAATTGTGTCAGGTATGCTGTTCATTATATATGCTTGACAAGTATTTAAAAGGAAGGTTTGGTTTATATTCTTTCACCTGGTATAGGTGTTAAATGTGTTCAGGGCTTTTTAAGTATTTAAATATATTTCCTACATCAATTATCCGCTAGTTGTGAATTACATATATAGTGTTTTTGGCATATTTTTGATTTATTTCTTAAAATTTAGTTATACTTCTAGTTTTTAGATGAATTATGAGGCTTTTCTATTTTATTTAGATTATTATTTAGGTATTTATTAATCTCTATTTTTACCATTGCAATATATTAGTCAGTTGAAATTTTTATACCATAGTTAATATTGGATTCATAGTCTCTCTAACAAATTTTAGGAATTAACCTTCATAGACATGAAAGTCTTTCTTCATTTCTTGATAAAATATTCCCATCAAATATGAAACATGAAACATCCAACATTTATTATAACAATATACAAAAAATATTAGAAGCACTCTCTACATCAATATCATACATATATTTATGAAACGAATCTATTCCTACTTAACATTGCATTGCTAAAGACTAGCCACCATGCGGCACCAATCTCAATCTTGTATTGTAAGTTTATACTAAATGATTAAAATTACAATGCAAGATTATTCCATAATAGTTATATATATTATTGAATTAATCATTTTCTTCCATATCTTGAACCTATGCTGCAAAAAACATTAGCGATTAGTTTAGGACTAACTATCCCTCTAATTTTGAGACCTTGCAATAATAACAAATATATCGTTGAAAGAAAATCCTTATTATAAGTGACATTTAAATTTAAATTAGATTTTTTTATTTATTTAGCATATAAAATTGAGGAGCTCTAACATAATGCAAGACCCCATAACCTTTGGGTGATGCGTAATGGATCCACACCCCACACAATGTTTAAATTCTTGAACCATTTAAATTAGTGGCCAAAAACAAACAAACCAACATTGTGAGACAATTAAAAAATATTATTAAAATGATTTTTTAATATTTAAATTAAACAATATTATTAACACTCGTACTTCAACAATTTAAACATAAAAAATAGTGGAAAAAATAAGATACACAGGACAATAACTCAATTCAAAAAGGATGTCTCTAGAAAATACATAAAATACAATTGGAGATGCACAAATATTCAAAAATGAAGTCAACAAAATGACCCATATTTCTCAATGGAACCAAATTACTCATAGATAAACAAAAGGCAATTAAATCAATATAAAATAACAGTGCTTTTTTAAGTGTCTACACTATTTTCAATTGTTTTTTCTTTGATAGGCCAAAACCATACATCTCATGAAATGTTGTGTAGCTTTCAAGTAGTTTAAGATAAATACTATGTCCGAGTGTTATGTGGATTCAGTAAAACAATAAAATAGTGTATATTCCTTTACCCTTGCCGGAATCAGTTCATTGTCGTACAAGTTGAACTTGTAGCGGCGCTTGTATCTCTCTCTCTATCTTATGGATTGTATCTCCTTATATTCATTGTTGCATTGTTTTTGTTTTCATTTGCAGGAGTCATAGGAGAGGATGGAACACAGTAAAACCAATCTCAAATGGGAATGTTTATCCCCTCCTAACTTGACAAAAAACTTTCATCATAGATTACTAAGGCAACTCAGTGGGAAAACCCAGGGGGAGATTGAGGAAGTGAATAATGATAACATTCACATTAGTTGGAAAACTGAAAAAGATAAGATTATGAAAATTTTAAGACATCAGAAAGAACAATACATGATGAATAGCAGAGATGATGATGATGTCGAGGAAAAAGAAAATGGATCTCCGAAAAGGCGCAGGGGTAGACATGGGAGACTATTGCAGCTCATGAAAGATGAGGATGCCCCTTTTCAAAGTCAATTCTGTTTGGAGAATGCTCCTCTGCAAAATGATGATGATGTAGAGAAAAAAGAAAATGGATCCCCCAGAAGGCGCAGAGGTAGATGTGGAAGTCTATTGAAGCTAATGAAAGATGGGGATGCCCCTCTTCAACATCGATTGTATTTGAATAATGTTTCTCTCCCAAATGATGATGATACCAAGAATAAACATAGTGAATCTCCCAGAGGGTGCAGGGGTAGACGAGGGACTTTATTGCAGCTTATGAAAGATGGGGATGCCCCTCTTCAACGTCTCTTCCATTTGGAGAATGCTTCTCTCCAAGACTACACCCAGATTCCAACAGAGATCTGGCCTGTGGTGAGCCAGCAGCCCTTAAATCGTATTGGCGATTTTAATATGAATGATTGGGAATATGTCACACAGGCAATCCAAAGGAAAAGTGAGCACCAGGGCATTGATATGGATATAGGTTCATCAGGCGCAGTTGAATCGACTGAATGTGACGGCAGTATAAAATTAGTTCAAGAAACTAACTCGGAACATTTTATGATATTCAAATATGTAGTAACGAGAAAGAAGAGGAAGGGTGGAGCTAAGAGATCCAAAAGCAAAGGGTTGCATAGAGTGAAGGCCTACAAGACATTGCCTGAACCTTACAACACCAAAAGGGGTTTCAGACTCGAGAGACAATTCAGAATGTTGATATGCTGTGGAGGAATGAAGTACTAGAGGAACTGCATCTAAACATCCTTTAAGTTCTATCTTCCATTATTAGTGGGGTTATCTTCTGTTGACACCACAGTTTGGCCAGCATGTGATTGAACTATATACCAGCATGTAATGGAATAGCTTGTTCAGCCAGTGCGTTCTAGCGATAATATATAATCACTATTTATCTCAAAAGTTATCTAAAAAAATTGCCTATAGATGAACATTAAATGTGAAAAATCAACCAGAACTTACTGACAGAAGAGCCTATCCATAGCACAAAAGGCAAAAAAGTATTTTCCATCTTATTGCTGTTAGTTTTGACAGAATAAGTAACAACACATTACGTTGTTACCTATTCTGTCAAATTACCCTTTGTCGTTTTTTAAAAAGAACAGGTGTCATATTATTTCATACATGAATACACAGTAAGATGATGGGACAAGAAAAATGGAATGTGGGGATCAATGGTTGACTGTGAACATACATGAGAGATAGGCATAGCGCACTGACTACTTACACTCAATTGTACATACCTAGTAAAACCCAATTTCTAAGATAAACAGTCCAGGAATTGGTGTTTCAATGCCATTCAAACTAAACGTATGGACTTTGTATCATATTATGCCTATATAGTAATCTTGTGATTCCATATTTGGTAACTTTTCGCTTCGTTGGCTTAAATTTTTCTAAGCACTTCTTGTTATAAATCTCCACAGAAATAATCATTTATCTTGTCCGATTACAAAGCTGAAAGATTGGTAAGGGCCAATTAAGGGAAATAATTCATTTTAATTTTTAGTTTTTTAATGAAGTATACCAGTATCTCACGCAAAATATTAAATAGTACAAGTATGTTGCAGTTGCCTGACTATTAAAGTATGAGATATTTGATGTATATATAATTGTTTTTAAACAAAGTTTCTATCCGTGACTTTGGGCGGTCCGTATCCTTTAATTTATGTGAAAATTGAAGCATGCCAATAGATTCACTGACATAAATATCATCGTCGCCTTTATTGGATTTATAATTGTTGGTAGTATTGTATGGTTTTAAATATATTTTGTGGCCTGCAATCTAATGTTCTAGTCACCTGGGATCTAAGAATTTTTTGTAAAGCAGTCAATTTTGTCAGGCATGTTGTTCATTTCTTCCATCTTATATATGCTTGACAAGTATTTAAGAGGAACTTCATATAATAATATGGAGAAGATAGTGCTACCTCCCTTTTCTTTTAAAAATATTATGGACTTTTATAGTTTATGTTTTGAGTGTAGTTCCATACAATCAAGTATCTACTATAGTATTTTAAAAAATATATCTTTAGAGTAATTTGTACTGATATTAAAAATATACAATACTAAAAAAATCTATTTACATTACAAGTGATTTAGTTGAAACATGTGAGGTTTTTCATTGTTCATATATATATATATATATGCACACGCGCGCGCGCGCACACATACACACACACACACACATATATAAACTAATACTTATATTAGTTATAGCAATTAATAAATTAAATATATTTATTCTTGTTTATTATGTTGATAGGTGTTAGGTGGTGGTGTCGTTAACAATTAGTATATGATTTTAAATTTGATGTTTATTTGATTATTATTAAGATGATATTTTTGGTTTAGAGAAATATTTTCTTAATCCTAATACAATGGCACAACTAGATTGATCACATGTATCACTAAACAATGTAAAATTCATTAAAAAAATAATAATGAAGTTATTAATCAATGTGATATATAAAAAATATATAAACTAAAAGCCTTAATATCTCTGAATTTTTTCCGCATAAATGTATTTAAAATATTTATAATTTAATTATATAAAAAGTACAAATATCTTTATTTTGTAACGCCGCAAAAAGACGACGCTCGCTCAACGACGACGACTACGTCGCATCCATTGCGCACAACCCGAAATTACAACTATTTTTTTTTTTGTGTTTTGCAAATTATTTACCTTCGTTTTCCACGAAACATGACAAGCATTCATTTGAGAAAAGTTTGCTAAACGCCTTTTTAGGTGTCATACCATATGATCTATCAAAATTACAATTGTTCTGTATTCTTATCTGATGTCTTAAATTGTCGGGTGAACGAAACGTGTAATTTCCTGGGAGAGTCCTTACCTCCACTATTGGTTTATTCAAGTGTGATTTCATTTATTTGCTCTGCTAACTTTGCTAATTTATAATTGTGTTACATAATGATAAAATACTACTATATATATACACTCATCATTTCTTGCAAGCTCTACGCCAAAGAAAATCGTTTTAAGGTCAAAGCTGAAGCAAATCATCGTGAAGGTATGGGGACTGCATTGTAAAATAGCATTAGTCACGTATATTGATTTTTTTTTATATATTCTAATATATATATTTGTAGAGACATAGTATCAGGATAACCCATATGTTGTTATTTTGTTGACACTTAGAAAACTTTCAATATGGGTCCTTAGATATCTCTTTTAAGGGATTAGATGCTCTTAATCTAAGTGGTATATATATATAGATATATTAACAAAATTTATCCACAAATCAGTCTACATGCTATTCATACATTTGAAATTTGAACATTAAATGAATGAGAGTCAAATTGGGGGGCGAGGGGGGGGGGGGGGGGGGGGGGGGGGGGGAGGGAGGGGAGTTTTTCAACCATTCTTAAATCTCTTTAGTTGGGGGCGGTGGATCTCCACAACCACCTGTCCACCATTAATACCTTCTCCTTGCGTGCAAGAAAGCAACCTGGCCGCCACTTCCAAATAATGAATTAGATTTTGGAAATCTTACCCTGCTCAGTCAACTAGACACTCTTCTACTGTCCTGGCCGCGCGGGTAGGTGTGAGGAAGATAAAAGATGAAGACACATGCTGAAATAACAGGAGAAAACGCTGGAGCATTCGCCCATGCCGCGTGGAAAAAGATGAGGAGTATTCTAAGCAAGATACAGGCAATATACCAGGCGTTTTTCCCTGTTCTCCTCGCCCCTGGCCGCGCATGGTACAAGGAGGCAAATAAAAAGGGTCCTGGGCGCGTGGACAGTCAGGTAGGGGAGGCGAACTAGTGAGCAGGTCGTCCAACTATGCTGTTATCTGTTCAGTATTGAATGCATCCTCAAAATTGGGTTTCACCTTCAAGATATTTTTATCAAAAAGATTGCAGGACAGAGGAGGCGCCCCAAAGGAAAATCAAATCGATTAGGGGGCAGTGAAGGGTGTTTTGGACAGCGCCCTGTCCAGCCATGTTGTTATCTGTCAACTAACTGCAGATGACTTGGAGAGCATCTCTTGATAGTCCTTTGTTCATATCTTTGTCATTTTGTATGGTTCTTTTGTCTAGATTAATTGCATTATCGTGTGCCTTTGTGAAGTCTGCGATTTGTGATTGAATCACACATTTAACAATCATGTGTAAGCACTAACAACTAATTCAAAACAACTATCTTGCGAGTATTTTTAATGGTGTATCACAGCATAGTGTATGCTCAACTCTTGATAGAGGACGAGTGCTCCTTTGTAGAGTCTCGTCTTTTGAGCTATTTCTGTGTAATTAATTTGGTTGTGTTTCTAAGCAGTAGATAACTAAAAATGTGATCTTGTTGAAGCAATCTGTAAACATAGTTTTACACGGTAAAAAAAAAAGTGCAATGTATTAGGCTTGCAGACATAATTTTTGATGCTAAGTGAAGCAATTTGTAAACATAGGCTTGCACCATAACAAGGCGCACTGTATCAGACCTATGGTGATAAAGAAAGGACCAGGTTCTATTTCCAGTTTCTAAATTTTTTTAATTTTCCAAGTAGTTAGAGATCTAGATTATGCTATTGACTTCATAAAATACAGTATTATTGTAGGCAATGTGCATTGGCGCCAAGAATGAAGAGAAGGTGGATGCAACCAATTATTTATAAACTACTTTTATCTATTTTTCAAGGATAAAGATTGCACCAATATTCCCATTTTTCATTATATATCCTTCAAGTAATTAAGGCAAAATTTAATATGTGTTTTTGTAAAATTTCCCAACACCCTTCAAGAGGGTTCCAAAATTACTTTTGAAATAAGGTTTAAAGCAAGAACTACTAACATGTAAACAAGATTAACATACTCATGAGAGGTTCCAAGTCAAGTAAAAAGGAGAATAGATAGATTGTCATCCTTTCAACTTTTGACTCCATCTATATTACATACTTATTATTGGAATTAAAAAAAAACAACTTTCATTCAACATTTGTTACAACACTTTCTATTTCATGTGGAAATAAATTTGCAATAATGTAAGCTAAAGAAAGTAAAGCAATATTACATTTTTCCTCCACCCAAGGTGGGTAAATACATGATGTTTTTACATTGTTAACAACAAGGTTCTTGTGTTCCAAGATGTTCTTCATCCATGCTCCAAGTTCCAAGTAGCTCAAATCACAACCAAGATAGGGGGAGAGGCAACACTCTCCTCCCAACCAAAACTCAATGGAGAAGAGAAGCAATCTCCTCCATTGACCCCCGAGCCCCAAACACAACACAATGAAGGGTGGTCCCCAACTCAAGGCAACAACACTTGCTTCCACAATACAATTTTCTTCACAACATTCAAGGTTAAAAAGAAGAAACAAAAAGGAAACACAAACAACACAATACTTTTCACAACAAGGCTTTCATCCAAGCCAACAAGAGAAGGAACTATGGGAAAGTTTACCTTATGCCTCCCCATTGAGATGAGATGCCCATCCAAAACTCTCCACAATAAAACTCAAACCCCTATGACTCTTATGCCTCCCTCAAGTACCCCTTTTTCCTCCCATGCTCTTATGCCTCCCTCCTCTTATGGCTCCCTCAAGGACAAGGTAAGAATGTGAACATTCTTACCCAAGATGGGCATCCCTCTCAAACTCCCTCCACAATATCCTATTCTACTCTTATGCCTCCCTCATGAGTTTTCCCATAGACCTCTCCTACACTACACATCAAGCATTCTATCCATTTTTCACAATACACAAAAGTAAACATACATTATCCACAAATTTAGCATAGAAGCAACAACAATATGAAAGCAAAACAACAAAGAAGGTTTCCTACCTCTCCATTGGAGAAGCCTAAACCAAGAAGCTTTGTCCAAGCTCCCTCCAAGACAATCCAAGCATGCAAGTCCAAGCTCTTTCTTTTTTCTTTCTCCCAATTCTTTCCTCTCCCAAAAGAAAATAAAAGAAAAGAACTCCTCAACAAAAACCTCCAACCCCCTCAACAAGAGAGGAAGTTTCTATAAATAGAAAAAAGAAAGAGTGAGGGTGATGTGGCTCCTTGTAGGATGCCACATCACACATCCTCAAGACCACCTCCCATTAGTCAATTCAAATCCCAAAACACCATAAATGGGTGGTTGGGTTGAATGACATCTCATTTCCACATCCATCCCTTCCCAAAATAATAAATAATCCCCTTTTTGGATTCCCAACCCATAGATATGGTTGGTAAGGGGTTTTGGGAAGTGTGGGACAAGTTCAACTTGTCCCACAAGTCCCCCAAAATTGCCCTAAATCTCAAATTCGAGATTCAAAGGATTTGGAGTGGTCAACACTCAAAACCAAGCATTCAATACAACAGGCAAACACAAGGCTCAAGGAGCCAACCACAAAAAATAATTACATCCACTAGACTTCCCTCCAAAACTTAAAATTTAAAACAAGGTGTTAAATTAATTCTAAACATACTTAGCAGAAGAAATTTTAAAAGGATATCACAAATAAAATCACCTACTAAAGTAAGTTAAAACAAGTAAATAAAATTCTTACCCCCTTGGTCACATTAGAAAATTTCCCCCTCGTGGAAATTTTTCTTAACACATACAAGAATAAAGGTAACGCAATACAATTTACTAGTTGCCTTGACGACCAAATGTTGTAACCACCCGACATCCTGTTGTGTTTGGTTCCCAATCCCCCTCATGGTTGTGATCATGCTGTGTTTCCTGCAAAATACAAAATACCTCCTTCGGCCTTGCGGCCATGTCAAAATATCCAAAATAACTATATGCATGAAATTTATTAACATCTATACGTAATTCAATCAATCATTATTTCTAGATCTAAATCACAACTTAATTATGCATTTCATCATTATCCAAAATTATAGTAATGTAAATTCAACAACTACATTCTACTCATCATGGCGAAGAAATCCAATGTTAGAACACATGCAATATATCCATATAAAAATAATATCGGTATCCAACAGTCTGTCCATGAGTCAGTGTAGATCATACTGAAAACAAAATCCAATCATAATCCAAATGCATCTAGTCACAAAACATCATGCTAATCAACGTGAGTCTAAGTCATGTCCATATCCAAAAGTCTGCATAACTCAAAATGATAATCAACTAAGTGTCGTAGGGAAGTGGGCATTACATATTTAGACTCGCTTGTTAACTATGAAAACTACTTTTTCAGTTTTCAAATAATATTCTTGCATTTAATATCAACAAGGTTCAAATTTCAAAGGAATTTCAACATTTAATATTCAAGGCATATAACCATATATACATACAAAAAAATATTAATTTAGAGTTCTAATTCACGTATCACAAAGGGACTTCTCTTTCAATTTTCAAATAACTTTATTTCCTTCAATCTCAACCATGCTCAAATTTCAAGGGACTTTTCACATTTAATATTCTATATATAAACATATGATATGTAGTGCCCTCCAATTTCGCTCCTTTGCTTGAAGATCGAATCTACGATACATTCATGTTTGAGACATTTATGTGGATTATATCATGTTACTTGGATTAAATTATTATGAGTTGTTGTATGGTATCTCTTGTGGAATTTTCCTTGGTAGGATGACATATGGGGTTCATGAAGTTGACTTACCGCCCTTACCCTCACCATCTGGGTTTGATTTAGTGTGGTGGTTATTATTAATTTCTAAGGTTACATGAATTATATTTTGGATAATGCTTATATTGGCTAATTGTTCTAATATATGTAGATTAACTTGTCATTTCTATTGGGAATATGCTAACCTCACTTGAAAGGTTGTGTTTGAGGTACGCAGTGCCAGTATTCTTGCCATTACTACCTTTTTCGTTGTTGTGATGAATGTTATTGAGATAATTTTTGAATGGGTTATATTTTGTATCTTGCAAATATATATTGTTTTGGCCATTATCTTTGTATGGATATTAATTGATTTGGATGTTTTAACTCAAAAATTGATTTGATCAATTGGATTATATAGAATAATTTCATTTGGTTTATCATATCGAGCAGGTATGTTGATGTGTGAATTGAGTGTGTAGGATACAAGTTCACCACAGGAGAACGTGGGACCCAAAGATGCACCTCTAACTCGCACAAGTGAGCAATTGGGTCGAAACCTTACCCTTGTTTAATTTTTCATTAGCCTTGTGTTGATGTTATGATAATTGCGGACACCCTTAGTGGTTCCCTCTTGATTCTTGTTGTATTAATTTGTTTAACCCCTTTTCTAAGTGAGTTTAAAGAATTAATGGTTCCTACTTGTGTTAGGGGTGATTTATTATTGTTAACCTTGTCTTTTGAGGTGTGGGACCACTTAAACGTGAATTGGGTGGACCCCACCACCACTCCATATGTGCCACCTTTCCCAAACCCGAATTTGGGTTAAAAATAAAATTTGTAAGTGTTGCTTTTTGTGTTAGGGTTCTCGTTTTCACCTAAATGGACCCCTTGGACCCTACTATAGTCTTTTATTTACCCAACGTCAACTAGGCACGCTGACACTTCATCTAGACAAGTCTGGAGGCTCACCCGAAGCGTGCACAACCTTTAGGTCCCTCCTTTGTTTGCTTAACAAGATGTTAGCATGCATATTCATAATCATAACAACCATTTATTCAATAAGGTACATCATAGCATGACAATTCAACAACACATATAATAAGGAAATTCAATCAACATACAAAATTATCTCCAGTATTTGAATCCCCATTAAACCATACTCAGATATGATAATCCTTGCAATATAAACACAATTATCCATAACAACACCAAATTCATTATGTAACAAGGAACTGATTACATCCTTACTGTTTATAGACTAGGCGTTGGACCATGTGTGCTCTCATACAAACTCCATACCAAACACTTAGAATCCACACGAACTCATAAACCTAAAAGACTAACTCCCAATAGTCAAAACAAGGATGCATCACCTATATATATATATATATATATATATATATATATATATATTGGAGACTTTCCCTTCATCACCTACATGCACCTTCCTAATAATAGATGTGTTTAACAATAGTTTTCCTACTTTTTACAATCTGTGATATCAATATATTAAGCTATAAGTAGATCAAATCGTACATGCTTTTATCCCGTTATTAGTTTGCTTCATGTGTTGTTTTTATCCTTGTTTACATGTGCTTTTCCTGATTATAGCTCATTTGAGTGCATGCCAAGATATCCTGCTTTTGTCTATTTTTATCTGGGTTTTGTAAAATTGGCTAAGTCCTGAACCCCATGTGCCCATGCATGGACCTTCATACATTGACCCTTCCTGCATGTGCATGCCCCTGTACACATCCCTTGTACGTGGTGTCTAACCTTTGTGCATGGCTAGTACTTTGCAATTTTCTCTACTCAACATCACCCCACATGAATGGTATTTCCCATCCTCAGCAATATTTGAGACAACCATGCACCTCCAAAGAATGAATGAATTAAAGAATTTAAGTCATAACCTTATGAATCAAAGAAAAATATCTCACTGATTGCGCACAATCAATCTTCAGCCTGAGGTGGCTGGAGAAGTGTTAGGAACTCCCTGTTCAATACATCTTCTAATTCTTTCCATTTGGTGAGCCCTTCAGTAGCCTTGTCTGGCACGACCTCAACAATGTCAGGTATTTTCTCAAATGTTAGCTCATCGACTTTCTCCTTCATCTCTTTGATTACTACGTCCAAATCTGCGGTCACACCCTCCAAGGCATCCATTCTCCACGTCACCATGATCTGAACTTCCTTGATTCTTTCCTCCAGAGTGTCCTTCATGGATTTAATCAAGTCCTTCTACACTACTTTTTCTACCATGCCCTTCTCCCATTTAAGCTTATTATTCTTCATTTTTGCTTGAATTTATCTTAGCTCAGCCTCTTCCTTTGCAACATATGCGCTCAAAATTAGGTCAAGGTTTTCACATCTATCAAATGTTAGCTCCACCTTCTTAGTGGCCTCCCTGACGTCGATGATCAGCGCCTCATATTCAAATATCTTCTTCTCATCTTCCTCCTTATTATTCCTCCTGGCCTCAACCACTTCTTCTGCAGACAATCTTATGTCACTCTTTACCTTATGCAGAAACATCCCAAAAAGGTCTTCAAGATAGTCCATCGTAGTACCATAATTTTTTCTAGCTTGTTGTACTAGACTACTAGTACTAGGCAGGGATGCGTAATATTATGGACGAGGTCGCCTTCCTTGTTAATATGTGTTTGTTGTTATTTTATTCTCATCTTTTAGCGTCTCTTCGAGCTTCTGAATATACTAATCCTTGTCTTATTTATCTGTTAGCATCACCTTGAGTTTTATCTAAATTCCTGCGGACAACCTCGGTTGTCATCTTATCCAGCACATTATAGGCCTACTCATCCATCAGCTTTGTGGGTTCTATGACATTATATAATGTCACCTGATCTTTTCGCAACTTCATTTTCGAATAAGACATGTCACTTACCTTAAAATGTAGCTCTACCTCATGCGATGGATGCTCCGTGATAATATATTACTTGTGCGGGACAGTCCTCCATCCTTATTTAATATGTCCCATCCAAATAATCATTCCTTAGGGACCAAGGTTTGGAATCTATCCCGCAGTACTTTTTTAGTATTGTCAATGTATGACATCAATGGTGACTGAGGAGGTCGTCGCCTTCTTTCCTTCACCTTTTTTTAGGCTCTCCTTGGTGGATCTTGCGAAATCACGAATAGTTGTTCACTTATTTCTCCACCCACGCCCTTATCCTCCTTGATGGCATATTCTTCATCATCTTTTTCTTTATTTTTTTCGGGCTCATCATCCTCATTATGCCCCTCTTTTTCATGTATTGGGACTTCTTCCTTGTTCGGAATCTCATCATTCACTGGCTACTCCATTTCTTCCTCTTCTTTGTGCGCAGAATCCTCGTGTGCTTCTTCTTCAGATTCCTTTTTCTCTAAGTCTTCCTCATTTTCAAAAATTACTCGAGGCCTCTTGTGGCCATTCTTTATCCTTAACTTTCTTACTTTGGTCGACGTTGTTGATGGAGACCCTTTTGCTGGTTGAGAAGAGCTTGCACCCTTTCCTTCTTCTCTTCACTTTTCTGAACTTCCCTTATGCTGCTCTGATCCAGTGCATTGTTGTGTTCTTCTTCTTCCCCTTCTAGCAGAGTCTCCTCTCACCTTCGCTTCGAAATTTTTACTATATGTTTTTTTAGTTGTTGTGGCATAAGGGAGTCACATATTTCAATCACCTTGCCATCCTCCATCTTTTGCCGCAGATTAACAAAACATTTGCATGCCATGTTTCCCACAACCAGTGTCAAAACTGGATTGAGATACAAGTTATCGAACTCTATCATTTCCAGGTTCGCCAGCTTGGAATCATACTTATATGTTTGGCGTAAGGTGTGCCAATCCGAGTCAAGTTTCTCTGTGCACCAAACATTAAGGGTTATGCATCCTTAAATTCTAATGATTGTGCACTTGAATTACTTAGAGGTGAATGCAAATGGTAATTTGCACCATGACCACATGTCGTCATTCTTCATTGAAAATCTTGCAAGGCTAAAGTGTTGTATGACTACAAACTTTGTCTGTTAGCCTACCACTCACGAAAACTCTCTCGGCACGCACCACTCATTCTCAAATTCCCTTTGTATCCTCCTATACCATTAACCAATGATTCCTTGTAAGGATTTGATATTACATCTTCACGTGTAAATTGGGAAAAATTGTAATGGAATTACTTGTCTAATTCAGATTATGAGCAACAATAGAACACCAAATAACACAATATTGCAGATAAATGATCTCAATATTCCAATAGAATAGCTTAGCCACTTCGAGGGGGTAACCTCCAAACCATACAATAGGACTCAAATACTCAATATGATGATCAACTACTGTTACTAACCCCTATATATACTATTCATATGTTATGGCCACCACTAAGGCCGACCTACTAAGCATGAGAAAGTATAAATGACATAATAAAATGTTATAGTAAGCCACAAGTCGGTTATTCATATCCTAATGGAAGCAATAGGTTAAGGACGTAGCATTCCCTTCCCCTTAAAACCAACGGTGTCCTCAAGGTGAATAACCTTGGATGTTGCTACAAAAAACCTTCATCCTCCTAGGTTGCATCTTCTATGCTCAAATTCTTCCACTTGATCAGATATTTCGTAATGTCTCTAGTTCTCAGCCTCTTAGTACGTTTTTGTAGAATCTTCTTTGGCTTCAAAATGATTCTTCCTTCCTCATCAAGTTTTGGTATCTCTGTCTAGGCTGAAAATTTATCTCAAATAACCTTCTTCAGGCAAGAAACATGAAATACTGGGTGTATGCGTGAAGATTGAGGCAACTCTAGTTTATAAGCAACACTTCCAATTGTCTGTAGAACCTGATACGGACCATAATATTTAGGAGCAAGTTTGTTTTCCTTTTTCTGTTGCTTTAGGGACATCTTCTTGTAAGGTTGCAGACATATAAAAACCCAGTCACCAATTTCAAAATGTCTTTCACTACGGTGTTGATCTACTTGTTGTTTCATCATGTTTTGTGCAACGCCAAATTCTCCCTCAAACCAGCCAAAACATGTTGTTGATGTTGAATGTGTTCCTCAACATCTCTGACCTTAGTTTGCATTCTCAAGGAAGAAGTGATAGATGGCGGATGGTAACCATATAATGCTAAAAATGGGCTCATTCGAGAAGAGGTATGACAAGATGTGTTATACCACCATTCTGCAAGTGGTAGCCAAACGTTCATGCTTATTTGATACAAAACAACTTAGATACCCCTCTAAGCATTTTTTTACCACTTTTGTTTGTCCGTCAGTTTGAGGATGGTAAGATGAACTATGAGCTATCTGAGTACCCAAACATGCAAATAATTCTGTCCAAAAATTACTTGTGAAAATAGGATCATGATCACTTACAATTATCTTTGGGGTTTCATGTGGCTTTTAAACTATCTCCAAAAAATAGTTACAACTGTATTGGCTGAAAATGGGTGGGACAGGGCACAAAAATGGGCGTATTTTGTGAGCCTATCCAAAATCATTAAAATAACATTCTTACCCTCTGAACAAGACAACCTTGTAATGAAATCCGTGGAGACCTCCTCCAACCTCTGGCTAGGAATTGGTAATGGTTCCAATAAACCTGGTGTCTTAATGGTTTCACCTTTGTTCTGTTGGCACACCAAATACTTTAATACACTTTTTTGTACATCACCCTTGAGTCCATCCCAAAATAATTCTATCTTTATTATATGATACGTCTTCAAAAACCCAGAGTGTCCTCCAACAAACAATGCATGTAGCTCTACAAGAATCTTATGCTTCAACTCAGAATCTTTACACAAGTATAACTTGTCCTTGTACCATAGGGCATCACCTTTCCACTTGAATTTGTTAGATGTTATAGAACCTTGCTTGATATTTTGTATTAGAGATTGTGTATCCTTGTCTTGATCCCATTCCAATCTTGCTTCATCTACCCAATCAGCCTTCAACATGGATATTGCACATAGTAATGCGTCTGTGGATGTATCCCTTCTAGACAACACATTGGCTACTACATTTTCTTTACCCTTTTTGTATATGATTTCAAAATCATAACCCAACATTTTTTTACCCACTTTTGTTGTTCCTCAGATGATAATCTTTTCTCCAAAAAGTATTTGAGACTATCATGATCAATTTTCACCTTGAAGTGTCTACCCATTAGGAATGAAGAATAGCCATCATTTCTTTCTCATAAACAGGTTTGAGCAGATCTTTTCCTTTGAATTGGTGACTCTCAAATGCAATTGGTCCGCCTTCCTACATTAGAAATGCTCCCAATCCTGATCGTGAAGTGTCACACTCCACAATGAAGGTTTTTGAGAAATCAGGAGTAGCCAAAACTAGGGTGGTGCACATGGCTTCCTTCAACTGCTCAAAGTATTTAGTGGTTGTGTTCGTCTAATGGAAGGCATCCTTCTTTAGAAATACAGTGAGTGGATCTGCAATTCTACCATATCCCTTCACAAATCTTTTGTAGTACCATGTTAGTCCTAGGAAGCCTCAGAGATTTTTGAGAGTTT
The DNA here is from genome assembly GCA_019776745.2 of Taxus chinensis. NCBI lineage: Eukaryota > Viridiplantae > Streptophyta > Pinopsida > Cupressales > Taxaceae > Taxus > Taxus chinensis. The sequence goes on along the minus strand of CM034156.1, from coordinate 108,716,411 downwards.
TGGGCCGTGGTCATTCCACCATAGAATTGATTTTCTAAGGATCAACTGTGACACCTTCATGGGATACAATGTGACCCAAGTACTCTACCTATTATACACCAAAATAAAATTTGGATGGCTTTGAATAAAGCTTATGTTTCTCCAAAAATTCCAACACTTTATCTACATGTTGCAAGTGTTCTTCCCATGTGTTACTATAAATCAATATGTCGTCAAAGAAGATTAATACAAATTTCCTTTAAAATAGCCTAAAAACAGTGTTCATCAAGCTTTGAAACGTTAAGGGAGAATTTTTAAGACCAAATGGCATTACCAAAAACTCATAATGGCCCTCATGAGTCATGAAATCCATTTTATGAACATATTCCTCTCTTATTCTAATTTGACGGTACCCCGAATGAAGATCCAATTTTGTGAAATAAATAGCACCATACAATTCATCAAGCAAATAATCAATTACTGGAATAGGAAACTTATCTTTGATGGTGTACTTGTTGAGTTCTCGGTAATCTAGACACATCCTCCATGTTTCATCCTTATTATGTACCATGACCACTAAGAATATGCGCTCTGGTTATGCCCGATGATTCGTGCCTTCAACATTTCCTGCACCATTTTCTCGATCTCACTTTTCTGGGAATATGGGTATTTGTATGGTCTAATGTTAGGTGGTTGGCTCCCTGGAATCAGACGAATGGCATGATCATGATCCCTAACTGGTGGTAGTCCCTTTGGAATTGCATCAAAAATAGACGAGTGAGCATCAACAATCTTTTGAAGATTGGGTGGCATTGAAGACTCTGTATTGTGTACCTCTATGGAAAATAAATTTGCTACAAATCCATCTAATCCTTTTTTGAGAATCTTCTACATCTTATGAGAACTAATAATCCATTGAGACTTAGCTACCATCGCTTTTAATTGTAATGTTCTTCCTTCTGAATGAAATCACATGAACAATTCTTGGAAATTCATCTCTATGGTACCCAAGGTTGTGAGCCATTAGACGCCCAAAACGATATCTTCCCCTCCCATAAAAATAGTAAACATAGGCGAGTCTAACATGTAGTCCCCCATGGAAAGATTGATACTATGACACTTTCCTATACACTTGATTATCCCACCATTCGCATTCATAACTTGCATTTCTGGAGCTAGGTAAATAAAACAATTGAGGTGGGCAACTAACTTACTATTTATGAAGTTATGAGTACTCCCTAAGTCAATCAACATGGTCACCTTCTATTTTTTGAGATAGCTGATAACCTTGAGTGTTTCAAAAGTACTAATATCTGACAATGCATGGCAAGAAATTGTAGGTTGGTGATCCTCTACTTCATCTTCCACTGTTTCCTCAGCCTCTCCTATAATTTCAGCTTCCTCTTCATTCTCATTTCCTCCTTCAATATAAAAAAATTTATTCTCGGCACATTTTTGTCCCAGTCCGTATTTGGTGTCACAGCTAAAACATAATCCTTTTGCTCTCTCTTCTTCCTTTTGTTGAGGAGACAGTCTAATTGGTCGAGTGAATGATATGGAATAGGTACTATGGTCTCTGGTGTTAGTGAAAGTTTGCCTCCTACTGTAAATAATTTTTTCCTCTGCTCTACGTGCCATGATAATAGAATCAGAAAACTTGAGTGGATTAAACATACATACCTCACGCTGAATGTGATCCTTAAGACCCCCAAAAAATAGGTCATTCAGATTCCCTTTTGTAATATTCTCCACCCTTAAGGATAAGTTTTGGAATTGATGCACATAATCTTTGATTGATCCTATTTTTTGTAACTTTTCCAATTGATTAAAGTAGTTATCTGAAACACTGGAACTTTAGTGCAATTTCAAATCCTTGATAAAAACTGTCCAAGTGACACTGAGACCATTCTTTTGCCTCTGAGCACATAACCAACGATACCAGACGAATTGGTCTGGTTCAAGATACAGGGATGCCAATGTCACATTTTTTCCTGATGGGGTTTGGTATAACTCAAAGAAGTTCTCCATTTGATTTATCTAATTCAATGGATCCTTCCCAGAAAATTTGTGCATCTCCACTTTCGACATCATGTTCCATGGTTACGAATAAGTTGGAATCTGATTGGGCTAGAAAAGTGATCCAACTTGGTTATTTTACCCATTATTCTGAACTGAAGATTCTCCTTGGTTGAGTTGGGGCTGATTTAGGACAAACTATTTACCCTTTAAAAAATGCATGATATCATGCAATCGTTGTTCGATTTGGTCTATGTCTCCCTTAAGGTTCACCTCAGATTATATATTTCACAGATCATACTCAAGTTGGCTCACCTTATGATCAACCGAGGTAAACCCTAGTGCTGAGGAATCTGTAGTTACCCTTCTGACTCAAACTCTTTAATTACTACCCCATCTTTATATGGGGCTTTACCCAGAGTGACAGGATTATTTTTGGCTTTTGTGGAAGGCCTCCCCATGATGTCAAACCCTAGGGTTTAGGGTTTCGATAGAAATTCAGCCGAATAGGAAAAAACACAAAGAAGATACTACCAATATTTTTTTGAGATCTTCCCCAAAATATAAATTATTTTGAAAAATTCTTAAATATGCAGCTTATATAGTGAATTTATGAAAAATCATAAAATGGAAATAACTATTACAAAATAGATCAAAATATATTGAAATTTTCGAAGGACCTTACTTAAGATTTTTCTGAATTATGGTAAAAAAAAACTAAAAATTTCGCAAGCATCAGTAAGATATGGCCGAAACAAAAAAAAATAGGGGGTTTGACTTGATTTTTGGCCCAAATCGTTGCTCTGATACCACTTGTAATGGAATTACTTGTATACTTCAGATTATGAGAAATAATAGAACACCAAAAAACACAATATTTCAAATAAATGATCTCAATATTCCAGTACAATAGCTTAGACACTTCGCGGGGGAAACCTCCAAACCATACAATAAGATTCAAATACTCAATATGATGATCAACTACTCCTACTAACGCCTATATATACTATTCATATGTTATGGCCATCAAAGGCCAACCTACTAAGCATGATAAATTATAAATTACATAGTAAAATGATATGGTAAGCCACAAGTCGTCTACTCATATCCTAATACAAGCAATAGGTTAAGGGCGTAGCAAAATTGGACGGTAAGGGACTTATCCTCAACTGGGTGTATCCTCATATTATCCTCTAGTCCATCTTGTTTGCGAATTTACCTGAAGACTATCAATAACAATATGGATCCCCAAGTAATTTTCTTTGATCTTTTTGTATTTTTCTTCACTTCTTCCACAATCCCCTAATCTATATAGTGCACAATATTGTAACATGTCTTGTACTCCATATTGTATATAGTATACAGAAATTTGTTATTTACCTCACTCCATCACATGGAGGCTCATATATTATAACTAACCAAGCACTTTGTTACTCTTGCTGCAGGTTCAACACTTTTATCAATACTCATTTCCCTGTTTCCCCTGTCATACTGCAATTTTGTAGTTATTTATTCATTTTCAGTTTCATCATACAAATCCGGGTCTAGGTCTTCATCGATGTCTCATAACCCTATCACTCTCCCAATTAACCTAGTTGTTAGTCATATTCTCATCCTGGTGAAGTAGAAATAATCCTCATGCACACGTGACATTAACTACTGGAAGAGGTGTGCAAGCCTACCAATGAAAAGAAATTCAAACAATTGAAGAGCCCCTACCTTCTCAAGGTCCTTTTACACCATATCATCCATAACAACCTGCCCTTCTGCAACCCTGGTGAGTAATTCTTGCAGCATATCCTTATTCAGAGCAATCTCATGCCCTAGTGCTCGGTCATTCTATTCACTAATCTTGCATTTCCTGAGTTGTGAGGTCCATTTCTATCCCACCAACACCTCAGGTGGGTACTGCATTTCGGAGAACAAATGCTCCAGTGTTTCTTATATAGACGGCTTGTTCTTGGGTGCCCTTTGTGGTTCCATTATTCTACTCAAATTTAAAACTGTGAGACCCTCCTAAAAATGTGCCCTGGGTATTGACAATTACCTTCTTGCTTACTCCTCAATGGCATGTTCAATCTTCGTGTTCACTCCCTACACTCCCTAAATCTTGTACTGTCGCTATCCCTACTTCTTTCCCTAAGTGCTCAGCTCCCTATCTCCATAAACCCTAGCTCTATGAATTTCAATTCTATGAAAATCCATCTTGCTCATACCCGCACACCTTTCCCCAAGCTACCACTTCCTCTTCGTTGAAGGAGCTCTCAACTAATGACCTTTTGCACGTTGTTCTACTTTGATTCTTCTTCGCTTCAGTTGTTGTAATGCACTCTTCGTACTTGGTCACTCATCTCTTCTATCACACAAATAGATTAAGGAAAGCTAATAACGAACTTGTTTATCCTCTATTTATAGATTTTCTACCCTAATTGCTCCACTGACAATCAATTTTTAGTTTTAAAACACTTTTCTAATTTTTTCCCACAATTTAAGTTTTAAAGAACTTTTTCATTTTAAATTTGAAAATGTTTTTTTCCTTCCGCATTTTTCTCTTCCATGCACAACAGTCGTAACCTTTAGACACACCACTACTTTCTAGGCGGCAGTCTTTCTTGTGTACACCTTCCTATGTTGCACACAAGTGTCCTCTACGCCACTTACCAAGTAGTCTATCCTGTTGTTGCCTCCCTCGGGTTACATTACATGGCCATTTATGTGGTCTTCAACATCTAAGAAATTTTCATGCTTAACAATACTTCGAGCACCTTTTCACACCATTGCATGCACCTGTAGATTTTTCCACTACGCATTATCCATCCATAACATGTACCAATTTTTTCTGAGTGCTTTTGTACAGACTCTATAAGACGTACCAACATGACTTAGTCTTTTCCACGCACCTTATCCTGATTTACCCCACATTAAAGGTATGTGTTGTCCTTTACGCATCATCTTAATAGATCGTAATCAACTCCTGCGCACAAATGCTCTTATTCCCACAAAATAAGCAAAACAAAACATGAAAGGGAGATCTATTCTAAGTGGCAATATTGTTTTATTACAAGCACAAAGGAGCTTATTGCTAAAATCTAAAGTCTATATTGAGCTATCAAAACACTATTAAACATTTTATAAACATAGATAATATACAGAGATTTAACACAGAATAAAACTCCACACAAGAATATTATATTGTTGCAATATGTTACACAACCATCCCTGTTACAAAGACTCCATTAAATAGGAGTGGAGAAATAACAGTCTACATTAAAAAAATTGTTCCAACACTCCCAAATGATTTGAACAAACCAACAATAACAATACTATTATTGTTTTATTATTCTAACTTACTAGCCACCCATATTTATCCTTATTAACTTTTACCACTAACTTTTACAAATTACAAAGCATAAACATAAAACCATTCGATAAGCACTAAACCATAGAATTACTAACATTAACCCCCTTAGTGTGATCATGGGGAAAACACGCCCATGTACTATAATTGTCGCTTCCATGTTGCTCATGATCTGGATGGTTTCTAGGACAATACCAAAAACCTCTGGATGGTTTTCCAAGTGGTTTACCAAAAGCCACACCAAATATAGTTTTCCCAATGGATTACTAACAACCACAACTATAGATAGTTTTTCCAGTGGATTACTAACAACCGTGAAACTATAGATTGTTTTCCAGTGGATCCAACAACCACAATATCATGATGTTGCAGTACATTGCTTGTCCCTCATCATTTTTGTTCTTAAGGAGATTACATATTAGAATCTATGATAGTGCATATTATTCACCCACAAAAAATTGAAATAATGTGTCATTTCCCCTCCACAATGTGAATTTTCCATAACACAACATAGGAATCTGAAATCAACACACCATGTTGAAAACAAAAAAAGAAACACACATGTATCACCAAACTAGTGATGTGGCCCCATCGTAGGTGAATGACGAGAGGACGATGTTTTTCCTATATCCTCCTATGCCTCCATCCTTCAATGTCATGCTGCTAAATCAACCTAATTTATCTTTGAGGCTCATTATGCAAATATTGATGATAAATCTCTCAATCTGACAAAAAAACCAACCTCTGATGTTTTGAAGATAACTCGAGAACCATAGCTCCATTTTACAAACCATAAAATGCATCAAAAATTTGGTTTCAAGATCTTTCTAATGATTCTAGTAATCATTAGCGATTTCTAAGGAATTGTTTTCAATTCAGAAAAATCGTTGTTGATTGCATTTCAGATCCAGAATCGTTGGCAATTATCAAAATCATTGGCGATCCCTGTAAAAATTCAATAGATCTTTCCATATCCACATTTTTACACGTGTTTGAAATTGTTCAAATTTGGATTGTTCCCTGAGATAGGCTCCAACAAGAAAGAGATTTTCTAGATGAATCAACAACTTAATAATTGTAATAAAAAATATTGGATTCAATATGAACACCAAATCTGAAGAAGGATGATGTCAGATTTGAATGAAGAAATAATCACTACTTTTTCTCCTTTATTTAATCTATGCGCACTTCTTACAAGTCCACTCTCACAAAAATAATCTATAAAAAAGTATTTCATGCACTTCTCTAAAGATTGCTAAAAGAAATTCTAAATACTAAGCTCTCAGTCTCACAACTAATAAATACTCACATAGGTGGGGCAACCATAACTTGCAACAGATATGCCCCTTCAATGATCTCTTTACAGAGTCATATTGGCTCTGATACCAAATGAAATCTAAGCTCTATATTGAGTTATCAAAACACCATCAAATATTTTATAAAGACAGATAATACAAAGATTTAACACAGAATAAAACTCCACACAAGAATATTATATTTCCGCAATATGTTACATAGTCATCCCTATTACAAAGACTCCATTAAATAAGAGTGGAGCAATAGCAATCTTCATAACAAATTATATTCCAACACTCCTGAATGGTTTCAATAAACCAATAATAACAATAATAATAAAACAATACTAATGTTTTATTATTCTGACTTACTAGCCACCCATATATATCCTTATTAACTTTTACCACTAACTTTTACAAATTACAAAGCATAAACATAAAACCATATGATAAGCACTAAACCATAGAATTTCTAACAATTTCTAGTAGGGCTTCAACATACTCCCATTGAAGTAATCTGGAAACATGGTGTCATCCATCACCTACAATTGGTATGCATTTGATTCCAATATCTTAGTTACTACAAATGGTACCAACCAATGAACTTTCATCTTTCCACGATGGTGCGCAAACTTTGAGTCATACAATAGCACCATCTTCCCAATTGTAAAATACTTTTTTTGATATTCTTGTCATGCCAAGCCATTTGTTTTTCCTTCTTTATCTTTTGGATCCAATGCACAATGGTGTGTCGTTCATCCAATTGCATCAACTATTTATTCATCATCGAAGCCTCCTACACACACAATATGCAGGTAGGGTAAAAAAAACTCAACATGTAAGACAACCTCTGTGTCAAACACCAATTGAAAAAGCATGGCCTTTTAACCTTTTAGAGGTTTTTCTATATTCCTAAAGAACAATTGATACCTTTTCATCCCATTCCTTTCTTCCAACGTCGCATATCTTCGTTAGTGTCTGAACCAATATCTTGTTGAAATCTTCAACAATTCCATTGGCATGTGGGTGATAAGGGGTGGTCTTATGGTGTGCCACCATAAACTTGGTCAATAGAATTCTAATAGTCTCATTTAGAAAATGATTCCCCCTATCACTTGTAAGGTTCAATGGACATCCATACCTATTGATGATGTTTTCCCAAATGAACCTTGTTGTTGTTGCAGTACAATATTTTGTAGGTGCAGTCTTTACCCACCTTGTCAAGTAATCAATACATGTGATGATGTAGCGCGCCCATGTCCTATGCGCAGGTGGTGTAACATGTCCTATAAAATCAATCATCCACTTATTCAATGGTTATGTGCTCGATATGGTTCTTAACGACATCTCATCTCTATTTCCAGGCTTCCCTATTCTCTGACAGTGATCACATACCTTAACAAAATCCTTGGTGTCCTTATACAATGTTTACTACCATAAACAAGCCAATAAGATCTTACGTGTTGTCGCATCTTCTATGTAGTGTCCTCCTCCAGATATTCCTCCATGTGCTTCATCTATGATAGTTTCGCGCTCATGCTCCACAACACACATGTGCAAGACCTCATCTCTACCCAATTTTTTACAAGTCTCCTCTAATGAGTTGATATGGCACCGCGAATAACAAGTTAATTTTTTTCCAAAGTCTTCAATCGCTCCAACGCTAGCCCAGTGCACAAGACCACTACAATGTCTTCTAAATTTTTTTGTGCACGGTTTAATATAAACAGTTTTGCATCCGACAAAGTATCATCTATGCATTTCTCATATTTTGTGGTGTTTATCCTTGATAAGTGATCAGGACCCAAGCTATTTTTTCCTGGCTTCACTATGACTGTAAAATAAAACTCCTGAAATAAAAGGATCTGGTAGTAGATGTGCCCTTGCAACACCGGCTTGTTGACCAAGTATTTCAAGGCCATATGATCTGTGTAGAAGATAAAAGGAGGGGCCAATACGTACGGCCTAAACTTATGCATCGTGTAGATCATGGATAATGATTTGCAATCCATAATTGTATATTTATGTTTCATTGGTGTTAGCTTCCTACTTGCAAAGCATATGGGATGATCCACATTTCATTCACTAGGCTCCGCTAAGACTGCACCAATGGCCATTTTAGAGGCATCCACATGTACATGAAAATGATTTTTCTAAGAAGGAAAGTGCAAGATAGGCACTATGGTTAGCTTCTCCTTCAGGGTCTTAAAAACTTGTTGTTGCACATCACCCCAATAAAACTTTCCTTTTGTCTTCAAAAAATCTTCAAGGGGCATGATAATCTTGGCATACCCTTTGATGACCTTTTGGTAGTATCCATTGTACCCCAAGAAAATGTGCAATTCACTCTGATTTATTAGTTCTTCCATTCGCAAAATAACTGCAATCTTAGTTGGGTCTACCAATAATCCTTCTTTACAAGTAATGTGCCTAAGTAAAGTACTAATGGGGGTGGCAAAAATGCACTTCTTAATGTTTAGAGAGATGTTAAGTTTCCTGCATCTTTAAAACGTCAATCTTAGGTTGTCACAATTATATTTTACCAACCCATACATGGTCCAATCGTCCAAGTAAACCTGTAAAAACTTATGAATAAAGTCTTAAAACATTTGAAATACAATACCAAGAATACCGTTGGCGCATTCTTCAATAGAAAGGGCATAATAGAATAAGATAAATTCCCCATTTCATTGCGAAGGTGGTCTTCTCTTGATCCTCGCATATAATGTGTATTTGATGGTACTCTGAGAATCCATCAGTAAAGGAGTAGATTTCACACCCTGTAATGCCCTCAAGGATTTCCTTTTTGAATGGTGTAGGAAAAGGATCTATGACACATGAAGCATTGAGTACTTTATAGTCAACACATATTCTTATCCATCCATCCTTCTTGATACTAATCACCATGGGGTTTATCCATTCAGATTCATCAATAGGTTCAATAATTCCAAACTTGAGCATTTTGTCAATATCTTCTTTCACCTTTATGTGCAAGTTGGATTCATCTTGTAAGGCCTCTTCTGAGCTGGTCATCCAACTTCCTTCAACTTGATATTCATCTCTCCTAGTGATGGGTACATGCCCTTCAACTCATGATAACCCCTTGGGAACAAATCCTGGAAGTTGTGCAACAACTCAATAATATTTACAACTTCTTGTTCTGACTAGTAATTTCCAATAATCGCCTCTGTATGTGCATTCTTAGTCCCAATGTTGACTTTCTTTGTCTTCAATGGAACTGTAGACACCAAATTCGTGTCTCATGACCCCTTGTGACCCACATCCCATTTCGCAACCTAACCTCATTACCTAAACTTCACACAATTATTTATTAATTACCTTGTAATTGATAAATCCACATCACCTTACCCGCCACCTCACTTTTCCACCTCATCATGACCTAGCCCTAACCCTAAACTAAGCTAATTAAGACCCATGACTTAGTCTAGACTCACATCCATAACTAATGCCTCCTTACTCGCACCCAAAGCCGACCTTCTAGCCACTTGACCAAGCCCGCAACTGATCTCTCGGGAGAAAAGCAGGGAAGGTGGGCTATTTTACTAAAAATAGCCTACTTTTTCCTAACCGATGCCGGTTCCTACTCGACCACCGTTGGTTACGTAACCGCCATCGGTTCCCTGTAAATGGGCTTCCCAAACCAAAACAACGGATCGGAATTTCATTTTGGAGATCAGTCGAAGGATTTTTGAATCAAAGGAGAGTCCAAAGCGATTAGCAGAGTCCAGAACTTCACTTGACCAAGCAGAGACGAGTGAAGAAACCAGAAGAGTTGGCAGCCAAGGAGATCAACTGGCATCTTCGTCAAAAACCAGTAAGTTACATCTTGCATGTCCTCCATTATAACATTTCTTATGCTTTTGGAATTACAGTCCTCCCAGATCCGTTCCTGAATCCATTATCCAACGTACCATTGCCTCTAACTATCATTCCTTAGCTTTTAACCATCCCATTTCCCAATACCATCCAAAAATCAGCCATTACAAACTCCACAACCAGCCCAGAAGATCCTAGAACCCACCGGTATCGGTTATCAGTAACCGCCATCGGTTATAGGTAACCGGCATCGGTTACTTTGATCAAAACCAGGAAAAACAGCCTTTCCCCTACCCAGTTCAGCCAAGCAATTTGATTGATATTTTACAATATTTTGTGTTAACTCATATTAGCAGGGAAACTGACCACCTTCGAAAGGAAGTTTTACATTTCCTGGGCCCAAGGCAGTTTCCTCATTTATTATCTAATCAAAATCTTGTGGTCTTGTGTTCTTATTTGCAGGTAGTCCTTCCAAGACAAAAAGGAGTTCTTCGCAGTCAGCCTGATCTTTCTCTACGGTACGCGCACATCATCTCGACATTCTACAGGTATTCCTCCTAACCCTAACCTTATCTGTTTCTATAAGGAACGAAGCATTTCCGAGTGAAACATTTTGGCACGCCCGGTGGGACCCATTTTGGGTTTTTCTTTATTTCTTGCTTGCTTTTATTATAGGGAGCATACTTGCTGTTTTCTTCTTCTAGAGATATTCACAGGGTATTTTATTATTCTGGTAAAAGAACTTGCTTTGTTTTTGCATCTTGCATTAGTAACAGTCATCTCTTTTGCTTCATCGAATATCACTTTCGATTTGGGTTTTAAAACACATGCATTGCATTCCTACCTGTTGTTTTTCAATTCTAGTGAACATAGATTAAGTAACAGGTCGTACACGTGGGGGTGATATCCACGGTATTGACAGGAAATTAACCTTAGTTTCACTGCACAACACATACCGAATCACTTCACAATTAACACAACAGCTCAAACATCCCCCCTTTTTTCCGCGGTATTCCTCCGCCCGATTGAGGTAACCTTATAAGCCAAAACAACTTGACATTTCCCCTAAGTCTCTTGTTTAGGATTCTGACATCATTCTACGTCTTAAGGCATAAGCCCACAATAATTAAAATTAACCCTAAGGTTAATCTCTGCATTTGCGTGTGCATCTTGCTTGTTTGCTGTTCTATTTTCTCTGTCATACTCTGTCTTTTGTGATCAATAAGTTGATAAAACTATTCAACGTTGCTAAAAATCAAATTAGCAGCCCCTTTGTATCTTCTTATCCTAGATTTTTTGACACCGGCATCGGTTAAGGGACCGACGTCGTTTCTCCTGTGACCGACACCGGTTAGTAAACCGATATCGGTTACTGCCTCTCTCAGCCCCTGACAAACCAGCAACTTGCCAAATTCACCATTCTGAGGTTGTTTTTGTTCTTGATAGATTGAAACTTTCCTGTGTGTTCTGGTCTATGGTTGTCATCACTCGGAAGCAAGCCGCCGCCATGGTTTCACACACTTGCTCTGTTTCTTTGCCTGAATCACCCCCTTCACATTCTATAGGAAACCCTACGGACACCAGTGAGATCCCCCAAATTCCTGTAGGAGACAAGGACTTTGCCAAATTTCTGGATGCTAATCCTAGTGCTGTACAATACTATTTATCTCATACCCCTGACTGTACGCCTGATGGTCAGCTCCTTATGGGCATGCCTATTAGTATAGCTGCTCATTTAGCTCCTACTCCTCCTGATAACAATACCTTACTTCCTGCATCACTAGCCCCGTCTCCCAATCCGACAGCGGCAGAGGTTCATACGACCCCGATTAGCTTTCCTTTTGTTAATCTTGGACCCCACGTATCGCTACCACCAACTGCCCCTATCTCATCTCTCTTTCAGACCACTCCATTCATGACTTACTCTCTGCCACCTATTCAAACGAGCTTTCCTTCTCAAGCTCCGCCTACCTTTTCATTCCCATATACGTATCCAGTAACCTCAACACCTTATATGGGACATCCCTATTCTGTGGCACCATCATCTCATCCAACCACAGATTTCATCAAGCAAATGATGGACAAAATGCAAAACCTGGAGGCTTCCGTTTCAGGAAGTCGTAGCGCCTTGACATACGAGCAAGTTTGTTGGGAGCCCATTCACCCTTCTGTCCCCCTTCATTCATATCCGCCTTAATGGGGGTTGCCAGTTTACTCGTTTTAACAGTAAAGAGGATCCTCAACAACACTTGAGATCATTTAGACATGCTTGTTATTTGATTGCCCATGATGATGCCTTGTTACTCCGCACCTTTCCCATGTCCTTATCAGGGCCTGCCTTGGAGTGGTACAGTGCTTTAACCCAGCACTCAATCTTCTCTTTTAACCAACTAGCCCAATCTTTCTTGGATCATTTCTCCATTAACATTGCCAAGAAAGTATCTATCACTGACCTCTATGCCATCCGACAATTCGAAGACGAATCTATCGCAGATTTCGTTGGACGATGGTGGGGCCTTATCAACCAACTTACGTATGCCTTGCCTCAAACCGAACTTATTGAACTCTTTACGCGGGCCTGCGCTAAGCACATCTCCCCTACCCTCCAAATTCAAACTTTCCGTACATTCGACGAGGCCTTTACTATGGCTCGAAAATTAGAAATTCGAGCCTTAGAGGAAGAGAAATTGCGGTTGCACAACAAGAACTCCACTTTCCGAACTCCTGATTCTACCAATAAACCAAATACCACCACTCCTCACGCGTCCACCTCTTCTAAATCAAAAGGAGCTGTCCACGCGGTGATGGTCAAATCCCAATCACCGTCCAATACTCCACCAAAAACCACCTATAAATACAAAGCTGAGCCCACCAATTACACTCCCTTGGGAGAAACTTATGGCGTCATCCTAGAGAAATTGCTCAAAGCTGGGGCTATCACCTTGCCCCCTGTTAAACCTCACTTCGGGTTTGACTCCACCCGCGCAATACCTTCCTGGTACAAAGAAAATGACTTTTGTAACTTTCACCACGTAAAAGGACATAGTCATGAAAACTGCAAGATGTTGTAAAACATAGTGCAGGAAATGGTTGACGCAGGGGATATAACACTCGATAATCCTAACGCCCCTGCTAACCGAAATCTGAAAATTTTCAACAAGCCATTCCCGAATCACTCGTCCAGCAGCAACGTAAACCAAGATATCTTAGCTGAGGAGAGTGTTCATGAGATCCATGCAGTCTTCGATTCTCAGCCAAAAGCCTCTATCGAGAAAATTTTGAATCAAAGCCTCTCCACTAACACAGGAGCCCGAACCTCCTTTACCACCATCAAGCCAAAGCGAAATCGTTCCTTTACCCATAGAAGAGTTAACTACCCAGGCTTCTCTTCCCATCAATGAGTCTTCTTACACCACATCCCTACAAGACTGTGAGCGGATGCTATCTAATTTATCTATTTCCCAAACGTCCCCTTCTACCACTCTTGCTACACAAGAGGAAGGCTCACCACTCCTTTTGACATCCTTAGACGAGAAATCTCTTACACTAACATCACCACATTCTTTTAACATGACAGATCTCCTCGAACACGCCCTCCTACCTATTAGTCCCTCATCGCCTAAATCTTTTCAACGACCGGTTGACCTCCTAGCATCTACTGATACAGTGCCTCATCCGCCTCCTGTGTCACACCCGCAATGGATTGGAATTACAACTCACTTTTCCTCTGTACCAAAATTACAAATCACACCTGGAGACTATCATTCCACAGAAGATAGACAGGCCCTATGGGAACGTTTGAGTACTCCTGTTTCTACTCAAATGCAAATGACTGATCCTGATGTCTCCACCATTTACCCGAAGTGCTTACAGAAGCTTAAAATGCCCCTGTTCTCGCCTTCACCCCCCTCACCTCTACCAAATGCCCCGTCCACTTCTATCAACTTAACCAGATCTTCCCCTACGCTTGGGACCTCACCAATGCCCAGTCTAACACACCCGCCTGAGCGACTCGATCTTTCCAGAAATAAATCCATTCCGCCACCTAGGAGACGAACGCAATCCGGGCCTCTATCACAATTAAAACCCTCATCGTCACACCCACCTTCCATATTGGGACCTCATCCCTCCACATTACACCAATATATCATACCTCCGTTGTTTTTCTGCAAAACGACCTACGCCTTTTACACCTATACAGAGATCAAAGGGTATCACAACATCGTTACCCCACGTATCCGGTCCACCTATCTACCCTAAACCAATCCCATCATCAAAGGATTTATTTTCTGTCACTCCCCTTTCTCCGTGGTTGTTCCCTGCTACCATGCCATCTGTAGCCTCATCATCTAATCAGCTGAACGTAACTTCTGTGTCCAAGAAACCACGTTTAGTGAAAAACATGTGTCAGCACCCCTCGGCTAAACCACCACCCATACGAACTAAACACGCCCAAACATTACCACAACCCACACAATCAATACCCTCATCTTCTTCTGATTTTGACCCACTCAAAGGATCTTACGCCAAAATCCTTGCTATGTTGGTGGAGAATGCGACCATCTCCCTACCTCCACTTAGACCTTATGACCCGTCTAAGCCCCGACCTGTGGATTATGATGAGTCTAAAATCTGCGCCTATCACCGCACACCTGGACATGATGTAGAAGGATGCAAAGCTCTAAAAACCATCCTTCACCAGTCACCCTCTTCCGGATAGAAAGATTAAGAAAGACAACTTACGAAGGGAGAGACCTCTAGCGTCAATTCCCTCTACTATACCATCTGTCCCCGCCTCACCAAGATCGATCATTATTACAACCCCACCTCTTAAAGACCATGAATTATCCCAACCATCTTCTTCATCTCAGGTTTACGAGATTAATATGATTAGTGTCGCTACTCGAGGACAGAAAAACAATGGGAAAGCGAAAGAAAACACACCTGCGCAATCTCTTTCTCCTTCAACCATCCCGATTACACCACCACCTAAAGTGGTTATTCGTGGACCCGCCTATCCCGTCTCTAATGGAGTTGCCCATCAAACCATGATCAAACAGCTTCATCAATCGCCCGTAAAAATGACACTATATGATCTCATTCAGGCCTCTGAATCTCATCGACAAGCTCTCGTTGAGATCCTTCAAGGGATAGAGGTTTTACCCAACGAAACCCTACCCGTTACCTCCATTCTAACACCCAATCACGTTGCCTCTCTCACCAAACAATCCATCTCCCCCACCACTTCTGTCTCAAAACAACAAGCCGCTGCGGTTAGTTTCTCGGAAGATGAAATTATCGACTTTGGTACAGAAGACCCTGACCCTGCCCTTTTCATTTCCGCTTACGTCCGAGACATTCGAGTACATCGGGTTATGATTGATGGGGGCGCTAGCTTAAACATCATCTCTTCAAAAGCCTTCCAACAAATGAACATCCCTTCTAGTTGCATGTGTGCCAACCCCATCATGTTGCGATCATTCAATGACGCTATTACTTCTACCTTAGGCACTGTGATCCTCAACATTTGCGTAGGCCCACGTACTTTGCCCGAACTCTTCTATGTCCTTGAAGGAGAGTTCCAATATAATATATTGCTGGGTCGTCCTTAGATCCGGGCCATGGGATGCGTTCCCTCAACATTACATCGATGTATAAAATTTGAGTACGAGGGGAAGTCCTACACTGTAAAAGCTGATCCTCCCCCCTTCAAAACTTGCAATATGTTATACCGCCCAAACGATGTGCTTATACCAATTAAGACACCCATACATTCAACCCAACCATCCTCTTCAAATGTACCTCAACCATCCACCTCAACTGCACCTACGCCTTTAACTGATGAAACCACCGTCGCACAAACCACTTCTCTTCCCGCAGCTAACATCCCAACCTCCGACCCCTTAGTAGATGTTTTTCATCGCCTCACGCTGGGGGAGTAACGCCTATATAACGTTAGTTCTTTCCCTACCCCGCAGGAGTACGGACAATTACATGCGCATCCCACCTACGACCGTCGCGTGGGGGAGGTAATCTCTTACGGACCACCCCATTGTCGCACTAAACCTAACGTATGGGGGTGTTGACACATCCTCCATTACCCCTGAACCTCCTCTTGGTGTGGTTCCCTTCCAATCCGATTTTCAATACTTGACAAATCGTCGTTTCGCCCTCACCTTCTTGACTCGCTGTGCGTGGAAAGGCTTTGGTTTTGGCCTTTACGAACAAGGCCGACATACACTTATTCCCGTGACCACACGCAAACATAATGATCGCAGTGGTCTCAGTTTTTCCGAAACACCTACACAAGAGACACCTCCTGTCAGCTGTATCCTGGAAGAGGAAGACGTTGCCCCTACCGAAACATCATCACCCACTTTGACATCATCTCCCACAGAATCGATGGACCCTGATTTATCCCTCCTAACTTTTTTTTTCATAAATGCTATCTTCATAGGTCCT